>CAWUFW010002119.1:1122500-2395714 GCA_963921515.1 Calotriton arnoldi
CCAGGGCCTCGTCTCCCCCACTAGTGGCACCTTTGGACAGCCGGCACCCGCCCCAGCTTCGTCCCTATCCGGACTTACCTTCTCATCGTCGCTCCCCGCACAGCAGCGTGTGCGCCAGGCTCCCGGTTCGGGGTGGGCCCCACAGGCGCTGTGTCTCTCCTTCTGGTCGTGGGCCCACTAGGCCTAGTAGGCCTATCCCAAGGCCCTCGGCGTCCAGGCCACCTCTGCCCAGCCCGCCCTCAGTGGTCGTCGATCGCGGCACTCCGCTCTATACGGCGGGCAGGAGGGGGGGCATCACTCTAGAGCTCAGGCGGAGCCGCGCCAGTCAAGGTACCCCAGGCTCGCCAATCGTCGATCGCACCACCATCTTACCGCCGTTCGCCTCTGCCGGCGGTGCAGTCGGTCTCTCGGGCGCTGGTCAACTGGGAGCTTCTCCGGGGTCTACTGGCCCGTGGGGCTGCTCCTTGCAGGGGGCGGAAGAAGAGGTGTTCCAGCGCTCAATGCTCGCACCACGCGGCAGGCAGCCAGTGCTCGTCTCGTCTCCCTCAGTTCCCGCTGGGCGCCGCCATCTTGGTTCGGCACTCGGCCGCGCTCGCCTCGATCAAGTTTTCTGCGGTTTACAGCCGCGGGGGAAATTCGTTCCGCCTCCTGGGCACCCCAGCTTCAGTCCCAGTAGTGGGGGTGCCCCGTGGGGTGTCGTGCCCCTCGTGGGGGTTCAGGATGATCAGCGATGGCAGCTGGCCGACGGGAGCTCGCGGTGAGAGCTGCTCACTCCATCGGCGCCAAGCCACGCCCCCCAAGGAGTCTGCACTCATGCGTTCTTCTGCTGCTTCTTGTTTTGGGGTTCATGCTTGCACTTCCTCAGCCTCTGCTTTGCAGGTCCATTCTAGGGGTTTGGGTACCTGTTTGTCTTCCGGTTCGGGGGGAACTCACTCCTATCTTGGCGCAGATGGAGGTCTTGGCTCAGTTTCTGTCTGCTGTGTTTTGTTGCCCTGAGGGCCCTCTCCTCAGCTGCTGGGGTGGCGGTGGCTGGTAGGAGGTCTTTCTGGACCGCGCTTTGGTGCCTTGAGGCTGCGCTGACGCCTTGGTCCGTTACCTGCCTTTTGTGGTTCTCAGGCTTTTTGGCTTCCTCCAAAGGCAGTCTGTGCGGAGGGGCTTGTCTTTTTTCCTTCTTCTGGAGTTTCCGGATTCTCTGTCTTCTTCTCGGCTCTTTCGTGGTCGGGCCCGTGGTCGGGGGGCTGCGATCCATTTGGTTCCTGGCCTCTGCAGCGCCTGCTGCTGCCTCTGGGTTTTGGTCAGATATTGTTATGCCCAGGAGGAGTTACCGTGGCCTGGTGGTTCCAGTTGCGGTCTCTTCCTCCAAAGGTTATGTGTTCAACTCCTGATGTTTCGCTGGTTGTGAGTTCACTGTCTACATTGTTGGCGATGTTGCAATTTTGGGGATTCAGCTCGGTTGTTCCTGGATCGTTGGTCCGGTCTGCTTTCCGCCTGGTGGTTCTTGTCGGTCATCGATCTTGGTTACCGGATTCTGTTCCATGGCCATCTCCCTTTTCGGACTGTTTTCGAGGTTACCCCGTTCTCCATTGGCCCCGTGATGCACTCTGCCATCTTCTCTGGCGTCGACCTGTTTTTGTCCTGGGGCACTGTTGTGCTGGTTCTGGTGACGGAACGGGGCCTGGGGTTCTATTTCTCTCTGTTCCTGGTCCCGGCACCCGATGGTTCCTTCCACTCGGTTTTTTAATCCCCGGGCTTTGTACAGTTGGGTGCGGCTGGGTCGTTTTTGGATGATCCCCTTGCTGTCCGTCGTTCCCCTCATCCTGGTGGGTGATTTTTTGGCTTCCCTGGGTTTGGAAGTCGCCTGTTTTCACATTCCCATCTATCCGGCAGGTCAGCGGTTCCTGCGGTTTGTGGTGGACGGTTTCCATTACCAGTTTCAGGTGTTGCCTTTCGGGCTCTCTACTGCCCCCCGGGTTTTTCCGCGGTGTTGGCTCCTGCTGTGGGGGTTTTTCTGAGTCTGGGTTTCCCGTGTGTTTCCCTATGTTGCTTTTGTCTGGTTTCTGCTTCCACCCTCCTTGTGGCTCTTCTGGCGGTGGTGGCGTTGAGGACCTTGTTCCAGGATCTGGGGTTTCTGTTGGATCTGACCTTTTCTCATCTGTTTCCTGTTCTGGGACTTCAGTTTCTCGGAGGCCTGTTCGACGCTTTGCAGGGTGCTGTTTTCTCCCTCCGGCTCGGTTCTCTGCCCTTTTGACTCTTCTGCGGGTTCTGTTGGGTCGCCCTTCTGCCCCGGCTCGGGTTTGGTTGCAGGTCTGGGGGTTGGTGGCTGCCTCCACGGCTGTGGTTCCTTGTGCTCACCTGCGCCTCAGGTCCTTGGTGATTCTTCTGTTGGCTCGTTGGGACCCTTCCCATACAGGTTGCGTGACTCTGGTTCCTCTCTCCCCTGTTCTGGTTCCTAATTTGGTATGGTGGTTTTGCTCTCCCACCCTGGTGTGGGGCTGCATTTTCTGCTTCCTTCTCTCCTCTTGTTGACCTCGGAAGCCTGTCCATGGGGTTGGGGGGCCGCGTTGGGGTCCTTGGTGGCTGACGAGTCTGTTGGTTCGTCCAGACAATCAGGTGGCTTGTTGTTGCTTGCACCTCCTTGGGGGGTCCAGGTGCGCGTCTCTGTACCTGCTGCCTTCTGTGATTTGTGTCTGGGTGAAATCTCATCTGTTGGCATTGAGGGCTATTTACGTTCAGAGGCATCTGAATTTCATAAGGACGGCTTGGCCTGCTTCCTCCCGTCCTCTGTTTTGTGCCGCCTGTCTGTTCCTCTGTTCCGGGACCTTTGACTTCGGATCGGGACTCTCTGGATCGGTCTTTTTGCTTCCCCTCACCACGCTCTTCTCCCCCGGTTTTGTTCCGAGGTGGTCTGTCCTCTGGCTTGGGGTTTTCTCTCTCGTTTCCTTGGCCTTTGGGCTTTCTGTATGCCTTCCCTCCTATTTCCCTCTTCCCGGGGGTGCTGCGGAGGATTTGGGGGGGGGAAGGTGTCTGTGCTGTTGGTTGCTCCTTTTTGACCTCGCTGCCTTTGGTTTCCGCTCCTGCTGCTGCTGGAGGGGGCGGGTTTGGCCGGCTTCCCTTGACTCCGGCTCCGCTTCTGTGTCCACATCTGTCTTTGCCCTATCTTTGTTGCCTGCATCTGTCGGCCTGGCTCTAGAGCAGCTGTCGTTGGCGTCTTTGGGCTGTTCTTCTGTTGTGGCCTGTGGCATTCCGTTGTCGCATCGGCCTTCAGGGCAGGACTGGCAACTGAAACCGGCCCTGGCAAACTGCTCGGCTGGCCCCCCCTGGGTGAGGGGGGGTACAGCCGAGCAGTTTGCGAGCACTGGTTTCGGCCGATTTTCTTACAGGGGACCGATATTGCCGACCCCCCCCAGGGGCCCAAAACCGGCCCCCACCCTAGCGACACACCGGGGAAACGCCCGGTGCCTGCTACGGCCAGTCCGGCACTGTCGGCCTTCAGCACTTAAGGACTGTGGTGCGCGTTGCGGCTCTTTTGTCTCTTGGTGCTCTTCTCTTGGTCTGGATCCATGGTTGGTGGTCCGGCTTCTATTCTTGTCTTTCTCCGAGATGGGTTTTTGCTGGACCTTTCCCCTTCCGCCTTGTCTGCTCGTTGGGCTGTGGTTCAGGCTTGTCGGGGTCTCTGGCCTCTTTCGAGGTTGTTGCTCCTTGGGTGAGTCGGATTCTGTGTTGTTTTTGGCTTCCACATCCGATCTCTCCTGTGATTGTGCCTTCTTGGGTTTGCCTACTGTTTGCCGGGTCTGCAGTTGCACCCTTTTGTGCCTTTTTTGGAGGCTGATTGTTGTGGTTGTCCGCAACTTTGGCTTTTTTTGTTATCCGTCTCCTCCGCGCGGCGGTTGGGTGAGTTGGGTGCTTAGCTTCTCTCCTTCCCTTATTTGCAGTTTCTGCTGGATGGGGTTGTTTTGCGGCTGGGCCCGTTTTTTTTCCCTGAGCTTCCTCCGGGTTCCATTTGCTGCTGGAGGTGATTCCTTCCTATTTTGCCTGGGTATGGGGATTCCTTTGTTCCTTCATCCTTGGTTGTTCGTGCCCTTCGTTTTTTCTTCCTCCGTACCTTGGGGTTTCGTCTTTCCCCTGCCCTGTTTTTCTCATGTGGGGGTGTAGCTCAGGGATGGTTGGTTTCTCCTTCCGCCTTCACTCGCTCTGTGCGTTTGGCGGTCTGCCTATCCTGTGGGTCTGTGGGTCTGCCTCCTCCGTCTCTGGTGCTGGGTCGTTTGACATGTTCTGTGTCCGCTTCCTGGGCTGAGGAGGCGGGGGTCTCTGTCCAGGTGTTTTTTGGAGTGGCCACTTGGCTGTCCCTTCACACATTTGTTCAGCATTATCGCTTTGCTGTTTTCCTTGCCTCTGTGGCCCGTTTTGCTGTTGGCGTTTTGCACGCTGCTGTTCCTTAATCCTTTGTTTGATTAAGTTTTGTACTTTTGCAAGGATCCCTGGTGTCCTGCGTTTTTTCTTCTTGGGTCTCTGCTTGTGAGTTCCTCACTATGTTAGGACTGGGATGAGGAGGACCCATGAGGGGGTAATGTCTTGTTACTTACCGGTAATCTTCATTACCCCGATTAGGGTCCTCCTCATCCCAGTCCTGTTCCCTCCCTCCCGCTCTGTTTGTGTCAGGACTTGTTGATAACAGGCATGCGGTGGGTGGGAGGGGCTTATATATCCTTTGAAAATATTATAAGCGTTCTGAATGGCTGTCGGGAGGCAGGATTGCCTCACTATGTTAGGACTGGGATGCGGAGGACCCTAATCGGGGTAATGAAGATTACCGGTAAGTAACAAGACATTCAGAACGAGCCAGTGATGCCCCCGACCCACTGAAGGACACACAGCAGCTTTCGAGCCAACCTCACCTGTCAATGCCCACATGAGAAGTGCATGGCCCACACACTGGGTAATTAAAAGAAGACTGCAGAGGGACACGCAGCTCAAGAAGCGGCCCGCAAATAAGCTGAGACCTAACAAGCGGCGCTCCGCCAGCTGATTGTTGATCGCATCACCCCACCAGCAGGAAGGAAGATCGAGACTGCACCTGATAAAATCCTGCATCAAAAAGCCTGCAATGCCCCGGCCACATAAGGGAGGACAGAAACAACAAAGGAATTGCGGCGTCCCCCAGCAGTCAGCCAGCACCATGTGTCTCTACCTGGTTGTGAGCAGGCCTTACTCCTTATGTTACCGGCCCGTGCCATCAAATCTCCTGACAAAGGCTGTGTGCCTCTAGGCCATACCCTGGGTTTCTGTTCCTGCTGTCGAGACTGCCGTAGCCTGAAAGTATAGGTTGGTGCAGCGCCACCTAATGCCGGCCCATTGCACCGCACTTCATCCCCAGTTTATCAGACAGTAAATGACTGGCATGGAAGGGGCCCCAGTGAAATAAATAACACTTCAAGCCGCCTTGATTACCAATGTGCCGGTAGGGTCACGAGACCTCACCCCAGGAAGCAAGCACCGGCAACGTGAGAGAGGCCTCACTGAGGCAAACACAGAGAAAGTGTAAGAGATTGGAAATAAGTAGCACTGCACACCACCTGGTGGCCACCTGCTGCTACTGCAGGAAGGACAACTCACCGGTTTGCCTCCCACGCTGGTTTCACAGAGCCAGTATTGCCCACAGCATTGAGAAGGTGAGGAACAGCCAGGACAAGTGCTGAATGCACCACGAGCCCCATAGTCGCAGTAGGTCGCTACTACATTACCACTACAGCATGCAGCAGGAGAACAGCCCTCTGCCTCCCACTGTAACTCCGCTACACCAAGGGAGCACCGTTTCCCATCCATAAGAGGGTGGAGAGGCGCACCAGTACAAAGAGCGCCCACCTATGTGCAGCAGAGCACACCCCGAGTGGCAAGCTGCCACCACCACAGCTCCTTACTGCCTGAAGAGGGAACACCCGAGTAGGAACTTCAAGAAAGTCCCTGAAGAGGGAACCCGAGACATGTGGCTGGACACTGCCCACCACTCATGAGGAATAGGAGAACCAGATCAGCAGACCAGGCTGCTGTCAGGGCTACCAGTGTTAGCTTGCCCGGCCTGTCAGTGCTAGTGTCTGTGCAGAGAGGTGGTGGTTCTTGGTAGGGGCAGGTGGCAGAGTCCAAACTTGCCTACCTTCCATTTATCCAGTATTCCATCTCCTGGGATATATTTTACTCCACCAGGGAGGTATGCCGTGTGGCTTATATTCTGAGTTCCTTTTTTGACCTGTGTGACATGAAATTCCGAGCAATTAATTATTTTGACATACGCAAGACAGGTAAGAGCCGGCGCCCCTGGCAAGGTTCGGGGGCAAGTGGTGGAAGGCTTAGACACAGAAAGGGGAAAGATACAAAACTACAGAAGGGAGCGAACTCAGAGCAGACGATGCCCTTCAATACAGAGTTTGTAATTTTGTGTTTTCCATCTTTGGCCTATCATCAAAGTGAAATGATTTCCACTCAATGGATTTGAATGTGTAGTCTCCAATAGGAAGAAGGGTGGATCAGGTGACTGTTAAAGACTTATTATCAGGGAACTGTAGTGACATATCTCTGGACTAGACATGGTGTGAGTAATGGTCAGAGGGGTGTGTGAAATTCATGTAAAATTTCAAAAGTTATGTGAATTTACGCATAATTATCTGAAATGTAACAGAGCTATATTTTGTTCACCCATCACGCAAAGCTGGTGGCCAGACTACGCAAACAGTTGACCACCACACAGCTCTGTTGACCGACCCCGGAGAAGGTGCATGCCGCTGCATCTGGAAGAAGAGACTCAAGCGTCTAGAAGTCTTGCCTGCATGGTCCAGAGACCATTGAACAATGAGAGGCCTTGCTGGCCTGTTAAGAAGATGGTGCATCCCACCACACCCAGAAGAAGAGATGGAAGGGTGACCAGCTGGTCTACACGTGGGTACCTGACGACCGTCCAGGCTCAGGAGGGAAAGTTGTGAGATCCCAGGCCGGAAGCTCAAGAAGACTCAAGCTGCTAAGGGAGCGCATCCAGACACACAAGCAGCAAGCTAACAAGGTGACATGACACGAGAACGAGCTAGCAACCGCACGGCGGGAGACCCAAAAGTAAGCCGCAAGCATGCGCAAACAGAGTTTCTGCCTCACGCTTTACAGCATGTCTACCCAGACACAGTCACTGATGACTCTGCAACCCAAAAACATCCAGGCACAAGGATGCAGATGCTTCCCCAAAGGAAATGGAAACACCTCACCACCATCACTCCAGGTGGTCTACGACTCAAGAAAGAAGACTTGCAACCATCTGGTCAAGTCGTCACCACCTGTCTTTCAGGTACACCACGCAACTGGCATCCTCATCATGCCAGTCCATTGTCAAGTGTGTCAATCACTACCACCCCTGGAGTATAGAAAAATCGGACTGGAGTCCTACACCGTTGCCACACCAACTGACAAGAAGCTCCAGTGACTACCTGCTCACCTGGCTGGCATCTGGCACCTGGTAGAGAGAGCATGTCTTGACCTAGACCCTTCTACCCCTGAGGTCTGTGTGAGTGACTAGGCGGTGGCTCCTCTACAGTTTTGCAGTTGCTGCGACGTAGGCACACACGCAGCCCCTGCGCAGCCCACAAGCAATCCTGTGGCAACCCAAACAAGGGGCCTCCACAAAGCACAAGAGATGGGCTTGATGTTGCCCCAGCGACAGATTCCAAGATGTAGCAAGGCTGTCTAACAGAAACTTCCACAAGTCACAGCACGCTAAGACGGTTTTCAGTGGGTCAAGCAACACCGTTGCTAAACTTCGCAATGGACACCAACCACGCTCCTGACGCACCCTGTTTTCTGAACTTTTGAGTCTTACCACAAACTGTCCTCAGCATCAGCGGAGTGGATCAACTTCAGACCATGGAGACGTTTCCACCGGTAGGCTGCCAGAGTGCTGCTGATGTATCCAAGCCAGCATTTCGTGTCCTGAACAACTTAGGTTAAATTATGGATACCGGCGAAGATGTCCTGTTGCAGACTGTCTCAACAGCCCCATGTCCACTACTGTCCTGCTGACCGATTATAGATGCTGATGGACCCTGTGGGGTTCAATTTATTGTTGTTTGCTCCCACAGGTTGGACTTGTGTTTGTTTTTGTTTTAATAACGTTTGGGAGGAATGTAGTATTGCGCTGGGCACGTTCTAGTTTCTCAGCAGGCACCAGTTTTACCAGCCACTCATTTGAGGACACACACCCCACACTCATCCACCACAAGCTTCACGAGTGAAGTGACCCTGCAAATTAAAGGGCCCGAGTGCACGTGCTCGTGGCCAGTTAAGTAACCATACATTCTGCGTCCCTGTACTCATTTACTAAGTATGTGGGCCTAAGGCCCACGACTATACACTTGTGCCATGAATGTCAGTTCTGAAAAGTGTCCCAGATAAGTTGTGAGTTGTATTCCTAGTGAGTAAGGGATATTAGAAAAGATTTCTGTGTGGAAACACTATGGTTTCAAAGAAGGTCCACCAAGGAAGAGGGGGGCTCTTTTGGCGTTTCCTAGGCTGTCCTCAGTGGGGTGGTCCATCTGATGCCATGACTGTCGGTGTCAAGAACCCCAAGTGGGTGATCTCAGTGGTAGAATCTGGCACCGGGATGGCTGCTGCCCACCACCCTCTAAACATGGCTGCGGAATACAGAGGATGACAAACAAAGCACTTTCCTATTTTGTCGCTCCTCTTTACCACCCTCTAAACTGAGCCCGAGAGATGCAGCAACTTTCTCTTATGAGGAAGAAATTTCCTGTGAACCAAAGGTAGAAAGAAGCATCAGGCTAGAGTTGCACTTGAAATTCGATGTATCTGGGAAGGGTGCCTCATAAATCTGTGTATTCGCTCTACAAACTCTCTTTACTATAACCTTGGAATGTTCGCATTGTAAACAGCTTGCGCTACAGCCAGTATTTTTCCAATGGAAGGCCAGAGAAGAGAGGCCCCGCCCCTTCCAGGCTTGCACGTGCACCCGAGCCTGCGCTCTCGCCCTAAGGCTGCTGTCAGGGCTACCAGTGTTAGCTTGCCGCCTTGCCCGGCCTGTCGGTGGTGGTGTCTGTGCAGAGCGGTGGCGGTTCTTGGTAGGGGCGGGTGGTACAGTCTAAACTTGCCTACCTCCCATTTATCCAATATTTCATCTCCTGGGATATATTTTTACCCCCAGGGAGGTATGCCGAGTGGCTTATATTCTGAGTTCCTCTTTTGACCTGTGTGACATGAAATTCTGAGTAATTCTTTATTTTGACGTAAACAAGACAGGTCACAGCCGGCGCCCCCGGCAAGGTTTGGACAGGGCAGGTGGTGGAAGGCTTAGACACAGAAAGGGGAAATATACAAAACTACAGCAGGCAGCGAATTCAGAGCAGACGATGCCCTTCAATGCAGAGTTTGTAATTTTGTGTTCTCCATCTTTGGCCTATCATCAAAGAGAAATGATTTCCACTCAATGGATTTGAATGTGTAGTCTCCAAGAGGGAGGAAGAAGGGTGGATCAGGTGACTGTTAAAGACTTATTATCAGCGAACTGTAGTGACATATTATCTTTGGACTAGACATTGTGTGGGTAATGGTCAGAGAGGTGTGTGAAATTCATGTGAAATTTGAAAAATTATGTGAAGTTACGCATAATTATCTGAAATATAACAGCTATATTTGGGTCACTTAAACTAAAAAATAGCGCCCCACACTTCTAAAACTTCTAAATACTTACCTTTTCTGAAGAGGTAACTGGTTCATCACGGTAGCTTGAGGGGATGATTTGCAACTAGCCCTGGGAAGAGTCGGGTAGCCATGCGCTATGTAAAAACAAATTAATTGAATTGAATGAACTATTGTCTAATGTCGCACTTTTCCTGCTAGTGTGTCCTTGTGAAGTCTATTTCCATAAATTCAGTGACTGGGCTGAAACTCATTTGTAACCTGGTCCTAGGTACTGTAATGCTCTGCAGTGTTAGTAACGAAGCAACATAAGCCTAATATGTAAAGTCCTAGAATATTGTTTACAAAAATATCATCCCATTGGGTATAGATTTCCGATGATTAACTCCAATGGGCTGCTATTTTGTGGCTGAACTTTGGACACAATACATAGATCAGACACTATCCTGACGGTGATATGCTGGTGCCACACCCTCTTTATACCTCTTGTAAGCAGTGGACTGCTGCCTTCTCTGACACTTTGTGGCTCTTGGATTTTCTCATAGGTAGTCTATAATGGACTAACACCACAGAGCAGAGGTGCTCGAATTTGGAAGATCTGGCCCTCTTCAGACACTTGAGAGAGAAACAGGGAGAAAGCAAAAGCGTCCGCAGATAGCCCCACTCCTCTCCCTGGGACAGGACAGCCGATAGAGTGTGGGACTCCTGCCCAGGACATGTGCTATGTGTTGAGGAAGCTTGCAGTGCTGAGGCCGTGCTGCACTACTGGAGCTGGGATGCACCTCTTCTGTGATAGATGGTAACTTGCTCTACCAAAGCCATGCTGCGTGCCACGTTAAGTGAGGGTTGTAAGATGCACTGCTGATGCTGTACTGTAACAGCTCTATCATCAAGGATGATTTGCAGTACTGAAGCCCATGCTGTACCTGAACCTGTGCTGTGGATGTCATGCCACACCTTCTCTCTAAGGGAGAAAAAACTAACCCTGGGCGTAGTCCGTGGAGTTGCACTACGCGGCACTACGCGAAGTGCAAAAACAACTCCGCCGCACTACGCAGAGCTACGCGAGTGGCGGAGTACGATCGAAAAATGCCGTTCGCGGTGATTGCACAGTGCCGGATTCTTGTCCGCACTGTGCAATCATTGCGAACGGCACCATGCACAGTGCAAGCGGTCCCTGCTTTCCTTTTCTGCCACTTGAGTAGATTTTTACTCGAGCGGCAGCTTTCTCAACACGAACGGGCAGTTTCTCATTGCGAGATGTCGCGAGCATACGCGACCACTCGCAATGAGAAACCTGACACCCCCGCGCTGAGAAATCTCACCGGGATGTTGATTTTCCACGCTCGCGCTCGCCAACTTGATGTTGACGATCGCGAATGAGGAAAAATCTCGCCAGGAGGTTGATTTTCCTCGCTTGCGGTCGCCAACTTGACGTTGACGAACGCGAGCGAGGAAAAAAACTACTCTACGCAACGCGAAGCGGAGTTTTTCGGAACTCCGCGATCTCCGCGTAACGCAGAGTGCAGGAAACTCCGCAAACTCTGCAAGCGGAGCGGAGTTCACCGCCCAGGGTTAGAAAAAACTGCAGTGTTGATACCCATGCTGACATTAGCAAGGGAAGCTTGCTCTGCTGAGGAGCATACACTGCAAGCGCGCAAGTGGTATCTGTTCTGTGAGGACCTGAAGTTTGCCATATTTATAGCCATATGTTATCTGCCTGTTTTGTTTGAGGAAAGCATGCACTGCTGATTCCCATTTTGTGTCTATTTTGTGAGAAAGGGAAGCTTCTATGGTTGATATTTATGGTATACCTGTTCTGTAACGGTGGAAATTAGCACTGCAATTAACCATGCAGATTCTGATCCATTAGCAAGGGAAGCTTGCACTGGTGAGGACCATTATGTCCCACATGTGCTAGGGAGGGGGGCATGCACTTCTGATGCCTATGTGGTATGTGTTCTGTGAGGGAGTAAAGCTTGTCTTGCTTATCACTTTATGGTAAGTCCCTTATGAGTGTGAGTGAAACATGCACTGCTCATGCCAATGCTGTTTCTGTTCTGTGAGAGTGGGAAGCTTGTGTGACTGATGGTCATGCTTCACCTTTATTGAGAGGGAAACATGCTCTGCACATAACAATGCAGTACCTCTTCTGTGCAAGAGTGAAGCTAGTACTACTGATAACAATGCAGTATCTCTTCTTTGCAAAAGGGAAGCCTGCACTTCTTATAACAATGCAGTACTTCTTCTGTGCAAGAGTGAAGCTTGCACTTCTGATAACATGGCTGCTGATAACAAGGCTGTCCCTCTTCTGTGTAAGAATAAAGCTTGCACTGCTGATAATGCAGTACCTTTTCTGTGCAAGAGTGAAGCTTGCACTGCTGATAACAAGGCTGCTGATAAGGCTGTACCTCTTCTGTGAAAGAGTGAAGCCTACACTGCTGATAACAATGCAGTACCTCTTCTGTGCAAGAGTGAAGCTTGCACTGCTGATAACAATGCAGTACATCTTCTATGCAAGAGTGAAGTGTGCACTGCAGATAACAAGGCTTTACCTCTTCTGTGCAAGATTGAAGCTTGCACTGCTGGTAACAATGCAGTACCTTTTCTATGCAAGAGTGAAGCATGCGCCTCCAATAACAATGCAGTCCCTCTTATGTGCATGAGTGATGCTTGCATCGTGGATAACAATGCAGCTCCATTTCTGTGCAAGAGTGAAGTTTGCGTCGCGGATAACAATGCGGTACCTGTTGTGTGCAAGAGTGAAGCTTGCACTGCTGATAGCAATGCAGTACCTCTTCTGTGCAAGAGCAAAGCTTGCACTGCGGATAACAATGCAGTACTTCTTCTGTGCATAAGTTAGGCTTGCATTTCTGATGACAATGCTTTTCCTCTTCTGTGCAAGAGTGAAGTGTGCAGTGCTGATAGAAATACTTACCTCTTCAGTGCAAGAGTGAAACGTACACTGCTGATAATAAGGCGGTACCTCTTCTGTGCAAGAGTTAAGTGTGCACCACTAATAACAATGCGGTACTTCTTCTGTGCAAGAGTAAAGCTTGCACCACTGATAACAATGTGGTAAGTCTCTTATGCAAGAATGAAGCTTGCACTGCTGATAACAGTGCGGTACCTGTCGTGTGCAAGAGCGAACTTTGTGCTGCTGATAACAGTGAGAGTGAAGCTTGTGCCAATGATAACAGTGCAGTACCTGTTGTGTGCAAGAGCGAAACTTGTGCCCCTGGTAACAGTGCAGTACCTGTTGTGTGCAAGAGTAAAGCTTGCGATGCTGATAACAATAAGGTACCTCTTCGGTGCAAGAGCAAACCTTGCGCTGCTGATAACAATGCGATACCTGTTGTGCATAACAGTGAACCTTGCACCGCTGATAACAATGCTTTACATATTCTGTGCAAGAGTGAGCCTTGCGCCGCTGATAAGAATGCAGCACTTCTGTGCAAGAGTGAACCTTGCACCGCTGGTAACAGTGCAGTACCTCTTCTGCGCAAGAGTGAAACTTGCGCCACTGATAACAGTGCAGCACCTCTTCTGTGCAAGAGTGAACCTTGCACCGCTGGTAACAGTGCAGTACCTCTTCTGCGCAAGAGTGAAACTTGCACCGCTGATAACAGTGCAGTACCTCTTCTGTGCAAGAGTGAATCTTGCACCCCTGGTAACAGTGCGGTACCTCTTCTGTGCAAGAGTGAACCTTGCACCGCTGGTAACAGTGCAGTACCTCTTCTGTGCAAGAGTGAATCTTGCACCGCTGATAACAGTGCAGTACCTCTTCTGTGCAAGAGTGAACCTTGCGCCACTGATAACAGTGCAGTACCTCTTCTGTGCAAGAATGAAGCTTGCACCACTGATAACAGTGCAGTACCTCTTCTGTGCAAGAGTGAAGCTTGCACCACTGATAACAGTGCGGTACCTCTTCTGTGCAAGAGTGAAGCTTGCGCCACTGATAACAGTGCAGTACCTCTTCTGTGCAAGAGTGAACCTTGCACCGCTGGTAACAGTGCAGAACCTCTTCTGTGCAAGAGTGAATCTTGCACCGCTGATAACAGTGCGGTACCTCTTCTGTGCAAGAGTGAAGCTTGCGCTGCTGATAGCAGTGCGGTTACTCTTCTGTGCAAGAGTGAAGCTTGCGATGCTGATAGCAGTGCGGTACCTCTTCTGTGCAAGAGTGAAGCTTGCACCTCTGATAACAGTTTAGTACCTCTTCTATGGAAGAGTGAAGCTGAGGTACCTCTTCTATGCAAGAGTGAAGCTTCCACCGCTACAAACATTGCAGTATCTCTTCTCTGCAAAAGTGAAGCATCAACCGCTGATAACAATGCAGTTCCTCTTCTGTGCAACAGAGAAGCTTGCTCCACTGATAACCATGCGGTAGCTCTTCTATGCAAGAGTGAATCTTGCTCCGCTTATAACAATGTAGTACCTCTTCTATGCAAGAGTAAAGCTTGCACTGCTTATAACAAGGCTGCTGACAACAAGGCTGCACCTCTTCTGTGTAAGAGTGAAGCTTGCACTGCTGATACCAATGCAGTCCCTCTTCTATAGAAGAGTGAATCTTCCACTGCTGATAACAATGGGGTACCTGTTGTGTGCAAGAGTGAAGCGGGCAGTTCCCATAACAATGCAGTACCTCTTCTATGTAAGAGTGAAGCGTGCACTGCTGATAACAATGCAGTACCTCTTCAGGGCAAGAGTGAAGTGAGCTCCGCTGATAACAATACAGTACCTCTTCTATGCAAGAGCGAACTTTGGGCCACTGAAAACAATGTAGTACCTGTTGTGTGCAAGAGCGAACCTTGTGCCGCTGATAAAAGTGCGGTACCTGTTGTGTGCAAGAGCGGAGCTTGTGGCGCTGATAACAGTGCAGTACCTGTTGTGTGCAAGAATGAAGCTTGTGTCGCTGAGAACAGGTCAGTACCATATGTGTGCAAGAGTAAACCTTGCGATGCTGATTACAGTGTGGTACCTATTCTGTGCAAGAGTGAAGCTTGCACCACTGATAACAGTGCGGTACCTTTTGTGTGCAAGGCTGAAGCTTGCACCACTGATAACAATGCTGTAGCTCTTCTGTGCAAGAGTGAACCATGCGCTGTTGATAGCAGTGTGGTACCTCTTCTCTGCAAGAGTGAAGCTTGCACCGCTGATAACAGTACAGTACCTCTTATATGCAAGAGTGAAGCTGCAGTACCTCTTATATGCAAGAGTGAAACTTCCACTGCTGAAACCAATGCAGTACCTCTTCTCTGCAAAAGTGAAGCGTGCACAGTTGATAACAATGCAGTACCTCTTCTGTGCGGTACCTCTTCTATGCACGAGTGAAGCGTGCACTGGTGATACCAATGCAGTAGCTCTTCTAGGCAAGAGTGAAGCTTGCACTGCTGATAACAAGGCTGCACCTGTTCAAGAGTGAAGCTTGCACTGCTGATACCAATGCAGTCCCTCTTTTATACAAGAGTGAATATTCCACTGCTGATAAAAATGCGGTACCTGTTGTGAGCAAGAGTGAAGCTTGCACTGCTGATACCAATGCAGTCCCTCTTCTATACAAGAGTGAATATTACACTGCTGATAACAAAGCGGTACCTGTTGTGAGCAAGAGTGAAGCTTGCACTGCCCATAACAATGCAGTACCTCTTCTATGCAAGAGTGAAGCTTGCGCTGCTGATAACAATGTGGTACCTGTTGTGTGCAAGAGTGAAGCTTGCGCTGCCGATAACAATGCAGTACCTCTTCTATGCAAGAGTGAAGCTTGCACTGCGGATAACAATGCAGTACCTCCTCTGTGTAAGAGGGATGCTTTCACTGCTACCGGTCATACTGGTCCTGTTCCATGACTGATTGAAGCTAGAACGCTGTATCTCTTCGGTGAGGAAAGGCTCTTGCACTGGTGATTTCCATATTGTTTCCATATGGTACATATTCCATGCGTAGAAGGAAAGGTTGTCCTGCTCATGTCCATCGTCTGCTTGATTTGCCAGGGCATGAGGTTTGCACTGCTGATGCTGTACCTTATGTGGTCAGTAAGGAAGGGAAGATGGCAGCCTTCGCTACTGATGGCCATGCTGTACCAGATGTGTGAATGTGAAAGGAATAACTGCTGATATCCCTGCCGTACCTATCCTGTGAGGAAGGGAACCTTGCATTGTGATGACATGCTGTGCCTTCTTTGTTAGCTATAGAATCTTGCACTGCTCTGGCCTCTGCTGTGCCTGTAGTGCGAGCTAGGGAAGCTGGCACACCTCATGCACTACTGAACCATTTTTGTCAACGAGTGACACTTGCACTGGTGAGGACCACGCTGTACCAATTCAATGAGGGAGAGAAACAGTTCTGTGTGGAAGGGTATCTTGCACTGAGGATGCCCATGCCATACCTATTCAGTCCTGCAAGCAAAGAAGCTTGAATTGCTGATTCCTATGTTTTACCTGCATTTTGAGGGTGAGCTATGTCAATGCTGTGCCTGTTCACAGAGGAAGCTTGCAACGCCGATGCCCTTCGTTTCCCTGCTCTGTGAGAGTAGAAGTCTTGTTCTGCTGATGCACATCTGCTTGTTGTTCTTTGTTGTGAAGGACGTTTTAGTGGACCAAGACGTGATTGTTTTGTTTCTGATGGAGAGACATTTGCACCGATGATGCCTGCCTTGTAGCTGTGCTCAGTGTGATCTGCTGAAGCTGTGCTTACAGTGATGATGCTTATGTTGTACCTGTGAAATGATGGAAAGGCGCTTCCATGACTCTTGCCCATGAAGCACCTCTTCCGTGAGTGTGGTAAGCTTCCACTTCTGATGCCATGCTGTCTATGCCTATTCTGCGAGGAAGGGAAGGTTATACTACCGATGGCCATGTGTGCTCATTCTGTGTGTGAAAGAGGAGTCTGCACTCACGATCTGGAAGATGGACACCTGCTCTCTTGATTCCTATAGACATGTCTAGTGTGGGATGGACACCTGTGCTCTTGATGCCTATAGATCTGTCTTCCGTGGGATGGACACCCGCGCTCTTGATGCTTATAGACCTGTCCTGCGTGGGATGGGCACCCGCGCTCTTGATGCTTATAGACCTGTCCTGCGTGGGATGGGCACCTGCGCTCTTGATGCCTGTAGACCTGTCCTGCGTGGGATGGACACCTGCGCTCTTGATGCATATAGACCTGTCCTGTGTGGGATGGACACCTGCGCTCTTGATGCCTGTAGACCTGTCCTGTGTGGAGTGGACACCCGCGCTCTTGATGCTTATAGACCTGTCCTGCGTGGGATGGACACCTGCGCTCTTGATGCCTGTAGACCTGTCCTGCGTGGGATGGACACCTGCGCTCTTGATGCCTGTAGACCTGTCCTCCGTGGGATGGACACCTGCGCTCTTGATGCCTGTAGACCTGTCCTGCGTGGGATGGACACCTGCGCTCTTGATGCCTGTAGACCTGTCCTGCGTGGGATGGACACCCGCGCTCTTGATGCTTATAGACCTGTCCTGCGTGGGATGGACACCTGCACTCTTGATGCCTGTAGACCTGTCCTGCGTGGGATGGACACCTGCGCTCTTGATGCCTGTAGACCTGTCCTCCGTGGGATGGACACCTGCGCTCTTGATGCCTGTAGACCTGTCCTGCGTGGGATGGACACCTGCGCTCTTGATGCCTGTAGACCTGTCCTGCGTGGGATGGACACCCGCGCTCTTGATGCTTATAGACCTGTCCTGCGTGGGATGGACACCTGCGCTCTTGATGCCTGTAGACCTGTCCTGCGTGGGATGGACACCCGCGCTCTTGATGCTTATAGACCTGTCCTGCGTGGGATGGACACCTGCGCTCTTGATGCCTGTAGACCTGTCCTGCGTGGGATGGACACCTGCGCTCTTGATGCATATAGACCTGTCCTGTGTGGAGTGGACACCTGCGCTATAGACCTATCCTGTGTGGAGTGGACACCTGCGCTCTTTATGCCTATGGACCTGTCCTGTGTGGGATGGGCACCTGCGCTCTTTTTTTTTTTTCTAGTCCTCATATGCAACCGGGGAAAAAGGTAAGAATCATATCCAAGGGATGGTTAGGAAAGAATAGTTCAACACCTCCACTTGGCCTTAGACTCTTTTGCCAACCTTTTCCTTTTTCAAACCAGTAGTTGGAGAGAAAATTGTGGCATCCACCACTATCCTCAGCAACCGGTAGAAAAGTCGTCCTAATCCTTGGACTTTCTCCTTTATCCTACCCTAAATTTACTCTTTCCCCCCATACTATACATTCTTTCAATAAAACATTTTAAAGTGAAAAAAAGGTGCCCACATTCTTGCTCTTTTTATTGAGCCAGATTGACAGTCAAGTCTAGCTACATGACCAACAGAAGCCTTCCATCCCTCACACGTGGGTTGTAACTCTGAAATCCATTTTAAACAGATTTCTCTCCGTGCTATAACCATCAAGTTGAAAATTAACTGGGCTCAAAGCCTCACCAGACGTACCCCCACCCCATGCAGTGTTCCAAAGATAACTAAAGTGAAGCTTACCGGAATGTTTATGCCCATAATTTTAGTTAGTACTTCCCCCACTTCTTGCCAGAATGATTGGATAGCCGGACACCGCCAGAAGAGATGGACGTCGTCCGCATTCTCCATAGCACATTTTGGACACTGCCTCTTCTTGCCGTCCCCCATCTTTGCTGACTTCTTTGGAGACCAGTACACCCTGTATAATGTAAACAGGTGATTCCTCCTGAGTGGAGCTGACTTCACTGAGGACCAAAGCATAGATGCAGATACTTGCCATAGATATGTTACATCGCAGCCCGGCATGTCCAGCTTCCAAATCACTTCCGGCGAAGCCCGGGAATCATCTTTTCCCTGTACCAATGCCTAGTACCATCCAGTAACTTCCTTCTTGTATTCCTGGGTACTTTGTAGCTCTTCTTCAATTTCCAGTTCCTGCCCCCAGTTCGACTGGGTTCGAGACCAGCCTGCTAATTGGTAATATTTGAATCTAGATATTCTAGATTCCGTGATTGTTCTTAACCCATCGCATGATAATAAGGCACCTTCCTCAGCTAGTTGGCCCCACCTCTCAATACCTGCCACCAGCAAAGGTATTGCTAAGTTATCTTGGAAGCACAGAGGTGTCCCTGGGGAGTTCCAAATTGGGGCTTTAGCGCTGTAGTATGAGATTCCCAGTACTCTTTTAACTTGTATCCATATTATGCATGCTGTGATAAGTATTTTAAACTTTATATATATATTTTTTTAAATGTTGGGGGTGTCCAAATGTATATTAAAAAAAATGTCCTTCTTCTGCAAGGTCGTTAAGGCCCTTAAGTATTATGGAATGTCATTGGAATCCATTAACAGTTTCCTTATATTTTTTAAAGCGAAAGCCCAATAGTAAAGTTGAAAATCCGGCAGTGCAATGCCACCATCTACCTTTTTCTTTCTAAGCTTTTTCCAAGCGATACTTACGCTTCTACAACTCCAAATAAAGCTACTTAATTCGCCCTGTAATTTTCTAAACCATTCTGGCTTAAAGTATAGAGGGAGGGAATTAAGGAGAAATGTAAATTTTGGTAAGATCACCATTTTTACAATGTTAGTTCTTCCTAAGATAGAGATTGGGAGAGAGGCCCACTGGTGTAGAAGATTTTTGGTTTCTTTCATGAGTCTGTTGAAATTAATGTATGCCATTTCGTCCAGATTTATTACCACCCGTATTCCCAAATATCTAATTTCTGTTTTTCCTAAGAAGGTACCTAAAGATTCATTCCAGGACATGAGCTCGGTTTTATCTTCATTCACTAGATATCCCAAAATCTTTCCAAAGTCAGCTGCTAATTCCATTATTACTGGTAATGAAATGTGAGGGTTACTGGTATAAATTATTAAGTCGTCAGCATATAAGGCTTCTTTCTTTATCAATTCAAGATAGTGAAAAGGGAGAATTCTCTGTTCTGTTCTTAATCTTCTAGCCAGAGGTTCTATGTATATGTTAAATAATAACGGGGAAAACAGACAACCCTGTCTCGCACCTCTACTTATCTCAAAGGACGGAGTTAATGAACCATTGACCAATATCCTTGCTGTTGGGGCTTGATAAATGCTTTTAATTGCCCTAAGGAAATTACCCATTAATCCATTTCCCTCCATTACCTGATATAAGTATGACCAGCTGACTCTATCAAAGGCCTCAGCTGCATCAACCATTATTATGGTTAAAGGAGTTCCTGAGACCAAGGCCACATCAATAGCACATACCAGATCCTGGGTAAGTTCTGCCAGTTGTCTTCCCCTCATGAAACCTTTCTGGTTTTCATGTATTATGCCTCCCAGGACCTTATCCAACCTTTTAGCAAAAATTTGTGCGAAAATTTTATAGTCCGAGTTTAGCAAGGATACATATTGGTCTATATGCCTCACATTTTATGGGGTCCTTATCGGGTTTGGGTATTAACATTATTATTGCCTCATTCCATGAAGGAGGCAGGGGAAGCTGTGCCATATAAATACCGTTCACTAACTTTAATAGATGGGGAGTAAGTTTCATCCTTAATGCCTTATATATCTCATTTGGCAAACCATCTGCGCCAGGGGCCTTCCCATTCTGGAGATTATTTATGATCTTATCTATATCTTCCCTATTAATTTCCTGATTTAGGAATACGTTTTGGTCTATACTCAAACTGGGGAGATTATCTTGCTGTAACCATTCCTTAATCTCGCTCTGCGTTGCTGCTAAGTCCTCTGTATTTACTTCTTGAAAAAATCCTAAAAAAGTCTCCCCAATAGCTCGATCCTCTATGCATCACTCTTTCGTCACATTGTTTACTACCTCTTTAATTTAATTTCTAATGTTATCTTGTCTCAACTTCCAATCTAACAGCATCCCACACCCCTCTCCGTATTCATACTGAGCCAGCTTGCTAGCCTTCCACCTCCACTGCACTATCCCTTCCAAGTACTCTCCTAAAGAATCTTTAGCTTCCCTCAACTTGTTTTGAAGTTCCACAACATTAGCGAGTTGCGTAGGATTAGTTAACTCCTCCTGGATTTCCTTAATGTTTGTTTCAAGATTTAGAAGTTTGTCCCTACCTATCTTTCTTTTATATGCTGCCAAGCTTATTAACCTGCCACGAATAAAAGCTTTATAAGCATCCCAAACAATGTGTCTCAGGGTTGAGTTTTTATTTAGATTAAAGAAATCAATTGTGTTAGCCCTCAAAGTGTCTATAACATCAGTGTCCCCTAGAAGAGTTCTATCTAGGGTCCATCTGACCTGGGCTGGAGGATTACTTAATGTAATCTCTAGTTTTATTGATGCGTGATCAGATAAGTGTATTGGTTGATGCGTTATTCTGCTAATGATTTTTTTCACTTTACAATCTGTCAGAAAAAGGTCAATTCTGGAGGCGTGGGAATATTTTTTATTCTGAAAGGTTATGTTATGTTATGTTAAAACAACTTATAAAGCGCGCAAATACCCATAGGTGTAGTCTCTTTTCTGTCCCTCCTTTAATCTCCAGGTGTCTACTAACCCTAGATTCTTAATTAATTGATGTAAGCTTTCTCTCATTCTTGGAGAGTGCATTATAGGCCTAATGGTGGATTTATCCAAAGCTGGATCCAATAGAGTATTAAAATCCCCACCCATTATTATTAAATATCTTGTTCTAAGAAGTTGGTTATATACCTCCTCGAGCGGGAATGGATCATCTATATTGGGGCAGTAATATCCTACAAAGGCGTAGCCCACACTATGTATTTTAGCATTACAGATCAACCACCTGCCACCCGTGTCAGCAATAGTGTTTTCCAACCTAGCTTGTGCAGAGATCTTAAAGATAATTGCAACACCTTTTACATTGCATGTTTGGTTAGTACATGCAAAATGCGTGATCCATTTATTCCCCTAAAGGATTCCATCCCATTCCTCTTGATGTAGGTGTGTCTCCTGCAATATTATGACATCATTATTTGATGCTTTAAGTAATTTCAGAATCTTTATTCTCCTACTTTTGACCCTTAACCCATTCACATTCCATGTCAATATCCTCAGATCCTGGGTCTCTCTACAATTTACTATCATTGGCATATATATTGAGCTCCCTTCTCCTACTAGTCTTTGATCTTCTTATACACATGAGGACTCTTTTTTTTTTCCCCCCCCCCTACTTTGCTCCCAAACCTGTGCTAAAATAATTTATCAATAAATAAATCCCTTCCCTTACCACCCCCCCAGCCCACCCCGGGGAACCCTCCCTTTCTCCAAGTTGGGTATTGCATTATACCCTCTATGCTCTTTTGCTCCGATCTTATTTAATCAGCTTTTCTGAGCCTTTATCTGTGAAAACAAATCTTCTGCCTCAGGCACCTTTTTTATGTTATACATTTTGTTATTCCACATTACTTTCAGTAATGCTGGAAATTTCAACTGGGCATATGCCCCAAAGCTCTCAATTCTTGTATATGTCTCCCCAGTTCCCATTGACGGGTTTGAGTAACCTTTGGTATATCAGATCTTATGGTGAAAAACCAATCGTCCTTCTTAAATTGCTTTGCTTTAAGAGCTGCTGTCAGAATTATTTCCTTAATCTTGTAGGAACGACAATTTATTAGAATTTTTCTTGGTTTTTCTCTGCCAGGGTTCCTCTTAAATGGGTCCCGGTGCGCTCTCTGGATGTCCATTTCCAAATCATAACCTCCTGCTTCTGGGATCAATCAGGGGGATTGTAAGCACGCTACTCACCCGTGAGGGTATCAAGGCGCTGAGTGGGGGGGGAGGGTCCGCGGGTCTGTTTAGCCGAAGAGCCAGGTCTTGAGAGCCTTCCTGAAGGTGTTCAGGGATGGGGCGCGTCTGATGTCTGCCGGGAGTTCGTTCCAGGTTTTGGCTGCAATGTGAGAGAAGGATATTCCGCCTGCTCGGGCTCTGTGGATGCGCGGGGTTTCGGCCAGTGCAAGGTTGGAAGACCGGAGGTTTCTTTTTGGAGAGTGGAAGTTGACTCTGCCATTGAGGTATTTGGGTCCGGTGTTGTGTAGGCATTTGTAGGCGTGGGTGAGGACCTTGAATGTGTCTCTTTTCTCCACGGGGAGCCAGTGGAGCTTTCGTAGGTGTTGGCTGATGTGTTCGTGTCGGGGAATGCCGAGGACGAGTCTGGCGGCGGTGTTCTGTATCATCTGCAGCTTACGGAGTAGGGTCTTGTTTATGCCGGCGTAGAGTGCGTTTCATTAGTCCAGTCTGCTGGTGATGAGTGCGTGGGTGACTGTCTTCCTTGACTCAGGGGGGTTCCATTTGAAGGTCTTACGGAGAATCCGGAGGGTGCTGAAGCAGCCGGAGGTGACGGCGTTGACCTGTCGGTTCATGGTGAGGGATGAGTCGAGTACGATGCCAAGGTTCTTGGCGTGGTCCGATGGGGTAGGTGGGCTACCGAGGGCGGTCAGCCACCAGGTGTTGTCCCATGCTGAAGGGGTGGTTCCAAGGACGAGGACTTCTGTTTTCTCAGCGTTGAGTTTTAGACAGCTGTTGGTCATCCAGACAGCGACGTCCTGCATTCCTTTCTGGAAGTTGAGTCTGGCAGTGGTGGGGTCTTTGGTGAGGGAGAGGATGAGCTGGGTGTCGTCAGCGTAGGATACAGGGCCATGTAGATGTTGAAGAGGGTCGGACTCAGCGAGGATCCTTGTGGGACTCCGCAGGTGATTCTCGTGGGATCGGAGAGGAAGGGTGGCAGTCTGATTCTTTGGCTTCTTCCGGTGAGGAATGATCGGATCCAGTCCAGGGCTGTTCCTTGTACGCCGGCGTCGTGTAGTCTGGCGATGAGTGTGCGGTGGGAGACGGTGTCGAAGGCTGCTGATAGGTCCAGTAGGATAAGGGCTGCAGAGTGGCCCTGGTCCAGGAGGGTGCGGATGTCGTCTGTGGCGGTTATCAGTTTGATGACAAACGCTTTTATATCCCCTCCTTCCGTGCTCTCTGGGATGTTTAAAAGTCTTAGGTTATTTCACCTAGAGTTGTTTTCCATTGCCTCTAGCTTGTCTTTAATTTCCTTCTTTCCATTTTTAGACTTTGAATCTCCTTATGATTTGACTTTACTTCCTCTTGTAATGTTCCTAGGGACTCTTCCATTGTAGCAAGCCTTTCTGTGATGTTAGCCAGCTTTTTCTCAAAGTTTTCACAGACCTCATGTATTTTCTCTTGATTTTTCTCTGAGATCGACTTTTTCTTTCATGTCTTTTGATAAAGAGAGCAATATCTGGCTAACATCTGCGCTAGCCAGTTCTGCATTCTTAATAACCTTTATGCTATCTTTCTCTGAGAGAAGTTGTAAATGCTCTCTCGCAGGATCATCCGTCTGTGAACTATCCGTTAATATTGCGAATTGATTAGAGGTAGAAATCGGCCGAGCAGCATTATGCGGAGACTCTAAAGAGTCCACGTTGAGTGGAGTCTCAAGACTATGTACTCTATTCATTGAAGTAGAGATAGAACTAGAGCTAGAGATTTTGGTTTGGCTGTCTGTCCCCTCAATTTTAAAGAAAGATCTTAATGAGGGGGTAATTTTAACTTTCCCACCCGAGTTGTTCTCGGACAGCCCAGCCGTTTTTACCCCTCTACGAGAAGGACCTATATTTTTCATTAGTAAAGTGGGTATGGGGTGGGTGCTTTCTTGAGGGGACCCTGAGACGTACACTACTACCCTCTCAAGTATCTGGGTATGAGCTTCTTCTCCAATTACTTGCACTTGTTGTGCTTCAAAGTCGCTATTTCTCAGAGCGTATCTGTTTTTTCCCTGTCTTACAGAGGGGGGCACTGAATTACTGCTCACCGTAGGGTTTGTTGCTGCTGATCCAAACCCACAGTTCAACTGCACTTTGGTATCCTTAGAGATATCTCTAGAGGTTCTGAGAGATGAGGGAGGGTTCAGTTTACTATTGCTACTTTTTTTCCCTGCCCTCTAGTTTTCACTGATTTTCGGGGGGGGGTCATGTGTGTTCCTTTCGGTACCCCTCCCACAGACAACTCAGGCAACTCAGCAGGAGACCCCAGCCAACCAGTACCTGCAACGGCTGCAACTGTTCTGCTCGAAGTCCCTCGGAAACCGACATACGCCGCCACCCATCTACCGCATCGAATCTGCTTTGCGGCAAAAAACCATGGGAGGCCGGCAGTTACAGCCGCCACTGAGAACGCCACTGCAGCCGTTGCACTGGCGTGATCAGAAAACGCCGGGGATCAAGAAAGAATCACACAGAGCAGACCCCAGATACACGCACCAGGGAGCCAGGGAAAGGTTCCGATCGAAATCCAAGTAAGGCGCGGTGTTCAGGTAAGGCTACATACATAGCGGTCGCATAGTGTAGATCGGCGCTACGGAGCATGTTCTGGGCACCTGTGCTCTTGATGCCTATAGACCTGTCCTGGTGGGATGGACACCTGCGCTCTTGATGCCTATAGACCTGTCCTGTGTGGAGTGGACACCTGCGTTATAGACCTATCCTGCGTGGAATGGGCACCTGAGCTCTTGATGCCTATAGACCTGCCCTGCGTGGGATGGACACCTGCACTCTTGATGCCTATAGACCTGTCCTGTGTGGGTTGGGCACCTGCGCTCTTGATGCATAGAGACCTGTCCCATGTGGGATGGACACCTGCGCTCTTGATGCCTACAGACCTGCCCTGCATCAGATGGACACCTGCGCTCTTGATGCTTATAGACCTGTCCTGCGTGGGATAGAGACCTGCACTCTTGATGCCTATAGACCTGCCCTGCGTCGGATGGACACCTGCGCTCTTGATGCCTATAGACCTCTCCTTCGTGAGATGGACACCTGCACTCGATGTCTATAGACCTGTCCTGTGTGGGATGGACACCTGCACTCTTGATGCCTATAGACCTGTCCTGTGTGGGATGGACACCTGCGCTCTTGATGCCTATAGACCTGTCCTGTGTGGGATGGACATCTGCACTCTTGATGCCTATAGACCTGTCCTGTGTGGGATGGACACCTGTGCTCTTGATACCTATAGACCTGTTCCATGTGGAATGGACACCTGCGCTCTTGATGCCTATAGGCCTGCCCTGCATGGGATGGACATTTGCGCTCTTGATGCCTATAGACCTGTCCCACATGGGATGGACATTTGCGCTTTTGATGCGTAGAGACCTGTCCCGTGTGGGATGAACACATACACTCTTGATGCCTATAGACCTGTCGTGCGTGGGATAAACACCTGCGCTCTTGATGCGTAGAGACCTGTCCCGTGTGGGATGGACAAATACACTCTTGATGCCTATAGACCTGTCATGCGTAGGATAAACACCTGCGCTCTTGATGTGTACAGACCTGTCCCGTGTGGGATGGACACCTGCACTCTTGATGCCTATAGACCAGTCCGTTGTGGGATGGACACATGCACTCTCGATACCTGTAGACCTGTCCTGCGTGGGATGGACACTTGCACTGTTAATGGTGTGGTTGCACCTGTTCTGTTAGAAGCAAGCTGAGAAACTACTGCTTAGACTGTTGAGGCCCATGCTGTACATGTGTGGTGTATAAGGGGGCGGCTTGCATTGTTGTGTTGTTCTTCTTCTGAGGAGGAGGAAACTTGCACTGCTTATGCCATGATGTACCTATTATCTGAGGTAGGGCAATTTAGACTGGTGTATCTTTTTCTGTGAAATGGATGCTTGCCCTGCTGATACCCTGTCTGTTGTGTGTGTAATGGACGGTTCCTGTGCTGTACCTGTTCAGTGACTCCTTGCAGCTCGCACTGATAATGCTCCTGTGGTACCTATTCTATGTGTGTGAGGGAATCATGCACTGTAGATGATCATACTGGTCCTTTACTTTGTGGACGGAAGCTAGCACTGCTACTGCTCTGTGACATATGTTCTGTGATGGAAAGAAGCTTGCACTTCTGTGCTACCCTTACTTGTACTGTGAGCAAGGGCAGCTTACGTGGCTGATGCCTATGCTGCACTGGACCAAGGTAAGATGCTCTGTTAATGTCCACTCTGTACCTGTTCTCTGAGGAAGGAAAGCTTCCACTGCTGATGCTATGCTATGCCTTTTCTGTGGGGTGGAAACTTGCAGCCTATGATATGCCTATACCATTAGCTAGGAAAGCCTGAGCTGCGGATGTCCTTGTATTATCTGTACTGTGAGGGTGTAAAACCTGCAATTTTGATGTCAATGCTGTATCTGTTCTGTGAGGAAGGGAAGCTTTCACTGCTGATGTCAGTGGGGCACCAGACTTTGTATGTGCAAAGCAAGCCTGCAATGCTGATACCTGTGCTTGATGCCCATATAGTGCTGTTCTGTGTGTGAGGAAGATTGCAATGCTGCTGCCATACTACACTTTTTCTATGAGGGTGGAAGATTTCGCTGCTGTTGCCTATTCTCTGCCTGTTTTTTTAGCGGAGCGGGGGAAGCTTGCATTGCTGATGCCAATTCTATAGCAGTTGTGTTAGCAAGAGAAAATTGTGCTGCGTTTCTCATGCTGTTCCTTTTCTGTTTGGGGGCGAAGCTTGCACTGCCGATCCCCAGTCTGTATACATTGTGTTAGGTAGGAAATCTTCAACCCTAATGCCCTGGTACCTGTTTGTAAGGGAATGAGGCCTTCACTGCTGATGCTTGTGCTGTACCTGTTTTTCTAGTGACAGAAGCTTGCATTGCTGATGCCCAGTTATACCTGTTCTATGCTTATATTACTTGCTGTTTCCTTGAAACACATATTCTGTGAGATACTCAATGGACGGAATCAGCACTACAATATTGATATTACGGAAGAGGCCTGGTCAACACACATCACCACAGTCTACAATTCAGTGGACCAGGATCCTCCCTCCCTGTTACCACGCGGAGAGTCTGGTGTGTTTAGCTGGGAGAAGTGACAAGGCCTGTTCCTGCCATAGACAGAGTATTTACTGTTCAGTGATAAACAAGTGACCAAAACATTAACAAGCATTTGCAATGAAATTGGTCTCGCATTTTCGAAACTTTGACCAATTGGTATTGTAAATGATAATGCCTTTTATTTATGTGCACTTTGTAGTTATCATCATTGCTTGCAGGATTTTAAACACATAAATAAAGGCATTGTCATTTACAATGCCAATAGCTCAAAATCTCGTAAATGCGAGACCTACTGCATTGCAAATGCTTGTTATGTCTACACAGTGTCATGTGCAGCAAGACAGGAAGCAGGAATGGATTGGAGGGAGGTGGTGGGAAGCGGGGTTGGGAGCAGAGAGGGCTCCTGAACAACGGGCTCAGCTTTTTAGCAGCATAGAAGAGAGAGTGCAACCAGCGATGGCAAGAAAATAGGAGGGGCGGGAGCGATGCAGAGCAGTTAGCACAGTGGAAAAATGGGCGCCATGCTGCAACCTAAAGCGCGGCGCTCGTGTTGGTGATATAAAAGTGGATAAGCGCCTATGTTTAAATAAGAGATGGGTGGCCATGCGTCTGCCATTGTTTACTTAGTTTCCCGATCACAAAAATACAATTATAAAAGCGGGCGCATGGTAAAATATTAAGCATGGCACCCGTGTTGTTGTTAATGAAGAGGCCAAGTTCCCTGTGTCCAATTTGCTCTAGAACTCTCGGTCAATGGACCGTTGGTAGCTGCTAGGAAGTGTAGAGGGGAGAAAATACTTTCTCATCGGGTTCAGAACACAATGATTTTAGGACTCCGAAGAATCACACACTCCAGGTTCTAGGTTAGTGGGTTTATTACAAAGCCAAAAATAACTGGACATACAAGCACCTCAAGATGATGTTATAGAAATACATTGGGACTAATACAAAGCCAAATCTACGAGCAAGTCTCAATCTTTGGATCATGAAGAGTATGACGAATTCCAGGACACAGGCAATAAGTTCCCCCACTTGATTGAAAGTTCGTAAGTAAAAGCATTAGTCTGTCCCTACACTACCACTAACGTGACATCTCTACTTAGCATTCCCCATGCAAGTCAGGAAAAGGTGTCAGTGCGTGAAGACTTCCTAAGAAGTACACTCACATTGTATGGGTCAAGTAGCCAAAGCTACAGAGCTCGTTTAAGATGCTCCTTCCTCACCATCGATCTCCTCTCCTCTCCTGACTCAACCCCCGGGGAACTGCCCCTAGTTCAAACACCAAAATCTCAGATCATGCCCACACTTCGTCTTCCGATCACCTCGTACCACTGGGCACTCCTCATAGGTGATTTTCCATTTAGTTTCGATACTCCCAGCTCCTGGCTCGATGACCTTGATTCCCAGGCCTTTCCAGTGAGAAAAAACACTGTCTCCCATTATCAGCATTTCTTGTGTGAATGTATTCTTTCCTCACCTGAGCCTAACTCCTAAAACAAAAGCGTTATTCTAACTAACAAAGACGGGTTTCTCAACCTGCAACAGAAACATGAGAAAAGAACAAACCCAACATGCACATGAAATTCAACTATTAACTGTACAACGTGAGAGCATCAGGGAGAATACATTTCAGGCCTACAGAAATCGGCCAACATAAGAGAATAGCACATAGGCCTCATGAGTTTACATATAAAGAACTCTTTTACTGTGCGTTTCTAAGTCAACACATTACATGGGCCTATCAAATGCGTGAATAAGTGCAAGCATCTAACACAATTCTACACGTTAATGTTTCAGCTAAACACATATATTTTTGCAACCTTAAGTTATTCACATTTAGATGAAAAATATACCTAACACATCACTTTTCACATTATTACAGTATACTTCTAAGGTTCCATGTTAATATGACAAAAGAATAAATGTATGTGCGGACTACTCATGATTATAATGCACCCTTACAAATGAAAGAGCACCATCGCGCTCTACCATTCATGATGAAAGGTTTGCGCGGCTTCCAGGGGCGGGACAGCAATGAGGAGCAAGCGTATTGTGCTGTCAAAAAAAAAAAAAGATCTGAAGGGACACATTCCCTATACTGCAATCAAAAATAACGTAGATGAAAAGGTGCAGGTTGGCCGCTTTTGGTATTAAGAATGTTAACATGGGCACCATGCTAAAAACCGTAGCACGGCGCCCGGAGGTAAAGCGGGCACCCTTGCAGGAAAGCACGTTGTGCCTGCAATAGGGGATAATGATTAGAGAAAATAGTGCTCACAGACTGTAGATAAAACAGACCGTGTAACAACACAAGTAAAAAGTCCTGTCCTCATGAGAGGTTACAAATGCAGACAAGACGATACTAAGGAGGGACTACTAAGCCTATTCATTAACCAAAAGCAACCATTTAGAAAGGACAATAACAGGAGCCAATTGGAAAGATGGGCTGAAAATGGGCGGAGCTTCAAGTCCATACCTGAATACAGCATGCTACACAAAGCAGCACATGTGCTGCCCAGGATAGCCCTAAAAAGGCTCAGAGGGGGCACAAGGGCCCAGCAGCCTTCTAAATGCCTTATTCAAAAAGAAAGTCTGTTTCTGGTCCTCGCACTTAACCCCTCTTTTCAGTTATGCCATGGTATCAAATACAATCCCAGAATCCTGGTGTGGCAGTATCTTTCAGCCTATCTATAAATAAGGTGAGCGCTCAAATCCGTCCAACTATAGATTAATCACCTTACAGACGAAGAAACCAAGATTTATGCCTCAAATTTGCTCATTGAATCCAACATAATCACGAAAACCAAGACTGGCTTCAGGGCAGAAATGAGCACTCTAACAAACCTGTTGGCCGTCACCCTCTTAGCAGAACAAGCAACTGCCAAATCTAAAAAAGCTGTTCTCCTGTTTTATAGACCTCAAAGCTGCCTTCGATAGAGTCCAGAGGGCCCAGTTGTGGAAGAAAATGGCAAGGTGGGATGTACCGGCAAAATTGCTGGAGGCAATAATCAACCTATTCTCCAACACATGGGTTCAAATTAAGATAGGAAACGGCCAAAGAACCACCCAAACAATCTATGAGAACATGGGCTTAAAACAGGGGTGTATTCTTGTACTCTGTTTATTTAATATCTTTATAGCCGATCTTGACAGCCACCTAGCCTTAGTGCAGGGGGAGCCACCCAAGTTGGCCATGGCACAGATTAGAAGCCTGCAATATGACGACAGCATCATCCTTCTGAGTAAAACCCCAATCAGGCTGCTGCGGTCGATAGATCAATTATTGAGGCACATCAACAATCTGCAACTGAGCCTGCATTATAGCAAGACTAAGGTTCTTTGCTTTAAACGTTGAGGTAATAACAGGCAGCCAAATTTACATGGTGAGCTGATGGTAATGCTTTAGAAATGGTTGAGACCTATTAGTATCTTGGGGGCATATTTACGTTTCCTGGTGCATCCCTGCATATCAGCAGGGATGCGCCAGGGAAAATGCGTCACGCAAGTTTACCCTTGCACCACGTCCGATGCGCCGCATTTACATTGCGGCGCATCGTGGCGCAAGGATAAGCAGATGCGTGACGCATCTGCTGGCGGAAGGTTGGCGCAGTGCTGAAGTTGTGTCGCAAGCGCGACGCAACTCCAGCACTGTTCCAACCTTCCCTATCCCTAACATGGTGCGTCATCCTTACGCCTGCTTGAAGCAGGCGTAAGGATTTGACGCACCAGCTGCCGAAAAGTGACTGCGTGAAATCTTGTAGATTTCACTACGTCACTTTTCCGAGGCGTTCCTGCGCCGGAACGCCCCCTGCGTCGGTACGCCCACATGAAACCTGACGCAGGTTTCATGTGGCGCAGGGGTTTACTACGTGACGCATCTCCCTAGATGCGTCACGTTGTAAATATAGCGCAACGCGGCGCATGGTTTGCGTCGCCGCTGCGTCACATGCGTGACGCAACGGCGGCGCAAAAGTGGCGCAAGGGGCTTGTAAATATGCCCCTAGGTGTCCATCTAGATTCCCATTTAATATACAAATTACATCTCCAATCTTGACGAGCCATTGCAAGGAATCTGCTGTTTGCATTTAAAACCTTGAAACACAAGCCCCAAAACACCTCAACGCTTCATCTTCTTCAGGTCGTGGAAGTCAAATTCATGTCTCCAATATCTTACGGCTCGGAATCGCTGAAAGGGAAAGACACTGCAACCTTAAACGTCTTGCAAGCAAGTCTCTTTAAAAAACTCTTTCTGATCCCACAGTATGTCTCGCAAGCCCAAATTAAACTTGAGTTTGGCCTGCTCCACCAGGGCCCATCCAGGCAGGGCGTCCTGGTAAAATTCTGCTGGAGGACGAGGGCAGCCGAAGTTGATTCACTTGCACACCAGTGTTGGGTGGAAATAGAAAGCCAGGCCCACATAAAGAACTATGTATTTGCAGCACTACAGTTTTGCATTGCAGCTCTCCAACTAGAAGATGCCTGGAAGACCCCCAGGGACTAAGAAGCCTTTAAGCCTATCACAAATAAAGCTGCAAAAATGTAATCATTTATTATTGATAAGGCTGTCTTAGCAAGGAAAGGGCATGCATGGGGGTTATGCCATCATACGCATCTTGGGGATCCCAGCCATATTTATCTGCTACTTCTCTGAGGCCAATAAACACGATATCATGCTTATACGTCTGGGCGTGTTCACATTGAATGATCTTCTGCACCCTGGAAACAGCTCTGGGCCACTTCAGAGTGCCGGCTCTGTGGCCAAAACAATGAATTGATGCTTCATCTGCTGTGCATTTGTCCGGCCTTGTTAACACACAGACAAAGACTCTTATGTCCATCTCTAAGAGCTCTGCAAATCAGGTCTTGTTGTCCAGCTGTTATTTCTCTATTAGGAGTAGGCCTGGGCGGTAAATTTCACTCCGCTCGTGGAATTTGCGGAATTTAGGCAATTTCGCATAGAACGCGGAATTGCCGAAAATTCCACGATCCGCGGCGTAGCGGAATTATTTTCTTATTCGCGGTTTAAAAATGCGTTCTCGCGCGTGCGTAAGCGACTTACCGGGATCCCTGCATTCGCCGACGAGTTTTCCTATCCGTTCGCGTGCGCCACGAGATTTTGGTAGCCATCCGCGAGATCCCGCGAGAGTGTGCGATCGCGAACACGTCATTCGCCGGCCATCGGACATCGCGAGAGTGTGCGATCGTGAACACGTCATTCACCGCGCCATCGGACACCGCGAGAGTGTGCGATCGCGAACACGTCATTCGCCGCGCCATCGGACACCACGAGAGTGTGCGATCGCGAACACGAGAACGTGCGATCGCGAACACGTCATTCGGACGCGCCATCGGACATCCGGCGGAAGTTTGGTGAAGCTTGCGATCCCGAACGCGCAAAATTTTCAATCTGGAGAAGAATAATATCTCGAGCAGCATAAAACCTTCTATAAAATAATGATTTGGATGAAAAAAACTCCTCAGATTGACATTTGGCTGTCCTTTTTTGTGCAAGGAGTCCTTTTTAAAAAAAAAACATTTTTTGGGGAGAGGGAGGACGTGCCACAGAGTCTTCAACTTCCTGTTCCTGTCCAGCAGGCTCCTCCCAGTGCTTTGTCCATCTCCTGTTCATTTTTCATTTGGATTTTGAGCTGGAAGGCTCACTCTTTGTGTCTGCTGCATCATTATCATTGGATTTGAGGACTTTTGGATTTGAGATTTTACAAGTAAGTTGGTGTTGTTGTTTGTTTGATTGGGGCATTGCAGTTGCTGCAACTACAATTTTGGTACTTTTCATCATTTAAAAAAAAAAAAAAATAGTTGTGGGTAGCCAGTAGGCCCAGAGCTAGTCATGGGTGGGTGCATGATGAAACAACTGTTCCTTTGGTGTGTGTTGAATTTATTTCAAACATCATTTACGGCATGGATGGCATTGGATTGAATTGCAAAATGTGTATTTTTGGGGGTATTTCAGTTTTTGGGTGTGTGTTAAATAAATGCCTTTGTTGTGTGTGGTGTGTTGTGTACCTTGCAGACCTTGTTCAGCCCTGTGGATTTTCGTTTTTGCATTTTATTGCATTAAAGGCAAAGCAGTGTGGTTTAGCATGCATCCTTTGCCTGGCTATTATAGGCCTTTTCAGTACATTGTTTTCCAGGCCTCCTGCTTGTTGTTTGTGATTTGTGAGTGTGCATGTGGCTGGTGGCCATTTCTGGTGGGAGTTATAAGTGTGCTGCTTTTGCCATATAGGCCTGCATGTGTTTCCTTTGTGGCCTAGGCTTCTTGTTGTTGTGGGCCTGGCCATGAGGCTGGTGGCCATTTTGAAGCCAGGCAGTGTGCTTTTTGCCATAGGCCTGCATTGTCTGTCTTCAGTTTCTTGCAGTTGTGGGCCTGGCCATGTGGCTGGTGGCCATTTTGAAGCCCGGTAGTGTGCTTTTGCCATAGGCCTGCAAGCTTGTGGCCTAGTCTGCCAACAGGCCTTTTATCCAGTAGGCTCAGAGGTAGTCACAGGTGTATGAAACAACTGTTTCTGTGTGTTCTGTTGAACATCATTTAGGGTATGGATGGCATTGGATTGAATTGCAAAATGTGTATTTTTGGGGGTATTTCAGTTTTTGGGTGTGTGTTAAATAAATGCCTTTGTTGTGTGTGGTGTGTTGTGTACCTTGCAGACCTTGTTTAGCCCTGTGGATTTTCGTTTTTGCATTTTATTGCATTAGAGGCAAAGCAGTGTGGTTTAGCATGCATCCTTTGCCTGGCTATTATAGGCCTTTTTCAGTACATTGTTTTCCAGGCCTCCTGCTTGTTGCTTGTGATTTGTGAGTGTCCATGTGGCTGGTGGCCATTTCTGGGGGGAGTTATAAGTGTGCTGCTTTTGCCATATAGGCCTGCATGGTTTTCCTCTTGGCTTTCTGCTTCCATCCATCCCCTTTGCCAGCTGCAGCTCCCTGAATGATGTGATGAGCAAATAATTTAATGCCAAACAGGGTCCACTTCCATTACATTTGTATTTTTGTTGTTGTTGTTCTTCTTTCCTATCCTTCCTGAGAGTGTACACAGTATACCATGAAAGCCCTTGTTGACAAAGTCTCACAAATGGCTACACTAAGTTATATATTTTATTTGTTTGTTTGTACTAGTAGTAATTGAACCACAACAACAAATGCAACATTTCACTGATGTTCTTCTCCTGGCTTCTTTGCTTTTAGGTGCACAAAAAGACAGAGGAGGAGGTGTCATCATCACCCGTTGTACTGCCAGACAGAAGTCCTGCTGCACACCACGTCACGTCCACGTGTGACCACAGACATCTCTGCAACTTGTGCACCTGCGTCCTGCTGACATCTGAAGAAGATGGCCCCAAAGAAAGGTAACAGGTCCTCCAGTACCAAGAAAGTTGTCAGTGAGAAGAAGGAACAGAAGAAGGAAGTGGCACTTACCAAGACTGGTGTGCCACCCCAGATGTTTTTTGGGAAACAATAAATTACACCTGCAGCAGCGCTGTCCGGGGACCAAGCTGGGAGCAGCACCTCCGCATCAGCGGGCCAGCCCCACCAACCTAGGCCCAAGCCCGTGAGTGTTGCAGAGGTAGCCAGTCTACTAACGAGCAGTGATGTTGAAATGTCATTATCGCAAAGTTGTACCCAATCAACGCTGGCGGAAACTCAGCAGATAAGTGGGCAACAACAGCCGCAGCAACAGCCGCAGCAGCAGCCGCAGCAGCAGCCGCAAGAACAGCCGCAACAACAGCCCACAATAGTAGTTGTTCCTCCTGAAGTAGGGGCAGTTCAGGAAATCGAGCTTCCTGCAGACAAAGAGGAGCAAGCCACTGTTTCAGAAGATCCATTGTCTTCCAGACCCCCAGCAAGGAAAAGGAGGGTTAGTCCATCAACTTCTTCTTCAAGCCCCGCTTCTGATGATCGAGATGCCACTTGGAAGCCACCAGCTCAGTCTGAGAGTGATGCACGCCACAAGACAAGGCTAGTGAAAAGGAAGGTTCCAGAAAGCCTTAGAGTTATGGAGGTAGATGTAGAAGAGGGGGATGATGATGATGAGCCAGTCATCATGAACATCACTCCCGGCCCAGAGGAGATGGAGACCAACATTATTACCCTATCCAAAATCGCTGCGAGGGATGTAGCACGGATACCACCAACACAGGTAACACCAACACGACCTCCAGCTTCCATATTTGCATTTGCAAAGGCCCGGCAGGGACCTACATCCAGCTCAACCACCACTTCAGTAGGTAGTGGTACTGTAACTGCACAGAGTCAAATTCCATGCACACCCTCCAGTTCATCTGGTATTGAAAGTGGCACCTCCAGCAGCGCCAGCAAGTTCTCCTCCCCAGTTTGGGACTTCTTTTCAGTTAGCAGTAAGGAGGAGAACATTGCTATATGCTCAATTTGTCGACACGCTGTTAGGCGGGGTAAGCTTGGTACAAACTATGGTACCGGAGGCCAAACAAGTCATCTCGAAAAACACCGCATCATCCAGTGGGAGGCTCACCTACTTCGCTTACAAAAAAGTAAAACTGCACCCATTGCTGTTGGTGGGGATGAAGAAGTAGAAGAAGATATGATCGCGGTGGAAGGTCAACAAGAGGGAGACATTTCTAGCCCTGTCCCCAGCAGTGTAGTGGTACCGCCCACATCCTCAGCAACATCTCAGTGGCACCGTAGTAAGAAGAGTCAGACTCAGAGTCAGACTGAGACACCAAGGCAACCGAGTACTGCAATGAAAAGCAGTGCGTCATTGAGCCTAACTGGGTTCAAGAAGACAGCTGCACCACAAAGGAAAATAATCCAGCCTACCATTGACAGCATGCTTAGGTCGGAGGGGCAGTACCAACGCAACCACCCAACGGCACGGTTGTACAATGCGAAGCTGGCTAAAATGTTAGCGCTGGACCTTCTCCCTTTTTCATTTGTGGAAGGGGTGGGATTCCTTGAATTTGTGTCAGCCATCTGCCCTAAATGGAAGGTTCCCAGCCGGACCTATTTCGCCAGAGTTGCTGTTCCAGCACTACATCACGATGTGCTGGAATTGCTTGGACAAGCTTTGCAGCAGAGTGCTGTTCACAATATCCACCTGACAACAGACATGTGGACCAGTTGCCAAGCCACTGATTACATGTGCATCACTGCACACTGGGTCTCTTTTGTGGGGGTTAGAGAAAAGCTATCTGAAGTAGGTGCTGTTGACACAGCTGAGATTTTTAATGCTACTCGGAAACATGCAACTGTAGCCATGTTCGCCATGGAGAAATCTCATACTGCTGCAAACATTTTGGAAGAGTTTAACAGCAAGGTCTTTGAATGGCTGCGCCCAAGAGGGCTTAACATTGGTTTTGTTGCCACGGATAATGGCAGTAATGTACTTAAGGCCATGGAGGATGGTGGCTATTTCAGGGTCCCGTGTTTGGCGCACTGCATTAACATTATAGTTCAAGACTTTCTGAAAAAGAAGCCATAGTCAGCAACTTACTGACCACCTGCCGAAGAATATGCACTCATTTCAGCCATTCTTTTAAAGCCCGGAAGCAGCTGAGGATCATTCAACGTGACTATAGAATGCCAGTCAAAGCACTCATCCAGGAGGTGGCAACACGTTGGAACTCAACTTATTACATGCTTGACCGTCTGTTTGAGCAGTACAGACCAATCAATGAATATGTCATGCAAAGAGGGGATGCTACTGTGAAAGGCATGACCCTTCAGATGGACCAATGGTGCCTAGTTAAATGCCTGACAGACATGCTTCTTCCTTTCGAGGTCTTCACACGTGAAGTCAGCAAGGAGGACTGTACTATGGGCCAAGCTATCCCATTGTTGCACATGTTAGAGCAACAGTTGAAGGAGGTGTCTGAAGCGTACATAGGTGTGGAGGAAAGAAAAGAAGCATATGAGTTGGTGGAGAGCTTATCCCATCACTTAGCTGAAAATACAAGGGTGCAAACTAAGATTTTGTCCCAAGAACATTACATTTGTGCCACAATTCTGGATCCACGGTACAAATCGGCACTGAACAGTAAGACATTACTTCCTTTTTCAGAAGTGGATGTTGCCCGGTACAAAACTTGGATAGCTGAGGCAGCCAGTAATTTTGAAAATGAACGGCTGGTAATTAAAGGCCCGCTACTCAAACCCACAACAAGTACTGCAGCAGGGCATCCGGCGTCAAGTTCAACTTCAGAGCCTGAGGGCAGTGCGTTTGGCTCAGAGCTGTCACCAACACTATCGACAACAGCAAGAACCGGATCATCAGCCCCAGTAAAAACGGCAAAGGATTGGTATTTACAGCAAGGACTTGCTAGGTCCAGTGCTGATGCAAAGGCAAAAGAGGCCGAACAAAGTGTAGCACCCCTGAACATTGAGCGGATGGTCCAGGCCTATCTGGATGACCCAACAGAGGTCTACATTGATCAAAACCCATTTGGTATTGGTATGGGAAAAGGGGCCAATGGCCAGTGCTCAGCAGGCTGGCGATAAACTATCTGCCTTGCCCTGACGTGTTTTCAGTGCTGCTGGTTCCATTGTGCTGGTTCCATTGTAACAGTGAAAAGGACCAGTCTCTCGCCCAAAAACGTGGAGAGGTTAACCATGATCAAAATGAATCAGCACTTTATACCACCGAATTACACAATACATGAATCAACGCAGGAAGATGAGGACAGCGGCTCAGGTGACAGAAGTAGTGTGCTAGATGATGATTACCTACTTCTGGTTGAACCCCCAGAGTTTGAGGACGAGCTATACTTCCCTGACAACTAGGCTTGCACTTCTTACTGTCTTCCTCCCTTATTTACTTTTATTTGTGCGTCTGTCTTTCTGGTTCAAAACTTCGAATCACAACAAATCCATCACCACCGTCTTCTAGTCTTTTTATTGCCATATATGAGTTTCAGCTGTCTGCATTTCAGTCCACTCCTCCGAGTCCTGCTCCTCCATCCTCCTGAATCGCCCTAAATCCATTGCCCTCAAGCCAGATGATGATTGGATGTAGCATAATAGAAGAAAAAGAAAATCTTGCCTCGTTGAGTCCCTCCAAAAGAAGTGGAACATGATGATGACTACTATAGCTATCCTCCTTTCCGAGCCAAGAGAGACTGCCCATTAACTGAAGATGAGAAGGAACAGGTAATGAATGATGCCATGCATTGGACGCTGACTGAGTGATTTGTGTTGTTGTTGTTTGTTGTGCATGAAGTTAATTCATTGTGTACTATTATCTAATCTACACACTAAAAGTAACTCAAGGCAATTTTTCCCTTCTTGTTTTTTAATAACAAATTTGTACTTCTACTGCAGGCCGATCCATTGCATTTTGAATATGGAAAGGGGACTCAATCTGTACACTGCACACTGAGTTGGACAACACCATGATGATGACCACAGAGACATAATATCTTCGCAGTCATTCAGTAGGATCGGAGATGATTGATGGAATAAGTCAGGGCGTTTCATGAGTGGCATAAAAGGTAAACAAGTCAACAACAACCACAGCAGACCTACATGTCTGTGTAGTGGTGGAGTCGAGTGTAGTGGTATGACTGACAGCGGTGCATTGATTTAGTCACTTAATTTGTAAAATGCTATGTTGCTGTATATGTGCTTTGTCTGCCTCTGTCAAAAAATGTACGCTAAATGGAGGATGGGTCACAGGTGCCGTGGGCCTGCTCTGTCCTGTTGTTGTTGTTGTAGGTTAATGCTGGTAACAGACTAGAGTAGACATGATGTATCCATGCCGCCTCTGAAGTGTTCTTGTTGCACTCCACCGTAATTTATGCATTTTTTTTTCTACTTGATTTTTCAATATCCCTTTTGTTTTTCCATCTACAATTACAGGCCGGCCCTTACCCTGTGCTATACTGGGAAAAACAACTCACACTTACCTTACCAATGAATCTACATCTGCCAGGCAGGCAGTGGCGTCACCCAAGATTGATGGACGGAGCGTCCATGGAAGGGAGGACCAAGAGGAATGCCGAGATGCAACTCCCCATTTTGACCAGGATAACATACAGTAACAGTATCAACTTTCATCATCTTTTAAATAATTTGATTCATGTTTTGTCTTCAATCATTACTACTGTGTGTTGTTGTTATTATTATGTTTGCTCTCTGCTTATAATTCATCCCTACAGCTATTTTTGAATTTTCTTTGCTATCTTTAAAAGTAAGCCCGGTACAACAGAACAGAATCTGTATGTAATTCGGGTCTCACTGAGGGCAGACAGGCAAGGCAAATTGCATAATATACTGCTGCCCTGTACTGTCTAATTGTCTAGTAGTAGTTAGTAAGTACTACTTATCATTAACCATCAAGTTATCATCATCATGCATGCATTTCCTTTTTCTCCCTTAACAGATTTATGGATATGGTCGTCTGCCAAGATTGTGTTTTGTTGTTTGTCCATGCGTACTGTTTTTCTTTGTCAAACCTTTCCCCAAACCCCCCTTCCCAACCATTCATCAAACCCTAACCCTCTTCCCCCGGGCTGTGTGATTTATTGAGGTGTGACTAAATTAAATGTACACCAATAATTGATCACACGCTTGCTGGGGCGGATGTGGCGAAAGCAACACTAATTCAATTTCAAGGCAGGGCTAGGATCTTCTTCTGCTTGCCCACCCATGATCAGTATATTTGCGAGGTAATTTTTTTACCAAAGGAACCTAATCCATCATCATTAATTGCCGGCATCGATTGGATTTGTCATCCTACTACACACAGCACTAAAGGTTACGCTTGTGTCGAGTGTAGGCCTAGTCGAGTGACTAGACACAACTACAGTTTGTAACTTGTTGTACTAGGCTATCCCCGCCACCATTATGTTTTATTTACTTCATTCTACTACTCCTCCCAGAGTCTCAGGCGACTTACTGTCTCCTTTTCTTTTTTTGCAAATGCTACTGCCAGTGTCTACTACTACCACCACAACCATGGCATCTCCATTCTCTTGTGAAACAAAACCATCATCGCCATGCAGCCATCGCTGTGCCTAACTTAAACATCAATCACAGGTAAGATAAGAAGTTTGGGGGAGGTATAATAATGGACTAGGAGGAGAGACTGACAGTACTAGTAGGACAAGTCACTCAGTGAGGGGTACCGCATCTATCTGTTTGTGTGTTACAAATTCGGCAGATTATTTAAATCAAACACTGGCTGCGGCCCTGCAGCAGCAAGGAAACCATGTGACGTAAAACAGTAACCCCCCCCAACAAAACATTAACAACGTATGCTATGTTTAAGTATAAATATAATTTAATACCCTAACAAAAATAAACTATGTAAAAAAATCCCACAACACCTGACCCGACCCACCCCTCTCCCTAACCCCAACCAATGTCCAAAACGAGAAAGTCCAACCAATGTCCAAAATGTCCATAAACCCCAATGCCCAATTCCCACCCACCAAAAAAAGGATTAAAAAGGGGCAATCCAACAGGGTCTTAAACTCTTAATGTTGTCGGCGGGCTCTTCTGATGTCCTTCTCCAGGACCTTGATCCTCCTCTGTAGCTCCTCTACCTGCTCCTCTAGACGTGCATTCCGGCGGAGCATGCGGCGCGCTTATGCCCTGCAGTTGCATCCACAGAGGGGGGCAGCAGTGCTGGATGTTGAACGTCGGCGGGCGGCTGCCTGACCGTGGCGCCGTACCACTGTAGGGGCCTGGCTAGGGCCCGGGGCATTGGAGGAGGCTGCAGCTGCTGCCGCCTCCTCCTCCTCCGCCAGAACCACCAGCCGCCGGTACTCTTTACAGATGGCCTCCAGCTTCCGGCGCCGGGCCATGGCTGCCAACTCCTTCCTGGTTGGTTTTGCTTTGGAAGGAGGAGCTATATCAAGAAAGAAAAAAAGACTATTGAAACCAATACTCTTAGCAAAACAGTAGCACAAAATTAATTCAACACATAGTGGCACAGTAGCACTAGCAAGCACAGGACATAACATTTGTGGTATGTATCTATCCTCCCACTTCTTCGGCCTCTAACATTTGTGGGAGTTTCAGGTATTATACTAGCACTATGGACTCAAGTACACAGTACACCAGTCTTCTTCTTCTCTCTTGTTTAGCGAAATTACGTAACCTTGTTGTAGCCGGCATGCCAGCTCAGTCAGCTTGCGCCCAAGACAAACATACTCGAGTCATGATGCAGACTCACGTTAGTTTTATTTACTACTGTCTGCAGGTGGGGAAGCTGGTATTTTTCTATTACGGGTGGTACTGGCCATACTCTGTTACATCAAGGGCAACTGCTGAATTTCACTTTCACCCTGCCCTGACTACTACAAAAAGGCAGATGATATCTGTTCCAATGCTCATTGCTTATATATGGGACGACATGAGGTTCTTTGTTTTGATTGATTGTGTAACCAGCCGATAGGCCACCCATGGCAGGCTGGCTGACACAGTCGAAAATAAATTAACATAGGTAGGGAGTGGTCCTCAGAGTCGGAGGAAGGCGCTTGATAACTACATACATACACAATATATATGCTGTGCTTGCAAACTACTGTGAGTCAAGGCAGTGTTCTAAGTGAAAATACTACTTATATTCTCCTCGGCTTTACTACTCTGGCGCGGTTTCTTTTACATTCTCTTCAAACTAAGACTCTTCAGCCAGTGACAGTCTCCTCCACCTATGCTATCTATGATGAATACCATCCAGGCATCCATCCATTCAAAGTGAACGTCTATCATTCTTCTTAATCTCTCAACAAACCTTAGTTTGTTTCACCAACAACAAACATTTATTCTTTTTTTATAAACCACCACCCATGTGTCCTTCCTTCCTCGCTTGCCTTGGCTTTGAGCTTGACCCAAACACCACTGAGGATTCTTGTTATCCACCCATACAGTTTCACCCACCCAGGCAGGCATCTTTTCTTTCACCTTCCACCCATCCTTCAACCACCCATGCATCTGATTCCTATCAGCCACCTATGCATGCATCCCACGTATCCTTTTCTGCCAGTCGTAAATAATATTACATCTCGTCCGTCCTTCCTCCTTCCACCCTTCTTTCCCTTTTCGTTCAACACATCCATCAAGGTCATCTGATCTGACTTTTAGTCTTCTCCATAAAACTTCCACAGCTGAGTTGAGGTCAGATAGAAGAGGCCATTGGTTACTCAACTCCCGCCGCTAATGCTATTGCTAATGCTAAGTAAAGGGTGTCTTCTTCAACCGTTGTTCACAACTTCTTACTTACTAAGTCTCAACAGTACAGTGTACACCCTTGCAGCGAGTGTAATGTCAATAAGTAAGGATAACTTACCACCGCCCGCCACTGCTGCTGTCTCACCCCCTGCAGCTCCTGCAGCTGCCGCATCTCCTGCCCCCTCCGAAATGGCCGCATCGCCATCGCCGCTGGCCCCGGCACTGGTGGTTGGTAGTACGTCTAGAAAAAACATTACAAATTTTTTAGGTGCCATATACACCTCCCCCTATTTATTCTTTTTCACTAGCAAGATTGAAAAAAAAGTTAATACATACATATACAACAGACATCACTAGTACAAATCTGGTACTACTAGAGTAGAGTAGACACTAGTAGTGTTATATGGTCACTAGGGTCATGCTAGTCTCTTTGCTAAGTTAGCCTGAGCCGCGCAACCATTTTAGCTTTGTGTCTTTTATTTTTGCGCACGTTACCTCGCAGCTTGTTGTGTAAGACGCCTTTGAGCCCACATGAGCTCATACTGCTACTGTCTGAGCGCTGCGTACAAGGTCGAAAAACAAGCCACTTTGTTATGGAGTTCTGGTGGTCAGTCCGTATTGCTTAGCCATAACATGCTACACTTTTTGGCACGACTGAGAAATACTTGCAATATACTAATGCGCACCATTTTTCTCATAACAGACGGAAGATTCCCTTCTACGAACCAGAGCTTGGCAGAGCTTATGATGTAACCAGTACTTCTAGGTTCTTCTAAGGTGAGGGGTCCCCCAGAATTCGCTCAGAGATCTTCATTTATAATTTTATATAAACTATATTCCTACCAAGGGAGGGTGGTTCTTCAACCACTGTTCAGTTATCATGATTTCCCCTTTTGTCTTCTATGGACTTGTAGTTGTAACAATGTTTATTGTTTTAATCTTATGCATTTTGCTGTTGGTGCTGGCTCGTATACTGCATTATAGAACAACGTACAGAGCTTGTTAGTTGAAAATAAACCTTTTGAACTTACATAGACTCTGTGGTATTTGGTGTGGACTTAAACGAGTGAGTGAGCGAAAGGGTGTGCATTGCTTCCACAACTCTGAGAGGTCGGGAGTGTAGTGTTATGTTCTGGGTTGTCTAATCATTGGGTATCGTCGGGGGTTCGGGAGCTAATGAGACACTATAGCTAGTCGGTCAGGGGATTGTGGGTGAGGTGTGAGGAAGGTCCAACCTCCTATCACCAACGTCCTATTTTCTTGTGCATAGTTCTGTATGTGCAGAATCCCTACAACAGTAGTAGTATGTCCTATCCTATCAAAAATAGTTAAATATCTGGTTGGGCATTTTGTTGGTGGGAATTTTCAAAAAGCCTCAAGATTAAGAAGACTAGAAGAGGACAACCTAAAGGACTGGACTCAGTGGCTAGAGCGATTGGTGAATCGGAGTTTTAAACCTTTTAAATAAAGAGTGGCCACCTGGGCAAGCTTAGCTACAGACAGACTAATAGTAGTAGTACAGAGAGTCATAGCACAGGCAGTTAGAGGCAGGGATAACAAGAATTTAGAAACTGATTGTCTAGATCGAAGAAGATTTTGTAAAAAATAGAATTAGGAAATCGAAATAATAGTTCGGAAAAAATAAGGTGCAGTAAAAGTTAGGGAAGTATAATTATTAATATTAACAACAGGAGGACTTACTGGGGCCAGCAGCAGAGCCCTCTGTAGAGGAGCGTTCCTGGCCCTGGGAGGCATCTTCTCCAGCTCCCGCCGACTCCGACCCCGTCTTCCTGCCCTTGGGTGCTGATCATGAAAGATGTAAGAAAGAAAGAGACAAACATGGATGATTGGTGTGAAACAAATTAAATATTTTCAAAAACGCTCAAAAAAACATTTATGGAAACAACAATTGCAATAAAATTGACCTATCTAAATCTGGTCGACTAGTATTGCGGGATTCGCGGTCCGTCTTGTTATTATTTATGAACACTATTCCAGTGTTCCATTCTGATTCCAAAATATTAACTAAGCCTAAGTACCACCTGACCTAGCCCACCTATTCCAGACGGGCAAATTGTTCACTAAGTCTGCATTTCCATTTATTTTAGTCCTCAAAAATGCATAGATGGAGGACACATGCATACATTTTTGCATACACCAAATTGTTGGTTGGTTCCTGCTGATGTTCTGCTAGTGATAAGCCTATTACCACTCACTAAACAAACTACAAAAGGTTCTACTAAGGACTGGGGTAAAAGCAGCACTCAGCAACACGTGACGTGACAGAGGATGCGTCACGCAGACCACTAAAAAATTACCTACTAATAAGTAACTAAACCTATCAATCCACCACTATCTCTTCTTAGTGGCAGGAGGACAAAGGAAGGACTAGAGTCTCTCTAGCATTACCTAACTTAAGTTCTCTAAAGTAAACTCTTACATAATCATGCCAAGCGAGCGCAAAGTTGCAAACAAGTAAGATTAGTAGCGCCGAACACTGTGTCATAACAATCACAGAAGATTTTTAAATGTAATTTACCTGCAATGTAAGCAGCAGCATTCTTGCTGCTCGGGGAAAAAAATATATTCGCAATATATAACACAGAGCAGAAGAACACAAAGTAGTAATATTAAATAGCTACTCACCAAGCCCTGGGACCTCCACTCCTAGCAGGTCCAGCAGGTCCTGCTCCCGGTCCAGGATATCGGACCACCGGTGCATCAGCTGGGTATCGGTGCGCCGGACACGAGAGCAGCGAAACACTGCCCGGCGCACCTTTCCCCACCGCTGGCGATGCTCCCGGAGCCCGTACCCGGACCCAGGCCTGCCGCCTGCTGCCAGAGTTAAGGGGAGGTGGCGCTGGACAAAAAAAACAAGTGCGGCCACCTCCGCCTCACCAAATAAGGCCCGTGCATGCACCCCGCCTGGGCGCCACCTTCCGCAGGGAAGGCGGTCGCGGCTGCGGCTGCGAGCAGCCTTGCCCTTGCCCACACCCTTGGCCAATGTTCTGGGACTCGGGGGGCGGAAAAGAAAAGGGAGGAATTCGAAAAGTAAGTAAAAGAAATGAAAAAAGCAAGTTATAGAAAAAGAGTGAAATAGTACTAGAAAAAGTCACAAAAAGTAGAAAAAAAGTCAAAATATAGAATCAGGAAAATAGAGAGATAGATAAATAAAAAAGATTAAAAAAAAGTGTACAGAAACAAAGGATTGCAAAGATAGAGGGAGGATAGAAAAGCAGGCCCAGAACCATAGCAATAGAGTGAAAAACAAGATGGCCGCACCCATTCCGACCGAATGGGCAAGTTCGCGCGATATTTCGCCCCCGAACACGCAAAAAGCATCGCGAACACGTAATACGCGTTCCCGAACAGGAAAACTCATCGCGAACGGGCGGGAGCACGCAATACGCGACCCGGAACAGGAAATAAGCATCGCGAATGGGCGGGACAAGTGAAAAACAAGATGGCCGCGCCCATTAGCGATCGCATGGGCAAGTTAGCGACATATTTCCCCGCGAGCACGCAAAAACAGATCGCGAACGGGCGGGGCAAGCAATTCCGCATGTTCGCGGAATTTCCGCGTGCTCGCGGAGATTTTTTACTGTTTCGCAGAAGTTTGCATAGCGCGACTACGCAAATTCCGCCCACCCCTAATTAGTAGGCGCTTCAGTGCAATTGGCATGTAAGACAGTGAGATTCTTGAACCTTGCTGCTAAGGAGCTAGAAAAATCTAGCACCAAACTCTTTGATTTGCATTCCTAGTCAAGGTTAGACCAGTAGTCTCTCTGGGAGATAACAGGCATACAATAATGTTTCACTTTGGGACCTGCCAGTGTTTTAAACTTTTTAGTACAACGTCACTTTTAGACCGGTGATGGTAGTATCTAATAAATATTAAGCCTTGTAATTTTTTTAGATTCTTCTGTCAGGAAAACATCACTTTATTCAGTTCACCATAATGTAGTACAAAAAGAACCTTATGGTAATATGTTTGCACAGCACGTTGGCACTTTTATTATTACTTGTCAGAGGGTTTATCTTTACTCGAAGTAGACCTTGGTCTATACTCATTATACTGGAGGACATATTTTAATTGATGATATTAAATTATCATTGTGTGTGCCTTGGTGTCCCAAAGACTAAATAACATGTACTGTTTGCTGATTTTATTATTTCAGTTGTTTAATGTTTTTTTTCTATTATCATGGAAAGATTTCAAACTAGTTTTACATGTACATGTAATGGTTTTAATTAACTATGCATGTAATAAACTTACATACTGGGAGGTACTCGCTTTGCTGACAGGATTCTGTTAGCTCTGGAAGCTTGTGCTGTGGATGTCCATGCTGTATTGCTGTGTTAGTGAGGAAACCTTCCACTTCTGATACCCATGTGAGAAAGGAAAGTATGTCCTTCTGATGCCAATTCTTAACCTGAGAGGGAATGAAATTTTCACTGCTGATGTCTATATTGCACTGGGTCTGTGAAGAAGGAAGCTTACACTGCTGCTACCTTTCTTTACAGCTGATGCCCAAGCTGATATTATTCTGTTAATGAGAGAAGCGTGCCCTGATCAGGCCCACGTAATACTTCTTCTGTGAGTCACATTTGTCCCTTGCCAATACTTTTGCTGAAAAATGTTCTATAAGGCCAGGAAACTTGATGCTCAATTAAAACATATTTTGTGCAGTAGTGAAGCTTGAAACTATGATGCCCATAGTGAACCTGGTCGGTGGGCGTTGCAAGATTGCACCGCTGAGGCCATAATGTAAATGTTCTGTAAAGGCTGCCAGCATATGTTGTACATGTTTTGTGTCTGAAGGAAGTTTACATGGCTGTAGCCCATGCCGTACCTGGTAGTGTCAGAGGGGTAACTCAGTTGCTGATGCCATGTTACACTGATGCCATGTATACTGATGCCATGCTACACTGATGCCATGCTACACTGATGCCATTCTATACTAATGCCATGCTACACTGATGCCATTCTATACTAATGACATGCTACACTGATGCCATGCAATACTGATGTCATGCTACACTGATGCCATGCCACACTGATGCCATGCTACACTGATGCCATGCTACACTGAAGCAATTCTATACTAATGCCATGCTACACTGATGCCATGTATACTGATGTAATGCTACACTGATGCCATGCTATACTCATGCCATGCTACACTGATGCCATGCTAAACTGATGCCATGCTACACTGATGCCATGCTATACTGATGCCATGCTACACTGATGCCATTCTATACTAATGCCATGCTATACTGATGACATGCTATACTAATGCCATGCTATAATAATGCCATGCTACACTGAAGCCATGCTATACTAATGCCATGCTACACTGATGCCATGCTACACTGAAGCCATTCTGTACTAATGCCATGCTACACTGATGCCATGCTATACTGATGCCATGCTACACTGATGCCATGCTATACTGATGCCATGCTACACTGATGTCATTCTATACTAATGCCATGCTACACTGATGACATGCTATACTTATGCCATTCTACACTGATGCCATGCTATACTAATGCCATGCTACACTGATGCCATGCTACACTGAAGCCATGCTATACTGATGCCATGCTACACTGATGCCATGCTATACTGATGCCATGCTATACTGATGGAATGCTATAATAATGCCATGCTACACTGATGCCATGCTATACTGATGCCATGCTACCCTGATGCCATGCTATACTGATGCCATGCTACACTGATGCCATGCTATCCTGATGTCATGCTACATTGATGCCATGCTATACTGATGCCATGCTACACTGATGCCATGTATACTGATGCCATGCTATAATAATGCCATGCTACACTGATGCCATGCTATACTGATGCCATGTTACACTGATGCCATTCTATACTAATGCCATGCTACACTGATGCCATGTATACTGATGCCATGCTATAATAATGCCATGTTACACTGATGCCATGCTATACTGATGCCATGCTACACTGATGCCATGCTATACTGATGCCTTGCTACACTGATGCCATGCTATACTAATGCCATGCTACACTGATGCCATGCTATACTGATGACATGCTACACTGATGCCATGCAATACTGATGCCATGCTACACTGATGCCATGCTATACTGATGCCATGCTACACTGATGCCATTCTATGCTAATGCCATGCTACACTAATGCCATGTATACTGATGCCATGCTATAATTATGCCATGCTACACTGATGCCATGCTATACTGATGCCATGCTACACTGATGCCTTGTATACTGATGCCATGCTATAATAATGCCATGCTACACTGATGCCATGCTATACTGATGCCATGCTACACTGATGCCATGCTACACTGATGCCATGTATACTGATGCCATGCTTTAATAATGCCATGCTACACTGATGCCATGCTATACTGATGCCATGCTACACTGATGCAATGCTACATTGATGCCATTCTACACTGATGCCATTCTATACTAATGCCATGCTACTCTGATGCCATGCTATACTGATGCCATGCTACACTGATGCTATGCTATACTGATGCCATGCTACACTGATGCCATGCTATAATAATGCCATGCTACACTGATGCCATGCTATACTGATGCCATGTTACACTGATGCCATTCTATACTGATGCCATGCTACCCTGATGCCATGCTATACTGATGCCATGCTACACTGATGCCATGCTATCCTGATGTCATGCTACATTGATGCCATGCTATACTGATGCCATGCTACACTGATGCCATGTATACTGATGCCATGCTATAATAATGCCATGCTACACTGATGCCATGCTATACTGATGCCATGTTACACTGATGCCATTCTATACTATTGCCATGCTACACTGATGCCATGTATACTGATGCCATGCTATAATAATGCCATGTTACACTGATGCCATGCTATACTGATGTCATGCTACACTGATGCCATGCTATACTGATACCTTGCTGCACTGATGCCATGCTATACTAATGCCATGCTACACTGATGCCATGCTATACTGATGACATGCTACACTGATGCCATGCAATACTGATGCCATGCTACACTGATGCCATGCTACACTGATGCCATGCTATACTGATGCCATGCTACACTGATGCCATTCTATGCTAATGCCATGCTACAATGATGCCATGTATACTGATGCCATGCTATAATTATGCCATGCTACACTGATGCCATGCTATAGTGATGCCATGCTACACTGATGCCTTGTATACTGATGCCATGCTATAATAATGACATGCTACACTGATGCCATGCTATACTGATGCCATGCTACACTGATGCCATGTATACTGATGCCATGCTTTAATAATGCCATGCTACAATGATGCGATGCTATACTGATGCTATGCTACACTAATGCCATTCTATACTAATGCCATGCTACACTGATGCCATGCTAAACTGATGCCATGCTACACTGATGCAATGCTACATTGATGCCATTCTACACTGATGCCATTCTATACTAATGCCATGCTACACTGATGCCATGCTATACTGATGCCATGCTACACTGATGCCATGCTATACTGATGCCATGCTACACTGATGCCATGCTATAATAATGCCATGCTACACTGATGCCATGCTATACTGATGAAATGTTACACTGATGCCATTCTATACTAATGCCATGCTACACTGATGCCATGTATACTGATGCCATGCTATAATAATGCCATGCTACACTGATGCCATGCTATACTGATGCCATGCTACACTGATGCCATGCTATACTGAGGCCATGCTACACTGATGCCATGGTATACTGATGACATGCTACACTGATGCCATGCTATGCTGATGCCTTGCTACACTGATGCCATGCTATACTAATGCCATGCTACACTGATGCCATGCTATACTGATGACATGCTACACTGATGCCATGCAATACTGATGCCATGCTACACTGATGCCATGCTACACTGATGCCATGCTATACTGATGCCATGCTACACTGATGCCATTCTATGCTAATGCCATGCTACACTGATGCCATGTATACTGATGCCATGCTATAATTATGCCATGCTACACTGATGCCATGCTATACTGATGCCATGCTACACTGATGCCTTGTATACTGATGCCATGCTATAATAATGCCATGCTATACTGATGCCATGCTATACTGATGCCATGCTACACTGATGCCATGCTATACTGATGCCATGCTACACTGATGCCATTCTATACTAATGCCATGTATACTGATGCCATGCTATAATAATGCCATGCTACACTGATGCCATGCTACACTGATGCCATGTTATACTAATGCCATGCTACACTGATGCCATGTATACTGATGCCATGCTATAATAATGCCATGCTACACTGATGCCATGCTATACTGATGCCATGCTACACTGATGCCATTCTATACTAATGCCATGCTACACTGATGCCATGTATACTGATGCCATGCTATAATAATGCCATGCTACACTGATGCCATGCTACACTGATGCCATGCTATACTGATGCCATGCTACACTGATGCCATGTATACTGATGCCATGCTTTAATAATGCCATGCTACACTGATGTCATGCTATACTGATGCTATGCTACACTAATGCCATTCTATACTAATGCCATGCTACACTGATGCCATGCTATACTGATGCCATGCTACACTGATGCAATGCTACATTGATGCCATTCTAAACTGATGCCATTCTATACTAATGCCATGCTACACTGATGCCATGGTATACTGATGCCATGCTACACTGATGCCATGCTACACTGATGCCATGTATACTGATGCCATGCTATAATAATGCCATGCTACACTGATGCCATGCTATACTGATGCCATGCTACACTGATGCCATGCTATACTGATGCCATGCTACACTGATGCCATGCTATACTGATGCCATGCTACACTGATGCCATGCTATACTGATGACATGCTACACTGATGCCATGCAATACTGATGCCATGCTACACTGATGCCATGGTATACTGATGCCATGCTACACTGATGCCATTCTATGTTAATGCCATGCTACACTGATGCCATGTATACTGATGCCATGCTATAATTATGCCATGCTACACTGATGCCATGCTATACTGATGGCATGCTACACTTATGCCATGCTATACTAATGCCATGCTACACTGATGCCATGTATACTGATGCCATGCTATAATAATGCCATGCTACACTGATGCCATGCTATACTGATGCCATGCTACACTGATGCCATGCTATACTGATGCCATGCTACACTGATGCCATGCTATACTGATGACATGCTACACTGATGCCATGCAATACTGATGCCATGCTACACTGATGCCATGCTACACTGATGCCATGGTATACTGATGCCATGCTACACTGATGCCATTCTATGTTAATGCCATGCTACACTGATGCCATGTATACTGATGCCATGCTATAATTATGCCATGCTACACTGATGCCATGCTATACTGATGGCATGCTACACTTATGCCATGCTATACTGATGCCATGCTACACTGATGCCTTGTATACTGATGCCATGCTATAATAATGCCATGCTACACTGATACCATGCTATACTGATGCCATGCTACACTGATGCCATGCTATACTAATGCCATGCTACACTGATGCCATTCTATACTGATGCCATGCTATAATAATGCCATGCTACACTGATGCCATGCTACACTGATGCCATGTTATACTAATGCCATGCTACACTGATGCCATGTATACTGATGCCATGCTATAATAATGCCATGCTACACTGATGCCATGCTATACTGATGCCATGCTACACTGATGCCATGCTACACTGATGACATGCTATACTGATGCCATGCTACACTGATGCCATGTATACTGATGCCATGCTTTAATAATGCCATGCTACACTGATGCCATGCTATACTGATGTTATGCTACACTAATGCCATTCTATACTAATGCCATGCTACACTGATGCCATGCTATACTGATGCCATGCTACACTGATGCCATGCTATACTGATGCCATGCTACACTGATGCCATGTATACTGATGCCATGCTATAATAATGCCATGCTACACTGATGCCATGCTATACTGATGCCATGTTACACTGATGCCATTCTATACTAATGCCATGCTACACTGATGCCATGCTATACTGATGCCATGCTACACTGATGCCTTGTATACTGATGCCATGCTATAATAATGCCATGCTATACTGAAGCCATGCTATACTGATGCCATGCTACACTGATGCCATGCTATACTGATGCCATGCTACACTGATGCCATTCTATACTAATGCCATGTATACTGATGCCATGCTATAATAATGCCATGCTACACTGATGCCATGCTACACTGATGCCATGTTATACTAATGCCATGCTACACTGATGCCATGTATACTGATGCCATGCTATAATAATGCCATGCTACACTGATGCCATGCTATACTGATGCCATGCTACACTGATGCCATTCTATACTAATGCCATGCTACACTGATGCCATGTATACTGATGCCATGCTATAATAATGCCATGCTACACTGATGCCATGCTACACTGATGCCATGCTATACTGATGCCATGCTACACTGATGCCATGTATACTGATGCCATGCTTTAATAATGCCATGCTACACTGATGTCATGCTATACTGATGCTATGCTACACTAATGCCATTCTATACTAATGCCATGCTACACTGATGCCATGCTATACTGATGCCATGCTACACTGATGCAATGCTACATTGATGCCATTCTAAACTGATGCCATTCTATACTAATGCCATGCTACACTGATGCCATGGTATACTGATGCCATGCTACACTGATGCCATGCTACACTGATGCCATGTATACTGATGCCATGCTATAATAATGCCATGCTACACTGATGCCATGCTATACTGATGCCATGCTACACTGATGCCATGCTATACTGATGCCATGCTACACTGATGCCATGCTATACTGATGCCATGCTACACTGATGCCATGCTATACTGATGACATGCTACACTGATGCCATGCAATACTGATGCCATGCTACACTGATGCCATGCTACACTGATGCCATGGTATACTGATGCCATGCTACACTGATGCCATTCTATGTTAATGCCATGCTACACTGATGCCATGTATACTGATGCCATGCTATAATTATGCCATGCTACACTGATGCCATGCTATACTGATGGCATGCTACACTTATGCCATGCTATACTAATGCCATGCTACACTGATGCCATGTATACTGATGCCATGCTATAATAATGCCATGCTACACTGATGCCATGCTATACTGATGCCATGCTACACTGATGCCATGCTATACTGATGCCATGCTACACTGATGCCATGCTATACTGATGACATGCTACACTGATGACATGCTACACTGATGCCATGCAATACTGATGCCATGCTACACTGATGCCATGCTACACTGATGCCATGGTATACTGATGCCATGCTACACTGATGCCATTCTATGTTAATGCCATGCTACACTGATGCCATGTATACTGATGCCATGCTATAATTATGCCATGCTACACTGATGCCATGCTATACTGATGGCATGCTACACTTATGCCATGCTATACTGATGCCATGCTACACTGATGCCTTGTATACTGATGCCATGCTATAATAATGCCATGCTACACTGATACCATGCTATACTGATGCCATGCTACACTGATGCCATGCTATACTAATGCCATGCTACACTGATGCCATTCTATACTGATGCCATGCTATAATAATGCCATGCTACACTGATGCCATGCTACACTGATGCCATGTTATACTAATGCCATGCTACACTGATGCCATGTATACTGATGCCATGCTATAATAATGCCATGCTACACTGATGCCATGCTATACTGATGCCATGCTACACTGATGCCATGCTACACTGATGCCATGCTATACTGATGCCATGCTACACTGATGCCATGTATACTGATGCCATGCTTTAATAATGCCATGCTACACTGATGCCATGCTATACTGATGCTATGCTACACTAATGCCATTCTATACTAATGCCATGCTACACTGATGCCATGCTATACTGATGCCATGCTACACTGATGCCATGCTATACTGATGCCATGCTACACTGATGCCATGTATACTGATGCCTTGCTATAATAATGCCATGCTACACTGATGCCATGCTATACTGATGCCATGTTACACTGATGCCATTCTATACTAATGCCATGCTACACTGATGCCATGTATACTGATGCCATGCTATAATAATGCCATGCTACACTGATGCCATGATATACTGATGCCATGCTACACTGATGCCTTGTATACTGATGCCATGCTATAATAATGCCATGCTACACTGATGCCATGCTATACTGATGCCATGCTACACTGATGCCATGTATACTGATGCCATGCTTTAATAATGCCATGCTACACTGATGCCATGCTATACTGATGCCATGCTACACTGATGCAATGCTACATTGATGCCATTCTACACTGATGCCATTCTATACTAATGCCATGCTACACTGATGCCATGCTATACTGATGCCATGCTACACTGATGCCATGCTATACTGATGCCATGCTACACTGATGCCATGCTACACTGATGCCATGCTATACTGATGCCATGTTACACTGATGCCATTCTATACTGATGCCATGCTACCCTGATGCCATGCTATACTCATGCCATGCTACACTGATGCCATGCTATCCTGATGTCATGCTACATTGATGCCATGCTATACTGATGCCATGCTACACTGATGCCATGTATACTGATGCCATGCTATAATAATGCCATGCTACACTGATGCCATGCTGTACTGATGCCATGTTACACTGATGCCATTCTATACTAATGCCATGCTACACTGATGCCATGTATACTGATGCCATGCTATAATTATGCCATGCTACACTGATGCCATGCTATACTGATGCCATGCTTCACTGATGCCTTGTATACTGATGCCATGCTATAATAATGCCATGCTACACTGATGCCATGCTATACTGATGCCATGCTACACTGATGCCATGTATACTGATGCCATGCTTTAATAATGCCATGCTACACTGATGCCATGCTATACTGATGCTATGCTACACTAATGCCATTCTATACTAATGCCATGCTACACTGATGCCATGCTATACTGATGCCATGCTACACTGATGCAATGCTACATTGATGCCATTCTACACTGATGCCATTCTATACTAATGCCATGCTACACTGATGCCATGCTATACTGATGCCATGCTACACTGATGCCATGCTATACTGATGCCATGCTACACTGATGCCATGCTATAATAATGCCATGCTACACTGATGCCATGCTATACTGATACCATGTTACACTGATGCCATTCTGATGCCATTCTGATGCCATGTATACTGATGCCATGCTATAATAATGCCATGCTACACTGATTCCATGCTATCCTGATGCCATGCTACACTGATGCCATGCTATACTGATGCCATGCTACACTGATGCCATGGTATACTGATGCCATGCTACACTGATGCCATGCTATATTGATGCCTTGCTACACTGATGCCATGCTATACTAATGCCATGCTACACTGATGCCATGCTATACTGATGACATGCTACACTGATGCCATGCTACACTGATGCCATGCTATACTGATGCCATGCTACACTGATGCCATTCTATGCTAATGCCATGCTACACTGATGCCATGTATACTGATGCCATGCTATAATTATGCCATGCTACACTGATGCCATGCTATACTGATGCCATGCTACACTGATGCCTTGTATACTGATGCCATGCTATAATAATGCCATGCTATACTGATGCCATGCTATACTGATGCCATGCTACACTGATGCCATGCTATACTGATGCCATGCTACACTGATGCCATTCTATACTAATGCCATGTATACTGATGCCATGCTATAATAATGCCATGCTACACTGATGCCATGCTACACTGATGCCATGTTATACTAATGCCATGCTACACTGATGCCATGTATACTGATGCCATGCTATAATAATGCCATGCTACACTGATGCCATGCTATACTGATGCCATGCTACACTGATGCCATTCTATACTAATGCCATGCTACACTGATGCCATGTATACTGATGCCATGCTATAATAATGCCATGCTACACTGATGCCATGCTACACTGATGCCATGCTATACTGATGCCATGCTACACTGATGCCATGTATACTGATGCCATGCTTTAATAATGCCATGCTACACTGATGCCATGCTATACTGATGCAATGCTACACTAATGCCATTCTATACTAATGCCATGCTACACTGATGCCATGCTATACTGATGCCATGCTACACTGATGCAATGCTACATTGATGCCATTCTAAACTGATGCCATTCTATACTAATGCCATGCTACACTGATGCCATGGTATACTGATGCCATGCTACACTGATGCCATTCTACACTGATGCCATGTATACTGATGCCATGCTATAATAATGCCATGCTACACTGATGCCATGCTATACTGATGCCATGCTACACTGATGCCATGCTATACTGATGCCATGCTACACTGATGCCATGCTATACTGATGACATGCTACACTGATGCCATGCAATACTGATGCCATGCTACACTGATGCCATGCTACACTGATGCCATGGTATACTGATGCCATGCTACACTGATGCCATTCTATGTTAATGCCATGCTACACTGATGCCATGTATACTGATGCCATGCTATAATTATGCCATGCTACACTGATGCCATGCTATACTGATGGCATGCTACACTTATGCCATGCTATACTAATGCCATGCTACACTGATGCCATGTATACTGATGCCATGCTATACTGATGCCATGCTACACTGATGCCATGCTATACTGATGCCATGCTACACTGATGCCATGCTATACTGATGACAAGCTACACTGATGCCATGCAATACTGATGCCATGCTACACTGATGCCATGCTACACTGATGCCATGGTATACTGATGCCATGCTACACTGATGCCATTCTATGTTAATGCCATGCTACACTGATGCCATGTATACTGATGCCATGCTATAATTATGCCATGCTACACTGATGCCATGCTATACTGATGGCATGCTACACTTATGCCATGCTATACTGATGCCATGCTACACTGATGCCTTGTATACTGATGCCATGCTATAATAATGCCATGCTACACTGATGCCATGCTATACTGATGCCATGCTACACTGATGCCATGCTATACTAATGCCATGCTACACTGATGCCATTCTATACTGATGCCATGCTATAATAATGCCATGCTACACTTATGCCATGCTACACTGATGCCATGTTATACTAATGCCATGCTACACTGATGCCATGTATACTGATGCCATGCTATAATAATGCCATGCTACACTGATGCCATGCTATACTGATGCCATGCTACACTGATGCCATGCTACACTGATGCCATGCTATACTGATGCCATGCTACACTGATGCCATGTATACTGATGCCATGCTTTAATAATGCCATGCTACACTGATGCCATGCTATACTGATGCTATGCTACACTAATGCCATTCTATACTAATGCCATGCTACACTGATGCCATGCTATACTGATGCCATGCTACACTGATGCCATGCTATACTGATGCCATGCTACACTGATGCCATGTATACTGATGCCATGCTATAATAATGCCATGCTACACTGATGCCATGCTATACTGATGCCATGTTACACTGATGCCATTGTATACTAATGCCATGCTACACTGATGCCATGTATACTGATGCCATGCTATAATAATGCCATGCTACACTGATGCCATGCTATACTGATGCCATGCTACACTGATGCCTTGTATACTGATGCCATGCTATAATAATGCCATGCTACACTGATGCCATGCTATATTGATGCCATGCTACACTGATGCCATGTATACTGATGCCATGCTTTAATAATGCCATGCTACACTGATGCCATGCTATACTGATGCCATGCTACACTGATGCAATGCTACATTGATGCCATTCTACACTGATGCCATTCTATACTAATGCCATGCTACACTGATGCCATGCTATACTGATGCCATGCTACACTGATGCCATGCTATACTGATGCCATGCTACACTAATGCCATGCTACACTGATGCCATGCTATACTGATGCCATGTTACACTGATGCCATTCTATACTGATGCCATGCTACCCTGATGCCATGCTATACTCATGCCATGCTACACTTATGCCATGCTATCCTGATGTCATGCTACATTGATGCCATGCTATACTGATGCCATGCTACACTGATGCCATGTATACTGATGCCATGCTATAATAATGCCATGCTACACTGATGCCATGCTGTACTGATGCCATGTTACACTGATGCCATTCTATACTAATGCCATGCTACACTGATGCCATGTATACTGATGCCATGCTATAATTATGCCATGCTACACTGATGCCATGCTATACTGATGCCATGCTACACTGATGCCTTGTATACTGATGCCATGCTATAATAATGCCATGCTACACTGATGCCATGCTATACTGATGCCATGCTACACTGATGCCATGTATACTGATGCCATGCTTTAATAATGCCATGCTACACTGATGCCATGCTATACTGATGCTATGCTACACTAATGCCATTCTATACTAATGCCATGCTACACTGATGCTATGCTACACTGATGCCATGCTATACTGATGACAAGCTACACTGATGCCATGCAATACTGATGCCATGCTACACTGATGCCATGCTACACTGATGCCATGGTATACTGATGCCATGCTACACTGATGCCATTCTATGTTAATGCCATGCTACACTGATGCCATGTATACTGATGCCATGCTATAATTATGCCATGCTACACTGATGCCATGCTATACTGATGGCATGCTACACTTATGCCATGCTATACTGATGCCATGCTACACTGATGCCTTGTATACTGATGCCATGCTATAATAATGCCATGCTACACTGATACCATGCTATACTGATGCCATGCTACACTGATGCCATGCTATACTAATGCCATGCTACACTGATGCCATTCTATACTGATGCCATGCTATAATAATGCCATGCTACACTTATGCCATGCTACACTGATGCCATGTTATACTAATGCCATGCTACACTGATGCCATGTATACTGATGCCATGCTATAATAATGCCATGCTACACTGATGCCATGCTATACTGATGCCATGCTACACTGATGCCATGCTACACTGATGCCATGCTATACTGATGCCATGCTACACTGATGCCATGTATACTGATGCCATGCTTTAATAATGCCATGCTACACTGATGCCATGCTATACTGATGCTATGCTACACTAATGCCATTCTATACTAATGCCATGCTACACTGATGCCATGCTATACTGATGCCATGCTACACTGATGCCATGCTATACTGATGCCATGCTACACTGATGCCATGTATACTGATGCCATGCTATAATAATGCCATGCTACACTGATGCCATGCTATACTGATGCCATGTTACACTGATGCCATTGCTATACTAATGCCATGCTACACTGATGCCATGTATACTGATGCCATGCTATAATAATGCCATGCTACACTGATGCCATGCTATACTGATGCCATGCTACACTGATGCCTTGTATACTGATGCCATGCTATAATAATGCCATGCTACACTGATGCCATGCTATACTGATGCCATGCTACACTGATGCCATGTATACTGATGCCATGCTTTAATAATGCCATGCTACACTGATGCCATGCTATACTGATGCCATGCTACACTGATGCAATGCTACATTGATGCCATTCTACACTGATGCCATTCTATACTAATGCCATGCTACACTGATGCCATGCTATACTGATGCCATGCTACACTGATGCCATGCTATACTGATGCCATGCTACACTAATGCCATGCTACACTGATGCCATGCTATACTGATGCCATGTTACACTGATGCCATTCTATACTGATGCCATGCTACCCTGATGCCATGCTATACTCATGCCATGCTACACTTATGCCATGCTATCCTCATGTCATGCTACATTGATGCCATGCTATACTGATGCCATGCTACACTGATGCCATGTATACTGATGCCATGCTATAATAATGCCATGCTACACTGATGCCATGCTGTACTGATGCCATGTTACACTGATGCCATTCTATACTAATGCCATGCTACACTGATGCCATGTATACTGATGCCATGCTATAATTATGCCATGCTACACTGATGCCATGCTATACTGATGCCATGCTACACTGATGCCTTGTATACTGATGCCATGCTATAATAATGCCATGCTACACTGATGCCATGCTATACTGATGCCATGCTACACTGATGCCATGTATACTGATGCCATGCTTTAATAATGCCATGCTACACTGATGCCATGCTATACTGATGCTATGCTACACTAATGCCATTCTATACTAATGCCATGCTACACTGATGCTATGCTATACTGATGCCATGCTACACTGATGCAATGCTACATTGATGCCATTCTACACTGATGCCATTCTATACTAATGCCATGCTACACTGATGCCATGCTATACTGATGCCATGCTACACTGATGCCATGCTATACTGATGCCATGCTACACTGATGCCATGCTATAATAATGCCATGCTACACTGATGCCATGTTACACTGATGCCATTCTATACTAATGCCATGCTACACTGATGCCATGTATACTGATGCCATGCTATAATAATGCCATGCTACACTGATTCCATGCTATCCTGATGCCATGCTACACTGATGCCATGCTATACTGATGCCATGCTACACTGATGCCATGGTATACTGATGCCATGCTCCACTGATGCCATGCTATATTGATGCCTTGCTACACTGATGCCATGCTATACTAATGCCATGCTACACTGATGCCATGCTATACTGATGACATGCTACACTGATGCCATGCAATACTGATGCCATGCTACACTGATGCCATGCTACACTGATGCCATGCTATACTGATGCCATGCTACACTGATGCCATTCTATGCTAATGAAATGCTACACTGATGCCATGTATACTGATGCCATGCTATAATTATGCCATGCTACACTGATGCCAAGCTATACTGATGCCATGCTACACTGATGCCTTGTATACTGATGCCATGCTATAATAATGCCATGCTATACTGATGCCATGCTATACTGATGCCATGCTACACTGATGCCATCCTATACTGATGCCATGCTACACTGATGCCATTCTATACTAATGCCATGTATACTGATGCCATGCTATAATAATGCCATGCTACACTGCTGCCATGCTACACTGATGCCATGTTATACTAATGCCATGCTACACTGATGCCATGTATACTGATGCCATGCTTTAATAATGCCATGCTACACTGATGCCATGCTATACTGATGCTATGCTACACTAATGCCATTCTATACTAATGCCATGCTACACTGATGCCATGCTATACTGATGCCATGCTACACTGATGCAATGCTACATTGATGCCATTCTAAACTGATGCCATTCTATACTAATGCCATGCTACACTGATGCCATGCTATACTGATGCCATGCTACACTGATGCCATGCTATACTGATGCCATGCTACACTGATGCCATGTATACTGATGCCATGCTATAATAATGCCATGCTACACTGATGCCATGCTATACTGATGCCATGCGACACTGATGCCATGCTATACTGATGCCATGCTACACTGATGCCATGCTATACTGATGACATGCTACACTGATGCCATGCAATACTGATGCCATGCTACACTGATTCCATAGTATACTGATGCCATGCTACACTGATGCCATTCTATGTTAATGCCATGCTACACTGATGCCATGTATACTGATGCCATGCTATAATTATGCCATGCTACACTGATGCCATGCTATACTGATGGCATGCTACACTTATGCCATGCTACACTGATGCCATTCTATACTAATGCCATGTATACTGATGCCATGCTATAATAATGCCATGCTACACTGATGCCATGCTACACTGATGCCATATTATACTAATGCCATGCTACACTGATGCCATGTATACTGATGCCATGCTATAATAATGCCATGCTACACTGATGCCATGCTATACTGATGCCATGCTACACTGATGCCATTCTATACTAATGCCATGCTACACTGATGCCATGTATACTGATGCCATGCTATAATAATGCCATGCTACACTGATGCCATGCTACACTGATGCCATGCTATACTGATGCCATGCTACACTGATGCCATGTATACTGATGCCATGCTTTAATAATGCCATGCTACACTGATGCCATGCTATACTGATGCTATGCTACACTAATGCCTTTCTATACTAATGCCATGCTACACTGATGCCATGCTATACTGATGCCATGCTACACTGATGCAATGCTACATTGATGCCATTCTAAACTGATGCCATTCTATACTAATGCCATGCTACACTGATGCCATGCTATACTGATGCCATGCTACACTGATGCCATGCTATACTGATGCCATGCTACACTGATGCCATGTATACTGATGCCATGCTATAATAATGCCATGCTACACTGATGCCATGCTATACTGATGCCATGCTACACTGATGCCATGCTATACTGATGACATGCTACACTGATGCCATGCAATACTGATGTCATGCTACACTGATGCCATGCTACACTGATGCCATGGTATACTGATGCCATGCTACACTGATGCCATTCTATGTTAATGCCATGCTACACTGATGCCATGTATACTGATGCCATGCTATAATTATGCCATGCTACACTGATGCCATGCTATACAGATGGCATGCTACACTTATGCCATGCTATACTAATGCCATGCTACACTGATGCCATGTATACTGATGCCATGCTATAATAATGCCATGATACACTGATGCCATGCTATACTGATGCCATGCTACACTGATGCCATGCTATACTGATGCCATGCTACACTGATGCCATGCTATACTGATGACATGCTACACTGATGCCATGCAATACTGATGCCATGCTACACTGATGCCATGCTACACTGATGCCATGGTATACTGATGCCATGCTACACTGATGCCATTCTATGTTAATGCCATGCTACACTGATGCCATGTATCCTGATGCCATGCTATAATTATGCCATGCTACACTGATGCCATGCTATACTGATGGCATGCTACACTTATGCCATGCTATACTGATGCCATGCTACACTGATGCCATGTATACTGATGCCATGCTATACTAATGCCATGCTACACTGATGCCATGTATACTGATGCCATGCTATAATAATGCCATGATACACTGATGCCATGCTATACTGATGCCATGCTACACTGATGCCATGCTATACTGATGACATGCTACACTGATGCCATGCAATACTGATGCCATGCTACACTGATGCCATGCTACACTGATGCCATGCTATACTGATGGCATGCTACACTTATGCCATGCTATACTGATGCCATGCTACACTGATGCCTTGTATACTGATGCCATGCTATAATAATGCCATGCTACACTGATGCCATGCTACACTGATGCCATGTTATACTAATGCCATGCTACACTGATGCCATGTATACTGATGCCATGCTATAATAATGCCATGCTGCACTGATGCCATGCTATACTGATGCCATGCTACACTGATGCCATTCTATACTAATGCCATGCTACACTGATGCCATGCTACACTGATGCCATGCTACACTGATGCCATGCTATACTGATGCCATGCTTCACTGATGCCATGTATACTGATGCCATGCTTTAATGATGCCATGCTACACTGATGCCATGCTATACTGATGCTATGCTACACTAATGCCATTCTATGTTAATGCCATGCTACACTGATGCCATGTATCCTGATGCCATGCTATAATTATGCCATGCTACACTGATGCCATGCTATACTGATGGCATGCTACACTTATGCCATGCTATACTGATGCCATGCTACACTGATGCCTTGTATACTGATGCCATGCTATAATAATGCCATGCTACACTGATGCCATGCTACACTGATGCCATGTTATACTAATGCCATGCTACACTGATGCCATGTATACTGATGCCATGCTATAATAATGCCATGCTACACTGATGCCATGCTATACTGATGCCATGCTACACTGATGCCATTCTATACTAATGCCATGCTACACTGATGCCATGCTACACTGATGCCATGCTACACTGATGCCATGCTATACTGATGCCATGCTTCACTGATGCCATGCTATACTGATGCCATGCTACACTGATGCCATGGTATACTGATGCCATGCTCCACTGATGCCATGCTATATTGATGCCTTGCTACACTGATGCCATGCTATACTAATGCCATGCTACACTGATGCCATGCTATACTGATGACATGCTACACTGATGCCATGCAATACTGATGCCATGCTACACTGATGCCATGCTACACTGATGCCATGCTATACTGATGCCATGCTACACTGATGCCATTCTATGCTAATGCCATGCTACACTGATGCCATGTATACTGATGCCATGCTATAATTATGCCATGCTACACTGATGCCATGCTATACTGATGCCATGCTACACTGATGCCTTGTATACTGATGCCATGCTATAATAATGCCATGCTATACTGATGCCATGCTATACTGATGCCATGCTACACTGATGCCATGCTATACTGATGCCATGCTACACTGATGCCATTCTATACTAATGCCATGTATACTGATGCCATGCTATAATAATGCCATGCTACACTGATGCCATGCTACACTGATGCCATGTTATACTAATGCCATGCTACACTGATGCCATGTATACTGATGCCATGCTTTAATAATGCCATGCTACACTGATGCCATGCTATACTGATGCTATGCTACACTAATGCCATTCTATACTAATGCCATGCTACACTGATGCCATGCTATACTGATGCCATGCTACACTGATGCAATGCTACATTGATGCCATTCTAAACTGATGCCATTCTATACTAATGCCATGCTACACTGATGCCATGCTATACTGATGCCATGCTACACTGATGCCATGCTATACTGATGCCATGCTACACTGATGCCATGTATACTGATGCCATGCTATAATAATGCCATGCTACACTGATGCCATGCTATACTGATGCCATGCTACACTGATGCCATGCTATACTGATGCCATGCTACACTGATGCCATGCTATACTGATTACATGCTACACTGATGCTATGCAATACTGATGCCATGCTACACTGATGCCATAGTATACTGATGCCATGCTACACTGATGCCATTCTATGTTAATGCCATGCTACACTGATGCCATGTATACTGATGCCATGCTATAATTATGCCATGCTACACTGATGCCATGCTATACTGATGGCATGCTACACTTATGCCATGCTACACTGATGCCATTCTATACTAATGCCATGTATACTGATGCCATGCTATAATAATGCCATGCTACACTGATGCCATGCTACACTGATGCCATGTTATACTAATGCCATGCTACACTGATGCCATGTATACTGATGCCATGCTATAATAATGCCATGCTACACTGATGCCATGCTATACTGATGCCATGCTACACTGATGCCATTCTATACTAATGCCATGCTACACTGATGCCATGTATACTGATGCCATGCTATAATAATGCCATGCTACACTGATGCCATGCTACACTGATGCCATGCTATACTGATGCCATGCTACACTGATGCCATGTATACTGATGCCATGCTTTAATAATGCCATGCTACACTGATGCCATGCTATACTGATGCTATGCTACACTAATGCCATTCTATACTAATGCCATGCTACACTGATGCCATGCTATACTGATGCCATGCTACACTGATGCAATGCTACATTGATGCCATTCTAAACTGATGCCATTCTATACTAATGCCATGCTACACTGATGCCATGCTATACTGATGCCATGCTACACTGATGCCATGCTATACTGATGCCATGCTACACTGATGCCATGTATACTGATGCCATGCTATAATAATGCCATGCTACACTGATGCCATGCTATACTGATGCCATGCTACACTGATGCCATGCTATACTGATGACATGCTACACTGATGCCATGCAATACTGATGCCATGCTACACTGATGCCATGCTACACTGATGCCATGGTATACTGATGCCATGCTACACTGATGCCATTCTATGTTAATGCCATGCTACACTGATGCCATGCTATAATTATGCCATGCTACACTGATGCCATGCTATACTGATGGCATGCTACACTTATGGCATGCTATACTAATGCCATGCTACACTGATGCCATGTATACTGATGCCATGCTATAATAATGCCATGATACACTGATGCCATGCTATACTGATGCCATGCTACACTGATGCCATGCTATACTGATGCCATGCTACACTGATGCCATGCTATACTGATGACATGCTACACTGATGCCATGCAATACTGATGCCATGCTACACTGATGCCATGCTACACTGATGCCATGGTATACTGATGCCATGCTACACTGATGCCATTCTATGTTAATGCCATGCTACACTGATGCCATGTATCCTGATGCCATGCTATAATTATGCCATGCTACACTGATGCCATGCTATACTGATGGCATGCTACACTTATGCCATGCTATACTGATGCCATGCTACACTGATGCCATGTATACTGATGCCATGCTATAATTATGCCATGCTACACTGATGCCATGCTATACTGATGGCATGCTACACTTATGCCATGCTATACTAATGCCATGCTACACTGATGCCATGTATACTGATGCCATGCTATAATAATGCCATGATACACTGATGCCATGCTATACTGATGCCATGCTACACTGATGCCATGCTATACTGATGCTACACTGATGCCATGCTACACTGATGCCATGTTATACTAATGCCATGCTACACTGATGCCATGTATACTGATGCCATGCTATAATAATGCCATGCTACACTGATGCCATGCTATACTGATGCCATGCTACACTGATGCCATTCTATACTAATGCCATGCTACACTGATGCCATGCTACACTGATGCCATGCTACATTGATGCCATGCTATACTGATGCCATGCTACACTGATGCCATGTATACTGATGCCATGCTATAATAATGCCATGCTACACTGATGCCATGCTATACTGATGCCATTTTACACTGATGCCATTCTATACTAATGCCATGCTACACTGATGCCATGCTATAATAATGCCATGCTACACTGATGCCATGCTATACTGATGCCATGCTACACTGATGCCATCCTATACTGATGCCATGCTACACTGATGCCATGCTATACTAATGCCATGCTACACTGATGCCATGCTATCCTGATGACATGCTACACTGATGCCATGCGATACTGATGCCATGCTACACTGATGCCATGCTACACTGATGCCATGCTATACTGATGCCATGCTACACAGATGCCATTCTATGCTAATGCCATGCTACACTGATGCCATGTAAACTGATGCCATGCTATAATTATGCCATGCTACACTGATGCCATGCTATACTGATGCCATGCTACACTGATGCCATGCTATACTGATGCCATGCTACACTGATGCCTTGTATACTGATGCCATGCTATAATAATGCCATGCTACACTGATGCCATGCTATACTGATGCCATGCTACACTGCTGCCATGCTATACTGATGCCCTGCTACACTGATGCCATTCTATACTAATGCCATGTATACTGATGCCATGCTATAATAATGCCATGCTACACTGATGCCATGCTACACTGATGCCATGCTATACTGATGCCATGCTACACTGATGCCATGCTATACTGATGCCATGCTACACTGATGCCATGCTATACTGATGACATGCTACACTGATGCCATGCAATACTGATGCCATGCTACACTGATGCCATGCTACACTGATGCCATGGTATACTGATGCCATGCTACACTGATGCCATTCTATGTTAATGCCATGCTACACTGATGCCATGTATCCTGATGCCATGCTATAATTATGCCATGCTACACTGATGCCATGCTATACTGATGGCATGCTACACTTATGCCATGCTATACTGATGCCATGCTACACTGATGCCATGTATACTGATGCCATGCTATACTAATGCCATGCTACACTGATGCCATGTATACTGATGCCATGCTATAATAATGCCATGATACACTGATGCCATGCTATACTGATGCCATGCTACACTGATGCCATGCTATACTGATGACATGCTACACTGATGCCATGCAATACTGATGCCATGCTACACTGATGCCATGCTACACTGATGCCATGCTATACTGATGGCATGCTACACTTATGCCATGCTATACTGATGCCATGCTACACTGATGCCTTGTATACTGATGCCATGCTATAATAATGCCATGCTACACTGATGCCATGCTACACTGATGCCATGTTATACTAATGCCATGCTACACTGATGCCATGTATACTGATGCCATGCTATAATAATGCCATGCTGCACTGATGCCATGCTATACTGATGCCATGCTACACTGATGCCATTCTATACTAATGCCATGCTACACTGATGCCATGCTACACTGATGCCATGCTACACTGATGCCATGCTATACTGATGCCATGCTTCACTGATGCCATGTATACTGATGCCATGCTTTAATGATGCCATGCTACACTGATGCCATGCTATACTGATGCTATGCTACACTAATGCCATTCTATGTTAATGCCATGCTACACTGATGCCATGTATCCTGATGCCATGCTATAATTATGCCATGCTACACTGATGCCATGCTATACTGATGGCATGCTACACTTATGCCATGCTATACTGATGCCATGCTACACTGATGCCTTGTATACTGATGCCATGCTATAATAATGCCATGCTACACTGATGCCATGCTACACTGATGCCATGTTATACTAATGCCATGCTACACTGATGCCATGTATACTGATGCCATGCTATAATAATGCCATGCTACACTGATGCCATGCTATACTGATGCCATGCTACACTGATGCCATTCTATACTAATGCCATGCTACACTGATGCCATGCTACACTGATGCCATGCTACACTGATGCCATGCTATACTGATGCCATGCTTCACTGATGCCATGCTATACTGATGCCATGCTACACTGATGCCATGGTATACTGATGCCATGCTCCACTGATGCCATGCTATATTGATGCCTTGCTACACTGATGCCATGCTATACTAATGCCATGCTACACTGATGCCATGCTATACTGATGACATGCTACACTGATGCCATGCAATACTGATGCCATGCTACACTGATGCCATGCTACACTGATGCCATGCTATACTGATGCCATGCTACACTGATGCCATTCTATGCTAATGCCATGCTACACTGATGCCATGTATACTGATGCCATGCTATAATTATGCCATGCTACACTGATGCCATGCTATACTGATGCCATGCTACACTGATGCCTTGTATACTGATGCCATGCTATAATAATGCCATGCTATACTGATGCCATGCTATACTGATGCCATGCTACACTGATGCCATGCTATACTGATGCCATGCTACACTGATGCCATTCTATACTAATGCCATGTATACTGATGCCATGCTATAATAATGCCATGCTACACTGATGCCATGCTACACTGATGCCATGTTATACTAATGCCATGCTACACTGATGCCATGTATACTGATGCCATGCTTTAATAATGCCATGCTACACTGATGCCATGCTATACTGATGCTATGCTACACTAATGCCATTCTATACTAATGCCATGCTACACTGATGCCATGCTATACTGATGCCATGCTACACTGATGCAATGCTACATTGATGCCATTCTAAACTGATGCCATTCTATACTAATGCCATGCTACACTGATGCCATGCTATACTGATGCCATGCTACACTGATGCCATGCTATACTGATGCCATGCTACACTGATGCCATGTATACTGATGCCATGCTATAATAATGCCATGCTACACTGATGCCATGCTATACTGATGCCATGCTACACTGATGCCATGCTATACTGATGCCATGCTACACTGATGCCATGCTATACTGATTACATGCTACACTGATGCTATGCAATACTGATGCCATGCTACACTGATGCCATAGTATACTGATGCCATGCTACACTGATGCCATTCTATGTTAATGCCATGCTACACTGATGCCATGTATACTGATGCCATGCTATAATTATGCCATGCTACACTGATGCCATGCTATACTGATGGCATGCTACACTTATGCCATGCTACACTGATGCCATTCTATACTAATGCCATGTATACTGATGCCATGCAATAATAATGCCATGCTACACTGATGCCATGCTACACTGATGCCATGTTATACTAATGCCATGCTACACTGATGCCATGTATACTGATGCCATGCTATAATAATGCCATGCTACACTGATGCCATGCTATACTGATGCCATGCTACACTGATGCCATTCTATACTAATGCCATGCTACACTGATGCCATGTATACTGATGCCATGCTATAATAATGCCATGCTACACTGATGCCATGCTACACTGATGCCATGCTATACTGATGCCATGCTACACTGATGCCATGTATACTGATGCCATGCTTTAATAATGCCATGCTACACTGATGCCATGCTATACTGATGCAATGCGACACTAATGCCATTCTATACTAATGCCATGCTACACTGATGCCATGCTATACTGATGCCATGCTACACTGATGCAATGCTACATTGATGCCATTCTAAACTGATGCCATTCTATACTAATGCCATGCTACACTGATGCCATGCTATACTGATGCCATGCTACACTGATGCCATGCTATACTGATGCCATGCTACACTGATGCCATGTATACTGATGCCATGCTATAATAATGCCATGCTACACTGATGCCATGCTATACTGATGCCATGCTACACTGATGCCATGCTATACTGATGACATGCTACACTGATGCCATGCAATACTGATGCCATGCTACACTGATGCCATGCTACACTGATGCCATGGTATACTGATGCCATGCTACACTGATGCCATTCTATGTTAATGCCATGCTACACTGATGCCATGCTATAATTATGCCATGCTACACTGATGCCATGCTGTACTGATGGCATGCTACACTTATGGCATGCTATACTAATGCCATGCTACACTGATGCCATGTATACTGATGCCATGCTATAATAATGCCATGATACACTGATGCCATGCTATACTGATGCCATGCTACACTGATGCCATGCTATACTGATGCCATGCTACACTGATGCCATGCTATACTGATGACATGCTACACTGATGCCATGCAATACTGATGCCATGCTACACTGATGCCATGCTACACTGATGCCATGGTATACTGATGCCATGCTACACTGATGCCATTCTATGTTAATGCCATGCTACACTGATGCCATGTATCCTGATGCCATGCTATAATTATGCCATGCTACACTGATGCCATGCTATACTGATGGCATGCTACACTTATGCCATGCTATACTGATGCCATGCTACACTGATGCCATGTATACTGATGCCATGCTATAATTATGCCATGCTACACTGATGCCATGCTATACTGATGCCATGTATACTGATGCCATGCTATAATAATGCCATGCTACACTGATTCCATGCTATCCTGATGCCATGCTACACTGATGCCATGCTATACTGATGCCATGCTACACTGATGCCATGGTATACTGATGCCATGCTACACTGATGCCATGCTATATTGATGCCTTGCTACACTGATGCCATGCTATACTAATGCCATGCTACACTGATGCCATGCTATACTGATGACATGCTACACTGATGCCATGCAATACTGATGCCATGCTACACTGATGCCATGCTACACTGATGCCATGCTATACTGATGCCATGCTACACTGATGCCATTCTATGCTAATGAAATGCTACACTGATGCCATGTATACTGATGCCATGCTATAATTATGCCATGCTACACTGATGCCAAGCTATACTGATGCCATGCTACACTGATGCCTTGTATACTGATGCCATGCTATAATAATGCCATGCTATACTGATGCCATGCTATACTGATGCCATGCTACACTGATGCCATCCTATACTGATGCCATGCTACACTGATGCCATTCTATACTAATGCCATGTATACTGATGCCATGCTATAATAATGCCATGCTACACTGCTGCCATGCTACACTGATGCCATGTTATACTAATGCCATGCTACACTGATGCCATGTATACTGATGCCATGCTTTAATAATGCCATGCTACACTGATGCCATGCTATACTGATGCTATGCTACACTAATGCCATTCTATACTAATGCCATGCTACACTGATGCCATGCTATACTGATGCCATGCTACACTGATGCAATGCTACATTGATGCCATTCTAAACTGATGCCATTCTATACTAATGCCATGCTACACTGATGCCATGCTATACTGATGCCATGCTACACTGATGCCATGCTATACTGATGCCATGCTACACTGATGCCATGTATACTGATGCCATGCTATAATAATGCCATGCTACACTGATGCCATGCTATACTGATGCCATGCGACACTGATGCCATGCTATACTGATGCCATGCTACACTGATGCCATGCTATACTGATGACATGCTACACTGATGCCATGCAATACTGATGCCATGCTACACTGATTCCATAGTATACTGATGCCATGCTACACTGATGCCATTCTATGTTAATGCCATGCTACACTGATGCCATGTATACTGATGCCATGCTATAATTATGCCATGCTACACTGATGCCATGCTATACTGATGGCATGCTACACTTATGCCATGCTACACTGATGCCATTCTATACTAATGCCATGTATACTGATGCCATGCTATAATAATGCCATGCTACACTGATGCCATGCTACACTGATGCCATGTTATACTAATGCCATGCTACACTGATGCCATGTATACTGATGCCATGCTATAATAATGCCATGCTACACTGATGCCATGCTATACTGATGCCATGCTACACTGATGCCATTCTATACTAATGCCATGCTACACTGATGCCATGTATACTGATGCCATGCTATAATAATGCCATGCTACACTGATGCCATGCTACACTGATGCCATGCTATACTGATGCCATGCTACACTGATGCCATGTATACTGATGCCATGCTTTAATAATGCCATGCTACACTGATGCCATGCTATACTGATGCTATGCTACACTAATGCCTTTCTATACTAATGCCATGCTACACTGATGCCATGCTATACTGATGCCATGCTACACTGATGCAATGCTACATTGATGCCATTCTAAACTGATGCCATTCTATACTAATGCCATGCTACACTGATGCCATGCTATACTGATGCCATGCTACACTGATGCCATGCTATACTGATGCCATGCTACACTGATGCCATGTATACTGATGCCATGCTATAATAATGCCATGCTACACTGATGCCATGCTATACTGATGCCATGCTACACTGATGCCATGCTATACTGATGACATGCTACACTGATGCCATGCAATACTGATGCCATGCTACACTGATGCCATGCTACACTGATGCCATGGTATACTGATGCCATGCTACACTGATGCCATTCTATGTTAATGCCATGCTACACTGATGCCATGTATACTGATGCCATGCTATAATTATGCCATGCTACACTGATGCCATGCTATACAGATGGCATGCTACACTTATGCCATGCTATACTAATGCCATGCTACACTGATGCCATGTATACTGATGCCATGCTATAATAATGCCATGATACACTGATGCCATGCTATACTGATGCCATGCTACACTGATGCCATGCTATACTGATGCCATGCTACACTGATGCCATGCTATACTGATGACATGCTACACTGATGCCATGCAATACTGATGCCATGCTACACTGATGCCATGCTACACTGATGCCATGGTATACTGATGCCATGCTACACTGATGCCATTCTATGTTAATGCCATGCTACACTGATGCCATGTATCCTGATGCCATGCTATAATTATGCCATGCTACACTGATGCCATGCTATACTGATGGCATGCTACACTTATGCCATGCTATACTGATGCCATGCTACACTGATGCCATGTATACTGATGCCATGCTATACTAATGCCATGCTACACTGATGCCATGTATACTGATGCCATGCTATAATAATGCCATGATACACTGATGCCATGCTACACTGATGCCATGCTATACTGATGACATGCTACACTGATGCCATGCAATACTGATGCCATGCTACACTGATGCCATGCTACACTGATGCCATGCTATACTGATGGCATGCTACACTTATGCCATGCTATACTGATGCCATGCTACACTGATGCCTTGTATACTGATGCCATGCTATAATAATGCCATGCTACACTGATGCCATGCTACACTGATGCCATGTTATACTAATGCCATGCTACACTGATGCCATGTATACTGATGCCATGCTATAATAATGCCATGCTGCACTGATGCCATGCTATACTGATGCCATGCTACACTGATGCCATTCTATACTAATGCCATGCTACACTGATGCCATGCTACACTGATGCCATGCTACACTGATGCCATGCTATACTGATGCCATGCTTCACTGATGCCATGTATACTGATGCCATGCTTTAATGATGCCATGCTACACTGATGCCATGCTATACTGATGCTATGCTACACTAATGCCATTCTATGTTAATGCCATGCTACACTGATGCCATGTATCCTGATGCCATGCTATAATTATGCCATGCTACACTGATGCCATGCTATACTGATGGCATGCTACACTTATGCCATGCTATACTGATGCCATGCTACACTGATGCCTTGTATACTGATGCCATGCTATAATAATGCCATGCTACACTGATGCCATGCTACACTGATGCCATGTTATACTAATGCCATGCTACACTGATGCCATGTATACTGATGCCATGCTATAATAATGCCATGCTACACTGATGCCATGCTATACTGATGCCATGCTACACTGATGCCATTCTATACTAATGCCATGCTACACTGATGCCATGCTACACTGATGCCATGCTATACTGATGCCATGCTTCACTGATGCCATGCTATACTGATGCCATGCTACACTGATGCCATGGTATACTGATGCCATGCTCCACTGATGCCATGCTATATTGATGCCTTGCTACACTGATGCCATGCTATACTAATGCCATGCTACACTGATGCCATGCTATACTGATGACATGCTACACTGATGCCATGCAATACTGATGCCATGCTACACTGATGCCATGCTACACTGATGCCATGCTATACTGATGCCATGCTACACTGATGCCATTCTATGCTAATGCCATGCTACACTGATGCCATGTATACTGATGCCATGCTATAATTATGCCATGCTACACTGATGCCATGCTATACTGATGCCATGCTACACTGATGCCTTGTATACTGATGCCATGCTATAATAATGCCATGCTATACTGATGCCATGCTATACTGATGCCATGCTACACTGATGCCATGCTATACTGATGCCATGCTACACTGATGCCATTCTATACTAATGCCATGTATACTGATGCCATGCTATAATAATGCCATGCTACACTGATGCCATGCTACACTGATGCCATGTTATACTAATGCCATGCTACACTGATGCCATGTATACTGATGCCATGCTTTAATAATGCCATGCTACACTGATGCCATGCTATACTGATGCTATGCTACACTAATGCCATTCTATACTAATGCCATGCTACACTGATGCCATGCTATACTGATGCCATGCTACACTGATGCAATGCTACATTGATGCCATTCTAAACTGATGCCATTCTATACTAATGCCATGCTACACTGATGCCATGCTATACTGATGCCATGCTACACTGATGCCATGCTATACTGATGCCATGCTACACTGATGCCATGTATACTGATGCCATGCTATAATAATGCCATGCTACACTGATGCCATGCTATACTGATGCCATGCTACACTGATGCCATGCTATACTGATGCCATGCTACACTGATGCCATGCTATACTGATTACATGCTACACTGATGCTATGCAATACTGATGCCATGCTACACTGATGCCATAGTATACTGATGCCATGCTACACTGATGCCATTCTATGTTAATGCCATGCTACACTGATGCCATGTATACTGATGCCATGCTATAATTATGCCATGCTACACTGATGCCATGCTATACTGATGGCATGCTACACTTATGCCATGCTACACTGATGCCATTCTATACTAATGCCATGTATACTGATGCCATGCTATAATAATGCCATGCTACACTGATGCCATGCTACACTGATGCCATGTTATACTAATGCCATGCTACACTGATGCCATGTATACTGATGCCATGCTATAATAATGCCATGCTACACTGATGCCATGCTATACTGATGCCATGCTACACTGATGCCATTCTATACTAATGCCATGCTACACTGATGCCATGTATACTGATGCCATGCTATAATAATGCCATGCTACACTGATGCCATGCTACACTGATGCCATGCTATACTGATGCCATGCTACACTGATGCCATGTATACTGATGCCATGCTTTAATAATGCCATGCTACACTGATGCCATGCTATACTGATGCTATGCTACACTAATGCCATTCTATACTAATGCCATGCTACACTGATGCCATGCTATACTGATGCCATGCTACACTGATGCAATGCTACATTGATGCCATTCTAAACTGATGCCATTCTATACTAATGCCATGCTACACTGATGCCATGCTATACTGATGCCATGCTACACTGATGCCATGCTATACTGATGCCATGCTACACTGATGCCATGTATACTGATGCCATGCTATAATAATGCCATGCTACACTGATGCCATGCTATACTGATGCCATGCTACACTGATGCCATGCTATACTGATGACATGCTACACTGATGCCATGCAATACTGATGCCATGCTACACTGATGCCATGCTACACTGATGCCATGGTATACTGATGCCATGCTACACTGATGCCATTCTATGTTAATGCCATTCTACACTGATGCCATGCTATAATTATGCCATGCTACACTGATGCCATGCTATACTGATGGCATGCTACACTTATGGCATGCTATACTAATGCCATGCTACACTGATGCCATGTATACTGATGCCATGCTATAATAATGCCATGATACACTGATGCCATGCTATACTGATGCCATGCTACACTGATGCCATGCTATACTGATGCCATGCTACACTGATGCCATGCTATACTGATGACATGCTACACTGATGCCATGCAATACTGATGCCATGCTACACTGATGCCATGCTACACTGATGCCATGGTATACTGATGCCATGCTACACTGATGCCATTCTATGTTAATGCCATGCTACACTGATGCCATGTATCCTGATGCCATGCTATAATTATGCCATGCTACACTGATGCCATGCTATACTGATGGCATGCTACACTTATGCCATGCTATACTGATGCCATGCTACACTGATGCCATGTATACTGATGCCATGCTATAATTATGCCATGCTACACTGATGCCATGCTATACTGATGGCATGCTACACTTATGCCATGCTATACTAATGCCATGCTACACTGATGCCATGTATACTGATGCCATGCTATAATAATGCCATGATACACTGATGCCATGCTATACTGATGCCATGCTACACTGATGCCATGCTATACTGATGCTACACTGATGCCATGCTACACTGATGCCATGTTATACTAATGCCATGCTACACTGATGCCATGTATACTGATGCCATGCTATAATAATGCCATGCTACACTGATGCCATGCTATACTGATGCCATGCTACACTGATGCCATTCTATACTAATGCCATGCTACACTGATGCCATGCTACACTGATGCCATGCTACATTGATGCCATGCTATACTGATGCCATGCTACACTGATGCCATGTATACTGATGCCATGCTATAATAATGCCATGCTACACTGATGCCATGCTATACTGATGCCATTTTACACTGATGCCATTCTATACTAATGCCATGCTACACTGATGCCATGCTATAATAATGCCATGCTACACTGATGCCATGCTATACTGATGCCATGCTACACTGATGCCATCCTATACTGATGCCATGCTACACTGATGCCATGCTATACTAATGCCATGCTACACTGATGCCATGCTATCCTGATGACATGCTACACTGATGCCATGCGATACTGATGCCATGCTACACTGATGCCATGCTACACTGATGCCATGCTATACTGATGCCATGCTACACAGATGCCATTCTATGCTAATGCCATGCTACACTGATGCCATGTAAACTGATGCCATGCTATAATTATGCCATGCTACACTGATGCCATGCTATACTGATGCCATGCTACACTGATGCCATGCTATACTGATGCCATGCTACACTGATGCCTTGTATACTGATGCCATGCTATAATAATGCCATGCTACACTGATGCCATGCTATACTGATGCCATGCTACACTGCTGCCATGCTATACTGATGCCCTGCTACACTGATGCCATTCTATACTAATGCCATGTATACTGATGCCATGCTATAATAATGCCATGCTACACTGATGCCATGCTACACTGATGCCATGCTATACTGATGCCATGCTACACTGATGCCATGCTATACTGATGCCATGCTACACTGATGCCATGCTATACTGATGACATGCTACACTGATGCCATGCAATACTGATGCCATGCTACACTGATGCCATGCTACACTGATGCCATGGTATACTGATGCCATGCTACACTGATGCCATTCTATGTTAATGCCATGCTACACTGATGCCATGTATCCTGATGCCATGCTATAATTATGCCATGCTACACTGATGCCATGCTATACTGATGGCATGCTACACTTATGCCATGCTATACTGATGCCATGCTACACTGATGCCATGTATACTGATGCCATGCTATACTAATGCCATGCTACACTGATGCCATGTATACTGATGCCATGCTATAATAATGCCATGATACACTGATGCCATGCTATACTGATGCCATGCTACACTGATGCCATGCTATACTGATGACATGCTACACTGATGCCATGCAATACTGATGCCATGCTACACTGATGCCATGCTACACTGATGCCATGCTATACTGATGGCATGCTACACTTATGCCATGCTATACTGATGCCATGCTACACTGATGCCTTGTATACTGATGCCATGCTATAATAATGCCATGCTACACTGATGCCATGCTACACTGATGCCATGTTATACTAATGCCATGCTACACTGATGCCATGTATACTGATGCCATGCTATAATAATGCCATGCTGCACTGATGCCATGCTATACTGATGCCATGCTACACTGATGCCATTCTATACTAATGCCATGCTACACTGATGCCATGCTACACTGATGCCATGCTACACTGATGCCATGCTATACTGATGCCATGCTTCACTGATGCCATGTATACTGATGCCATGCTTTAATGATGCCATGCTACACTGATGCCATGCTATACTGATGCTATGCTACACTAATGCCATTCTATGTTAATGCCATGCTACACTGATGCCATGTATCCTGATGCCATGCTATAATTATGCCATGCTACACTGATGCCATGCTATACTGATGGCATGCTACACTTATGCCATGCTATACTGATGCCATGCTACACTGATGCCTTGTATACTGATGCCATGCTATAATAATGCCATGCTACACTGATGCCATGCTACACTGATGCCATGTTATACTAATGCCATGCTACACTGATGCCATGTATACTGATGCCATGCTATAATAATGCCATGCTACACTGATGCCATGCTATACTGATGCCATGCTACACTGATGCCATTCTATACTAATGCCATGCTACACTGATGCCATGCTACACTGATGCCATGCTACACTGATGCCATGCTATACTGATGCCATGCTTCACTGATGCCATGCTATACTGATGCCATGCTACACTGATGCCATGGTATACTGATGCCATGCTCCACTGATGCCATGCTATATTGATGCCTTGCTACACTGATGCCATGCTATACTAATGCCATGCTACACTGATGCCATGCTATACTGATGACATGCTACACTGATGCCATGCAATACTGATGCCATGCTACACTGATGCCATGCTACACTGATGCCATGCTATACTGATGCCATGCTACACTGATGCCATTCTATGCTAATGCCATGCTACACTGATGCCATGTATACTGATGCCATGCTATAATTATGCCATGCTACACTGATGCCATGCTATACTGATGCCATGCTACACTGATGCCTTGTATACTGATGCCATGCTATAATAATGCCATGCTATACTGATGCCATGCTATACTGATGCCATGCTACACTGATGCCATGCTATACTGATGCCATGCTACACTGATGCCATTCTATACTAATGCCATGTATACTGATGCCATGCTATAATAATGCCATGCTACACTGATGCCATGCTACACTGATGCCATGTTATACTAATGCCATGCTACACTGATGCCATGTATACTGATGCCATGCTTTAATAATGCCATGCTACACTGATGCCATGCTATACTGATGCTATGCTACACTAATGCCATTCTATACTAATGCCATGCTACACTGATGCCATGCTATACTGATGCCATGCTACACTGATGCAATGCTACATTGATGCCATTCTAAACTGATGCCATTCTATACTAATGCCATGCTACACTGATGCCATGCTATACTGATGCCATGCTACACTGATGCCATGCTATACTGATGCCATGCTACACTGATGCCATGTATACTGATGCCATGCTATAATAATGCCATGCTACACTGATGCCATGCTATACTGATGCCATGCTACACTGATGCCATGCTATACTGATGCCATGCTACACTGATGCCATGCTATACTGATTACATGCTACACTGATGCTATGCAATACTGATGCCATGCTACACTGATGCCATAGTATACTGATGCCATGCTACACTGATGCCATTCTATGTTAATGCCATGCTACACTGATGCCATGTATACTGATGCCATGCTATAATTATGCCATGCTACACTGATGCCATGCTATACTGATGGCATGCTACACTTATGCCATGCTACACTGATGCCATTCTATACTAATGCCATGTATACTGATGCCATGCAATAATAATGCCATGCTACACTGATGCCATGCTACACTGATGCCATGTTATACTAATGCCATGCTACACTGATGCCATGTATACTGATGCCATGCTATAATAATGCCATGCTACACTGATGCCATGCTATACTGATGCCATGCTACACTGATGCCATTCTATACTAATGCCATGCTACACTGATGCCATGTATACTGATGCCATGCTATAATAATGCCATGCTACACTGATGCCATGCTACACTGATGCCATGCTATACTGATGCCATGCTACACTGATGCCATGTATACTGATGCCATGCTTTAATAATGCCATGCTACACTGATGCCATGCTATACTGATGCTATGCTACACTAATGCCATTCTATACTAATGCCATGCTACACTGATGCCATGCTATACTGATGCCATGCTACACTGATGCAATGCTACATTGATGCCATTCTAAACTGATGCCATTCTATACTAATGCCATGCTACACTGATGCCATGCTATACTGATGCCATGCTACACTGATGCCATGCTATACTGATGCCATGCTACACTGATGCCATGTATACTGATGCCATGCTATAATAATGCCATGCTACACTGATGCCATGCTATACTGATGCCATGCTACACTGATGCCATGCTATACTGATGACATGCTACACTGATGCCATGCAATACTGATGCCATGCTACACTGATGCCATGCTACACTGATGCCATGGTATACTGATGCCATGCTACACTGATGCCATTCTATGTTAATGCCATGCTACACTGATGCCATGCTATAATTATGCCATGCTACACTGATGCCATGCTGTACTGATGGCATGCTACACTTATGGCATGCTATACTAATGCCATGCTACACTGATGCCATGTATACTGATGCCATGCTATAATAATGCCATGATACACTGATGCCATGCTATACTGATGCCATGCTACACTGATGCCATGCTATACTGATGCCATGCTACACTGATGCCATGCTATACTGATGACATGCTACACTGATGCCATGCAATACTGATGCCATGCTACACTGATGCCATGCTACACTGATGCCATGGTATACTGATGCCATGCTACACTGATGCCATTCTATGTTAATGCCATGCTACACTGATGCCATGTATCCTGATGCCATGCTATAATTATGCCATGCTACACTGATGCCATGCTATACTGATGGCATGCTACACTTATGCCATGCTATACTGATGCCATGCTACACTGATGCCATGTATACTGATGCCATGCTATAATTATGCCATGCTACACTGATGCCATGCTATACTGATGGCATGCTACACTTATGCCATGCTATACTAATGCCATGCTACACTGATGCCATGTATACTGATGCCATGCTATAATAATGCCATGATACACTGATGCCATGCTATACTGATGCCATGCTACACTGATGCCATGCTATACTGATGCTACACTGATGCCATGCTACACTGATGCCATGTTATACTAATGCCATGCTACACTGATGCCATGTATACTGATGCCATGCTATAATAATGCCATGCTACACTGATGCCATGCTATACTGATGCCATGCTACACTGATGCCATTCTATACTAATGCCATGCTACACTGATGCCATGCTACACTGATGCCATGCTACATTGATGCCATGCTATACTGATGCCATGCTACACTGATGCCATGTATACTGATGCCATGCTATAATAATGCCATGCTACACTGATGCCATGCTATACTGATGCCATGTTACACTGATGCCATTCTATACTAATGCCATGCTACACTGATGCCATGCTATAATAATGCCATGCTACACTGATGCCATGCTATACTGATGCCATGCTACACTGATGCCATCCTATACTGATGCCATGCTACACTGATGCCATGCTATACTAATGCCATGCTACACTGATGCCATGCTATCCTGATGACATGCTACACTGATGCCATGCGATACTGATGCCATGCTACACTGATGCCATGCTACACTGATGCCATGCTATACTGATGCCATGCTACACAGATGCCATTCTATGCTAATGCCATGCTACACTGATGCCATGTAAACTGATGCCATGCTATAATTATGCCATGCTACACTGATGCCATGCTATACTGATGCCATGCTACACTGATGCCATGCTATACTGATGCCATGCTACACTGATGCCTTGTATACTGATGCCATGCTATAATAATGCCATGCTACACTGATGCCATGCTATACTGATGCCATGCTACACTGCTGCCATGCTATACTGATGCCCTGCTACACTGATGCCATTCTATACTAATGCCATGTATACTGATGCCATGCTATAATAATGCCATGCTACACTGATGCCATGCTACACTGATGCCATGTTATACTAATGCCATGCTACACTGATGCCATGTATACTGATGTCATGCTATAATAATGCCATGCTACACTGATGCCATGCTATACTGATGCCATGCTACACTGATGCCATTCTATATTAATGCCATGCTACACTGATGCCATGTATACTGATGCCATGCTATAATAATGCCATGCTACACTGATGCCATGCTACACTGATGCCATACTATACTGATGCCATGCTACACTGATGCCATGTATACTGATGCCATGCTTTAATAATGCCATGCTACACTGATGCCATGCTATACTGATGCCATGCTACACTAATGCCATTCTATACTAATGCCATGCTACACTGATGCCATGCTATACTGATGCCATGCTACACTGATGCAATGCTACATTGATGCCATTCTACACTGATGCCATTCTATACTAATGCCATGCTACACCGATGCCATGCTATACTGATGCCATGCTACACTGATGCCATGCATACTGATGCCATGCTATAATAATGCCATGCTACACTGATGCCATGCTATACTGATGCCATGTTACACTGATGCCATTCTATACTAATACCATGCTACACTGATGCCATGTATACTGATACCATGCTATAATAATGCCATGCTACACTGATGCCATGCTATACTGATGCCATGCTACACTGATGCCATGCTATACTGATGCCATGCTACACTGATGCCATGCTATACTGATGACATGCTACACTGATGCCATGCAATACTGATGCCATGCTACACTGATGCCATGTTATACTGATGCCATGCTACACTGATGCCATTCTATGTTAATGCCATGCTACACTGATGCCATGTATACTGATGCCATGCTATAATTATGCCATGCTACACTGATGCCATTCTATACTGATGCCATGCTACACTGATGCCATGCTATACTGATGCCATGCTACACTGATGCCTTGTATACTGATGCCATGCTATAATAATGCCGTGCTACACTGATACCATGCTATACTGATGACATGCTACACTGATGCCATGCTATACTGATGCCATGCTACACTGATGCCATTCTATACTAATGCCATGTATACTGATGCCATGCTATAATAATGCCACGCTACACTGATGCCATGCTACACTGATGCCATGTTATACTAATGCCATGCTACACTGATGCCATGTATACTGATGTCATGCTATAATAATGCCATGCTACACTGATGCCATGCTATACTGATGCCATGCTACACTGATGCCATTCTATACTAATGCCATGCTACACTGATGCCATGTATACTGATGCCATGCTATAATAATGCCATGCTACACTGATGCCATGCTATACTAATGCCATGCTACACTGATGCCATGTATACTGATGCCATGCTTTAATAATACCATGCTACACTGATGCCATGCTATACTGATGCCATGCTACACTGATGCCATTCTATTGTAATGCCATGCTACGCTGATGCCATGCTATACTGATGCCATGCTACACTGATGCAATGCTATATTGATGCCATTCTACACTGATGCCATTCTATACTAATGCCATGCTACACTGATGCCATGCTATACTGATGCCATGCTACACTGATGCCATGCTATACTGATGCCATGCTACACCGATGCCATGCTACACTGATGCCATGCTATAATAATGCCATGCTACACTGATGCCATGTATACTGATGCCATGCTTTAATAATGCCATGCTACACTGATGCCATGCTATAATAATGCCATGCTACACTGATGCCATGCTACACTGATGCCATGCTATACTAATGCCATGCTACACTGATGCCATGTATACTGATGCCATGCTTTAATAATGCCATGCTACACTGATGCCATGCTATACTGATGCCATGCTACACTGATGCCATTCTATACTAATGCCATGCTACACTGATGCCATGCTATACTGATGCCATGCTACACTGATGCAATGCTATATTGATGCCATTCTACACTGATGCCATTCTATACTAATGCCATGTATACTGATGCTATACTGATGCCATGCTACACTGATGCCATGCTATACTGATGCTATGCTACACTGATGCCATTCTATACTAATGCCATGTATACTGATGCCATGCTATAATAATGTCATGCTACACTGATGCCATGCTATACTGATGCCATGCTACACTGATGCCATTCTATACTAATGCCATGTATACTGATGCCATGCTATAATAGTGTCATGCTACACTGATGCCATGCTATACTGATGCCATGCTACACTGATGCCATGCTATACGAATGCCATGCTACACTGATGCTATGCTATAATAATGCCATGCTACACTGATGCCATGCTATACTAATGCCATGCTACACTGATGCCAGTCTACACTAATGCCATGCTACACTGATGACGTGCTATACTGATGCCATGCTACACTGATGCCATTCTATACTAATGCCATGCTACACTGATGCCATGCTACACTGATGCCATGCTATACTGATGCCATGTTACACTGATGCCATTCTATACTAATGCCATGTATACTGATGCCATGCTATAATAATGCTTGCTACACTGATGCCATGCTACACTGATGCCATGTTACACTGATGCCATTCTATACTAATGCCATGTATACTGATGCCATGCTATAATAATGCTTGCTACACTGATGCCATGCTACACTGATGCCATGCTATACTGATGCCATGCTACACTGTTGCCATGCTACACTGATGCCATGTGCGGTGGAATGAATACTGGTGTTCCCGGTGATGTGCTGTTCCTGGTCTGTGTGGGAGGTCAGCCTCCAGTACCGATGGCCAGGCCGGATCTATTTTGTGAGGGATGGAAGCGTAAACTGATGATGCCTGTGCTGTACTTGTTCTGTGGGTGGGGGAGTTTGAGCTGTTGATGCACATGTGGTGTCTGTTCTGTGAGTTAGGATATCTTGCTCCGCTTGTTTTCTTGTGCTATCTGTCTGTGTGGATGACTAAAACGTGCACTGCTGATGGCCATGTGGTAGCTCTGTGACAGCTTTTTTTTAAAAACCTTTCAAAGTCAAAGGAACTTATTAAGAGCACATATCACCAAAAGGTCTCATGGCGCTTGCGAAGACTCTGTGCGGACTGACAATCTGATATGAAGTCATTATAGATGGTCAAATAGCCAAGTTTTTAATTCCTTGCGGAAGAGCTTATGATCAGAGATGGAAAGAAGATGCGGAGGAAGCTTGTTCCAAAAAGCAGGGGCGAGAAAAGAAAAGGAACGACCGCTGTTCCTTGCGGTGTGAATTTGTCGAGGAGTGAGGAGACATTTAGTACTAGAACTAATTGACCTGCTTGGCTGATACCAGCTAAGTTTCTTGGCAAGATAGCTTGGCCCGGTTCCATACATGCTCCTGTGAGCGAGACAGAGGATTTTGAAACGGCCTCGCTTCTTAACAGGAAGCCAGTGAAGAGTTCTCAAGCTGGGCGCTGAAGGAGCTCTTGATGGAAGGTTTAAAATCAGTCTAGCAGCGATGTTCTGCAAAACTTGAAGCTTGGAGTAGAGCTCCTCATTTATGGAAGCTAATAGGGCATTGCCATAGTCCATACGACTTATGATAAGCCCCTGCACCAGCGGTTTTCTGGATTCAAAAGGGATCCATTGAAAGATTTTGCGTAATTTACGCAAAATGCCATAACAGATGCCTATTACATGATTTATATGGTTTTTCATTGACAACTGATTGTCAATCATTATTCCGAGGTTCCGCACCACAGGTTTGGGAGATGGACATGGGCCTAGATTCTGAGGCCACCAGTCACTGGACCAGTATTCATCTGCTTTACCAAAAAGAACGATCTCTGTCTTACTTCCATTAAGTTGTAAGTGATTAGTGCACATCCAGTTGTCAATATGGGTCATGCAGTTTTTAAAACGGATCATTGTGTCGGTGGGGTCAGGGCCAAGAGTAATTAATAGCTGAGTGTCATCAGCATATGACACTACATCAAAGCCGTAGGACCTGATTACCCTGGCCAGGTGTGTTACATACAGGTTGAAAAGCATAGGACTCAAGATGGAGCCCTGAGGGACTCCTATGCTTACAGACCGACTACATGAGGCCAGGGTGCCTATTTGTACAGTGGTGGTTCGGTTCATTAGATAGTTCCTGAACCAGTCCAGGGCCCCTACCCCTGACACCCACCTCCCAGAGCCGTTGTTCTAAAATGCTATGGGAGATGGTGTCAAAAGCGGCTGACAAATCCAACAGGACTAGCATGGCTGACTGCCTGTTGTCCAAGGCCAGCCTAATGTTGTCTATAACCTCCACCAATTATGTTTCGGTACTGTGTGCCGCCCTAAACCCCGATTGTGATGGATCCAAGAGTCCATGGCTCTCCAGATGGGTGGTAAGCTGTTTATTAACCAAGGACTCAAGTACCTTTCCAAAATATGGAAGCAGTGAGATTGGACGGTAATTGCCAGGTACCTTAGGATCGGCAAAGGGCTTTTTAAGGATTGGCTTGACTTGTGCTGCTTTCCATCTAGCAGGGACCATAGCCTGTGCTAATGACATGTTAAATAGGTCTGTGAGTTTAGCCATGAGCAAAGGAGCTATAGTTGCACTGTACCAAAGTCAAAGTGATGGTTTTACTAATGTTTTTGTATTAGCTCAGATGTGCCTTTTTTCAACTTAATAAGATTAGGTTAAGGTTTCTATGAGTTTCACCTTACATCTGTACTCTTTAGAAAGCATCTTACTCTTTACTGACTCGTGCAGCCTCCCTCCCTCCATTCTGTAAACTATCCTGGATTGTCATCTCGTGAATTGCTTTTTATGCATCTGTGTTGGCATTTCTGCCTGCGCTATGTATGTCTTGTATAATTACGCATGTTTTTGTACAGTGGCATCTTTTTGTCTCCATGAGAAGAACTACCATCCCTACACCCTCACCAAGTTTATATTTGTTACCTGTTCTTTTATGAATATCTTGCACTTGTAAATCCTGGCTTTGTGAATCGAACCCTGTGTCTCCCCAGTGTCTCTGTTCCCCAGTGTCTGTTTACTGTTTTCCTTTTCTGCTATTTCGCTGCTTATCCTTGCCTTCACGTGTCTGTATCTCCCTATGTCTATGTTTCTGGCTGTTTCTTCGTCGCCATGTCACCATATGCATGCGTCCATATGCGTTTCCACAGTGTTCGTGGACCTGGTGCCCATGCTTTTCTGTTTCTCCATGTCGGTACCTTACATTGTCCTTATCGCCTTACATCTACTTACATCACTGTGCTCTCTGATCCATGTGCCCCTGTGACCATTTGTCCTCATATCCCAGTTTGCCACATTTACTGGTTTCTGTGTGTCTAATTGAATGCATGTCCAAGTCTCCCTTTTCTATACCATCCTGTGTGCATCTCTGCCAAAGTCCATATTACCCTTTATCTCTTTACAGTCATGTGCACTTGTTTCCTTGTCTCCGTTATGCATCTACCCAGCGTCTATGTGCCCTGTGTCCATGCCCGTTCGTGTCTGTTTCTTCTTAAGTGTGTATCTGCCTAGGTCCATGTCTCCTTGTCTCTCTGATACCTATATAGCTTCACCACATGCCCACGTTCTGCTGTCTCCGTTTCCTGTATGTCTGTGTACCATGTCTACCAGTGTCTATGTATTTCGAGGTGTCTGTCTCCAAGAGTTCATGTCTCACATTGTATCCATGTGGCCGTGCATCCCGTTTTTATGGCTCAGTGGCCATGTCTTCCTGGATCCACGCCTCCCCCTGCATCACCATTGCCCCGGCTGTCTGTCCGTATCTTCTTTATCTGTGTAAGTCAGACCTGACCACTTGGGCTGAGAATGTCCAGTGTAGATTCCGGGGCCGGAGGCACTCAATATTTTCAGAATATCTGATCATTTTGTAAACTAGTTCCTGTTAGATTGATTGTATTAAATTTCTCTTATGTGGATTTCGTGAAAATCTGGCATGGATTCGGCATAGTTCTGGTCCTGATGTTGATATCCATGGCAATGTAGGTATCCACGGTAATGTGGGGAGTGGTGAAAAGGAACCTGGACCTGATTATGGGGAGCCACGCCTTGGCCATTCAGTACATCCGTGATTTGGGCCAATTCTGTCTATATCTCCTGCCTTCAAAAACACTGCTTTCATTCTGTCCCTTGACGAATAACCTGCAGATCACGGGCTCGGGCATAGGCGGGCCTGACTATCGCTGAATTGGGTTCGAATGTTGAATACAACCGGAAATGACAGAAGAGGTGCATTGGTGTGTACACCAACGAATTCTCTGCCATCTTCCCTGGGAAAGAAGGACATCTGGCAACTGACATCGACAGAGACAATGATACAGACCTAATTTAAAATGGCAGAGACGCAGGCAGCAATGGAAGCCATACTTTGCCCGGTTAGATCTGTTGTAGGGCTGTTTACAACTCCTGGCCCCTCAGTTTGAGGGAGGGGTGGTGTGGAAAAATTCTGAAGTATTTCGAAGCGCAGGTTTCTGACATCGGAGCAATGCATCAAAACTGTAGCCCTGAGCAAACTGCCTTCTCCTAACAGTCGAAAAAATTCACTGTGCTGTGTGCATCTGTCTCGAAGGAATGTTTAAAAGACCAATGGGACGCTTGTCAATGCTTGCCAATGCTGACCTCCTTGTGGAAGGTGCAGAGTGCTTCCTGGGGGCACAACTTGCTCCACTGCAACGCCCACTTTGCAGACTATATATGCGGTGATGGTGGACGGAGAAAGCTGCACTCTGATTCTCCTGAGAAAGCTGTGTCTGTAACCCTTTGTGCGCCTGTCCGGTCTCTTTCCTACCTGCCACCATGACATCTGCATTTTCCAGACAGAGTGCCTCTTCCCGGACCTCCTTTGGATCCTTTGGAGGTGCCCAAAAAGCTTACAGCATCGCGGGGGGCGGCGGATCTGGTGGCATCAGGATGTCCACTGCAAGCCTGGTCTCCGCTGGGTCAGGTGGCGGGTTCGGCTCTGGTTTTGGGTTCAGCTCCGGTGGAGGTTTTTCCACTGGTGGGAGCTCCAGCTCCTTCGGGGGCTTTGGTGGTGGGCTTGGTGGTGGCTTCGGTGGTGGTTTTGGCAGCGGTGCTAGTGAATCCTCCTCCATCCTTGGTGGGAATGAAAAGCAGACCATGCAAAACCTGAACGACCGCCTGTCCAACTACCTGGATAAGGTGCATTCCCTGGAGCAATCCAACACCGAGCTGGAGCGCAAGATCCGAGAGTGGTACGACAAGCAGGGGGCATCTGCGTCCACCGCCGCTCAACGGGACTACGGACACTTCTACAAGACCATCGAAGAGCTGAGAGCCAAGGTACAGCATGGCATGCAGGAAGTATGGGTCGTGTAGGGGGGTAAAAATTCCATCTGGAGACCTATCAGTGACTATATCCTTGGAAAGCTTATAGAATCAGGATTGAGTCTCTTGCCTGGTTACATTGCCATGTTTAATAGTGAGAGTTTTCTAACTTGGGCCACAGTTCTATGCTACTCATCGGGACAAGGGAATAGTGAATGAGACCATAGCCTGGATCTGTTGGCGTTAACGTGCCATCGATGCAAGAGGAACATTTATTCTCACTAGAATTGTGTGGTGTAGTTTTAGCATGATAGGCGCAAAAATTGGGAAAATAATAGAGAAAAATGAGCTGGGTGAAATGACTGCTACCAGTGTAGTGATAAAGGGGCCATACAGTTGGTTCTGATGGCCCAGTGGTCTAATGCATGTACTAATGGGGTCTGTGTTTGAAATACACGCTGTTACAGATGCGCGTTATATTATAGTATAGTGTAGCCTTAACATTGACTTGGACTCACGCGTCGATTTACACAATACTTGGGCTGCATGGCTTGCTGGAGAAACAGATCTTGGCGTAGAATTAATGGCAAAGGGAAAACGTTTAGAACATATAGTTATTAAGAATAAGGTTTTAAACTTTAAGTTTTAAAAGCAATGTTACAAATCAGGAAAAGAAATTAGACCTTTGAACATTAACACAAGCTTGCTGTACCAGGACGTGGCACTAGCACCCAGACTAGCTTGAACTGGAGGTTGAATATTAAACCTGCCCACGACAAAAGGGCATGGCAGTGACCAAGGTCGAATGTATTGCCAGGTTGAGGCCATAAAAGACAGTTTTCAACAGGACACATGAGAAAGAAATTGCCAAAAAGTGAATTGGGCCGCCGTTTTTTATATTCGCCCACGACCTATAAATGGCAATATCTGCCCCACAGACGAATTAGAGAAAATGCCTTTGTTCTGTGGGTCCTTAACTTCCTGAACCACAAAACATGGTCTGGGGAGATTTGGACTGCACATGACATTTGCATTGACTACCAGCAGCCAACTGGAATTGTCATAACATAGGGACATATTCTGGTTGATTGAAATGGTAGCCAGCCTTTTAACCAAACAAAATAAGACCATGTATTTGAGCTATTTTGATTGGCCACTGGCAGTAATCATAACAGGCATCTCTGCAAACTGCCCACGAATCGCGTGGAGACAGGTAATTTTGCAGCAGTCCATGGGCTGCTGATTCACCTGTGAGCGGCTAATTTCTCAGCCGTCCGCAAACCGCTCTGAAATTCCCATTTAGAGCTTGCCTTATTTTTAGACCATACTATACGGAAACTAGGGTGACCAGGCATCCCGTGTTTGCCAGGACACTCCTGAGCCTGTGTACCCTGCACATAACAGAGGGACGCAATTAGTCGCGCCCGTCATTCGAGTCACATTTTGCCCTTCAGTTGATATAAAATTGTAGTCCTTCTATGTTTTCGATTTTTTAAATCGGGTCATCCTAAGGCAAACGGAGCAATAACAAATGGAAGATTCCTTTCGGAATTTGCTTCCATGTACCACAGACTAAAAATAAAAATCTGCCAGCTCCTTATTTTGTTGAAATGCTTTCAAAGTAAATATACAATAATTTCGAACTAAAGTGTTTCTCACTCAAAGTTTTGCACTAAATGTTTTTCAAATTACAACTACCATGATTCTCAGCAGAAATGTGTTCTAGGCAGGCTGTCACACCTGTGAGTTGGCGGTAGTGACATTTTAGATATGCTGTCTTCTTAGCTTCAGCCTTGGTAGAGCAAGAAGTACCCTAATCCTTGATATATAGATGTACGCAGCTGATAAAACAGCTTATTTCTTCGCTTAAGGCTGTTTGGTCGGAAGACACCATAATAACGTCCAGTTCCCCTTGTGGGAGTGCCGTTGCCGGCCTTTACCTATTGTAAAATGGCCGTGTAATTGGCCTTACGCGCGTTGGCTGTGTGGCGCACATGCAGAAATAAGGAGACACCACGCCGTTATCAACTGATGGGTGCCGACTGACCCCGAGCGGTCACACCCCTTTCCTTTTATTATGTGCGCTCCACCCCTCGGCGTGAGCGCGTGGGTGCGACACTTCCGGCGTCTGTCGGGACAATATGCTGGACCGCTAACTTATTCCATCCCATCCCAACTCAGTCTCTTTTCTTTTTGCGGGGAGACCGCCGTCTCCCTGCTTGGCATGCAAAGTCCTTCAGACGGGAGCTTGGTCTGGGGTTCTCTCTCAGTCTGTATCTGGGGTGGTCTCCCCGGGCAGTGGATGGGGACCCTCGTGGTCCAGAGACTGTTGTTGTTGGCTCCTGGGCTTCTGGCGCCGCTGCTTCCACCTCCCGGCATGTTCCGCTAGGTGTCGCAGGGGGCGTGTTGGACTTGACCCTTTTTGCAGGGTCATCCCTGAACTTTTTGCCTTCCTCCTAGTTTTTTTTTCTGACCTGGTGTTGGTGGTTTTAGGACTCTGGGCACTTTAGCACTGCTGTTCAGTGTAAAGTGCGTGTGCTCTCTGTGGTAAACATGGTAAGATTGGTCTACACCTGTTTGGCGTATTTAATTTACTGTAATGTGGTATCTCATATACCCTGGGCCAGTAAATTAAATGCTACTGGTGGGCTTGCAGCGCTGCTTGTGCCACCCAACAAAGTAGCCTTTCAAACCTGTCTCAGGCCTCTGCCATTGCAGGGCCTGTGCGCGCAGTGTTACTGCCGCTGTGACGTGGCACTTAAAGTGTGTGCCATGTCTGTGGCCCCCCTTTACTGCCTGTCAGTCACCCCTAAGGTAGGCTCTAGCTAGCCTTATGGGCAGGGTGCATTGTAGGTAAAAGGTAGGACATGTACCTTAAGTGTGTGACATGTCCTGGTAGTGACAAACAGCCATTTTGTTTTCTCACTGCTGTGAGGCTGCCCTCCCATATGAATGCATTGGGGATTCCCTGATAAGTGTTTTAGTGGTAATTCCTGATATGAGAGGAGCAGCGTGGTCAAGTTTGGTATGTTTGGAATAGTAATAATAAATGCTGCGCAATGGTGTGCGCAGATTTATTATCACTGTTTTAGAAATGCCACTTTTAGAAGTTGCCATTTCTGTGTGCTATGTGTCTGCCTGCCTGATGTGTATTGCATGTCTGGCTCTGGAGTGACAGGGGCTGGTGAGGTGTGTGGCTCCAGGGAGGGCAGGCTGAGTCAGCGCTAGGCTGAATGGGCAGATCTGCATTTGGAGTGGTGGGAGGAGTAGTCCCCTGACCCTGAATAGGTCTGTGCCTGCCTGGGTGAATGCTGGCTCCACCCCCCTGTGGTGTGTCTGATGACAGAGTCCAACCTGACAAAGGAGGATGGGAGCACTGTACACAAAGTGCTCCAGAACCCCCCAGAACCAGGTGAGACTGGTTCCCCAAGCCCTGTGCCAGGGCAGAACAAAGGGAAAATGTACTATAAGTATTGGGGCTATGACCCCATGTGTGTGTACTGCTTTGGGGTGCTTGCTACTTGCTGGGCCCCAGGAGGAACCGCCACGAGGGACTGCCCCTCTGCTGGAGGGCCCTGTGAGCTGGCCTCCCTGGGCCCAGCTGTGCCCCTCTAAATTCCTGGCTCCTAGCGCCTCGTGGGCGCTACATCTTCCTCCCAGCTGCTCCAGGACGAGAGGAGCTCTGGTGCCCTGCAGCGCGGTGCTGCGAGATCTTCAGGGGGAATCCCTGCGTGGGGACTCCCCCGTGCTGCTGGGAAGTGCAGCGGGAGCCTACCCCGCATTGAGGTGGAGCAGGAGCCCACCCCGCATTGTGGTGGTCTCCGGAGAAGCGGGAGCCTACCCCGTATTTTGGTGGTGTCAGGAAGTGCAGCGGGAGCCTACCCCGCATTTTTGGTGCTGTAAGAGAAGAGCCACGGGCCGTTGCGGCCGCCGCTGAAGGTCAGGCAGGGATTGCCTGGATGTGGGTGGGCCAGCCGGCAGTAGAGACAGAGCCTCGTGGGCTCTTCCTGCCTCCCAGAGAAAGTCAGGCAACACAGTGCCTAACGTGAGGCGGGGCTCCCGTACCGGTGAGGGACGCCCCGCGTGCCACCGAAGTGTCGGGAGCCTTGCGGGCTCCATTTCTGCCCCCCGTCTCGTGGAGAGAGAGAGAGGCGGGTCCCTGGAGACCGGAGGAGGCAGAGAGCATCGAAGGAGAGTCCCGGTGAGTGGGGCTCCAATTGGGCAGTGTCCGTGTCTCCCTCCTGCAACGGAGACCACGGCCACAGGAGACAAGCCCCGGAGGGGGCCGAGTGCAGGAGAAGGAGCCCGGTGAACGAGGTTCCTCAGGCACCGGTGGTGCCCGGGCTGATTTCTTTTTGGGCCGCGTTTAGGCCCAGCGCAGAAGCCCCGGTGAGAGGGGCGGGCAAAAGCCTTGTGGATGCTGCTCTGGATCATCAGCTACACCGCCAGATCACGGGTAGCTGCAACTACGTGAGGAGAGCCCCGGTGAGTGGGGTTCACGAGGCCCTGTAGTGCTGATATTTCCTACGAATAGAGCCCCGGGAAGGACGGGCTCCACAGGCACTTGGTGGGTGCCTACTTGGTTCTCAGCTGCACCGCAAGATTGCGGGCAGCTGCAACGACGGGGCACGTTGCGTTGAGGTCCCGGAGTGGGGCTTCCCAGGCACGGTGGTGCCAAGGCTAAAGTTCCTCCAGCTGCACCGCAAGAGCGCGGGCAGCTGCCACGTGAAGGGGCATTGTTTCTGGTCTCTGGAGAGACCTGGGTGGATCACACCCTCGCCCTGATTACTGGTGCCGGCCTGTTGGGCCTGCACACTGCTGCTGTGGCAGCTAAAAGCCCTGACTTTCGGGACAGAGGGCATTTGGGCCCCAGAGAAGGCCAGTTGGCCTGGGGTCTTTTTTGTGTGTACTGGTAGGGCGCAAGGCCCTAAAAGAATGCATAATGTGTTTATGCTGAAGGGGATGTATGCACCTGGGGAGTGTTACTACGGTGCCCTCCTAAATGTGATTTATGCATAATGTGTTTATGCCTAATGTGATGCAGACATAATGGGTTTATGTTGCTAGTGATAATGCTGAGTACAGTATTTTGCCAGTAGTTACTGGTTGTGTTTTATATTTGCTACTTGTGCTTTCTAAAGGTTCTGACAGTGGCCTGATTGGCCCTGTCATGTATATAATCCCCTGTGAATTTCTACCTGGTGCCAGTTGGCACAGTGTATATTGTGTGATTATGATTCTAATGTGTTTTGGATAATACAAAGGCTATTTTTTATATAACCTTGTGTGGAGTTTCTTTTGTGGTGTGCCTGGTGTGTCGCTGCTGTGTGTGTGTTGTGCAAACGCTTTACACATTGCCTCTGGGATAAGCCTGACTGCTCGTGCCAAGCTACCAAGAGAGTGAGCAGGGGTTATCTTCAGCGTGTAACTCCCTTGCCCTGATTGGAGTGCTGGTTTCTGCCTGGCTTAGGCGCAAGCCCTAGCCAACCAGAAATCCCATTTCTAACAGGGCGTCTGTGGCATTGCGTTCACGTGGGATTCGTCTTGCTCCGCTCCGCTGCCCTCTCCTGCTTCCTGGACAGCATCGGCTTCCATACCGGAGGGAGATCTGGGCACTCTTTTGAACCAGGAGATGTTTCTGGTCACCTTCTCTCCTCCTTTCTCTGCGGTTATCATGGTCCCCTTGACGTTGACTACCATCCACTGGCCTGGTTCGTACCTGGTTCGGAACTTTCCTCCTGGTCTCCTATCTTTCAGTATCACAGTGTCCCCTCTTCTCATCTTCCCTGACGCCGCCCTCCTGGTCCGGCTGGCGGCAAGGTTTTGCCTTTCCCTCCACTCGAGGACGTCCTCTTCACTGTATGGCGGCGGTGTCCACCCCGGACAGACGGGGAGGGTGTTGCGGCAGACTCCATTGAACATTAGCGACCACGGTGTGCGACGGGTAGTGCTGTGGGGGGTGCTTCTGTACTCCCGGAGGAACAGTTGCAGGCGATGCTCAGGGTCTGCATTCTCTGCTACGGCAATTCACAGGACCTTGTTGAGGGTCCTCATGAACCTCTCAATCTCCCCGTTGGCCTGTGGCCATTGCGGGGTGATGCGGCAGTGTCGTATTCCATGGTGCTGCATGAATTCCTGGAATTTGTTCCCCTGGAACGGAGGCCCATTGTCACTCTTGATCTCTTCTGAACACCCGAACATTGCAAAAAGCTTCTCGAGCACCGGGGCAACTTGGGAGAATGCGGTGGAGCTGATGATTTCTACCAGGGGGTATTTGGAATAGCTATCGATCATGGCTACGGTCGTCCGACCATTGGGAAAACTCCCAAAATCGATTCTCACTTTCTCCCACGGGGCCTTCCCATGCTCTTCCATCTGAACGGGCACCGGTCTTTCCGGGCGCTGGTCAACTGACAGGCTGGGCATCTCCTCACGGCTACTTCCACCTGGGCCTTGAGCCCTGGAAACCACACCTTCTCTCTCATCCAGGCTTTCATTTTCTCAATCCCTTGGTGTCCGCCGTGAGCCAGCTGGGTCGCTTGGTGTTGCAGGGCTGCCGGTATGACGATTCGCGATCCTCTTAGCAGAATTCCCCCTTAGGTTACACTGAGCTCGTCCCTGATACTCCACATTTTCATGAGACACTCCTTCTCAGGCCCAGCCCATCCGTTGGCAGACTGCAGGAACTGAAGCTAGTGTCCTCCTTGGACCGCTGCGCGTATTTTGGTGATTACGGGATCCCCTTCCGCGGCCACGGCAATGTCCTCTAGAGTTAGAGCTTTTGGGCACGTAATGGTTGAAATCATATTTAGGTGGGCTTCTAGCGCCTCAACGTCTGAGTCTTCTCCCTGGTCGCCTGGTGGGGCTGGATGCCTCGAGAGGAAATCGGTGGGATCTGTGGCGCCTGGCCGGTAGGCTACGTCCATTTTGTATTGCTGGAGCCGAATAGCCCATCGCTCAATCCTCGGGGGCGAGTGTGGTGCTGACCCCTAGCGGCACCAACGGCTGGTGGTCTGAGATGACTCTAAACGGCTGGCCGCAGACATATAGGTGAAAGTGACGGCACGCCCAGCGGATGGCCAGGGCTTCCCGCTCGATTTGCGCTTAGCGTTTCTCCGTGGGTGAAAGCGCCTTGCTGGCGTACGCCAGGGCCGCCCATCTTCCTGGCTCCTGCTCCTGGGTTAGCACCGCCCGAGGCCTACGAGGCTAGCGTCGACTAATATTTCTGTCTGCTTGGCCGGATCGAAATATACCAGTGTGGTTTGGTCAAGGAGGGTGGTTTTGATTCTCTAGAATGCTGTCTCTTCCAGGGTCCCCCATTTCCACATGGCGTCTGCATGGGTGAGGTTTCGGAGGGCTCCGCAATGGTGGCCAGGTCGGGGATTAACCGGCCACAGTACCTGGCCATCCAGAGGAAGCTTCGTACTTCTGACACGGTCACCGGGGCTGGTGCGTCCTTGATCGCTTGGGACTTTCACGGATCCACCTGGATGCCTTCCTGATTGAACAGGTATCCGAAGAACTCTATCTGCTTCTGGAAAAAGAGGCACTTTTCCTTGTGTAGGGTGACGCTGTGGTCCTGAAGCCGCTTCAGTGTGGCCCTCAGATGGCGGTAGTGTTCGTCCGCGGTCTCGGAGTGAATGAGGATGTCATCACTCACGTTCAATACTCCTGGTAGTCCGGTCAGGATCTCCCTCACTGTGTCCTGGAACTCCTCGGCTGCCGAGGATATTCCGAAGTTGAGGCGTTTGTACCTTCTCAGCCCGAGGTGGGTACTGAACGTGGTGATGTAGCGGCTCTCTTTGGCTAGGACCAGCTGATGATAACCTGCGTTCAGGTCTAATTTAGAAAACCACTGGGACCCGTTGACGTTGGCCACGATGTCGTTCATCGTCGGTGTGATGTGACGTTCGCACCAGATGGCCTTATTGGGGAGGCGCATGTCTATGCACAGCCTGATTTTCCCTGGTTGTCGGTGTTTTTCGGCTATCACCATGGGGGACACCCAGGGTGTGGGTCCAGAGACCTTTTCGATGACCCCTTGGTCTTCTAGCTTTTGCAGTTCTTGTTCCACTAGTGGTCTAAGGTGGAACGGGATCCTCCTGCGGTGTAATGCAGTAGGGGTGACCGACGGGTCGATGTGTAGTTTGACTGGGGCCTTTTTGATTCGTCCCAGGCCCTGGAACAGGTTTGCAAATTGGCTTAGTAACTCTTTGGTTTGGTTCGCCTGCACGCTCCTTGCAAACATTACCTGTCCTAGGTCTTCCGCAGTGTGGCTGCTCAGTAGGGTGTCGGCCTCTTGGTTAATGACGTGAATGTCGGTGGTGATTTCATTGTCCTCTGATTGTATTGGCACCGTCATTTTGCCGCGGAGTGGCAGGGGTGAGTCGCTTCCGTATGCAAATATCTTTGTCTTGGAAGGTCTGAGCTCTGGTTTGGGCTTCAGTCGGTTATATTGTTGAATCCCCATGACATTTACTGACGCGCCAGTGTCAATTACTGCGCTTACTTCCGACCCAGCGATCTTTACTCTGCACGTGGGTTGTGGCCTCCTCCGTTTCTTGAGTGCTTGCGTGAAGGATACTAGGTATGTTTCTCCTTTGTCGTCCTCCGTGGATGAGTCATCTGCTCGGTAGGCGGCTCGCTCACTCTTCCTTCCCCCTTGGGAGGAGGCCAGGGAAACGCTCAACAGCTGCTGTACGAGCTTCCGCATTGGGCCTGGCTCCTTGGCCGTCCTTGCGCGGGCCCTTCCGTCTGCACACTGAAGCAAAATGCTTTGGGATGCCGCAGTGGTGCACATCTTCCCTTGGGCAGGGCACGCATTTGGTGGGTGTTCTTCACGCCCCCAGTACCCACACTGGCCTCGTTGGGTCTGAGGCAGGCGGTCCCGTGGCTTGCTCCCCTTGTCTTGCGTCGTGATGGCGTCGGCCCGCTCTGTTTTGATGGTCGCGCTCTTTTTGGTCGTGTGCGTCAGCGCCAGGTCCATCTTGTCTGCTCGCGCTGCTGACAGGTCGTGCGACCTGGCCATGACCAGTATGTCATTTAGGGGTATGTTCGGCTGCCTTAATATAAGCCCACATAGCACCTTGCTGCGCACTCCTTGGATGAGCTGGGCTCGAATCTCTTCCGCCGCCCTTTCGTGAGCGAGATGCGTGCTTGCTAGCTCCCTCATTCTTGTGTGGAAGGCATCGATAGACTCTCTTTCTCTTTGCCTGGCTTGTCGCAACTTGAACCTTTCATAGTCTGGGTTCAGTTGAGGGTCGAAGTGCGCGTCGAGCGCTGCCACTGCTGCGTCGTAGTCAGTTGGGCCACCTGTGTTCGGGAGGTGTTTGAATAGCAGGTAGACTTCCTCCCCTGCATAGTGGAGCAGGAGTGACCGCTTGACCGCTCCATCTGTTTCCCTGGTGGCTATAAAGTAATTCTCTAGACGTCCCAACCACATCTTCCAGCGTGGGGACGCCGTCATGGGGTCAGCCGCCTCGCTGAAGGGGGCAGCACGCCTGTGGGTGCATGCTGTGTGATGATGCGGACTGGTGCCAGGTTCTCATTGGGAATATCTCCCATCTTCCTTGGTTGTTGTGCCCAGGCGCTGTATGGTGTGGTGACTGCAGGCTCTGTGCTGTGCCCCTTGGGTGAGCTGTTCTGCCATGTCCCATGTATGCCTGTCCCCCAGGAGCTTGCTTCTACCGCTCCGTGGGGTTATGTAGACAAGCCTGTCTCTGGCCGGTACTGGTAAGTCACCACGTGTGTGTGGCCTGGTCACCCTTCAAGGCGCCTGTCCTTCTCTCTTTCCGGCCGCGTTGGTGGTGCCTGCTTCAGCTGAGTGGGCGGTCTGGTGTGTAACTGTAGGTGCGCCTTGGCTTTAATGCTTGAGCGAGGAGCTGCGTCTTACCGGCTGTTCCACCATGCGTTTTGGGGACTGCCGCCATGGTCAGCTCCAAACTCTGCTTGCTTCGCGGTGGTGCGGGTCGTGCTGCTGCTAGGGCCGCATCGGGGCCGCCAGGGGCCGTGCTTGATGTTGGCTGGTTGCACGACGGGGCACAGGGGCGTGAGATCGGCCCCCTCGTCGCCAGTGTAAAATGGCTGTGTAATTGGCCTTACACGCGTTAACTGTGTGGCGCGCATGCAGAAATAAGGAGACACCACGCAGTTATCAACTGATGGGTGCCGACTGACCTCGAGTGGTCACGCCCCTTTCCTTTTATTATGCGCGCTCCGCCCGTCAGCGTGAGCGCGTGGGTGCGACACTTCCGGCGTCTGCCGGGACAATATGCTGGACCGCTAATTTATTACACCTATAGCTGAAGTTTGAAGAAATGTGAGAAGGACTGAGGTATTCTTAAGAAGAGGTTTTTTTTGCCGAAATTGACAATAAATAAGACACATATATGTTTACCCTGTATCTGTCTTAAAATCGGTTTGTACTAAAGCGAGTGATTGATTTAATTGCTGCTGCAAAGAGCTGCATCCTGTAAGTCAGAGGCCTGCATCCATGCAGAGACATCTCGGACTTTCATCCTTCTAAGAACGATCAAACATCGAGTGCCACTGAGGAGAACATTAGCAGCAACTGAGAGCCAATTCTACCTGTGGTGTTTAATCACACGCAGCTGAACCCAGAACTTCCAAGTTTCCCATGCGTGCCTCCATTTGTAAGTACCTCATGGAGTCCAGGCGTTTTCTTTGCATTCTGGGACCTGTAGTCTTGTTTGTCACATTTTAAAGCTAGGACTACAAGTTCCGGAATGCGAAGTAAACACCAGACTCTAAACAGCGAGTCACGCGAGGCACAGGGGCGTGAGATCGGCCCCCTCGTCGCCAGTGTAAAATGGCCGTGTAATTGGCCTTACGCGCGTTAACTGTGTGGCGCGCATGCAGAAATAAGGAGACACCACGCCGTTATCAACTGATGGGTGCAGACTGACCCCGAGCGGTCACGCCCCTTTCCTTTTATTATGCGCGCTCCACCCGTCGGCGTGGGTGCGACATTTCCGGCGTCTGCCGGGACAATATGCTGGACCGCTAACTTATTACACCTATAGCTGAAGTTTGAAGAAATGTGAGAAGGCTGAGGTATTCTTAAGAAGAGGTTTTTTTTGCCGAAATTGACAATAAATAAGACACATATGTACATATGTTTACGCTGTATCTGTCTTAAAATCGGTTTGTACTAAAGCGAGTGATTGATTTAATTGCTGCTGCAAAGATCTGCATCCTGTAAGTCAGAGGCCTGCATCCATGCAGAGACATCTCGGACTTTCATCCTTCTAAGAACGATCAAACATTGAGTGCCACTGAGGAGGACATTAGCAGCAACTGAGAGCCAATTCTACCTGTGGTGTTTAATCACACGCAGCTGAACCCAGAACTTCCAAGTTTCCCATGCGTGCCTCCATTTGTAAGTACCTCATGGAGTCCAGGCGTTTTCTTTGCATTCTGGGACCTGTAGTCTTGTTTGTCACATTTTAAAGCTAGGACTACAAGTTCCGGAATGCGAAGTAAACACCAGACTCTAAACAGCGAGTCACACTTGTATTTGGAGTACTTGACAGCTTTTTCACGTTGCCCCCAAAAATAGTCTGTCCGGAAGTGCTTGCCTGATGTGCACCTTGAGCCTTCAGAGGGTTAGAACTGGGTCCACGTCACAGGGGAAGAGGTGGAGCAGGGATGAAATATAGCAGATGCGAGCCAGGTGGGGTGCTGAAATAAAAAGAAAAACGTAGGGGCAGATTTACAAGCCCCTTGCGCCACTTTTGCGTCATTTTTAACATGGGAAAAGTGACGCAAAAGTGGCGCAAGGGGCTTGTAAATCTGCCCCGTAGTTTCCAGGATATAAGCAGTGGAAGGATACAATTCATGCCAACCAATCAAAAGGATAGTAAAGAGCCAATGCTTCTCCGACGGGGCAAACGCAAGAAGAAGGGACGTGCAGGCACATGCATCAACCATTTTTGCGAGCGCAAACGGTGCGATTCGCAAAAATCGGCCGTTTACGCCCGCAAAAAGGGCATTTGCGATGCATCAAGGTTCAAGGCACTCGCAATTGGAGAATTCGCAATTAATTGCGATTTCTCAAATTTCGATTGCATTTAAGGAATCGCAATTTGCGATTCCTTAAATGCAATGCAAGTAAGTAAGTCCGTTTTTATATAGCGCAGCTACTCACCCTTACGGGTCTCAAGGCGCTGGGGGCCGTAGTGGAAATTAAGTGAGCTATTGCCCAGAGTCACATGGTGCTGAGCTGAGCTGCCACCGGAGCCGGGGATCGAACCGTGAACCTTGTGCTCCGAAGTCAGCTGCCCTGGCCGCTGCACCACACCTCTCCACTTTAGAATAGCGATTTCGCTACTAGGGGGCGCAAATTACCATCAAGTTGAACTTGATGGTAATTTGCAAAAACTTTGAAAAATGCACTAAAGCATCTGGTTTTTTTCAAAGTTGTAGGTTACACACACACATGCCCTTGGGGCATGTGTGTGCACTAACATGTGTGCACAGAGCAATTTCAGGGTGCAACAGGGTGTCCTTTTGACACCCTTGCACCTTGAAATGCATGCTATTTGCGAGTACCTATTGGTACTCGCAAATTGCTGCATGTCAATCTCCCATTCATTCCTATGGGCCTGTAGGCCCATAGGAATGAATGAGAAGGCATTCCTTAATTGCGACTCTCAAATTGCGAGTCGCAATTAAGGAATGTTTGAGAATCGCTAATTTTATAGCGATTCCTACATGCATAGGCTTTTGCAATTCCTTAATTGCGATTCCTTAATAATCGCAATTAAGGAATCGCAAAAGCCTACATTGATGCATGTGCCCGGTGGTTCTTCTTCACCCCTCACACAGCTTCCTAGGATATTTGCTTTATTTTGTAAATTCCTGAAAAATGTGAAATCCCTATCCAATCTGATGTGAGGAGGTGGAAGTGAGCTGCTCTTCTTATCTGTACTTCTCAGCAAAGATAAAAGGATTTTAACGGGAGAGTTCTTCTCAGTGCGAAACATGTACTGCAGGATAGTGAGTGCCTGCCCTCCTATGTTTTAATTTTATACACGGGCTATTATCAAGGTTACCAGATGGCCCATGTCACCAAAGACACAGGACTCCACGTCTGGATTTTAGTTTATCAACCTAATGCATTCTGGGAGTTGTAGTCATGGTTTACTTCAGCTGATTGAACTAACCTGCCTGAAATCGATTGTTATTGAAATAAAAAAAATGCTGCATCAGGGTTCAGAGTGCCATGGTAAACTTAGCTATTAATATTGTTGTTCGTGTGACTTTACTATGATTCCCGAGGCCTCAACAGCCTTCCTCTCTTTCAAGTCAAAGAGGATGACTGATCAGACGCTTGGTGGTGAGCCCGCTGGGCTGAGGTATCAACCTTCCAGAAGTACTTGTAACAGAAAACGGTGGCTCTAGATAATTTAACTAACTGAATGATTTTTAAACCCATTTATACACATGTACAGGGATCGAAACACTGCTATTATTTTTCGAAAGACCGGTGCTTTACTCCCATGGTAACATTTTCATAAGAAAAAAAATGCTTTAAAAAACTGCGGACAAGTCATAGTGAGGCCTAAAGGAGTGGCTGAAAATATCAACACAACACCTCCTCTAGTCATTTGAGGCGAATTTCCTCCTCCACGATATCATTAGGAAAGAATGTGTTTCATTTTGACAATCACTTCTTTTATTTAATCAATTTTTTAAATATTTAATTGGCTCAGAAAGCAGACAGGCTTTTTTCGCAATTATCATAAAATAACTCGGAATTGTTGCAATCCAGAAGGCTTTCTTCTCAGGTAGAAACCATAGGACCGTTCACATTTATAGCTCTCGTAAATAAACCACTACACGCTAGGTATAGCCTGCATGACTGACTCTTCCCCAGACCTTCCATCCATATTGATAGCTCCTGGATGATGGTATAGGGTAATGATCAACCCTTCCGTCTGCTCTTTTCTAGATCGCGGAATCCACCACTCATAAACCCAGGATTATCCTAGAGGTGGACAACACCAGACTGGCAGCTGATGACTTCAGGCTGAAGTGAGTATGATTCTCTCATTCACTGTTGTGTTCATGCTTAGGTACGTCGTGCTTCTAGGAGCTATTACTGCCACGGAGACCGCGAATAAACGGTTGGAGAACTGGTACATGGTTGGTAATCGGAAAGATTTGACACCTATCGAACCTTTGACTGTATCCAGGACTATTATTTTAATAGAACTGCATACACTGAATAAATGTTTGAATGTGAATTCATATAGCATAAAGTTATCTACAAAGTATAGTAGTGCTTTACAAGAGGAAGCTGGACCACAAGAAGTAGGCCAGCCAATCAAACTCTATCCACGCTCCTTAGCTGCAGTGAGCTTTTCCACGGACCGAGGACTGTGTCACGTGTTTTAACCTTGAGCCTCCGTAAGCCTTAGGTACTAAAAGGGACATCCAGTGAATGATGTCACAGTAGGACTCAAAACCCACGCAGGCATCATCAAACAAAGGAACCTTCTAGAATGCCTATTGCTTGTGGTTGGTAGTGATGCAGGACTTTCCTTTTCCTTTCACCTGCTGGCCCCTTTACAGTCTAATCTCAGAGTGAGGAAATGTGTTCTCAGGGATATTGACAGCTCATCCTTTTCACTCTATTACTCCTCCTCTTCTTTGAGGTGTTCCTCTTTAAAGTTGTCCTAGGCTAATGTTTTTTCCAGTTCCCCCAAGGAACTCTTTGTATTTCAAAGTGCTGAGGTTTGAGTCAGGTTAAAAAAATAATAGAAATAAGTTAACACCTTCGCTGCTAGGACTTTTCCCCTCCTGTGCTAAGCCTTTTTTTGGATATTTGCGGTAGTTCGCGCTTAGGCCCCTGTAACTTTTTGACCACATAACGTATCCACGCCAAATTTGCGTCCTTTTTTTCCAACATCATGGGGATTCTAAAGGTACCCAGGGTTTGTGGATTCCCCTGGAGGGACCCATAAATTAGCCAAAATACAGCTAAATTTTGGTTTTTGGGGGAAAAATGCGAAAAAGGGCTACAGATGAAAGCATCTGGTTTTTTCCTGCAAATGGCATAAAAAGGGGTTGTGGTGCTGAAATCACCATCTTCCCAGCTTTCAGGGACAAGCAGACTTTTGTCAGAAAACCAAAATTTTGTACACAGTTTTGGCATTTTTCTGGGACATAGTCTATTTTTGCTATTTTTGTGCTTTCAACCTCCTTCCAGTTAATGGTAGAAATGGGTATGAAAGCAATAATGGATCCTGGAAAGCCATACATTTCTGAAAAGTAGACAAAATTCTGAATTCAGCAAGGGGTCATTTGTGTAGATCCTTCAAGTTTTCTTTATAGAAACAAACAGTTAAATATAGGAAAAATTGAAAATTAGTTGAAAAAATCAGCCATTTGTGTCAACGTTTTCACCTGTAACTTCTTCTAATTATGACAGATATTTGAAAGCAATATACCGTTACATCCGTTGGACCTTTCTGGTTGTGGCAATATATAGGACTTGTAGGTTCACTAAGAACCCGACGAACCCAGAGCCAATAACTGATCAGCGTCTTGCAATGGTTTTTTATTATGTACCGGGTATATAGCAATTATTCTGGGAAAATTTATACATGGAAAAATCGGTATGAAAGACACCTATGTATTTCTGAAATGGGAACAAAATATAGAGTTTAGAAATAGTAGATATTTGCACATTTCCGAAATTGGGAGTACCCATACTAGCATGAGAATTATAGGACATTTTTCAAAATGACTTCTTTTTACATTGTCTTTCATTTTGGAAGGCAGAAATGCATCAAAAGTCAATAGATAATAACAGTTGCTCTACAATTTTGTGTTACCCTAAGTCTCCCGATAAAAATGGTACCTCACTTGTGTGGGTAGGCCTAGTGCCTGCGACAGGAAACGGCCCAAAACGCAACGTGGACACACCACATTTTCACAGTGAAAAATGACCCTTTTTTGCAAAGTGCCTAGCTGTAGTTTTTGAACCCTAGCTCTGCCGGCACCTAGGGAAACCTAGCAAACCTATACATTTTTGAAAACTAGACATCCAGGGAATCCAGGATGGGGTGACTTGACTGGCTCTCACCTGGTTCTGTTACCCAGAATCCCTTGCAAACCTAAAATATTGTCAAAAAAACAAATTTTCCTTACTTTTCTGTGGTGGAAAATTCTGGAATCTGCATGGATCCACAAAATTCCACCCACCCCGCGTTCCCCAAAGTCTTTCTAGAAAAACGGTACCTCACTTGTATGGGTAGGCCTAGTGCCCGCGACAGGAAACGGCCCAAAACGCAACGTGGACACACCAAATTTTCACAGTGAAAAATTACCCCTTTTTGCAAAGTGCCTAGCTGTAGTTTTTGAACCCTAGCTCTGCCGGCTCCTAGGAAACCTAGCAAACCTATACATTTTTGAAATCTAGACACCCAGGGGAATCCAGGATGGGGTGACTTGACTGGCTCTCACTAGGTTCTGTTACCCAGAATCCCTTGCAAACCTAAACAATTGTAAAAAAAAACATTTTCCTCACTTTTCTGTGGTGGAAAGTTCTGGAATCTGCGTGGATCCACAAAATTCCACCCACCCGCATTCCCCAAAGTCTTCCGAGAAAAATGGTACCTCACTTGTGTGGGTAGGCCTAGTGCCCGCGACAGGAAACAGCGCAAAACACAACGTGGACACACCACATTTTCACAGTGAAAAATGACCTTTTTTTAAAAGTGCTTAGCTGTAGTTTTTGAACCCTAGCTCTGCCGGCACCTAGGGAAACCTAGCAAACCTATACATTTTTGAAATCTAGACACCCAGGGGAATCAAGGATGGGGTGACTTGACTGGCTCTCACTAGGTTCTGTTACCCAGAATCCCTTGCAAACCTAAACAATTGTCAAAAAACCCACATTTTCTCACTTTTCTGTGGTGGAAAGTTCTGGAATCTGCGTGGATCCACAAAATTCCACCCACCCCGCATTCCCCAAAGTCTTCCTAGAAAAATGGTACCTCACTTGTGTGGGTAGGCCTAGTGCCCGCGACAGGAAACAGCGCAAAACACAACGTGGACACACCACATTTTCACAGTGAAAAATGGCCCTTTTTTTGAAAAGTGCTTAGCTGTAGTTTTTGAGCCCTAGCTCTGCCGGCACCTAGGGAAACCTAGCAAACCTATACATTTTTGAATTCTAGACACCCAGGGGAATCCAGGATGGGGTGACTTGACTGGCTCTCACTAGGTTCTGTTACCCAGAATCCCTTGCAAACCTAAACAATTGTCAAAAAAAACAAATTTTCCTCACTTTTCTGTGGTGGAAAGTTCTGGAATCTGCGTGGATCCACAAATTCCACTCACCCCGCATTCCCCAAAGTCTTCCGAGAAAAATGGTACCTCACTTGTGTGGGTAGGCCTAGTGCCGCGACAGGAAACAGCGCAAAACACAACGTGGACACACCACATTTTCACAGTGAAAAATGACCCTTTTTTTGAAAAGTGCTTAGCTGTAGTTTTTGAACCCTAGCTCTGCCGGCACCTAGGGAAACCTAGCAAACCTATACATTTTTGAAAACTAGACACCCAGGGGAATCTAGGATGGGGTGACTTGACTGGCTCTCACCAGGTTCTGTTACCCAGAATCCCTTGCAAACCTAAAAAGTGTAAAAAAACACATTTTCCTCACTTTTCTGTGGTGGAAAGTTCTGGAATCTGCATGGATCCACAAAATTCCACACACCCCGCGTTCCCCAAAGTCTTCTGAGAAAAATGGCACCTCACTTGTGTGGGTAGGCCTAGTGCCGCGACAGGAAACGACGCAAAACGCAACGTGGACACACCCCAATTTCACTGTGAAAAATGACCCTTTTTGGCAAAGTGCCTAGCTGTAGTTTTTGAACCCTAGCTCTGCCGGCACCGAGGAAACCTAGCAAACCCACACATTTCTGAAAAGTAGACACATGGGAGATTCAGGAGGTATGAGCTTGCGTGGATCCCCCAATGTTTTCTTACCCAGAATCCCCCAGAAACCTGAAATTTTGCTGAAAAAATCACTTTTTCACACATTATGTGTGGGAAAGTTGTGGCATCACCGGGCTGACACAAATTTCCTACCACCCAGCATTGCCCCAGGTCTCCCAATAAAAATGGTGCCTCACTCGGGTGGGAGGCCCAAGTACGCGCGACAGGCAAGGGCCCAAAACATATTGAGGCGACATCAAAATTGCCTATCAGAAGACGACCTGGTTTTGCAAGGGGGTCCCATGACTTTTGGCCCGGGGCTCGCGGCCACCTAGGGAAACCTAGCAAACCCACACATTTCTGAAAAGTAGACACCGGGGGATTCCAGGGAGGTATGGCTTGCGTGGATCCACCAACGTTTTCTTACCCAGAATCCCCTGCAAACCTGATATTTTGCTGAAAAAATCACTTTTTTCACACATTTTGTGTGGGAAAGTTGTGGCATCACCGGGCTGACACAAATTTCCTACCACCCAGCGATTCCCCCAGGTCTCCCGATAAAAATGGTGCCTCACTCGGGTGGGAGGCCCAGAGTATCTCGCGACAGGCAAGGGCCCAAAGCGTATTGAGGCGACATCAAAATTGCCTATCAGAAGACGACCTGGTTTTGCAAGGAGGTCCCATGACCTTTTGGCCCGGGGCTCGTGGCCACCTAGGGAAACCTAGCAAACCCACACATTTCTGAAAAGTAGACACTTGGGGATTCAGGGAGGTATGGCTTGCGTGGATCCACCAACGTTTTCTTACCCAGAATCCCCTGCAAACCTGAAATTTTGCAGAAAAAATCACGTTTTTCACACATTTTTGTGTGGGAAAGTTGTGGCATCACCGGGCTGACACAAATTTCCTACCACCCAGCGTTCCCCAGGTCTCCCGATAAAAATGGTGCCTCACTCGGGTGGGAGGCAAGAAGTACGCGCGACAGGCAAGGGCCCAAAACGTATTGAGGCAACATCAAAATTGCCTATCAGAAAGCGACCTGGTTTTGCAAGGGGGTCCCATGACTTTTGGCCCGAGGCTCGGCGGCCACCTAGGAAACCTACCAACCCACACATTTCTGAAAGTTGACACCCGGGGGATTCAGGGAGGTATGGCTGCGTGGATCCCAACGTTTCTTACCCAGAATCCCCTGCAAACCTGAAATTTTGCTGAAAAAATCACTTTTTCACAAATTTTTGTGTGGGAAAGTTGTGGCATCACTGGGATGACACAAATTTCCTACCACCAGCGTTCCTCCAGGTCTCCCGATAAAATGGTGCCTCACTCGGGTGGGAGGCCCAAGTACCAGCGACAGGCAAGGGCCCAAAACATTTTGTGATAGGCAATTTCAATGTTGCCTCAATACGTTTTGGGCCCATGCCTGTCAGCAGCGTCCTGGGCCTCCCACCGAGTGAGGCACCATTTTCATCGGGAGACCTGGAGAACGCTGAGTAGTAGGAAATTTGTGTCAGCCTGGTGATGACACAACTTTCCCACACAAAATGTGTGAAAAAGTGATTTTTCAGAAAATTTCAGGTTTGCAGGGATTTTGGGTAAGAAACGTTGGTGGATCCACGCAAGCCATATCTCCCTGGAATCCCCAGTGTCTACTTTTCAGAAATGTGTAGGTTTGCTAGGTTTCCCTAGGTGGCCGAGCCCTGGCCAAAGATTCATGGGACCCCTTGCAAAACCAGGTTGTTTTCTGATAGGCATTTTGATGTCGCCTCAATACGTTTTGGGCCCTACCTGTCGCGCGTACTTGGGCCTCCCACCCGAGTGAGGCACCATTTTATCGGGAGACCTGGGGAACGCTGGTGTAGGAAATTTGTGTCATCCCGGTGATGCCACAACTTTCCCACACAAAATGTGTGAAAAAGTGATTTTTTCAGCAAAATGTCAGGTTTGCGAGGATTCTGGGTAAGAAACGTTGATGGATCCACGCAAGCCATACCTCCTGAATCCCCGAGTGTCTACTTTTCAGAAATGTGTGGGTTTGCTGGGTTTCCCTAGGTGGCCGCCAGCCCGGGCCAAAAGTCATGGGACCCCCTTGCAAAACCAGGTGCGTTTAGTGATAGGCATTTTGATGTCGCCTCAATACGTTTTGGGCCCTTGCCTGTAGCGCGTACTTGGGCCTCCCAGCCGAGTGAGACACCATTTTTATCGGGAGACCTGGAGGACGCTGGGTGGTAGGAAATTTGTGTCAGCCTGGTGATGCCACAACTTTCCCACACAAAAATGTGTGAAAAAGTGATTTTTCAGCAAAATTTCAGGTTTGCAGGGATTTTGGGTAAGAAAGCATTGGTGGATCCACACAAGCCATGCCTCCCTGAATCCCCGGTGTCTACTTTTCAGAAATGTGTGGGTTTGCTAGGTTTCCTAGGTGGCCGCCGAGCCCCGGGCTAAAAGTCATGGGACCTCTTGCAAAACCAGGTCGATCTTCTGATAGGCAATTTTGATGTCGCCGCAATACGTTTTGGGCCCTGCCTGTCGCGGGTACTTGGGCCTCCCACCCGAATGATGCACCGTTTTTATCGGGAGACCTGGGGGAACGCTGGGTGGTAGGAAATTTGTGTCAGCCCGATAATACCACAACTTTCCCACACAAAATGTGTGAAAAAGTGATTTTTTCTGTGAAATTTCAGGTTTCTGGGATTCTGGGTAAGAAAACGTTGGTGGATCCACGCAAGCCATACCTCCCTTAAATCCCCGGGTGTCTAGTTTTCAGAAATGTGTGCGTTTGGTAGGTTTCCCTAGGTGGCCGCCAAGCCCGGGCCAAAAGTCATGGGACCCCCCCTTGCAAAACCAGGTCGTCTTCTGATAGGCAATTTTGATGTCGCCGCAATACGTTTTGGGCCCTTGCCTGTCGCGGGTACTTGGGCCTCCCACCCGAATGATGCACCGTTTTTATCGGGAGACCTGGGGGAACGCTGGGTGGTAGGAAATTTGTGTCAGCCCGGTAATACCACAACTTTCCCACACAAAAATGTGTGAAAAAAGTGATTTTTTTCTGTGAAATTTCAGGTTTCTGGGGGATTCTGGGTAAGAAAACGTTGGTGGATCCACGCAAGCCATACCTCCCTTAAATCCCCCGGGTGTCTAGTTTTCAGAAATGTGTGCGTTTGGTAGGTTTCCCTAGGTGGCCGCCAAGCCCCGGGCCAAAAAGTCATGGGACCCCCCCCTTGCAAAACCAGGTCGTCTTCTGATAGGCAATTTTGATGTCGCCGCAATACGTTTTGGGCCCTTGCCTGTCGCGGGTACTTGGGCCTCCCACCCGAGTGATGCACCGTTTTTATCGGGAGACCTGGGGAACACTGGGTGGTAGGAAATTTGTTTCAGCCCGGTGATGCCACAACTTTCCCACACAAAAATGTGTGAATAAAGTGATTTTTCAGCAAAATTTCAGGTTTCTGTGGGATTCTGGGTAAGAAAACATTGGGGGATCCACGCAAGCCATACCTCCTGGAATCCCCCGGGTGTCTAGTTTTCAGAAATGTGTGGGTTTGGTAGGTTTCCCTAGCTGGCCGCCAAACCCGGGCCAAAACTCATGGGACCCCCTTGAAACCAGGTTGGTTTGTGATAGGTAATTTTGATGTCGCCTCACTAGGTTTTGGGCCCTTGCCTGTCGCGGGTACTTGCCCCACCCACGCGTGTGAGGTACCATTTTTATCGGGAGACCAGGGGGAACAGAAAGGCTGTAATGGTGGCAGGGATGTGAGCATTGGCGTGCCCACTTCGGGCAGCCCCCACCCTAAAAACAAATGCGCAAAAAAATCCTGGCATCAAGTGGGCTTTCTGCTGCCCCAGGGGGCAGATTGGAGCTACTGCCCCATCTACCCCCAGGGGGCAGAAAGACTGTTATGGTGGCAAGGGCATGGGGGCATTGGCGTGCCCATTTTGGGCAGCCCCCACCCTAAAAAAATTGCACAAAAAAAATCCCTGGTGTTTAGTGGGCTTTCTGCCCCCAGGGGGCAGATTGGGGGCTACTGCCCCATCTGCCTCCCAGGGGGGCAGAAAGGCTGTAATGGTGGCGGCGGGGTGGGGGCATTGGCGTGCCCGTTTTGGGCAGCCCCACCCTAAAAATATTGCACAAAAAAATCCCTGGCGTTTAGTGGGCTTTCTGCCCCACCGGAGGGCAGATTGGGGGCTACTGCCCCATCTGCCTCCCAGGGGGCAGAAAGGCTGTAATGGTGGCAGGGGGCATTGGCGTGCCCGTTTCGGGCAGCCCCCACCCAAAATAAAACACGCCAAAAAAATCCCTGGTGTTTAGTGGGCTTTCTGCCCCACCGGAGGGGCAGATTGGGGGCTACAGCCCCCATCTGCCCCAGAGGGCAGAAAGGCTGTAATGGTGACAGGGGGTGGGGGCATTAGCGTGCCCATTTTGGGCAGCCCCACCCTAAAAAAAAAATTACACAAAAATAAATCCCTGGCGTTTAGTGGGCTTTCTGCCCCCGGGGCGGCAGATTGGGGGCTACTGCCCCATCTGCCTCCCAGGGGGGCAGAAAGGCTGTAATGGTGGTGGGGGTGGGGGCATTAGCGTGCCCATTTCGGGCAGCCCCACCTAAAAAAATGCGTCCCAAAAAATCCCTGGTGTTTAGTGGGCTTTCTGCCCCCGGGGGCAGAAAGGCTGTAATGGTGGCGGGTAGGGTGGGGGCATTGGTGTGCCCATTTTGGGCAGCCCCCACCCTAAAACAAATAGCACACAAAAAAATCCCTGGCATTTAGTGGGCTTTCTGCCCCGAGGGCAGATTGGGGGCTACTGCCCCCATCTGCCTCCAGGGGGCAGAAAGGCTGTAATGGTGGCTGGGGGTGGGGGCATTGGCGTGCCCGTTTCGGGCAGCCCCACCCTAAAAAAATGCACCAAATAAAAATCCCTGGTGTCTAGTGGGCTTTCTGCCCCCCGGGGGGGCAGATTGGGGGTGTCGTGTCGTAGATGGGGCCTTACAAGGCTGGCAATGAGACACGCAAAGACCTCTCTTAGTTGCTTGGCCAGTCCGTCACTGGTCACGCCCAGCACGCCTGCCCCCTTTATTTACTTTCAATCCCGCTAGCCAGGCGTACGCCGGGCTAGCCCAACAGGGTCACGCCCGAGGGGGTTTACAACATTCACCCTCCCTCGGCGTTTCACTTAGCGCGGTCTGGGCCGCGACATTACATTCCTCCTTTTCCCCAGAGGACTACAATAGATATCAACCACAACCAAATGGGGGAACAAAAACCCAAAACATGAACACATATATTAGTCCATAAAGAACAACAGTCTATCGGAACAGTCTTACTTGATCAGCAGGGTGCAGCGTCACCTTCAGCGGAAAACCCGGCAACAGGCCACGAATTCCCGGTACTTCTGGGATGGCTTCGGACAGGGCCGCAGACTGTATCGGCTTTGGCTGCCCCTTGCTGCGGGGTCAGACGGCACGCCCACACCTTGGCTGTTGTCCACGGGCAAATGTTCAGAGCTCAAGTCAAAGTCCGGTGCACCCATCCGGGTGGATGCGCCTTGTCCATTGTTCACAATGGGTAGCGCAGGGTCTTCTCGCTCCAACGATGTCTCCGGTGAACCCCTTGGGGTATCCGTCGCGGGCTCGCTCTCCGGCAGGGATCCTTCGTCATCATCGTCCGGAACTCTCTTGAAGAATGACACATTGCGGGTCACCACCTCATTTCCTCTGGACGCTGTCACCATCGTGCCTTTGACCTCGTTGATGACCCATGGATGCAATTCGAACGGCAGCCTGAACTTTCCGCCTGGGTGGCGGTCTCGTACCAGTACACGGTCGCCGACCACCAACCTGCTCTCCTTCGCATGACGCCTCCTGGACGCGTCTTGGTTCGCCTTTGTCCGTCTGGCAAGTGACTGGTTCGGGGGAACCCGTGACTCAGCCCACACTGGGTGATGCGGGATGGTGTCCGTTACTGTCCGGCCAAAGCACAATCTACTTGGGGAGATACCAGTGGTGCAATGGGGTGTGAGCCGGTACTCCTGCAGGAACTGATATATTGCTTGCTCCAGGTTCCGGCCATCAGCTGTTGCAATTTGGATTGCCTTGTTCAACGTACGCATCAGACGTTCCACTTCACCGTTTGCTTGGGGCCATCTTGGCGTTACACGGCGATGCTTGATCCGGTGAGACGCGAGGTACTCGGCAAGCTCGGCACTGGTGAACGGAGGCCCGTTGTCTGTCCTGATCTCTCCAATTAGCCCGTGGGTGGCCATGAGCTTCTCCAGTTTCGGGATGACTTCACTTGCCGCTGTAGAAGAGACAAACTCGACTTCTGGGTAACGGGAGAAATCGTCGACCACTACCAGCATGTATCTTCCTCCCGGCAGGCTACCAAAGTCGGCGCTCGCCCTTTCCCAGGGAGCTGTAGGGCCTGCTTCGGTGATGATCGGTGCGGGCCTTGTGGGCAGGCTGGTTGCTAGACATACGGGACAGCGTTGGACAACCGCTTCAATCTGCTGGTCTAGGCCGGGAAACCAGACTTTGCTTCTTAGGCGATTTTTCGACTTCACCACTCCCTGGTGTGCGCCATGCGCCAGGAGGGCCGCTCGCTGGGTAAGACTCTCTGGAAGGACCAGGCGTGGGCCTCGTAGGAGACAGCCGTCGGCTGACACGGACAGTTCGTGACGTACCAGATAGAGAGCTTTCAGCGTCGCCTGGGCAGCCGCCGTACGGAACTGAGTCGGGCATTGTAGCGGCTTCCAGTTGGCGGATGCAACAGCCTGGATGGCTATCTGGAGGCAGTCGTCTTCTTTCGTGGCTAGCACCACGTCTGCCAGCGACATCGGCAGGGGTCGGGAGCGCTCCACGATCATTCGGACGTAGTCTTCCGTGGCTGCCGCCTCAGCTGCTTCAGGCCCGGTGACAGGACGAGCGTGTCGAAACAAAAAATCCGCCGGATTTCGGGTACCGGGCTTGTACTCCACAGTGAACTGGAATTCCTGTAGCTGTAGGATCCATTTTTCAATGCGCGGTGGGAGACGTGAGGACGACCCTTGAAACAGGGGAAGGAGGGGTTTGTGGTCCGTAATGACGGTGAAAGGGTGTCCGTACAGGTAGATGTGGAAATGGCGGCACCCCCACAGGATTGCGATGGCCTCCTTTTCGATTTGGGAGTAGCGTTGTTCCGTGGGGGTGAGTGTCCTGCTGGCATAGGCGACCGGGGCCCATTCCCCGCCTTTCAGCTGTTGTGCCAACACCGCTCCTAGTCCAGTCGGGCTGGCATCCACCACCAGTTGCGACTCGAGTCTGGGGTCAAAGAACACTAGCGTGGTATCAGCAGAGAGGGCTGCCTTAGTATTCTGAAACGCCTCTTCCTGTTCTGTTTCCCAGGTCCAGTGGCTGGAATGTCTCGTGAGTTCTCGTAGCGGTCCGGTTAGATCAGATAGGTTTTGGATGAAGCGCCCGCAGTAGGTGACCATCCCTAAAAGCTGCAGACTCCGGACACGGACGTTGGGGCAGGAGCCTCCTGTATGTCCTTGACTTTGTCCGGGTCCGGGCCGATGCCTTTATCCGAAAACCGGTATCCAAAAAAACTAATGTCTCGCCTTAGGAACTCGCACTTTTCCCGGTGCAGGGTGAGGCCGTTGTCCAGTAGGCGAGCGAACACCGCTTGGAGGCGCAGGAGGTGTTGTTCCAACGTGGGGGAATGCACAAGGATGTCGTACGCTACGTTAAGAACACCGTCTAGGCCTTGGAGGACGTTCTTCACAATGTTCTGGAACACCTCTGCCGCACTGGATATTCCAAAGTTTAGCGGGTGTATCGCCAAAGCCCTGCGTGGGTAGAGAATGCCGTGATGGGCCGTGAGTCCGGGTGGAGGGGGACCTGATGATATCCTGAACGGAGGTCCATTTTTGAGAACCGCCGGGACCCTGCTAGCTCTCCGATTATGTCATCTACAGTCGGGGTCAGGTGGCGCTCCCGTTTGTTGGCAAGATTCGGGATCCTCATGTCCACACAAATCCGGACTGCGTTTGGCTGCTTTGGCTTCTTTGCGACGACGATGGGTGACACCCACGGGGTGGGGCCAGTCACCCGCTCGATGACTCCAGCTTTATCCAGCAGACGCAGCTCTGCCTCCACTTTGGGGCGAAGATGGAAAGCGATTCGCCGGTGTCGGAGGGCCACCGGCGCAATTGTCTTGTCGATATGCAGCCGAATGGCTGGGCCCTTTAGACAGCCGATGCCTTCGAAGAGGGAGCTGAAGTCCCGTAGCAGCCCGCTGAGGTCCTGGGCGTGTACCGTGAAGGCAAATCGGATGAGATTGAGGTCTTGGGCGGTGCGGCAGCTGAGCAGAAACCCGGCTCCTTCCTGGGACACATACACTTTGGCCTGCTGCTGGGAGTCTTCGTGGGAGAGGTCAGCCTGGAAGACGCCACACAGACGAAGGGGGCTTGAGTCCCAAATGCATAGACTTGTACTCTGGTCTCGCGGAGCGGGGAGGATTTGATAAGCCCCGATAGACACTGGCGGCCATGAGATTGATCGTGGCACCGGTGTCAATGAGCGCGGCCACCGCCTGGCCTTGTACGTCGACTTCGCACATCGGCGTGGCGTGTTGAGGGGCTGACAGAGCGTGTAGCATTCGAACCACGTGGACTGTGGTCTCTTCGTCGTCGTCCATGTCGCTGCTGTGTGGGTCGTCGGGGAGTGGGCCGAGTGCTCGGACTTGCCGCCGTGGGCCCCTCGCCGTCCCTCTTCGTGACGAGCAGCATACTTTCGAGTAGTGGTTTAACCTCCCGCAAGCACTGCAGGTTTTCCCGCTCGCAGGGCAAGCGCCCTCATGGGGGTAAGGGCCTCCACACCACCCACACGGGCGGCTTCGCTGGGGCTGTTTGGACTGAGGCTGTTTGGATGGTTGCGGTGCGGGCATGCTGTCGTTCGCCCGCGGGTGTCGGGCGTCTGTCCGGATGGCGCACACCAGTTCTTCCTTGACCACCGCTGCAGGCTTGGCTTCCATATGTGCCGCCCTCGCCTTGGACAGTTCCTTGGAGCGGCCCAACGTGAGGATGTCCCTCATCTGCATGTTGTTGGCCTCCAAAACGCGTTCCCGCAACTTCGACGACGCGCAACCCTGGATAAATTGCGCCCTCACCTCGTCGTCCTCATCAGGGAGGGTGCACGTGCTTGCTAGCTCCTTGAGCCTCGCATAGAAAACATCTACTGACTCGTCCGGTTGTTGGCGTGCCTGGCGGAGCAGGAACCGTTCGTAATCCGGGTTGGCATAGGGCTCAAAGTGGGCGGTAATGGCGTCGCGCATTGTGGCGTAGTTCCTGGGAGGGCCACCTTCGCGCACCGTCTTTGCTATCTTGTGTATGTCAGCCCCTCCAAGGTGAAGCAACATGGGGCGACGTCGCGGCGCCGGGATGTCCGCCGCGTCAAAGTACGTTTCTAGGCGCTCCACCCACACCCTCCAGCGGGCCGCTTGGGAGGGCAGCGGGCCTGTGATGATGAAAGGCTCTAGGTGCGGAACGGTCGCCATGGGGACAGGTGATCAGGCGGGGTCGCACCAGGGCGTGCACTGGTGGAAAGACGTGCAAGGTGGCGCACGTGCCGGCGGGCCAGTAAAATGTCCCGGCAGAGTCTCTCAGCAGTGGCTGCGGGGTATCGCAGGAGCCTGTTGCTGGCGCTAGTCGTAGGGATGGCAGGGCCTGGGCAGCAGCGCTGCACGCTCACGGAGGCCCAGCAGCGTAGACAGGGAGCAGCAGAGAGGTCTGTGATGGGGTTGAGGCCAGCAGTTGGGAAACGCGGCCGCGCGCCTGGCAGCGCGATCAGGACACTCACCGGGGGCTGAAAAGCCGCAGGCGGCGTCGCGGTCGGTGGATTCGGCGCTCAGCGCCACGGGGGTGAGCGGAGTCGCGGCCCGGCACACACGTGCTGCAGCGGTGCAGGCAGCGCAGCGGCTGCGGCGGGCCAGCGTTGACGGAGGCGGCGGAGCCAGCGGGGTGGCGCCGGGGGCACCGGTGTTCAGCCTGACGAGCTTGCAGGGAAACCAGGTGGCTGGTGTAGAGCAAACACGAGCGCTGCGAGGGGTGAGACCACCTCGTCGCCAATGTCGTGTCGTAGATGGGGCCTTACAAGGCTGGCAATGAGACACGCAAAGACCTCTCTTAGTTGCTTGGCCAGTCCGTCACTGGTCACGCCCAGCACGCCTGCCCCGTTTATTTACTTTCAATCCGCTAGCCAGGCGTACGCCGGGCTAGCCCAACAGGGTCACGCCCGAGGGGGTTTACAACATTCACCCTCCCTCGGCGTTTCACTTAGCGCGGTCTGGGCCGCGACATTACATTGGGCTACTGCTCCCATCTGCCCCCCAGGGGGGGGCAGAAAGACTGAACATTGGCAATTTGTTTGGGGGGAGCAAAAGCCCTTGCCCAAGGGGCCGCTCCCCCTCCCTGGTGCCTTAGTGGGTGGATCCTGCTTGGGGATCGCCCTCCTGGGGCGATCCCAAGCAGGGATCCACTGGGGAGGGTACCATTGGAAAGGGAGATTATCCCCTTTCCAATGATACCTCTCCCGTCTTTCTACGTGCTCAGGGGGCTGAGATAGCCCCCTGAGCACGTAGAAAGTGAAACTGAAATGAGCCTAAAGGCTCATTTTAGTTTCGTTTTCAGTGAAATGAAGTCAGCGCGACGTGCGCGCTGATCTTCATTTCACTGAAGGGAGGGGGGGCCTCGGGAGCTGGGGAAGCTCTTCCCCAGCTCCCGAGGCTGTGGAGGAGAAAAGGAAATCCCTCTGCTGTCTGCAGCAGAGGGATTTCGTGCCCCTGGCCTCATGACGGAATGGTTCCGTCATGAGCACAGGGGCACCGATGCTCATGACGGAACCATTCCGTCATGAGCATCGAAGGGGTTAAGAGAGAAAGAACCATCTAGAAGTTTAGCAGTTGGAGGAAGTAGAGGGAACACACTACCTAGAAAGAACAAATGGCAGGGAAGAGGTGAGTGGGACGAAAAAAACCCAGCTAAGAGCAATAAGAACAAATTGTGGATATACTTTACACCTATTGGCCAAGAATCTGGGAGGAAAAAACAAAGGAAGATAGTACCTTTAAATCGTTCCCAACTCTTATTTTCCTTTGCAAAATGCCCAAGTTTAAAAGAAATTGGTACAAAGGATTTGAGACAGGTAGGGTTTAGTAGTAACAACCAAGGTGCAGAATACACAAAGGTCCAAGTCTATTCAGGTCTTGTTAAGGCTGCTATTCAGAAAGCTGAGAAGGAGATACAAAAAGAGGGTATAAGGATAATTTCTGAAGTAGAAATTGAGGAAGGGAAACAGCGAGAAGGAGGGTTCCTGAGATTCCATGCAGGTTTGGGGGAACGACAGGTGAAGCTGGTAGCAGGGGGGCGTGGGGAGAAGGCAAATATTACCATAGCAGTAGAGAATTTGGAGGCCTATAAAAATTGGGGCAGTTGGGGTCCGGATAATAGTATCCTAAGTTCAAGTTCATGGGGACTGAATGAGTCAGGGTGTCTTAGTGAAATCGATTAGGGCACCGAGTTGCCGCATAGCCTGAGATTAATTTCATGGAATATAAGTGGGTTGGGAGGTCAAACGAAGGTGGACAGTTTAATCCACGTGGCAAAGTATGCTGATATCATCTGCTTGCAGGAGACATGGCTATGCGGTAACACCCCAGTAGTTGAAGGGTATGTTCAATTTCACAAACCAGCTAGGAAGTTGAAAAAATTTGGACGCCCATCGGGTGGGATCATGACTCTTACCTCAACCAGGTTAGTGAAAGAGGTTAAGTTAATTAGCACATTGTGTAAATGGTTGTTGGTTTGTAAGGTATCTTACCCATGTATTGAAGGAAATGGTGACCACTTGATTCTTATAAATGTATATATCCAATGGGGTTCCCCAAAAGAATATGTTACAGAGATGGGGCTCTTCAAAAAGGATATAACTAAATTAAATGAAATGTATGGGAAAGACACAATGGTGATAATGGGTGACTTTAATCATAAATTAAACTATGGAAAATGTGATCACTGGTTTGAGGAAATCATGAGCTCCTATAATATAGGGTCAGCAGATTTTCCCACGTGTTTATCCACTAAGCAGGATGAAGCATTAGGGAAGTTTCTGGGTTCTATGGGATTAATATGTCTTAATGGTAGGATGGACCCAGATCGGCCAGCTACACAGACTTTTAGAGTTGGCAATCAACAGTGCCCTATAGATTATATTTTTAATCAGGCATGGAACTATGGAATGGTAAAAAAGTTCCGGGTAATTAAGCGCAGGGACAGTGATCATAATGCTCTGTACTGTGAATATTTAAGGGGGCCAACAAGTCCTTGTAAAAGAGTGATTGCCCAAAATGTGGAATATCCAAAGCGCTTGACCACAAAATTGAAGGAAGAATACGTTGAGAAATTGGTAAGCTTTCAACAAAATTTAAAGATGGATAGCGTAGAAGGCCACCAGGTAGCTTGGTACGTGGATAAAATAGCTCAGGCAGTGCAATGTCTTAGAGTGCACCTAAAAGACAAGAAACAGGTTACGGTAAAGCCTCAGTATAATATTGGAAGGCCCAGGTGGTTTAACCTAGCATGTCAGAATTAAAAAAGGGCCATTCGGAAAATAGAGCGACGACAGAGGATATGTTACGATTATGGGAATTTAGAGATCCTGCTTAAGCTGAAGAAAGAATATAAATCACTAGTAAAGAAGCAAAAAGGGATTTTTAAAGAAAAATGTTGGGCAAACTTACTTGAGACAATAGAAAACAAAAATATAAAAGGGTTCTGGAGGTTGATACAGGTTGCAGCAGGGAGGACCTCGGAAAATATGAGTTGTGTTGTGGAAGAGGCGGCATGGGTAAATTATTTAGGTGACTTATATAAAGCCAGTAGGATCCCGGAAATAAGTAAGGAAAAACTAAGTTGGACAACATGTGTAGAAGCGCTAAAGCCAGCTTTCAATGTAGAGAAAGTAAAAGAAACAATCAAGAAGTTGAATTTATCGCGTGCAGCAGGCCCTGACAATCTTCCCGCCATCCTAATTAAAACTCAAATAGATTGGTGGGCTGGTTTTTTATCTCATATGTTCGTTGCCATCTTAGATACAGGTTGTATCCCTAAGTCTTAGAGAGGGGCCATAATCAGACCCTTACATAAAAAGGGCGAAAGGAAGGATCCAGGGAATTATAGACTAATTAACTTATTGGACATTGGAGAAAAGGTATTCTCAAGAATAATCCTTGGTAGACTAAAGGAGTGGGTGGAGCAGCGGTCGATGGTCCCAATTGAGCAGGGAGGTTTTAAGGAAGGACACTCCACCGTCGATCACTGCTTTGCTCTGTGGGCTGTGGCGCGGAAGTCCATGGAGCAGCAGGGCAAGTTATGCTGCTGCTTCGTGGACTTTCGCGCAGCCTTTGATCTGGTGGATAGGGAGTGTTTGTGGGAGGCCTTGAGAAATTATGAGGTCCCTGCAGATCTTTTGTTGGTAATTCAGGAGTTGCATAGCCAAAATTGGGCGCAGATAATTAAAGATACTTCTGGTGGCCTAACACCTGCAATAGCGATAAATAACGGATTAAGGCAAGGCTGTGTCTTGGCTCCGCTTCTTTTTCAATATTCCTAGCAGATTTGCCCCGTATTTTGGGGTCTGCCAGAGGCGCGAGCCCAAAGGTAAATGGAAGGCATTTGTCCTGTTTGCTGTATGCCGACGATTTAGTCATATTGGACCAAACTGAGGTGGGTCTACAAAGGAAGCTGAATAAATTCAGTGAATACTGTATGGCAAAACGACTTACAGTAAACATGGACAAAACAAAAATATTGTGTTTCGGGAAGAGAAATCTGAAGTTTAATTGGTACCTGGGCCAAACAAAACTAGACATCGTAAATGAATATAAATATCTCGGGATATGGTTTACAAACTCCTTGAAGTGGGGTATGCACCTGGAGGCGCAGAAAGTAAAAGCACATTTAGCGGTATGTGGGCTGAAAAGATTTAATCACAGTTATGGTGATATGTCCCATAAACCTCTATTGACGGCCTATAAAGCAATGATTCCTCCGCAACTCCAATATGGTTCAGAAATCTTATGTATTGATGGTAAAAGTTCCTGGGATAAAGATGAAGGGAAATGCCTAAAATCTTTACTCTCTCTCCCCAGCTCGGCAATGATCCAGGCAATTAGACTGGAACTTGGCCTGACTGCGTGGAACTTTCAGGTGCAACTAAGTTTACTTAGATTTTGGAATCATTTGGGTCTTGGGGAGGTCACAAAGGTGTCTCAGTGGTGCATGAAAGAGATCCAATCTAGTGAGCGAAAGTGGGCTAAAGCCACAAGATGCAAACTTCAGACCATTTGTGATCACCTGAACGTGGAAATAGATCCGAAGACATTGCAAATCAACGTAACAAAGAGTGTACTTAGAATGCAGGGTAAAGAATTGTCACAAGCAGTAGACAGAGAGTATTTGAGTATGAAAGACTCTGTAAAAGTTATGAGTAACAGCTGGGAGAAAGATATAAGCTATCCCTACCTAGACATATTACCGAATCGTTGGTTAAGAATGGATGTATTAAGGATTAGAATCGGTATTAATCCGGCCGTAATAAATAGTGCAATAAAATCTGGCCTAATTCAACAAGATGGCAATTGTATGTGTAATATAGGGAGAAATGTAATATTTTACATATTTTATTGGACTGCCGGAATTTTTTTATTTACGTAAATTAATACTTCGTCCGATCTTTTTAAAGTATGATGTTAGGGCGCGTTCACAAGCATGGGAGCTTCTCGCTGATATGGAACATTTAGATATCACGATAGCCATTGGGAAATTTATGCAGGGTGTCTATAGGTTCCCTGGTCCAATAGAGGCTTAAGAGAAGCGAGGTGCCTTGCAATCTAAAATGAAATTAGTGGTTTTAAAATTGGTAGGAATTAAGTATTAAGTTTTAAGGATATTATGGGTTTTATTGCTTAAGAAAATGACTTTGTAATGTGTAGACTTTTTTAAATGATAATGTATGCGTTATGGTTTAAAAACAGATGGTTTAAATAAACTTTATTTTTGACTTGACTTGAGTCATGTTTATTTGTTATGCGAACAGTGTGCATGCAAATACATTGCATTGTATTACAAAATGTATAAAGCGCTTACTACCCTTATGAAAGGCACAGAAGCACTTGCCTACATGGGCAGCAAGCTACACCGTGTAGAGTGTGGGACTGGAAAGGTATTGTCTTCCTATGTGGGAAGCAATGAAATATCTTCCAAGGCAGCACTTCAGTGCTTAATTTGTAAAAAAAAATATAAGTGCCAGGGCCCTTGTCAAGAGACCACTGCAGCTTGTACCACCCATTTCTCCTGCCAGCGCTGCCATTGAAAGTACCAACACAACTACAAACCATCGTTCTCCTTCAAGTGTCGCAGTTCAGTCTATTCCAGAGGCCCAAATCAACAACAAGCATTGGCATAGCCAATAAGTCTCGCCTTTCGGACCTTTTAAGTGTTTAGCTAGAGCAATTGGCTTTGCCAATGTGTTAACTTTATGTTTTAGAGCAGTGTGGCTGCTGTCTAGCATGCTAAAAGTTATAATAAAAAATTTGTATAAGCATTTCTGTTTCCGACTAACGTATTACGTTAGTACAGTTGATAACTGTGCTTGTTATGACTGTCTATTTTTGGTTTGTTTGTTGTTTTGTTGTAGATTTCTGTTGTTGCTATCTAGTTTGGCTAAAGGTTTTTGATGTAAAGGGGTGGTGAGTGAAGGTAAGTACATTGAAGTACAGTGTTGTGCTATTGGCATTGTAAATGTTTTTTACTTATGTGTTTTGGAGTGGAGTGGATTTATGTGGTGTGTAGTGGAATTATGTGGTATGTTGTGCAGTTATGTTGAATTTAGTGTATAGGAATTATGTGGAGTGGGATTGTTTGTTATAGAGAGTAACTATGTGGCATGGTATTTTGTGTTGTGAAATGTTATGTGGTGGAGTTTGATTATGTGGTGTACTGTTTAATTTTGTGGTGTGATGTGGAATTATATGGTGTGGATTGTATGTATGTGGTATGTTATGTAATTGTGTTGTTGATTTGTATTATGTGGTTTCTTGTTGAATTATGTGGTGTGTAATGGAAACGTGTTGAGGTATTTTATGTGGTGTGGAACTGTGTGGCGTTGAGTGAAATTATGCTGATTGTAATTATGTGGCATGGTGTGGAGAGTATTTATGTGAGTTGCTATGTGGTATAGATTGGTTTTATGTGGGGTGCATTTATGTAGTAGTGAGTAGAATGTTATGTGGTTTTGAATTAAGGTGTGCAGAGTTTATTATGTGTAATGTAAATATGCTGGATGGTTTTGAATTGTGTGTATAGCAAAATTAGAATGCTTGACTCCACCAGGGTCCAAAGTCATTAATTTTACCGAGCGCCCCTGAAACGAGGAGGTGGCTTTTCAATCAAGGCAAGCACAACAACTTCCACGAAAAGTTTGAACCCCCATTTACAATCAGTCCTACTCCGGGAGCAAAAATGTTAGAAAGCAGAGGGCCATGTGGCTCTGTTGTTAAAAGTGCCTGGAAATCAGTTTGGCCAGCGCCGTTATGCTGACTTTCAGCAAACAAATGTGAAACATGCCCCCAACACCTGGTCACCCCCAAACATCAACATCTGGAACAAAAGGCAACGAAAGCCTCAATACTGGGCAAAGAAAGTGGAGTGAATACCACAAAGACTACCACACAAGGTGAGAAGGTAGAGAGAGAAGCCACGAAAATCTGGAAGAATAGTATTTCATTCCACTATCAGTATCGGGAATCTTCAACAGATAAGCACTTTCCACGCCTGTAGGTTGACTCTGTAAGGTTAAGAGCCCTCACTCCTGCTCGTTAAATAAACCCAATCCTCGTTTTCCAGGCAGCAACTGTACTAAACATTAACAACAAACGCACAAGTGGATATATTTTTAGTATTACACTAGTCAAACATTAAAATGTAACCTGAAAACGACAATCTTACATTTGATGCAGACAGACTGGCACATTTGTTATGCGACATATGAATATGCGAGGCAACTATGTGTGTGTGGAATGAATGGACTTCGTGAAGTTGGAGATATTAAACATGACAACCTGTAGTCGTTTAAGCAATTAAACACAGTCATTAGTGCGGCAACATGATACTTTCTGATGCAAAGGGCAATTAACACTATAGGGAGGCTTTATAGACAATTTAACTAACTTCCTTATAAAAAATGAAAACCTGCATCCCTGATTACTTTAGCGCCCAGTATGCCAACTGCCTATTTGGAATCCTTCGTTTTCCCTCCAGATCCAGTCAATGTAATAAACATTTTCTGTAAAAAAAAAAAAAAAGAGTAAATAATTACTTAGGATGCGTAGCAAAACCAGTAGTCACCAATAACGTCCGCTGTTGACAATTCACTGCTCAAATCTGTTTTGAATTGTTAGTCGCCCTTCCCTCACCTACGCCACAGCTTCATGGGACTGCAAGGTGCCCAGGCTGGTTGTTTATCCATTAGGAGATCTCCTAGACAGTTCTCCTTTATTCCCACCAAACCAGGAAGTGCTCTGGGGCTCGGGAAAATCTCAACACCCTGGCATTCAACCTCGAGTCTCCAAGATGGAGGGGGGCGAGGGGGGAGGGGGGGGGCAGATGTTTTTTCGAGAGAGAGGCCACTGAAAACAACTGAGATAAGGGGCGTATTAAGAAACGTGTATCTGAGGTTAGGAGCAGTTACAAATGGGACAAACTCCCCTTATCTGTGTCCGACAAAATGTTTGGCAAAAGGGACGAGAATGCGCCAAATGCGACAACCAGGAATAATGCTTGTATAACTACAGTGTAAACACTTTATTTACATGTGGGCTTACTATAATAATGAATTGCTATCACTAATAGGAATGTTAGACTGGGAAATTACAAGTATTCACATAGCCATCATGGTAGCAAGTTTAATAAAAAAAACATTATGATGGGGCTAGTGTTGACTGTGTCACAGCGCTTTTTTCCCCAGCTATGCTGCATAGGAGCCACGCTGCGGTATAACAAGACAAAAACATTCGCAAGTGATGTTATACTGGCAAATGTTGAAATAAAATCACTATTACTAATACAAGTAATGAAGTAATGTTACAACGGAAAAGGATGGCCATGACACCCTGGGGTGTAAGTGAAGGTGGATATTCGTGACCAGTTCTCAGCGTTCAAGTGTGGCTCTACAGAAAGCTGCAGCAGTTTTACTAAAATATGCGTTCAGAGTTGTAATTTCCCAGCATAACAGTAATTTTATCGGGTGTGGAACGTCATTTGAATGTAAAAATACCCGTATATAGCTTACATTGTAGTGATATAAGCATGATTCTCCACCGTCGCATTTGTTGCATCGTTTGCCGTTTTCATTTTTGCTGTGTAACGTTACTTTTAAACGTGAGTGCGAGCGACTGACTTTCAAATAACGTGCTTAAATCACACTTTTGTGCGAGAAAACTAAATTGAAAAGGAGAGCATTACAATTCTGTCACTGCAATGTACATAACTTATGTGCCGCCTGTTTAGTAAGAAAATCAAACAACGTCAAGGCGTTATGTAAGCGCCTGTTTTCAAAGTCAAAAGTCCTTAAAGCACACTGACAAAAGTAATTTGCACAGGCAAAGCAGAGTGAAAATCAACTCATTAAGTTAAATGTAAATATAACTTTAATTTGGTGATGCAATTTCACTAATATGCTCCAGCACACTCGGCAAGGGCAGACAACCCCCATCGCCAAGCGTGAAAGAAGGGTGATGGACTGCGGCGCTCGTAAAACGGGCTCGCAAGCAGCACATAAATAATTAACTGAAAATGCTGCATTTTACCATAACACAGTGTGGCCGAAGGAACCAGGATATAACGCCACACACTGCACGCCGCCACAGCCTACGGAGTTGTGTATTTTGTCAACTGATTCCGGCGAGCATCACAAACAGAAAGGGGAGTGGCCGCCTTCTCGTTGCTTTCACTAAATTGATGACCTTTTAGTTACAAGCATGGCTTTAAGTGGGCCGGGTCTCACCGGGTCTGAGCACCGGCAGTTTTTAAAAGGGGGCCTCGAAACGGGTCTCTTTCGGGCTCTGTTTTGTGCCTGCTGGCACTGCAGTCCGTTTTTTTCCGGACTGCATTGACCGCAGGCACATCTGTGTGCGCTGGTCACACTGCTCACTTCTCACTGGAGAAGTTACGCATGACGAGGTGAGTGTTGTAGGGGAAGGGAAATCTATTAAAGAGAGTCATTTTCTCTCTGGATTCCCCTTCTCTTTTTGAAACTCGGGAGCAGTAACATTGTCGTGGTGTCACCAGGGCTTTAATTGGAAGCTTTTTCAATATTATATACAAGCCATAGTTGCTGCATATTTATCGTATGCAACTAACAACCATTGACAAAGTCAATAGTCCTGACTTGTTGTAGGTATGATGTTACTTGTTGTATTACATCTAGATGCAATGTCAGAAACAGCAAAATACAAGTCGGGCGGCACACTATGCTAAGCACAGATTTTTTAGTCCAAGTGTTTTTAAGCCACGCCCTTAATTACATTGGCCACGCCCCTTTGAGAGACCCTCCAGTTTTTTCATCCCACTTAAAGCCCTGGTTACAAGGCACCTAAAGTAAACCAAAACAAAACACAAACACTTATCAACACGGCTTCCAAAGCCCACAATAACCAAGAGAGTGTTTGCGGCCGTGAAGAAAGATCAAACACGGCAAATTAAGTGGACGACGTGAACCTTTCATGAAGCCAGCGCACAAGCGCAGGCTGCTAATTAAAACAAGCATTGGCCGCGCTTGTAATAAGAGAAGCTGACGAGGAGGGAGTGGGAGAAGGGAGGGGGTAGGGGAGGGGATTCACGCGCTGTAAGGCTTAATGAGCCATTACAAAAAGCCACATGGCGGCTGCGCGCGTGCACGCTCGCGTGAACGCAAGCTGGTAGCCAGCAAAAGCCTCTCTGGTAGCACTTCAAAAACCCACTTACTAAATTTCTCGCAGAGCAGCGCATGCGCTGGCTCAGCGAGACCTAAAAATGGATTGGGCGGCAGGTATTAATCATTTTTACGTTATAGTGAATTAGTAAACAACTGCCATTGTGCTCATCTCTAAAGAAGACAAACAGCGCCTCCACATGGCAGACTTTCATAAGTACCGGTGGTGACAATTAATTGCTGGTACGAGCACCGGAAACCACAGTCTCAAATTAAGCATCGCAGAACTCACTCCACGACAGATAACAAGGTTGGAACAAGGCATAATGTTCCTAGACATAGACAGGGCAAATTTTTATTTCTTTATGGTTATAGAACAACTAGATGGCTACATAGAAACTAGATGGTGCTGAAGAGGATGTATGATGATACAACGCGATCATTTAGATCGCGGTATATTACATCGCTGTTTTTACAACGCAAGTCGTTACAACGACTTGCGCTGGAGGGCGCTGGACTTAGGAATAGTGTGATTTACTATTCCAACTCCAGTCTACGTACAGTAGGGAAGGTGTTGGAATAGTCAATTACACTGTTCCTTAGTCTAGAGCGCCCTCCAGTGCAAGTCATTGTATCGACTTGCGGTTTAAAAACAGCGATGTAAATGTATTGCAGTGTTTTGACCGCGTTGTAAAGGTCGTTTTCCGCTGAAGATCTCCGGCCAGTTGAGGTGAGCGAGCCAAGACATTAACAGGGATTGTTGAGCCAAATCGTATCCAGGAGTCTGGCTTGTCTCTAAGAGCCTGTGCACCATTTGAGCCATAAAAATATTCAGCATGTAGATCATGCAACAAACATGAAAAGATATGATATTTTCAACAAAATATCAAAAAGTCTTTCACTTAAGGCATCAGATATTATCGCTCTGTTGAGAGGTATTAAAAGTGATTGTTTTTAAACATGAACTTAGAAACATCCCTGCCTCTCTCCAGCCTGATGATAATGACACTAGTGAACTAAATGGCACTTCAGCTGGTATGTGTACCCTATATGTGTCTTAAATTCTTATTTTAGACGGAGCTACATTATAGTGTACTAAATCAAACACAAGGCTTTTGTACCACACACATCCTGAACTCATCTGAAGGTGCTCGCTGGGGAGCTGTTTGGAATCAAATATTTGTCTCAGATCACACAATTTGATCAAGCAGGGAAACTGGGATTGGTCCCAAGTTTCTAGTTTCACATTGAGCAATTTAGGCACTTGATCTTGATGACTCTTTCTCTCCCTCATTTGACATTAAAGGTCACTCCTTTGTCTTTAATTCTTGTTACAGTATGGGTTGCAGTCAGAAGCCACAGGACCTCGAGCTGAGCCGGAGTCAGGCATCTGACTCGAGCCTGGCTCGAGCATTCTGTGTCTTGCCCACCTCTGCCAGTCTGTGTCTCAAAGAACTGTTGGGCCTAACTGAGGGACATGCTTCCAAGAATTGACACCATCATTTATGCAAGCAAAACTGGAAGAAATGGAAACTTCTTAAAAAGAGGGTGACACATGACCACCACTTTTTCTAGAAGAGGAAGGACATGACTACATTTGAAAAATGAGACTCTGCTCCTTGGCCAGTAGGGGGTGCTCCATTTAATTTCACTACTGAAGTAGGAGAAAGGGATTGCTGGTTTGCCTTTATCCTAATGGATTACCATAGGCCTCCTTCCTCTGTAACAGGAAGTCTGAAGGACTTCCACAAAGAAGCAGCTCTGTCAAATCGTAAGCAGCGTCCTTTGATATTAATGTAAAAGGGTACCATGGGTGATGAAAGTGAAATCACCCATTGTGACCCAACTATGACATTACAGGAAGTGACATCACGTGGTAAAATGAAATAACCCATCAGCTGCTTTCTCTACTGTTACTCTCGTTTATAGTTTGATAATTTGACATAAAATGCCCACTTTATGCATTCTCCATATCAACATTCAGAGTTCTCACTGAAAGAAAGATAGACATATGAATTGATTGTTTGTAAACTAGGGATTGCTAGAATAAAACCAGAGGTTGCAAATGGAAGTAGGTGAAAGCAGTTGCTACCACCTGGCACCCCTAATTGTAGCAGACACCTTGTATTGGTGGTATCCAGATTTAACCTTATCTGATTTTCCACTTTCCATCTCCGCCAGAGAAGCTTTGGAACAGGGCATGGACTGTCACTGCAAAATCCTTGTAAGAAATGTAGTTGTTGGTTAAGTATGGTGTGAGCCCTGGTCAAGCAGCAACAACAATCCTTGTCAGAGGAAGGCACAAGCGAACTAAAAAAAAAACATTGATATCTGGTTGCATTGGACCAGGACAAAGCCACAAGTTCAGGTCGGACACAAGGGAGTGTGGGCCAGCCACAGGGAGCCAGTTAGGCCTGCTGAACAAAAGTGCCTAAAATTGTGGTTTGCAGAGCATTGCGGGAATCTGCGCCAAAGATGCATTGCGCAGCCGAGGCAATACATCGGTTCCAGAAACTGGTGAGGCTGCAGTGCGAGGTCCTATTGTGTCAATGGCGAGGATCCCATCGACAGGACTTGCGATGCGAATTCCGGTGTCGGGGATGCAATGCGCAGTCGGGATGATGTGTCGGTTCGGAGGAGTGGCGAGACTGCAATGCGGATTCCGACGGCGTCGGCAAGGCTGCCGTCAACGAGAGATACGAATGCCTGCACAGAGGGTGTGTCATGCAGTGGTGGTTCTGAAGGCGATGCGAGCTGTGGCAGCAATGCAAGTTTTTTGCGACTGATCCATTCCACGCAGCAGCAGAGATATGTCAGTTCTGCTCATGGTTGCGCTGCACAGCAGAGGAGATGTGTCAGTTCCGCTGGATTCACACGCTGGCAGAGCATCTTAGTCTGACTTTCAAGGAACCAGGACTGGGGTGGCACAACTTGGCAGGGCAGACTCACAGATGACAAAGTCTAGGTACAGATGCAAGATTTTTAGAAGCCTGAAATGTCCCTGAGGATTCAGATCAGGAGGCCAGCCAAGTAGCCCTTGGAGTCACTCTGAAATCTGGGTTCATGAGATGCAGTTCCAGTCCTTCTCACCCAGACAAAAGGGAAGCAGGTCTTCACAGCAAAGCAGGAGTCCACCAGAGGGGCAGTCCTTCAGCAGCACAGCAGTCCTTCTTCCTGGCAGAGTGGTCACAGGTCCAGAAGTGTACTGAAGTGATGATGTCTGAGGTCCATCTTTTATATCCTGGTGCCCTGGTTCTGGAAAGTGGGAGAAGCTTCTAGACAGTGGCTTTGAAGTGCAAGGAATTCCCTGCCTTCCCTGCCCTGGCTGCAAGCTGGCTGGAGTGACACTGCAGGGTCATTAGCCCTTTCCGTGAGGGCAGGACACAGCCTATGCAGGTGTAAATGAGGCTGAGACCAGCTCCTCCCTCCCATCCTGCCAGTGGCCCATCCAGTCACACCTAAGCTCCAATTGAGTGTGGCTGTCTAGGAGGAATACACAAATTCCACCTGTCAACTATACCCAGTCATGTGAACAGAGAAAGGCTGCGGGCACCAAATGGCTAAGGCAAGAAAATTGCAACTTTCTAAAAAGTGCAATTTTCTGACTTTATCATAAAGTAAAAAAGAGAAGGAGGAAGGCAAACTGTTGGGGTGAAGACCACCCTAAGGCTGACAGGTCTAACAATCCTATTTTGCACCTCCTGGATTGCTCCTTCTACAGGTCTTTTGCAGTAGCTCCTCGCATTGCTTTTTCGATGTGCAAACCCTGGAAACTTGTGCTGAATGATGCGCTTCTTAAGATGCATGCTTTGTTTTTCTTTTCTCATCATACTACTGAATATTCCTAACAATATGAGACTCTATGTAGCATGAAATGATTTCCCCAGACCCTTGAATGCTTACCACACTAGGTGACTGTAACTTGATAAAGCACAAAAGATTGTATTAATAAATGAAAAAAGTATCAGTAAATATATATAAAAAAGAAGGCGTTTGATTGCTCACAGAACAGAAGTGTAATCAGTGAAGTAAATGTACAAAGTTCATGCACTTCTTTAATTTCTCAGCAGAGATTCAATTAGTTTTAATGGGAGAGTACCAGCACTTCTCAGAAGCAAACAGGTGCCCTGGGATTGTCAGAACTGCACTTCTATATTTGCATTTCAAGCACTGAGTATAATATATCATTGGTAAATAATGCCTTGCAAACAACACAGAAGGGCAGGCCTGGGAATTTTAAGATGGCACACCAGCAATGAATAACACCTTTGTTCCAAAAGGTACGAGAATGAGCTGGCCATGCACTTGAATGTTAAGGCTGACATCGATGGGCTGCGCAAGGTCCTGGATGAGCTGACCATGTCCAGATCTGACCTGGAGATGCAGGTCGAGAGCATGAAGGAGGAGCTGGCCTACATCAAGAAGAGCCACGACGAGGTACCCTATTTATTCACATTTATTTTGGGTAATTCTTACAGGTCGAATCTGGTTCCAATGAGCACGATTACTCAATAGACTAGAGACCATATTCTTGTGCTGCTGGTACATCTCACAAGTGGGGTGCAGCTTACTGAAAAGAATTTTGTGTATCTGTGTTTTAGTGTATGGATTCACCTTTTTAAGGCCAGCTTGTTAGCACCATTCTCTGATCACTTATTGTTATCGATTCTTTAAAATATATAGGGAGTGGGCTTTGGCTCAGACTACAGCACTATTTCTATTTCACCTCATGCTGTTGGCTGTTTGATCTATTATTCCGCCTCCTATGGAGAGCTTACATTGCAATGGATGACGAAGAGTATTATATCTCCTAAATACACTGAATTATCACTCATTAAATTATTATTTAAGTTCTATTTTTGCATTATTTTCTTAGTGCAGAAGGCATGTCTTTAAAAAACCAGCCTGACCTACTGGCTTTGCCACTGCCTATTGCTTTTGTTACTTTATGTTGGGCTGGAATCACAACATAGCCCTCTTCTCAGTGGTATTCAACTCTTTGCATGCAGCAGGGGTGACCTAAAGTTCTGCCTCATCGTTAGGAATAAGAGGAAAGAGGCTGCATTCATTGAATCTATCCATATGGAAAGCCACACATTGTGTGGTCCTATGCCTGCAGGGATAACGGGGTTTTAGCCACATAATAATCCCAGTGCCAATAAGAGGACGTCTTAGTTGAATATCCCTTTATTTACAGACTTTTCTGTCTGTTCTGTTATTGCAAGGCACAAATGGCACACTGACCTCCAATCAGTCATTATGTTTCATTTTCATCGAGTGGTGTTTCTACACTTTGGAACTTTTCACTCATATGTTGGGCCATTGTACTGTGGATCACTGGTTGATGTTCTTGGACCTTATTAGCCCTTGTTACTAGTGGCACACAAATCCCAATTGAGGCACAAACAGCCTTCATGCCTGAATCAGGATTACGAGTTGTGTTCAAAGTTCTCCCAGATCATACAAAAATTTCCGTGAGGAAAACTGCAAGATTCCGAGTTTCCTATCCCGAGGCAAGGGAAACCTTTGCATATGTAGTAAAACTCCATATGCTGTTAGCAATCTCAGGATGAGATGGTAATTTCTATCCCGGGAAATGCCAAACCCTATGGTATCAGGGATCCTCCAGGAGAATTACCAGCGGCCAATGTCAGGGTTTTTGCAGTGACCTCCATGGTAGGTTCAGCTTGATGGACTAAACAAAGACAGCTGATACTAGAGAGGCGGGGCCGGACTCGGACACGCCAAAGGTATGGCGGTCGAGCCGGCCCCCGATGCTGCCCACACTGGGGGGCGGGCCCGTCGCGCCCTGAGAGCGCTGGGGGCCCGCCCTGCAGATTGATTGGCGGAGGAGCGTGCCCCGGAAGCGAAATGCGCTTCCGGGGCGCGCAGTGGTGACATCATCAGGAGACCCCTGAAAAGGCTCGGGAGCGGCGAGTGGATCTCTTTTTGCCGCTTCCCAGCCGGAGTACACACCAGACTCGCTAGGAGGCTGCCCGTAATTTGCCCACCCACCATCCCGTAAAGCAAGTTGTTCTGGCACTGTAGGGAGTAATCGGTTAAAAGTATAGAGGTGTTGGTCAGCATTGTGTTGTATTTTGCTTATTTTATGTCCCGTTTTCTTTCCATGACAGCTTTGTACTTTTCTTTGAATATATAATTGTCGTATTTGGCGTTTCCTTGGTCGGCGGTAAGGTCATGATTGGGGAGCAGTAACTTAAGGTCCTTAGGGGCGGCGCCATTCTTGAATGGGGTCGCCCAATGGGAGGGACAAGTGGTCTCTCATGGTACTCCAGGGGCGGTTACAGCCGGTAGGCTGGATGGGTGCGGGGGATGGGGAGTCACGCTTTCCAGTAGGCTGGTTGGCCACCCCGCACGGGCACACGGGTGCAATGGGCCCCTTGGAGATAATATACAGGGCGTATGGGGGTGACCGGGAGGGTAAGTACCCTCACGGTGACTGGGCCCCTGCGCATGCGCACTCCGGTACGAGGGCGTGGGGGCTTAATTGGGGGAGGATCTGACTCCAGACGTGACCTTGCCGTGGGCTCAAAGGGGAATGCGCAGAAGTAATTGCTGTGGTATGCTAGATTAAGATAGGAATACCTTTGTATTAGAATTATGTTAAGGTTAGCCGTCTGACATCTGTACATATCATTGTAACAATGGAATGCAATTTTATTCTGCGTATTTTGTGTGAATAAGGTATAAAATGTTAATTAAAAATGTTTTATTAAAATTGTTTAATAAATACGGCCGGGGGTTTACGACCCCCTTCTCCAAAAACTTCTATTGGTAGTCCATGTGGTTATCTGGGTATCATTAAGGGAGGAGCGAGGGGGTATAGGCTGTACCTGACCATATTAAACCTAGATTATTATTGCAAATGTGCTTCCTGTGCCTTTAGGGAAAAGCAGAGCTTCCATGTATGCCTTTTTTGTTTTGCATGAAATTATTGTTGCAATTCACACACATCAATGACTTAAATGTGCAATTTTCGTTTTCCAATATAGCCCTTTATATACTTTATGGGAAATAGTCCTAGATTTTGTGTACAGAGTTAAGGAAAGACTCTAGTCTTGAAATTCACATTATGAGGTTTATGTTACATGTTTATTGTCGTGTGGTATGCAAAAATGAAAATAATTTCAAACATCTTGTTAACAAAATATGTCAGTAAAAATGCTTGCAGATAATTCAACGCATTGATTTGTCTACATGTACCAAGACTTATTAAAAGCTGTCTTCAGAAAACAATGCAATCTGCATATTATTTCGTAAGCCTAATAGAATCAGGGTTTTCTTGGCATGAAATACTAATTTCCACTAAACTTTTCATGAATCCTTCTAAAACAAAGTAAGTAGTTTTGTCGATGCAAATTTTAGTCAGCTTAATTGCCCTACTTAACTCTTCTCGTCCAGCACCTGATATTAAAATATGCTTTAACTTCTTGACGGGCTAGTCCTCACTGACCTTGGAACTGTGTGTTCTTCTTTGCAGGAAGTGGGTGAGATGAGAACCCATGCAGCTGGCAAGGTCAGCGTGGAGATGGACGCTGCTCCAGGGGTCGATCTGACTAAGGTCCTCGCAGAGATGAGAGAGCAGTACGAGTTCATGGCCGACAAGAATCGTAGAGAAGCCGAATCTGTTTTCATCGCATCCGTACGTTGGCCAACTCAATATCTCAACAATGGACTGTCAAAACAAATGACTTGCTCCAGTCTAATTTGTCTTTCATACTTCCCTCTTCCAACACTTTCCTTTATAGAGTCAACAGCTGCAGAAGGAAGTCATGGCCAGCGTCGAGCAGGTGCAATCCGGGAAGGGCGAGATCACCGAAATAAGACGCAGCTTGCAGGGCATGGAAATAGAACTGCAGTCACAGTTTAGCATGGTACGCTACCACCATATCTATTGCAATAGGACAAATCTGGATCCATGGCCAATTACTGAGTCTTATGCTGGAGATAATTTCATCCTATACCACCAGGACATTGGCATCTCCAATGGCTCCATCCTGTATTGCCTGGTCTTTGCCACCTTCAATGGCACCATTCTATTCTAGCAACTGGTGTCTCCTCCATCACTGCCACACTCTTGCCACCTCCAATGACTCTATCCTATGCTACTTGGCCATTGGTGTCGCCAATTGATCCATACTGCACTGCAAGGTCATAGGTGTCTCCAACGACTCCATGCTGTACGCCGTGACATTGGTGTCATCAATGCTGCATCCTATAATACCTGGCCATTCGTGTCTCCAGTGGCTCCATCCTATATTGCCAGACTATCGATGCCTCCAATGGTCCTTTCCTATACTGCCAGGTCATTGAGATCTCCAATGGTCGACTTAATTTAATTATAGATTTCCTTTGAAACATTTTGATGATTTTTTTTCCATGAGATGAGATGCTGAGAGGGCATATCCTTCCAGATATGCACATTAATGGGCCAAGCTTTTCCAATAATCGCTTACTGACAGAGTTCTTCTAAAGTTCTCATATAGAAACCAGCATAAAGTGTTTTTGAATGTGTTGGTACTTTTGGCGCCTTCACAAGTTTGTCGCTGCCTCATTTACAACAAGCTACAAGCAACTGGTAAGCCAGAGCGAAACACAGGCTCAATTACAGGCTGAATAATCGCATGTTCCTGTAATTGACCGTTTTAATACAAATATATAAGGCCTGCTTTAGAAGATATCAGAAAATATGGCATTAAAGGCAGTGGAGTTAATAGCGTTATTGTCAAACATTATTACCGCATGCATGTCTACTAACACTGTGGAGTAGCTGGCTGCTATTCAGGTGCGTATCACAGGTCCCTGCAGCGCAGGGGGGCCCCAATCTTTCTGGGGGCCCCCTATCCTTCAGGTGGTCCCATTCAGCCCAAGGCCCATGAATATCTGTGAGACATGGGAGACTCATGGGAACCTCATCACATTCTACAAGGGGGCATCATTTTGTGTTACGCCACTGCCGCTATTAGTTTACTCCAGCTGTTAAACTGTTTAAATTACCAGAAGATGTAATGGTATTAACATTACAGCTCCCGACAATTACACCACATATTATAAAGCATCAGCATTGTTCTAATGAGGGATAAATGGGAGTTTAGAATGGTACATCTCCTCTTGTATTTTAAATCATCAGTCAGAAAATGTTGCTTAGTGAAGATGGAGAATAGGAAATGTTGCCTGTCAAAAATACTGGGGAAAAAATTCAACTGATGATTTTTTCAGCATACTTATTAGCTTGATTTAGCATGAAAGTGTAAAGTAATATCCAAGAGCAGAATGAAATAAGGCCAGAAAGATAGTGGAAAAATGGAGGAGCATATTGGCACGTACTAAATGCACACAGTAAAAAACAGTACCAAAAATTGGTGAAGGGGAGTTAAATAAAGAGCATCCACCTTCAAACTGCTCAACAAAACTAGAAACAATGAAAAGTCACAGATCTCTTGCAAAATTAATATTTTCCTGTTTATTTAATTATATATCAGGTGAATAATTGTGGTGCAATAAGGATGCATTTGCTCTACTGTTTATCCAGCGTCCCATCACTGCTTAAACCAGTGAGATTCATCAGGTTTCTGAACTAATAATGGTTTATGAGGTGCACTACCTCCATTGTGCAGAAGCTACAGGCTTAGCATCCTCTAAAGGGACCATCTAGGGAGAGGGTTTTACAACTCATACTGACAACATCAAACAAAAGGACATTTCAGGACTCTTTGGTGTTGATTGTTGATGATGTAAGGTTAGATAAGAGGGCAAATATTTTACTTTTCATTCAATGTCCCTTTTAAGTTGTATAATGTTGAATCAGCTTGGAGTGAGGTTGACCTCTCTTTTCTCACCATCAGAAAGTCGGCCTTGAAGCCTCCTTATCCGAAACAGAAGGACGCTACGCAGCTCAGCTCCTCCAAATCCAGAGTATCATCAGCAGTTTGGAAGCACAGCTCATAAACCTCCGAGGAGACATGGAGCACCAGAACCTGCAGTATAAGGCCCTGTTGGACGAGAAGAACCGCCTGGAGATGGAAATCAACATGTACCGACAGCTTCTCGAGGGTCAGGATGCCAAGTAAGTGATATCACCGTAGCTTCAAGCTACAGCTTCACGGAGAGCACCACTAAAGCCCATTCATCATCAGGCATGAAATGAGACCATGATTGAGCATCACATTGGACACTAGTATTGCTTTTGGGAATAGGAAGATTTGACTGATAAATAGTGCTTTGTCATACCTCTGGTGTATGCTTTTATGACCTTAGCATAGTTTCCATGTAATATATCCAAATTCTCTGCCCATCATGAACTGGACTTTCTCAAGCTCTCATGATTCATAGTAATATTAATGTCTCCAGTATACAGTCAGTGCTAAAATAGGTTGGCATTGGCATTGCAAAGTAGTATCGACACTGTAAGGGATGAAATATGTGGATGGAGGGACAACGTTTTACCTTGCAGTGTTAAACTGTGAATGAAAAATCAAGTAATTATTTTACCTTTGGTGGAGGGAGGCAGTAGGTAGATGGTGAGGCGGCAGTGGTTATCACCCATGCTCAAAATCTCACATGTTCCCATTCCTGGGATTGAGGAATCCCTCCTATTGTGAAAGAGCCCCCCAGGATTCCTTGGGCCACAGGAAGGGAGTAGCAGCTATGTCCTCCTTGCACTATAGGGAGCAAGGGTAATCCATAAGATATTAGCAGTAGTAGTAGTGGTAGTGCTACAAAATGCACTTTTCTCAAAATGGCACACACAAAACTGTGGTGGAATATAAATACTCATGCATGTTTAAGAGCTTCTGAACGTTTTGGGTCAGAGTTAAAGTGTTTTTGATCATGTGAATTAATTCACATATTTTCCATTATGGCTTCAAATTGATAAGGATGATGTGTCTCCATTCTACATTACGGGGAGAGGATTACACACATAAAAATTTGATGGACAGTTTTCTGACCAACTTGGATATATTCAGACCCCTGAACAATATCAAAGAGTTGTACTCTCAGTTGGAATTGATCTTAGTCAATCAGGATTTGGAATGCCAGCAGGAATATACTAGAAACTGCAGTGGAAGTGAGCGTGCATTCCAAATTTTGGATGAGGGTTCAGAATCCCGACTGACTGTTGACAAGAACAGCAGTGCAAATATAATTGGTAAAAATGGTTCTATTGTTGATCTATTTGAATCACAAGTGAACAGTGACAATTTTGGTAGTCCATTTAGAAGCTGATTTCTGAATTCATGTATTCCAGAATTAGAAATCTTCACTTTGGGAATCTAAATTGATTCGTATATTCTTTAACTTGATATGTTACCTGACAACTGCATGCATGATCATGTATAATCAGGGTTTATTGTGATAGGTAGCCTGCCAACTGCATGCATGATCATGTATAATCAGGGTTTATTGTGATAGGTAGCCTGCCAACTGCATGCATGATCATGTATAATTAGGGTTTATTGTGATAGGTAGCCTGCCAACTGCATGCATGATCATGTATAATTAGGGTTTATTGTGATAGGTAGCCTGCCAACTGCATGCATGATCATGTATGATCAGGGTTTATTGTGATAGGTAGCCTGCCAACTGCATGCATGATCATGTATAATCAGGGTTTATTGTGATAGGTAGCCTGCCAACTGCATGCATGATCGTGTGAAATCGAGGTTTTCTTGATTGATCGCCTGCATGCTTGATCATATATAATCAGGTTTCTATAATGTGTAAAAGATTATTTGTCCTGCTGGGGCGTTACCAAAGACGACTTCTTTTTTTCCCACAGATCCGTTGCATGGACGGCTGCATCTGTACAAGGAGGTAAGAATGTTTACTTCTCATAGAATTGATCACTGGTTTGTAGTCTGGTGCCAGATTGACCAGTGGAGAAATCCTATAATTTCCTAAATGGTCAGTGGCTCTGAATGATTGGCAAGTTTGGTGACAAGCAAGGGACATATCAGAGTTGGCTGATATGTGACTGATTCTGGTCCAGCTTTAATAGTCTATTCTTAAAGCACTGGCCGATCCAAATTTCCTACCAGGCACTTTCATGGTTAGGATTTACATTTAAGTGGGAAAAGTGAGCCTTACATAGAAAACCTCTGTTTATTGTCTTAGATTTCAGTTAAGTATTCTCCAGGAAAGTAATGACAGTGAAGCCAATAATGTTGAGTATATTGGAATAAAAATGTGCACTCTTAAAACCAAAAGGCAAACGTAATGGCTTGTTCACTATGGCCCAGGTTTACTAGGATTGCGCTTCGGGGTTGCATCACTTTTGTGGCCCAGCCCTGACACAAAATCCATTTGGCATTTATTAATCCAATAACATCAATTTGCGTGATTTAGTAAATACAAATCAACGCAAGGCAGCACTTTGTGTTGGGTAGGCATTACTTGAGTGGACCATGGGCGATCCCATGCATCCACCATTGTTTGTATTTTGATGCAAACGTGGATTTACAAACAATTATCCAACAGAGGCGTAACATGGAGAATTATCTTTATTCTCTTCATTACTTTCTCTTTCCACATGTGCTGCCTTCTGCTACACACAAATAGAGAGGAATAAGCCTCTAAGGATAGTTGTTTTGCAGCAAAGGGTGACTTCCTACACAAAAATAGTCCTTGCTTTAACACATTCAACCTTGCAGCATGCCACAAGTGCACCAGTGGTAGGAGAAAGCAGAAGTGCACCATATCTTAGTAAATATGGCACATTTCTGCTCTCTCCATTTTACGCAACACAACGCAGCAAATTGCCTTGTTGCGCTGCGTGAAATATCAGTAAATCTGCCCCTATATTCTTCTGCCTGATGCATGGAACTTTTTTCAAACACCAGTAAATAGGGATTTACTTTTGAATTGGTGTATTACTGATGGATTCTCCATACGAACACTAGCGCCAAGAATCGACCAAGATAGCCCCAGTATCCTGGGCGTATTCTTATCACCCCCACACAAATGCTTTGTACCCGCATATGAAGAAAACTACCTTGTGTAGGAGCTGGTGAGCTGCCCCCAAATGGCTGTGGCCATATAGTGCTTCTGCTGGCCCAACCATACCTTGCATCTCCATATTTAGATTTTCCGCCCAAGTTGTGAGATTTTTTTTTCCGCTAAAGTATCTCCCATCATCATTGCAGGTGCATCTTTGGTAACAACAACAATTGATGTTAGACATGAGATGAAATGAAGGCATTTCAGACCTTTCTTTTCATTTTCTGAAAAAAAACACTCCCTCAAAACACGGGTTTGTCTATGGAAAATGAATATGCAGTGCCCCTGAGGCACAGGGAGCCATCACCAAGAATATCATGGTTTCCTTTGCATCTTTCCTATACCCATAATGAGGTATGTTACATGGTTGGAATGGGGAAATCTGGCCAACAGGGCATGGGAAGAACTGTCCAAATTTGGAAAGGCCTTTTGATGCCATATTTGCTGGCAGATGTTCTGCCAAATGCAGTGGCGGCTCCTCCGCTAAGGCAGAGGAGTGTCGGCCCACTGCTTCGCAGCAGTGCAGTAAAGGACACATAAAATGATAATAAATCACATTATTATCATTTTATGTTTCCTTCTGCTGCAGCTTTGCATTTGGGGCAGAGCTGCTCAGACGACAGAGGAGCAGGGCAGGAGTGGTATGCCCACTCCTAAGAGCACATGACTGTTTGGTTGGCCCTCTTGGCCGGCCAAACATTCATGCGCCCTTCTCATCTTCTCCATGCAGGCTGCATTACAGCCTGCATGGAGAACATACCCAGGGCCCCATTCCCTGGCTGAGCACCGATTCACGGTGCTCAGACCAATCACAACACTGCATTGCAGCGTTGTGATTGGCTATCGGGAGGCTGGGAGCCGAGTGCTTCCTGCTGTGGGACCGGAGTCAGGAAGAGGAAGGAGGAGAGGCGGCAGCTGGCCGTCACAGGTAAATGTTTTTTTGTTTTTACTTTTTCAATCCCCTGCCCTCGCCTCACCACCCGGGTCCGGTAGCAGCCGCTACTGGCCAAATGTCCATCCCAGCAGTAGAGCCAGCGGCGTCAGTGCGGTTGCATAAACTACCATCCACTCATCTCCAGAAGAGGTGAGAGACGTGTGAGGTGATCAGTGCTAATTCGAGTCAGTGGTTGCAAGTGGGGCCCGCTGGAACTCATTTTTGTGGATCAAGATTTGCTTTTCATCATCAGACTTTGTTCCAAAGCAGGAGAGAAAACAAAAAAAATTGGGGAAAGAAGGAGGAAGAGAAAGATACAAAAACAGTGACATAGGGAGAAAAAGAATCTGCAAGAGTGCGATAAAAGGGCAGAGAATATCTGGTGGTGAATGAAAGAGGCATGAGGTGGAATCAAGGCTTAGTATTCTGTATTGCCGATATTCGATTGGGTCTGCCAAGGGCTCAGGAATTTATTATTTGACAGACTAAGCAGTGAGTGATTGAGACAGATTAGGGGCTGTATTATAGAAGTGCTCGGCGGCAGCCGGCACAGGTAAGCGCAGTGGGGCGGGGTCATGCCGGGAAGTCGACAGACAACGGAATAGGTATAATTAAATAAATAAATAATACCTATTCCGACATCTGTTGGCTTCCGTCCCTAACGCGCCCTGCCCCGACTCACCGCGCTTACCTGTGCGGGCCGCCGCTGGAAGTGCCCTGGGGGTGCAACGGGCATTTGCGCCCGCTTTGCGTGCCCCGGGACACTTTGATATTACAGAAGGAGCCACAGACGATTGTGCGTCCCCTTCTGTAATACTGAAAGTGCTTCCGCAAGAGGGCATTCTCTTATTTGCATGTGTTATTAAGGAGCTTTTTTGGTTGAAGCAGACTAAGCGTTTGTTATTGGTAATACTGATCTTTTTCTTCTTTCTTTCAGGATCCCGCTCGTCTGCAAGTTCTACGACCAAAAGCAGCACATCTACGACTCAAGTCCGCATGATCGTCACCGAGGAAGTGGATGGGAAAGTGGTTTCTTCTCAGGAAAGGCGATACTGAGCGCATTCGCACATCGTCCAACTCTTGAGTATGACCTGGAGAGACAGTGCTGTCCAAGACATGACACATACCCACAAAGTCAAGAAAAGACTCTTGAATTTATCCTTCGAATGGACACACAAAAACAATTCAGTATACTTGCTTTAGATCTCAGCAGCGACCTCATGCAAGCAAAGCATAGCGAGCTACAGATTACCAAACCAAAGACATTTTGGCATCTACTCAAATTACATTTGTGTTTATTTGACAATATTTGACAGGCTTCATAAACTAACTCGGTATGTTAAATCGCAAAGCTTAAACTGAAAACTTTGCAAAGTTTTTTGAGAACATCTTAAGCTTTGCAATGTTTGCGAATGTACAAAGTTTAAATTGCAACAAAACAATTCTCCAAAAGTGTTTCTGTGAAACGAAATTGAAAAAAAAGTTTAATTTGGTATAAAAACAATGTTTTGCTAAGCTCACAAAGTCGTAAACCTTTGCAAAGTGTGAAGTTTTGAACCCTTGCAAATACTCGCATGAGTAATTTAAAGACCACCTCAATAAAAATAACTGCTAGTTCTGAAGAGGATGTTAATGCTTGTTTTTTTTGATAAAACGTGCAAGTAAGCCGATTGGTTTGGGGTAAAGGTCGATACAATGGATCTGTGATCCTTGGATTCCAAGGGTTGGTGAAGCTCATATGCAATGATAACCTGAAATGTAGATCACAAGTTTTCAAGCGTGAACTTTTACATATATAATGATCCGAAGTTTGAGGCCTCTTTGAAGCTCCTGCTTCGAATTCCCAATAGATCCCCAACTGATTCTCTTCTAACGCAATAAAGATAATGCTCATCAGCCACGTTGAGGAATATCTCGTCCATTAATATGCCAAGAAGGCCACTTCATTATATCGTTGAAGTAACTTATTGCTGTGCTGTATCTAGTCACTCTAGAGCATAAACCGAATGTTATACACCTGTCACTTATCACAGGTTTTGATTGTTCAGCAGAACATCAGAGCAACCACTCACGCCCAAAGTACATCATTGGGTGCATGTAGGCTGGGCACAGAAGCACAGTTACCACAGAGGGCCTTCTTGGTTTCACCTCGCCGAAAGCCGGCTCAAATGAAGGGCCATGCACAGAAGAATGGTCAAAGCAGATTGCTCTATTCTTTCATTAAAAAAATCTCTCTGATCCAACAAGCTTTCTCTAACATCTTGGAGGGTGAGCTGACATTCTATCATAGTGTAAACAGCAAATTTTACAACGTGGATCCTCCGCCCTTACATGCTTTTCCGGTGCTTCAGCTGGAAGAGTCATTATCCCTCCTCCAAAGCATTAAGTCGGGTTCTCCTACCGACCCTTGTCCAGCAAATATCTTGACCTCGTTAGCCTCCACCATAAACCCTACAGTACACCAGCTCTTTAACGCTTCCCTCTCCACAGGCATTATACCAAAATTGTGGAAGCACGCAAAGATTCTTCCACTGATAAAAAAGGCTAACGCCAATTTGACGGATCCTGCCAACTGTAGGCCCATTTCTCTGCTTCCGGCCCTTTCTAAAGTACTAGAGAAGCATGTAAACAAGGCCCTGCAAAAACACATTGAAGATGGGAAGCTTCTTCATGAATCCCAATCTGGTTTTAGGACAAACTTCAGTACGGAGTCCGCTCTGCTGGAAGTGACAGAGTTTATTAGGGGCAAGCTGGACCAGGGAGGCAAGGCCGTTCTGATATTGCTTGATTTGTCAGCGGCCTTCGATACGGTCCCACATGAGAGGCTCCTAAACAGACTTGTAAACATCGGCCTGGGTGGGACCACCTTAACATGGATATCATCCTTTTTGGGAAACAGATCTCAGGACATCTGGCTCCCACCGTTCTCTTCTCCGGTTCCGGGCATCAATGTAGGGGTCCCTCAGGGCTCCATTCTTAGCCCTACCCTCTTTAATATTTATCTATCTCCCTTTGCATCTATGGTAGAGGAAGAGGGTGCCAAAATCGTTTCCTATGCTGACGACACTCAGCTGATCTTCACATGTGAGAAAGGCTCTGACTTTGATGAGGCAAGGATCAGGTCCTGCCTCACGAAGGTTTTCAACTGGCTTAAGATCAATCAGCTTAAGTGTAATCCGGACAAAACGGAAGTTGTTTTCTTTGGAAAACCGGAAACTCCTGGTTGGAGCTCCTGGTGACCCAAGGATCTGCCGCCCCCGCCTGTAGTTTGTTTATTTATTTTTGTAATTCGCATGAATCATCCCCAAAGGAATATCTCGGTGCAGCGGGCTCAGAAAAATGCAGGGCAAGGATCTAGAGAGATTAAAATAATTCAGTTTTTGAAAATTTTCTAAAATTGTGATGCATGGTGTAGGGGAAGTTTGTGATGCATGGTGTAGGGGAAGTTTGTTCCAAAGATGGGGTGCCAAGAAAGAGAAAGCACGACCCCCTGAGCGTGTTTTCTTAATGCGTGGTATCATAAGGAGAGACTTATTGGCAGATCTCAAAGCTCTTGTAGGCCGATAAGGAATACGTTTTTCCTTCAAGTAGCTAGGTCCCTTGCCATTAAGTGCTTTGTGCACTAGGCAATAGATTTTGAAAGTAATCCGCTTCCGCACTGGCAACCAGTGTAGTGCATGTAGTAGAGGGACAGAAGCTGATCTCACGGGAAGGTTGTGAATTAGACGGGCCGCTGTATTCTGGACCACCTGGAGTTTGTCAAGGAGGGATTTGTTTACTGCAGCCAGGAGAGCATTTCCATAGTCCAGGTGACTGATCACCAGTGCCTGGACTAGGGTCTTACGTACTGCCCTTGGGAGCATTGGAAAGACTCTTCTTAATAGTCTCATAACATGGAAACAGGAGCCAGTAATGGAAGTCACTTGGTCTTTCATGGTAAGCTTCTGGTCAAGTTTTATGCCCAGATTCTTCACTGAAGATTTTGGAACAGGTGGTGGTCCTAATTCCGGCGGCCACCACTCGGGAGACCATAACCGTTGAGCAGCCCAGAAAAGCATAATTTCAGTTTTGCCACCATTTAGTTGGAGAGAGTTAGCAGCCAACCATGCTGTAATAGCTTTCATACCAGCAGTGAAATGCTCTCTCGTTTCGGACAGGTCTTTGTCAAAGGCTAACAGAAGTTGGGTATCATCCACGTATGAAATAGGCGTGAAGCCATACGCTCTTATGATGTTTGCAAGAGGAGTGACATATATGTAGAACAGAGTAGGGCTCAAACAAGAGCCCTGGGGCACTCCTTTATTTATCGCCATGGGGCGTGACCGAAAAGGTCCTAAATGAATAGTCTGAGTACGGTCAGACAGATAGTTTCTGAACCATTGTAGTACTAGGCCCTGGATACCTATCTTCTCCAGTCTCCGTATCAATATAGGATGAGATATGGTATTGAAGGCCGCAGACAGGTAGAAAAGGAGAAAGCCAAAAACTTAGGAATTGTGATAGACAAAACACTCTCCATGCGCTCTCAGATCCAAAATCTCACTGGCGCATGTTTTGGCATACTCCGAATGTTAAAACAATTCCTACCACTACTTCCGCCGGAGAGCAGAAGGATCGTGGTGCAGGCTCTCGTGACATCAAAGCTTGACTACGTCAACTGCCTGTACCTCGCTCTTCCTAAATCTCTGATCCAGTGTCTACAAGTGGTTCAAAACGCGGCAGCCAGAGCCATCCTGCGACCTAAACCCAGATCTAATATGACTCCGATTCTTAAATCTTTACATTGGCTCCGCACAAAAGAACGGATAGACTTCAAAGCTTTGACCATCTTCTTTAAAGCGTTCCACAACGTAGGAGCCGGATACCTAACCAAACGTGTTAATCACTATACTACCTCTAGACCCTAACGTTCTTCCAATGCCAACTTGGCCATCATGCCCAAGATACGCCTTGCCCGTACTGGAGGTAGATCTTTGGGCTTTCTTGGCGCAAAACTGTGGAACAGCCTTCCGGAGTCCTTGACGCTTAACACAGACTTACTTTCCTTCAGGAAAAATCTAAAAACCTGGCTTTTTAATCAATATCTGGGTTTTTTTCTACTCATTCTCCCCCCGCTGTTTATGCGCCAGGACACTCTAGCTTGAGTAGCTGTGCGCTCTATCAAATACACTGTTTCATTTCATTTCATACAAAGGCTTTAAAAAACAGAAATTCTCCTAACATAGTGTGTTGTTGTATGCAGGCTTGTAGTGCTTTACATTCATTATACACCTACAAATTCCCAAGGAAATGCAGAGTCGATATCAAGGCTCTTAGTCACGATCAGCTTTTACTGTTTTGGATGTTTCTTGCAATTATTCTGTAACTTGATTGTGTCCCTTTTGTGTTAACTCAAGAGTTATGTTTATTTTTACTATGTTTAATAAAGATCGGGCTTGTGCAAACTGAAGGCTTGAAAATATATGTAATTTTTGCTTCTCTCCTATTTTATTTAGTAAATATCAGTATTCATGACAACTGACGCAGGTGAGCTCTGATGCTGCTTGATCATGCAGAATCGGTTCAGGCAATATTCTAGACTAGTCCATCTCTATTGAACAGTTCTACTTGCGGCAGTGGATCTGGTCAGTCAGTTGTATTGTTTCGTCATTCTATATGTGCATGCATGCATTATTACATATGCATGCACGTGCCACTGTGCATGCATGCACCTAAGGAATCTAAGATGATGGATGCCTCCTAGATTGGTAAATAGAAAAGGTAAATCTTATATGCACAAAAGCGCTTTTAGGCTAGTGGAGCACCTGAAAGCAAATGGCAGCTGCCGGGCCATTCAAAAAAATTTAAGTAAAAAATATTAAAAATGTCCGCGGGGCTGGTGCATAGCATTCGTTTGAAGAATCCAAAGGGAGGGGTAGAGCAACCAGGCATAGTGGGTACTCTCAGAGATCGCCAGACAATGGCATTATAAAATCATGCAGAGTATATTCTCCGATGAGACTAATACAGAGTGATAGAATACCTGCTCTAAGGAATAAGTGATTATAATACAAGTAGCCATTGTAGATGCCTGAGGAAGTAACCCAGAGAAGTAGCCACCAGCCATGGCACTTACACAGAGGACTAACTCTTAGGAAGGTACACAAACAGCCATTGCATGCACTCTGAGGAGTCCAACAAACAGTGGCAAGTACAAAACAAACAAGAATGGGTAAGTATACACCAGCCAAGGTGTGTGCTCTGGGGAGTCCACTTAGGAGCAGTAACCCAAAGGAATGGGCAATACATAACCAGCCATGGTATATGCTTTGAGGAGTTACCCAGGCGCAGCAGGAAGCACCCGTGGGAGTGGCTGTTGTAAAACCAGCCATAATATATTCTTTGAAGAGCACACACAGGAGTGGCATGGAGCAACTCATAAGCAATGGTCATTATTTAACCAGTGACAGTGTATTTTCTGAGGAGTCCACCCAGGGGCAATGAATGACAATGGGCGTTAATCAACAAGCTCTGGTTTATCCTTTGTGAAGTTCAACTGAGTGGAGCAGGGGCGATACACAACCAGCCATTTTACTTGCTCTGAGCCCAGCCGGTAATGGAAGGGAGCAACCCATAGGGATAGATAGTTATACAACCTGTCAGGGTTAGGATTGCCACCTTTCTACGAAAAAAATGCTTTGCTGTGTTGGAATAGGCTGCAGCTGGTAGGTAAAAAATAATTTATGTAATTTAAGGAAACAATTAAATAAAAAATAATTTAAACGTAGAAAGAATAGCAAGAACTAAAACAATATTATTTTAGTGCGCTTATAAAATATACAGTACAGTAAATTTGCAACCAAATATATGTTAACAATAGGAAAAGTCAATCCTCGGGCAATCGCCTTTCTATCTACACAGACTTCGCAAAACGTTTCTTCCTGCCAAGCGAATGCTTATGAAAGCTGGAATCAAGTATGCTCTGGTGAGCCCTGCTAAGCTGAGTATCTAGTTTAATGGCAAGCCTCACATTTTCATGGATCCTAAACAGGTTTAGGTCATTGGAGTGGGTGGGGGAGTGAGCGGCTGGTGGATTCCGTTATTTCCTTGCTCACGTATCATGTACACCACCACACTGTTTAAAGCTATTGACATACATGTCCATCTCACCTGTTTAATGATTCAAATAAAATTGCTCTCCTGGAATGTTTGCCGGCTAAATGACCCACGTAAAGGGAGGCAAGTCCTTGCCTACCTACGCTGCCATAAAATTGATATCTAACCAACATCAGGCCTAAACTGACAGAATATGAGACGGTGGTGCAGGAAACCTACTACCTAGTTAAAGAAACGATCGCAAGGTGATATAGGGAGTGAAACCGATCTGGGGAAACGCTGGCCTGACTCCGACATAAGCCCTGGACTAGTTCTTAGATTAGTAAATTTGATGTCAGCTCCGGTGCACCCCAAATAGACATAGATACTGTGGAGCGCACTTTCTGTTCATTCTACTCTAATCTATATAACACAAACACAAACCCCACCTTCAAACAGATACTGCAATATCTGGACACCCTACATCTCCTTTGATGACGCACATTGGCAGTATCTCTATGTTCCTTTCTTTGTTGATGTAGAACAAGTAATCCTCAGCATGGCCGGGGACAGGGCGCCAGGAGTAGATGGTCTAGCTCCCCTGCTCTATAAAGTATACTCCCATTTCTGAGCGCCGCGCCTACACGCCATGTATGAGGAGGCCAGAACATTGGAACTGCGACCGGCGTTCCTTCCCCAAGCATCGCTAGTTTCAATATTAAAACCAGATAAACCGAGGCGCGCGGCGGCGGTTCAAGATGGCCACTTCGTGAGGCGCTCCGCGGCACCGAGCTCCGGTCGGAGTTGAAGGGTTCTTTTCCAGCATGCGGTTCCGATTCTTCTGCACAGCTCCTTGCTTCGGAAGACACAGGGCACGCTGAGGCAAGTTTCCAGACCTGTTCATGGTCCTCTTGGGTGCCTTTTCACCTCTGATAGCCTCACCTCACTGAGCCCGTTTTCTACGGCCGCCATCTTGTGCATTTTTGTTGTTGATGAATCTTTTCATTTTTTTGTCTACTTCAGCAAAGTTTTAATGCATATATTTTTGGTCTCTTTTACCCAATGCCTTCCATTAAATTATCGGCTCAATAGATGACACCAGAAGACTTCTGAGAATGCCGTTTATCTACTGGATTGTCTGACTTTTAACTGCTGCATAGCTTTATACGACATTCGCTTTGCTGATTTATGCGCTTCCATGTTTCTTCTTTCGCTGCAGCCCCACTTCAAACACTTCGCTCCTTATGTTGACAGCCATGGGGTCTATTAAGGCAAGCTCATGAGTTGTTGTGGATCTTTTTTTCATTTTTCTACGTTGGAATTATTTCTCCTCTGAGTCTCTTTTCCATGTGGCAGCCATTTTGTGTGGTCTGGAGATTTTTCTTATTTGTATCCTGAACAAGGGAGAATAGTTTTTGGCCTTTGGAGTACTGTTCATAAATAACTGTCTTTAGTTGGTACTGGCTCATCAACTAGCCACGTTGTTGCCTCACTCCTGTTAGCTTGTCTAACTCTCTCCTATTCATTGGTCTGTTGTGAGGCGCTTTATCCTCTTTTCCTATCTACTGAAGAACTGAAGCTACGCTGCAACTTTAAAATAAATTCTACTAGTAGTTTGTTGACATCCTCTTTACTTGTGGGTACTCATTGTGACCTTGGACTTTTCCCTTCCAAAACATTATTTACTGCTGCGTTGTGCAACCCGCTCTGCCATGGATTCCCCACACTCAAACAAGTTGCATGGTGCCTCTGGGCCTGGTTCTGGGGGTCGTAAGGATTCATCTGCTACCACCAACAAGCGCGCCAAAAAAGACCCGTCTTCTCCATCGAAATCACCTCTTCCTCTGACGTTAGAGGATATTATGGATGAACTACGCCACATCAGACCCTTCATGACAGATACTTCTGCTACTCTTCAGAGAATTGAAGAGAAATGGTCCGGACTTGAATCAAGACTTTCGGATGTTTAACAAAAAATAAGCGATGCACAGGATGATGTAGCCAGAGTCGATTCCCTTACTAAAAAGTTTCTCAACTTTTGAAGACTACAGAAGATTTAGAAAATCGAAAAAAGGCGCAACAACCTACGTATTTATGGAATTTCGGAAGGTTCTGAAGGCTCGGACATGATCTCCTTTTTGAAGTCTCAAGTTTTGCAGATTGTTGGTCTCCCGAAACTTATGGACTTTAATATCCAAAGGGCGCACAGGTTGGGTCCTCAGAGTTTTTCTTTTCCATTTTATATTTATGGTACTTCATTGTTCATTTACTCTTTTCTTTTTATGGCCACATCAAACGATTAGTTCTATTTTCCTTGCTCTTTGTTATCTCCTATTTTTCATCCCCTCCTCGTGTCTATATCTTCTTTTCTTCTTTTTCCTTAACTTTCTTTTACTTTCATGCTTATTACTACTTAAATATTATCGATGACTGGGTTTCGTGTAATTTCATGGAATGTTAAAGGTATTTGTAATCCTGTTAAAAAACAGCGAGTCTTATCTCATCTTGCAAGATTGAAATGTCATATAGCATTATTACAAGAAACACACCTTAAGTTGCAAGATTTGTCTTCACTGCGTAAACAGTGGGTAGGAGAGGTTTTCTGCTCCCGGCAGTGAACAATAAGAACAGTGTTATTATTTTGTTTCATAAGTCTTTAAATGTTCTGTTACAAAATTAATTTCATGATACTAATGGTAGATGGTTGTTTTTGAATGCTAAAGTTAACAATGCTCAACTTTCCTTTTGCAATGTGTATGGCCCTAATGGCATTGATTTAACTTTTTGGAATGAATTTTCTACTCTTCTCTCTTCCCATGTTGCAGATGATTTGATTGTGGGTGGTGATTGTAATCAACTTATGGATCCCTTCCTTGACCGGAAATCTCAAACTAAATACATTCCTAATAAGATGCAGAAAACTTTTCACAAGGCCATTACCTCTAGAGGTCTGGTTGATTCATAGAGAACCTCTCACGCTGACATGTTAGAATTCTCCTTTTTCTCACCCGTTCATAGATCTCACTCCCGTATAGACTATATTTTTCTTACTCAACATGCTCTTCAATTCATGACTAATTCAGAGATTGGCTCCATCCTTATTTCAGATCACGCCCCCGTCATTTTAGATATGGATTACCCTTCACCTTCCCCTACACCCCGTCGCTTTAATAACTCTCTTCTCTTGGATTCCCAATTTGTTGAGCAATTCACGCTTTTTATACAGGAATTTTTTCACAATAATCTCTCCTCTGCTTCTCAATTTCACTTTATTTGGGATGCCTTCAAAGCTACTGCCAGAGGCTTCATTATTGATTTTGTATCTCAGAAGAAAAAGAAAGCTCTTATGGATTCAACTCTCATCCTGATACAAATCAAAGCTCTTGAACATAAATACTTCACTACCAACTGTCCTGACACTCTGTCATCTCTTATTAAAGCAAAAATGCAATATAACAAACACTCTTGGGATTCCGCGTGCAATAATCTCCTTAAATTCAATGCAAAAATGTACGGTGGGCGGAACAGAGCAGGTAAATCCTTAGCTAATTACCTCAAAATCAAAACGCAAAAATCTAAAATTGTGGCTATCACAGATAATTCCGGAGCTCGGCATTTTACAGACGCTAAGATTCTTGATTGCTTTATTCAATATTATACCTCCCTTTATACTCCAGAGTCCACTCCTTCACCTGAACAAATTGACTCCTTTTTTCGAACTATCCCTAAACCTCTTGATGATTCCGTAGACTTCACATCCCTAGATGTTCCTATCTTGGAGAATGAAATCATTAATGCTATTAACCTATTACCCAAAGACAAAACACCTGGCCGGACGGTTTCACCGTTCGATTTGTTCTTCACTTTAAACAACTTTTAGTCCCTCAGTTATTCTCATTGATTAATCATTTTCTTACTACTGGTGAGTCAAGAGGATCTTTCACTCAGGCAATGTTATGTCTGATTCCTAAAAAAGACAAAGACCCAGCCCTTTGCAAAAATTATAGGCCCATTTCCCTTATTAACACAGACTGTAAAATTTTCGCTAAAATACCCGCCCTCCGAATCAATAAAGTAATCCCTGACCTCATCAATATTTACCAATCGGGGTTCGTCAAAGGTAGATCAATTACTGATAATTCGAGAACTTTCCTCAATATTATTCACCTTGCTTCCAAGATGGATTCACCAGTTGCTGCCATTACATTAGATGCTGAGAAAGCATTTGATAGGGTCAATTGGGACTTTATTTTTGGTGCATTGAGATGGCATGGCTTCAGTCCCTTCATTATTAAATACTTCAACTGTTATATTCTGCCCCCTCTACTTCCATTTGGGTAAATGGCTGCCAATCTAAATACTTTCCACTCCTTAGAGGTACTAGGCAAGGTTGTCCTCTTTCCCCACTTTTATTCATTCTTGCTTTAGAACCTTTCTTAGAGAAAATTAGACATTCTACACATTATACAGGTCTCCAATTTAAAAACATTGACATTAAATTCACTGCTTACGCGGATGATATTTTATTATATATCTCCAATCCGTCTACTTCCCTGCCTGCTCTTTTTCTTTATTACAAGAGTATTCGTTAGTTTCTGGCTACAGACTGAACATTGATAAGTCTGAAGTTTTACCTTTAAACAAATTCTGTCTTTCTCATATGTTTCACGGTTCTGGTTTTGAATGGAATCCCAAGAGTATCAAATGTTTAGGCATTCTATATGCCAACAGCATCAGGAAACTATTAAAATTAACCTTGCGGATATACTCAAAAAACTTTCTGTCCTTATTGAGAGCTGGTCCCCTCTTTTCTTATCCTGGTGGGGTAGATTGGCCACAATTAAAATGATGCTACTTCCAATTATAAATTTTTATCTTTCAATGCTCCCAGTTTCCCTTTCGCTCACCTTTTTTAGCACCATCAGTCGCTCCCTAACCAAATTTCTATGGAACAATCGTAAAGCTAGGATTTCACTTTCTCGTCTTCAACAACCCAAAGATTTAGATGGAGTCAATTTTCCCAATCTCAGACGTTATCATTCTGCATTCACTTTGAAACAAATATGGACTTTTTTAACCGAATCCCCTCATACTCCTACAACGGCTTGGAGTTTGTTAGAACAAGCTCAATTCACACCTTTTTCATTTCTTACAGCTACTCGCTTATCTCAACCCCCGAAGCGTTTTTCCACACCCATCTTTAATCATTCCAAAGCTCTTGCATCTTCTTTGCTTCGAACCCATCTTTCCTCTGCGGATCAATTCTCTCATACTCCAATTTGGTATAATAAATTCTTAAAGATCAACAATAGTGCATTGTTCTGGAAGGCATGGATTGATAAAGGCATTATTACTCTAGCCCATTTGTTGAAGGATAGGTCCCCTAGGGACTTTTTGGACATTTGTGAATTTTTGGGCATTTCCACCTCACATGCTCTTCAGTATCCCTTACTGAAGGCTTCCCTGACTCATCTCCTTTCCCAGGATTGTTCCCCTAATACACCTGACCAGGTTTCCTCCTCCTCACTTGATTTTCTACCCCTCTTAAAGCAGCTGCTATTTACAAAATGCTATCCCGTTCTTTGGATGTTAGAACTAAATCTAAATTAGAACTCTTATGGGAGAAAGATCTGGCCCAAGATTTCTCATTTCAAACTTGGGATTCTATCTGGTCAAAAATACACACTTCTTCACGTTCAGCTAGCACTACACAAACTCTATATTTTTTTTATAACAGACTTTTTTTCACTCCTTCTGAACTGCACAAATTTAAGTTATTAGAATCCAAAAGATGTTGGTCTTGCTCTTATGAGAACAGTGATTTCCTTCATATGTTTTTCCATTGCCCTTTGGTTAAGTCCTTTTGGTCCTGTATCTGGTCGAAACTAAATGAAATTTTATCTACAAACTTTTCTTTTGACATTGTACATGTATTTTTGGGTAGTTCTTCACCTCTATGGGATGTCCAAAGCAATGTTAGCAAATTTATAGACTTGTATTTAGCCATTTCCTTTCAGATCATCACCACCAACTGGAAGGACACTTCAAAAATTTCGTATCAAGCCTGGTGGAACTTGTTATGTCATCATCACAGGCTTGATCGTGCCTTCGTCACTTCATTACCTCTATTAATCAAAAAAGATTTGTTGTGGTCACCACTAACCTCTTTTCTCTCTAGAATTGCTTCCTGATTTCACTCGTTTTTATGGTACCATGGTTATCTTTATCACTTTATTATTCTTAATTGTTTTATAGAATAATTTAATACTGTTTAAATTTTGATGTTTTCCCTCTCCCTCTCTCTCTTTCCCCCTTATTTTTCTTCTCCTTCTCTCCCCTTCCTTTATTCAAAATGTTAAAATGCATTTTTTTCTACGTATAATTTTTCCCTCTTGAGGGTTTTGATTGCATTTTTGTCATTTATACTTTTTTTTTTTGTGCTATTATTTCCTTTTGCTATATGACCTTGTAATGATGTTTTACTATGTTTATTATCTCAATAAAGCATTCTAAACAAAAAAAACCCAGATAAACCGCCTGAAAGCTGCGACTCAGACAGACCTCTGTCCATGATTAATGTGGACAATATAATGCATGCCAAACTGATACAACCAGGCTCCTCCCACTCTTGCCTGACATCGTCAGGCCAGACCAGTGGGTTTTATACCTGCACGCTTCACAACCCACAACCTTTGCACTGTTTGCAATATTACACTCCCTAGATCCTCAAGTGTGTGCTGCAGCCATTTTTCTGGATGCAACTGAGGCGTTTCATTCGCTGAATGGAAATAACTGCCCATATTTTTGGGTCGAATCCACCTTAGCCCCCAATTCATTACATCGATTAAACTGCTATATGTACAAACCACCACTAGGATCCATGTTAACAGGGGATTGACATCGCCCTTCGCCATAGAGAAAGGAACTAAATAGGGGTGCCCCCTGTCTCTGCTATTGTTCGCTATCGTCATGGAACCTCTTGCCGCTAGGCTACGCCAGCACCACTTTGAGAAGGGATTAAACTTCACAACCCGACTGCTTGTCATCTATATGTACGCTGACGACGTTACGCTCTATGTCCAGTATCCCATTACAAACCCCACCACTATACTAGAAGAATTTATACGATTTGGGAAACTTCGAAGTATTACTATTACCTGCTCCAAACTGGTTATCTTTCTCCTTACTTCGTCCACAAACACTTCCGAGCTCGAATTTCTGCTCAAGGGGTCAGATGACACCATTAACTATCTTGGAATATGGATTGTGAGGAACTTAGATTCCGTTATATGTGACTGTTGTCATGTTTACAATCTCTATTGCTTATTTGCCTGCGTAATTACATGGTCCTCTATCTGGAATCCACACCCATTGCCCCCGCCCCCACTTCAGGTCAACTAGGGACATGTTTTGCCTCATTGGCCAAAAATGCAAAATCCCCATTCCTTTCTGGCAACCCTGAAGCTGATGTTATGCTGCCTTTATTTGAAGTTATTTCCATCTGCTTTCCCTTCTAGACACTATCCAATAAAGTGTATTTTCTTAGAACGCAAGGAACATTCTTCCTCTTTCCTTGCAGTGCCCCAGAACTGTGGTTTTTAGGTTTTGTCTGCACAGTGCTTGCGAAATCTATTGTTTTTAATATAAACTTAAAAGAGGCTTCCATCCCGCCTCCTCTCTTGCCTGGCTTTTCATTAGTTCCTGTGCTTGCCACTTAATTGTATTCCATTTCTATTGGCTGTAGCATATTTACCTGCATTTACCAATGCTTGTTCCATGTCTTCTTCTCTTATCAGTTTCCTGTAGCCGAAATACTGCTAACATCCACTTTGGTGGAACAATTAAAAAAAAAAAATTAAGTTATGACTCTCTCTGCTTTTTTGTCTTGCAGCAGACGCATATAGCGCAACTTATCACTCGGAGAGATTAAGTGATTTGCCCAGAATCACAGGATGTTGCACCACTGAGACTCGAACCAGGATCCCCAGCTCTCAACTCATCAGGTCTGGCCGCTGCGCCACCTCCTCTCCACTTCCGTGACACTTGTACGGGAGCTCTTTCCTTCGTCCCGGACGTGATTGATAAAACAAACCGATGCATTACCAATGCTGGTTTAGAAATGTAACTTCTAGTACTCTAAAAGAGTGCCTGTGTTTGCATGCCGTCTCCCATGCTCCTCGCTGTTCCTTACACCTTTCACCTCCTGCCCTCCATTGCATACCTGCCAACTTGAAGAACAATCTCACCGTGTGAGGAGGGGGCGAGGCCTTGAAGGGGGCAGGACCTCGTGCCAAGTAGTACCTACGAAGGCACTTTTGAACCCCACACTGCCCCCATGCCCCCTCCTCCAAAAACAAAAACAAAGTTTGCTGATGTCCTAGGGTGTCTTCACACCCCTTAATGGACATCGGCAGTTCAAAGCTTTGGAAAACGAGCTGGAAAACAACTATTTACAGTGGTTTTCAGCTGGTTTTCCCTGCCACCCTGTGATATCGGCTCCTCACCGGGTGCCTGTGTGATGGGAGCCAATAGCGTGTGTCACACTGTGGCACCGTCTGAGTTGGCAGGTATGCAATGTCTTGCCGCCCCCCTCCTGCCGCCCCCCTCCTGCCGCCCCTCATCTTGCTGCCGCCCCCACTGTCCATGTTGGCCCGCTCAATTCACCATAACAACAAAAGTGCGTAGACTCAGCCGGCTCTGGCCTCCTCACAGCGCTTTTTTACTCACTTAGGGGCATATTAACAACGAGGCGATAAGCAATTATCGCCGCTTTAGCGTCCATTTTCGGACGGAAAGCGGCGATAATTCTATCGCCTAATCAGCAAGGTCACGCTATATCGTGAATCCTTGCACTATCGCCCTTTCCCCCAACGCCCATCCTTGCATCTCTAATGAGATGCAAAGTGGGCGTTACTGGGCGTACCCCGGATGGACTACGTTGCAAATATCGCCGATGTTCACATCGCGATATTTACAAGGCAGCCCACAGGATTATAGCAGACGTTAGATTTTGGCGAAAACGGCCGTTTCGCCAAAATCTAACGTCTGCTATAATCCTGACTACCTATGTTAGGCATAGGAGGTGGATTCTGCTGATACGACCACAGGGTCGTATCAGCAAGGTTATCGCCCTTTTGCAGGGAACATCGCTGGAAAACCAGCGATGTTCCCTGCAAAAGGCGATAACTCGCTATCTCTGGAATTTTTATCGCCCTGGAGTAACGCGTTGTTAATTACGCGCTACCAGGGCGATAAATGCCAGAGATAGCCTGCGATAATATAATTATCGCTAAGGACGGCCAGCGATAATTATCGCTGGCCGTTGTTAATATGCCCCCTGATGATTTGTTTTTCATAACGCTGCGGTGCCCTCCCACCCTTTTCTGAATTGCTTGTTATAGCTAGTAGCTGTGGACCCGGTGCATATCTGTGCTTACCTTTTCCTATAAATGTTATGGAGGTTTCTTTCTTTCTTTAAAAGCCAGGCCTTCATGGTAAGCTTAGACCTCTGTTGTGATGGCATGCAGTAAAATATTAAAAGGTGCTGTGGACTTCAGGTGTATTAAACAGCAGGTTTCATTTGCTTTGTAATTCCAAGGCTGATGTATCTAGCACAGGAGGCACACTGTGAAAAAGATTGTGCTTAAGAGCTCTTCTTGCAGCATCCTTTCAAGATGCGTGGATATAATTTCTAGGTTTTGCATCTGCAATGCTGAGGAAGAGAGTGCTTAGAATACCTTTCACTGCCATCTTTGAGCATGTATATGAGGAACGGAAGCATAACTTCCTCTCACGACGCCTTCTGAGACAGGGTCTTCTGGCATGAGTGCATGGCTGAAGAAGTGGCTCTGAGAGAAGCCCGAAATAACCAGCCGTCTCTTTTAAGTGTCCTGCACCTCATGTTTATGTTCAATACTAAACCTGTGAGCGCTGTTGGTTGTCCCACTGCCATGCTGTTGCTTGACTCCCACCTCCCGTCATTATTGCTTGCGACTGATTTACAATTTGTCGCCATCAGTAGAATGGTGGCACGAGCTGACACTTCCAGGATTTGTCACCATGGCCTGCAGTCCACAAACAAATATTGTCACCAGGCGCTTAATTGAAATCAATCCAGTTACAATATGCAATGCAAAACAACCACCAAAAAAAAAAAAAATTCAAGAGTTGTGCTAGATGTGGTCCTTGCATCATTTTGTCAGGTAATTATCAATCTTCATTTTAGCAGTAAAACACTGATCGATTTTTAGTAATCACCTTTCATTTAAACAGTGTTTAGGATAGGATAGGATAGGGATTTATAAAGCGCACTAAATCCCGAAGGTGCCAAGGCGCTGAGCGGACGAGAAGAGGAGAGGAGAATGAGAGGCAGCTGGCTAAACTGAGAAGAGCCAGGTCTTCAGTTGTTTTTTGAACACCGGAAGGGATTCCACCTGGGAGATCGAAGAGGGTAGAGTATTCCAGAGTTTGGTCGCCGCCACTGAGAAGGAGCGACCGCCCCATCTGGCTTTGTGAACTCTAGAGATATCCAGTTTTCTCTGGGATAAAGATCTCAGGGTCCTCCCAGGCATATACCATTTGAACATGGTTTTCAGCTGTTGTGACCCTATATTATGCAGGGCCTTGTGAACCGTACACAAGGCTTTGAAGGAGATTCGCTTCCTAATAGGGAGCCAGTGCAGAGTGCGAAGCCCCTCCTTTGCTGAATGCCTTTTCGGGATATTCAGGATCAGCTTGGCAGCCGTGTTTTGTATGACCTGAAGCCTGTTCAGAGAGGCCGTACTAGTATTCAGGTACAAAGCATTACAATAGTCAAGCCGGGTAGTAACCAGTGAAATGACCGTAGGCCGGTGGAGTGCTGATGGAATATACGGAAGCACCTTCCTGAGAGTCTTCAGAATGTAAGAGCAAGTACTGACAGTGCGACTGACCTGAGTCTCAAAAGTCCGACCCGCGTCAAAAATAACCCCCAAGTTTTTGACTGTTTTGGCGGGAACAGGAAGGGGACCGCAAGCTCCCGGCCACCAGGCATTTGACCAGATTGAAGTCTGGGGACCAAAGACTAGGACCTCGGTTTTTCCTGCATTGATCTTGAGGGAGTTATTTTGCATCCATCTGATAATGCTGGCCATGCACTGGTTAAATTTCTTGGCGACCGACTGCAGATCATTGGAGATGGAAACAATGATCTGCGTGTTGTCAGTGTAGGAGATCACCTGAAACCCAAAGGATCTGACCAACTTGGTCAATGGGGCCACATACACATTAAAGAGGGTGGGGCTCAGGGATGAGCCCTGGGGAACGCCACAGGGTAGGCTAAAAGCCTTAGATCTGAAACCCCCACAACTAACAGCATTAGTTCTCTCTGTCAGGAAGGAATGGAGGACCTGCAGGGCCTTACCCGAGATTCCCACCACTTTCAGACGTTGAACCATCCGGGTGGGAGAGACGGTGTCAAAAGCCGCCGACAGGTCGAGCATAATCAGCACTACTGACCCACCCTGATCGACCTGCATGCGGATATGATCAGTGGCAGCAATGAGGGCGGATTTGGTGCTGTAATTAGCGCGGAAACCATTGTGTGACTGATCCAAGATCTCATTAGAGTCCAAGTAATTCATCAACTCAATGTTGATGAACTTCTCTAGGATTTTAGCGGGCCGGAAGAAGAGAAATGGGGCGAAGGTTTTTCAATTCAGAGGTGTCAGCATTGGGTTTCTTAAGCAGGGGTGTAACAATTGCCTCTTTCAAAGCATCCGGATAACAGCCGGAGCAGAGGATATTTTTAAACACTTTGCAAAGAAAGTCAGCAATTGTGTTGGGAGCCATCTTGAGAGTGAGGGGCGTACACGGGTCAGAGGGGGAACTAGACTTGAGGCCCATAAAAAAAAACAAAGGGGCATATCTACAAGGGCTGGCGATAAAATTATCGCCGCTTTAGCGTCCGTTTTCGGACGAAAAGCGGCGATAATTTTAACGCCCTATTAGCAAGGACACACTAACGCGTGAATCCATGCTACATCGCCCTTTCCCTATCGCCCAGCTCTGCATCTCTAATGAGATGCAAAGTGGGCGTTCCTCCCCAGGATAACGGGATTATCAAGCCTCAGGCAAAGAAGCATAGCGACAAGAAAAGTAGCGATAACCTCTGTTATCGCTACTTTCCTAACGCCTGCTTTGAGACTGACTTAGCCATGATATCCTATGGAAGGTGGATATCATGGCTAAGTATGTCTTGCCCTATCAGCAAGCTATCGCCAAAAGTTGTGCGATTATCGCTGTATTTCCAGCGATAATCGCACAGTTGACAGCTTGCGCTCTGAATTTTATCGCTTTGGAGATAAGCGTTGCTGATAGCACGCTATCTCCGCGATAAAATTCAGAGTTGGGCGGCGATAATTATCCTCACGCTAAGAGCGCTGAGCGATAATTATCGCCAGCCCTTGTAGATATGCCCCAAAGTTTGTTCCACAGTAATCTGGGGAAATGCTGCCAAAGTAGGAGGGGGGCTCCCCCTTCCCTGGTCCTGCATGACCTTCATGCCCTCTGATTCTGCCATTTGCATATGGTTGAGCTCCCTGAAGATTTTAAGGACTTTGTCCTCGAAATAGGTAGCTATTCTATCAGAGAGGTCTTGAGAGGGGCACAACGCCCGCATCCCAGAAGGTTCTGATATCTCCTTGATCACCTTGAAGAGCATGCTGGAGGAATTGTCTGCAGCAAGGATCTTCTTAGTGAGGAAGTGAGCTTTGGCTTGAAAGATGGCTCGCTTATATTTCTGCAGCAGGGCTTTCTGCTTGGCTTTCTCCCTAATACAAGGGTCTAGCCGCCATCTGCGATCCTGCCTGAGACATTCCCTTCTGAGTGATCTAAGTTCATTCGAAAACCAAGGAGATGTAGGTTTGACTAACTTAAAGGTGCGCTCTTTAAAAGGTGCGACAATATCTAAGGCTTGAGTAATCCAATTGTGAAAGCCCTCTGCCGTAAGGGGGAAGGGACTGTGACTCCCCCAGCAGAGGGCTGGGAGGCACAGAAGCATTGAGGCACAGAAGCATTTGAATCTAGTTCCACCTAAGAAATTTGACATGTGCGAAGAGCCAGGTCTGGTGCCTTAGTGGACTAATGCGTCCACTGTAAGGGCCTGTGTTCGGCCTCTTGGTCACAGGTACAAATCCCAGCGGGTCCACTCAGCCTTTCATCCTCCTGAGGTCGATAAAATGAGTACCTGTTGGGTAGCAATAAACATTTGTTATTCAGCACCAAGATACCCTTCTGGGTGAACCTGGGCTTTACAAATACACGTTATGTTAATGAAAGACAAACATCATGATTTCTAGTGCTTATCTAGTGATAATGGAACACTAACACATGTGTTTAATAAATGAATGGAGATTCCCTCATTGGAAACTTGTCAAGATTTTACTACTAAAATTAAGTCTGTGTATGTGTGTCCATTTGGATGTGTTTGTGTTTACGTGGTATGTATGCCTCTGCGTGTTTGTGTGCATGGGTACATCCGAGTGTGATGTGTAAGTTTGTGTTTATGTGGGTATGTGTTTATCTGCGTGTGTTTGTGTGCGCATGTCTGTGCATGTGTTATTATGCCTTGAGACCCTCACGGGTGATTAGCCGCACTTTACAAGAACCTGATTGATTGATTGATTATGTGTGTTTGTGTTTTTGATGTATGCATGTGTGTATCTGGGTGGGATTGTGCATGCCTGTGTATGCCTATGTGTGTGTATTTGTGTGTGGTGTGTGTTGGTATTTATGTGGTATGAATGTTTGTGTCTGCATATGTTTGTGTGTGTCAGTGTGCCCGTCTCCCTGTTTTAATGGCTACGGTCCATCCTCCCTCATCCCAGTCCTCATGCACTACTGAAGTGAGTTCATCTTATAAGGTTTGGCACCCCACTACTAATAGCCTTTATCGTAGTATGACAGGCTCCTCAATAACAGGCTGCAGCGCTTTTAAATAAGTCATCAAGTTGCTGTTTTGCAAACCCCCAGATCACTTTGTAAGGTCTTGCTCATGGCCTAGACTTGTACGCAAATGCAATGAATGGCCACCATCTGACGGGGTGACTACTGGATGCAAAAAAAAGCTAGGAGATCCCCGTGGTGGCTACCAGATTCCAGAGAGACTCATTTCATATGAAGTACGGACACCTCACAGAAGAGATGGCCCAACGGTCGAGACACTCGCTACCTACACCTCGCAGAAGAGACGGCCCAACAGTCGAGACACTCACTACCTACACCTCGCAGAAGAGACGGCCCAGCAGTCGAGACACTCACTACCTACACCTCGCAGAAGAGACGGCCCAACAGTCGAGACACTCGCTACCGACACCTCGCAGAAGAGACGGCCCAGCAGTCGAGACACTCACTACCCACACCTCACAGAAGAGATGGCCCAACAGTCGAGACACTCACTACCTACACCTCGCAGAAGAGACGGCCCAACAGTCGAGACACTCACTACCTACACCTCGCAGAGGAGACGGCCCAACGGTCGAGACACTCACTACCTACACCTCGCAGAAGAGACGGCCCAACAGTCGAGACACTCACTACCTACACCTCGCAGAAGAGACGGCCCAACAGTCAAGACACTCACTACCTACACCTCGCAGAGGAGACGGCCCAACAGTTGAGACACTCACTACCTACACCTCGCAGAGGAGACGGCCCAACAGTCGAGACACTCACTACCTACACCTCGCAGAAGAGACGGCCCAACAGTCAAGACACTCACTACCTACACCTCGCAGATGAGATGGCCCAACAGTCGAGACACTCACTACCTACACCTCCCAGAAGAGACGGCCCAACAGTCGAGACGCTCACTACCTACACCTCGCAGAAGAAACGGCCCTGCAGTCGAGACACTCAATACCTACACCTCGCAGAAGAGACGGCCCAACAGTCGAGACACTCACTACCTACATCTCGCAGAAGAGACGGCCCAGCAGTCGAGACACTCACTACCTACACCTCGCAGAAGAGACGGCCCAACGGTCGAGACACTCACTACCGACACCTCGCAGAAGAGACGGCCCAGCAGTCGAGACACTCACTACCTACACCTCACAGAAGAGACGGCCCAACGGTCGAGACACTCGCTACCTACACCTCGCAGAAGAGACGGCCCAACAGTCGAGACACTCACTACCTACACCTCGCAGAGGAGACGGCCCAACAGTCGAGACACTCACTACCTACACCTCGCAGAGGAGACGGCCCAACAGTCGAGACACTCACTACCTACACCTCGCAGAAGAGACGGCCCAACAGTCGAGACACACACTACCTACACCTCGCAGAGGAGACGGCCCAACAGTCGAGACACTCACTACCTACACCTCGCAGAGGAGACGGCCCAACAGTCAAGACACTCACTACCTACACCTCGCAGAAGAGACGGCCCAACAGTCAAGACACTCACTACCTACACCTCGCAGAGGAGACGGCCCAACAGTCGAGACACTCACTACCTACACCTCGCAGAGGAGACGGCCCAACAGTCGAGACACTCACTACCTACACCTCGCAGAAGTGCTTCGGATGGTTGAAGATCCAGTACACTGCATCCTCCCTCACTGCATTCACTGCGGGAAGAAGGTTCAGGTGAATATGATTGCAGTGCACCCTCACAATGCAGGTCCTTTGCAACCACACTAGTTGCCATCAAGTCACAAGTGCACCAGGCAAGTACTTCACACCTTTAACTTCTTACAGTGTTCTCACTGCACCCACTGCACACTGCAGTAGCATTTCAGCTGAATGCCCCACAATATTCAGTGTGCACACTTAGAGCCAGTTTGCATTACACTGCAATCATTTTTGCCATGCCACCCATTGCAGCATTAGCCTGTTCACACTATACCCAGTGTGCATTCACTACTCACAGTACAGGGTGCAAGAAATTCAGGCCTGAGTTGCAAGGCACTGAAAAAGCCCATAACATTGCATGGTTGGCATATTTCAGGTAATTGCATTCAGAATGCATCCACTGCACATACAACTGCTCCTATAGCATCTGCTGCATGCTCACTTCACACAAAGTTTCCAGTCATATTGCACACAGTAAGTTACAGCACGATCACACTGGCCGCAGTACGTTTTCTGCATGATTCTGTTCAAATGAGTGTGAACATGAGCTGCACTGCAAATCCTGCACCCGCTAATCACGCTGCATCCTAAATCCATCTTATGCTCACTCGTTGCTCACACCACAATATCACACTGTAGGCTACAAACAGTTCAGGAGAGTACAGCCACACAGCACAAACTGCCATCACTGCAATCAAAGGACTTTGGGGGTCATTACGATGGCGTAACGATCGCCACCGCCGGGCCGGCGGTGGCGACCGTTACGCCATCGTAACGTGAATTACCCACCGCCATATTACGATGGCGGTGGGTATCGCGGTGGACGGGAAATCCGTCTGCCACTTTTCCGCCGGTCGGCAATCGTTACGATTGCCGGCCGGGCGGAGCTGGGGCACAATATGGTGGCGGTGCCTAGCAGGCACCGCCATCCATATTATGATGGTTGATTTCCAGGGCCTTTCCATGGCGGCGATGCCGCCATGGAAAGGCTGGCGGGGATTTGCTTTGGGGGCCCGTTGCGGGCCCCCGGGGCGTGGGGGGGTGCCCTCGGGGGTACCCCTGGTACCCCCCTGGATGTCCATGCACAAGGTGGCAGGCACAGCGTGGTGCCTGCCACGTTGTGCATGGAAATGCACAACATGGCATTTCAACATTGCGGAGGGTGCTGCAGCCTGCAGCACCCGCCGCAATGTTAAAACGCCAGATGCGACCGCCGAGGTGGCGGTCGCATCATGATTAGGGTGGCGGGACCGCCGCATGTCTGGCGGCCGGTCCCGTTACCGCTAGGGTGGCGGGCGGACTAAAGCTTGCCCGCCATCCTAATAGGCCCCTATGTAAGAACATGCTGATTTAACTGTACTCCTTGCACATTTCACTACTGCAGTACATGGCACTTTGCCTGAAGGCCCATAAATCTGCTCCCTGGGCTAGTGCATAGGTCCAAATTGCTGGCAAGCGTTTCTCTTTACATTCAGACACTTCCTTATTCTTTGTAATTTCTGTTCAGAGGTTCCTGTGTGAAAAGTATTTGGAAAATAAACCACCATATTTATAAAGATTGAAAATAGTGAGTTCAATGTCCAGTTGTGAGATACCATAAGATATAGGATTGCTTTTCCTCCACTATTTTGAAAAGTTTTTTTCTTTTATTTTTTTAAGCAATACTTTACAGACAAACATTGTCAAAGGCAACAGGACGGCACTCACATTAGAAAGAAGAGACCTATTGGCCTTGCCAATGCTTGTATTACTTAGTTGTGTAAAGCTGATGCTTTAGCCTTAGTATGTTTGTGGCATTTCCTATTCATGCCTCAGTAACTTTCTTTGCACTTTGTAGGCATTATCGGATTGATTTTTTCAACTTAATCTATTTGGTCATTATGATCAAATTCTAAATGTTGTAATAAACATTGCACATTAAAAAGAAAGTTAATATACAAGAGCTATGCTATATTTCAAATATTACTATATTTTACTGCAAAATAGGCAGTCACAAATGCAGTTACCTTGCAGGCACTAGGAGCATGATTCGGATGGTGCAAAAGTACCGGGTCCAAAAGTTATCAGAAATCCTCTAAACACATAATATTGCTATTGCTATTACATCAATTAATTCTATTATTTCCCTCTTTTATTTAGTTTTTCAGAGCACACCAGCGCTGCAGCCTCTTCTTGACACCTTTCCGTATTTTAGACTTAGAGCCACATGCCGGATGCTGCACAGCTGTTTTTTATGCGTCCCCAACCGGCTGCTCGCATTGGAAAGGTTACTTACTCAGTTATCCCTTCCCCTATGAGGCTCATTACCGGCGTAATGGTCGGAGCTGCAACTTGGAACCTGGGCCGGGGAAGGAGCAGCCGGACCTGATGGGGGCCCGGGGCAAACGCCTCCCGGAGGCGGGAAGCCCTCTCCCCCGTCGCGGCAGCCCATGAAAGAGGAAGCGAGCAGAATTGGTCGCCCCGAGGTAGCCGCTGCCCCCCCCCCAATCAGGGAGCGAGGCGGCAAGCGGCTGGGGGGAGGGTTAAGAAGGGTGGCAGGTCCCAGCGTTAGCACTCAACCCCCTCAACAAGACGAGAACGGAATGAAGAGTTGCCGAGGACATCCTGAAGACCGAGGGCAGCAGGAAAAAGCCCTGGCCCCGTGAGGCTGCCAGGAACGGGGCGGCAGAATCCTGCCGGCAAAGGCGCAGCTCGCCGGGGAGCAACTGAGAACCGGCTATGACCGGCGACAACCGGCGGCGGCAAACCTTGCCTCAACACCTTGGAAATCGCTTTACCAATGATGCCTTCGCGGCGACAAACAGGAAGAGAGGAACAATGAGCATTCGGGCGGTACTTACGGCCAGGATTACCATGGAGGAACCGGAGAAAGCGGCTGCTTACGACCGGAGCAGAGGGCGAACAACAGAAACGGACCAGCAGCGGTGCTCGGAGACCAGCAGTGACGATGCGTCGACTGGGCCAGGACGGCAGGCCTCGCAGGGGACCACAGGGCCGACACCAATCGTTAGGGGGGCAGCGCATGGGGATCGCTGAAGAGAATGCCTGGAGCTGCTGCATGACAAGGATCAGCCAGGCGGGCTAGGCCGCGCCGCACTGGGGGTCGGTGCGGGCGGTGGTCCACCCGGGCCCGGGGTTGAGATCAGAAGGAGCAGGTAAGAACGGGGCGGGGGACGGGCTGCAGGAATCCCAATGCACGTCCTGTGATTGATGCCCGGAAAAATAATCACTCGATTAATCTTCCCTTGCTAGGTATTTTGATTCAGAAGGGCTAAAGGGAGAGAAAAGCGACAGTTGGGAGCATCATTGGTCGACATCGGCAGGGGGGTGGTCCAGTGCCGGTGTGTAGATGGTGGGTCGCCAGGAGCCATAGCGCAGAGGCAATAGCTGGTTCGTTGGGGTCACAGGCCCTCCAATATGCAGAGGTTCGAGTCGCTCGGCCGGTGGCAGAGTATCAGTTAGTCGCCTTGCCATAATATACTGAATAAGGCAACACGAGGCACCTGGGTCTAGGGAGACAAATCCGGGTATATGTAGGATCGGTACAGAATCAGAGTTAAACTCGGCATGCGGATTTCACTTAAGAGAAGAAAGGTGCACGCGCGTTTCGCAGGTGTGCATCCTTTGCCTTACTACGGAATATGTTTAAGGAAACACCGTTCCCGAGTAGTATTTCAAATCTGGAGTGTAGCGCCCAGAGCACCCAGGTGGTGTCTCAAGGTGAATAGTATACCGAGATATGTTTTGTGAAACGTTGTCTGTTTACGGGATAGGTTTAGGGATCTATTTCGTCTGTTGGTCTTTCCAATTGGTATTTTAACGCTGGACCCATGTGGGGCCGCAAATGGACTCACATCCCGAGATATGCTTTGTAAGGAAAATGCGGGAGTTGCTTGCAAGTAAGCAGGTAATTTCGAACGTACCCCCTTCGAAGTCAATTTCAAGCAGCAACACAGTGCATCATTCAAACCGGGGTTGCTGGGTAGTCTGGGGCTGGATGTAGGTCCCGCGACCGGTCACCAGACTAAACACTAGACATTTATTAGGTTTCTTCAGATAGATGACACAGCAATACGTTTGAAGGAATATTTATCTTCAGGCTTTAATTTAGTCTAATCTTAGCCCAGATAGCAGGGAAGAAACGCTATAGGCAAAAAAACGCTACCTTTACGTAAATCTAGTATTGTCGATGGTTCAACTAATAGGTCTCAATACCCACGTTAGAAGTACGAACCTAAAGCACACACTAAAAAATGATTGGATTAAAGTGAAAAGGTGCAGTCGGAAAAAATCGGAATACAACTACTGACACGCGCACACAGGATATACTGTCACGGTCCGTGGGGTATCTGGGGCTTTGCAGCCACAACAGGAAACGAGCGGAACCAATATACAACAGCTATGTACGTGATTTAAGGCTTCAAACTGCTGGGTCGAGGAAGTTGTACTAGTGCTTGAGAGTCGCTTCGGCACTGCAGGATGGCAACGTGTTAACCATCCCTCACTAAGGGGGATATTCACAAGGACTTATCTCCGAGTTATCGCCAACTTAACGCAACAAAAGTGGTGACAGATTTAACACCCCATTCACAAGCGGTTGCAAACTGCAGACAACGCAAGTATTCCCGCGATAACCGTCCCAACATTTACCTCCACGGGTGACACCACCAACTAACCCTAATGAGATGCAGAGTAGGCGTTCCCGTGCAAAAACACACCGAAACACCACTACACCACTTTCACAACGAACTGCCAGATCTGCGATGCGAAACAAAAACAGGCGATAAGCCGCGGTAGCAGCAGGGAATTAACACCTGCCTTATGCTGGTGTTGAGCAGGACGACTACCTGCAGCATGAAAGGGAGCCCAGGCCAGAGCCTCATCTGAAGACCCACAGATGCCGTGAAGACAATGATCATGCAGCTCGGAGACCCATGAGGGCCACAACACCCACCGCCACAACCCCCAGGCCCCCCCAGGACAAACACATACTGTGCACGACACAAGAGCCACAAAAAGCGCATGACGTCGCACAATGACAAACAGAAACACACATGTTTAGACAGAAGAATGAGAAACAGTCACTCATCATTGAAGTAACAACCAAAAACTTTATTGAATACAACACAAAACACCAATGCGGAAGACTCCTGTCTGCTTCGTCCGGGACAATCCTGATGTCACACCCTGGAAAATATAGCACAAAATCAGAACGTGTGTCATGCGCACATCAAAGGAGCGAGACACAGAGAAACAGAGAAGAAAAGAAAGGCAGAGAGAGAAAGAGATAGAGAAAGACAGAAAGGGAGCGAGAGAGAGAGAAGGAAAGGAAAGGAGAGAGAGAGAGAGAGAAGGAAAGGGAGGGAGAGAGGGAGGGAGAAGGAAAGGAAGGGAGAGGGAGAGAGAGAGAGAGATAAAGATGGAAAGGAAGGGAGAGTGAAATGAAGAGAGAGAAAGAGAGAGAGAGAAGGAAGGACACTGCCGCCCCCGCGCACCCAGGCACCACTGCTCACCTGCTGCCACCGGTGTGTCTCCAACCAAGTGCTGGGATGCACTGCAAGCCACCAGGTCTGCAACCTGTAACCGAGGCAAGGGTCAATCATGTCAGAGTCCATCCCACTGCACACGGCAACAACGCCTGTCCGCCCCTGCGCATACATGCAGCCGCACCCTACCCCCTCCCGCCAGCCAGCGCTGGCTGTCCGCCCTTGCGCACCCAGGCCCCACTGCTCACCTTTTGCCGGCAGTGTGTCCACCAGTGGGCACACCACGTGCCCGTGCAAGCTCCAGGCCCCGGTCCCGCCACCATGGCATGCTCCACATCATGCGGATCCGCACCGCGGCCCAGCAGGTTCCACACATGGCGCTGAGTCCTGAGGCATCAATGACAGAGACCACATCACTGCACACGTCATCATCGCAGGCTGCACACCCGCTCAGCAATTTTGTTGCCACTAATCCTGTGCAACCCCAGTCAGCACCACGTGGTGGTAGGCCCGTGACGGCCGCAAGGCTTCGGGTCCCACTAACCCTGTGCAACCCCAGTCAGCACCACGTGGTGGTAGGCCCATGCGGCCGCAAGGCCTCGGGTGCCACTAACCCTGTGCGCAACAACTCATGGGCCCTTCATGATTGAGCCCCGTGGTACGTCCGTCATCCAGTCACCTCCGGCAGTGGGGAATGCGACGTTGCCGGCCCCTCATATACTCAGGGTCACATGGCCTGTGACGCCTGCGCCGGATGGGTGTGGTGTGTGTGCAAACCTGCCCTCAGGGAGTGGCCGCGACATGCTGACAACTAGACCAGCGACCTGCAGACCACTAGCGTGTAAACCTGTGACATGTGGTCATGTGGCCCCCCCCCTCGGAGAGTAAGCGGAGTGGTCTGTCCTGGCGTACGCCGGACCAGCGCAGGGCTTGGAACAATGACTCGGGGGCTCTGGGCGTGGTGCAGTCCATGTCCGGACAAGGAAGTGACTACTGCGTGTGTCCCTGTTGTGGTGTCTACGCCACCCGCAACGCAATCGGCAACGTAGCACACTGTGACTGGAATCCCACTAGATGAGCATCATTGACGTTAGGGGGAATCACTGACCCTACATTCATCCACACATTCATACTTTAATGATGAAAGACATGACACAGCAGTGCATTACTGAATGTTTATTGCACATCCAGTGGAGTTCAGCAGCTGGAGCAGTACAGGGCCATGCCAACCCCACTTCACAATATGGGCCCGAGGATGGCCAACCAGAGGCCATCGGGGAATGACAAGGACAGAGGATGAGGAAGAGTACAGTCCGCAGTCTGGTCGCCGTGTCATTGGTCACCAAACAGGATATGGAAGTCCATGTCGTGGTCCAAGGTGAGTGCCGCAGAGTGTATCGGGGGTCAGTGGGAGGTCATGGGGCCATGTGCGGCACCAAGGAGCAACAGGCCAGGTGGCGGAAATGAATGCTAGTGCCTCCTTCTGATCCCAAATCCAGCCACGTCCTCGTCCTCGGATGTGTGCCCTGCCCCACCTGTGGGTGTTGCAGTTCCGGCTGCAGCACTGTGTGCCACTGACACATCAGGGGCCGGAGGGGGATTGTCGGCCGCACTGTGTTGCAGTGACACATCAGGTGCCGGAGTGGAAACGTCTGCCGCACTGTGGGGGCACGGACACACCAGGGGGCGGAGATGTGGATGGTGTAGGGGCAGCAGCATTCATCCGCGCCACGCCTTGTGGCAGCAATGCCATGATGAGGACATGCAGGGCATGGTAGATCCCAGCTACATTTCGCTGATGTGCTACGGTGGCTGCCATCCTTTCCGCCTCCATCCGCACCATGTCCTCCATGAGCCTCCGCTTGCGTGCCATCTCCTGGCTGAGATCGCTGGAGCCACTCTGAGCGGACAGGTGTTCTTGTCTCCGAGTCATGACTCCAGCGATGTCAGCCAGGGCTCGTTGGAGACCATGGAGCGGCGTGTGGGTATCCGTTAGGGACTGGAGGTGGTCCCTGATGGGACTCAGACACCCATGGATGGCGTCCAGTTTGGTAGCCATGAGGTCGAACCCCACCCGCACCTGCTCAGCCATCTCCCTCTGGACCTCCAACACACGGCGTTGGAAGGCCATGTGTTGTTCGGGGGGGTCTTGGGAGACATCCAGGGTTGTGGGTGCCTCCTGCTGGGTGGTTTGTGGAGTGGGTGGGGTCTCCTTGATGCAGCTGGGCTGCCCTGGTCCTGGAGGTGAGTGGCGGATGAGTTCCATGATGTCTTGGAGGGCTTGGGTGTCGATGCTGGTGGTGTCCTCCTCGTCATCAGTGAAGAGTGGCTGGGACTGCTCTGCAGGTGGCGTTGACGGTGCCCGTGCAATGTGAAGGGGAGATGCTGTGTTACAATGTGTCCTCATGTATGTGGCCGCATGGTACATGTTGACATTCAGACAGCATGGCAATGTACATTGTGACAGTGTGTAGATCAGGGCCATGATCCAGAGTCATTGTGGGTGTGCACTGGGCTCTGCTTGATTGTGCATGTGTGCCATTGTGGCCATCTCCCCGCGTCCCCCCAGTACCTGGTGGTTACTCACCCTTTTGCTGTGGTGTTGTGTCATGTCGAGTAGTGTCCGGTCCCCCGACTCCTGCCACGGTCTCCACACTGATGACTGTCGACACCAGCTCCTCCATGTCATCCAGCTCCAGCTGTGGCGCTGGGCTCCCACCTCCAGTCTGCATTGCTGCCTTCTGGTTGCCTGCGAGTTTCTCCTTAGTCTTGCGCTTGATGTCAATCCATCGCCTCTTGACCTCGTCCATTGACCTCTTGTGCTCTCTGACGGCATTCACCTTGTCCACGATGGCCCGCCATAATCCATTTTTGGTGCCCATTGACACATTGGAGGTGACGAACAGTTGTTGATGGTGTTATATCGCCTCCGTGACCAGGATCCTATTCTCCTGCGGACTAAACTTCGTCTTCCTCTTCTTCTTGTCCTTGCCCTTCCTTGTCACCGAGGTCCCGGGCTGGTCGTCCGGGGTGCTTGTGGGGTTGCGCTTGTACTCTGCGCCTGCTCCGGCTGCCTCCATGGTGCTTCGGTGTTGGTCATTTTGTGTTTGTGTGTTTTTTCTCCTTTTGTAGTGATTTTCCTGCCTGATGTGTGTGTATGGCAGGCCTGGCGCTGCTTATCGCTGATTTCCTCATCGCGAATGGGCTCATCGCACGTTTTTTGGTGTTGGGGTTTGTGTTTTTATCTCTGTCGAGGTGGTTGTATCGCGGACATTGTCCGCGTTTTCGGGAGACTATCGCATGGTACCGCCGTGTTGTGAATTCCACGTTAACACGGGGTTATTTTCCCGCGATGGTCTGCGATGTGTAAAGTTGCGTTAACATTTTTGGGAGATGTTTAGCGCACGTTCTTGTGAATATCCCCCTCAGACTGATGGACAGAAGTTCCACAGGTGATAATAACACTTGCAAGCAGGACTTAACAAGCGAGATGGCAAACTTAACTAGCCGGCGCACAGTAAGGAATGCAGGTTCACGAGGATAGCACCGCCTCACGATTTTGCGAGCTGTCATATTAGTGAAAACACGTCACTTTCCCTGAAATACTGGACTTGAACACAGTTAGAAATTGGATCAGTGTCCTATGCAGCCAGTGACTTGTCCAAAGGGGGCACGACGGAGCTGAAACTTGATCATAAACTGAAAGCCGTAGGCCAGCTTATAAAATATCGCAAAACCAGTATAACATAAGGAAAGGTAATGAAAGCACCCGGCTTGCACTTTCTGAACAGCCTCAGTTCTGATTTCCATAGAGTTGGCTCCTCTTTACTGATGTCAGCAGAGAACAGGCAAACACGAGATATCTCAGTGCCCAAGTCCCGGAGAGCCAGTTGTGGTCGGGGTTTTTTCCCATCAATCAAGTTGTGTTCCCTTTAACATCCATGGTACATGGGTCACTGCAACCAGAATAACACTGCTTCCCAGCCATGGGCAGCGTTTCATTGACTAATAAAAGCAGCGAGTGCGTCCAATGTGTGATGTTGAAAGTAAGCCAACACATATAAAAATGGTCTCTTTAATCCAACCTGCAGCAGCATGGCTAGAAAATGGAGGATGCACAAGTCAGATGTCTTCTGCTCTTTTGCAATAGGCAGCATAGAATATGGATAACAACTGCAGCTGCGGTAATTCATTCTACCAGCCATACTAAACATACTGGGTTAGAACAGACACCACCAATTAGACACAGTTGAAAATGTCAATTTCGTTTTAAATATAGGAGCATGGATGCTACTGATTCACCCCCTGCAAGAATGTAAACTGGACCGGGGTGCAGCATGCCTGCTGACATTAGTTCACTTCTCAAGCAAATATTTTGGTTTTCTTTGTGTCTGATGTGCCATAGTGTAGCTGTATGGTCTCCATGGAAGAAAAGCAGACAGGGAGAGGTTGGCATTAAACCATGTCTTCACCCAGGGACAAATGTGCCCAGCCTCATGCATCCAAGGTTGAATTTGTAATAAGTGCCAGGGTCCTTGTCAGGAGGGCCCTGAGCCTTGCGCCACCCATTGCCCCTGGCAGCGCTGCGAGTGACAGTACCAACACAACTACTAACCATCTCATTCCTCTTGGTGTGACAATTTAGGCTACGCTAAGCCACAGAAAGCTATGAGAAAGCTGTAAAGCAGGCATAAGTTGCATCAGGGACATACGGCCAATCGTTCATCCATATGTTTAGCCTATGTGGCTAAAGGGAGCCCCTAACACCAACCCAGGAACAGGGAGAGTCAGGAGTCACAATGGCACGATTTGTCACGCTGAGACAAAATACAGAAATGAGTGGTCAGATGTTAGAACTTATGGCATCATCCAGAGTACCATACGCTGGGGGATGGTCACACAATAACGGAGGTCATTAGACAGAGGATTCGGCAGGTGGGAATCTCAGAAGAAGGATAATTACATCAGCTAGCTTGACAGCTGTTGGGGCCCGGGAGTTCTCCATTAACAAGGAGTTGAAAATTAATTAGCCTGGGCCCGGTGGGGAATTCAGGCTGCACAAGAGAATACGGTAAACACTGTAGATTCTTGCTGCGCTTTGATAGAACTCTGCTCAGGGCGGAACCCCAATGGGTACTACACTCTCGGATGTCACGAAATCAGAGAGTAATAAAAAGTTGAGATAGCATTGGTGAGTATTGTCATGCCAAGAGAAACGACATGACGCTTGCCTGGTAGGGTGTTAGAAGGATAAAGGAACAGCGCAGAAGGTTAATACGCCTGCACCAAAGACTGAGTTGCCAGGCAAATCACAAAGGTATTGCAGGAGCTACTGCCTTGGTGAAGAGATATGGGTGCGACTGGCAGTTATAGCATGACTGCCAAGTAAGAACGGTGAGCTATTACCAACAGCAGAGAGCTGCATGCAACGATAAGGTATTGTTAGAGCATACGATTTCCACAGTCCTGCATTACCCGAAGGTTGAATAAAGGGTTAATTAGGGGAGAAATCAGTTCTTATGACAAAGAGAACCCCCTCAACACAGTAATACGTTTAAATCCTGAGTTAGTGCTTATCCGGACCAAGCAGGCGAAGCTACACTGCATATCAGTATGGGAAACTGGTTACCACGACAGCTTGTAGTTGGCTGTCCTAGATAACATTGACAAGACACCGTAGAACCCAGAGGAATGCAAATGTAACGTTGTTAAAGGAGAAAGCTCTCTAGCAGCCAGAGGCATAAGTGGGGGAGAGGGAGAGGGACTCTTGCGCAAGCGGTCTACAGTGCAGCAGATTGCATGTGCGCTCCAGGGCTCAATACGGTAAACCCAAGTTTCAGTTAGCATGAGTTAGTATTGGCAGTCATCTTGGTGCAGTCTCATAGCCTCTCCGGCAGCCCACATTTGAATGAAGATGAGTGTAGAAACACATGAAGCACAGGGAACGGAGAACTAAAATGCCGTCATTCAGTGGGCGCGGCAACAGCGCACAAGGAACAACTCGACAGAGAAGTATCACTGGTAACGTTGCGGATGGCCCACGGAGTATATTCCAATGAGATGCTCGTGGGAGCCAGGGACCACAGAATAAGACATCTGAGGGGAAGGATTAGCAATAGGGAAATGCAGGGAACCGGCTTCTAGCAGCTGTGGTTGTGTTAAATCAGATGCTAAATGAAAAAGGTTTTTTGGGGAAAACAGTAATAATCCATGTGAGACATCAAGGGAGAGGGAGACACGTCACCTACTATGTTTCGGCAAGCAGGGGACATGACTAGTGACAGGTTTGGCACGCTTAATCCCTAGCGCATTTTACTTCATTGGTAGCCCACTGGCTCCCCTCTGTGCAAATAGTAGTAGTAGGGCAAAGTATTACTCCAGGACAGGAATAACCTACACGTTGTAGCTTACGAAGAAGTCTGGGCAAGTCAGGGCTGACAATGGCAAGTCAGCAAAATATTGTAGTTGAGAACAGGGGACACCTGACAGGGGTGGGGACGGACATGTTCTTACTCAACATTGTAGGGGTCTTAGAGCAGATGGGTTTCTCTTGAAGAAGGATGGAAGGGGAAAGCAGGCGGGAGCTCCCTCCGATCGTCAAACCGTAGGTAGCGTGGCGGAAGAAACCCAGGAAAGATACACAAAAGAGAAAATTACTTAAGGTAGATGGAAGGCTCACACAGAGTCCTTGGGATGCCTCACGGCAGGGGCACTGAGTAAGCTAATGACGGCACACAGCCACAGGCAGAGTAGATGGGATGCTCCCACAGGGTCATTGGGATGCCACATGGCAGGGGCCCTAAGGAGCAGGCGAGTGGTCAACAAAGGGTCCAGGGCAAGCGGAACGGCACTTGCAGCCCGGGCAGGTCCTGATGGACGCCCACAGAAATCGGTAACAAGGGGAAGCCTGGAACCGCAAACACAGAGGTCCGGCAAAAGGGGCACCTTGCAAAACTGTGCTGTCTGTGAGCAAATAATGACAAGTAATGTACAAGGACAATGAAGGTATATAATAGCCTGGATGTTTATGAACGACCAATTAAAATTGCGAAATGTACAACCATGCTATGTTTAAATAAACTGCGACCTTTCAAGGCACCAAATCACGTTGTCACTTGAGTAATTAAAGGAGAAAGGGACGCAGTATGTGGGCACGGGGGGGGGGGAAGGCTCGCCCCTGGGAGGGGTTGGAACCCGGGCCAGGGAATGCGCAGCCGGACCCGATGGGAGCCTGGGGCAAACGCCACCCGTCGCGGAAGCCCCCGAAAGAGGGGGCAAGCAGGATTGGTCGCCCCGAGGTAGCCGCTGGCCCCCCCAATCAGGAAGCGAAGCGGCAAGCAGTTGGGGAGAAGTTAAGGAGGGACGCAGGGCCCAGCGTTAGCACTCAACCCCCCCAGCAAGACGAGAATGGAATCCCACCCACCCACGCCAAGGGAAGCGGGGCGTCGCAGCCGCAGGTTAGAGGTTAGGCAGAAGAAACCCAGGAAAGATACACAAAAGAGAAAATTACTAGAGGTAGATGGAAGGCTCACACAGTGTCCTTGGGATGCCTCAGGGCAGGGGCACTGAGGAAGCTAATGACGGCACACAGCCACAGGCAGAGTAGATGTGATGCTCCCGCAGGGCCCTTGGGATGCCTCACTGCTGGGCACTGAGGGAGCTAAATGACAGCACACAGCCACAGGCAGAGAAGATGAGCTGCTCACACGGGGTCCTTGGGATGCCACACGGCAGGGGCCCTGAGGAGCAGGCGAGTGGCCAACAAAGGGTCCAGGGCAAGCGGAACGGCACTTGCAGCCCGGGCAGGTCCTGATGGACGCCCACAGAAATCGGTAGCAAGGGGAAGCCTGGAACCGCAAACACAGAGACCCGGCAAAAGGGGCACCTCGGAAAACTGTGCTGTCTGGGAGCAAACAACGACAAGTAATGTACAAGGGCAATGAAGGTATACAATAGCCTGGATGTTTATGAATGACCAATTAAAATTGTGAAATGTACAACCATGTTATGTTTAAATAAACTGCGACCTTTCAAGGCACCAAATCACGTTGTCACTTGAGTAATTAAAGAAGAAAGGGACGCAGTATGTGGGCATGGGGGGGGAGGAAGGCTCACCCCTGGGAGGGGTTTGGAACGAGGGAGGCTGGTTCGAGTCTCGGCGCTGGCTCAACATCCTGTGATTCCGGGCAAATCACTTAATCTCCTTGTGCGTACCAAAAAATGAATGTATCCCTGTGTAACGTAACTGGTGCTGATGGAAAGAGCTCCAATATCTTCGGATGAGTTTGTGATATATAAAACTGCAAATATATATATATTTGCTCTACAATGCAGACTGACGTCGCCAGGTGCACCCTACGAGCTGAGCTGGAGAGACAAAGAGACCATAGCACCCACCTAGAGAAGCAGTGAAAATACTGCTGCTCCCAGATTGAGGCTCTCTCCCCTAATTACAGATTGTGATGAATTCACTTTAAATTCTTATATAGACTCTTCCGCAATCCGAAGACACTCCACAGGATGGGCCTGGCCAGTATATGCATGTTGCCAGGGCTTCAAGTGGGCCGGGACCCGTCGGTGCTGAGCACCGGCAGTTTTTAAAAGGGGGCCTCGAAACAGGTCCCTATCGGGCTCTGTTTTATGGCCTAACACAGGCAGTCCCTTTTTGCGGACTGCAGTCACCGCATGCACATCGATGTGCGCGTGCTCATTTTGCTCACTGCTCACTTCTTACTAGTGCACTTTAGCACTCAGCCCACTAACACCCAGTGCCCACGTTCATTGTGAAGGAGCTCACTCCCAGGGCCCTGCCCATGGCCAGCACTCCTCTGCTCTGTAACTAGGTCTGCACTTCACAAGTCCACTTACTCACGTGTGAACTAATGGCACTATACTGCAGCCAAAGTCTCAGGATTGTGGAATGTGCAGACATTATGGAAGTGGGACAATACATTAACAAAACATCGCTGATATTATCACATTCCCCAAATATTTAGAAGAAATCCGCACTTATACTACACTATCAAAGTTCGTTTGACAAACCTGCCTATCAACAATACACCTGGTTACTAATTCAAACCTTCATGTAGATGTGAGCAGGGAGGAATGCCTTGCAAACACATATCAGTCATTTCCAGGAATACAGGAACATGTGCCATTTGGCTGAACTCCCACATTGCTACGATATCTTCCAAGAAGGAGTTCAAAATAAGCATGCAAGCTCACTGTACACAAGAGCATAGCCAAAACACATGGTGGTATAATAAACAAGGATTGACAAAGCCAATAGCTCCCACCTATGCTAGAGCTATTGGATTTGGCAATGTGTTTAAGCCATGATTTAGACCACACCCCTAATTGGATAGGCCACACCCCTTTACGAGTTTTGCCACGCCCCTTTTAGAGCACCCCTAGTTTTTTTCCCACTTAAAGCCCTACATGTTGTGTAGGTGATGCCGGATGCCGAACATAGGCTTTCTGCATCTGGCCTGGGGATGTCCACAGATTACTGGCTATTGGTTGGCGTCGGCCATATTTGACACTGTATGCTGCATCATGGACTTCCAGGCCCTTCGGTCCCCCACTGTTTGCAGTACTGAGATAGGTCTATGATATCCCAATTGCTGCCCGCCAACTCAGTGCAATGTTGTTTCTCCTCGCCAAGCGCAGAGTGGCAGTATATTGGGGCAGGAACTCGGTCCCTGAATGCTGGATTGGGTAAATGATGTGTCATAGTTCCATGAGCAACTTAAGCGACATTGGGATCTAATGCCCAGCCCGTCCAGCCCTTCGAATATGTGGGACCAGTTGTTATCGAGCCTCACAAGGAGACCGTAAATGCCCTGCATTGTTGCAGGCATCACAGAATGTCTCATGGGACTAAACGGGGCTGCCAGATGTGAACCCATCCCCAACATGCAACTCCAGGCGATGTATCTGCTGCCATACATGAGCTAGCCCACTTGGAGCTACCACCATGTTACTACCCACAACACTGTAATGCAATGATCTCCTCCATCTGATACTATTCACCTGCCACTGTATTACCTCTATGCCTGGACATTGCTAGTACACCTGGGTTGTGATCTGTGCAGTGGTATGTAAATACGTCATGTGATATATCACCGGTGGGTTGGAATATACATGTTGTTATGTCTCTGTTCCAGACAAAACCTCACAAATAATTTTTTTTTTAAATTACGATAGGAAACAGTAACACACCTCATATCCAATCGCAGTTCGGAGACAATTTTTTTTTAAATGTCAAAACATGCCAAATTTTACTACAATAACTAGCATGCATAGTTTCTTAGTGGTTATGGCACACAAATATGCATTTATTATTTATACATATTGTTTTTTCATTAAAATTTACAGGGGGAATATGTAAATCTTTAAGAAAAATGAACAGAGAGAGTTCTTTTTCAAGATTAGTAATGTTTACACCTTTAAAAATAGGCTTACAAAAGGCCAGCTCGAACACGCCTCATAGTGGGAACACAAGAAACTCCAGACTTCTTCTGGTCTATTTGGGCCTCATAAGTAGTGTGAGCATGAGTCCTATGGCACGGCGAACATAGGAATCTCGCCTGGGCATACCCATCACATTTATGGCATCTGATACAACGAACTACAACTTAATACAAAGATTACTTGATTTAATCTCGGCCACTGAAGATTGATTGGGCCAGATTCCAGCCCACATGCAAACCAGTCTTAGGCGTGCTCCTATACAACAGTCCAGCTCGAACTGCCAGGCTCCCCAATGAGTCGTATGTAGGCCAAAACCAGTCTGGCAGAATATTTCAAGCATTCCTTCCTTCCATCACTTTGTTGGTTATTGCATGATTTCGTTTTTAGTAATTTTACATTTTCACATTTAGCAGTTTCAAAGGAAACTGAGGACTTCAATACCCAGAATGCACTGCTGTAGCCATGAGCAGATAACTCCATAAGCATATGGCCTGATTACCTGCGAAGGCTAAAATGTAATCCCGAGGTCCTCTGGAAGGAAGACATAGAGAAGCACAGACATATGTAGATTGCCTTGAAATACAACGCTACGTTCACAGTTTCAAATGGGCAGAGTTTGTTCACATGAGATGCGTGTGGTGTACATTACTCTCTTCCTTTTGCACCCATAGTTTTAAGTTGCAAAATGTACTGGCTGTCCTTTTGGGGAGTCCATAAGATTCTCAAGTTGTCCAATATCAGGCATGAGTAGCTCATCTAGTCCCATGTTATCTTTGCACTCCTGGGGGCAGATTTACAAGGCCCTTGCGCCACTTTTGCGTCACTTTTAACATGGGAAAAGTGACGCAAAAGTGGCGCAAGGGGCTTGTAAATCTGCCCCCTGGTCTTTAAAAAACCTTAATGTGAAAATCAAGACTTCGAGTACCAGTGGCCACTGCCTTTGCCAGCACTGCTTCTCAATTCATAGGACAGGAGAGTGGTGGGGTGGGCCTAATACTACCATGGGGCGCATGCACCACCATCATGAGGTCCCTGGGTGGCTTTAAGACTACCTTGCGGGACATAGTGTTGACGGGCACTACTTTGATGTCTTCGGAACCTGAGGGATCCCTGTGAGTCCATTCTGCACTCTGCAGTGTCAAGATAGGTTTCCAGAATTATACTAGCAGCGTGAGTAACTGGAAGATCTGGGATTACGCTCCCATCAAAAAAGGAATATAGATTCTCAAGTCATCATCAGTAGGGTGCTTGTGTGCCCCCCGCCCCCGAAGGTAATCATAGCATTAAGTTACATAGGGTAGGGGTCCAGAGAAAGCCCTGGGCTTACTCCTTCCGGGGCCTGATGTGCATGTGTGATAGGCTGAGTGGCAATTCACAGAGACTTCCTGAACCGGATGGAGAGTGAAAGGCAGGTAAAATGCCATCTTGGAGCTTGTAGGCCCTAACATGTCCCCCCACCCCCGTTTTCTAGACTCCACGTTCTTGCCTCATATTCAACCCATGTTGTATTGTCCATAAGTAACATCACCCCATTTCAACATGGCGGGCGATCGGTAGGCCTCTGGCAGGGGTGGAGGTCTAGATTCCGCCATATGATTGGCAGGATCCCTGTCTGTGCTCCTGCCTTGATTGGATTGTAAAACCTTTGTAGGGGTGCTTGAGACTTCTAGATATATGTTTGTAACTTTTTTCTTTTCATGAGAATAACCCCAGTACAAATGTATATAACCCAATACAATTCTCAGAAGGATGAAGTAGCAAAAGACATTAAATAGTGCAGATATTAGTATAGGTTTACAGACCAGGTAAAGTTGGATCTTTCCAACTACCTACAAAGTTGGTCTAGATAGGTTTGCCCTATCTACACTACACCACTACACCAGGTTGATAAAGTTAAGCAATCAGATGAAAAATATTTACAAACGTTAGTTTTAAGAAAAAATAAATTTCCAATAAATTTCACCACAGAAGATGGTGACAAACTTCACAACTTCACAAAGCTGCAGAGTTTGTCACCTTCTCAAAATTTAATTGGAGGTATTTTAAATTCGAACCACCATACTGACCACTCCCACAACTTAAAGAGTACATGTCTGAAAGAAGAAGAGCTAGGATTTAAGATCGTGATAGGGCATTGAGCTCTAGTTTGTGCCTGCCAAGTATCATTACATAGCAGCCTCAAGAGTTCAGAGTTCAAGGTCATGTTACGGAAATGCTGTTCTTCCAGACAAAAATGGCAAATTTATTTAGTACCTTACTTTAATGTGGAGTTTGTCTAACAAATATTTCTCCAATTCAGGTTAGAGAAAAAATATATACCCTGAAACAGAGGAACTTGAATTGGAACCATTGCTAAACAAACATATATAGGTCACATCGTGCTTTCTGTAATTTCATGTGTCTAATTTTAAATGTAAGCAAACAATTCTAGTAATAAAACTAGAGAGGTGGCCCCACTATCCAAGGGAGCAAGGCACTGGAAACCAGCAGTAAATAAAACTTCCCCTGGAAGATTATTCTCACACTCACACAACACTCAATATTAACACACCATACTCTCTACACATGCATGGTATAAAGGTCCATACTTCTAAAATAGGTGTCAAATATATGCCCCACAAGGTGTAGTGCTTACACTATTTTATTCTTTAGATCATATAAATCACATTCTCAATCTCTTAAAAATTCATTTTGAAAAAAACATATCCAATACAAAATTAAACTTCATGAGTTTCTTATACTCCTCATCGTAATACAAATCACACTAATAGTTAAAAACAAGTTAAAAACATAGGCGATGAAATACAATAAAACAAAACCATGTAAACAGACGCAAGATTAATAATCAAACAAAGGCAACCCTATAAGTACAGTTTCATTTAAGCTGTTACAGATAATGATCCACCATCTAATAAACAGAAAGGCCGGTAGGATTGTTACTCCTATCCCAGAACTTCATCTGGTTGGATTCGATATCGTTGACGTTGACGCGTTTCGGTGGCATAAAATTTGGATTTCTCAACCACCTTCTTCAGGACTCACATTTAGGGATTTCTCATTTGAGTTATGGGCGAATTTTTTATCTACATATAAAAGGAAGACATTAGGACAGGAAAAAACTCTTGTGAATAGTGCAAGAAAAACTATTCTATATATAAGCCCACTTCCTATGCGTGCTCTTAATTAACTGGGCCTTTAATTAATTTTCTAATAAAGTTAATCAATATAAGAACATCAGTTAACACTACACCTCCATTTTAGATAGGGTAAAGAAGAACCTACAATGGTACCAACAAAATATCTCATACAATGCATACAACTATCTCATATACCATTTCCCTCATTTGTTCCACATTCATACATCTTAATAGGCATGCAACTTAACTCACCGCGATCAATATATCGCTACTTTTAATAGGGTTCTTCGCTGGCCTCTATCCGGATGATGCCATCATAATTTAATGGCTTGCAAAGGTATATAAACGATAATTCTAAAAGATAAAAAAGCAAATGCTGTTTCTGTTTCTAGTTCTCTAATATAGTGGAGCACCTAATTTAAGGTGATGGTTATATCTCTTACCTCCCACTGTTGAATATGTGGGACTTAAACCTGGTTCATCCCCATAAAGTCTTGCTTTATTCGACTGTATCAAGCTTCTTTGAGTATTTTATGTTTCTTTTGAAAATCTCCACTGGTTTAAAAACGACAGTTTACCATGTCTCTAAATAACAAAAAAAACAATAGAGAAGGCTTAATCAATAGAGGGAACTAAATTAGATTCTCGGAATTTTATATCTGAAAAGCATGGTATAAACGCTTACCTTCCAATTTTTAATTCTGACATGGAAGACTTATGTATTTAAAATAGTTTCTTTCTTCTATTACTGGTCTCAGTGCTATTGCGCTCACCGGTAGCCGCCCCTCTCATCTGGTATTCGTACTACCTGAAAATGAACCAACGCAATATATTCCCTATTAACCCTCGCACATGGATCATACAATACTTCTCTTTAGATTGCATTTACCAACTCATATTATATATCCGCTTTATATGATCATTGAGATATACTTTCTTAATCATTAATTTGTATTTGACTCAATGTCCTGGTTTAGATCTTAAAAGAATCTCAGGATTACTAGCTATTTACTGGATCATGTGAAACAGCTCCCCAGGTTGCTAGAGCAAGATCTATAACCACCCATCATGTCGTGTAAATCCAAGCCTTCATATGAAATATTTTAGTGCTCGGGAATTTATTCGTATTTGAAGTAAAAACCTCTGCGCATATTCTAAATCATATAAAGCCACATTCGGCTATACAAACAATTCTAGCCAATGAAACACATTTTTAGATATAAAATACCTATTCAAATATTTCACACATTTTTTTAGTATCAAAACGTATTTTGTCCTTTTTTTTAATTGTATAGAAATAGCAAAACTATTGCGAAATCAGCTATGTCACAGGTTATCCTTAAATAAACTTTGAAGCAAATATATTTGTCTCACCTTTCTATCACATAAACTGCAAAAATAGTGCAAATGGATCTGTCCTGATTTTTAGGTCTCAGCCTACCAGACAGCACATTTTGCTAAAGACATCTTGGGGACATTCAGAAAGCTGACCAAGGAATGCATTCTGCCCGTTGCTTACTATTGACATTGTGGTTTGTAACTCACCTTTTTTGGCTTTCTTTTTGCTGGTTTTATTTGTGTTAGGCTGTTCAACTTGAGTTTGTCCCTCCCATTGCCCAATCCTTATTTACAGTATCCTTCCAAGTGCTCCCCTTCTGCAAACACACCTTCAAATCTTGTTCTGTATGTCGGTGCAAATGTAATGGGCATTTCAATTGAAGATCTGTTGCCTGTAATGTCAGTGCGCTACCACACCATGCATACTCCCTTTTACCCCACTCCACTCTGCTGTGCATCACACCACTCCACTCTGCTCTGCACCACTCCACACCACTGCATTCTACTCTGCACCACTCACACTGGGCTACTCCACACTGCATCACTACACTCTACACCATTCCACTCTACGCCACTTCAGTCTACACCTCTCTAATCTGCATCTCTCGATATTCAGACAAAATATCTACATTTTAATATCGACCTACAGAAATATCAAGTTGGAAATATCAGGCAGAAATATCGTCAGCAAGAATATTGTTGACAAGAATATCGATTTATTTTATTTTATATGAGTAAAATAATTATCATGAATTAATAATTAGTTGTTAATTAATAGTAAATATTTAATTGATAATTAATGTTAATTGTATAATTACATTTTTTAAATTTGAGATTTAGATGCAGGTTGAGGGTTTTGTAGGGGTATAGGGTGGGAAGTAAATCAATTATAATTAATTAAGAATTATTTATTATTATAATTACTTTATTAATTGATAATTAATTATGTAAATTGCGTACTCATTATTTTGTATGGTTTGTTGTTTTTGTAAGGGGAAAGGGTGTGCAGGAAATGAATTATAGTATTTAATTAATGTTAGTACAGGACAATTATTCAATTGTTAATTTGTTTTGTAAATTGTGTAATTAAGATTTTTTTATGTTATATATTTGGTGTCAGTTGTATTTGTAAGGTTCTAGGGAGGGAGGTAATTAAATATAATTAGTTTGTTATTAGTTTATTATTAAATGTTTAATTGATAATTAATTGTGTTAATTATGAAATTAAAAATGTTTTAAATGTATATATTAGGTGCAGGTTGTTCGTTTTCCAAGGATAAAGGGTGGGAAGGGAAATAAATATAATTAATTTACTATTAGATAATTATTATTAATATTTTATTTGATAAATAATTATGTATAACGTGTGAATATTATAATTCAATAAATATATTTTAGGTGTGTGTTGTGTAGTTTGTATAGGTATAGGGTAGGAAGTTACTTAAGTAATAAAAAGTTGAAAAAATATTTAGATATTATTAAAAATTGTGTTTTTTATTCTGTTATGTGTTAACTGTGTTGTGCTTTTTTATTTGCAAAATATCGTATTTATTTGTTGTTAATATTTTGGGAATTTAGTTTGGTATTTTAATTATAATTATAATATTTGTATTAATTTAAAAGATTGTAATAAATATGTAATGTGTATATTTTTTAAATAAAATTATATATATACATTTTTCATTTAATTATTCAAAAATGTTGTTATTCATTAATGTTTTTAAAATGTTATTTTTTTTTTTAAAGTGAACTACTGTGTATGTAATGTTGTAAAGAGTGACTCGAGTGGAATAGTAAGTTTTACCCCTCCACAATCCTGACTGTTGTACTGACTGGAGTGGGAACAGTAAATCTCCCCCCCCCCCCCCAGAATCCAACACTTTCCCTACTGTTGCACTGACTGGAGTGGGAAAAGTAAATTTGACCCCTCTGCAATGTAAATTGTTCCCTACTATTGCACTGATTGGAGTGGGAATAGTAAATTTAACCTCTCTGCAATCCAACACTTTCCCTAATGTTGCACTGACTGGAGTGGGAATAGTAAATTTTACCCTTCCACAATCCAACACTTTCCCTACTGTTGTATTAAGTGGACTGGGAATAGTAAATTTAACCTCTCTGCAAACCAACACTTTCCCTAATGTTGCACTGCCTGGAGGGGAAATATTACATTTTTCCCCCTGTGCAATTCAACACTTTCCCTAATGTTGCACTGACTGGTGTGGGAATAGTAATTTGTAATCTTCCTGACTTTAATTTTTTTGTGCTGCTTTATAAATTGGAGTGGCTATACTATATGTTTTATTTGTGGAATTTTATAGTTTAGTTTTTATTAATTAAATGTATATTATTATATTTTTGTCTAGTTAAAATTATAATATTTTTAATTGGTAAGGCTTTTAATGTGTTATATATTTTTAGTAAATGTACATTTTTATATTGTTTATTATTTTTATTTGTAATTAAATTGGTATGTTTTTAATGTTTTTATGCTATTAGTTATATATATATATATATATATATATATGTATATTTGTTTTGTGTTATAGTGGTATATTGAAAAACAACATATTGAATTAAACTTTAGTTTAATAATATTTTAGAATTAAATATATATAATTAAATGTATATACTATATATGTGTGTTATTTATTTAAAATAATTCTTAAATTAATAAAATTCATGCAATTTTTATTTTATTACTGTTAATTTTAAATATATTTAGTATTTATTATTCATGTTTTTATATTTATAAAAACTATATTTTTGACAACTATATTAGTGACATCAATATTTTTGTTGTTAACATTATAAGTATAGCATGTTGATATTTTTATGGTTGATATTTTTGTGTTGATAATTTTGTAGGTCGATGTTAGTGGGCTCGATATTCTGACAGTGAACCGCATCTCTCTACGCCAATACACTCTGCCCCACTCTACTGCACTATGCACCAATGCACTCTTCACTACTCCACTCTATGCCAATACACTTTACACCAGTTCACGCTATGCCACTCCACTCCGCAACCCTGCACTCTATGCCACTGCACTCTATGAGACTGAACTCTATGCTAATGGACTCTACTCTGCACCACTCCACTCTATGCCAGTGCACTCTATGCCATCCGCACTATGTCACTCAAATCTTCTCCGCACCACTGCAGTCGATGCCACTGCACCACTTCACTCTTCCGTGCACCATTACACTGTATGCCACTTCACTCTACTGCTGAAATAATCTACTCTGCGCCACTGCCAGGCCACTGCCCTCTATGCTGCACCACTCCATGCCACTCTACTCTACTCTGTACCACTCTACTCTACGTCTCTGCACTCTACTATAACCCCTCCATTCTATGCCAATACACTCTACACCACTTTATTAAAAAATAATGCACTCTACACCAATCTACTCTGCAACACTGCACTCTACGCCACTATACTCTACTCTGCAACACTCTACGCCACTGCACTCTACACCATTGTACTCTACACCACTGCACTCTATGCCACTCTGTTCTACTCTGCATCACTGTAATCTACACCACTGCTCTCTATGCCACTCTACTCTGCACCACTCTACTCCACTCTACGCCACTCTACTATACATCACTCCACTCTACAACAGCCTACTCTGCAACATTGCACTCTCTGCCACTGAACTCCACGCCACTGCACTCTATGCCACTGCAGTCTACTCTGCACCACTCTTCTCTTTGCCATTCTATGCCAATGCACTTTACGCCACTCTACTCTGAATCACTCCATTCTAGACCACTGCACTCTACCCTGCCCCACCCCACTCTGCACTGCCCCACTGTACACCACTGCACTCTACAATACTGCACTCTAATCTATGCGACTGCACTCTACGCCACTTCACTCTACTCTGAAGCAATCTATTCTATGCCACTGCACTCTACACCACTGCAGTTTACGCCAATGCACTCTACACCACTATACTCAAAACCAATACACGCTACACCACTGCACTATTCGCCACTATACACAACTCTGCAACACTCTACGCCATTGCACTTTATGCCATTGCACTCTATGCCAATACATTCTAAGCCACTGCACTCTAAGCCAATCTATTCTACTCTGCACCACTGTACTTTACACCACTTCTCTCTATGCCACTATACTCTGCACCGCTCTACTCTACGCCACTGCACTCTATGCCACTATATTCAGCTGTGCACTATTCCACTCTACGCCACTCTTCCCTACGCCACTGCACTCTTCACCACTTTGCTCAAAACCAATACACTCTATGCCACTACACTGTATGCTACTCTGCAACATTCTTCTCTATGCTACTGCACTCTAAGTCACTGAACTCTACGCCTCTCTATTCTATTCTGCACCACTGTACTCTACACCACTGCTCTCTACGCCACTTTACTCGGCACAACTCTACTTTATGCAACTGCATTTAATGCCACTGCACTCTAAGCCACTCTACTCTACACCACTGCACTCTACAACACTGCACTCTCCACCACTCTACTCTGCACCGCTCTATTCTGCGCCACTTTACTCTACACCAAATCACTCTACTCCTCTGTACTCTACTCTTCACCTCTCTACTGTATGCCAATGGACTCTACTTTACTTTGCACCACTGCACTCTTCACAACTGCACTATACACCACTCCAGTCTAGGCCACTCCACTACACTCTGCACCACTCCACTCTACGTCAGTGCATGCTACGCCACTACTCTATGCCACTCACTCTACTCTGCACCATTCCACTCTACCCTGCACAACTCTACCCTACAGCACTCTACTCTGCACCACTGCACTCTATGCCAGTCTATTCCATGCTGCGCCACTCTGCACCACTCTACTCCAAATCACTGTACTCTACCCAATGTGCCCTACACCACTTTACCCAAAACCAATGCCTCTACGCCAACTGCTCTGCACCACTGCATTCTATGCCACTATACTATTCTCTGCAACACTCTACACATCTGCACACTACGCCACTCTTCACATTGCGCTCTATGTCACTGCACTCTACGCCACTCTATTCTACTGTGCGCCACTGTATTGTATGCCACTGCACTCTACAGCACTCTACCGTGCAACACTCTACTCTATGCCACCATACTCTATGCCAATGCACTATATGTAGGAGAGTAGGATCTGCTTCACATGGGTACCCCCACTTTTTGCTGATGCTTCACTGTTTTTCGACATTAGTCTGGCTGGGGCCCTGCTAATCAGAACCCCAGCCTAGCTGCTTCCTCTCTAAAAGGGTTTCCATGTGCCTTAGGCACATCACTGATTGGGATCTGGAGTGCCCTTATAAGTCCCTAGTATATGGTATACTATGTACCAAGGGCATAGGTACCTCAGAGGCCTGCCAGGGGCTGCAGCATGTATTATGCCACCCCTGGAAGGCCATCCAAACTGACACCACAGGTCTGCTACTGCAGCCTGGGTAAGGTGGTGCATGCACCCCTTACTGTGATATAGGTTACCTATATCACGAAATACATACACACATATAAACCTATAAGTCACTCCTAAGGCAGGCCTTATCAATCCTAAAGGCAGAGTGCGTGGTTCCTATGTGAGAGGGTGCCCTGCATGAGCAGGGCCCCTCTGCAGCGTTCGGAGACCATCTCTGATGCTGTTTGTAGTGCAGCCTGACCATATACTCTTAAGCGCATTATATCCTCGCGGTAAAATGCTAACTTTGGAATGGCTGCACCTAAACATGTCGTGTTTGGTGTCAAACATCTTGGAATACTACCCCCCGCCAATCCTGGCGGCGGGGGTAGCATTCCACCCTTCTAGAGGGAAAGACATGTTAACTCTGACTAGTCCGGTAACTTCTTTCCAGAGCCCTGGCATCACAAAATGGATGCTACTGCCACAGACACGAGTCTGGCCTCCTGCTGCTGGACGAAACTCCGGCAGGGGAGGCCTGGACAAGAGGTTTCCTGTCCCAGGGAGGTGTGACCACCTCCCCAGACAGGATAATGTGTATTGGGGCTGGGCGGGAGCACTTTCGGGTGCTTTGAAGTCCTGCACTGGGGGCACATTTGGTGTCCCTGTGCATACCCCAGTTCAAACCGGATCAGGGGCTTGCAGCCCCTGCTTTGGCGCGAACTGGACAAAGGGAAAGGGGTGTAGCCACCCCTCTGCCCTGACCCACCCATAGGTGGGGCCACAGAGTAGTCCAACCCCTATCTTTAGAATAAAGGTAGGAACCCAGTCCTTAGGACTTTAGATTATCCCTGGACGAAACTCTGAAACTGAATCCTGGACCTTCGACGCTCTACTCACGATTAGAGGACTGAAGAATCTCCCTTGGGGTCAAGGAGTGACTCCCCTGCTTGGCAGGCACCAAAGAAGCATCTGTCCGGTCCGCATTTCTGAAGCTCCCGTCGGACGCCGAAGTCATCGCATCACCAGAGGTGGATTCTCAGACTTCCCCGAGGCTACCCTGAGTCCCCAGCAAAGCTGAGGCCCGTGGCTATCGTGGGTGACTTGAGACCGTGACCCCTGGACACCAAGCACATTTGCAAGTGCATCCTCTTCTGGGTCTCCCAAGAAGTCGTGCTTTGGGCTCCGAGTAGCCCTAGCCTCCAGCACCACCTGCACCGAAGATCACTGGACCCCACTCCACGAGTGTCCTGTAAGCCAGATCCATGTGCGGCGTCACGAGGCTCCTTTGCGGTCGCTAGCCCGTTGGCTAGTAGCCCTTAACGAAGGCCAATCCTTTTCTTACTTGGCATCCTGGTTGCTCCAGGCCTGCCCTCACTTACCCTCGCTGGGTGAGTTCCACAGACCTTGCTGGTCTGCACCATCGACGATCTACATCTTCACCGAGACTTGCCGTTGCCAAGGCTTGTTGGGTCCAATCCGGTCGCCGACACCTCAGCACTCGACAGACATTATGTACCAGCCCGAATCCTGCTCCTGGTCGCCGACAACGCCTCCTGGACCTCGTGGCTGAAGAGTCAAGACGACTGTCAACGCACCTGAAGCACTCGACATCGGTGGGCATCTGTCCATCGCCTTCCTGGTCACTGGCTAGTGACCCAGACTCTGTCCCCTCTGCTTTCAGGTTCTTCAGAACTCCGATCCACTCTTGGATCCACCCGGACACTTTTCTCTTGGCCGCCAGCAGCACTTTGCAGCAGATCGCCATTCGAATCGACGACGAAACCCGACCCCGAAACGCACGTATGCACCCGGCTTCCCTGGGTGAGGTAACACGAGTACTCCGGTGCTCCCGTGGGTAGAGACTCTTCAAAGTCCTAGATCTCAAAGGGTTTTGTCCTAGTCATCTTTTAAGTGTCCCTTTTCTCTATTTTCCCGATCCCGACTTTCTCCATAGAAGTCAACGGCGTATCGCGGTTGTGTATTACACTGCACGCGTCTCCCGTAGGTCCCCTGTGTCACTACCTTGGGTGGTTCCTTGTGGTCCAAGCACTTCTAGAGGCTCTAGGCCTAGTGTCTAGTTCAGTCGTGGTTCGCATACCACTTTATTGGTATATGGTTTGGTACGCCCCTAGGGCCCAAACGTGTATTTGTGCTATTACTGTGATTTAATAACTTATAACTTATGTACTTGAACTCTAGCCTCATAAAGAGACTAGAGGGGTGTGTTTAGCAATAAATACATATATTTTGAATATATACCTGGTGTGGTGCTCTTTCATTTGATCACTCAAGAGATTATAGACTGGTAAAACAAGCTGCTTTACATTCCTTCAAGACTTAGCCTGAAGGCTGCTCTCCATAGCTACCACTAGGATAGCTTTCAATAAGGTTGTCTTTAACCTATCTCCAATAAGGGGTTGTTTGGACTGGTGCAAGGTGCCCACTATAATTAGTGGACAGCATATACCAGGCCAACTTCTCACATTGGTGTGCAGCGTGTGGGATTCCAGCTTGCTATTGTTTTACCAGATAATCTCAATTGAATTGATCAACTGAAAACCACTAAAGGTACCTAAGGTACATATAATTTAAGCTTAGAATACAGTAAGTTCTACTGAACTTAGAGTTGTGTGTTAAGGGATAGCACAATCCTTTCTACAACTCAAGAGAGTTTAGTAGGCCACACTAGAGTAGGTAGTGCATACACCACACCACACTAGTAATGTCTTTAAGGGCAGGATCCACAGAATCCTTGCAGGAAGCCATTGAGCTTCCACCCTCCAAGTATGATACACTCCCATTCTTGGAATTGAGAGCTTTATGTAACTTGAGAAAAATAAGGACAGGCCAAAGCCCCACCACCCAACACCTCAAGGAGTTGTTGGTGGCTTATGACCTTAGTAAGCCTGTAGGGACTGAAGGGGTAGGAGCTGAGGGTGGGGCAGAAGAAGAGGACGAGGCCAGGGGTACCAATACCCCCAGCCCCCCTCTGAAACTGGCCAGGAGGGTGACAATGACCCTGACCTGGATAACCCAATCCCTCCTGTGGACGATGATGAGGATGATCAGGATGACACCCTCTTTGTCCCCCAGGAAGGATTAAGAGTGTGCCCAGAAAGTCTAGATCTCCTTCTCAGGAGTCTAACCACTCTGGCACCTCTATAGGGAGCTCTGTCTCCTCTCACAGGAGGGAATCCTCTCATGAGAGGAGAGCCAGACTGGTCCAGTATGAGGAAACTCAGCTGGAAATCAGAAAAAAGCAATTGGCTTTAGATAGGGAATCCCTAGATCTCCTTAGAGAGAGAAGAAAGTTGGGACTAGAGTCCCATGGTGGCAGCCATGTCCCTAGAGACAGGGAAAGGTCCTATGACCATAGGAACCTGAGCAAGATTGTCCCTCCCTACCAGAGTGGGGATGATATCCACAAATGGATAACTGCATTAGAGAGGGCCTGTAAAGGACAGAAGGTCCCTCAGGAGCAGTGGGCAGCAATCTTGTGGCTCTCCTTTGCTGACAAAGGTAGAGATAAGCTCCTCACTGTTAGAGAGGAGGATGCTGATAATTACAAGGTCTTGAAGAGTGCTCTTATTGATGGGTTTGGCCTAACCACTGAACAGTACAGGTTGAAGTTCAGAGACACCCAAAAAGCACAGACTCAAGACTGGGTAGACTATGTGGATTGTTCTGCCAAGGCTCTGGAAGGCTGGTTGATGGGCAGTAAGGTGTGTGACTTCTCAGGATTGTACAATCTGATAATGAGGGAGCAGATTCTTAATAACTGTCAAAATCAGCTGTTGCATCAATACCTGGTAGACTCTGATCTGACCTCTCCCCAAGAATTGGGAAAGAAGGCAGACAAATGGGTCAGGACCAGGGTGAAGCAGAAGGTACAGAACCAAGGTGGGGAAACCAAGAAGCAAGATGCTAAAAACTCTGACAAGGGTGGGGAGAAGGGTAAAGATCAAAAGTCTTCATCAGGCCCCCAAAAATCTTCTTCTGGTGGGGATTCACAGTCTACCAAAGGGAAAGGCCAAAGAAAACCATGGTGCAAGGTCTGTAAGCAAAAGACCCACTGGACCAGTGATTGCACCAAGTCCAAAGACTCCAGTCCAGCACCCACCAATGCCCCTAAGGCACCTGGTCCCCCTAGTACAGTCGGTGGAAGTGCTCCAGCAAAGGGTTTAGTAGGGTTCACCCTGGGAACTGAGTTGGGCTCTGACTTAGTCAGAGAACTGACTCAGGCTGTGTTAGTCTGTGATGGAGGCATGGATGTGACCTCCACTGTGAGTCCCAGTAATCTGGGCAAGTACAGACAACAGCCTTTAATCAATGGACGTGAGGCTTTGGCATTTAGGGACACAGGGGCAAGTGTCACAATGGTGACACAAGACCTTGTGCTTCCTGGGCAAGTTATGCTTGGTGAGATGTCAGAACAGACCATACTCTGGCAGTTGTTAACTTCTCCTGGGGAGGGGTAACTGGCCTTAAGAAGGTTGTGGTAAGTGCAAACCTACCAGTCGAATGCTTGCTTGGCAATGACTTAGAGACTTCTGCTTGGGCAGAAGTGGAGCTCAGGACCCATGCAGAAATGCTGGGGATCCCTGCAGATGTGTTTGCTGTGACCAGGTCACAAGCCAAAATGTCTAGCACTGAACAGGCCTTGGATCCTGGAAGAAAGGACCAAGTGCCTTCCAAGAGGAGGAGTAGTAGGGTTAAGGCAGTGCCTTCCCCTTGGCTCAGGAGGAAGATCAGTCCCTTGAGGGGGATGATCTCAGCCCTGAAGAAGGAACTGTCCCAGAGGAACTTGAACCTGACCAGGTTGAGTTCTTGGGGACAGGGGGACCTTCTAGGGCAGATCTGAGCCAGGATAGGCAGAGCTGCCCCTCCCTTGAACCCCTCAGACAGCAAGCTGCTGCTGAGGCTGCTGGGAAAGCTAGTGGTCCCCATACAGTGTATTGGGATGATGGACTCCTGTACTCAGAGAGTAGAGACCCCAAGCCTGGTGCTACCAGGAGGTTGGTAATACCTTTGAAGTTCAGGGGCTTCCTATTGACCCTAGCCCATGATATTCCCTTAGCAGGTCACCTGGGCCAGAACAAGACTTGGGACAGAATTGTCCCTCACTTTCACTGGCCCCACATGTCTGAAGACAGTAAGGAGTTTTGTCGCTCCTGTGTAACCTGCCAAGCCAGTGGCAAAGCAGGTGGCACTACAAAGGCCCCCTGATACCACTACCTGTGGTGGGGGTGCCCTTTGAAAGGGTAGGGATTGACATTGTTGGTCCCATGGATCCCCAAACAGCCTCTGGGCACAGGTTTATCCTGGTGGTAGTGGATCATGCCACCAGGTACCCAGAAGCTATTCCCCTCAGGACCACTACAGCACCTGTGGTGGCAAGGGCCCTCCTGGGAATTTTCTCAAGAGTGGGCTTTCCTAAGGAGGTAGTCTCAGACAGGGGTGCTAACTTCATGTCTGGGTACTTAAAAGCAATGTGGAAGGAGTGTGGAGTGACTTATAAGTTCACCACACCCTATCACCCACAATGCAATGGTTTAGTTGAGAGATTCAACAAAACCTTGAAGGGCATGATTAAAGGGCTCCCAGAAAAGCTTAGGCGTAGATGGGACATACTCTTGCCCTGCCTTTTATTCGCATATAGGGAGGTGCCTCAGAAGGGGGTTGGTTACAGCCCTTTTGAACTTCTGTTTGGCCACCCTGTGAGGGGTCCACTGTGTTTGGTGAAGGAAGGATGGGAGTTACCTCTCAAGCCCCCAAAGCAAGATATAGTGGACTATGTACTTGGTCTCCGCTCCAGGATGGCTGAGTACATGAAAAAGGCAACCAAAAACCTTGAGGCTAGCCAGGAACTTCAAAAGGCCTGGCATGACCAAAGGCTGTTCTGACTGTTTACCAGCCAGGACAGAAGGTGTGGGTGTTGGAGCCAGTGGCCCCAGCAGCTCTCCAAGATAAATGGAGTGGACCCCACACTTTTGTTGAGCAGAAGGGTGAGGTCACTTACTTAGTGGACCTAGGAACACCCAGGAGTCCCCACAGGGTTCTCCATGTCAACAGGTTAAAACCATATGTGGACAGGGCAGACATGGGCTTGCTCATGGCTACTGATGAAGGGCAGGAGGAAGAGAGTGACCCACTCCCTGACCTGCTCTCACAGAACCCTGACGATGGGTCAGTTGATGGTGTAGCCTTGGCAGGCAGCCTCACTACCCAGCAACAAGCTGATTGCAGGCAAGTCCTCAATCAGTTTAGACATAAGTTTTCACTGACACCCAGTCAGACCACCTGGTGCACTCATGAAGTGGACACTGGGGACAGTCTGCCTATTAAAAACAAGATTTATAGGCAACCTGACCATGTCAGGGACTGTATCAGGACTGAAGTCCAGAAAATGTTGGAATTGGGAGTTATTGAACCCTCAGATAGCCCTTGGGCTAGTCCAGTAGTCCTTGTACCGAAACCTCACACCAGTGGTGGAAAAAGAGAGATGAGGTTTTGTGTGGACTACAGGGGTCTCAATGCAGTCACTAGGACTGATGCCCATCCAATACCCAGGGCAGATGAGCTCATAGATACTTTGGCCTCTGCCAAATATCTCAGCACATTTGACCTAACAGCTGGCTACTGGCAGATCAGACTAGCTGATACTGCAAAGCCCAAAACAGCATTCTCGACCCCTAGTGGACATTATCAATTTGTGGTAATGCCCTTTGGTCTGAAGAATGCACCTGCCACTTTCCAGAGGTTGGTGAATACAGTTCTCACAGGACTGGATGCCTATAGTGCAGCTTATCTAGATGATATTGCTGTCTTTAGCTCCACCTGGGAGGATCACCTGGTCCACCTCAGGAATGTTTTACAGGCCCTGCAAAAGGCAGGCCTGACTATCAAGGCCACTAAGTGCCAGATAGGGCAGAGTCAGGTTGTGTACCTGGGCCACCTTGTGGGTGGAGGCCAGGTTCAACCTTTGCAGAGCAAGATCCAGACCATCATGGACTGGACTGCTCCCACTACCCAGACTCAGGTGAGAGCCTTCTTAGGCCTGACTGGGTACTATAGGAGATTTGTCAAGGGGTATGGATCAATAGTGACACCCCTGAATGACTTAACTTCTAAGAAAATGCCCAAAAAGGTTCAGTGGACAGTTAGCTGTCAAAAGGCATTTGATGACCTCAAGCAGGCCATGTGCACTGCTCCAATTCTGCAGAGTCCTGATTACTCCAAGAAGTTCATTGTTCAAACTGATGCATCTGAATTGGGGGTAGGGGCTGTACTGTCACAATTGAATGAAGAAGGTCAGGATCAGCCAGTAGCTTTCATTAGCAGAAGGCTGACCCCTAGAGAGAAACGTTGGTCAGCCATAGAGAGGAGGACTTTGCTGTGGTCTGGGCTCTGAAGAAGTTGAGGCCATACTTGTTTGGTACACACTTCCTGGTTCAGACAGACCATAAGCCCCTCTTATGGCTAAAACAAATGAAGGGTGAAAACCCCAAACTGCTTAGGTGGTCCATTTCCCTACAGGGGATGGACTTTACAGTGGAACATAGGCCTGGGAGTAACCATGCGAATGCAGATGGACTCTCTAGGTATTTCCACTTAGAACATGAATACTTAACTGGGCAAGGTTAGTTTAATGTCCCTACGTTTGGGGGGTTGTGTAGGAGAGTAGGATCTGCTTCACATGGGTACCCCCACTTTTTGCTGATGCTTCACTGTTTTTCGACATTAGTCTGGCTGGGGCCCTGCTAATCAGAACCCCAGCCTAGCTGCTTCCTCTCTAAAAGGGTTTCCATGTGCCTTAGGCACATCACTGATTGGGATCTGGAGTGCCCTTATAAGTCCCTAGTATATGGTATACTATGTACCAAGGGCATAGGTACCTCAGAGGCCTGCCAGGGGCTGCAGCATGTATTATGCCACCCCTGGAAGGCCATCCAAACTGACACCACAGGTCTGCTACTGCAGCCTGGGTAAGGTGGTGCATGCACCTCTTACTGTGATATAGGTTACCTATATCACGAAATACATACACACATATAAACCTATAAGTCACTCCTAAGGCAGGCCTTATCAATCCTAAAGGCAGAGTGCGTGGTTCCTATGTGAGAGGGTGCCCCTGCATGAGCAGGGCCCCTCTGCAGCGTTCGGAGACCATCTCTGATGCTGTTTGTAGTGCAGCCTGACCATATACTCTTAAGCGCATTATATCCTCGCGGTAAAATGCTAACTTTGGAATGGCTGCACCTAAACATGTTGTGTTTGGTGTCAAACATCTTGGAATACTACCCCCGCCAATCCTGGTGGCGGGGGTAGCATTCCACCCTTCTAGAGGGAAAGACATGTTAACTCTGACTAGTCCGGTAACTTCTTTCCAGAGCCCTGGCATCACAAAATGGATGCTACTGCCACAGACACGAGTCTGGCCTCCTGCTGCTGGACGAAACTCCGGCAGGGGAGGCCTGGACAATAGGTTTCCTGTCCCAGGGAGGTGTGACCACCTCCCCAGACAGGATAATGTGTATTGGGGCTGGGCAGGAGCACTTTCGGGTGCTTTGAAGTCCTGCACTGGGGGCACATTTGGTGTCCCTGTGCATACCCCAGTTCAAACCGGATCAGGGGCTTGCAGCCCCTGCTTTGGCGCGAACTGGACAAAGGAAAGGGGTGTAGCCACCCCTCTGCCCTGACCCACCCATAGGTGGGGCCACAGAGTAGTCCAACCCCTATCTTTAGAATAAAGGTAGGAACCCAGTCCTTAGGACTTTAGATTATCCCTGGACGAAACTCTGAAACTGAATCCTGGACCTTCGACGCTCTACTCACGATTAGAGGACTGAAGAATCTCCCTTGGGGTCAAGGAGTGACTCCCCTGCTTGGCAGGCACCAAAGAAGCATCTGTCCGGTCCGCATTTCTGAAGCTCCCGTTGGACGCCGAAGTCATCGCATCACCAGAGGTGGATTCTCAGACTTCCCGAGGCTACCCTGAGTCCCCAGCAAAGCTGAGGCCCGTGGCTATCGTGGGTGACTTGAGACCGTGACCCCTGGACACCGAGCACATTTGCAAGTGCATCCTCTTCTGGGTCTCCCAAGAAGTCGTGCTTTGGGCTCCGAGTAGCCCTAGCCTCCAGCACCACCTGCACCGAAGATCACTGGCCCCCACTCCACGAGTGTCCTGTAAGCCAGATCCACGTGCGGCGTCACGAGGCTCCTTCGCGGTCGCTAGCCCGTTGGCTAGTAGCCCTTAACGAAGGCCAATCCTTTTCTTACTTGGCATCCTGGTTGCTCCAGGCCTGCCCTCACTTACCCTCGCTGGGTGAGTTCCACAGACCTTGCTGGTCTGCACCATCGACGATCTACATCTTCACCGAGACTAGCCGTTGCCAAGGCTTGTTGGGTCCAATCCGGTCGCCGACACCTCAGCACTCGACAGACATCGTGTACCAGCCCGAATCCTGCTCCTGGTCACCGACAACGCTTCCTGGACCTCGTGGCTGAAGAGTCAAGACGACCGTCAACGCACCTGAAGCACTCGACATCGGTGGGCATCTGTCCATCGCCTTCCTGGTCACTGGCTAGTGACCCAGACTCTGTCCCCTCTGCTTTCAGGTTCTTCAGAACTCCGATCCACTCTTGGATCCACCCGGACACTTTTCTCTTGGCCGCCAGCAGCACTTTGCAGCAGATCGCCATTCGAATCGATACGAAACCCGACCCCGAAAGGCACCTATGCACCCGGCTTCCCTGGGTGAGGTAACACGAGTACTCCGGTGCTCCCGTGGGTAGAGACTCTTCAAAGTCCTAGATCTCAAAGGGTTTTGTCCTAGTCATCTTTTAAGTGTCCCTTTTCTCTATTTTCCCGATCCCGACTTTCTCCATAGAAGTCAACGGCGTATCGCGGTTGTGTATTACACTGCACGCGTCTCCCGTAGGTCCCCTGTGTCACTACCTTGGGTGGTTCCTTGTGGTCCAAGCACTTCTAGAGGCTCTAGGCCTAGTGTCTAGTTCAGTCGTGGTTCGCATACCACTTTATTGGTATATGGTTTGGTACACCCCTAGGGCCCAAACGTGTATTTGTGCTATTACTGTGATTTAATAACTTATAACTTATGTACTTCGAACTCTAGCCTCATAAAGAGACTAGAGGGGTGTGTTTAGCAATAAATACATATATTTTGAATATATACCTGGTGTGGTGCTCTTTCATTTGATCACTCAAGAGATTATAGACTGGTAAAACAAGCTGCTTTACATTCCTTCAAGACTTAGCCTGAAGGCTGCTCTCCATAGCTACCACTAGGATAGCTTTCAATAAGGTTGTCTTTAACCTATCTCCAATAAGGGGTTGTTTGGACTGGTGCAAGGTGCCCACTATAATTAGTGGACAGCATATACCAGGCCAACTTCTCACACTATACACCACTGTACTTTAAGACACTCTACTCTGCAAGACTGCACTCTTCTCCACTGAACGCTACTCTGCATCACTGCACTCTGTGCCACTGTACTATACTCTGCAACACTAATCTCTACGCCAATGCACTCTGCACCACTGTAATCTACTCTGTACCACTGCACACCACGCCACTGCACTCTCCTCAACTCCGCAACTCTAGGCACCTGCACTCTATACTACTCTACTCTACTCTGTACGACTGCACTCTCCGCAACTCTATGCAACTGCACTCTATACTACTCTACTCTACACCTCTGCGCTCTATCCTGCAACACTTCACTCTACTCTGAAACAATCTACTCTACAACACTGCACTCTACACCACTGCACTCTGTGCCACTGCACTCTACGACACTCTACTCCACCCCACCTTGCGCCTCTACACTGTTTGCCATTGCACTCAATGCCACTGAAATCTACTCTGCACCACTCCACTCTACTTTTCACTACTTTGCACCACTCTACTCTGCGCCACTCTACTCTATGCCACTGCACTCTACACCAATAAACACTATGCCACTATACTCTATGCTGCGCCACTCTACAAAACTCTGCTCTATGCCACTGCACTCTACGCCACTCTACTCTAAACTACTGTATGCTACCCAATACACTCTACACCACTTTACTCAAAACCAATGTACTCTAAGCCACTGCACTCAATGCCAATCTACTCTGCACCACAGTACTTTATGCCACTTCACTCTAGGCCATACTCCACTCTACAACACTCCACTCTATGATGCTCAATTCCACTAAACTCTACTCCACTCTACACCACTCTCTGACACTCCACTCTACAACACTCTACTCCACTCTATGCCACTCTATGACAGTACTCCACTCTACGACGCTCTATGCTACTCCCTCTACATCATTCCATGCCACTTTACTCCTCTCTATTCTACAACACACTATTCCACTCTAATCCACTCCACTACTCCACTCTATGTCCCTCCAGTATTCCAAACAATGCCACTCCACTCCATGCCACTCTATGCTGCTCTACTCTGACACTCTATGCCACTCCACTGTACGACACTCTACTCCACTCTATGCCACTCCATTCCACTCTACTACACTACTGCAGAATATGCCACTCCACTCCAATCTACTCCACTCTACTCTACAACACTCCACTCAACACCCTCCACGGCACTCCACTCTGCTCTACACCACTCCACAACACTCTATGCCACTCCACTCTACTATACTCTACTCTGACACTCTATCCCACTCTAAACCACTCCACTCTACGCCTTCCACTGTACTCCCTTCATGACACTCCACAACACTATGCCACTCCACTCTACACCACTCCACGTCACTCTTCGACTCTCTACGCCACTCCTTTACACCCCACTCTACTCCATGACACTCTGCTTTACAACACTCCACACCAGTCTTCTTCACCCAACTAACTTTTAGCCATGCTGAACAGCAGCCACGCTTATGTGCGGCATGACTCAAACATATGGGCAAAGCCAATAGCTCTTGCATAGGCGAGACCTATTGGCTTTGCCAATGCTTCTTACACAGACAAGTACACACGGTCTGTAACATGACACCAAAAGAGAAGTCTTGGAGGATGAGAGGCCATAAATTGAAGCATAACAAATCCTGGTAGGTTGGGGCGAGACGGCAGTTTTCAGAGATGGGTGTGTTGTTAGACTTTCGAACAATCCAGTCCTGAAGCCGATCATGTGGGAATAACACGAACATTTTTTTACAGGCACGAGCTCGACTCACTGCTCCAGGCTACTGTCAGCACATGAGGCACTGGCGTATTTGGGAGGTTATTCTCAGAAATACGTACAAAAGCAGTTTTAAGCTAACGATTTCTGTGGACAAGGTGCTACAAATGAACAGTATAGTGCGTTTTTATAATAACTATCTAGGTAAAGTGCCCCCGCCTCCCCCCCCACCCTCCCCCGATCTCCTTGTATTAAAACCTTTTGCAGGGCGACTTTTAGTTCTTACCTGCGCGAGAGAGGGAGGTAGGTGTGTCAGATTCTCGTTTACTACAAGGCAGTGCTTTAAATGGGCCGGTACTCACAGGTACTGAGTACCGGCACTTCTTATTTTTATCACTCTGAGTACCGGCACTTCTCTGCTGCCAAGGAGAGTACCGGTACTCATAAACGGTAGGCGCATTGGCTGCTAGTGCTGGTGACCTGTCTGACAGCCAAGGTACTTCTGTAGCCGTGACTCGGAGCTGAGCCCCCGCTGAACTATTCAGCGTGGGCTCATTGCATAACGTCTGGTGTTCACCATCATGCTGTGTTGCAAACACAGGTTCGAGGCAGGCAGGTGACAGCGCAATTAAGAAAGCCAAAGAAGGTAACGAGGTTAAAATGGCTTTAATCTTTCCTGATTCTTTTGCGTGAGTGTCTGCTTATGTTTGTCTGTTTGCCTGTGGGCGGTTTTTGTGAGAGTAAAAAGTGAGAGAAGAGGTGGGGGAGATTCGAGACACTCTTGGGAGGTATATGAAAGGAAATGTGAGGAATGCTTTGTGTGTGCACGTCTGCTTGTTTCTTTCTGTGTGTGTGAGCACCCGAGAATATATAGTATTGTGCCAAGCAACAGCAAATAACAGTATGGAAACTTTAAATATTATAAAACAAGGAAATGTTAAAACATCACAGCGTTTGGCTTTCGTTTTGTGTTAGGAGTTAACCTGTTTTGTTTATAGAAACGTATTTCTCATGTGTTTTGGTATGTGCTGTAACCAGTACTGAAGTCCATAAGTATCAGCATGTCTTGCTCTTAGTCCCGCCCACTCGCCCCATTTAAATGAGTACCTGCACTATTTTTTTTCCCATTTAAAGCACTGCTACAAGGTGCGGGCTGCTGAAATCCGAGCTATGTGTCGAAGCACTAGCCCAGGGCAAGGATCTTTTGTCAACAGGTTTGAAGAATTAGTTGCCTGTGCTTCTGCGTCCAAGGAATTTAAAGAAGATCAATGGGACCCTTGTCAACTTTGACCTCTCCGTCAAGGGCGCAGAGCACTTCCTGGGAGGAAAACCTGCTCCACTGGCAACGCCCACTGAGAAGAACATAAAGAGTGCGCTGGAGTGCGGATGTACCCAGATCCTCTTGAAAGCGTCGTCTTCCTTCTTGCCTTGTCCCTGCTCTTCTTTGCGCTATGGCTTTCTTCACTACACCGGGGGATGCCTGCGCTATGATGGGCTGCCCTTATATTGTTGCACCCCCATTAGTGATAACCATCATAGAGCAATTAATTGAAGATGCTGCTGGCAAGCCCAGTGCTGGGCACAGTGCATCTTGTACCGGTTCCATGGTCTCCTCCATCGGGGGCTACTCATCTAAAGGCTTTGGCGGGAGCTTTGGTCGCTGGCCTGGCAGCGAATCCTCCTTCATCTTTGACAACAGCAGTAGGCACACCATGCAGAACCTCAACGAGCGACTGGCCAGTTACCTGGACAAGGTGCACAACCTGGAGCAATCCAACGCAGAGCTGGAACGCAAGATTCTCCAGTGGTACGACAAGCACGGAGCGTCTGCGTCCACCGCTGCTCAACGGAACCACAGCCACTTCTACAGAACCAGCGAGGAGCTGCGAGCGAAGGTATAGTATGACGTGCAGCTACTATGACTTATGTGAGGTAGAACTTCCAGTCTTCAACAATCTTCCCAGCTTTTGGTAGAAATTATACCACTAGGGGGAAACCGTTAGCTAGATAAATGCGAGCGTCTGTGGGGACCATGTACTAATCTGTCTGTGCTGATATTCACTTCGTAGGGCGGTGGAGACATGTTTTTTGTGGTGAAGTAATAGATAAACAGATGCACGTTTTTGCACACACTTGTTAAGGTGCAGAATAGAATGGTGGTAAAGAGATATTTGCACTTTAGTGTGCTAGCCATGTTCACCGCATGACCTACAGAAGCCTGAAGGTGAACATTCGTGGGGGAGAGGTATGCAAGATCATTTATGCTCATGTAGAGATGGTGAAAACAGGGATCTCGTGATGAAAAGAAGTGAAAAAAGTCTTGATTTTTACATGGATGCCCACCGCCACATAGCATGCATAAAATGTAAAAAAGCTATGAAACTTTCTCCACCTCTGCTCTGAGCTACCTAACTACCTTCAAAGTTTGCCTTCCTTTTTTAACTCCATTACAGGGTTGGTGTGATAACTCTTGGGCTTTTCGCTGTGTCCATTCGGAGAAAAATGACTTATCGTAGTGTATTCCACCTTTCTACTTTTATGAGTGAGAAAGCATGCTTGAGAGTAGGTGGGTTGGCCTGCAAACACCTGCGACCAACTCATATATATGTGGGTATTTATAAACATTATGTAGGTAGTTTCTTACTTTGGAAAGACAAGTAAAACTACTGCTGCAAACGGTGGCATTGTAAAAAAGTGTTCTTAATGAGAAAAAAGATTCCCCCATGGAAAACATATAAGAAAAAAATTGCTTTGCAACATTCTGCCATGCCTACTTCCACGGGTTTACCACCAGACAGAGAATTCACTGAAATACACGACAGGAACACAGCTGCAGACCTATTATTTTGTAGGTTTATATGTTTACTCCTTTATAGTTTTTGTGTACTGACAAAAAGTCATACATTTGTGCAAATAGTGTGAATCTATCATGCATCGATGTGCGCATATTTGTCTAAATTCGGCCACCTAGGTAAAGATTCATATTGGGTCGGCCACCCTCTGCAGTAGTCTTTATGTAACCTGTAGACTCATTTGAAAGAAAAGATTGTATTTCACTGCACAGGTTTAAACACATTCAATCACTTAAGCTCAAGTAAGATTGATGGAAAAACGTACGTTCTCTACACAAACACGGCGTGGAAATCTGGGACCTACTCGACTCACTCTCGCCCGACATCGCCTTCTTCACAGAGACCTGGACCAACGCATCCTCCGCCCCCAACATCAACACCGCCATCCCCGACGGATACAAGATCCAGAGGAAAGACCGCCCCAACTGCCTGGGTGGTGACCTCGCCATCGCCCACAAGAGCACCCTCCGCCTCACCACCTCCAGTGAAACCCTCCCCTCCGCCGAACACCTGCACTTCCAGATCCAGACCACACCCAAAGCCACACTTCGAGGAACCCTCGTCTACAGACCCCCCGGCCCCCGGACACCCTTCGCCACCACCATCACCGACTTCATCGCCCCCCACGCCATCGCCTCCACAAACTACATACTCATTGGAGATCTGAACTTCCACCTCGACGACCCCAGCGACCCCAACTCCACCTTCTTCCGTGACAACCTCACCAGCTTCGGAATGAAACAACTCGTTTACACACCAACCCACAGAGCAGGTCACATCCTCGACCCCATCTTCGCGGCAGGAAACAGCGTCCACTTCAGCCACACAACACGACCACCATGGACCGACCACCACTGCGTACACTTCGCCGTTGACAAACCCAGGGCACCCAAACCAGCCCCACGCTCACCACGAAGAAACTGGAGCAAGATCACCGACCAGCAACTCAACTCCACCCTCACCCGAAACAACCACACCTGGTCGTCCGACGCAAACAAAGCAGCCAGAGAACTCCACACCTGGATCACCAACTGCGCAGACGAGCTCGCCCCACTGCGCAACCCCAACATACAACGCCCCAGGAAAGCCGCCTGGTTCACCACCGCTCTCCAAGAAACCAGAAGCACCCCCTCCTGGCCAGTTCCTGACCAGTCTCCCTCCACTAGACCCAGAATCTCTGACGTCCCTGATAAATAGTACCAAATCAGGCTCCCCGGCCGACCCGTGCCCGCCAAGGATCTTTCGGATGGCCCTTCCAGCCCTGGACTGCCAGATTCTCACCCTCCTGAACAACTCTTTGGCGACTGGTCAAGTCCCCTCCAACTTGAAGGAGGCTAGAGTTACTCCTCTACTAAAGAAACCGGGAGCAGATAAGGCCGAGCTTAAAAATTATAGACCTATCTCCCAGCTCCCGTTTCTGGCGAAGGTTGTGGAGCAACATGTCCTGAAGACAACCTCGGCGTTCCTGGAAGAACACAAGCTACTCCAACCCCGCCAGGCTGGGTTTAGAGCCCACCATAGTACGGAGCTAGTAATGCTATCTGTACTCGACGATCTCAGGATAAAGGCCGATAACAAAGAGTCGAGCGCCCTGATTCTTTTAGATCTTTCTGCGGCGTTCGATACGGTCAGCCACACAACACTACTGACCCGGCTGTCGGACCTGGGCATCCGGGGGCACGCCTATAATTGGTTAGAATCCTTCCTATCAGGACGTTCGCAGAGGGTCCAACTCGGCGATCAGGTATCGGAAAAGGGCAACATCTCTTTCGGGGTCCCCCAGGGCTCTGCACTGTCCCCGCTCCTTTTCAACATATACCTGCAGCCCCTGGTGGCCGCACTAACCAATATGGAATGCCGGGTCTTCAATTACGCGGATGATACCCAGCTTATCCTGAAGATCGATAATTGGGTCCGCGCCCAAGAGTCTGCCCAGAACATCCTCAGGTTCACAATAAACTGGATGACTGCAAACTCCCTAAAAATGAATCCAGATAAAACCGAAGTCCTAGCAATTCCGGCAAAAAATAACCCATGGAGCGGCTTGTTTTGGCCCCAAGAGCTGGGGGCCTGTCCCAGCCCATCACCAGTTGTAAAAATCTTGGGAATCAAGATCGACTCCGAGCTCTCCATGACTAATCAAGTCAACTCGGTGGTGGGCACATGCATTGTTCTTCTAAGTTAGCTGAGGAAGCTGGTTCCACTGCTCTCAGTTTCATCTCTGAAAACTATTGTATTAGCAACTATCGTCTCGCGACTCGACTATGGCAATGCGCTCTATGTCGGGCTCCCCCAGAAACTTATGAATAAGCTACAGGTGGTACAGAATGACGCTGCCAGGCTGATTTTCAGGTTGCCCAGAAGAACTCATGCCACTCCTTTGCTGCGCAAACTGCACTGGCTGCCGGTTAGGCAAAGAGCGAAGTTCAAGGGACTCTGTATTGCCCATAAAGCCTTTTACGGACACGCCCCAGGGTACATAAGGGAACGCCTAATCAAATACGTGCCTGGGCGGGCGCTCAGCTCAGCAGAAGCCGCCCAGATGGTCTGCCCGCGGGGTAACTTTGCTTCCAAAGGAGGACGAGCCTTCTCGGTCCTTCTGCCACAACTCTGGAACCGGCTGCCCGACACCCTCCGTAAAGAACATGGTCTGCTCCCCTTCCGGAAACAGCTTAAAACCATTCTTTTCAGGGAAGCTCTAGACATGACCTAATTCTTCTTAGTACCATGGAGACTACCCCGCCCTGATGCTGTTTTTCTTCTTCCGAAGCGCTAAGAGACCTGTCGATGTACATGCGCTATACAAGAACAAAATAACATAACATAACCTGCAGACGCCTGGAGAAGAACTGGAGAAACGCCAAGACAACCGACAACCACACCACCTACAAGAGAGCCATGACAGACTACCACAACCAAATCAGAGCCACCAAGAGGAACTTCATCAACAACAAAATCCTCGCCAACTCCACCAACTCCAAGGAACTTTTCAGCGTCATCCAAGAATTCACTAACCCACGCAGCAAAGCCACAGACATCGTCCCATCCCAAGAACTCTGCAACAAGCTCAGAACCTATCTCCACCTCGAAATCAAGAACCTCTACAACAACTTTGTCGACCACCCACCAGGCCTCACAGACGGTCCTCCGCCCTCCATAGACACCAGCCGGCCCACCATCTCCAACTGGACATTAATCATGACCGAAGACACCGCCTCGACCATGAAAGGCATCCACTCGGGGGCCCCAACCGACCCCTGCCCCCCTCACATCTACCACAGGGCCACGGCCGCCATCGCACCTGAACTACAACGCACCATCAACACCACCTTCAAAACAGGAACTTTCCCAGACGACTGGAAGCGCGCAGAAGTCAGGCCCCTCCTCAAGAAGCCCACTGCTGACCCCACCGACCTCAAGAACTATCGGCCCATCTCACTTCTCCCCTTCGCAGCCAAAGTCGCAGAGAAAACAGTCAACAGGGAACTCACACGGTTCATCGAAGAGAACGCCGTCCTCGACCCGTCCCAATCCGGATTCCGAAGCAACCACAGCACAGAGACCGCCCTACTCGCCGCCACAGACGACATCCGCACCCTCCTGGACCAAGGCCACTCCGCAGCCCTCATCCTACTCGACCTATCAGCGGCTTTCGACACCATCTCCCACCTCACACTAGTCAGCAGGCTACACGACGCAGGCCTACAAGGAACAGCCCTGGACTGGATCCGATCATTCCTCACCGGAAGAAGCCATAGAATCAGACTACCACCCTTCCTCTCTGACCCCACGAAAATCACCTGCGGAGTCCCACAGGGATCATCACTGAGCCCAACACTCTTCAACATCTACATGACTCCCCTCGCAACCATCGTCCGACAACACGGCCTCAACATCGTATCCTACACTGACGACACCCAGCTCATCCTCTCCCTCACCAAAAACCCCACCACCGCCAAACTCAACTTCCAGAAAGGAATGCAAGACGTCGCAGTCTGGATGACCAACAGCTGCCTGAAGCTCAACGCTCATGTTGTCATGTTGTCATGCGTTCTGACCCTGTGCCTCGAACACTCCCTACACACACACTGGTTTCATTTCCTGTGGTTTCCCTGGATGAGTTACGTCTGCTATGTAACAAGGTCAAATCTGGCTCCCCTGCTGACCCCCTCAAGCCTGACCAACTCATGAAACTATTACCTGTGCTCCTTACACCTTTGAACCTGGTGATCAATCTATCCCTGTCCAGGGCAGTTGTTCCCAGTACTTGGAAGCAAGCAAGGATAGTACCCCTGCTTAAAAAACCTTCCCTCGACACAGCTAAACTGGAAAACTTTCGCCCTATCTCACTCCTGCCGTGGGTCTCTAAGATCACGGAGACCTACAGCAATTCTATTCTCACAGGATTCCTAGAGGATAATAATCTTCTGGACATCACTCAGAATGGCTTCCGCCCAGGCCACAGTACCGAGTCGGCCCTCCTAGCTGTCACCAAGCATCTTAGGCTAGCTCTACATGAGGGCCGTACGTCTGCTCTGATTCTTCTAGACCTCAGTGCGGCTTTCGATACGGTCTCTCATCAGATCCTGCTGCATAGGTTGGAGGAGGCGGGTATTGTGGGCCATGCGCTGGGGTGGTTTGCCTCCTTTCTTTCTAATAGGACCTTCCAGGTAGTGGCCCCTCCATTCGCCTCCACGATTCATTCTAACAACCAAGGGGTGCCTCAGGGCTCAGCCTTGAGCCCTACGCTCTTTAACCTCTATGTCCAACCATTATCAGCCTTAGCCAAGAGTAGAGGGCTTACGATCGTCTCATACGCAGATGACACACAGTTGGTAGTCGCACTCTCGGACGAGGCCGTGCGGGCAGCCGCCAAGTTTCGTGACGATCTTGCGGCCATCGCTGAGTGGATGACTGCCAACTGTCTTCAACTCAATTCCAGCAAGTCAGAGGTTCTTCTGGTAGGGAGAGACTCGGAGCTGTGGTGCGAACGCTGGTGGCCGGCCATATTGGGCTGTGCACCCGCCCCCAAGCAGGTGGTGAAAAATTTAGGCGTCTGGGTCGATTCGGCCCTTAGCTTCCGGTATCAAACTAAGAAAGTGGCAGCGACTTGCTTTGGCATCCTACGGGGGCTCAAACCACTACTGGGGTTTTTCGATCCACTCATCAGGCAGATTATTGTCCAGGCCTCCATCCTGTCTAGACTAGACTATGCCAATGTGCTCTATTTGGGGGCCAATAAGACCGAAGTACTGAGACTGCAGAGAGTCCAAAACGCTGCTGCCAGAACTCTTCTTGGCCTCCCTAGATCCTGCCCCACCTCCAGCACCATTCGTTTGCTACATTGGTTGCCTGTGGTCCATCAGGCAGATGATTGTCCAGGCCTCCATCCTGTCTAGACTAGACTATGCCAATGTGCTCTATTTGGGGGTCAATAAGACCGAAGTACTGAGACTGCAGAGAGTCCAAAACGCTGCTGCCAGAACTCTTCTTGGCCTCCTTAGATCCTGCCCCACCTCCAGCACCATTCGTCGGCTACATTGGTTGCCTGTGGCCAACCGCATGGAATTCAAGGCCCGCTGTATCTCGTTTAAAATCTTGAACCTTTCCTCTCCTGGCATTTTGGCTGATTTGCTGTCTCCCTACTCTCCCTCTCGTCAACTTCGCTCAATGGGACAACATCTGGCTGCTGTCCCCCTGGTGAGAAAGGTCCGGGCTGGCGGGCGCTCTTTCCATTTACTGGCTGCCAAACTTTGGAACGCTTTACCCATTTCCATCCGCAGTTTGAACGACTACCTGGCGTTCCGTAAGGCCATCAAAACATACCTCTTTCCTCCACCTTAGTTTTCTCTTCTGACTGCAGCCTTATATGTTTCTGCTTTCAGCGCTGGGACACCTCTTTGCTGGGGCAGCTGTGCGCTTTATAAAACAGGATAACATAACATAACGCAGAGAAAACAGAAGTCCTCATCCTCAGCACCACCCCTTCAGCATGGGGCAGCACATGGTGGCCGACCGCCCTCGGAAGCCCTCCTACCCCCTCAGACCACGCCAAGAACCTCGGCATCATACTCGCCTCATCACTAACCATGAACCGCCAGATCAACGCCGTCACCTCCAGCTGTTTCAACACCCTCCGCATCCTCCGCAAGACCTTCAAGTGGATCCCCCCCGAGTCAAGGAAGACAGTCACCCACGCACTCATCACCAGCAGACTGGACTACGGAAACGCACTCTACGCCGGCATCAACAAGTCCCTACTCCGCAAACTCCAGACAATACAGAACACCACCGCCAGACTCGTCCTCGGCCTCCCCCGACATGAACACACCACCCAGCACCTATGAAGACTCCACTGGCTCCCCGTGGAGAAAAGAGTCACCTTCAAAATCGTCACCCACGCCTACAAGTGCCTACATAACAACGGACCCAAATACCTCAACGACAGAATCAACTTCCACGTACCCAAAAGAAACCTTCAATCCTCCAACCTCGCACTGGCCGAAACCCCGCGCATCCACAGAGCCAGAGCAGGCGGAAGATCCTTCTCCCACATTGCAGCCAAGACCTGGAACCAGCTACCGGCAGACATCAGACGAGCCCCCTCGCTGAACACCTTCAGGAAGAACCTCAAGACCTGGCTCTTCAGCTAGACAGATCTACGGACCCGGCCCCCCCCCCTTCCCTCACCCCCAGTGCCTTAAGACCATCACAGGTGAGTAGCGCTCTTACAATTCCCTGATTGATTGATTGACACTGAGAGCATTCTGTAAATTTCTAGGCCCAGGAAAACTTTTGCTTACGTTGGTGTATTCTTGCGTAATTTGTGGCAGTTCCCTTTGCGCTTGTTACACAAAATGCCCGAGCTTGTCATTATGCTACATTACATAATTCTGAGATGTTATTTGGGTAATTGAACAATGCATACAGAACACGAGCAGATATTGTTCACATCACACACAATCTTGTGCGACGTTTTTAGAGCAACATGCATTCTCAGATCAGTGGTGTAAGGAAACTTGAGGGGGCACCCCTGCAAAGTATATAGAGGGGGTGGTGGCCCTCTCCCCGGACTAAGTCAGGCGATCTCAGGCCAGGGCCTCGTGGAGCTCGGGGGCTAATGTTACGCCACTGTCTCAAATCAAAAGTGAACATGCCTCACATCCAAAATGAACGCGAAGGCGCATTTTATGCTACAAAAAAAGAAAAGAACGTGTGGATGCATTTCGCTCAAAAAAATTGCACAAAATGCCAGATTGGTATTTTGTGTAATTTGCATAAAGTTTTGGTCATTTTGTGTAATTTCCCCAAAGGAAATTACTAGCGGTGAGTGAAACTCACTGAGTTTCACTACACAGAATTCCATGGTGTTACATGAAAACTCAGCAAGAATATGCAGAGTTCCGCGAACGGGCAGAATTGGGACGTCACGCTACTCGCACTGATTTTTAGCACCGGGAACTCGTTCTGCACTGGAAAAACAGCATGAACAGCCCCACACGGGGCGACAGATGGCGCTGCTTCTCAAGTTGATTTTGCTGTCGCTCAAGTAGATTTTCTACTTAAGGAGCAGCTTTCTGACCATGTACGGTCACGACTGCCAGGGGACCCCCCTTCTCACGTTGGGAAAATCATGCCTGGTTCCCTCCTAGCGAGTGAAAATCACGCTAGGGGACGCCAAATCTCGCTCGCCAACTTACCATTGGCGAACTGCGAGCAAGAGAAATTTTGCCTCGCTGCGGTACGCATCATTTGCCCGGAACTCCGTGTTACATGCAAACGCGGACTAGCCAAAAGTCTGCCAACTCTGCAGGTGGAACAGAATCTATCATCGACCCCTAGAAATTATGTACATTTCGGCACAGGTTATATTTTACTGGCATTAATGTTTTTTGAAACACCGGAATGTTGAGAACTCCATTGAAGACAAGCGAGTGGCTCAGGGCAAGCAATGGCTTGTACAGCCTTATGCTCCAGCATTCTAGAGTTTGTTTTTCTTTTTGTCCATTTTTATTTTAGAGCATTTTACCCTCAGTGGGTGGAAGGTTCTAATAGTTTTATAGCCATTCTGCTTTGGGCTGTCCCAGTTTTTAACAGCATTGGCCCTCGTGGAATGCTTTTGCCTATGGTTTGGGCCTGTAACTTGGGATCTGATAGAGACTTCTAGCTGCAGATTCCTTACCATTGAATTCCCCCGGCGTCAGGCTGGATCCGGAAACTTTTGCTGAGAAATACTTGTTGCGCGCGGCATCGGGTGGCTCCATTCGGCTCCGCGTGATGTCGTCGGTGTCGGTTATAATGTCGCAGTGCCTGTATAGGCGCCACCCAGGCGCGCGGACGTCAGTTTTTTTCTTTCCGCGCCAGTTAAGCGCTGATCGGGGAAGAGCGACCACTCGGCCGCTTTTTGGCAGGTTTTTTCTCGACTTCTGTTGAATTCAGAGAATTTTTTTTCCACTTCGTGTGCGAGGGATGTCTTCGAGGAAGACAGGTTTCAAGCTGTGCAGTGCTTGCCACCGCATGATGTCGATTACCGATCCCCACCTCATCTGTCTCTGGTGTCTCAAACGCAAACACGACTCAAAGTAGTGCTTGGACTGCCGGGCCATGTCTCTGAAGGCCTTGAGGGAGCAAGCAATGAAGCTCTTCGCGGCCCGGCAGTCGACACCGACCAGCGAGACTCCACGGAGGTCCTGGCCCGATCGAAGAAGAGGAGGTCGCGGGACCGCTCCCGGAGCCTTAAGTCCTCTTCATCCCACTCATAGTCCTCGGGACACTCGGGGAAGAGACATAAGAAGAAGAGGAAGTCCAAGCGAATTTCACCTTCATCTCGGCTGGCGTCCGTCGTCGAGAGAGGTAAGGACCACCGACGTGCTAGGCACGGTTCCACGGAGCCGGAGCCAGAGTTGACTTCGCGCCTCCCACCCTTTCCGGGAGCCGGAGCGACTTCCGCTCAAATAAAAGAATTTTACGAGGCCATGCACCGCGTATTTGAGCGGAAAGACCCTGCCAACGAGCCTTCAGGCCCTGCAGAGTTGGAAGGGGCCCCATTGGGTTCGACGCGGTCGTCTCCGGCCATGGCGCCGGTGGGGCCTCAAGGATCTGATCCCAGATCCGGGTCGACACTGGTCGTGACATTGCGACCTTCCCCGGCATCTGCCCAAAGTCGGTGCCTAAGGCGCCGCCGGTGCCCATCGGCGGCGCCAGCCCCATTCACATCCCCGATGACACGGAGCCGGAACAACATCACTCAAGGCCGATTCCGGCGCTAATTAAACCCAGAGGTTCTCTGTTGTCGCCTGAGCACTTTGAAGATGTGCTAGGCTCAGGAGAGGAATGGGAGGGGTCTGTGGACCCTCTGGAACAACACGATGTCTCTGAGGAGAACTTGGACTGGTATGGGGAACTTGGGGAGGCCAGTGGACTGGACACCTCCCCTGATACTGGCATGCTTTCTCCGCCAACAGTGGCTACAGAGGAGGGGGCATCCTATGCCATGGTGGTGAAGAGGGAAGCTGAGGTCCTTGGACTGGAGCTGCCCTCAGTGCAGGTCAGGACTAATCACCTGACTGAGGTGCTTCAACCAGGGGCTTCCACTTCCAAACCCCTTTTGCCCTTTAATGAAGCACTTACAGACGTCCTTCTAGGCACGTGGTCCAAGCCTTGCACAGAGGCTCCTGTGAATAGGACGATTGAATACCACCATCGCCCGGCTTCGGGCAACCCTAAGCTCCTCAGGCAACACCCCATCCCAGAAAGTTTGGTGGTGCAGACATCTACGTCCCAGGGCGCGTTCCCTTCCGCCCCTCCGGATAGGGAATCCAAGAGGTTGGATGCATTTGAGAAGAAATTGTTTTCTTCCTCCAGCCTGGCATTGTGGTCAATGAATACCGCATGCTTATTAGGCCATTTCTCCCATTCACTTTGAGAGACGGTTGCGCAAGTGCTGCCACAGGTCTCGGGGGAGGCCCGGGCTTTGCTCTCTCAAGCGGTCAAGGATGGGAGAGATGCAGCAAAATTCACCATACAGTGTGATTTAGATACGACCGATGCACTGGGCAGGTCGATTTTAAAGACAGTGGCATTGAGGCGCCATGCCTGGCTTCAAACAGCTGGCTTCTCGAGAGATGTCCAGGCTAATCTGATGGACATGCCCTTTGATGGAACCCGCCTTTTTGGGGAAAAGGCAGACTCGGCCCTGGTCAGGTTCAAGGACTCTCAAGCTACGGCCAGATCCTTGGGCCTCTCCTCCACTCCTCGTGGCCAGTCTTCCTTTCGTCTCTTTCGTGGCAATGGAAGGGGTTTCCAACCGCATCAGCCCTATCCCAGCCACTGCCCTGTACAGACTGCCAAAGCTGTGTGAGGACATGGGCGCGATCATTTAAAGTTGCTTCAAGAGGTAGGCCGCGAGCACTTTCAGTTTACCGTGCTTCCCTTCAGACTTACCAGTGCCCCTCGGGTGTTCACCAAGATGATGGCGGTGGTCGCAGCTCATCTGCACAGGTTAGGGGTGTCAGTCTTCCCTCTACCTTGACAACTGGCTGTTGAAGGTGTCTTTGCCCCAGGCAGTCATCTCCCACCTTTAGACTGCAGCGAACCTCCTGCATTCGCCGGGGTTATCTATAAACGTGCCAAAGTCACACCTGACTCATTCTCAGATGCTCTCTTTCATTGGGGCAGTTCTGGACACAGTGCAGTTTCGGGCCCATCCTCCTGAGCAGTGAGTCCAGGATATTCAGGTTATGATTCCGATGTTTCGGCCTCTATCCTGGATTTCTATGAGACTGACTCTGAGGCTGTTGGGCCCAGCATCGGGGAAATCTCACCGACATGGTCCAGATCTCGGAAGGAACTGCGAGAGATCTGCTGTGGTGGTTGATGAACCGCGATTAGGTCAATGGCAGACCTCTCTCCCTTCCCCAACCAGATCTCACAGTCGTGACAGATGCGTCACTTCTGGGATGGGGCAGACATCTGGGAGAGGTGGAGATCAGGGGACACTGGTCTCCGGCGGAGTCGGGTCTCCACATAAATTTGTTGGAGCTGTGGAGCAATGGGACCACTTCCCTCTTGTAAATGTTGATACAAATATTTTTTAAGAGCATGCAGTGGTCTCACGGACCACTGCCTACTCTTCAAAAATGTAACTTAAACGCTTCATTTTTTCTTTTTAAACACATCCCATTTTACTTTAAGGAAAACGGGCTGCATTAAAAAAAGAAAAAAAGATTGATTTATTAAAAAGCAATCACAGACATGGTGATCTCCTGTGATGGCTGCAATTCCTAATGGGTCGCTAACTGTGACCCAACTCGTTAATATTCATGAGGTAGTTCTATTGTGACCATATTAGGAATCTCAATTTCCAATTTGTAGGTTTTTGTACATTAGGGATTGCAATTTTCTAATTGCGATTCTCATAGAATCACAATTGGGAAATAGCAATCCCCAAATGCTGCACATATGGCCTCAAATCTCTTAAAATAGTTTCTCATTGAATGAAACCTCTTAGTTTAATATCACATTCTTCATACTGCATCAATTTGAATCACATGTCTTACCAAATGATTTCATAACATCACATCACATCGCTTAGCATAGTTTCACAGTACATATCTCAGCATATCATGATTCAAATCATACATCATCACATCCCATCTTTTGAAATAGCATCCCATCTAAGAACATCTCATCTCTTTATCTTTATCTGATCCTAGAAGTGAATTCTGACGTTTTGCCTTCAAGATGTAGAAGTGTAAACTTCCAATTTATGAATTCTATGTTGATATTTTGATTCAGAACTGCCACTTTGAACAAATGGTTTGCCTTTAATTATTGCTTGTATTTTTCACTTAATAAAGGATGGTCTATCCCATGTAGAACACAATGGGTGATACAGAGGGCCTTGCAAAAGGTTCATTCACAACTTGTAGCCTATGAAACAGGGACTGGAAGTTCATAAGTACAGGGGGCATTTACTTAGCCCAGATGTGATAGCCCCGATGTCTCTGCAGTTGAGTATTTCTGTTTTCCAGCAATTAGTGTCAGATGTTTTCTGGTCATCCAGTCATGAAAGGATCTGAATGTAGTGCAACTGGCATCTGATATCCAGTTTCAGTAGGAATTAAATGTTGTCAGCATACTTGTAAAAGATTAGGTAGAATGATTCAATTCAATAGGGCAGAGTTAAGAGGTAAAGAGTAAACTGGATTGGAGCAGTCATAGAGGCCTCGGGAAGGTCATGTTTTTTGGATGTGAAGGGTGAAGTCGAGCTGGTCTAACTGTCTTGAGAGGTAGGAGGAAATAATGATTCTCCAAATAAAGTGCCAAGAGAATCTGAATTTCATTAAAGACACGGAGGCTAGCATTATGCGTTATTCTTTTAATGCTACTTCATGCAGCACTTTAAAGAACACATTACATCACAAAACATTAACAAACCAGAACTAGAACCTTCCTTCACATATATATAGTCGCTTCACAGAATCATCTTCCTTTTTTAAATGCGAAACCTTGTGCCTCTCCTTTCTTTACAAATTCTCATCCTTGTTCACCTTCCTTCTTTATAACACTAGTTCTCATCCTCCACCACTGTATTATCATTGATTGTTCTCTGAAGGAAGAAAAGTTGATAAATATTATCTCCAAACAACCTAATCATCAAATCATATTATAACAAATCTTATTTAAAAAAATCCAATTATGCACATGCTTATTTACATAATTACTCCTATTAAAAGAGGGAGTGAAGGGCGGGATAATGCTAGCCTCCGTGTCTTTAATGAAATTCAGACTCTATAGGCACTTTATTTGGAGAATTGCTATTTCATTACAAGACTGGAGGCTAACATTATGCATAATGGTAGCCCTCTAGCACCACATTTGCCATATGCTCAATTGGCTTGCAATAATGTTTTGCATATCAGCAGCATTCAACCAATCAGCCGCTCTAATAATGTCTTCCAATCTCCCACCTTTCCAAAAGGCTTGGTTAGCCACTGCAACTCTCATAGAATGAGTTGTAAATCTTTGTAAATCAATACCTGCTTGTTGCATAGTCTATTATAGTAGCTATAGTAAAAGCTTTGGATAGTTTTACAAATTAGTTTGTTAATTGTTTTACACCAGCAGGTCTAAACTCTTCCATTCTAAAACCATACTTCTTCATACAATCCACTACACAAAGTTTCTTGCATGCTTCGAATTTTGGATAAAAAATTGTTTCAGACACAGTCTTGGTTCTTTTAGTAATATCAAACATTACTCCAAAAGGGTCATAAATTCTGTTACTCACCTCCAAAGCTTTCACATTTGAAACTCTGCAGCACGAAATTAAACATAACAGAGATGTTAACCTCATAATCAATCTTTTCAACTCTAAATATCTATTAATTGGCCATGATGTCAACAAAGTTAATACCATATTCACATGCCACAGAACCTCATACCTTGCCATAAGAGGTCTTCTCAATCTGATACTTTTTAGTACTCTTCAAACCAATACATTCTTACCCACACTTCAACCTGACTGCGTCCAGCAGGCACCACTGATCTGTAGCAATTTACTGTTTTACAACCAAAACCTCTTTGAAATTGGTCCACTGGGAAATTAACCACTTCTACTATAGGTGCCTCCACGGGAACCAAACTCCTTTCCAAGCACTAACATACCCAAAGTTTCCAAATTTCTTTATATCTACATCGAGTACCTGGTGCCCAGGATTCCTTGAATAATTCCTCTGCCTTTCCCAAAAGGCCTGACACACCTGAAGATCTCCTGGCACTTTCCAGGCAAGAAGGTTCAAAGCCCCTGCCTGAACTAAAGGATGTACCTCTCCATCTACGTCTCTCAACAGTCCCTCTCGTAGGTAGATAAAACAGTATTTTGCATGCGAGTTCCAAGAGCATTGGAAACCAAGTCTCAGACACCCAAAATGGAGTTACCAGCACTAGAAGGCATTTCTCTCTCTTAATTCTCTGCAAAACCCTCTGAATCATGTACAGTGCCCAGTACAAGCAGGCATAGGGAGTGAAGACTGGATTCCTGGGTGCTCACATGCTGGAAAACTAGACATGTTCGGCAGAGCCCACTGACCTATAATTTAAGGAAAACATGGGCTCAGTCCAAATGGTTACCATGATCTTGGAGGCATACAAAGCGGTCATAAGAAGACAGCTGAGAGCACATACCACAGTCAACTGCCCGGAGAGATACAAAGAAATAAGGGAAGTGGAAGAGTGCCTGTAAAGATGGAAGGCAGCGAAGGACGAATGCCGGGATCAAGGACTGACACATTAGATTGTCTTGACTAGAGAGAAATACAGCAAGTTAGCGGAAAACAAGGCTAGGCCACTCGACAGAGGGTAGCAACATAAGTGGGGAACATGGTGTGAAAACTGCTCACATGGTTGGCCCAGAGAGATGATAGCCAAAGATGAGTGCACAGAATGAAGACATTGGGGGAGGATTGAGCTGGTGGATTCCATGGCTGAAGTAGCCTAAATGTTTGTGATATACCTTGATAATCTGTACCAACTTAAAACAAAGGATGCTTCAGGAGAGCTGTTTGGGTTTGTTGAGGAACTGCCAAGCCGGTCTATTAGTAGAGAAGATAGAAATATACTAGACCGAAAAATGAGGGTTGAGAAGGTAAATTAAGCTATTACCAAGCTACAAAGTGGAAAGACCCCCAATGGATTCCCGCCAGAGTTTTAAAAAAAATGAATTAAGAGTAAAACAGTGGGACCAATCAGGACTATGTTGTAGGAAGCAAAGAGTAGTTTACCCAGGGACCTAGGAACTGAAACAATATTAATACTATATAAACAGAATAGTGTGCCTCTTACAGGCCTATCTCCATGCTCAATCTCGAAGTCAAAATACTGGCCAAACTCCTGTTGAATTCAGCCCGCCCAAGTAATAGATAAAGTATTTTTTCCCGATCAATCGGGCTTCATGCCACAATGACGTCCACAAGGCATAACCTCCGGTGTCTAATGGGATGTCTAGTTAAGTGCCATAAGGGGTTTGAACCTGAGGTTTTGCTGGCCTTTGGTGCAGAGAAGGCGTTTGGTTCCTTACAATGGCCCTACTTAAGAGCTATTCACAGAAAGTGGGACTGAGGTAATATTTTCTGGCATGTGTGCAGTTACTGTATATTGCCCCGATGGCAAGAGTGAAATTAAAGGGGACCCTGTTGGATGAATTCTGCCTGGGAAGGTGGACACACCAGGACTGTTCCCTACCTCAATTACTTTTTGTGCTGGCTCTGGAGCCACTGGCAAATTGTACCTTGGTGAGGGGCCTGTGTTGGGATCTCAACTGGGAGGATGTGATTTCTCTTTATGTAAATGACCTCCTCCTCCATCTTTATGCAAATGACCTCCTCCATCTGGCGTACCCAGATCACTCAATCCCCAACGTTCTGGACATACTAAAGATATTTGTGCAATACTCTATATTAACTGGCATAAGTTGATCTTATTCCCGCTAACGCAGTGGTGGAGGCTGTTCGGGTGGAGGATGCCCTTGAGGTGGTCACCGGAGGGATTTATATATCAGGGAATATACATCACAAGGGACCTGGCCTAGTTCCAGCAGTGTAATTTTGGCAAGATTCTGGAGCGACATATAGAAGGGATGTTGGCCATTGGAGAACCCTTCCCCTGTCATTGATGGGTAGGATAGGATTGTACAAGATGACATCCCTCATTACGTTCCCAGATATGCAGCAAAATACACTGTACAAAGTCCTAGATGCCTTTTCTTGGGAAAGCGGGAGGCATCTGTCAAATGGAGGAAAACCCAGAATAGCGCTAAAGAAACTGACACAACATGACAAGGACCTTATGATGGGGGAATAGCCCTGCCTAATCTGAACCTGTACTATTGGAGGACCCAGTTGGAGGTGGTCAATGAATTGGCATTCACCTCCCAACAAGAACCGGCATTCAGGGCAGATAGTACAGCTATGGGACAGAGGGGCTATATTAGTAAGTTAGACTGCAGGACCCGCATCGCAGGGCCACCATCACTGTCCGAGATTGTGGTTAGAGCAATGGATGAAAGCCACTAGGGAGATGGGATGGGAGGCAAAGGTGATACTCGAGATACCTCTGTGGGATTCAGACTTTCTACTAGAACTGACAATCCTGAAGGGACTCAAAAAATGGGATCTATTGGGAATATCAAAAATAGGAGATGTCTGGGAGGGTGCCGAAATGGTGTCCTTCGAGGAGCTCCAGCAGCACTATGAGTTGGCAGATAGCCAGTTCCAAGAGTTACTTGGAGTTGAAACACACACTTGGACAGCACATTGAGAAGCTGAGGGAGCTGCAAGAGAGGGGGCCATAAGTGCAGAGTTCCATTTGGTACAATTAAAGATCTTGCATTGTGACGAGGGGACACTAGTGCACACTATGTTGAGGTGTCCACGACTCCAATCCTTCTAGACACAGATATGAACCGGTCTGTCAAGAATCACAGGGGAGAAGATTGACCTGACCCCACCGTTAGTGTCCTTGGGCATTTGGGCCAAACGCTACCAAAATTTCTATTGCTTCTCTGCAATGAGGCCCTCATAGTGAGAGACCTAGTCTGACAATGGGGAGTGCTGCTGCCACCAAGTATAGAACAATGGCACAGGAACATGGACTGGCGCAGTCAAACATAAGAATCTGTTTACCAGGGGAGGGTGTGCCCACAGAAATGTCAGAAAATATGGACAGTATGGAGGGATCAGCGGAAGGTGATCTGGCCGTATGGGTTGACGGGGCATTGGTGGGGGATACTAAATGGACAAAAAACGGACTAGGTCACATAACGGTCACCTGCTAGTACTGTCTCCGGAACCGGGTGAACTAGAGATGAGGCTAAATATTGTGTCATACATAGCTGTGAACTGGATAGTAGAGAAACCGTGACATGTGGGGGGGGGGGTCACCTGGAATTTACTGATGAGGTGTGCTATGTTTTAATTAACTGTGAAGTTGTTGAAAATTATCAATAAAAATATATTTAGACTATGGAGTATTTGAAAAGTAGATGATGGACTCCTAATTCCATTGCCGTACAACTTTCGCGATATGAGCTGCTAGTACAGTGTCTTTCGACACCTATCCACCACACCCAGCTATTGGTGCGGTGATGATTTGCTTGCATTGTGAATTTGCATTCACTGTTAATGTTAATGTACATATATATACTATTTTGATAGTTGTTAAACCCACAACAAACCTCCCGGTTCAGCTTCCCACATCGACCCGCTAATGAAGTTATCCCCAAGCAAATGGAGAACGTGATCTTGCAAACAGAACCTACCGGCGGATCGCCCTCCATAACTGATCATACACCCACACCTACTACCTGCTTTCCCAACTCCGTCTGGATCTCTCGACTCAACGATTTAGCCACTGGCCTATCACATCTCAAGGGCGAGATGCATAACCTATCTACTATCACTAAAGAACTTCTTAACATTCACAGAGCCACCAACAACACCGTGAACCAAATCAGTCTCCAAACGAGAAATTGCATCCCCTCGAATGCACACACCGAGAACACTAGTCTGAATAATCAAATCAGTGTCCAACCTAGTAGACACATACACAAGTTCTTACACCCCAAATCTTACACCCCAGATCTTACTTCCCCATCTTGGCCTAGGAGGGCAAGTGATGAACTATCAGACAGAGACATAGACGACCTCCTCACATCCTATGCCCGGGCAACAGATAACAATAAGTCGCAATGTGGCACTATCCAATCCATTGTAACCAATCCCCTCAGAGAACCGACTCTCAACAACAGATCCGTAAATAGAGATAACCTCACAAATATCAACATAGAGCAGATTACCCTAAACCACTCTATTAACAAGTTGAAGTGTGGGCTCATTAATTGCAGATCTGCTAGCAAACATGCTCCTGACATATTCAACCTCATTCTAGAGAATGATTTAGACATTATGGTCCTCACAGAAACATGGCTAAATAGCTCCTCCTCGCCCATCCTTGACTTACTGGTTCCTCCTACCCATGACCTAATCCGCCTAGACAGAATCGGGAAACTCAGGGGAGGGGTAGCCTGCATTTATCGTAACTCAATCTCAGTCAAGCAAGCAGACTCCATCGGTCTATCCTCCTGCGACTATCTCTGTATTAATATCTCTGATGCTAAGCGCATCGCCAGCAAGCTTCACATATTCTACCACCCCCCAGGCGATAACTTGACTTGTATCGACGAGATAATGGAGGTCATGGCATCCAACGTCAACTCACAAGTACCTCAAATTTTCTTGGGTGACTTTAACCTCCACTGGAACAACGCAAACAATCATATTGTAGGCTGTCTTAAAGAGTTTCTGTCAGAACAGGAGCTCTCTCAATTCTATGACAGCCCAACTCACAACAAGGGAGAGACACTGGACCTCATCTTTGCAAAAACAAACTTCGTCCTACTAGAATCCATCACCCCATGCGATTGGTCTGATCATTATTGCATCCTCTTCTCCATCAATATCGAAGTTACTCAAAAAAGGGGCCAACCCTCAAAAACAAGACAATGGAAAAGGAACTTACAAAACATCGACCCCATCACCTTGGTAAACCGATGCAACTCCGCCCTGACCCACATGACGGACATAACTGATGTACATGACCTCACAACATTCTACAATTCCACTTTACTCGAAATCCTGGGCTCTACAGCGCCCCTCCAAGAAAAAAACGTCTCCTCCAAAATTTCCAAACCTTAGTTCAATGAGACCCCGAACTCGGAGCGACGCCACCTAAGAGTTGCAGAGCGTCTATGGAAATCTGCTCCTACCACTGATAACCTTGATCACCTTAGAAGGTTAAGGAACTCATACAATAGGAAGATTCTTAAGGCAAAGGCAGACTTCTTCAGAACCCAGCTGAACCAAGCAATCAACCAGCCAAAAAAACTCTTTGAAATCGTCAAGCAACAATCATGCAATACGACTAACTCTAGGGAACTAAATGACCTGGCCACACCTACCTGTGATGTGCTTGCCAATTTTTTCCGCGAAAAGACTAAGACCTTCGAGCTAGACATCCAATCCAAGAAGGCGCTCCCACAATCTATGGCCCAAGATACTAAATGTGGCGCTCTACTCAAAGTCCATTTTATTACTCCAGGGGAAGTCACAAAAAACAATGCATCATGGCACACCTTCTCGCCAATCTCTCAACAAATAATCGATAACACTCTTCAAGCAATCAACCCCTCCAATCATTTCTCTGACCCCCTGCCTCCTGCCCTGTTCAAAATGTTAAAAACTACTATCCTACCGCTATGGACAAAAATTATAAACGCCTCCCTGAGACAAGGTGCCATTACGGACTGTCTTAAAATAGGGCAGGTCACACCTATACTAAAGAATGTTGACGCCACCCCATCTGATCTCAACAACTACCGCCCTATATCCAACATCCCCACTTTGGCGAAACTGTTGGAGAAATGTGTACAAATTCAATTATGCAACCATATTGAGAATTACAACCTCTTAGACAGTCACCAATCTGGCTTCCGCCAAGGTCACAGCACAGAATCCGCACTCTCACACATTATGGATGACATACTAAAAATGCTTGACCGCAACGAGTAATGCCTAATGATACTTCTTGACCTGTCCTCCGCCTTCGATACGGTCAAGCATGACAACCTTTTGTCCCTATTGGAACAAAGGATGGGCCTCTCGGGCACAGTGTTGCAATGGTTCTCCTCCTTCTTAAATAACAGAACACAAAGAATCAAGATGAAGAATTCACTTTCGCAACCCTCTGTGGTCACCCTGGGTGTCCCTCAGGGATCAGCCCTATCACCCATTCTTTTCAACCTACTAATGGAGCCTTTGGCGAATGCACTGAAATCAGCAAACATTCTATATCACCTATAAGCGGACGACACCCAGCTGTATCTGAAAATCTCCACCCCAGAAGACTTCATTTCCCTCAATACTATTCTACTGAACACGCAAAGCTGGCTCACTAACAACCACCTCATGCTGAATACCAAAAAAACGGAATTCATTCTCATCTCGCCACCGAGTCACACACCTAAGTTAGACCTATGGTTAAAACACCTAACCTCCTTTGACTGTGTTCCCCTCATCATTGACTCAGCAAAATCCCTAGGAATCACCATAAACAAACATCTGAATATGCAGTCGCACATCTCTAATGCCACCAAGGGAGCTAACCACAAGTTGAGTATACTAAGGAAACTCAAACCCTTCCTCCCTCAGGCCGATCTAAAAATGGCAGTGCAAGCCCTAGTGCTGCCAAGATTAGACTATGGAAGCACCACTCTTTGTGGTCTCCCCAAATACAAGCTGGCTCCGCTGAGGGCATCACTTAATGCTGCGGCTAGACTGGTATCAGGAACCAAAAGAAATAGTCACATCTCTCCGACCCTGAAAGCCCTGAACTGGCTGCCTTACGAGGCAAGAATACACCTAAAAGTGGCCTGCATGACCCACAAAGCAATACATAACAATACACCCAGTTACTTAGCTCTTAAGCTAGAAAGGTCGGGAGGTTGCAGACAACTTCGAAGTGCAAGTACTTTCCTTCTGAAACCTCAATCCTTTCATAAGAAGAGAACTGGCTGCAGAGCTTTCTCAGGGATTGCACCAAAGATTTGGAACTCCTTACCTCCAGGGGTGCTTGGAATCTCTTCCTTTACCGCATTCAAAAAAGAAGTAAAAATACTACTAATGAACAAATTCACGGCCTAAGTCTTAATTCTAAGCTGACCCCGAGTCACCTATAAGATCCGCATATCATTGCCATCTCCGGTGGAATGTACGAGCCTATTATATGTAAGATTAAGTATATTATCTATATACTTTATACCCATTGTGAATCGAAGGAGTATATTATATGTTTGTTTGTTAGCACAATCACCTAATGCTCAATAACTGTATATTGTGCAATGTCCTGCAGATTCCCGGTCCCCTATGTTTGTTATCCATATATTATATATCTCTTTTGTACGAAATGACACTTTTGAATGCTTGTATACCACCTCATCCATTTATGTTTTTATACTGTATACTGTAAAGCGCTCTGATACCCTCGTGGGTCACGTTCGCGCTATATAAAACTTTATAAATAAATTTAACAATGATATGCTCATCATGTTGTCCACACTGTTCACACCTGTACCATTTGTAAGTATTCTGCTACAACACCGCCTTGGGTACATGCTACAAAAAACTACAAATAAATAAGAATAAAATACAATGACCTTGAGATTTTGAGATTTTATCTATGTGCACAGCACACAAAGTTAACTACTTAAGCTCAGTGTTGGAATGTAACAGAAGTCACTGGTAGCGGTAGAGTAGATTCTAGATGATGATTTATGAAGATTTTGTTACAAGTTATCAAGATGGTAAGTAAGTAAGTATATAGAAGATATGAAGTTTATCCCCACCAGGAGCAGCCTCTCTGCTGCTCAGCCTGCACACTCCAAGTGACACTTAGCACCTCACCAGACACTCAGGCATTCCGTGGCATCGCCAAGCATTTAGCATTCCACTACATCACCAAGCACTCCAACACTCATCCTGGCAGAGCAGTAGGGAAGGTATAACTAAGGAAAGGGTGTATGGCAACAATTAAGTCACAACACTCAGGTCCTGGTATGCAAAAGTCAGGGTTCAATTTGGGAGCACGCTGTGGCGTTGACATTTAGTGAAAATTTGTTCTTACATTTGGTCCTTATTTTTGATCTATAGGAAGAAGTAGTGTAGGAAACTGGGTTACTAGTTGAGGGGGTGAAGCCCTATTCAAACACCAACCACAATTCTTATCAGGGTGAAACACAAGCAAACCCCATATTAGTTTGTGCTTAATCCTCAGGCAGTTTGGCATAAAAGCTGTCAGGCCTGATTTAGAGGCAATGTGTAGAGTATTTATGCAGCACTTCAAACAGTAGTAAAGTGAAAACAGAACACGAGCAAAATTCCACACCAATTTAGAAAAATAGAGCAAGATTTAGCAAATTATTTTATACCAAAATAACAAAATCCAATCAGTAGAACCGGAGATATGCAATTTTAAAGAGTTCAGGTGGAGCCTAAAAGCACAAAGTGCTACTTGCGGTTATCTGGTTATGCAAGACTGGGTGAAAGTCACAAGTCCAGGCCGTCTGGGTTGAAGAACAGGCTGGATACAGAGACCTGGTTAGTCCCGCTGAAAAAGTTACCTTGTAAAGACCTGCGCAAAAAGTTACGTTTCCAGTGGAAGGGCTCACGAGGAGCAGAGAGAGCATTGCGTATGGTCGTCACTGTGGCGTAAAGAGCAGGCCCGGCATCACGGATGATCGGCGCTGTAGCATAAAGATCCTGTTGGGCGGGAGCGTGGCTACGGCGCGTTGCGGAATGGCTGCCTGGTGAAGGAGCTCCTCAGGCCAGGCTCAATCATCCGGCTATCACCATCCGTTAAGCACAACTGCAACAGCCAGCACTCATCTCCCTGACTGCCGATCACACCGGGCACACTCGGTGGCACTTTCGCTGCTTGGAAGTGTCGGGAACCTGATGTGCTGAACGACGACGCAGAGAAGAGGCCCGAGGGAAAATGGCTGCCGGGCGGTGAGATGAGAACGTACGCGGGGTTCTGACCGGCTCCGAGGGCGGAACCAAACGGGCCGGCGACTCAGAGCGAGACCTCCAAGTGTACTGGTCCGGATCGGGATTACCGCCACTGAGACGGTACACACTCCTGCGGACGGCACCGAGAGCGTGGCGGGCCTAGCTGTTGTGCTGCGAGGGGGAGCGCCGATGCTTTGAGGCCCTCAACGCGGAGGCGTTGCTGTGTCCCGCCGATCAAGAAAGGCGCACCGGATCCGATTGACGAGGAGGCCACCCCGGAGGGGCTGCGACGGTGAGGTGAGTGAGACGGGGCCGCTCGCCAGATCGGGCTCGGGCGGACTTGCGTGGTGGGGACTAGGCGGCCTCGGGTGGTTGTGCCCGGGGGGCCTGGGCTTTGCGGCATAGGCCGGCTGGTCTCGGTGAGGTGTTGGGGCCGCATCTGCTCTCCCGCCATAGGGGCGCGCAGCTTGGTTGTCTTCGCTGCTGGGGGGAAGGCGCTAGCGGGTGGGCCTGGAGCGGCACTTGACTCCCATGGTGCTCTTATGCTGCGGTGGGCCGAGGTGGCTTGAGGGCCTGCTGGTGATTCCGCCCGGGGTGGGGAGGACGTGCTGGGCCCCATTCGCTGTGCCACTGAGGGGAGAGGGGCTGGAGAGACGCCTGCACCGGTCTCCGGTTTTACAGCCGGACAACGAGATTACCGCCACGAGACACCCTCTGGATGAGGCTACTCACAGAAGATAACGGGGCGCATCTGGGAACCCGTTGCGGTACGGACAGGAGTGTACAAGCTTGTCAGGTGGACCCAAATTATCACACTGCAGCGGAGTCGCGCTTGGGCCTGTGCTCCGTGATAGAAGACTTGTGGAAGAGGAGTTGAGACCCCAGTCGCAGCACGAATCACTGGGGGTGACGCAGAGCTCATTACTGCAATAGTCTGCCATTGAAGATGGGTACAAAGAGAGCACGGTGCATCGGGTGAAACGAGCACGGGCGCTTCCGCCTGCGAAGGCCCAACACCTGGTTCAGCAATTGAATTGGGACGCAGGGCTTAGACATATAACATAATTACTACACCGTGGGCGCGCTGTGAGCAACGAACTGCTGGTGCAGGTACTGTCATAAAGCTTTTACTGCACAATGGGAAAAACGGACTCCAAACAGCCAAAAATCCCATTCGAGAGTAAGCGCAACACACGCGCCACAGATACCATGACAGAGCCGGCCGCGACACAGGGTCCACCAGAGACTGCGGATAGCCCGGACGAAGACATGCGATCAATATTATTGGAGATGCGCACAGGTCTGAAAACCATAGACAGTAAGCTTGACGTACTAACATCCAGACTGGATGTGGTGAAGAAACAGGTGGACACGCACGAAACCAGACTTGATGTACTGGAGAACAGGCTGTCAGACACCCAAGATTCTCAGGCGGAATCGCGGACGCAGATATTACATATGGAAAAAGTGCTGGAGGTAATAAGAGCGAAAAATGAAGATTTAGAAGCACGTTCCCGCCGGAACAACCTCCGCATAGTTGGCCTGCCGGAATCAACAGCCATATCAAAGATGGAGACATTCATTGACAACCTGCTGCGAGAGCTGTTTGGCTCGGTACTGTCCCCGGTCATGATAGTGGAAAGAGCTCACAGATCTCTTGGACCCCGACCAAAACCAGGGGCACCACCACGTCCGATTATTGCGCGCCTCCTCAACTATGCAGACCGTGATGCTATATTACGGGAAGCCAGAGCCAAGAGTCCCATTAACCACAAAGGAAATAATCTGTCCTTTTTCCCGGATTACACTCCAGCGGTACAAGCCGCCCGAAGAGACTTTGTGCCAACGAAGAAGATATTGCAATCTGCCTCCATCCCGTACGCCATGTTGTATCCCGCTAAATTGAGAATAAGGCACGATGGACAATCACACTTCTTTACGGACGCTAAGTCAGCCTTTAAGTTCACGAAACACATCTGCCCCAGCAAGCCTCGACAAGGTGGCCCAAACAGTCCCACGAGAGCGGAGGAGCTTGAGAATGCAGATTAATAACTGTTGTGGCTTCTGAAGCATTGATTTGGTGGTTACCATGGCTGCATATAATGGCATATTTGGGAAGGGCTATGCTGAAATAATAATACAGATACGATTAGCAAAGTGTACTGAGATAATGTTGCCAAATGCAAGGGTTCTTTCTGCTGTTACTTATGTTTTACCATAGTATAGAGCAGTTGTGCGTTACGATACAGTAGCCTGGCCACCCCACCACAAGGTGGGAGTTTGCCGCCGTTCCTTCTCCCCCAGCGGGTGTACCCCTACTTGTTAGATCTCTCTTAAGGGGATCGGGTAAATGGAAGGGTGGGAGGAGGGGTTAAATTCTCGACCTAATTGGGAGGTTGGAGTGGGTGGCGGGCGGGTTGAACGGTTATTTGGGGCTGTGTTGTTTTTTTATTTTACAAAGGTATTCCCAATGATTGCACCTGGGGATTGTGTTTCCTATACGATAGAGATATGTACTACTGATGAAAAATGTGTTGGATGCTGAGCCACTGCCCCGGCACAGGTACATGCTGCTGGAAAGGGACATGGGTGAGAATTACAGGTTGTTGACATGGAACATCAGGGGGTTGAATACTCCCAAAAAAATACGACAAGTGTTTGCTTACTTGAATAGGCACGGCATACACATTGCCTTACTACAAGAAACACACCTGACCAAGTTTACGGACCGTACAATTGCACTTAAATGGGCCGGGTTTAAGATAGCCTCCTCATACTCATCCTATGCTAGAGGGGTACTTATCTTGGTCAAACGGGGTGTTGCTTTTACACCACTGTGCACATACGCAGACGATGAGGGACGTTGCGTAATGGTACAAGGTAAATTGGGGAACTCGGTCATTACTATGGTAAACATATACGACCCAATAGCGGATGAGCCGGAATGCTTTTTAAGAATGTATAATATACTGAGAGAATGGCCTGAAACTAACATTATATGGGGGGGGGACCTTAACACCTACCTGGACCCTGACTTAGATAAATCTCCCCCACACCACAATCGTACCCCTCGGGTGGCTCGCAGTGTGCACAATGCCATATTGGAATTTGGTTTGGTGGATATTTGGAGGGTACGCAACGGCTCTGTTAAGGAAGGAACGCATGCTACGCCTGTGCACAACAGCTGGTCTAGGCTAGACTATTGCTTCTGGGGGAGGGTGCGGCCGACTGGGTTATAGCGGTCGATAACTACCCGCGCACCTTGTCCGATCATAACCCAGTGATGTTGGATGTCAGAATCCCAACGTCAACACATCGTCCTTTTACGTGGCGGTTGCGAGCAGAGGCATTATTAGATCCAATTTACAACACCACTATTCGCACGGCCATAGAAAACTACTTTGAGATCAATAAGGGCACGGTAGATAGTGCTTTCACATTATGGGAGGCTTTTAAGTTTACGATCCGGGGAGTGTGCATCGGTACAACTGCTGGCATATTAAAAGACATTAGAGCCCAACTCGCCAAAATAGAGACCACACTTCAGTCCTTAGAGCGTGAATATAGCGAAGCCCCAACGGCTGGCACCTTATCCCGCATACACGAACTAATCCTAGAATATGACGCCTTGGCGGAATCTGAGATTCGCTACATATCGCACAGGCACGTGGCTCGTCAATATGGAGAAGGGGTTCGACCGGGCCGCAATCTTGCGAATAAAATTAAAAGTCGTACAGAACAACAGCATATAGAAAAGATCACAGACTCTCAGGGCGGGGAACATTATAATCAGTTGGATATCGTTGATCAATTTCGTGACTACTACGCCAATCTCTATACTACCAGGGGGGGAGCTACCCACTCTGAACTGGAGGAATACTTGGATGAGGTGGCCTGTGCTTGGTTGTCAGATGATCACCGAGAATATTTAAGTCAGCCAATAGATGCTGCGGATGTAAAAGCAGCGATTGGTGCCCTGCCGAACGCAAAGGCACCTGGGCCTGACGGCCTCACGATTGAATTTTATAAAACGTATGAGGATTTGCTCACTCCCTACCTTCTAGAGATGTACGCCGAGGCGCATGAGACAGGGAACTTGCCTCCATCGCTTCGCCAGGCATTGATTATAACGCTGCTTAAAAAGGATAAACCCCCAGATTTATGTGAGTCATACAGGCCATTATCGCTGATTAATATAGATGCGAAAATTCTTGCCAAAATCCTTGCCACTAGGCTTCAACCTTTGATGCTCCGCCTGGTCCTGCCGGACCAGTCGGGTTTCATAGCTGAGCGGTCCACGTCACACAACCTGCGGACGGTCTTTGCAATGATGCATGTTTTGGAACCGCGTCTCCCAGCCGCTGCGGTAATGCTAGACGCAGCCAAGGCGTTCGACTCCATTGAGTGGAAATATATGTTTTACATATTACAGCGCATGGGGTTCCCACCAATTTTCACAAAATGGATTCAGATATTATATGCTGACCCATCAGCAAGGGTGCGAGTGGGAGGACTGACATCGGATCCCTTTCCTGTAAAGCGGGGCACCCGGCAGGGCTGTCCGCTGTCGCCATTGCTATTCGCTCTTGCAATAGAGCCCCTTTCGTGTGTGATAAGGCAAAGACATAGGGAAACGGCTTTAAACTTTAATCATCGCCCAGTCGCCATATCATTATATGCAGACGACATGGTGCTGTTTGTCAGGGAACCATCTCGTTATCTATCGCAGCTACTGCGAGAATACATTAGATTTGGTTTGATGGCGGGTCTAGCAGTGAATTGGGATAAGTCCATTATCATTCCCCTGACGGAATGCACACCCCGGCCAGCTCTGGAATATCCATTGGTTTGGACGGCGGACCCGGTAAAATATCTTGGGATCTGGGTCCACTGTGACCCAGCAGTAGTCATACGTGAAAACTATGGGCGGGCATGTAGCACTCTTGATCAACAAGTCGACAAATGGGTGGGTTTGCCATTGTCCCTTGCAGACCGTATTGCACTCACAAAAATGGTGGTACTACCGCGCTTCTTGTACTTGTTTTCCAATATACCGATTCCGCTGACGAAGGGGTTTTTCGACATTCTACGTACGACACTGCTCCGATTGATTTGGGGGGGCAGGCAGGCCCGTGTGAGTTGGACCACTCTTACACTAGACTACGACAAAGGGGGATTCAGTGCGCCCGACCTCTATGTTTACTATTTGAGTGCTCAAGCACAATATGCATATTTCTGGGTTAGACCACACGCCTTCACTCTGCATGTAGCGGTGGAAGACGGGGATGCCTCCCCTACCCCACTGCATAGTTTATTTACCCATACGAAACGCGGAGTCCCGGAAACGGAAATAAGTACCGTCGATACAACCATAGCGGCTTGGCAGACGATAGGAAAATTAGCTCATACACTACCTATCTACGCCCCGGCGATGCAACTGGAACACCATGCAGCGCTGTCAGTGACGCATGAGGCGGGGGCAATGCGTTTACTCAAGGAGGCAGGCATAAAGATAATGCAGGACCTTTATCCAGGGGGTACGTTTCACACCTCGGAGACCCTACAGTATATCAATAACCCCACGCTGTTGTTTCAATGTATGTTTCACAGGCTTCGACATGCCATTAAATCGCACTACGATACTTATCCCTCGGAGCCTTCTACGCTACACTCATTACAACTGGTGTTAACCACCCCCACTAATAAAAAATTAATTACTAAACTGTACCGGGCAATCCGAGCTGAGAGACCTGACTGCACGGACAGGAGTCTAGAGAGATGGAATGATACGCTAACCTCCCCGATACCCCTGACAGATTGGGAACACATATGTAGCTTAACTGGTAAACTCACTCCAAATGGAAATTTGCGTATTATACATTGTAAATACATACACCAGGTATATTACACGCCGGAGAGGTTGTGTCGTTATGGATTACGGGACTCCAGCGGGTGCAGGAGATGCGGTCAACTCGGAGCAGACTTCCTGCACCTTGCGTGGGACTGTAGAAGAGTGGCCTGCTATTGGAGCAAAGTGGTGCGGGATGTAGAAGCAATGGTCGGGGTGGATATACCTTGTACGCCTTTAGTCTGTCTACTGTGCTGCGTTCCGCATGTAAAAGGGGTTATAGGTAAATTTATACGTATAGCGCTGCTGATGGCCAAGCGCAGGGTTGCCATAACATGGGGAGGTAAACGATCACCGAAGGTTGACCACTGGATAAGAGATCTTGTATATTGTAAGGATAATCTGGAATTGTATTCAGAGGAATTGCCGACAACATCCAGGCCGACAGATATTTGGGAGCCATTGAGGCAGTTTCTACAACAAAAGGCATTAGCGGAATTACAGACTGCTGTGGGTTAAAAGTGGCTCGGATAAATCACCTGGCACATTGAAGATGTATCGAACTTATGGAAAATGCTTTGTATGTATATCTCCTATTGTGACTGCACAATCCTAATTGGTTCATGTGATTAATCTTTTATGATTTGATTCGTTATCATTTATTTTTTTTATTTTTTTTGGGGGGGTGAATTCGTAACCCACCTTGCATGGTGGAACAGTTGATTGTCATTCAAAATGCAATAAAAAGAGTTTAAAAAAAAAAAAAGATCCTGTTGGGCATCGAGGATGGTCTTTGCTGGAGATTAGTGTTGGCGGTCACCGGGGGCTGTCACTGCTGTAGCACGTAGAGCAGATTTCGCGTTGCCGGTCTTCACTGGTAGTTGTAGTAGCGGGAAGAGACAAGTTCACTGGAGCTTTATGTTGGGAGGTGGGAAGCTTTTGAGACAAACAGGCCCATTCGCGGTTGTGAAGAACACAAAACTTCAAGATCGCTTCTTTTCTTGGAGACGAAGCACAACTGATCTCACATCAAGGGTCCAAGACCTGAGGGGCAACTCTTGAGGATCAAGAACTCCCTCTAGCAGAGTCCAGCATGGTTTAGGCAGGTCCGGTTGCAGGTCCAGGAAGCATGTCAGCGGGCCAGATGCAGGGAGGCATCTGGAGCTTGTTTTGTCTCTGTAGCCCAGAACAGGTGGTCAGTCAGCTGACCCTTGGAGTCACCTCAGCCTGACATGAAGGGTGCAGATCCAGTCTTTCTTCTCAGAAAGTAGGGCAGCAGGCAGCAGAGTAGCAGTCCATTTCGCAGCAGAGTAGCACAGCACTCCTTCTTCTGTAGTATCCACAGGTCCAGAGGTGTACTGAAGAGTTGGGCCTGAGGGTCCAATATTTATACCTCGTGCCAGGTTTGAAGTAGGAAAAGGTTCTAGAGGTTTCTACCCCCAGACGTGCTTCAAATTTCCCTGCCCTGGCCTCAGCTTCTCTGTGGGCACAAAAGACTAGAGTCAAACCCTTTGTGAGTGAGCTCAGGCAGAGCCTTTGTGATGCGTAAATGTAATAGGTAACAGCTCCGCCGTTCATCAAGTCAGAGATGGTCCATCCTGCCAATACGTAATCCCCTTTGTCTCACTGTCCGGTCTGGGAGCAATACAAAAGACCAACTGTCACCTACCCTCAGTCATGTGACCCAGGAACAAATAGTTAGGGCAGGAAAATACCAACCTTCTAAAAGTGGCATTTTCAAAATTGTAACACAAAATCTGACTCTACCATTAAGCAGATTTTTAATTGCATTTTCTCAGACACCAAACATGATGTTCCCATCTTCTCCCAATTGAAAGTTATCACTTATTAAATGCAATAAGGTAACCCAACGTTATCCTATGGGAGAGGTAAGAGTTATTTTAGTACCAGGTCATGTAAAACTCAAAAGTACATGTCCAGCTCTTTAAATACACTGCACCCTCCTCTATGGGCTATTTAGTGGCCTACCCTAGGTGTGATCTATATGTATTAAAAAGGAAGGTTTGGGCCTGGCAAAAGGTTTATTTTGCCAGGTCGAAATGGCAGCTTAAAACTGTGCCCACACTTTACAAAGGCAGACCTGAGATGTGTTTGAAAGGACTACTTAAGTGGGTGGCACAATAAGTGCTGCAGGTCCACTAGTAGCTTTTACTTTACAAGCTCTGGGTATATGTAGTACCACTTTACTAGGGACTTACAAGTAAATTAAATTTGTCATATGGGTCCTAGCCAATTTTCCCATGTTTAAAGAAGAGGGCACAAGCACTTTAGCACTGGTTAGCAGTGGTAAAGCACGCAAATTATATGCTACTAGTGTGCCTGCAGCCTGCTGTCCTGCTTACTGAGGAGGAAGACAGGAGCTGCACCTTCCATCCCAGGCTGAATTGATACCAAAGGGCAGATGACTGACCTCCTGTTCTGAGCCACAGGGACATAACAAGCTCCATAGGCCTCCCTGCATCTTCCCAGCTGACCTGCTGCCTTGCAGCTTCTTTGGAAGCGAAGTTGCGCAATTCATCTTTGACGCAGGACATCGCATCCCAAGCCCCTTGACTACAGCATCCTCGACGATGATGCAGGACTCCGCATTGTAGCCTTGCAGTCCCTCGGAACCACCGATGCGTGACGCATCTTCGACACAGGATCTTTCAACGCTCTACAACCAGGCTTCAAGGTGCTTTATTTAGTTGGCCTGACTTGGTCCCTGTATCCGGCCGATGCTCCATCGTGGTTGGACTGAACTTGTGACTTTGTCTCAGTCCGGCGTGACCAGATAACCACAGTTGGCACTTTGTGCTTCTAGGAACTGTTTTCTCGTAAACCTTTAAAATTGCATATATATGGTTCTACTGATTGGATTTTTCTCGTTTTGGTCTCAAATAATTTGTAAACTTTTTCTCTATCTTTCCAAATTGGTGTGGGACTTTTCTTGTGTTGTGTTTTCACTTTATTACTGTTGAAGTGTTGCATAAATACTTTACACATTTCCTCTAGGTTAAGCCTGACTGCTTGTGTGCGAAGCTCCCAGAGGATGAGCGCAGGTTATTTTTGTGGTTTGTTTGTGTCTCACCATGACAGAGATTGTGGTTTCTGCTTAATTAGGGTTTCACCCACCTTAACAAGTAACCCAATTTCCAATAGTAATCACAAGGGCAGTGATAATAGTAAGTTAGAATCGCTCCTACAAGGGGCCTTTCACATAGCGATGAAAAGTTAACCCTACAGACTTTGGCAGGTCAGCTCATGATCAATAGGTATTTGGACAAAATATTGAGTTTTAAATATCAAGATACAGAAATATCAGAAAAAAATATTGTGTTACAAAAATATTGTGATGCAGAAATATCGTTGACAAGAATATCGATTTTTTTTTTAAAGATACAAGGCAATATCCATTTGAATTGCTCTGCATTAATGACTAATATTTTAAATACTCATTGTGCAACCGTGGATATTTTCAGGACATTATGTTTTTAATGATGAGCATGGTTGCTAACGGAAGAACAGTGGAGTATTTCCTCCATATTCATGGAGTATGATATTTGCATAAAAAATGCAATTGTAATAGAGATCTGTAAAGATTGAGAAAGGCAGTAAACTTGCTGAAACGCGTTTCTTTGACCTTTAAGAGCGGAATGCAATAAGGATTGAATAATTTCTATCCCTCGAGTGCAGGGTCTCTTTTTACAAAGGGAGTTGTGGCAATAAACATACATATATGTGTGTGTGTTTTTTATATGAGTGTATAGATATATATATATATATATACACAAACTCCTCCCCACGAAAGGAACGACGACGCAATGTCTTGACAGTTCAAAACAGGGTTTAATCAGTGGCTGTGTCGGACGCGTTTCGCCTGAACCAGCAGGCTTGTTCACCAACTTTGTTTTGCCAGAGACCGTCATTTTTATGCTGTGCATGTGACTCAATCACGTGAAAACTACAGATGCAGTGGAATAGACAACAGACTCATAGTTTTTGAATTCAAGGCAATCCCCACAAACGTGGAAACAAATAATCAAATAAAAAATGCTAAATAACGCTATTATATACACATTGAGCATCATAAATTCATTTCTTAATTATTAATTTCAAAATTTCTATAATTAAACTGCTCAAATACCCAAATGGGCATACATTGCCTCATGTGCTACGGTACTTCTAATTTAGCCCCAGTGGGCATATCACTTTTGTTGTCCAATACCATTCACGACCATGTAACTTTTCACGATAAAGTGCAAAAAAGTGCTTTTACCTACATTAAAACAATCTAACAAAACCTAAAATATAAATTAAATTAAAACGGAAATTCAGGAAAGTTTACATATTAGTTATATTACACAGTACAGATTACTGTTGAGAGCCCTTTTCTGCTGTGTTATAAATGTGTATGCAGGTCTTCCTCCATATTGAGGCCCATTGGTGTTTTGGTATTAAGCTCTACAATGTAGCGCGATTCTAATTTTCTCAAACATTTTTGTCTGTCACCCCCTCTTACACTGGGAGCGATTGCATCAATGACAAAGTACGTAAGCCCAGCCACACTGCCTTCATGACATGTAGCAAAGTGGCGGGCCACAGGGTATGTTTTGTCTGCATGCTTAATAGCTCTGAGATGTTGAAGCACCCTTCTGTGAACTGGAAGAAATGTGCTGCCCACATATTGAAGATTGCATGGGCAAGTCAACACGTACACAGCAAATTCAGTTTTACAATCAAATTGGCCTCTGATGTTCTTCTCAATTTTCGAGCATCCAGTCAAAAATTTAGTTGTGTTGTTACCATGCTGGCATGCCTTGCACTTCATACATTTAATAAACCCATTTTTTCGTTGCAACCAAGATTGTTTAATTGGCTGTATCTTGGATTGAGGTGCCATGTTACTCACAAGCATTTGCTTGAATGATTTTGCTCTGCGAAACGTTACCAAAGGTTTTTTTAAGGTACAATTTTACTTAACACTGGATCATTCCTAATCAAGTGCCAATGTTTCGCTAGAATGTTTCTGACTTGGCCATGTTGTCTATTATATGTTGTTATCATTCTACAATCATTCATACCATCTGCTTTATTCTGCACACGTTTACTGGTTTCCGATTGTTGGAACATGATTTCTTCTCTTGTTTTTTGCTTGACCTTATGGATTGCACCCTGGATACATTCCTCATCATAACCACGTGTTTTAAAACGAGAATGTAAGATCTTCAATTCTGCCTCTGTAGTGGCAGGTTCACTGCAATTATGTACCGTTCTCAAGCATTCCCCATAGGGGATGCTTTTAATCAGGTTACTGGGGTGGAAACTAGTTGCATGCAGCAACGTGTTTCCAGCCGTTGGTTTCCGATAAATCTTGGTATGCAAATTAGCATTTTTAACATAGACTGTAAGGTCGAGAAAATTTACTTCACTAGCACTGATAGTACTTGTGAATTTCAAATTAAGACTATTTGTTTGGAGTTTTTGGACAAATTGTCTGGCTGCTAATTCAGTCCTCTCCAGACGACCAATAAGTCGTCTATGAACCGGCTCCAATGGAGGATATTATTCCGCCACTCTTCCTGGTACTGCTTCTGGACCACCTGCTCCTCCCACCAGCCCATATGCAAATTTGCATAGCTGGGGGCGAAGCAGGTGCCCATCGCAGTACCGCATAGCTGATGGAACAATTCCCAGTTAAAGAGAAAAAAATTGTTTTTTAAACAGGTTTCCACCATGTTGGACAACATTTGTGTATGAGACCATAATGAAATCGGTCTTGTTCCTAGATAATAGAAGCAAGGTAGCTAGCCCAATGACTAGTTTGGTCCGTGAAGAGTATTTGAAGTGCTTCCCTCATGGTACCCGGGCTAGCCTTGTTCACACAGTGATACAGCTTCACTATGTCTTTTTTGCATTCTATGTCCATTGATGTTAAGTTAAATTCAAGTCGGATCAGTGTACGCCTTGTCGAGAATGGCAGCCTAAAAACCTTCCTGAAAGCCATGATATGCAAATGCTCCAATTTATCGGACAATAAGCTGGGAAGGCCAGATGACCATAGCTAATTGTTGAAAATAGCTTGGCTTGTATTACTCTTCGGATGCCCTCCGTTGAATGGCTCACAAGATTCTGGTGTATTCTGCTTGTGAGTAACATGGCACCTCAATCCAAGATACAGCCAATTAAACAATCTTGGTTGCAACGAAAAAATGGGTTTATTAAATGTATGAAGTGCAAGGCATGCCAGCATGGTAAAAACACAACTACATTTTTGACTGAATGCTCGAAAATTGAGAAGAACATCAGAGGCCAATTTGATTGTAAAACTGAATTTGCTGTGTACGTGTTGACTTGCCCGTGCAATCTTCAATACGTGGGCAGCACAATTCTTCCAGTTCACAGAAGGGTGCTTCAACATCTCAGAGCTATTAAGCATGCAGACAAAACATACCCTGTGGCCCGCCACTTTGCTACATGTCATGAAGGCAGTGTGGCTGGGCTTACGTACTTTGTCATTGATGCAATCGCTCCCAGTGTAAGAGGGGGTGACATGCAAAAATGTTTGAGAAAATTAGAATCACGCTATATTGTAGAGCTTAATACCAAAACACCAATGAGCCTCAATATGGAGGAAGACCTGCATACACATTTATAACACAGCAGAAAAGGGCTCTCAACAGTAATCTGTACTGGGTAATATAACTAATATGTAAACTTTCCTGAATTTCCGTTTTAATTTAATTGATATTTTAGGTTTTGTTAGATTGTTTTAATGTAGGTAAAAACACTTTTTTTGCACTTTATCGTGAAAAGTTACATGGTCGTGAATGGTATTGGACAACAAAAGTGATATGCCCACTGGGGCTAAATTAGAAGTACCGTAGCACATGAGGCAATGTATGCCCATTTGGGTATTTGAGCAGTTTAATTATAGAAATTTTGAAATTAATAATTAAGAAATGAATTTATGATGCTCAATGTGTATATAATAGCGTTATTTAGCATTTTTTTATTTGATTATTTGTTTCCACATTTGTGGCTATTACCTTGTATTCAAAAACTACGAGTCTGTTGTCTAATCCACTGCATCTGTAGTTTTCACGTGATTGAGTCACATGCACAGCATAAAAATGACGGTCTCTGGCAAAGCAAAGTTGGTGAACAAGCCTGCTGGTTCAGGCGAAACGCGTCCGACACAGCCGCTGATTAAACCCTGTTTTGAACTGTCAAGACATTGCGTCGTCGTTCCTTTCGTGGGGAGGAGTTTGTGGATATCGTTACGGACCGAGCCTGGGAGGTCCGGCTGACGACGCACCCGCTGATCAGGAGTGCGGCGGTTGTGCGCAGGCAACTTGGAAAAGGATATATATATATATACATATATATATGTAACCAAAAACGCCCAGAAGCTTGAGGCCGCACACAGCTGCAGGTGAGTTACAAACTCCATTTGAACCAAGCAGGCAGCTTAACATCCCTTTGAAGTCCATGGCCTGACGCGTTTCGATGCCGCTGTTTGCATCTCCTCAGAGGCCGTGTCAGCGGAGGTGATTTATGGCTGCCGCATTTCCCCTGCGTGTTTGTAACTCACCTGCAGCTGTGTGCGGCCTCAAGCTTCTGGGCGTTTTTGGTTACATACATATATATATATATATATATATATATATATATATATATATATATATATAATACCGCTCCACCTGCACCAGGCTCGCGCACTCACGAACGGGTGCTGTAATGGCGGGGGGTGCGCCCGCCAATATTGCAGCTACTCGTCTCCTCTCGTGTGTAGAAAGACACAGCACTCACGGGGGAGAGTCCACAAGATTTATTACGACTCTCTTCGCACCAGACGCGTTTCGGCAGTCGCCTTCCTCGATGGTACAAGGGCGCGCCTGAAACGGCCATTTTTATACAAACAACCTCATTTCCTGTGTCACATGAAAAACGCGTCTGGTGCGAAGAGAGTCGTAATAAATCTTGTGGACTCTCCCCCCGTGAGTGCTGTGTCTTTCTACACATGAGAGGAGACGAGTAGCTGCAATATATATATATATATATATTATCTACTGGCGGTCGCCAGTAGATAGTTATAGTTAGGACCTATTTTCCATAGGAAATCCGCGACATTCTATTTGAAATAACTCTTGCGTCGGTTGACGAATCTTCGCGAAATTTTCAAACTTTATGGCCCGCTCCGGTCCGCTCCTACCCTGAAAGTCTCAGGGTGATTCGTCAAGCGGGGGCCGAGAAAAAGGGGGGTCCCAAAACGTGTTTTCCCCATTCATTTTCCCATAGGAAACTTTAGACACGGCTACAGCTCGAACTGCTGAATGGAATTACACCAAATTTGGCAAAGAGGTAGTTCTTGGTTCAGAAAGAACCCTTTTTGTTAAATGGTGTAAATCCGTTCAGTAGTTGCGGAGAAATTAAAAAATAAGAGTCAAAAATCAATTTCCCATAGGAAACTTTAGACACGGCTACAGCCCGAACTGCTGAACGGAATTACACCAAATTTGGCAAAGAGGTAGTTCTTGGTTCAGAAAGAACCCTTTTTGTTAAATGGTGTAAATCCGTTCAGTAGTTGCTGAGAAAATCAAAAGTAAAAGTACATATATATCTATGGCCGCGTCGGATTCGCACACCCTCCCGATCACGAGCTGTCTGCTAATTGGCTGTCAACACTCCAAACCAGGAAGTGTTGGCAGCCATCTTGTTCCTCGGTAGAACCGAGGAACAAGAAAGCAGTAAAAAAGGTGCGCAAAACGCACAAAGGGGGCAGGGTAGAAACACCCTGACCCACTAGGTCTGCTCAGGGGGTCCCACAAGGACCCCCTGGGCAGAAAAAGCATTTTTTTAAATCGGCAGGATGCTATCAGGGAGCGCGAATCCTGCCGAAAAACAAAATCGAAGGGCGGTCTCCGCGCTTCGACTGTATTTTGCCTCCGGGTGGCCCAAGTCCCGGGGGCATGGTGGGGGTTAATTTATGTATGGGGGCCTCAAAGGGCCCCCAAACCCCGGGACCGCCACCCCCGGGGCTTTTTTTTAAAATGGTGCGGGAGGGCTCTGAGCCCTCCCGCAGCCCTGGGGACCACCACCTCCCCGGGGCTTCTTTTTTTTTACTTTTTCCTGTGGGGGGGGCTCGAGCCTCACACGCCCGGGGACCGCCACCTCCCGGGGCACTAACAAATTAAAATGGGGGTCCGTTTTGGACCCTCGAGCCCCGGGACCACCACCTCCCCGGGGCTTTGCTGATGTGGGGAGGGGGCCGCGCGGCCCCCTCCTGGAGCCTGTGGTGGCCCTGGGACCGCCACCCTCCAGGGCCGGCTCCTGCAGTGTCCCGGGGTGCCTACCCCCGGGACACTGCTGTTTGCAATGACAGGACGGGAGCCTCGCAGCTCCCGTCCTGTCATTGCAAACTGCTTTGGATATTGGAAGAGAGAGCAGGGAAACCTGCTCTCGCTTCCAATATCCAAAGACAATTGCTTTCCACACGGGGAGCAGCATGTTAGCTGCTCCCCGTGTGGAAAGCAATGCCGGCTCCCTTAGGACACGGGGAGCCGGCGGGACTGTGGGTGGTTTGGGGACCCCCACAGTCCCCAACCAGAGGCCAGGCCCCGGGGATGGGGTCCCCGGGGCCATAAGTGGCCCGGGAGGGGGCCACGCAGACCCCTCCCCAGAAATTATTAAAAAAAAAAAGGCCTGCCCCGGGGGATGGGGTCCCCGGGGCAAAAGGAGGCCTAAAAAATGAGGGGCCACGCAGCCCCCTCCTTAAAAAGGAATGTTAAAGTGTGGCCATGCCCCGGGGATGGGGTCCCTGGGGCAGTTTTCGGCCAGGGGAGGGGGCCACGCGGCCCCTTCCAGTTTAATTTTAATAAAAAAAAAGGGGTAAGGCCCTGGGGGATGGGGTCCCCAGGGCCCAAAAATAAGAAAGGAAGGGGGCCACACAGCCCCCTTCAGGAAAAAAAAAAACGATCGGCCCGCAGTCCCCGCCCCTTCCTTCACCACTCTGCAAACGCGCCCCTGGCGCGTTTGCAGATGGGAAGTAATTCCCTTGAATACTGGGGGTCCTGGGGCCAACTAGCCCACCAGGAACCTCCAGTATGCGCCAGGGGCTGCGTTGCAGAGAGGTGTACAGAGGCCACGCCCCTTTATACACCTCTCTGCAACGCAGCTCTGTGGCGCTTTGGAGGTACATGGTGGGCTAGTTGGCCCCCAGGAACCCTCAGGATTCAAGGGGACTTAATCCCCCAACTTAAAACGCGCCACGGGCGCGTTTGCACAGTGGTGAGGGAGGGGCGGGGCTTCAGGTGACATGTGTGCAAACAGGCCCCGTGGCGCGTTTTAAGATGGGGAATTAAATCCCCTTCAATCCTGAGGGTCCCTGGGGCCAACTAGCCCAACAGGTACATCCAGAAAGCGCCACAGAGCTGCGTTGCAGAGAGGTGTAAAAGGGGTGTGGCCTCTCTACACGTCTCTGCAACGCAGCCCCTGGCGCATACTCGAGGTTCCTGGTGGGCTAGTTGGCCCCTAGGGACCCTCATGATTCAAGGGGACTTAATCCCCAACTTAAAACGCGCCACGGGGCGCGTTTGCACAGATGTCACCTCAGGCCCCGCCCCTACCTTCACCATTGTGCAAATATTCCTCTAAAATCTGCCGAACTACGAATTCGGATTTACTCACCTGCTATCAGGAGAGACCTCAGTGCTGCATCTTTCAGCCCAGTACTAATCCTGAAAAGTAATTTTAACCGTACTTACCAGTAACTTGAATTTCCTTCCATAGGATATCATTGCCTGCTTTTTGCTGAAAAAGTTTCTAAGTGTTGATTTTTGAAACATACAAATATTCCTCTAAAATCAGCCGAAATACGAATTCCGATTTACTCACCTGTTATCAGGAGAGACCTCAGTGCTGCATCTTTCAGCCCAGTACTGATCCTCAAAAGTAATTTTAACCGTACTTACCAGTAACTTGAATTTCCTTCCATAGGATATCATTGTCTGCTTTTTGCTGAAAAAGTTTCTAAGTGTTGATTTTTGAAACATACAAATATTCCTCTAAAATCAGCCGAAATACAAATTCCGATTTACTCACCTGTTATCAGGAGAGACCTCAGTGCTGTATCTTTCAGCCCAGTACTGGTCCTGAAAAGTAATTTTAACCGTACTTACCAGTAACTTGAATTTCCTTCCATAGGCTAACATTGACTGGTTTCACTTGGAAATTCTTCTAAGTGTGGAGTTTTGGAACTTTAAAATATTCCTCTAAAATCAGCCGAAATACGAATTCCGATTTACTCACCTGTTATCAGGAGAGACCTCAGTGCTGCATCTTTTAGCCCAGCACTGACCCTGAAAAGTAATTTTAACCGTACTTACCAGTAACTTATATTTTCTTCCATAGGAATCCATTGTCTGGTTTTCAGCTGAAAAGTTTCAAAGTGTCGATTTTCACAAACTACAAATATTCCTTAAAAATCGCCTGTATGACTTAAACGCATTCTTTCAACTGTTTACAGGAGATGCACCAGTGATGGATCCAGGATCCAACACTGAGTAAGAAAAAGTAACGATAACAGTTTTTACCTGCTAAGTGAATTTCCTTCCATAGGATAACATTGGTGATTCTATGAGAAAAAGTTTCTAAGTGTCAACTTTTAAAATACAATAATATTCCTTAAAAATCACTACTGTAACCAAAACGCTTTTACTCAACTGTTTACAGGAGATGTCCCAGGACTGAATCTAGGATCCAGTCCTGTGGTTAGAAAAGTAATCCATAAAGTAACTAATTGCATTTAACTAGAAATTCACATTGAGCTGAATGTTGCATTGTGTTTGAAAATGTGTTGCCCATTGCAACAACTGTAACTACTGTACTTAAAAGTCTATTGCCTATGTGCAAAGTATTTAAACTAAAGTAATTCATTCTGAGAAAGTATTTTTGTAATGTATAATGTAATTACAATGTAATTTAAAAATAAAATATGTAAAAAAAAATGTTTCTAAAAATGTAGTAAATCAGTATGAAAAAATAAATATAACAATTAATACATTTAAAAATTGTCATTTACAAAACCTTTGAAATTCACTGAAAAACCGTAGGTTTCAGACATGTTATAGTTAGGAATTAGCATTTAAAAAACCTTTGAAATTCACTGAAAAAACCATAGGTTTCAGACACGTTATAGTTAGAAATTAGCATTTAAAAACCTTTGAAATTCACCGAAAAACCATAGGTTTCAGGCACGTTATAGTTAGAAATTTGCATTTAAAAAACCTTAGAAATTCACTGAAAAAACCATAAGGTTTTAGGGACAGTTATAGTTAGTTGGACATTGCACTCGTACAAAACCCGTGAAATTCCCCGTTATAGTTAGTTCAGGTAACTATAACTCGCGCCCGCAATGCACTGCTGATGACGTCACATATTACATCACTCATGACATGGTCAGTGACATCACTGATGACATCACTGATGACATCTCAAATGACATCACTGATGACATCACTGATGACATCATCCATGTGAGAATTTAATGCATCTTCTCACACCCTAATATAAGTTTTGAAACACCCACTCTAAATTACAGACTGCCATTCTCAAAACCATACACACTCCAATACCAATAAGTACATACCCACTCACTGATTCTTAGGTCTACACACACACATCTACTCACTCACCCGTACAGTCACTCATACTTACAGTCACTCAGTACAGGACTATCATATGCACTCATACACCTATATAAACACTCACACAACGCAACTCATCCATAGAGGTACTCACACACCTAGTCAGTCATGCAAATAATTAATCACACTCCAATTTACTCACCTATACAGTTATACACACCAGCTCACTTACTCATAAAAATACTAGCACATTCTTACGCTCCTATGCAATCACTGATGCAAGCACACACTCATCCATATAGCCACTCTCACAATCACACACTCTCACTTATAGCCATTTATATACTCCAACACACATATATACTGCCTTTCACATATGTAGTTACTCACACATGTACCACTGAGATATACATTCAATCACTAACACACCCATACACACACTCACCCACCCATACAGTCCATCACAGACGCACTCTTGAAACCATGCACCCAGTGAATCACCCACTCACACATCTATGCACAGAGTCACACTCACCCCACCCACACAAACACTGAGGCACCCATACAGATACTCAGAGAACCAATCCATAACCCATATAGACACTCATTTAGCTAGTCAGAAACCCCATGCAGCTGCTTACACAACAACAGACAGACGGATACAGACATTCACACAGTTTAGTCACACACCCATGCATCCAGTAAGATACGTTTAATCACTCACTTATAGACTCAGTCACGCACCTACTAAATCATCCATTCAGACACTTATACACCCACTCATTCTTCAATACGCCTTTCCCTATATATATTAAACATATTTAAACTTTACACAAACACACAGTCACTGGATGATGTCATCAGTGATGTCATCAGTGATGTCATTTGAGATGTCATCAGTGATGTCATCAGTGATGTCACTGACCATGTCATGAGTGATGTAATATGTGACGTCATCAGCAGTGCATTGCGGGGCGCGAGTTATAGTTACCTGAACTAACTATAACGGGGAATTTCACGGGTTTTGTACGAGTGCAATGTCCAACTAACTATAACTGTCCCTAAAACCTTATGGTTTTTTCAGTGAATATATATATATATATATATATATATATATATATATATATATATATATATATATATATATACATATATATATATTTGAATAATAATTACATTATATTAATGTCATGTGCTGCAATATTTAAGATGTACTATTTTATACTATATATATTCAATGAAAATAGATATTTTGTATTATTTTCAACAATATTAGTGTGAAACAATATTATTTTTGAATAATTTTGTACTTATCATTATACGTATACGGAAAATATATTTTGGCAATCAATATATTTGATACTAAATTTCTGTATCACAATAGTGTTGTGATGGATATTCTGTCGGTGATCAGATCAATATTGAAGGCTTACTGCCTTTGGCATGATATCTTAAAATATAAGTGTATTTACTTTTACAGAACTATATAATTAAAAGACAAACCTATCAACAGTTTTTATCCATTACTCAATACAATCAACATCTCCCCTAAAACAAACATTTTACAGAAATGCCTCTTTCTGTGTTTCACCCAGTTGCTAATAACGTCTGACACAAAAGGTCCCACACTTCCTATGCATTCACTGCGGCAGACCCCCGGGAGCTCTTGAAAACAGACCCCTGTCTCACTCCAAGGCTCTCATTACAAGTTGCACAGTATTGTCTGGGTGTAAACTCCACACCTATAACAGGTAGATTGTGGCCTAACCGTAATTCTATGCAATAATGAGTTAAACTTACAGTAAGTAATAAATTAAAGCAGGGGTGTCTGTGAGGGGCATGAGAGAAGTGAGGGGGCTTGGGAGGGCAGAAGAGGGACGGAGAAGTTCCCTGCCAGAGAAAGTGGTCAGGTGGGGCTAGGGGAGTGAGGCCTGGCTGCTGCTGGAGCTGAAGCTCCAAAATGGTATCTCACTAACACTAAAAATCTAACTTTCTTTGTCCTTCTTGCACAGCTGACCTGTCCTTTTCCTTTCAAGTCCTCCTGCAGGGCACTCTGGCAGCACCCCTTTCCACAGTGATTTGGCTTCTTTCCTCAAGGCAGATGCACTTTCCCCAGCAGGGTTAGGGCCAAGGTTCCTTGCAGAGCTACTTAGCCATCAGATGGTTAGGCTTTCGACCCCACAAGGCAGGCATCATCTATGGGGATACAGTACAGCAACCCCCTTTCCCAGCAGGCAGTTTCTCCCTTTCCCAGCAGGCAGTCCACAGTGCTTCTAGTATGGGTTTTTCCCAGGTTACTCTCTCCTTGGACTGACTTTGGTGCTCTTGTAAATCCCACTCTCTCTTGTGGTTGGATCCTGTCACTGGTCCATGGCACCTTCACCTGGGTTTTGACCTATTTTGGATATATACAACAATGTTCATTCAACTGGTCCACCTCTGGCACAGATTTCAAGCAGTTCCTGACATTTTGTTTATCCCTCCCAGACTAGTAGCCCACTTTCTTTTCCTTGTAGTCTGAGCATGAGAATGGGTGGGGCTATTGGATACCTCTCAGGGAGACCAAAAACAGAGGCATATAAGAGACAGAAGCTTTCTCACACAGCTGCCTCTCCAACTTCTGAAGGAAGACTGGAGCAAGAAAGGGACAAAGGCTCCCCTTCCACTTCAGAGAGAGAGATGTGTGGGTGCAGTGGTTTGGCAATATCATAAGAAAGGGAGGGGAAGGTACGTTCCATTGGCAGGCAGACCTGTGGGTTGAAAATTCTATATTAGATTAGTGACCGATAATTTCTAATCATAGCAAAGATAATGTTTGACAAAAATGGAGTGTACTTAGTATAATTTACAAAAATAGTGTCATTGTGTGTAAATTGTGCATTATTAACAGCAATTTGACATATTTTTATAAATGACATTTAAGACATGATATTTCTGTTAGATGACTGCAATTGACATGTGAATGGGGTTCCACTGGATATTGGTTGCAAAGCTGGAGCAGGTTGTTGACAATCAATCAATCAATCAATCACAGAATTTGTAAAGCGCACTACTTACCCGCGAGGGTCTCAAGGCGCTGGGGGAAAAGAGGGGGGGGTGCTGCTACTGGTCGAACAACCAGGTCTTGAGTAGCCTCCTGAAGGTCAGCAGGTCTTGGGTCTGTCGCAGGCTTAGTGGAAGGGTGTTCCAGGTCTTGGCGGCGAGGTGGGAGAAGGATCTGCCGCCGGTGGTGGTTCTTCGAATGCGAGGGACGGTGGCGAGGGAGAGGTCGGCGGAGCGGAGTTGGCGGTTGGGGACGTAGAAGAGGAGTCGTCTGTTGAGGTAGGCTGGGCCAATCTTGTGGAGTGCCTTGTGTGCGTGGATGAGGAGTTTGAAGGAGATTCTCCTGTCGACGGGGAGCCAGTGCAGGTTACTCAGGTGGGGGTGATGTGGCTGTGGCATGGTACATCGAGGATCAGGCGTGCGGAGGCGTTTTGTATGCGTTGCAGTCGCTTGATGAGCTTGGCCGGGCTCCGCGCAGAGGGCGTTCCCATAGTCAAGTCTGCTGCTGACGAGGGCCTGGGTGACTGTTCTTCTCGTGTCTGTCGGGATCCACCTGTAGATCTTGCGAAGCATGCGGAGGGTGTTGAAGCAGGAGGATGAGACTGCGTTGACTTGCTTGGCCATGGCGAGCGTTGAGTCGAGGATGACTCCCAGGTTGCGTGCGTGGTCGGTGGGTGTCGGGGCTGCTCCCAGCGTCGTTGGCCACCAGGAGTCGTCCCAGGCTGAGGGGTTGGAGCTGAGGATGAGGACCTCTGTCTTCTCCGTGTTCAGTTTTAGTCGGCTGATCTTCATCCAATCGGCGACGGCCTTCATCCCTTCATGGAGGTTGGATTTGGCGGCGAGGGGTCCTTGGTGAGGGAGAGGATCAGTTGAGTGTCGTCGGCGTAGGAGATTATGTTGAGGTCGTGCTGTCTGGCGATGCATGCGAGCGGGGCCATGTAGATGTTGAACAGTGTTGGGCTGAGGGACGATCCCTGGGGTACGCCGCAGATGATCTCGGAGGCTTCGGATCGGAATGGTGGGAGGCGGACTCTCTGGGTTCTGCCGGCGAGGAAGGAGGTGGCCCATTCCAGGGCCTTGTCTCGGATCCCTGCGTCGTGGAGGCGTGCGCGTAGAGTGCGGTGGCAGACAAGCAATTCAAAGGTATTAGACAGGACTGCAGCAATCACGGACACCTGTGACTCTCCACAGATGATTCAACAAGTGGATCATGTGGATTAGGGGTGTGAGAAATTCGCATACTTTGCTTTATTCATGAAAATTTGGAAAAAAATTGCAAAATTACAAGTAAATAGGTGAAATGCAAATTTGTCATTATGTGCTATATTTTAATGCAAAAAGCATCATTGTGTCATTTTGTCGTGCAAGAATGCATTTAAACATAGCACTGAAAACAACAGCCACTACAGTTATGTTTTTGGGATGCGTTCGCTGTAAATTTTCTTGCAAATGGTGCATAAATACGATAAGTGTCTTAATGGTGTAATTTCAGGAATTTCAAGTGTAATTGCAAGTACATCTCAAAATTCCCAAATTTAGGCAAATTACTGTACCATATTTTAAATTTCACCCAGGCCCAACATGAATGTGGTTTCTGGGGAAGGAGGGCATCAAAACTAGGGCTTTACCTGGATCTCAAAGTCTCATAAGAATTTAAGGAGAATGGGGTGATGAATCATATCAGAGGCAACAGAGAGATCAGTAATGCACTTCCATTTTTGTCCACTTGAGTGGTTCTGCCCTCCATTGTGATGATGATAGAAGATTCTGTCCCATGCACAAGGGACACACATCTGACCATCAGTTAAAAACTCCTTAATGTAGTCATTGAGCTAATGGAATACAACTTGTTCAATTAATTCACTCTGTAAAGGACATGCAGAAGTCCTGATTGTCTGACTCGATTGTCAACTTTACACAAAAACCTAAATATGGAATGTTTTCATGTCATTTGGGTATGTCCCCTCAAAAATAAAATGTTGGGCATGGTTCAGATAGACACTGTAGAAAGTGACAAAAATGGCTTGAAAATAACTTTTGAGTAACTGGAGGCAACGAAATTCACATGATAAATGTCACAAAGCTGGCGAAACCATCAAAGAATGGTAGTGGCAGGAGACAGAGGTGGAGTCAAGCTGTGATCCTGGGAGCAGGTTAAAGCTGTGGTGAGGGGGGATTAGAGACCAAAACCTTTTATGTCAAAGAGGTCTGTGATCGTGAAGGGTTCAGAAGTGTTGAGTAGAGATAGATTAAATCCTGCCTGTTTCTTGGTTTTGTAATTCAGACAAGATTTGGGGTTGATCAATGGGTTAGAGAGAGGGAATGATAGAGTTTGTCTTATTCCAGTCCCAGAGGTTAAAGAAGATGTTTCCTGAGAGGTGGCAGGGGAAAAATTATGAGGGGGGGAGAAATGATAATGTAATAGGCAGTACTTGAGGTTTATGATCAGGGAGAAAGTGATGCATATACTTTCAAAATTACACATCAAATTTGGCTTGATCCACAGACAACCGCAAGAGGACAGGTTGGATTTGGATTCAATGGGGAAAGGGGTTGGGGACATGGAGAGGAAGATTGTGGGTGGAGTGGAAGGAGGGGGGAGATGAGTCAAGAAGACGTAAGTGAGGAGATGTCAGACTTTTCTTTTTAATGAAGCAAGGGAAGTAGCAATTTGATTCAGTCAGGAAAGGATGATGACTGGAGTAGTGACAGCAAGATGAGTAGGGTTCTAGGAGAGCTTTTAGGATTTTCTGAGGAGCATATACATGTGATAGTGGTGGAGAGAATAAGGTTGGCCAGTTTTAGGTCATACTGTGGCAGTATGAATGGGAAGAGTTGTGATGCATGTCAGCTCTGATGTGTATGAAAACTTGAGAGGGATTGATTGGGTGGACAGGGTGGAGAGTAACAAGGAGCAGTGTATGAAGGAGCGGTCGGAGGGAAATAGAAAAGGTGCTCGGGCTTAGTTGGGAGGCACTTAACAAGAAGAGACAGGGAAAGATGGTGAGACAAACGGATGGGAGTTAGGGTTGGTGAGTGGAACTGCTGAGAAAAGGGGGAACTGCTGAGAAAAGGGGGCACAGTAGATTTACCATTGGATAGTTGATGGAGTTGTTGCTTTGACAGACCTATAGAAGAAAGCAAACATATGGGTTGTTGGGCAGGTGAGTGGGAAGGAGAGTCAGACAAGGACATTTTTGAGGTGAGTAGGTGAGGATGGGGAAGATGGAGAGATGGGTGGAGAGTGATGGTTAAGTAAGTCAATGAGATAGAGAGAGAAAAAATAAGGGGATAGGCTGGGGTATTGGTGATAATTTAGGGGCTAATAGAAGAAAATGGGGGAACTGTTCGGGGTATTCCCATGATAGGATTTTGCACTTGTATTTTGATACATTTGAGCACTCCAGACCAAACCAATTCCTAGATATCACTCACATAGTCTAGTGTGACGGGGGAACGGGACCTGTAGTACCACTCTTTCCCACTGTACTACCATTGCACATCACATAATAATCTCACCATGGCATTACAAGCCTAGCACTGCATCAACATTTAATACTTCAACACTATCATCCCACACTACCATTCCAACATCACCATCTACATGTCAACATCTCTACACTACTCTCCCTGGATCTGATTTCCCACAACAGCACCTCACAACCTCCCTGCCACTGCATACCGCCTTCCATCACTACACAGTATTTCTCTATTTTTTTAAATTGAAAATCAAGTATGTACATAGTTACATGAATTAATACTGTTACATTGTCTTTATATCTCAAGCAATAGTCACAATAGGATATTTTGCCTTAAACATTTCAAATTTACATATTTATTAACTCTTTCCTATCATCCTATGTTGTTCAACCATAACATCAGGGGCTCCCATATCTTCATTTTCTTCATCCTTGCTTTCCGTCCTTTACATTTATATAAAGAGATTTCCTGCCGACTGATATTCAATAGCCGGTGCAGCCATTGGTGGTATGAAGGGGGCTCCCTATCTTTCCATGCAGTGGCTATCAGCAAACGCGCTACTGCTAATGTTATAAATACAAAGTCTCTATGTGATGTATCAAGGTTTGCCCTACCATCATAGCTTAGTAGCATCATAGCTGAGGTGATCTTTATTCCTTTATTCATTGTCTGTAGCCAGAGGTCTTCTATATCCCTTTTTAAAGATGCCAATTTCGTACAAGAATAGAACATGTGGATCATGTCCGCCGGTCCACTTTGGCATCTCTGACATTTATCCGACTCCCTCTTCCCCCATCCAAAAAGCTTAGCTGGTGTGTAATACAAATTATACAAGGTTTTATAATGCTGAGCTTTTAGGTTGGCCGACAGAAAGATCTTTGTCCCTAAATCAAGTGCCATGTCCAGATCAACCTCCCCATCGCCCATTTTTTCTACCCATTTTGATTCAGTTTTATCCATATCATCTGGGAGAGTCTTTAATAATTCCTGATAGTAATCTCTAATCCTATTATCCTGGCATTTCATAATTCCCAGTATTGGAATTTCTTCCAAATTGATAGAACCCTTGGGGAGGCTTCTTATACAGCTCTGTATCTGCATATACTTCAGGTACGAGTTGTTATTAAGACCAAACCTCTGAGCAAGTTCTGGAAATGTATAATATTGTTATGGAATAGATCTGCCACCCGCTCTATCCCCGCCCGTTCCCAGTATCTAGCCATACCATCATACAATACTTGTGGTAGCAGATCTGAATACCATAGCAAGGTAAATTTGTTATATCTGGAGATATTAAAGAGTTTCTTTATCTTTTTCCATACTTTCCATGCCCCTTTGATACACTTAAAGCGTGTTTTTTTGTTATGGCAGCTTGGTTCCAGTTGTCTTAAGAAGAGCCCTTCTGCATCTTTTCCGATAGCTAGCTGATAAATTGTGGGTAAGCTCAGGACCTCATCTCTACTTTGGTCTGGAAAGAGTAAGATATCCATCTGGTGGAGGGCAGTGGCCCAATAGTACAGTAAAATATTGGGGGCTCCCCACCCACCGCGCTCTCTTGGTAATGTTAGATAATGCAATGCTCGGCGTGTCTTCTAATAACCCCAAATACAATTGGTGAACAAGGCATCGATTTTGTTTATTTTCGTTTTTGCTAGTTCCAAAGGTATTGCTCGGAGTAAATATAGTATCTTCGGGAATATTTTCATTTTTATTACATTGATTCTGCCTATTATTGTGAGATGCAGTTTATCCAGCCGCTTAAGTTACCCATTTATTTTCCCCATAATCGGGTCAATATTTACCGCCCAAAGGCTATCCATACTGGATGTTATATTAATTCCAAAATAAGTAGCCACCTCGCATTCGCGTGGATCTTGTAACTGGCACTGGGAAGAGCATATAATTTGAGTTTTACTTTTGTTTAAAAGATATCCAGATTTCCTACCAAACTCCTCTACCATACTTTCAATTTCCCTAATTGCCATCTGTGGATCTGGTGTAACTATTGCAATGTCATCCACGTAGGCAAGGATCTTGGTTTCATAGCCTTTAGTGTTTACGGGTTTGATTGCTTGGTTATTTAGTATTTGGTTGATAAATGGGTCAAGATAGAAAGCAAATAATATGGGGGAGCAGGGGCAGCCTTGCCACTTCCCTCTAGCAATCTCAATCCTCCCTGAAGTACTACCCATTATTTGTAGCTGCGCATATGGTTTATAATACATAGCTTGAATAGCTCTGACAAACCCTGACCCAAGCCCTCTCTCTACCAAAGTACCCCATAAATAGTGCCAAGATACCTGGTCAAAGGCTTTCTCCGCGTCCAGGAGGACCACAGCCAGCTCTCTAGACTCTACTTCTGCTATATCTAGTAGTGCGATGACCCGCCTAGTGTGGTCTGTGGTCCCCCTACCAGGGACAAAGCCAGGTTGCCAAGGTGATATCAACGCCACTATGATCTTTTGCAGTCGCTTGGCTATTATCTATGAGTATATCGTGGCGTCCGAGTTCATCAGTGATATCGGACGATATGATGTAGGTTGTTCTACTGATTTACCTTTTTTTGGAAATACTACCACGTCCGAGCCCTGCCATGATGGGGGAGGAATCCCGCTATATTGTACTCCCAAGAATAGATCATGTATAATTGGAAAAATCTCGTACGAGAGCATTTTATACACTTCTGCTGGTATTTTATCCGGACCTGCGGCCTTCCCGGCAGAGAGAGATCCTAACGCCTCCTGAACCTCTTCCATGGTAATTTCTTCATCTAGTTCCTGAGCTGTATCTTGGTCTACTCTGGGTAGTACGGGGCTTGCAGGGTCAGGGTCTATCTGACTTGTTTCAGGAGTGTCAGCTTGAAACAGCCTTCTGTAGAATTCCTCGAACACCTCCATAACCTTTTCCGGGCCCGTCACTAATTGAGCCCTGCTATTCTTTATTTTTAAGATGTTATTCCTAGCGCTTTTTTGCCTCGTTCTTATTGCTAAAAGCCTCCCTGTTGCCTCGCCATATTCGTACATTTCCCCCCGGTAGGCTTGGAACATTTGGGCCACCCTTTCCTGGAAAAAACTGTTAATTTCTGCCTTTACTAGAGCTAATTTTATCATATGCTCCCGTACTAAGTCTTCATGGTCTCCCTTGATTATTAATTTGATATGCTCTGCCTCTAATTCCGCCAATTTCCCTATTAATTGATCGGCCTCTGCCTTTCGATGTTTCCGACATCGGCCCACAAAACCAATAATTTCTCCCCTCAAAGCAGCTTTAAAGGTGTCCCATACTATCCCTCGAGTAGCGCTATACCTATTGCTGTTAAAGAATTCCGCAACCCAATGCTTAATATGGGCACAGAATTCCTCATCAGCAAGCAGCTTCCTATCAAATGACTAAGTGCTCTGTTTATAAGTGCCACGCACTCCCATTATTTCCAGAATTAGCGGATTGCGGTCCGAAAAAAGTTGTTGTAGTTTTTTAATATCCAGCTCATCCACCACTTTGCTTGAGGCTAAAAAGTAATCCAAGCGTACAAATTTCCTATGGGGGTGAGAGTAGTAAGTGTATCCAGGATCTTTTGAAGTTTTTTCTACCCAAACAGCCACCAGTCCATGACTTGCTTTAACGGCATTGATTGTCCTATATATTTTGGGTTTCCTCCCTTCATATTTCTGGGCCTGAGTTTGGGATTTTGTCACCCCTAGGTGTATGTTAAAATCACCACAGACTAATAATGGCTCTGGCCAGGAGGCAAGTTCGACTTCAAGTTCTTTCCAGATGTTGGGGTCATCTTGGTTAGACCCATAAATGTTCACCACTGTCACCCCTGTAGGTAACCCCTCAATTGCCCATCACCCCCACTTATCCGCTATAGTCCGCATAATCATAGTAGTTTGGGAGGAGCATGTTGCCAAATTATAGCCCCTAATCTCAAGAGTGCTTTTGTTGCTCCAAGGTATGTGTGTCTCCTGCAGACAGATTACCTCTGCATTAATGGTTTTAAGTATTTCAAAAACCCTATCTCTCTTCTTTTTATCATTTAGGCCACCCACATTAACTGAACATATCTTCAAACTATCCATAATGTCCTGTAGTTTTCCTCATTATTGACCATTGCTTAACAAAGTTCTCAATCATATCCTTTCCTTCATTGCTATATATACCTGACTTTCTTTTTTCTTTTTTCACCCCCACCCCCCCTCCCTTCCCCCCACTTCCCTGTCCCTCCCCCTGTCGTGCCCACCCTGCTCCCCCCTCTCCCCTTGTATCCCCTGCCCCCTGGCTCACCTTCCACCGTGGAAGCTTCCAGACCGAAGGTCTGTATGTGTGATGACGCAGTGCAACACCATGATCAGTGACACCCCTTATGTAATCCTAGAAAGAGAATAAGAAAGAAAGAGATCCATATTTTCAGACTATATACAGAGATACAAAGTCATAGGATGCAATTTCGGTAAGCGAAGAGCAAATTAAACAATAGGAGGGGAAAAGAGAAATAGATCACATTTTCTGCCACTTTCGTAAATCTAAAACATACTAAGGTTATGTTAGCTCCTTGCTTCCCTTTTTGTTTGTCAACAAATCCTTAGCCAACACATTAACCACCCTTTGGTAAGATATTGCTAGCCATTTCCCCTCACATTATCTTCAAAAGTTAGCAATCTTTAACCGAACATCGAGAGAAAAAAAAAACCTTGCCCTCTTATGCCCTCTTATCCCCTTAACTCTGCCAGAGCTTCCTGTGCTTTGATCTCTGAATTATAGTAATAAGTACGTCCCCCCATTACTATCTTTAGCTTGGCGGGATTAATCAGATAGGCCTGTGCGCCCTTCGATTGAAATGGAACAATCAATTGTCGCAGTCTCCATCGCCTTTCAACTGTTACGTGGCAAAAGTCTGGCCTTGCAAAGAAGACAACGTCCTCCACTTTCCGTTTAGTTTCCGGCTTGGCCTTTTCCCAGATGTTCTGTCGTAATAGAAAGTTCCCAAAGTAAACCAGGATAGCTCTTGGTTTTGTGCCTGGTCCAGCTGAAGCTTTCAAATTGAAAGGAATTCGATGAGCGCGTTGCACTTCTTGCTGCCAATTCCACCCTTGCAGATCGGGAAATGCTTTCTCCAGCAGGTTAATCATATACTGGCGCACATCAGTGCCTTCTCGCCCCTCCGGAATGTCTAAGAAGCATAAGTTGTTGCGCCGTTGGCGATTTTCTTGTTCCTCTAGCTTCCATTGGATGTCTGTCAGTCTAGCCTCTTGGGCCACTGATTGCACCTGAACGCCTGTAACATCATCCTCCAGGGCTCTAGTTCTTGTCTCCAGCTCAGTTAGCCGTTCACTAATGTTTTCGCAAACTTTCGCCACTATCCGAACTGTTCCCTGCATTTTGCGGAGAGCCAGCTGTGAGCGTTTATTGTCTAGCCTTGTCTCTTCCCGATGAGACATGATTGCTTGCAGTATAGCATCCAGTGTTGAAACCGAGCTGTCCTGAGAACCTTGAGGATCTTGAGAAGCAGTACCTAGGTTCCCCGCAGTACACCCCAACAGTAATGACGTAGGAGAATAGTTCCAGTTCAGGTCTTCTTTTCTCATATTTGGTTTCCTCCCTGCCCGACTTGATCTTCTGCGTGCTTTGCGCAGGGTAGCAGCGGAGTCCACATCACTAGTATAACTATCGCTAGAGCCTATCCAAGAACTAGATTCATCCACTGAGGCAGTACCATCCGACAAGGAGTAAAAGCAATCTGTTGCTTCTGAGTCATTCCCTTTCCCTTTTTTCCCAGCCTGAATCTCATTGCTGTCTTGTGGCCCTAAATCACCCAGGGTAGTGGTAGGGTATTGTAGAGAAAGTGCATCCTTCTGTGCCTTCTTTTTTTTAATCTTCCCGTCCAGTTTAGCAGGTACTACTGCTGTTGCTATTTGTGGTTGTATCGGTTGTGTAGCTTGTGCTTGGCCTTGCGGGGGATCATTAGTTGTAGCAGTCGTACCATTGCTATTGTTGTGGCTGGTTGTATCCCTCTCTGCCTCTGTCTCTGTCTCATTAGTACCTTTTGCCACAGCCATAGCCATATTTGTATCCACTCCGTTCCCTTTATGCAGGTGCTGCTGCCTAGTACCTGACATAAGAACGCTAGTACCTGTATCTGTAATCTCCACACCCCCATTGTCCCCATTGTCCATTGTAGCCGGTTGCTCCCCCACTGCTGCTCCCTCAATACTTTCAGTGTTCCTTACCAGTACACTCGCTTCGGAGTCTCCAACTGGTTCAGTGTGTGCTGGCTTCTTCTTTCCGGATCCCCTCAGCATATCCGCGACAGTGTGGCCGGGCAGACGTTGCTGGCCCGTGGCTCCGCCTTTTCCTTTCACCTCTGGGGCGGTCTTGTTCCGGGTCACTACCGGATCTCGCCGTCCAAGGCGCCGTGCTGTTCCCGATTCTGTCTCCACCACGCTGCCCGTAGATGTCGCTCCGATGCCTTCCGTCCCTCGGCCGCCAGTCTTCATCTGTATCCTGCTTTGAGTGGGCTTCGGTTTCATAATAAGCGGTGAGTGGACACCGGGGAGTATAGAGTCGTCCAACGCAGTGCTCAGCTTGTAGCATGCAGCTGACAGTTCTCGTTGTCCCGCGGTTGTTGAGCCCAACGATGAGTAATTGTGCCGCCACTCTGCCAGCACTCCCTGTTGCGGTGTCAGCATCGTCTTGCTTTATCCCTGCTCCATATAGCTATTATTGAGGCACGCTGATCATAGTGTTGCGAGCTGCTGCAGTCGCCTCAGCCGACCGCCATCTTGCTTCCCACTACAAAGTATCTCAATGCATTACACTATAACCCAGAGCCATAAATCACTATTACAATCTTGACCTCACTTGTGAATTACCATCCTAAAGAAACCTGGGAGCAGCCACCACCACCACAAAACCACACACCAGCAAATACAACTCTATCTCTGAGCAGCGCACATCCACTCTTACACCAGTCTACTCCCACCCACTGTACTACCATTGAACTACGACACCAGACAACCACACTATCAAACTCATATGTCACTAAGCAAAAGAAATTAATTTGATTTTGTCTGGTACGTAATGCAACGTAATCGGTGTTTCCATAAATGTAAAAAAAAAAATACACAAATCATTTAAAATATGTGAATATTTGAGGGGTTTATTGAAGGGTGTTACTGATGATTACGAATTAGAATCTGTCTAAAATTATGAAATATAAAGACATTGTCAGAGTAATAAAGTGAGAAAGTACATGAACACGTTCAAGTATTACTAGGTGAGTGGAAAGTTGGCCAACTTTGTGAAGCTTTTCTTAAAATGTCACCAACTTAATGAAGTTGCAAAAGATTTTTGTAAAGCAGTGGTTAAAAGGTTCTTTAAAATTAATTTTTTCTTGAGGATTCCCATCAAAAATAGGTTTGTGGGAAAATCCTACAAAAACATGTTTGTACAGGAAATTCTAATTGTGAGTGCAGTTCACCTTCACAAAATTGCGAAGACTGTCATTTCGGCAGATTTCATTGAAAGTAATTTCATTTTTATAACAACAAACAATATATAGAATTTCTGAAAAAATCACTGCTGGGTTTTAAGATCAGAATAATGCATTGATGCAGAAAGAATTTTAATGTCGGAATCTGAGACCATATAGCGCTCTAGTTTGTGTCTGTCGGTAATCAATGCAGAAAATCCGCAGGGTGTGAGGGCTCAGTTTACGGAAACTTGTTTCTGAGGCATAGCATAGGGCACAACGATGTTGCACTGTTTCACAGCTTGTGAAATACGGAGGATACAAGTGTGGTATCAGTTTGTGTTACAGAAAGAAAATTACATAGGGGCATAAATGAAAAGGATTGATTGTGGGGAAAATGCTAAACATAAAAAATACATTTATGTGAGGAATATCAATCAATCAATACATATTTGTACAGCGCTGGTATTCACCCGTTCGGGTATCCAGGCGCCAGGTTTTTGGCCCAGTCGAAACGCCAGGTCTTGAGTCTCTTCCTGAATTCCGCCAGGGAGGGAGATGTCCAGAGGTGGAGGGGAAGGCTGTTCCAGGACTTGGCGGTGAGGTAGGAGAAGAAATGGCCTCCATTGTGGCTTTGGTGGATGAGCTGTGTCTGTGCAAGGGAAAGGTATGCGGACTGAAGGTCTCGGGAAGGTTTGTGGAAGTACAGGCAGTGGTTGATGTATGGTGGTCCTTAGTTGTGGAGGGCTTTGTAGTTATATGTCAACATCTTGAATTGGCACCTTTTCTGAATGGGGAGAGAGTGGAGGTTCCTGAGATGGGGGTGATGTAGGGCCGCGTGGGTAGTTTGAGGATGAGTCTGGCTGCTGAGTTCTGTATCGTCTGGAGTTTCCTCATGAGTTGGGTGGCGGTTCCTGCGTACAGTGCATTGCTGTAATCCAGCCGGCTGGTGACTAGGGCTTGAGTGACCGTTTTCCTCGTGCTGATGGGGAGCCATTTGAAGATTCTTCGGAGCATGTGGAGAGCGTGGAAGCAGGCTGAGGAGATGTCATTGAGCTGTCATTTCATGGTGAGTTTGCTGTCCAGGATGATGCCAAGGTTGTGGGTGTGGTGTGTCGGTGTGGGTCTGAGTTCGGCAGGCCACCAGGTGTCGGTCCATGCAGAGGCATTGTTCCCAAAGATCAGCACTTCGGACTTGTCCGTGTTGAGCTTCAGACTGTTGGTCTTCATCTAGTTGGCGACACTCTTCATGTAGTTGTGGAAGTTGGTCCTTGAGGTGGAGGGGTCTGCTGAGAGCGAAAGGATGTACTGGGTGTCATCGGCGTAGGATATGATGTTGAGGTCATGGGTTCTGACAATGTCGGCTAGAGGTGTCATGTAGGTGTTGAAGAGGGCGGTGCTGAGGGATGTACCTTGGGGGACGCTGCAGATGGTGCTCTTTGGTTCTGAGGCGAAGGGAAGTAGGCGGAGTCCATCCTGTGAGGAAGGATGCGATCCATCTGAGGATGTCTCCATGGATCCTGATGTGGTGCAATCTCTTGATGAGCGTGTGGTGGGATATGGTGTCGAACGCTGCGGAGAGGTCGAGGACGATCAGGGCCACGATTCTCCACAGTCGAGGAGGGTGCGGATGTTGTCAATGGCTGCGATCAGGGTGGTATCAGTGCAGTGGTTGGCGCAGAAGCCAGCTTGAGAGGCGTCGAGCAGGTTGTTTCTCTCCAGGTGTTCGGTGAGCTGATGGTTGATTGCGTTCACAAGGGCTTTAGCTTGTGATCCAGCGCTAACAATAAAAATAAATTCTCCTATTATGCTTTGGTCATCCAGGTGCAATTATTTCTCTAACACACACACTATATCCATATGACGGTGGGGCCCATAACACCGCATATACATTCACTTACTCATTTGTTCCCTGGATTTCCTCCGTCAATGTACCTAGGAGAAAAACGATTTGCTGGAAGGAGACGGGATACCTCTTTTATAATGACATAGTATTTCTCATTTGCTTATAAGGTATTCCGCTCATTGGTCGATGGACCAACTAGTAGGAATCAGTTGATGGTGATTAAGACCAGCTCAATCACAATGAACTCTTTTACCATTTCATTATTAATCATTATGCTAAAGAAAATCACTGAGTCATTTGTTTAAAGAATAATAAAGTTTATATAAAGCTTTGAATGCATGAAATTTAGATTAAGTTTATTATTCAGATCATTGCATTTATCATCATTATAAGAATGGTTTGAAATTGCATGGCACTTTTATTAGACGGAAAAACGAGGTTATCATACTAAGAACTCTATAGATCAACCTATCTATCTCTCTGGGGAAATCCTAATAATTCTAATAAAATCTATCAATAAAAGTTCTCCTAAAGCAGCATCTTTATACTCAACTGGAAAAGGAAAATAACAGCAGCAGCATCAGCTCGTCAGCATCAGCAACCGCAAACTCTCCCATCTACAGCATCTAACTTCTTCAGCATCTCCCGCAGCATCCCGCAGCATTCTAACCCCTCCCACCAAGAGTAGGTCTTCTTATACCCTAATTCTAGCTTACAGCATAAAATGTTTCTTCTTACATGGCGCGATTCATTCTCATTGGTCAAAAACTCAGGTCCATATACATTTTAATCAAACTTCCTGGTCTTAACCAGTTCCGTGTGGAATGTCCATGCAAGCATCGTTTCCCACAGTTCATGCACTTGCTCATCCGTTTCGATCAGTCCAAATTGTATCTTTTTCTGCTACATTTTGTATAATACAGTTCCGTCTATTGATTCAACCAGGCTTCTCACGCTTCTTGCTGATCATCTTGGCACACATCTGCTCAGAAGGGTCACAGCAGCCTTGACCATACTTTCATCTTAGCCTCTCGGCATCAGCACGTGATCATCCCTTTTCCACAGCCTCTCTCCTCTATCACATGGTCTCATCCGCTCATGCGCACTCTAGTAACTCGCGGCCATTTTATATTGCTGCTCGGCAGGCCTAAGCGCACTATTTTCAAAGATAAACAAAATGTTATTAAAACAAAGAAATATAAACCCTTTCGTTTCCCTCCCGTCTTTCTACGTACCCCAATTAGGTATTACCTAGCAGAAGCAACATATAAAGCTGTCTCTTACTTACCATCGCTTTATTTTGCAACCACACGTTTTATTTAAAAGCACAAAATCATGCATTTATTATTAAATTAGTACGCAAATATTATGTTATGTTAGAAACGTAAACAATTATAAGTCAATTAATTTGCACACTGAATTGCGTGTTACCATTAACCCTTTACATACATTGTTGGTTATTTACTTAAACGAACATGTTTATTAATATTGTACGAAAATATTAGGAGGTTAAAATTTTTACATTTACCCTGCTCCATCAACTCCCCCTTTGGTGATTTTTAATATCACCACAAAAACCCAAGTTATACAATTTTCTCAGACAGCATATATCTTTTATCCATTTGCTTTTGTTAGTTTATACTTCTGTATCCCTTTCAACTTGTTTCTTCGTTTTCTTGTACATGTTCTCTTTTATTTCTTCTAACTCTATTTCACCTATTTCTCTCTCTCTTTCCTTGTTTATCATGTTTTCTTTTTCTATCTTATTCTGCCTTCTTCTTCTCTTTATACATGTTACTGCAAGCTTCAGTACTAATATTATTATTATTATCATGGTTGCTATTATTATAACTTTCCCTATTATTAATCCACTCATTCTTGTTAACCAATTTGTTACAGAAGAAAACCCTTTACCAAGTTTTCCCCACACACTTTCAACCTCCAGTGGAACAAGTTCTTTGTGCAAATTTGTAATATTTGTTATATACTTCTGTATATTTTCGCTTTTATCTGGAATGTAAGTGCAACAATGTTGGACTTTCAGCATTCCACAGACTCCGCCCTCTTTTGCCAAAAGAATGTCAAGGGCAAGACGATTTTGCATCACCATAGCTCTCATGGCAACCATCTCGGTATTTACCATTAAGAACCCTCCAGCAGTATCTGTAGATAAACGATCTACCACTGTGGATAATTTCCGAATTCTAAATGCATTCAAAGATATTCCCACTGCTGGTATCAATGCACCAAAAATATCACCTACTATTTCTGAAAAACTTTCCCTTTTTCTACGTGTAAAGGTATTTATCATTTTGTGTGTTCCTTTTTCTTTTCTATCCACATGAAAAATCTTTGGAAAGACCAGGCCTAAGTAACATGACCCATACCAATGGTCCGGCAACCTATAATAAGCCCTATTCCCACAAACATAATAAATCCCTGGAAATATTGGATCTTTTCCCCCTTTGAATCCCCATCCACCTAGAATTTGGTAATTGTCATGGCAATTGCTGGAACCCACAAAATAATTGTCATATCTTGTCTTATTTCTTCTAATGCACAACCTTCCCTGTTGGGGCCAATCCAGAGTCATAGCTGCATTTGTCTTTTTCTTGTCATGATGGTCTTCCTCAAACGCCCAAAGAGGTGTTTTTGTCTCTTCTATCACTTTTCTTTCAAATTTCACTCTTCGCTCTTCAACCATTTCTAAAAATACCTTTTCTTCCTTCTTTAACTCACAGGTAAGGTTGTACCTAAATATATTATCTGATGTTAAAATCTTATCTTCTAAGAAATATTCACCAAACGTCTTTCCCTCTTTTATTTTGTTAAGCTCGGGAACTACAGAAACTTTAGCAAAAATCTTATCTATATCAGTGTAATAATATTCTAATCTACCTGTTTTATAAAATAAGCTTGCTAATACACTACATGTTATTCCATACGTCAAAGGGAGGTGATGATAAGTCACACCCTCTGCTACAGATGCAGGCAACTGCATACAAACATAGCAATCTCTTACATCCATTGTTTCTACATACTCATACAGTAATTTAGTAAAAACATTCTTTGAAAAATCTGTTATTGATTTGTCCTTATGTAATTCTGCACTACTCTTTAAAATAACTGGCTCTTGAGTGTTAGCTCCTTTTTCTTTCTCAGTGTTATTAGACTTTTCTACTACAGCTAAACTAATTGGAATAGTTATTGCTAAAACCACCCATACTGTTATTAATAAACCTGTACAAAAACAGCACATCTTGCACCATCTACTTAAAAACTCACATCTACACTGTCTATCTCTAGTATTCTCCATTTTGTCTTCTAACCTTATTTACTTGTGTTCTAGAAAATTGTGTCACTACACCTCAGAAATGACTTGCTTGCCACTCTGTACTTCCAATCTTTTATCTTTGCTTGGTACTTTCTTTTAATTCTTTTTCAGAATTCTTTCTCTGTCACATCCGGTAAATTTGTCAGTTCAGTGTTTTGTCAAATCCGGTAAACTATCTAAATTTCTTCAGGTTTGTTGCTTCAGGTTTGTTGCACTTCACTTTCTCCCATCAGGTTTCTTTGTTCTGGGTTTTCGTGAGTGTTCAATTCTTCTTTGTGACTAGTCAAAGCACGATACAACCATTCAGGCGATCTATACTTTTGATTTACTTTCTTTATTCTTTTCGTTTTCTGCAAGTGTTTTCCACCTTGTTTTCCTTGCTCTTTTTGACTTGTTATTTCATTCACTTGTTCAGCACTTTTCCCATCCAATTTTATGATTCTGTATCTTAATTTTCTTACTTCGTTGGGCCAATTGTCTCCTTTCCTTGGCCTTTTTGCTTCACTTCCTTTTTCCTCTCTTTCTGTTTTCCAATTTCTTTTTCTTGTCTCTAGTTTTTCATTTCTTTCTTCTCCACTTTCTTCTGATTCTGTTTCAATCCTTTCGTTATTTCCTCTTATTTTAAAGCTTATAATTTCGCTTTCATCTACTTGTGGTTCTTTTCTTATCTTCCTTCGTTCACCTATTTCTGTCCCTCCTCGAGGTTCTTCCGATTTCGTGTCAGTTTCTCTATCTGCTTCTAAATTTCCCTGTTCTTGTGTTTGACTATCTGTCCCTACTGCTCCTCGGGGTTTTTCCGATTTTTCTAACTTTTGGTTTGAAACTCTCCCTTCTTCATCTATTAATATTATTTTCGAAGGAATTTTACCACAACTTGTACTTGGTTGTTCACTGTCACTATCTTCTGGCTCAGTTTCTTCTCTTATGCTTTCAAAATTCCACTTTCTTTTTAGAATTTCTTCACCTTCTGAATGTTCTGTATCAGATTCTGAACTGGTGTCAGATATTTCCAGATGTCGACTTACAGGTCGATCTTCAAATTCTGGAACTTCAGCTATTTCTTCTATTTCCTCTTCTTCTTCTATCGTTGCACTTGTAGTTGGGTCTTCCAGATGTCGACTTACAGGTCGATCTTCAGGTTCTGGCACCCTGTTTGTCTCCTCTTCTCTTTCTGATGCTGAACTGTTATCTGATATTTCCAGATGCCGACTCACATGTCGATCTTTAGGTTCTGGAACTCTGATGGTGTGGCTGGCATGTACCCAGTGTTTCACTCCTGCACACTTGACTGCGGTGGTCGTCACTAGGATCACTTGTCGTGGTTCGTCCCAGCGAGGAACCAAACAGTTTCTTCTCCGGTGGACTTTTATTCGAACCCAATCTCCTGGATTCAAGTCGTGAGCTGGTTTTCTTTCAAGAGTGGTCGCATCCGGTCCAACCTGATGAAACACAGAACGCACCACATCAGCCAATCCTTTGCAATAATCCAGTACTAGATCATCAGTTATAGTCAGTAGCTTGTTGACAGGTACTTGTGCTTGTCTCATTGCTCGTCCCATGATTATTTCATGTGGACTGAGTCCAGTCTTCCTTTCCGGAATACTTCTGATTGTCATCAGAACTAATGGCAGAGCATCTGGCCATTTGAGTCCTGTAGCTTGACACATTTTTCCTAACCTGTTCTTGATCGTTCCATTCACTTGCTCTACTATTCCAGAAGCCTCTGGTCTGTATGCACAATGCAGTTTCTGTTTAATACTAAGTGCTTCACAAATCAGTTTAACTAATTCGTTCTGGAAATGTGTTCCTCTATCTGTTTCAATCGTGACTGGAAAACCATACCTTGGAATGAATTCTCGCAGCAAAAGTTTTGCTACTGTGATACTATCATTCCTTCTTGTTGGATATGCCTCCACCCAACGGGAAAACAAACAGACGACCACTAGAACATACCTCAATCTGCTGCAAGGTGGCATTTCAATAAAATCCATTTGCATTCTAGTGAAAGGACCCCCTTCTCGTCCTATTCTTCCTAGACTCACTACTGTCTTCCTTCCTGGATTTAACTGTTGACAAATAAGACATCTCTGACAAAGACTCTCAGCTATGGCTCTGAATTTTGGATTGTACCATGTTTGTCTAAAAAGTCTGATCATTGAATCTCTCCCAATATGGGCTTGCCCATGGTACATCCGTGCCATGTCAGAAATCATGCTATCAGGCATAACTGGTCTCTCATCCCTGTAAACCCATACATCAGTTTCTTCATGTTTTCTACATCCTGCTTTTAGCCAAGTATCTTTTTCTTCGTCTTCTGCAGCTTCTTGTAACTGTCTCACCTCATCCCATGTTTCAATAGAGTTAGTAAAAAGCAAAGGACAAGAAATATGCTCTCTTTCACGACATTTATTCAAAGATACCACATTCTTTGCACAGTACTGTGCCATTTCGTCAGCATATTTGTTGCCAACAGTAATGTAGTCTTCCCCATTTTTATGTGCATTGCACTTCACGACAGCGATCTGTTTAGGCAGCTGTATCGCCTCAAGCAACTTTTTCACAAAATCTCCATTTCTGATGGGCGTCCCTGCAGACGTCAAGAAACCCCTTTGTGACCAAATCTGACCAAAATCATGCACGACCCCAAAGCCGTACTGGCTGTCAGTCATAATCGTAACCCGTACATTTCTTCCCAACTTACATGCTTGAATCAGAGCTACTAATTCTGCAACTTGGGCAGACCGTACACCTTTCAGACAAGATGCTTCCAATACAGTTGCTACTGTGCAAACTGCATATGCTGCACTTAGAACTCCATCACTCGTTCTCAAACATGAGCCATCCACAAACAGAATATAATCTGATTCTTTCAAAGGCTCATCTCGTATATCAGCTCTTGGTTTTGTACAGTATTCGAGCACATTCAGACAATCGTGATCTACTTCATCCATTTCAATCACATTCTCTTCATCTGGCAATGATGTTGAAGGATTCACATTCATACATCTGTCAATGGTCACATTATCTGCACTCAAAATTACCTTTTCATACCTAGTCAGCCGACTATGTGTCATGTATTGGGTTTTCGTTCTTGTCAATAGAATTTCCACAGAATGGGGAACATACACTCTCAATGGATACCCCATCACTATGCCTTCACTCTGTTCCAGACTCACACAAGTAGCAGCAACCGCTTTCAAACATCCAGGCAACGCTTTCGCTACGGGGTCTAAAACAGCTGAGAAATATGCAATTGGTCTTTTCATAGTTCCATGTCTCTGCACCAAAACTGAAAATGCACATCCATCTCTTTCACTGCAATACAGCTCAAAATCTTTCTCATAGTCAGGCATTCCCAATGCTGGAGCCTCACACAATTTCCTTTTCAGCTCTCTGAATGCTTTCATTTCTTCATCATTCATTTCAAAAGGATCTTTAACATCCTTTTTGTCAGTTTCTGCAATGGTTTAGCAATTAGTGAAAAACCGCTTATCCATTGTCGACAATATCCGACCATTCCCAAAAACATTCTTACCTCTCTTTGTGTCATTGGAGCTCTCATTCCTTGAATCATTTTTATTCTTTCTGTCGTTACCTTTCGCACTCCTTTCTCAATTTTATGCCCTAAATACTGGACTTCTTGTTGGCAAAACTGCAATTTTGAAGGGGACACTTTATGTCCTCTTTTTGCTAAATGATTCAGCAAAGCAATTGTATCATTGACACATGCTTCTTTCGTTTTTGATGCCACCAGTAGGTCATCAATATACTGAACCATTACTGACTTTTCTGGCATTCTTAAATCTTCCAATGATTTCTTTAGGATCTGATTAAAGATTGAGGGACTTTCTGTGTACCCTTGAGGAATTCGGCACCATGCCAAAATACGCTCTCCAAACCTAAACGCAAATATTGGCTGGCTATCTGGATGCAATGGAATAGAGAAAAATGCATGACATAAATCAATTACTGTGTACCATTCTGCTTCGCGTGGAATCTGGTATAGAATCACAGCAGGGTTCGGTACTATTGGGCAACAAGGCACAACAATTTTGTTTACCTTTCTTAAATCCTGTACGATTCTATATGTTCCGTTTGGCTTTTTCAGTCCCATTATTGGCGAATTACATGGACTGCTCATGATTTCTTTTAGAATCCCTTGTTCAATCATTTTATTTATTACTGGCGTTATTCCTTCAATTATTTCTGGAGTCAATTTATACTGGGGCGTATTTGGGTAACTCGTTCCTTCTTTTACTGTTATTTTTACGGGATCTACTCCTTTCATTAATCCTACATCTTCTCCTGTCAAGTCCCACACTTCTTCTTTCACTGTCTTTTTCAACTCATTTGGGATTTTCTCTGCATCAAATACAGGAAACAAACCATTTACTTCTGGTTCTAAATTTACCATTGTCATTTTATACAGCACATCCTCATCTGGGGTCTGAAATGCAATTCCGTCTGGAGTACAATAAATTGTGCAGTTCATTTTGCACAATAAATCGCGTCCTAAAAGGTTCACGGGACTACAATCACACACCACAAATCGGTGCATTTCACTAAATGGACCAATTCTTACCTTTACTAATCTAGTAAGAGGCGTTTCAATTTGCTGATTGGAAACTCCAACCACTTGGATATGTTCACCTGAGAGAGGAAGATTTGGAATTTCCACTGACCTAACAGTAGAACGGGTAGCTCCAGTGTCAACAAGGAATGTTACATTTGCACCATTCACTTCTCCATCCACAAATGGACCTGACTGATCTACCTCTAGAGTTGCGCCAAGCACGCACTCTTCCCTCTCTCTTAGACACCGTCATGAACTTTCATCCGTCTCATCTTCATTCTGTCGTAACCAATATTGTGAAATTTCAGCTGCACGTGACAACTGTTTTACCTGTTCTCCTCCGTAGAATCCTGTTTCTGCACTGTATTTCTGTTGGTTAGCACTCTTGGGAAGTGGTGGTTGTGGCACCTGACCTTGTTGAGTAACTACCTCACTCTGCACCTGTGAATTTAATGATTGATTTTCCACATTAGGTTTTGGAGGAAATTTACACTCGTTTCTCCAATGTCCTAGCTTTCCGCAGTTGTGGCATGGCCACTTTTTCTTTGCCTCATCTATGCTCATTTGTCCTTTTCCTTTACCTATATTAGGTCGGGATTTAAACTGTCCTGTTTCACTGCTAGTATTATTCAATTGAGCTTCTTGCTTCTCTGCAACTTTTACCTGTGCCCACATGGCTTTTTCTTTCAATTTACGCTGTTTACTCTCAATTTCATCACTGCAATACTTAGCATATCTCAAAACTTCATCCACTGTGCTATTCTGCCATCCTATCAAGTGCTGCTTAATCCTTTCACTTATCTCTGGTGTTAATCCATACACAAACCTATATACAAAATGACTCATGTCCTTCTCACTTAGTGTCTCATAACCACTATACTGTTTGAAAACCAACAACAATCTCTCATAGTACGCGTGCACTGATTCTTTGCTTTCCTGTGTTGTTCTGTCTATTTTTACCCAATCTGTTTCTTTTGGTGGAATTTTATTCTTCAAAAAGGTAACTACTTGATCATACTTCCTCATCACTTCTGGACCTGGCGCTCCTGTTTTGGCATCCCTTGGATATTCTACAGTTGGCCAATCAATGGTAATATTACATTCTGTCCATAAATCAGCAGGCACTACTATATCGAACAATCCATCTAGATCTATCCACAGCACTTTTGACACCTTAACAAATCTCTCCACTTGTCTGTACCATTCTACTGGTTTCTCTCTCAATTTTGGGAAGTCATTTGTAAATGACAGTATATCCTGTCTGGTCCACGGAACATGCACATAACTACCACCTGGTGTTTCTCTCATCGGGTATTCCCTAGCAACTGGTTCCCTATCTGTCACTGCAAAAGCCAAAGATGCTTTATCTGTTGTTTTCTCATTCCTCTTTGTCCATCTATTTCTCCATCTATCCACATCACCCCATTTTCTCAATAAAACAATCAGCTCTTTTATTTGGGTCAGTCTTCCTGATGTGTTCAAATTCTCTATGTCTTTCTCACAAAAATCTACTCTGTACGGTTTCTGCAACGTCCTCACTTTCACAAATTCTACTCCTAGTTCACCTGCAATCTCTTCCAATTTGTCATGTAAATTTCTAGCTCTCCAAGTAAGACTCTTGCACAAAAACATAATCTCGTCATCCTGATAATTTTTTAGTTTTTCTGTTCCAATTGTTCCCAAAATCAACTCTTCCATGTCTATTTTTAACCTAATTACATCTAATGGTTTTTCTTCTGGTTCTTTTGCTTTTAGCGCTTTCATCCATTCATTTAACTCTTCTGGAGTCGGACCTACAGGCGTACTATTTAATTCTATCCAATCACTGCTTCTTTCTGGTGTTCCTGATGCGGACTCTGTCACCATAGGCATTCTCCTAATCTCACTCTCATTTATCGTCAAATTTGTAGGTGGACTTGGTCTACACGTACTAGCCGAATTGTGTGCACCTTCATTATTCAGTTCCATCCCTTCTCTTTTTCTTTGCAAATGTGAATTCATGGGAATCACCAAAGAATGTTCATTTATTTTCTGATTCTCAAAAATTGGCATTACTGGACCTATCGTTACTGGTACAGTTACAGCTTCCATATTCTTTGTCAATTCTCTTATTTTCTCAGTCAATTCTTTTGTCGTTTTTGCTAATTCAATTGCATTGTCGCTTTCTGTCTCTTCATTTTGTGAAATTTTAAATGTTTCTTGTGACCTATTTATTTCATTTCTTCGTTCGGGTTTTTTATTCCTCCCAGTTTCCATTGGCGGTGCATTAGGTGTCACCACCGCAGAAGTCTGTTGGTATGGAGGTGGATTTCTGTTTAAAATATCTTCCAGCAATTCGTCATCGGATTCACTACCACCATACACATACTTTTCTACCACTACATGTTTCTTTTTCTCGGTACACTTTCTCTTTGCTTCTTCCTCAACCGCAAAAGCTGGAAACAAACCTCCTGCCATGTTAGCGTATCTCCAACGCTTTACTCTGTCCTCATGATTTATTCCCCACAACCTTCCAGGCATAAACTCATGATTCTTTAATCCTCTGGATCTCTCTCACTCATACATCTCATCTTCCCATTCCGTTAAAGCTTCAAACTGTGTCGGTCTAGGTCTAGGTTCTAACATTACCATTTTTTCTCTCAAATTCCGTAGTACAGCTACATTAAATGAACCATTCTCAGGAAAAGCCAATGCTCCATCGTTCTTGGTGTATTTTGTCCAATTTTCTAACCATATGCATGTATGATATCCATATTTCAGCATCATATGTGAAGCTGGTGATTTCGGCGGAGGAATTATTGGTCCCTCTCTAGTCACTACCTTTTTGTCCTTCTTAAAGAAGTTCTTAACTTTTGACATCCAAGACGTCTTCTCTTTTCCATACTCATAGTACGACATGATTCACAACCTTTTTCTCCTTAAACAATCCGCAATTCAATACTGTTCCCTATGCGTTATTTCAACCAATACTAGCGCGACTCACACCAACACTCCAATCACAGCGATTTCTGTCTACGGCGCACTGTCCAATCCCAGCGCGGCTTTTGTCTACGTCACTTTGCTCCTGTTCTCATGTGACTATCGCACTGTCCAATCCCAGCGCGGCTTTTGTCTACGTCACTTTGCTCTTGACCCCTCCTTTACAAAATTTATCGGCAATTTCTTTTTCAACAATTCTTGTTAGTTACAACATTTTATCCACATTTCCATTGTCTGATTCGCTAAACCGAAAAGATAGCTTTGACCATTCACACAAGAATTCTGTATTTTCCAGTAGGCAGCGCTTACCTCTACCCTACCACAGAACTTTCAGTTTCGTCGATAAAGTAGCACTTCCCTCTACCTTACCCTTCTTTCAAGCAATCAATAAACCCGTTTCTCTGGGGATAAAACACATGTGGAGACTATACTGCTCCTGAGAATTAAGGCCAGAGTTTCACAAGAAAACCAATCACTATTTCACTTACACACCTTTTATACGCAAAATGTCCCTGATAAAACACAACCTGTGTTATTACCAAAAATGAACTCAGACAGTGTAAAATTCCATGCGACTTCTCTTACCACACGTGTTCCACTTCCTACTTCCCGGAAGCGTGAAAACTTACATATAACATAACGCGACTCAACAAAAAGTGTTAGACATAAACTTATCAATAATCTATAATCAAAAATCAATAATCACCAAACTAATCTATAGAAACCATAACTCTGCTACCAAGAAATCTGATCCAGCGCTAACAATAAAAATAATTTCTCCTATTATGCTTTGGTCATCCAGGTGCAATTATTTCTCTAACACACACACTATATCCATATGACGGTGGGGCCCATAACACCGCATATACATTCACTTACTCATTTGTTCCCTGGATTTCCTCTGTCAATGTACCTAGGAGAAAAACGATTTGCTGAAAGGAGACGGGATACCTCTTTTATAATGACATAGTATTTCTCATTTGCTTATAAGGTATTCCGCGCATTGGTCGATGGACCAACTAGTAGGAATCAGTTGATGGTGATTAAGACCAGCTCAATCACAATGAACTCTTTTACCATTTCATTATTAATCATTATGCTAAAGAAAATCACTGAGTCATTTGTTTAAAGAATAATAAACTTTATATAAAGCTTTGAATGCATGAAATTTAGATTAAGTTTATTATTCAGATCATTGCATTTATCATCATTATAAGAATGGTTTGAAATTGCATGGCACTTTTATTAGACGGAAAAACGAGGTTATCATACTAAGAACTCTATAGATCAACCTATCTATCTCTCTGTGGAAATCCTAATAATTCTAATAAAATCTATCAATAAAAGTTCTCCTAAAGCAGCATCTTTATACTCAACTGGAAAAGGAAAATAACTGCAGCAGCATCAGCTCGTCAGCATCAGCAACCGCAAACTCTCCCATCTACAGCATCTAACTTCTTCTGCATCTCCCGCAGCATCCCGCAGCATTCTAACCCCTCCCACCAAGAGTAGGTCTTCTTATACCCTAATTCTAGCTTACAGCATAAAATGTTTCTTCTTACATGGCGCGATTCATTCTCATTGGTCAAAAACTCAGGTCCATATACATTTTAATCAAACTTCCTGGTCTTAACCAGTTCCGTGTGGAATGTCCATGCAAGCATCGTTTCCCACAGTTCATGCACTTGCTCATCCGTTTCGATCAGTCCAAATTGTATCTTTTTCTGCTACATTTTGTATAATACAGTTCCGTCTATTGATTCAACCAGGCTTCTCACGCTTCTTGCTGATCATCTTGGCACACATCTGCTCAGAAGGGTCACAGCAGCCTTGACCATACTTTCATCTTAGCCTCTCGGCATCAGCACGTGATCATCCCTTTTCCACAGCCTCTCTCCTCTATCACATGGTCTCATCCGCTCATGCGCACTATAGTAACTCGCGGCCATTTTATATTGCTGCTCGGCAGGCCTAAGCGCACTATTTTCAAAGATAAACAAAATGTTATTAAAACAAAGAAATATAAACCCTTTCGTTTCTCTCCCGTCTTTCTACGTACCCCAATTAGGTATTACCTAGCAGAAGCAACATATAAAGCTGTCTCTTACTTACCATCGCTTTATTTTGCAACCACACGTTTTATTTAAAAGCACAAAATCATGCATTTATTATTATTAGTACGCAAATATTATGTTATGTTAGAAACGTAAACAATTATAAGTCAATTAATTTGCACACTGAATTGCGTGTTACCATTAACCCTTTACATACATTGTTGGTTATTTACTTAAACGAACATGTTTATTAATAATGTACGAAAATATTAGGAGGTTAAAATTTTTATATTTACCCTGCTCCATCACTTGGAAAGGGAGCAATGAGATGGGGCGGTCGTTCTGGAGTTCGCTGTGGTCTGTGAAGGGTTTCTTGAGGAGAGGTCTGTCTTCTGCGTGTTTCCATGCATCGGGGAAGGTGGCTGTGGAAATGGATGCTTTGGGGATGGTGGTGAGTTGGTGACTGACATCCTTAGTTCCAAGGTTGAAGTGGTGGTGGTGCAGAGTCTGTGGGTGCTCCTGAATGGATGGAGTTCATGATGGCTGTGGTGTTCTGTGTGGTGAGCTGATCCTATGCGGTGAGCGGATGGGCGGGGGTGGCATCCGTAGGAGTGAGTAGGCTGTAAAGTTCGGTGGGTTGGGGTTTAAAGTTCCTGTAGATGGTGGATATCTTGTTGTGAAAATGGTTCGCGAGATTGTCGCAGAGTTCATGTGAAAAGGAGATGGTATTCTCAGTGGACGTCAAGCAGGAAAACTCTCTGATGATGCTGAAGGGTTCCTTGGTGTGGTTGGCGCTTGCTTCGATGCGTTTTTTTTGCATCTCTGAGTTGTTGATGGTATTTGTTGATGGCTGCCTTGAAGGTGGCTCGGTCTAAGGTGTCTCTGCTGGAGCGCTATATTCTCTCCAGTTGTTTGCAGCTGCATTTCATTGTCCTGTGTTCTGGTGAGTGCCAGCTGGCTTGTTTGGTGGATCTGCAAGTCTTAGCTGATTTGATGGGGGCAACTCGTTGGCACAGTTGGTGATCCAGTTAGTGAAGTTCTGGACTGCCTGTTCTAGGTGGGTTGCGGGGTCGGGCTTAGTGGTATTGAGGGGGTCTGTCCATTGAGTCTGTGTCACTTTGCTCCAGCTGCGGAAGGAGGAGTTGGGAGGTCTGGTGGTGGTGCACGGTGATCCTGATGTGGTTGAAGTGGACAATGGTGTGGTTGGTCCAGGTGAGTTCTGTGATATGACTGTATTTGACACTGGCTCTGGCCGTGTGAAGATCGGGTCAAGCGTGTGTCCTGCGCTGTGTGTGGGGTCAGTGACAAGCTGGTTGAGGCCGATATTGCTCATGTGTTCCATGAGGTTGGTGAAGTTAGTGTCTGTGGGGTTGTCGAGGTGGAAGTTGAGGTTTACCGGGAAGATGTAGTGCTTGAACTCGATGGCTGCTGGGATGATAAAGTCAGTGATGGCGTCGCAGAATCCGAGGTGTGGTCCTGGGGGTCTGTAGGAGAGGATGCCTCTGATGGTCTTCTGCCATCGGTGTGGAGTTGTAAGTTGAGGTGTTCCATGATTGGTGTGGTGTCGTCTTTGGTGGTGGTGCAGTTGATTGTTTCTTTGTGGATGATGGCGATGCCTGCTCCGTGTTTGTTGGTGCGGTCACAGTGTTTCAACTTATAGCTGCTGAGTGGTGATGTCAGGGGCGGAGAAGGGGTTGAGCCAGGTCCCTGTGATGAAGATCACGTTGGGGGCGAGGGTGGTGAATAGAAATATTAGCCAAGAAATCAAAGTCCGGGAATTACGTTGTAAATTGATTTACACTAATATTGAAAGGTATGTCAAAAAGAATTTTGTCTCAACCCTGTATCGTATTTGAAAAGTGTCAAAATGTTTGTTGTCAATTTCTTAGATTTTAAAAACAACATAAAAAGTGTAAAATCAATTAGACCGTTCTTGTGCAATGGAGAAACAAGTACGTACTTGCCATACTGGAAGCAGGAGAAACTTCTGGAAGGCTGGGCTAAAGAGAGATGCTTTCAGGCAGGGTCGGACTGGCCTGTAGGGCAATCAGGCAGCGCCTGATGGGCTGGTCTGGCATATCAGTGTGTGGGCCGTTTTTTTAGCAGTTTGTGGGCCGGTGTTATGGGCAGGTCGGCCGTATTTTTTTTTTTACTGTTCATTTCCCTGATAGTACCACAAGCATTGCCTGCAGCAAACACTAATGCATGTCGTCTCTCATACCTTGCAAAATACCCATACAGCATGTGTTTACAAGTTAAAAATTAGCCTGATTAGCTATCTGGTTTGCTAATGGGAAACTTTTTTTTTATGCATGGGCCTACTTTTTGTTTCAGTCTGACACCGGTTTCCGGGCTAGTACCCATGCATACCTGCAGACAATAATTAAGGCGGACCCGAGAGACCTCAAGAACTTCCGGCCCATCTCCCTGCTTCCGTTCCCAGCCAAGGTCATCGAGAAGATCGTCAACAAACAGCTAACCCGATACCTCGAAGAAAACAACATCCTGGACCCATCCCAATCGGGGTTCCGCAGCAACCACAGCACTGAGACTGCCCTCATCGCCGCCACCGACGACATCAGGATCCTGCTGGACAATGGTGAGACCGCAGCCCTCATCCTGCTGGACCTCTCCGCCGCCTTCGACACTGTCTGCCACCGCACTCTACGCGCACGCCTCCACGACGCAGGGATCCGAGACAAGGCCCTGGAATGGGCCACCTCCTTCCTTACCGGCAGAACCCAGAGAGTCCGCCTCCCACCATTCCGATCCGAAGCCTCCGAGATCATCTGCGGCGTACCCCAGGGATCATCCCTCAGCCCAACACTGTTCAACATCTACATGGCCCCGCTCGCACGCATCGCCAGACAGCACGACCTCAACATAATCTCCTACGCCGACGACACTCAACTGATCCTCTCCCTCACCAAGGACCCCCTCGCCGCCAAATCCAACCTCCATGAAGGAATGAAGGCCGTCGCCGATTGGATGAAGATCAGCCGACTAAAACTGAACACGGACAAGACAGAGGTCCTCATCCTCGGCTCCAACCCCTCAGCCTGGGACGACTCCTGGTGGCCAACGACACTAGGAGCAGCCCCGACACCCACCGACCACGCACGCAACCTGGGAGTCATCCTCGACTCAACGCTCTCCATGGCCAAGCAAGTCAACGCAGTCTCCTCCTCCTGCTTCAACACCCACCGCATGCTTCGCAAGATCTACAGGTGGATCCCGACAGATACAAGAAGAACAGTCACCCAGGCCCTCGTCAGTAGCAGACTTGACTATGGGAACGCCCTCTACGCGGGAGCCCCGGCCAAGCTCATCAAGCGACTGCAACGCATACAAAACGCCTCCGCATGCCTGATCCTCGATGTACCACGCCACAGCCAATTCACCCCCCATCTGAGGAACCTGCACTGGCTCCCCGTCGACAGGAGAATCTCCTTCAAACTCCTCATCCACGCACACAAGGCACTCCACAAGACTGGCCCAGCCTACCTCAACAGACGACTCCTCTTCTACGTCCCCAACCGCCAGCTCCGCTCCGCCGACCTCTCCCTCGCCACCGTCCCTCGCATTCGAAGAACTACCACCGGCGGCAGATCCTTCTCCCACCTCGCCGCCAAGACCTGGAACACCCTTCCACTAAGCCTACGACAGACCCAAGACCTGCTGACCTTCAGGAGGCTACTCAAGACCTGGTTGTTCGACCAGTAGCAGCACCCCCCTCCCCCTTTTTTTTCCCCAGCGCCTTGAGACCCTCGCGGGTAAGTAGTGCGCTCTACAAATTCTGTGATTGATTGATTGAATAATTAAGGGCACATTTTACATGCACAAAAATGATTTATTTTCTGCTATTAAGAAATAACTCTCCTATTTTTTTTTCTATCCCAAACGCATTTTGAAAATTGAATTATGAATAGGACCACTGTAATTATGTGAGCTGCAGCATTCTCTGTATAAATATAATTTTGATGAATTTGCAATATAATCCATCATCTGAATGATATGCAGATTTTAACAAGTATTTTTTTCTAGTTTAAACTAATCTAAAGTTATGCACACAGTGGCAGGCCCTTTGTAAAGCTTAACTGGTCAGCTTTCAGGTGTTAAACTGACATGAAATCTTTGCCCGATATTAAACGCGTGTAAAATGACAAAATAAGTAATATTGCTGCAAAAATTGCTGCATTATGCTTCAAAATTTGATCAGCCATGCCACACAACCTGATCCTCCTCTGCCGCATAATTCCCGGTGGCCCTGGAATTCGTATGGCACCAATTTTTGATACATATGTAAGGAAGATAACTCCCCCGGGTCCTCCTGGAAAGGGCTGGACGCTCTCACTGGGATTAAAACATTTTACAGGGCTGATTTTAACTCCTTGCTTTAGGGGAGTGGGTATGTCAGATAATGATGCGGAAATACTGGAAAGTGCGGGCTGCTAAATCTAAGGTTCGTGTCAAACCTCTAGCCTTGGGCAAAGAACCTTTTGTAGAAGGGGTTAAACAATAAGCTGGGCGTACTCTGTCTCCAGGGAATTTCTAGAACTTCAATGGGACCTCGTCAACTTGGACCTTTTTGCTCTGGGTGCGGAGAAGTTCTTGAAAACAAAACCTGCTCCACTGGCAACGCCCTCTGTGAAAAGCAGAAATGATGAGCTGGACTGCGGATGTCCATCCAGACCAGTGGTCGAAGTGGGGGGAAAAAAGTAGGGGAACTGTGGGCGGAGAATGAGGGCTGGAATAACCCATGGATTGGGTCAGTGGGCGGAGTCAGAGGTGTGGCAGAAAGAGCAAAATATCCCAATTTTTAGTATTTGTTTCCCATTTCACTAACCGGTTACAGCTTATTACGTTATTTAATTTAACCAATGGATACACATGTTTATTTAAGGCTTAATATGAGTTATTGACATTAAAATACATTCACAAAGTGGGATACGTTTCCAAACACAGAATGCCCCAAATATCTTTAAAAGTGGAATCGCAAGCCATTTGTCTCCCAGCCATGGAGTTTCTGCCATCAGCACTTCTCCCTTTTTTCACAAGAGTAGTTCAAACATGAATGGCAAAATTTCCTAGTTTGAAAATGTTTTCCACATAATTATGGCTCTGCCATATTTGCCACATAATACATCATCTGCTGCATAATCTGACGATTTTAACTAATAAATTGTTTATAGCTCAAACGGATCAAAAGTTACTAAAAAATGTGACTTGTGCTGCTGTGAAGTGGAGGGCCCTTTACAAAGGTTGACTGGTCACTTTTCTCACTGCTGCAGTAGTATGTTGAACTGGTACTAATAAGGAAAAATCTTTGCAGAGACTGTTAGCATGTGTAAAAATGTCAAAGTAATAAAGTATCAGAAAATTTACAGCACCACTAATACCAGTGTAGGGTGTCAGAGCACTTTACATCACACATATTACACAGAGACAATCAATCATACGTGCGTAAAACACTGTATAGGAAATGTTACATAAGACAAAGGACTACAAGGTGTAGGAGTCACATGACAACCATACTGGTAGGCAGCATAGTTTAATAGTGATTGGTCTGGAGAAACACAAACTCAGAATTTAAAACGTAATACCATGGTTGGGGGTTCTCTTTAATAATCAGAATTGATTTCTACCCAAATGAACCCATTTTTGCAACATTAGGATAATCAAAGACTGGGGAAAAAACCATAACCCTCTAATTTATACCTTGCAGTTTGCATGAAGCTCTTACATGACAGTTAATAGCTCACTGTTCTATGTTAGGATTTTAACTTATTAACTGCAAGTAACAATAGGGTCTCTCTGACAAAAGCGGTAACCCACTGACCTTTTTACATTATGTGCACTTTGTGATCTGCATGGTACATGTTCTTAGCAGCAGGCACATTAACCCTCTACGCATCCTTTCCATGAGTCAAAACATTCACTAGACAAAACACCATCTCTCTCTACCAAGAACATTAATCACTGGAGTTATCATGACATTTTTATTGTTGCCGAAAATTGTTGGAGGCCAGGAAGGAGGCAGCAAGTGCTTTAAAAACCATATTATACTTGCAAACACGACGCCCCACCTGAAGTCAGCGCCAGCCGCGGTCTGTGAAGGTAACAGCGGTGGGCGGTGGGGCCGGGTTAAGGGGGATTTCGAGGGACGATGCCAAGGGAAAATGAATTATTAATTTAAATTTCCCTCGGCATTGTCCCTCGAAATCCCCCCTTACCCGGCCCCTCTGCCCCACCGCTGTTACCTGCACGGACCGCGGCTGGTCAGCGCCTGGTGAGGTCGCACTGCCCTAGAGCCACCCTGCTCAAGGGTCCTGTGACCTCAGTGACAGAGTCACTGTCACTCTATGGTGTGCTGCTTCATAGGCCTGCCTGCAAGACTGGAGGCGAACTTCAGATTGAATTGTGGCAGACAGGCCTTCAAGGACAACCCACACTTGCCACTGCTAGGGTCCACCTGCTGGTGCTAAGACACCAGGGCTTTTAAGATCTTGCGGGCCTTCTAAAGTCTAGCATGGGAATGTGCTTCCTCAGGGGGAGTGGTCTGGTGGACTGGTCATGAAGGCTGAACCTGGTTCCCCAGTTCCAAATTCAGCAGCTCTGACCATAGTGCCACATCCTCTCCCCCACTGAACACCATACTGCCCCACTGAGAGAAACTTGCACTGCACTGACCCGCTATAAACACCTGGATGCGACTCAATTCAAATTACGCACAAGGCAAGAGCAATATGCTGGCTAAAAAAATTAACATCCTAGAAAAAGCAAACACTCATAAGGAATGAAAGATTAAGTAAAGCATGTGAAATGTAAGCAGGAACAACATGGTTACCTTTTTCCTTTTACACTCATTATTCAGAAATTAGTGAGTGCTTTTGCCTGAAAAGTTAAGGCCATGACTATATGGCCCAGAAGGGACCCGTTTCAATGCCCATTGCTTATATCTTTATAAAACGTAAGCAGTATGGTTTAAAAAGACCCCATTTGTGAACACACACCTGCTGTGCACATTTTGTTTTCCAATTCACCCATCAAGCAGGTATTTCAGTACCTCCAGGAATAGTGCACTTTCCCACCAAGGGAAAACAATGTTGTTCAAAGAGAGACGAGAAAACAAAAGTAGCGCTTCACTGGCAAACACTGTAAAGTGGCGCTAATGTGTTTAGGTGTGAATAAAACAATCTGGCCACCTTGCAACCACTCTGTCTTGCTTTAGTTAGTTATTTTTCATATTTTTAATGTTTTATTTCTCTCCACCCCGAGGCTGCACTTAAAAAATGAAAAATGTCCAGAAAAGACGACGTTTCCAGCAAAAGTGTTTTTCTTTTGGATCCATTTCACGGTGGAGCAAATAAACGAAAGGAGGAAAGAGAAGGTAACACCTGTTTCTTGAAGTCTCGGTTTTCACTAAATGACGAGGAGCGAGACAGAAAGAGAGGGAAGAGGGGGAACAAAGAGAGGGGGGGGTGGGGGCGGGGGGGAGCAGCCAGCGGCAAGAGAACTGGACACTGTCCTTATCTTTTCTGGGCACGACGGAAAAGACAGAGGGGCATATCATCAACAACCGGCGATAATCATCGCTAAGCGCACTTAGCGCTAGGATAATTATCGCCGGCTATCGCTTGTTTTTATCGCGGAGATAGCGCGCTATCAGCGACGCTTATCTCCAGAGCGATAAAAATAACCGAGTTAGCTGCCAAATGTGCAATTATCGCTGGGATTCCAGCGATAATCGCACAACGTTTGGCGCTACGTTGTTGATAGGGCAGGGCATACTTAACCATGATATCCACCTTCCATTGGATATCATGGCTAAGTCAAACTAAAAGCAGGTGTAAGGAAAGTAGCGATAACCGCGGTTAGCGCTACTTTTCTTATCGCTATGCTTGTTAGCGTGCCCATTGATAATTGGAGAAATGTCGGTTAGCGACATTTCTCCAGTTATTTTGGGAAGGAACGCCCACTTTGCATCTCATTAGAGATGCAAAGGGAGGCGTAGGGAAAAAGGGTGCTAACATGCGATTATGCATGTTAGCACCCTCTTGTTAATAGGGCGAAAACATTATCTCCGCTTTTCTGGCTTTTAAAGCCAAAAAAGCGGAGATAAGGCCCTTGATGATATGCCCCAGAGTCCTTTTCCTTCTCTGCCCGTTCCGCCCGTCCCCAAAAGCCGAGCCTTAACTATCGGCCTTGGCGATTTCTGCCGTCCAGGAGGAATGTTTAAAATAAGAAAGTAGGGGAACGGACTATATGAAATTAAAGAAGTAGGGGCACGCCGTGCCCTGCCGATCCCGCCCACTTCGGCCACTGATCCAGACCCTCACGCACGCGCTGTATTACATCTTATCGCTTTTCTCATTGGCGCTATGGCTTACTTTTCAAGACCGGGCCATTAATGGGTTAGAAAGCTCCCCAGTCCACATGTCTATTTGAAAACCATTGCAGGGGAAGTATTTGAAGATACCACCCTGCAGCGCATTTTTGGACATGCCTCCTCTTCTGCCGCTTCGAGGGCCTCCTTTAGCGGGGACTGCCCCTCCCAAGGCTTTGGCAATGGTTTTGGTGGTGTGTTAGGCAGCGCTGGCTCTTATTCCTCGTCCGTCTTTGCTTTCAATGACAAGCAGACAATGCAAAACCTTAGCGAACGAATGGTGCACACCCTAGAGCTGTCCAATATAGAGCTCAAGTTCAAGATCCTCGAGTGGTATGACAAGAGGGCGCTGGACCGGGGAGGCAGAGCCCCGATAGGGGCTCGCCAGGAACGCCTACCGCGGGCCAGACCACCAGGAAGCAGGAGGCAAACCCAAGCGAAAGTTACACACAGAAATTGGCACTTGTGTTTTGAAGCGCTCAATAGAGGGAAGAAGGGCGGCTCGAGTAAGAGGTCAAAAAGAAGGGCACGGGACCCCTTACCACAATTGACCCTTGCCTTTGAACCCACCCACACCAAAATTGCGGGCGTCCCAGCCGCAGGTACGGTAGCGAGGGGGCATGGCGGAGGCAGCACAGAAAGATACCCAGAGAAAAGAGTAACTTAGGAAGAAGAGCTGCACAAACAGTGTCCTTGGGATGCCTCACAGCAGGGGCACTTGGAGCAGGAGAGTGGCCAGCAAGGCTCCAGGGTAGGCGGAATGGCACTTGCAGCCTGGGCCGGCCGCCCACAAAGATGGGTAGCAAGGGAAGCCTAGAATCCGCAAACAATGAGACACCTGCGAAGTGGCCATCGCCCAGGGTTAGTGCTGTCAGCCAGAGATAGGGGTCAACAAAATGGGAAAACGTTATGATATTGACAAATGTGATGTTTATCAAGTAAGAATGACCAACCAAGAAGTTGCGAAATGTATGATCTATGTATTTGATATGATGTGTAATAAACCGCAGCCTTTATGCATCATAAACTGTTCCCAGTGTGATTTAAGAGGAGGGGAGAGGGTGCACTGTGTGGCCGAGAAGGATGGTGTTAACCTGCACGTCTGGGAGGGCTTCAGGGGACATCTGTGTTCACCGCCACTCTACGGGACCACGGCCACCTCTACAAGAGCATCAAGGAGCTGTGAGGCACGGCAAAGTGTGGCATGCAGGAAGTGTGATGGATGTAAGGGTAGAATATTAGTGCAACAGTATATCTGGTACTGTAGCGGAAATAACATCAACTGGAAGAAGGTGCTAGGTCTAAGAATGCTCCTCGTGCGTTTGAGACCACCATGTTTCTTAGTGCGGAATTTGAAGTGCTGTTTAAAGCAGCTTTTTAGAGGAGCCCTTTGGGGGGATGTGTGTGTGTGTGCTACAATGCTTTTGTTAGCATTCACTCCGTAGAGCTGCTGTATGGAAGTCTCTTAAGATATTCGTTCATTCATGGTATAGATACTGCACAACCTGTCATGAATCTCTGCCTTCCAAGTCTGTCCTCCATTTCTATTTAGAGCACAACATTCTTATTAGACAAGACCTGGGTTCATTGTTGTATTTATCAGCTGAAAGAGTCCTTACGCTTTGCTTTGCTTTCATACCACTTCCCCAGTACTGGATTAAACCCTGTGGCGGCTCCTAGAAAGTCGAAATTTCGCCCCCCCCCTCGCAAATGATCTCCTCATACCCAATGCACCTGATTTTTTTTACAAACTGACAGCTGCCAGAATGAGCTTTTAAGAGACAAACTGTTATGTGAATGTGATACCTCTAGTTTATGTACTTTAAGTTGTTATGAGATTGCCATGAAAGCTAACCCATGGTAAGCAATGGACGAACTTTAATTCCATTGTAATTTTTTGGTATGGTCCACAAGAGGCCTTTTATGAACAGACAGCTAAAAGTTGTCTGTTCGCTAGACCTAAAAAAAAAAAGCATCTCCTTACCTGTGTATATTGGGAGGAGTTGTGGCCTTGTGGGTAGAGCTGCTGACTTTGGAACTGGGGAATGAGGCTCAAATTCCGGTCTTGGCTAACTTCCTGTGATCCAGCAACACATCATTTAGATTCACATGGGGCTACATTGCTTTGCATAACACCTCTTAGCATAGTATCCCATCATGTCATATCTAAACAACGCATAACAACATATCACATTTCCGAGTATAGCATCATATTGCATCTCCTACTATCAAATTACCGCAATGCATTGAATTGCATGATTTATTTTATAAACTGTGGAATTCAAACTGTGACCAGGCAGTCAAACAAAGAAACATTAGAAGCACTTGCATCACACATGGTAATAGCTTACAAATCAAAGAGCAATGTATATCTTGAAAACATCAAATTATGCAGTATTAGAATACAAAGCAATACATAGTATTGCACAGCATCATATCATACTGTCATTAGATCCTATAGAGCATGTTGCTGTGCCTAGTGTTGTTCTGGAGCACAGATATTGCTCTCCAGAGCCATGCAATTTCATGCATATTTGGATGAGTAGGGTGTTGAATGGTGCAGCCTATATGCAAAGAGGCATGTTACTTGGAGAGTACATGAGATTGCTCTGTTTGTATTGGTGAGGATCACAGTGCATAACAAAGAAAGAGTATGTGCATGAGACTTTGTAAAAATGCCGCACGGGTTGCCCAACATATTTATGAGTGGCCATCAAGTAATGTGTGTGAGGATCATGCATGTGCTCCAGTCATGGCAATCTGAGTAATAAGCACAGTTAAATTGAAGGGCTTACGCCTTGCCCTTGGGGTTTTGGTACAACAGGATTAAACCACACTCCTGATCCTCAGAATCCTGCAGTGGGGCAATGCAGGATGTTGATGCTTCAAAGTCAAAATACATCATCGTTGCACTCCCACTGAAGCCTTCAATTTTGGCACCAAAAAATCCTGGCAGCCAAGAGCGGGTTTCATAGCCACCAAGTGTGTTTAGCTACTGTGATTGGTTTTTTGCTTTGTTCTGGTCTCAAGTCCTACATTCAGACCTAGACACTGTTTTGGTTCTAGTTTCCCCTCAGTGGGACAAGGCAGGAGGGTTAGCCAACTAGGATTCAATAGGGGTTGTTTATTTTTTATGGTGGTCCCATGGTAGCCTGAAATGTTGGAGGGAAAGGCTCTGAGAGGTACATACCAGAGATATGAAGCTGGATTGGTCACGCCTTTCTCAGGGAGTTTTAATGCCTTTGTCATATTCCACTGAAAATCAGAAAACAGACTAAGTTCCCTTTTCGCTTGATTCTGGGCAAGTCACTTATGGTCCCTCAGAGACCTCAGATCATTAGGGCACACTTCCAGTCACCAGTATGGTCAAGACACTACTGGTGTCTCCGATAGACCCCAGGTCACCAGCGTCAAGTCACTCCTGGCCTCTCCTATACACCCCAGGTCATCAGGGCACACTTCTAGTCTCTGGGTCCCTCTCCTGCCAGTATTCTTATAAGGCCTAGTGCACCCCACTCACAACAATGCAGCTGGTTCTTCCTCACTGGATGGAGCCGTTCTCCTGTACAAGAGGTCAGCTGGGTGACTCTTAGACAACAGTCCCAGTGCTTGGGGGCTTCTTTCTTACAGAGCAGGTCAGGCAAAGTTCTTCCTTTGCATATTCTTCCACTTCCAAAACGTTCTGTGGAGTTGGTGGATAGATGTTATTTTTATCTATGCACCAGCTAGTTTTTGGAGAATTCCTTTGCCCAATCCTGACAGACTTTCCACTAAAACTCAAATGTTTCAGCTCTTCCTTTTCACCTTATGATAGATCTTCATAGCAATGGAACTAGTGGGTAAGGTAGATGATTATGTATATGTAGTAATCCGCGGTCATCAGTCCGAAAAACAAATAAGACAGTATTCTGATTTTATAAAATGAGTTGTTACCTCAGTAGTAGCTGCACAATGGAATGGCCATGCCTATAGAATGGGCTTGTTTCAAGGCTCTGGTGTAAGGGATTAGCCAAGTCTTCAGTGGTTTGTGGAAGGTGAGGTGATTTTGTGTAGGTACCTTATTGGAGAAGGAAGTCAATTCCGCATGACCATCTGTCTCCCCTCTCAATCTAGCAAATTCTCAAGGATATTGGCCATGTTGTAGATCCTTTTCTGTCAGTTGCATCGTCTGTGAACAATGGACCTTGAAATAACACTGACAGCAGTAGAGTGAGCAGTAACTATTCCTGAGCTCCAAAGTGTGGGACTGCAAGAGCGTTAGTGAAAATGTGTTAGTTGTTTGCATAATCAGCCCAAGAGCTGAGGAGAGGACGGTATGAATCCATAGGGGAGACAATTAAGAGCCTCATGTGCATTCATCTATGTATGTGCATGGATGTGTACACATGTATGTGTGTGTTTGCTTGACCATGTGCCACTCCCTAATAAACAATGTTGCTTCCTGGAAGCTATGCCTGGTATCAATGGCTATGCCTGGTATCAATTACCATCAGAAGTATATGCTACCTTCCTGCCCCATCATAATGTGTTAATCTCTGACCCAGATGTGTCCATTAATAGAATGATACTGCCAGTGGCATAGTAATGGTCATCCTTGACTATTTTGGGCATCCCTGCTCTAGTTGTGGCATACTGAAAGCCATACTTGACATATTAAGAGCATGATTGGCATACTTTTAGCCATTCTTGACATAATGGTAGCTACTCCTGCATAATAATGGCCAGAACTGATGTATGATCTAATACTAAGAGAGGGAGAAGAACCCCCTGAAAGTTGGGCTGAGGCAACAGTAACATTGTTATTGAAACCTAACAAGGATCCCTCGTGGTTGACTCTTATAGGGCCATATCACTCTTAAATACGGACTATAAGGTGTTCGCAGGAATTCTGGCCGCCAGAATTGCAAAGGTTATTAAGGGTATAATACATAAAGATCAAAAGGGTTTTATTCCCGAAAGGCAGCTCAACGAGTTAACTTTTCAAATATTGGGAGTGATAGACTTAGCAGAAACTTATAATCTTCCAGTAACGCTGGTGGCAATAGATGCCGCAAAGGCTTTTGACCAGGTTCACTGGTCATATCTGTGGGAAGCTTTAAAGGTATTTGGTTTTCCCTTAATATAATAAAAACGGTTCAACTTTTGTATAGATCTCCAAGAGCAAAGGTTCTGGTCAATGGGGAGCTAACTGATTGGAGTCAATATATCACGGGGGACTAGGCAGGGATGTCCCCTGTCCCCGCTTTTGTTCGATATATATATTGAACCATTAGCGGCTTGGATCAGACAAGACCCTGCTATTATTCCTTTTAGACACGGAAATTTTGAGATTAAGTTAGCGTTGTATGCAGATGATCTCTTACTTTACACTCTAAATCCGCAAGTGTCTATCCCCATATTAATGGCTAAAACCGAAGCATTTGGAAGAGTATCAGGATACAGAGTAAATATAAACAAGACTGAAATCATGGAATGGAACCAACCAGTTCAACAAATACAGGCAAAATCAAGTATGCGCTATCTTGGGGTGACAATCACGCAGAAGTTGGCTGAAGTCACTAAGGTAAATTGGGAAAAGATTAGGCAAGAAGTAGAGAAACTGTTGGTCAGATGGGCAAACCTTCCGTTAAATTTGTATGGTAGGGTGAATCTTATCAAGATGATTATTCTACCGAAGATAACGTTTCTTTTTAATTCAATACCATTATCGTTTGATAGAATGAAAATTGCTAAATTACAAGGAAGACTAGGAAGTTTTATTTGGGCTTCCAAGGGCTCACGTATATCTTGGAAGAGATTGAGGAGGAGATTGGAGAAGGGTGGGCTGGCATTAGCGGATTTGAGGACGTATGGATATGCTTTCCTTTTTAAGAATTGCAGGATGCTTTTAAATAGGGTTGATAGTTTGGCTATTGGCAGTTTGTTTGGAGCCATGCTTGGAGAACTAAAGGAGGGCCAAGACCAATTTTTGTTTAAGTTCGGAGACCCGAAGTTTTACAAAAAGTAAGGTTGAAGATTCTAGTGGGTGTTTTGAAAGCTTGGGTCTATATTCGGAAAAAGTTAGGTATCCCATATTATGCGTCTAGGGCCCCGATCTGGGAGTCCCCAGGGACTCCAGAATGCTTGAATGATTCATTAAGTCTCCCATTAAAGGTTTCGGGTATTTCTTGTTGGGGGATCTGAAGATGGGAATTGAGCTAGTCAATTGGGAAACTCTGAATCAAATTGCGGGGGAAATCTAACCAGGTTCAAATATTACCAGATTTCTGCATGGTGGAGGGACCAAAATTGGAGTGAAGAGGAGGATGATACTTGGTTAGCTCAAGCGATTAAAACTGGCGTTATTAAGAAGGAGGTAGCTCTGTGGTATCAATTTCTGATTAATGCAGAAGACGATTTAGAAGGAGACATTCAGAGGCTTTGGGGCGAGGGAATTGTGAACATTAATTTAAGGGAAGCATGGTTGGCCTCCTTTGCATTGCTGAGGGAAAGTGTGAAACCCGCCTATCTAAAACGAAACCACCTCTTCACGGTTTATAGCGTTTATTGGTCTCCGGCGAGATTAGAAAAGTTTTTAGGGATACATTATGAATGCCCAAGATGTCAAGATCCTGTAGCTGATGACATGCATATGTTCCTAACATGCCCGGAAATTGAGAAGTTTTAGTTCGAGGTATGCCAATTCTTAACTGAAGTCACAGGTATTACTGTGAAGGTCAGTCCTGCCCTGGTCTTCTTTGGAATTTGGCAAGATAATATTATCACCATTAGTAGATTAGTTGCAAGATTTATTTTTTATGTAATTTTATTAGGAAGAAGAGAGATTTGTAAATCATGGAAGACAAATCTTCCACCGCACTTCCTGGAGTGTATAAAAAGTGTAATACATATAAGTAAGCAGGACTTAATGTGTGATTGTAGTAGCAGAGAGAAAGTATGGCTTAAGTTGGTAAATTGGTCTCAAAAATTTGCGGTCCAATGATTAAGCCAATGTAGAGCTGTGGGTCCTGTGTTTCTTCCGTGCTATGGGCACTCCCGGGAAGGGCGGAATTGGAAACGGCTTTTCTCTCTTGATTGGAAGGACTCCAACCTGGCCTGGCATTTACCAGAGAAGGGGACGAGTATAGCCAGCAAGTAAATTGGCAGAATGAGGACTAGAGAAAAAAAAAAAAAAAAAAAAACTGATGTATGATGGACAGTCTTGGCACAATGGTGGCCCTAGCACAATGGTGGGCATACCTGGCATTTTACAGGCATCCTCGGTGTTATGGTGAGAAACCATAGCCTAATATTATAATGCCTGTCCATTAGAAAAACTGTCCATTTGAGGGATCTGTACATGTAGCACTCAATGAAAATGAAAATTACAAGCTGATATTTGGGGACTATGTATTTCCTATAACAGAAAACTGATATTTTAAAGGCAAAATTATGGTTTTTAGGAAAGGGTTTTCTTCTGCAAAATTGTTTTTTTTGCCCAAACTGGAAAGTGTTATTTGACAGAAAATCTGTGTATTTTCAGGAACTGATATGCTGATGAATACAAAAGGTTGCAATTCCTAAACACATTTCAAGTTCATAGTTGATGTGATATGTCAAGATGAGTTGGGGAGACAAATTGTTGTGGTTATGTTATTTGTGCCGGAGGGAGCATGATGCTTTGGCTTACTTATTTCTCTGGTGGAGGCATTTAATATTGATAAACATTTTAATAGCATTTCTGCTTGTAACCCTGCCAGAAATGCCTGGTAGTCACTACTGATAATCCTGCTTAGGATGGTCATAGTGTAATGTTAACATGTGGTTACTATTTTACAGTGATAGCATTTGCTAATAGCTTGGGAGGACTTTCATTCCGCAGAAGTAGCTCTCACTAAAGAAAAGGTTCGGCACCCCTTTCCTAGATACAGTGAAGAACACATGCCAATCAGGAGCAGAAAGCTGGAAATGTTATTAATGCAACATTTCTTGATACTCAAGGTGGTACACACATAATGAAGCCAGTTCCTGCTTAATGCTCACACTGGCACTGTCATGTCAATTTTTTTAATATATTGTGACCATTGATGGTGTAATCCCTGTACTATTTGAATCTTTGTGATTTAAGGAATAACATTGCCACCTCTGGAACGGTCTCGGCCTTTAATATTGCTGTGATCTGTCTCATTCATCAGCCACTCATCTGTCCACTCACTCACTCACTCACTCATTCATCCAGCCATCTATCACGCACTCTTCCATTAATTATTAATGCATTGATATTCACTCACTAATCCTCACGAGCACTCCCTGATCCATTCAAGCATTTATGGAGTCTCACCTTCGCACAACCACACACACACACGTGGTAAGCAATGAAGGCTCAGGTGTCAGACCGATTGCCTTTGTCGATGTTTGTTCAATGGATGTCTAAGGCAGGGAACTTTTCGAAGCTCTCCTGGAGAGGGGGCGACTCGCTCTCTGCAACATGAGGCTGATGATATTAAAATATTGTACAGGGCCACCCTGGGGTCATGGCCGAGGGGAGAGAGGGAAGCAGGTGTGTCGGAAACAGGTGTTGGTGTTTATCAAGGTGCCGGATGCTGAACCCGAGCGCGTGACAAACTCGCAGATCCAGCAAGACGCCATTTGCAGCGAGGCTGAAGCATCCGCTGGCCCTGTCTCTGTCTCCAGGAGACTTCTTAAGAATTATTGGGGCACTTGTCGGCTTTGACCCTTTGTGTGGGTGCAGAGTTCATACTAGGAGAAAGCCTGCTCCGCGGTCAACGCCCACTTTCGAGAACACAAAAGGTGATCAGGAGTTCGGAGGCGACCAGAGATTCCTGGAGCTGCTCTCTCTCTCTCTGGGACTCTTTTTGCTCTGCCCTATCTCTTACCTTCCCCTCATGGCTTTCTTTTCCACCGTTGGTGATTACTACTGGTGGAAGCAAGAAATCCCGACCTACAGGAGGGGAAGTATATGTGCAGGGAATTGTCGAAACAGAGGTGGAAAGTCCCGTGCTTGAAGAAGAAGAGGTTGAAACTCCCGTGCTGAAAGAAGTAGTGGTGAAAACTCCCATGTTTGAAGAAGAGGTTGAAACTCTCGTGCTGAAAGAAGTAGTGGTGAAAACTCCGGTGCTGAAAGAAGAAGAGGTGAAAACTCCTGCTGAAAGAAGTAGAGATGGAAACTCTCGATCCGAAAGAAGTAGAGGTGGAAACTATTTTTCCAAGTGCTGGGCTTGGCTCTTCTGGTGGTGGTGGGGGCTCTTCTAATGGTTTCAAAGATCACTTTAGTGGAGGCTTCACCTCTAGAGTCCATGATGGTACTTTAGTCGGCCAGAATAGCTGCAGTGCCATTGAATCTTCCTCCGACTGTGGTGGCAAGGATACGAAGACCATGCAAAACCTGAAGGACCGCTTGGCCATCTACCTGGAAAAGGTGCGTTCCCTGGAGCAGTCCAGCAAAGAGCTGGAGGGCAAGATCCGAGAGTGGTACGACAAGCGGGGGACATCTGCGTCCACTGCCACACATCAGGACTATGGTCACTTCTACACGACCATTGAGGAGCTGAGAGCCAAGGTACCGTGTGACATGCAGACAGTGCGGCTTGGGTAGGGACAGCGCTTCTTATGTTTGACAGTCTATAGGATTGACGCCAGCTGGAATAGGCTGCTAGCTCTAAGTATGTTTCTCATTCCTTTCCACAGCATCGTGTGCATTTGGGGAATTGAAGTGATGTTTAATTTAACTCCTTATAGGAAAGTTTAGAGTGAATGTGTTCTAACCTGGTAGTATATTCACTCCAAACGGTTGCTGAATGGCAGAGCTCTCAAGTTTCGAGAATTCATAGAAGTGAGATCTAATTAACATATCTGGTGACATGATTGAAAGTTAAGGTACACAAATATGAGAAGTACCATTGGTGGAATGATAATTAAGCAAATGTCACATGAATAAAATCTCCAGAGATACCTGATACTAGACCTTTGATTCACTTGAAGAAGAGATTTGTGTCCAGAATGAATCAGCGTCATTTGGCCTTGGGTGAAAGTTGGGTTTCAAATCCCTCCAGGTTCTTGTTATTGAGCCAGAATTGGAGCAGTTGTTACTTCTTGTTTTTGGCCAGTAGTAAAGATTTTGTTTTGTTGGTGATGACCCCAGAGTTGGTACTTGAGATCCAGACGTGGATGAAGTGTAGGGAGTGATTATGGCTTTGTATGTCTGGAGTGGAAGAGACTTTCAAGTAGACTTATATGTTATAGGTTTTATAAATAATAATTACTTAAGTGATGCAAATGTGTACAAGTTAAAATCATTATCTTCATACAAGCCTAAGCTAGAATTGCATGCATTGGTGGTATCTAGGAGTGTGCTTCATGTCAAGGATCAATCCCATAGATATTTATATGCCAATTATGTAAAATTCTATAACATAATTTAACAGAGAATAACATCACATCACATCACATCACATCTCTTTGCATAGCATTATGTCGCATCACATTATATCTCCAGCAGAGCATCGCATCACATTTGTGAGCATCAAACCACATCTGAAATAGCATTACATCATATCATAACATCGCATGAGCCCCAATTCTGCTCAAAGTTGGGGGTAAAATCCCATGGAATTAGGAATTCCGTGTTTCTTTATGACTGGCAAATTGGTCCTACAAGATAATCCCCCATTCCATGAGGTTTTATTTGTAATTGCATGGTCCTGGTGCAGATTTACAGCACAGTGATATACAAATCAGATGTGTTTTTACTGGTTCCATGTTAAAATATCGATGTTAAAAATATCGATGAAAAAAATATCGATGTGAAAATATCGATGTTAAAAATATCGACTTCCTATACATAAACAGGTAAGTACAATAATATCAACACAAAAATATTGATGTAAAAAATATAGAAGTAAAAAATATCGACTTAAAAAATGACATAACTTAAATAAAATTAATTAAATAATATTAATATTATTAACAAAATAAATTAAATTTAATATATATTTTAACTAATTATAACTAATAAACTTAATTTAATAAATATAAACACAAAAAAATGTGTACATATACATATATTTACTTAATTACATTTTATTAACTATTATCTTTATTTAATTTATAAACTTTTTAAATTATATACAAATAAAATATACACATATATAAATAATTTAAAATTAAATAAAATATTCTATATTTAATTAACACATTAAACTATTAAAAAAAAAAAAAACATACATTTAATAACAAAATAAACACAATAGTAGTGGAAACGTTGGATAGCGAGGGTAAAAATTACTATTCCCACTCCAGTGAGTGCAACAGTAGGGAAAAAGCTGGATAGCGTAGGGGTAAAATTACTATTCCCACTCCAGTGAGTGCAACAGTAGGGAAAGCGCTGGATAGAGTAGGGGTAAAAATTACTATTCCCACTCCAGTGAGTGCAACAGTAGGGAAAGCGCTGGATAGCGTAGGGGTAAAAATTACTATTCCCACTCCAGTGAGTGCAACAGTAGGGAAAGTGCTGGATCCCACAAGAATAAAAATAAAAAACATCAACATTTTTATTAAATTTAATTTCCAATATTAACATAATTAATATATAAAATTACATATATTATTATTAACAAAGATAATAAAAAATTATTAATTACACATTAATAAACACTATAATATCCACAACACACACCTAAAATTCATTACGCAATTACAATTAATAATTACTAATTAATTAATGGAAATTAATTTATAAATATTTAATAATTAATCAAGAAAAAATTAATTACTTACCACCCTTCACACCATGTACACATATAAGCACCACAACACACACCTAAAATCAATTAAACAATTAACATAATTAATTATTAATTGATTAATTGAAATTAATTAACAACTAATTATTAAACTATTATTAATTAATCAATTAACACATTAATTATTCAATAAATTTAATATAATTAAATTACTTCCCACCCTATTCCCCTATAAACCCGCAACCCGCTACTGAACTAAAAACGCAAAATTCAAAATAAAAAAAATATATTAACTACTATAAATTATAATTTAAATCTATATAATTAAATTACTTCCCACCCTATTCCCCTATAAACCCACAACCCGCTACTGAACTAAAAACACAAAATTAAACTTAAAATAAATTAATAACTACTAAAATTTTCAAACATATAATAAAATGACAAACAATTTTCAATAAAAACACTAAAATACATAACATTATTAATAATTCGATATTTTTGTCAACTATATTTTTGTAAACGATATTTAATACGTCGATATTTTTGTAATCGATATGACTTACCTGTCAGTCGATATTCTTGTCCACGATATTTCTGTTGTCGATATTTCTTCCCCACGATATTTCTGCAGCGATATTTATGTTCCTCGATATTTATACGTCGATATTCCTGCTCTGCACCGTTTTTACTATTACCCCAGGAGTGTGCAACTTGTAATCAGGCATGGGCCTCACTGCCATTATATTACATTACATCACATCTATTACAAATGACTTCAAATGCCCAGCGGCGGATCCTCCGTAATGGTGGAGGAGTGTCACCCTACTGCGAGCCAGCAAAAATAAAATGATAATAAAATACTTTATTATCATTTTATTTTACTGACTGAGCCGATGCCAGTTAAGGGCGGGGACGGGCCTTGGCAGGGAGGAGGAGTGGTGGGCACTGTAAGTGCGCATGTCAGTTTGGCCAGCTGTTTTATATGCTTTTAATAAATTGATACATAACATTTCTAATATTTTTCTTGTGTACTGGCACACTGCTTTTTCAATTGGTACTGTATCCCCCATGATTGAATGTGTGTGATTTAGGTGAGTGAATGAGTAAGAGTTCTCTCAGTATTTGCCAACCAAAGGATATATTGTTATTTTTCTAGATTGAACCTTAGTCCTTTAGTGCTCAAAGAATCCCTCTCATTTTTTCAAGCAACAAACCGACATGCGCACTTAGGTTTCTGTAACCCAGCTGTATTCCACAGCTGAGTGGAGAAACGGCACAGACTCCTTTGACTGAGAGAGCATCAGATCAGCCCACTCAGGCCAATCCCGGCGCTTCTCTCATGCTTGGTATAGCAGGAGAGCAGCGTCGGGATTGGGTGGGGGAGTCTGGGAGCCTGTTCTGTGTCCTGCGTGGCAGGGGAGCACCAAGGTGGCCAGCAGAGGAACGCTTAGGCGCCCCGGCTGAGTCAGGTAAGTCTTTTCTATTTAATTTTTGTGATTCCCCCCACCCCCCTTTGGCAGCAGCCCCCACTGCAAATACCATCCCTTAAAATTAGCATTGCATTGCATCAGATTTCATAATAAAGCATGACATGACATGACACCTCTTAGCACTGTATCACTTCACACAGGATCACATTTTAGCATAGTACCACATTAGTTCTCATTGCATACTATCACATCAGATCTCTTAACAGCATCACATCACATAGTTTAGAAACGCATCAGATCACTTAGCATAGTATCACATGCCATCTATTTGTAAGATGCATGTTGGTCACCACTGTAGTGTTTGGTGCAGGCAACAGGTGTTTATTAAAACAAAACGTTCCTTAGGCTTCCATTACGAGTGTCCAGGATGGTATCCATGAGGGATACCATTGGGGCCATTCTTGGTTTGCTGATGTCACCGATCCAGGAACTATTGAGCCTGGAAGCTCCATATGTGATATTTTCTGGCCCGGTTCCGGAGCTATCAGCCTTGGCGCCCCAGTTCCTTCAGCATATAGAGAGCAGAAGAAACTCCCCTCAGATGAGGAAAAATAAGCTGCCATCACACCGCCCTCTTCCGCTGCAAACAAAAGCCCCTCACCCATTTACGATCTGCTCCAAGCTGAGGATTTTGGCCTCATGTTTCCTCTGGAATGTGGAAGAACATGCAGCATTGGATCCGGTAGTGCCAGGTCTGCCTGTTGTTCCCCATTCCAGGGGAAACAACTTGTAATCCCTGTTACTGAATTGTAGTGCGCCGCGTCACATACATTAGCACACCATGACATTGCATTGCTTAGCGTTATGTCTCTTGCCTTAGCATCTCATGGCAAACAATCTCTTAGCATCACTCCCATAGCATGTACCGGAGTTACTCCACATGCATCTCCGAGCGGTGCAGAAGCACAACAAAGCGAGGGGTTGTTGTGAAGGCCAGGTAGGCAGGGCGTTTGGTTATGGCGTAATTGTGGGGGGGCTGTCAGTTTGGTCTTCATGTATGTGTGTGTGGTCGAGGGGCTATAAGTCCGTGTAAGCGATGCGCATGAGGATCAGGCATGTGCTTCTATCATGGAAAAGAAGCCAGAAGACATACGTAGCTACGTTGAAAGAAGTATGTCAGACAGCTTGGGTTTCCCCCAAACAGGGACAGACAGAACCCTCTATGGTGTCCAGCAAGTGACCTTGGCAGAGGTGAAAGTCTGTTAGAAAAGTATGGGTACTGCTATCCTGAGCACACATGGGGGGGGGGGGGACGGTCAATGAGTGTGGAGTGGAGGAAGACGCATAGGTAAAAGAAAACAATATTCTGTAACTATATTCTTGGACTTTAGCTTAGAGGTAACTGCATGTATAATATAATGGATACAACTTTAATGAAAAACAAATGCAAATGCAATTTAAACTAATCTCCACAGTGTAGGAAACCTCCTCCTTTCCTTTTAACCTGAAGCAGCTATGGTTGTTATGAACATTTCAGAAAGATTATTCTTTACCAAAAAGTAGGGGAATTCTCCCCAACAGAACACGCCCTCTTCGGCCTCTGTATCTTGGGTATCCTGTTAAATCTTTGAGCCTGTTGCCCTAATTTACACCTTCAGCCATTATCTTTTACTTTCTAGAATAGCAGAGCTGGCGGGGGGTGTCAGAGTAGCAGGCTTTTTGGTACAGCTCCTGTCTCAGCTGATGGCTGTGCATGGGTGGTTTGTTGTCAGATGGGGAATGCACAGGGTTCTTGTTTCTGATTCTTTGTACTATTTCTGAACCACCTCCTTTTTCTAGACATCAGCATTCATTCTCATTATGATGCTGACTATACCAGGGTAGTATTGACACTGACTAGTTCCCCTGAGCAAAATCGTCTTCATATTAAACAAAAATTTCAAGAGATTCAATCACGAATGAACAACTGGTTATTACCCTCTTTGAGATATAAAAAAAAAAAAACCCTTGGAGACAAAATGCATTTGGGTGATGATGTTATCTCGCCAGTAGACAAAGTTAATACTCTTGTGCGCTGATTATGAATTAGGCTTAAAATGCGTGGTATATCTGCATGGAATTCCACCTATTATAAGTTAGTCCACTAGAAAAGCGAAATAACTGTGTGGACACAGAATTACAGTGTGGGATTTTACATATCATATAAGGGGTTTCAAACTCCCATCAATCTCCCGCTTTGAGCAGACGATAAACGGAAGCAGTGGCTTCTCTGCGGGGAAGGGGTGGACGGGGAGCTCCCCTCTTGCCAAATAAAAAGGGACCAGGAACAAGGCTTGCCTGCACCAACAGATCTTCATGACTGGATAAATCAGGTCAGAAGAGATTGCACCCAAGACATCTGGTTGGAGGAACACTCGGCCATTAGTGGTGAGGCAGAGCTGTATCCAACCTGGGGATACTCTCCACGTGACGTAATCAGCCCCACCGGGTGCTCCAGAACTCAAACATATCCCGCTCAGCTCCATGAATTCCAATGTAGCTTCTGCTCCTGATGACCTGCAGCTCCTGAAACATTTGAAACACCCTACAGCTGCCATTGCTAGAGCTACTGTAGGTTCCAAGCTTTAAAGAATGGTTGCAAACTCTATGCTTCAATGTGCGCTTTACGTTCTGATGGAAACTGTAGTTACTGCGTGAATGAGAACCTCTGGCGCAGGTAATTGTTCCTTCTTGTCGTTATTGAGTGCTGTGAAATTCAAGCGCCCTTTGTACAATGGCAAAGTCTCTGATTCTATAGAACGCAGGGTTTGTGATCACAAAACCCTTTTCCATATGTAGTCAGCCCATTTTGTGATTTAAGGAGTATTTTTCCGAATAGTAAAATGTGTTTAGTAAAAGCAACTAAATTGCAATTTGGAAGGGGGTGATAGGGGCTTCCCTTCCAAACTGTGGTTCAGTAACATATGTATCAATGGTTTGCAACCGTAATTTTGGTTGCAAACCGTTTACTAATTACCGACTGCCAGGTTGGGGCATTAACTGATTTGCACAGGGAAAGGGTCCTTGTTGGACCCATTCCCCTTTGTGAAACGAGGTGGCAGTCTATGGGGGAGTCAGTTGGGGGTGTTCCTATGGGAACAGTGTCTCCTCCCCCTGAAGTTTTTCAAAACTGAAAACGTTTTTTTGTTAAAAGTATCCGCGGTTCCTTTGATGAACTCACGTGGCTTTTGAAAAAAAAGCGTTTTCTGTTGGGAATACAATCACAGGAATGGTAGTAATGCAGGTCGCCATCCCTGCAATAACAGCCAATCTCAGAGAGGGTCGCAAATTGCACCCTGCGTAATGAATGTTAAATTGACAAGTCATTCTGCGACCATCCTGCAAATCATTACTGCATAGGTTGGTAAGTAATATACCATAGTAGTTGCAAAACTTCGAAATGCAATTTGCAACTGCTTAGTACACAGGGTCCCAAGTGTCACCTCCTGCAAGTTGTAGCAGGTTGTGCCACAGGATTCAATTGAATGGGGACAACGGGGGAGGTGATGCGAGTAAGGAGGCCATCCACGGGTGTTACATTCGTGACTGGGTCTGGAATAGGTGCCAACAGAGATTGTTAGGGTGAGATGGGCGGTGTTGCAGGGAAGCTGTGGCGTGTGCAAGAGTGGTGGTCATGATGTGGCAGTAGACAAGAGGAGAAGGCAGACATGCAATATCATAGTGACATAGTAAGTAGTATTGATGTGTGTGTGATGTTGACTCTTGAGAGGGAGTGGCTGGGTGAGTTTTTGGTGAGGGGAGGGCGAGCAGGGAATGGTTCAGAGTGGTGCAGCATTAAGGAACAAGGGAGGCTGTTGTTTATGAGCGAGGGGCTCCATGGTGATCCATTGGAGAGGGGAGGCTAGAGGAACCTGGGGAAGATGGGAGTGGTGGCAGACGAGGATGGAACAGTGACAATATGGGAAAGTTAGATTGTTCTTTGTGCAGAGTTGTTTCAAGCAGAGAGGTGGGGGATTTTCGAAGTTAGAGAGAGAATAGGATCGGGTACTAGATAGAATGTTTTGGGGGCATGGAGAAGGCAAGGTTGGGCATGAAAATGGAGAAGGAGGTTGAGGGTGCAGAATGCTGGGAAGTTTAGCAGAGAGGGGGGATGGCTAACAGGGCAGCTTGAGAGATGTTGGTGTGTTTGATAGAGTAAATGGAGGGAGAGGGGGAGAGTACAGGTAAAATGTATTGCCATACTCAATAGATATGAATCGATTTGAGTGCATTTTAGAGCCATCTGTTCCATGTAGAGTTCATGAGCTAGAGACATTAAGGTATCTGACTCTATCTGGTCCATCCAGGTGTGGTGTAGTGTGTGCCCAGGGACATGCAGCTCTCCAGAGGTTACCTCCGGTTTACACAGATATCTATGGGCTTCACTCCAGAAGCAGCTTACCTGTAGCCCAAGATAATAAAGTTAATTAGTCAACAATCTATGGGATCCACCCAGTTTCGGTGTTTGTGTAACCTGTAAGGTTACCACTGATTTCACACACAGTCTATGGGGTCCACTCAGGAGCAGTTGTCATGGGATTTTATTTTGTTCTCCTTCCTCATTCTGAGTGTAGGGAAATGTGGAGCTCCCAGTGACACAGCTAGCAGAAGCTCCTCCATCACAAACTTCCTTTTGACAAACCCAATGTTGGTGGAAATGGCATTGAAGTGGACGCCCAATGTTGGGAACCCCTCTCACCGCATTTAAACACACAGCCCTTCTGATTGGGACTGCCATGTAAGTTATTTTGGTCTGAGACAAAAAAACCTGTGCTATGTCCCTCATACATTAGGAGAAAACATCCAGTGCTTGGGAGACATTACGCAAGCTTTTCATCAAGTTGGCTCCCCCTCAAAATTCAAAGTGGCTATAATTGGGGAACCGCCTAATGCCCTGAAACACCCACACATTGTGACTTCCTATCTCATACCCAACTTAGACCTGCAGCTTGAATGAAAGTGTTTTGCGAGATGCCCCCAAAAATCACTGCTCATCTCTGCTTTCTGCTTCTTTTCAGATTTTTGAATTGACCGCCAACAAATACAGGGCAATTCTTCAGGTGGACAATACTCAGCTGGCTGTTAATGATTTCAAACAAAAGTGAGTGTATTTATATAATTTATAAATTCCCATGAATTGTACACAGATCTGCCAAAACACCAAGAAAAAGGATGGTGTGAGACTAAAGAAAATTTAATATTTGCGCAGTATCAAACATTATGTTTATCCACTAAGATCAGGGAGAGTGACAAGAATCAGCCAAACCGGTATCAGGCTAGGGGTGGGCGGAATGTTTCATTCCTCCCGGAGAATTAGCAAAATTTGGCAACGCCATGCTACTCTTGCAACGTAGAGTTCCTGCCTAATTCCGTCAACCACCGCGTGGCAAAAATTTTTCCTGCGAGGCTCCAGAAATGCGAGTGATATTTGGCATCTCCTAATGCCATTTTCTAATGTGGGCAATCAAGGGCAGTCATGAGCGATCGTGATCTGAGGGCTGCTTCTCGAGTAGATTTTCTTCGCGTGCGGCAGCAAAATCAACTTAAATGGCCGTGTGCTCTTGCGCACTACATGTGACGTTTGCGCTGATTTTTCAGCACTCCTCACACTACTCGGTGGCAGGTGGCAGGGAACGGGGTGGCGAGGGGAACAAAATATAAATAAAAACAAAACACTTACCTTCTCACGGCTGCCGTTTCTCCTCAGCTTTGCTTCCTATCGAGTCCCGGAAATAGGAAGCACACAGGTTCGCCAATCACAACACTACAATACAGTGTTGTGATTAGTCTGAGCACCATGGTTCGGCGTTCAGACGGGGACGGGCAGCCATTACATGTTCCCCACCAGGCTGTGCATTACAGCCTGGTGGAGAACATGCAAAGTGTACATGACTGTTTGGCCGGCTCAAGACGGCCGGCCAAACCGTCATGCACACTTAAGTGCATTTACCACTCCTCTCCCTGTGGAACCAGCCCCACCCCACCCCAGCCCCGTAGCGCCAAAAATAAAATGATAATAACGATGTTCTTATCATTTTATTTTTCCTTTTTCCTGCTCTGAGACCAGTGGGGCAACTCTACTGCTGCTAAATTGCAACATGAGCAGCCCGGTAGCTGAACTTGGCGGAATCTTGCAGAGTTTTTATGTAATTCCACTCAATTCTGTGTAGTGAAACTTCGCGAGTTCCGCCCACCCCTATATCAAGCTTTTCGCAGATCCTGAGGTTATAGGAACCAGTTACAATTCACAAAGTTGAACCTGCATGTTTTTCCATTGATCTAGATACAGAGTACTCTCCCTGGTAGTTTAATTATGCAGACATGACTAGACTAGCTCAAGGGTGGTGGTGTAAAAATTAAACCAGATACAGAATATCACAATTATTAGTCCAGCCAGAGTTATCACTTGTAAAGAAACAAACACCACTTTAGTGGACATCTTAGGACAGTATATACTGAGAAGAATGGTGTGAGCTTTTGCAACAGATAGCTATTACGAAGAGTGAAGACTCCCTGTTCCGCCGATTGTGGAGACTGTTCTGCATTTCAAAATGTTTACCATTCTAGAAAACAGCGTTCCAACGTTATTCCAATAGAACTAACATTTAGAGCTCAAGCTGGACCATGGTTCACTAGTTGCAAGACGGAGATTACAGAGTGTAAAGGAATCTCTTGGAGGGTCCCTTCCGACTATCCCACAAAGTCTTAACTCTTTCTTAGTTGTTTTTTTACAAAATAAGTTAGCATCTGAATCTATCTTACTTATAGTTAGATAAGAGTTGGATAAACTGTTAACCAAGAAGGTTTGATCACAAAAGTAGGAAAGTTCTTGTCAGGTCACAATAAGATCTCAATATGATTTTGGGGATGCCCATGAATTTTGGACCTTCTTAAATTATTTCTTCAATATTTGAAGGTGGATCATATTTTGACTACAAAAATGACTTCTGGACTTCACTGATGTAACCAGGTCTTTGAAAAAGTGTCAGATCTACTTTGAGTACTAATTAAAAATATATATATAGACTGTCAAATTCTTTGCATAGCGCTTCAAGTTAAAGGCTTTGAATCTGTTTGGCTTGATAATCCTCATTTCTGTGGAAACAGGAGTTTGCAAGCAAACAAGATTGTCATTAGAAAACCTCCACCCAAAGCTTTTTATTTTACATTTTCTGCCAGCTAACCATGGGGAAATGTATGTGGGAAAATATGAAATATTTCAGGTTCGCACCTCGCACCAGAGGAAACACGCAGAACACTGTATTATCCCCCATTCCATGGTGTGGAATCCATTCTGGTGAGGTAATCCTACATCTATTAAATATTGCACCCCATGGTCTCAGGAATATCAGGCCCTTCAGAATGAGGACCAAAGTATTCATTCTAAATACCTAAGGGCCAGTATGCCTAATTGCATGCTTTATCTGTAAATGTTGTTCGCCCAGACTGTTAGGGACAGGACGGCCAGTATAGAATTTTCCAGGACAGATTATTAGTCCTGATGAAAACCTGGGACCCATAGTGGCCGAATGGGTACATGCTAAAGAGAGGGTGTAGCGACATTATTTCCCATTAACACCCATATGTACTAGTTTTAACCATACCAAGGGTATCCTATAATAAAGGGAAACCTGGGAAACCTTGAGGTCCTATTATCTTATAAAACTATGGTTAGGAAATATCAAAAGTGCTTCCTAGAACATGGTTGAGCCAATTCTGGTTTATAGGGCCAGGATGAGACCCAGTGATGAAGCATGCTACTACTAGAGTGGATGAGGGTCTGAAAAAAAAGATCAAAGGTTTCCCTTGGAGCCTGTTTTCCTTTCGGCCCCTTCTGGAAGAACCCTTCTGCCACCAGATGGGCCTCTCTTCAGCTCCTTTGCCACTCTGCTATTTAGATAAGGTCTTCTACCACCTGACAGGGTTTAACCTTCTTCTCTACCCGAGTGACTGGAGCCTGGCTGTTTAGAAAATCCTCGGATTGAATAAGAGAAGTCTCCCCTGCTGTCCCCCCGCATCTCAAATCAAAAGAGGTAGTGCTAAGGCTGTCCTTCATTCTGCCAGCTGTTCCTGTCCTCTCAAAGATAGCTAACCCCATCTAAGTGGTTAGCAGTTAACACCACCCTATCCTTCCTGTGCTCAGAGGCAGGCCTTTGTCTTCAGAGTCAGGGTCGTTAACTCTTTCAGTTTAGGATCTGTATTCCAAGTCTGAAGGTGTAGGGATAGGCAGAACTGGCTTGAAGTCAGTTTTGGATCTTTCAAAAATAACATAATATTATCATTGGGGGGGGGGGTGGGGGTAAATTATACATTTTAGGAAACTGCTAAATTATGAATTATGCCCAATATGGTGGTTGAAATACGTTTTTCATAGGGCCATAGTTTTTATCTAGATAAACAAATAAAACACTCAAAGGGAAATCCTGTCTCTGTGTATGTGATCGAATTTGTGGTAGCTCAAAAGACTAATGCATCTACTACTTTTCATACTACTATTACTACTCCTACTAACCATAAAAATAATCCCTTTAGACCCAACTAATTCTTTCATCATACATAGTCACTGAAATTAATACAATGATTACAGACTATTGGGGTTAGAGTTTGGCGGGTGAGAGGGATCAATCAATCAATCAATCACAGAATTTGTAGAGCGCACTACTTACCCGCGAGGGTCTCAAGGCGCTTGGGAGAGGGAAGGGGGGTGGGGGTGCTGCTACTGGTCGAACAGCCAGGTCTTGAGTAGCCTCCTGAAGGTCAGCAGGTCTTGGGTCTGTCGTAGGCTTAGTGGAAGGGTGTTCCAGGTCTTGGCGGCGAGGTGTGAGAAGGATCTGCCGCCGGTGGTTGTTCTTCGAATGCGAGGGACGGTGGCGAGGGAGAGGTCGGCGGAGCGGAGCTGGCGGTTGGGGACGTAGAAGAAGAGTCGTCTGTTGAGGTAGGCTGGGCCAGTTTTGTGGAGTGCCTTGTGTGCGTGGATGAGGAGTTTGAAGGTGATCCTCCTGTCGACGGGGAGCCAGTGCAGGTTCCTCAGGTGGGGGGTGATGTGGCTGTGGCGTGGTATGTCGAGGATCAGGCGTGCGGAGGCGTTTTGTATGCGATGCAGTCGCTTGATGAGCTTGGCCGGGGCTCCCGCGTAGAGGGCGTTCCCATAGTCAAGTCTGCTACTGACGAGGGCCTGGGTGACTGTTCTTCTTGTGTCTGTCGGGATCCACCTGTAGATCTTGCGAAGCGTGCGGAGGGTGTTGAAGCAGGAGGAGGAGACTGCGTTGACTTGCTTGGCCATGGAGAGCGTTGAGTCGAGGATGACTCCCAGGTTGCGTGCGTGGTCGGTGGGTGTTGGGGCTGCTCCCAGCGTCGTTGGCCACCAGGAGTCGTCCCAGGCTGAGGGGTTGGAGCCGAGGATGAGGACCTCCGTCTTGTCCGTGTTCAGCTTTAGTCGGCTGATCTTCATCCAATCGGCGACGGCCTTCATTCCTTCATGGAGATTGGCTTTGGCGGCGAGGGGGTCCTTGGTGAGGGAGAGGATCAGTTGAGTGTCATCGGCGTAGGAGATAATGTTGAGGTCGTGCTGTCTGGCGATGCGTGCGAGCGGGGCCATGTAGATGTTGAACAGTGTTGGGCTGAGGGAAGATCCCTGGGAGTACGCCGCAGATGATCTCGGAGGCTTCGGATCAGAAAGGTGGGAGGCGGACTCTCTGGGTTCTGCCGTCGAGGAAGGAGGTGGTCCATTCCAGGGCCTTGTCTCGGATCCCTGCGTCGTGGAGGCGTGCGCATAGAGTGCGGTGGCAGACAGTGTCGAAGGCGGCGGAGAGGTCCAGCAGGATGAGGGCTGCGGTCTCACCGTTGTCCAGCAGGGTCCTGATGTCGTCGGTGGCGGCGATGAGGGCAGTCTCAGTGCTGTGGTTGCTGCGGCACCCCGATTGGGATGGGTCCAGGATGCTGTTTTCTTCTAGGTATCGGGTTAGCTGTTTGTTGACGATCTTCTCGATGACCTTGGCTGGGAACGGAAGCAGGGAGATGGGCCGGAAGTTCTTGAGGTCTCTTGGGTCCGCCTTGGGTTTTTTGAGTAGGGCGTTGATCTCTGCGTGTTTCCAGCTCTCTGGGAAGGTCGCGGTCTCGAAGGAGAGATTGATAACGTTGCACAGGTGGGGTGCGATGGAACTGCTGGCTTTGTTGAAGATGTGGTGCGGGAAAGGGTCTGACGGGGAGCCGGAGTGTATTGTGCCCATGGTCTTGATAGTGTCATTGATGTTCACGCTGGCCCAGGCTGGCAAGGGGTCATGGTCGATGGTGTGCGGCGGGTCTGGAGTATCTATCTTGGTGGGGGCTGTCTGGGTGTTGAAGCTGTCGTGGATGTCGGCGATCTTGCGGTGGAAGAAGGTGGCGAGGGAATCGCACAGGGCTTGCGATGGCGGGATGTCGTTGGTGTTGGAGCTGTGGTTGGAGAGATCCTTCACGATGTTGAAGAGCTCCTTGCTGTTGTGTGCGTTGTTGTCGAGGCGGTCTTTAAAGGAGATTCTCTTGGTGGACCTGATGAGGTGGTGGTGGTTACGGATGGCGTCTTTATGGGCTGCGTGGCTGTCCGGTGTCTTATCACTGTGCCATTTCTTCTCAAGTTTCCGGCAGGTACGCTTGGAAGCTAGGAGTTCCGGGGTGAACCAGCTGGCTCTTTTGGTGGTGTCACTGTAGGTGAGTTTTTTCAGCGGGGCGAGGGTGTTGGCACAGTCGTCTATCCATCGTCTGAGGTTGCAGGCAGCGTCGTCGGTGTTGGATGGGTCGGAGGGAGGGCTGAGAGAGAGGTTTGCCCGTAGTTGGTCTTCGGTGACTTTGCTCCAGCAGCGGCGTGGGATCTGTTGGGTGCGGTGGTGTGTGGTGGGTTTCTGGAAGGTGAAGTGGATGTAGCGGTGGTCGGTCCAGAAGAGTTCCGTGGTGTGGGTGAAGGAGACGTGGGAGCTTGAGGAGAAGACGGGGTCGAGCGTGTGGCCGGCGGAATGTGTCGGTGTTGTGACGAGCTGTCTCAGTCCGAGGTTGGCGAGGTTGTCGATCAGGGTGGTGGAGTTGCTGTCGTTGTTGTTCTCCAGGTGAAAGTTCAGGTCTCCGAGGAGGATGTAGTCGGTAGAAGTCAGGGCGTGCGTGCTGATGAAGTCGGCGATGGAGTCGCTGAACTGGGGTCGGGGCCCAGGGGGTCTGTAGACAAGGGTGCCTCTGAGGGTGGTGTTGGGGTCCGTGTGGATCTGGAAGTGCATGTGTTCGGCGGTGCAGAGAACGTCGTCGGTGCTGGTCGAGACCCTGATGGAGTTCTTGTGGACGATGGCGATTCCTCCTCCTACTCCGTTGACGCGGTCTCTGTGGGTGATCTTATAGCCGTCTGGGATGGCTATGGCGATGTCGGGTGCGGAGGAGTCGTTCATCCAGGTCTCTGTCAGGAAGGCGACGTCTGGTGATGATGAGTCGAGCAGGTCCCAGAGCTCGAAGGCGTGTTTGCGTGCGGTAGGATGCATCGGAGGTGGTTGAGGTCCTTCTTGGCGGGCGCTTCGGTGGCTCTGAGGCTGGTGTAGCTGCAGTTCCGGCAGGTGAAGGGGCCATGTGTGCGTTTCGGGGCGGCCTTGAAGCAGTTGTGTCTCCGTCCGGGGTTGAGAGCGTGGAGTGTGGTGGCATCGTAACGGCGTCGGTCCTCGAGGCTGGAGCGGGGGGCGCGCGGCCCAGGGGTTCTGGCGCTGGGCGCAGTCCAGGCGCGGACGGGCGCAGACGGGCTTGCCATAGGTGCGCCTTCGGCGCGCCGGTGGCGCGGCCGCCATATATGGGGAGCTGGGAGGGAGGAGCAGCTGGGAAGCGGGAGGCAGGGGCAGCGAATGGGCAGTCAGGGGGGCGGGGCCGCAGGGGACGCAGCGGCGGGGGTACAGAAGGCAAAGTTGGGCACAGCAGAATGGGGGCACGAGGGGAAACAGAAAGCAAAAGAGGACACAATCAATGGGGGCACGAGGGGAAACAGAAAGCAAAAATGGACACAATCAATGGGGGCACGAGGGGAGACAGAAGGCAAAAGAGGACACAATCAATGGGGGCACGAGGGGAAACAGAAAGCAAAAATGGACACAAGCAATGGGGGCACGAGGGGAGACAGAAGGCAAAAGGACACAATCAATGGGGGCACGAGGGGAGACAGAAGGCAAAAGAGGACACAATCAATGGGGGCACGAGGGGAAACAGAAAGCAAAAATGGACACAATCAATGGGGGCACGAGGGGAGACAGAAGGCAAAAGAGGACACAATCAATGGGGGCACGAGGGGAAACAGAAAGCAAAAATGGACACAATCATTGGGGGCACGAGGGGGACAGAGGCAAAACGGGCGCCAAGGCAACAGCAGAGGGGCGAGCTTACCAGCAGCAGCAGCGGACAGGACAACACAGGCGGAGCTGTGTGGCGGGGGAGCGACCTACCTGGCAAGGTCAAGGGTCTGCCAGAAGGCAATGGTTGTCCTGTCGGGGTGGGAGGAGGGTATCTTTCCAATGGGGCGTTGATGAATGTACTTTAGAAGGTATGGTAAAGCCCAGCAGTCCTGAGTAGGAAGTTACCAAAATGACCCCCAGGCACTAGTGGAAATCTCTGAGTCAGTGTCATAGGTTTTATTCTTTGCAGGAATAAACCCCCTGCAGAGCAAGCCATTGACAGTGTTAGTGGAGATGGCTTAGCATGATGGGCTGTCTAATTACAGGAAGAGGGAGGTGATGTCCCTTGTCAACATGGTGACTTGATGGACCACCCATCATACGTTAATTAATCCCATGTGACATGAAGCCATATCTAGAGGAATGCTTGTTTTCATTAACACCAATTCTATGATACATGTTTTGTCATCTATATTTTCTCTTCCTTTTCACTAGTAAGCCTCTTCTTCTATGATAGACCCATTTAGTTGGGTGGTATTCCAGTTTTAGTCTGCATTCATTTCTGTATAGTAATAGGTAGATGAATGCCAAATAATCATAAAAAATGATGTCTAATGGGAAATGAAGCTTCGGAAGGCAAATAAAACAGGCAAGCAAAGTAGGAGTTTCAGGTGACAAAATGGACGTCAATGGATAAGCATTTTCTTTTGTCCCATAAGGTATGAGATGGAGCTGGCCATGCGCCAGGGCATTGAGGCTGATATCAATGGGCTGCGCAGAGCCATGGAGGAAGTCACTCTCTCCAGATCCGACCTGGAGTTACAGATCGAGAACCTGAAAGATGAACTGGCCTACCTCAAGAAAACCCATGAGGAGGTAATGTAAAGAGTGTGCAAAGACATTCTCTGGATTTTACTGTAGATCATATGAAAGGAATCTTAAATCTTGCATGAAGTTTTATTTTGCTTTCAATAAGATGCACACTGCTGTTGAGTTAAAACCCTTTCTGAAGAAATCTTTCTTCGGTCAGCATTGCAGTATTTTAAAATGAGAACTTACTGTGATATCATTGACTAGGCTGAGCAAGGTACCACCCGGTACATTTTTCTTCACATTTCCCAAAGTGCTCCATTGCCCAGGTGTCCTTCAGCGTAGGACGTTTGTGATAATGGGCAACTCTTTATGGCAGTGGTTCCCAAACTTTTTCCACCTGCGGCTCCCTTGACCTATTGGCCGTTGACCGCGGCTCCCCATTATGTTACTTTTTTTGGTGGATGTAAGCCCGGCCTCTGGAGTACTTCCATTTTATTCCCTGAAAATAATTGGCATGAAGCTGATGATGGTATTATATTCATAGATGTAACCAAATAAATGTATAACAGTTGTTTAATAAAAAAAACTTTATTTGGTTAAGTCAGAAAGAATACTCTCCAGCACTGTGGTTTGCATGTAGAATGTTTTTTAAAAATTGTTTTTAAAAATTTGGCACCAGCATTGGGTGCTCTCCTACAAATCATTTTAGTTGTTAAGGAGCCACTTTTGATATATACGAATGCTGCTCCACTAATCATATTAGCCATTCGTCCACAATAGTAAAGTTTTGGTGTTCTACATATATTTATCATTTCTCTCATATCAATTCTTGTGTTGATGTCAAGTATGTCAATTAGTTCTCACTTTCAATGTGTCAGGAACTCTGACAAAGCAAAGGGCAAATATTTCTAGTTGCTGCAATTTTTTAAGGTTTCTAGGAAGCACTTGGAGGCCAAGTTTCAAGTGAACTCCTGCTGAGGATATTGTCACACTTGAATCACTTTTAACCACAGACCAGGATGCAATCCAGTCTTGTAAATTAATTAAAAAACTTACTGGTTACATTGTTAAACTAAAAAACAAATGCTTTTTGATTATTGAGAATAAAACGTGATTAAACATGAGAATTAGTATATCTGCATACTTCGTTAATGATGCATAAAAATTTGGCATATGGTCAGGTTATGCTGTGTTGTGTTTTTTATGTGCTTTGCAGTGCCGTAAACGCTCTTTTTTTTGTCCCAGTCGCGTATTAATTGTTTTGTGCACCTCTCACCTATTGAACATTCTGGCTTTTGTCGGCAATATCCTTTATTGCATACCCATCTGGTACTCCCTGCCCCTTGCCGAACCCCTGCTTTTTATTATTTTATTTTGCCTCCCATATTTTCCTATAGATTTTAAATGGAGTTTCTTCCTTGAGCCCCTTTCAACTTCATTATTCCTGTTAACTGTATTTTACCATCCTGTTTTTATTATTATTGCCTCACAACCTCCAGTTTCGACCCTTCCAAGTCTTAATGAAAGAATCTCCTTTTGTATTTTCATCTGTACCCCCTATATTTGTGTTTTTCGTCTCTGAGGTCAAACGCGTGTCTGCTGCCAAACTTGGTTGTGCTTTCACCTTAGTAAGTGTAGGAGACTAACCTTTGGTCTTCCACCGTGAGATCTGCCATCTGGAGGCTTGCCACCATAAAGGTGGCAGGGAGTTTGGCTGTTGTTTGGGACAGAGTGGCGCGTTTTTACCCTGTTTCAGGTCATGAAACTCAGATATAAAGTAGGTGTTGGATATTTACATATGAGTGGATGGTGCAATACTCTGGCAGAGAGGTGCATAGCTTTTACCCTGCTTGTTCAGGTTCGAAATGTTCAAAATTGGCACCTTTATGTGCAGTTTCAACAGACAAAAATCAAGGTCTGAATGACCATGGAGTTTGAATTACAGATCTGGCAGCAATGTGGATGTCGTGTCCTACAGCGGAATAGTTCAATTTCAATTAATTCTCAAATGCACACGTAGCTTTCTTTTAGCTAATGATCTGAGTCATTCATGAAGAGGAGACGACTAAGAATAAGTTATTTCCTCATACAGGAGCTGTTAATGTGCTATTTTACATGTCGCACTGCCATCTAGCGGTACAAGAGGGAGTTTCATCTACCTTTAACAAAACCTATTTTAGATAGCGAGCTTACAAAATGCAAGTAATTGCACAAGCCGGATATTGACATATTGTGTCGCGGTGCCCCTGGCTATTTTTGGGGGCGCACCAAGGCGCCGCGGCGCACAGATTGGGAACCACTGCTTTATGGTGTCTCCCCTGTTTTCCCACATACGTGTTTGGTGGGCACAAGGCAAACAACTCTGCCCATTCTCAATAAACCTTATCAACTTCCTGCCCTGCTTTGGTTTTACCACTCAGGAGTCAGCGCTGTCTCTCTGGTTGGACTGCTCTAAACTGCTTCCCCGGCATTGGTCTTTGTATTTAGCTTCTCTTCTTCCTGACCTGCACTTCTGGAGGAGTGGGGGGGCTCTCATAGTCTGGATCAGCCGGGGTTTCCTTGGAGCAAATAGCACATTGCCTTTCTGCACTTCATCTAATGCTTAAAACTGATGTGAAAAGCAGAAGGCTGTATTTCTACTTGGTTGCAACTGTACCAATCCTCGTTGGGTGTCTTAGTCTCCGGGGCAACACCAGTGCTTAATTTGAGCTGGTGGTTTCCAGTGCTCGGCACCGCCACTTAATTGTCAACACTGGCACCTATGAAAATCTGCCACATGATAGTTCTGTTTGTGTAATTCAGGGATGAGCAGAACAACAGTTGTTTATTAATTCAATATATATTAAAAATGACTAATACCTGTCGCCCAAGCCGCTCTTATAGATTTGGGGGCTTGAAATAATCTGAATTGTCACAGTTATAGGAATGTGATGGTTAGTAGTTGTGGCGGTACTGTACTGTGTGTGTATATATGGTCTGGGCGCTTTCCATGGAACACCGGTCGTTTGTGGCTCTCCCCTGTGATCAAAATCTTTGGTTGGAGTACATTGGTGCTAGAGGGTGAGCCCCCACTGTGGTTATCAGGAAGAGGTACGAGGATGGCAGCAGTGGGAGATAGAGATCCCGTAGCGGGGCGGTTTTTTCGAATGCCAGCGCGGTTTCAACATTTCCCGGCAAGAAATGCCTCGCCCAGGAGTCTGATGCCCAGTGGTGATCGGGCACTGCTGACGCCTATGCCGAAGCGGTGAGGTTGATTTGGCATATCTGCAACTGTTTGAGCATCGGTCCCCCACCACCTTAAGTTGATGTCTGTTTAATGACATGTTTTTCACGTTGTCTATCGTTATAAGACATTGAGACTTTGGTGCCTTTGATGAACTGCATATGCGACCCCCATTTTACCTTGGAATGCTCTCCGGACCCGATATTATGTTTTTAGAGATGCTGACTTTCAAACGTGACATTTGCCAAACTTTGCCGGCATGATTGAGTTTGCCCAGTTGCATTATGGGAATGATAGTCCTGATACGGACATGTGCACATGCTGGGTATTAGATTGTTGTGTCTCACATTGATACAATTGTGTATCCTTTGTCCCGCAGCACGTAAGTAGTTACCTCAGTACAATGCGACTTGGGGCCTGAGTCCGTGTTCAATGTAATGTACATTTGGCTTTGAAAAACTATGCCTGCACTGCGAGTCAGCATCAGATTATCGGTGAACTGTTTATTATTACAGCATTGCATTTTCGTTTTCAAGGGGGGACAGAGGCACCTTTAGTCTTCATCGTGATGTTATTGCAGCGTGTCTTTATGTCAAATATTTTATATTATTAGATTTTATATTTTATATAATGGTAGATATACAGGCAACAAATTTAGAGTATTTGGCGCCTCATTTGAAATCTATGAAATTTCCCACTTAGTTTGGCCACATTAAGATTTTTAAGATTTTTTTGTTCAGATTCTGTACCCTCACTATATATATTTCATGTGACATTGTACAGCATTTGAATTGCGCAAGGTGTTAGACATAGTTTTTGTGCAATTGGGAGGGTCAGAAGTGAGGCACGTAGTATGTTGTTTATGTTTACTAGTGCCATAAGTGGGAGTGACTATATATTTTGAAAATGAACTGGCGCCAAATAGATTGACAAAGGACTCGCAGAAGCCGAAACGCGTCTCTTTGGTCTTGGGGTCGAGGGTGACCTGATACAATAAAAGAAGCCGTATACCGTCAACCTGAAGTCCGTGCCTTTTTCAATTGGATTTTCCTGTTGAAGTTGGATGTTCTGTTCATATATATATATATTCAGCTCCAAGGTTGTCCACCAGTCGAGCAGCACTCGGGCAGCAGCAGCAAGACAACAGCCTTTAATTGGTATGGACGGATTCCTCCATGGAAAGAGAGTTCTCTTGCTGCTGATGGCCGAGTGCGACTCAACTGATGGACACATCTTGGAGCTGTATGTATTCGCGGCCGTCCTGCCGCGGAGTCTGCACCACCCCGCGATAATAGGGGGCCACTCGACAAGGAATTTACCAAATCGATAATGTGGGCCAACAGCAGAGGATTTAGGACGGGCCCGCTTGCGGGGTCCATGTGACCTATACAGAGTATAATGCGTGCATCCATTTGGGGGATGATCGATTACGAACTATAGTTCCCATAATGCACAGTTCCATATGACTATCCCATTGGAGGGAGTGCAGTATTTAAATGGGAACGTCATATGCACGCATCCTTCCCGTGAAAGCCTCTGAAGAGAAAGCTGAGGAGCTTTCGAAACGCGTCAGGCAAACCTACACAGAGGCTGTTAATGGATGTAAGCGGTATCCGTCCATACCATGGAAAGAGAGTTCTCTTGCTGCTGATGGCCGAGTGCGACTCAACTGATGGACACATCTTGGAGCTGTATATATATATATAATATATATATATATATATATATATATATATATATATATATATATATATATATATATTTATTCACTGAAAAAACAGGTTAAAATGACGTTATAGTTAGGTGAACATATCGGTTAAAACATGTTGTTTTAAACATACAAAACCACTGAAATTCACCAGTTATAGTTATCTCAAGTAACTATAACTCATGCCCTAAGTAACTATAGCTTATGCCCCCACCATACACAGTTTTCTCATCAAAAATGCTATTGCAAATATGGCATTGATATTATCAATTATGTCATTCAAGACTCCATGAGTAATGTAATATGTGGTGTAAATGCCAGGCCCTGCATCCTACCCCCGGAGGGCAGCGAAGCCCCTGCCACGCACAGCCTTTGGCCATGCATGACTGGGGATTGGCCGTAGGCCAGGCCCTTCTGCCAACCCCTCACAGACATCATCCCCCCCCGCCCCTCCCCCCCTGCAGCGCACGGCTGTCGACCTCACGGACACAGACGTTTTAGGGCATGGGCAAAGTGGGCTCTGGCCCAGGGCCGCAGTCTTTCAGGGGACCCCCTGATAGCACCAGCTCTGTTTTGCAGAGAGTCTTGCCCTGATGACCATGAATAATTCTTAAACATATTGTTTTAAATACCATTATCCTTTGATTTGTTTTAATGTGGGTGATGTGTGAGAGTCTATTACAGACATTTTGCAGAGAAATGTTTTGCTTATGATTAATGAAACATTCATATAAAAGTTCTTTTTGATCAAAACAGGACCTCACATATGAGAAATGGGAGGGTGTCACAGAGATTATTTATAGTACTGTTAGTGATCTGCTGCTGTGTTACAATATTGAAAACACACGTGACTATCCCTGATTATTAGACATAAACGTATTTCAAATTTGGACAAGTGTGCCTGTGCACTGTCACTGACCTGGCCAAAGATGGCATGAAAGAGTTGAAATCGGAAAATAAATTCAAAGCTGTTCTGAATAGGGGACCCCAAAATTATTTGACCCAGGGACATCCAACCCCCCCCCCCCCCCGAAGGCAGCCAAACCCCTGTGCACGGTACAGTGTGGGGTTGGCCAGAAGGCCTGGCCTCTGAGCAGCCAAACCTACATGACGCACGGCTTCTGCAGCACTAAAATGTAAAAAGTTAGCCTATTGCTTTATCAAGGGGTGAGCATATCAATATATACAAAGAAGACCTTTCATCTTCATAAATCACAAATAATTTTATTTGAATTTATATTTAATTAATATACATAATGTAATGTTTATTAACATTGATTATTAAAAAATATTTAATAAACATTTATTAAAAAACATGTATGTGACTCCTTTAAAAAAATAGTTTTTATTTCATTTTGTGGGTAAAATGTTTAATTAAATACTCAGAGACATAATATTTTGTTGCAAAAAATAAAACAACCATGTCTCTGACTCTTTATTTTAATATTGTCATTCCAAAAATTCAATCATAAGAACGACTACTAGAGATCCTTGTGTATTTTGGGTATATCTTCAGGCCACATAAAATGCAACCATACAACCAGACCCTAAATAGCGCTGCATTCCCAACTGTAGAGCAAAAGCTCCAGCCTAGGCAATGCTTTGAAAAAATATGGTAGGGTCTCCTGGGGTCATGGTCATGGATTCAGCCCCTCCACAACACTAATAAAATGTTTGGTGGTGCCCCCGCCCATTCAACAGACATCACAAAGAAACAAAAAAAATTAAATAGCTCTCTCAGGGCATTATGGGGTGCTCCATGAAGGAGTAGTGAGTAATAAATGGGCAGTTGTGGCCGCTGGCATATCGACACAGATGACTGGTTTGCCATTTCTAGGTTGGTTTTGAGAATTTGTAGCAAACATTAATATTGATGAACATTCTTATCATGCCTGTTGATTTTAAATTCCTATGACTGGTTAAAGGTTATCGGTTTATGGAGAGGGGCCTTATCTATTTGCTTACGGTCTGCATAAAAATATAGATTTGGCATATTAAATTGGGATACCAGTGCAACCTGTGATTTATTTCAAAAGGCATTGCGCCCTGAGACAAACCATTTAGAAATCCTGCATAAAACAAGACTTTCAGATGAATTCCCTAATGATTTCTAGCCTAAAATCAGCAGTATTTTTGATACAATGTTAAATGATTGGCACAATACACCATTTTTTTACTATCAGCTAGTGAGCCATTGCAACTTTCATGGAAAACCATAATTGATTCTTAAAGGTTTTGGTAATATTGAATACTGGTGTTATTTTTAGGAAATGAGTGAAATGCGGACACATGCGGCTGGCATCGTCACTGTGGAGATGGACTCTGCTCCAGGAGCCGACCTCACCAAGATCCTCACAGAAATGAGAGAACAGTACGAGTTCATGGCGGACAAGAGCCGTAGAGAAGCCGAAGCGAGGTTCATTGCGAGCGTACGTTGATAGACTTCTAAATAATGTTCTCTAAAACATGAGATGCCTTATTAGCTGTTGACTGCCTTTTTTTCTTTTTCATGCCTCACTTCCATCTCTTCGGTTTATAGAGTGACCAATTGCGGAAAGAAGTTGGGGCCAATGTTGAGCAGATGCAATCCGGGAAGAGCGAGATCGTCGAAATAAGACGCAGTTTGCAGGGATTGGAACTAGAGCTGCAGACAGAGTACAACAGGGTATTCCACAGACTCTCCACATTCTAACTTCCTAAAACTAAGCTGATCTTTGACCTTTTCTGAGTTATTTGTTGTAGTTAATTCCACCATTTAAGGTCAGACCATTCCTTTCAATACCGAGGGCAAAATTTATCAAAGAGTTGCGTCGTTCTTAAGCCACGCAACAGGGCGCAAGAGCGACACAACTCTTAAGTTAAATTTATCAAGCCATGCAAGGCCACCTTGCATGGCCCCCTGTTGCTCGATAAATCTGGAGTAACGCAACACAGCATAAATTGCTGTGTTGCGTTACTCTAACCTAGGGAGGCATTCCATGGGTGAAGTGGGGCTATTCCTATACATCCCACATGGATTTTGGCGCGTTCCTAGATTTACCATTACTGCTAGATCTGGGACTGCATCAAAATGCTACACCTTTCCAGGTGAGGCATAATGAGGAGAAATATCTTTATTTCTCCTTGTTTTTTTCGCAACTTTTTGATAAATGTGCATTCGAGTGTCTATATCCAGGCTTCCTAAAAAATATGCTGATTAAAGGAAATTAAATATTATTAACCCAGTCTTTCCTATTACAACACCAAAGTTTCTTCATCTTTTAACCTTACCTTCACACCTAAAGCTGCTGCTATCTTTTATATTGACTAGATCCTAATGAGGCAGCTATAGAAATTGCTTTATTTTTAAGGAGCTAATATCAGCATATCTTGATTTACAGACTGACTCCAGTAAGTAAGAACATTGTTTACCCAGTCTTTCATAAGACTATATTGTTTATTTTAGTACTGAGATTTCCCAATCAATTAAAATTGAATTACTTGAGCCACTCACCATACAGACTGAGTAATGCTGTCGTGTGTTTTTGCTGTGAGCAACCAAACAAGAATGGAAATATTTCAGTTTTTAGTCAGAACTCAGAAGACAGCAGGGGTTTTGAGAAGTATATCTCTGCTTGCTTCAGTGAAGAAATCACCAGTATAAAAATGGTGTGGTCCGGAAGACGCTCTGTAATCTGATGCACGCCTGTCAATAAGAGCCTGATTCAGGGCTGGTTGATATTTGTAAATCTCCTTTTGGAGTATTGTCTAGCAGTGAGGAATCCTCAGCAAGAATTTGATCTACCAAGGGTATAGTATGAGGCGATTCTGCTGGAGAATTCACCACAAGCAAAGAGAATCATTCAAAGAAGGATTTATCACTGCTCCCCCAGAAACAAGATTTTAAATCAGGCCCTTGATCTGTATTACTTTCTAGTAATGAGTCAAACCAATCCTGTCATGTCAATAAGTGCTGGATCTGGAAGACCAATAGTTCACCCTCATCGGCTGTCTAACGTCATGTGAATAGAAGGTTAGATTAAATTATCAATTTTCTTTTTGAACCATCAGAAAAAGTGCCTAGAAGCCTCAGTGACTGACACAGAAGGCCGCTATGCAGCACAGCTCCACCAAATGCAGTCTAAAATCAGCCATTACGAAGCTCAGCTCATAGACCTCCGGGGCAACATGGAACATCAGAACCTTGAGTACAAGGCGCTCCTGGATGTCAAGAACCGCTTGGAGATGGAAATTGATGCGTACCAAGAGCTACTAGACGGCCAGGATGCCAAGTAAGTGACAGTGTGATTGCTTTATAGGACACCATCTTGGACTGCATCAAAAAGAGAATTATATATCTAATTTGGGGATTTATATAGCACAAACATACCTACAAAGCATAGTCATGCTCTGAAATGGTGGGAATGGGGAGGGAATGGAAGAAGTCTGTACAAGGGTGATCAAATTGGGAACAGTCGTGTGGTTAAATGTGGTTTTGTTGCTGCTTGAAGAGGAGGATATTCAGCTCCTTCCTAAAAGGCACTAGTGAGAGACTTTGTGAAATCTGGTGGAGAAGGGAAGTACAGAACCTAGCAGCATAACAAGAGAAGGTTTGGCATCTTGGCTTTCAGGCAATTTTGTGTCTCGATCCGAATATGGTTACAAGTTTTATTTAGCATTTCTAGGGTTTTGATCTTATTCCGATGTATGGAGGGTGCTCTGTTGTACTGCAGCAAATGCACTCCATGCTTAGTGTGCCACACATGCAACATTCATATCCCACACAAATCTAGAGAAGAAAACAGTTTCAGGGGCCTGACAAACCACCTGAAACAGTGGAGACCAGTTGGTCACCCTGCCAGTGCAGGTGACAGGTAAAAAGGCCTGTTCTGGTACTAAGAGCAGCCAGTCCTCTTCAGTCCGGTGATCTCATAGTAGTGCTACTCAGGGAAGGAGAGCACCTGGTGTGCCCCTCTGGTCCACCGAGCCCACCTCTTTGTCACACTCCATGTCACTAAGGGCCCTCAGCATACATACAACATTTTTATTTGCGTTGGTGGCTAAAAAATGTAAATCCTTTTCAGAACTCCCTATGGCGAACACAGGGTAGACGTACGCAGTCTTCCAAGTCATGCAGGGGGCCTGTTCTGTCCCAACATTCGTACTTCCATAGCATCATGATCGTGATATTGCCTCAGCATGATATATTTACAAAATAATGGCATCGGTGGGTATAGACTTTAAGACTCACACAAACTTTTCTACTCAGTCATAACTTATCATACATACTGACACATTGTTCTTCATATTTGATTGCAAAAGAAGCAGGTAAAGCTGCACAAAACTGACATTTAGGAGTGTACACTTGAATTATTATACACCCATATTTGGTGATAATTTTTCTGCAGTCAATGGAAAAGTTGCAATAATTTGTCAAGTGTCAAAACAGTAAAAACAGTGAAGCTTGGAATAAAAAACTGTCCAGGATAAACTGAGAAATGCACATTAGCATTCACTGTCTCGGCAGAAATGTACATCCCTTTAGTTTCTGAAAACCCCTGATCCTTCTGTGGTGAAAGCACTGTTCAGTGTAAGGTGAGACCTGAAAGCAAGGTCTGAGGAAAAGGGCATTTGGTTTCTAATACATGCACAAGCATGCTTTAACAAAGGGAACTACATTCTTAGACAGCCTCTCAGCATTTTAGCTGACATGGATGCAAGGCGTAGTCAGGCATTGCATGCACGTGACTGATTCTGCTCCACTCCCATGGACACCAATTAGTTGTAGTCAGTGGTAGAAGCTGGCACTCCAAGAATGTCCTATGGTACCACAAACCTCTGGTCTCAGGGGGTCATGAAGGCAGCAGCAGGAACAGGAGTAAAACGGGCTCTGAGATCCCTGTATCTTTCTGTAGTTTTCACTCATTGAACTTCCACTGCTCGGCTGCAGATGCAGCCGAGGGGCTAATGGTCAGCAAAAGGGTCAATTCTGTGAGGTTACTGCCACTACGACTGCCATTTTGTAGTATCACTGGCTTTAGCCACTCATGCCTACTTTGCAGAAGGACAAGTCTATCAAACATTTTTGATAGGTTTTGTTTTCTCCTGATTCACTATGTCCAGCACTTTGTGCCACCATAATGTGGACAAAAAAGAATATAGGCAAAGGAAGTGCAAGGTGAAAAGAATGTAAGCAGCAATTAGAAATTTTTAATTTAAGTGTGCAGACAATGGGTAGACAGGTGTGATGGCAGAAGGGGCACCGTTTAAATTCTAATTGGATGGACAATATGATTTCCCTTCATAGCTAGTCTAAGCAGTTGCTGGAGTAAAGTAGGCAAACAGATATCAATATTCATGATCTGGCTTTATCAAAACAATGAACCAATGAATATCAGCTGGGAATGCAAACATACATGAGCATATCTTAGAAGGATTTGGACTTGGGCAAACAGATTTAAAAGTATTGTCCAATCTCTTGAAATGATTCTAAACTAGTACCTTTGCTCACTAAAAGTCATCATTTTGTTAAATGATTGATTTTGGGTCTCTATTTGGAATATGAATGTGCAAATATATGGTACGCTGGCCACTTTAATTCTTTGGGACTTCTAAGTTTTTGAAACATTAATGCTTGGAATTTTTAATTGGTGCTCAGATTTGGAACTGGTCACTCAGAGCTCTGATTGGTCACTGCACATTTTAATTGGACACTCAGAAGTCTGATTGGTTGTTCATATTTCTGATTGATCTTTCAGAATTCTGATTGGTGGACAAAATTTCAATATGCCCATTTGCATTTCAGTTAAAATGCTGAGAGCTATATAAGTTATCATATATTCAAAATGACGCCTGTCTACCCAACTCAGCTTTCAAAATTATAATGGTCAAACTGAAATTAAAAGTATCATTTGGAAGTGTTCTAACATGTTTTGAATCCTGCATTGTAACATATCTAGAACATAACAGTTAGTAAAATCATCTTTAAAGGATTGCCAGATTAGTTTACGACACATTAGGTTTTACAAAAGCAAAGCGTCTGGTATAGTTAAATGTTTATTGATTCTACTTCAACACTAAGATCATCTTTTTTTCCACAGATCTGCAGCTTGGACATCTGCATCTGTAGCAGGAGGTGAGGGGGTTTATTCAATAACTTGTCATCGGTTGCAGAGATGTGGTGGGGTTGGGAGAAACTCTCTGCCGTTGTCAATGGGTAGATTTTCTAAGAATGCTGCTGCAGCTTCAGGGCCAGCAAGGCTCCCTATCGAAATATTGGGCTTGACAGATATGGGACCTAAGCTAACCATCTGTATGGACTGTTGAGAGTCCCTTGACTGTCTTAGTAAATCTATCAGTAGCTTACTCCGGCTCACTCTAACAAAGGCTATTAAGGAATGGTTGATGTATGCAGGCGCGGTCGGTGGTAGGAGTGCCGGTCGGGCGGTGACGTGGGGCAGGGGAGGGACAGGGTGGGGGGTAGTAAACTACGGATTAAGGCCCAATACAGGTAAGTAAACATTTAAATAAATAAAACGAATTTCGTTGTGAGCGCTGCATTGCCAAATGCGATGCAGTGCGCGCAACGAAATTAGTTTTATTTATTTAAATGTTTACTTACCTATGTTGGGCCTTAATCCGTAGTTTACTACCCCCCACCCTGCCCCTCCCCAGCCCCACCGACCGCGCCTGGATGTATGTACAGAGCTATGTTTAAATGTCTCACATTTCAAAGTATTTTTCCCTTTAAATGTGACGTCAGAAAAGAATCTTACCATAGAACTATAAATCTGTTGCACTTTGACATATCTGCATACTTTCTTTTCCACCCGCTGCGGTCGGTTCAGTGATTAATGTGCTCAGAATGTAGAATTTCCTATAAATTTAGAAGCAAGGATGACAACCAAAGATTACCTGTTTCTACCTGTAGTGCCCTAGGCAGAATAGAATGCATTTGACATTTTATTTAAAGTAGTAAGTATGTGGGCCTGCTTGTCACCTCACATTACTACATTCTACTCATGCCTAATGTTCAAAGATGCTAGAGATACAGGCAATTCCCGTACAAGATTTGAAGTCCCATGAATGGAATACTAAAGAACATTGACCATCATAATTATGTGTGCCACAACTGGCAAAAGAACATCTACCTTCCTCCAGCCGCAGAACAGTTTGGTAGATACACCTACATACAGTACTTATACTTTCAATACAGTGATCCAGCTATCCACACCCCTTTTATGCCTTTAGTTTACTAAATACAGAGATTGTCAACCTAATATATGTGTAATTGTGAAATTCTGATATTTATGCAATTTAAGGAGGGATGCAGAGTAAATTCCAATGGTAATGATATGTGTAATGAATGAATTTTTTTACCCACATTGTGATTATTAAACATTTTCTTTATTTTCTAGGAACTAACAGTTTTTCCAGCTCCACCTTGAAAACCAGCACATCTACTATTCATGTACGAGGAAATTGATGGAAAAGTGATTTCATCCCAAGACGAGCAATACTGAACACATTTAGGACAGGGCATAGCAGCTGAGCATGCCCTGAAAGACGATGCAGTAGAAGATAGTGCAAAATTAGCCATAAAACCTTTCAACCGGACCCAAGACAAATATTCCACTTATCTAATTGTGAGCACCCAGCAAACTGCCCCTTCAAGGGCTGACATGTAGATCCCGGCTTTTATATAATTTGTGATCAATGACACTGTCAAAGGAGCTTTTCGTGTCTGCATCACTAGGATCTCAAATTGATTGGACACCAACTATTTTCATTGTCCGCAGACATTTTGCTGCTACCAATTTTGAGGACATGTTGCATGGGATCTCAATGCTTGTCCACTTGGATTAAAAAGAACCGTAAAGAATTTCAGGATAAGTTTAGCTGGCGTTGGGCAGACAGGTTGTTTATAATGCAATTCTGAGCCTCCAGGTTAAAAGGGAAAGCTGTCTACTGAGTTTCCTTGCCTATCATAGACGTAGTAGTTCCCTTACACTATGATGTATGCAAAGTTTAAGTGTTCAATACATTTAGCATGCTCTTATAAGGTCACAGGGTTGAAGCAACGGGCTAATAGCCAGATGTAATTCACTGTACTCTCTTTGCAATTGTGCACATTCCTTGAAAAACATTATTTTAAAGTTCCAAGTTTTCATAGATGCATTTCATATTCTTATGTTTAATAAAGAGTTGTTTCCATCTTGTGCAAATCAAAATCATGAGTGTTTTATTTAAATATATTGCATTCTGAGCTTTATTTTTCTGGATTCCAGTATTCTACTATTTAGATTGAAAGATGCCATTGCACCCAGGGTTTGGTAGCATCTCAAAGATCCACTTAAATTTGACATGTACTCTGGTTCAGCAAATCAAAAGAACTTTGGCATTAGTATTAGTATTAGTAATAGTATTAGTAGTAGTAGAAGTATTGGTAGTAGTATCAATAATAATGTATTTATAAGATCAGAAGCACCAGCTAATCCCAAGTCCTAGGTGTTGAAAAATAAAGCATGGATGACATTTAAAATTAAACTCCATAAATATATTAGACTTTAAAAAATAATTATTGGAAACTTATATCTGTGTGTGCATAATGAATACAATGTGAGTATATCGTATAAGTCATCACTAAGAAAAATAATTCTAAGGGGTTAGTCACTTATTTAAAGATCCTCCTATATCACAGGGAGAAGCCAGACCAAATCCTTACTTTTGCAAACAGACGCCCACTCGTCTCACTCTTTTCAAACCACCACCTCTGTTGCCACTTGCCGCTTCAAAACCCCTCTCATCCAAAGCGGACACTCAGTGAATGAGGTCACAAAAGGTTTTACTTGTCAAATGAAAGTAGAATTCTGGAATCCTTTTTCTGGATGACTATTGTGGATCCAGAAATGGGGAACAGCTCTAGATTTTTTTCTTTTCAGTGAATTTCCCCTCCAATTTAAGATATGGCTCAGGGCTATCCCCCATTGAACCATCTATTTCCATGAAAAAGCTGACATGTCATAGACGCAAAGTGAAAAAAAACGCATAAATTGATGCTATGTTTTTTCTCAGATTCAGGAGATGGTAGTCCATATTTCATGTTACTTACCGACAGCCCTTAGTCAACAAAATGTCAACTGCCTTTAACAATTTGCTGCAACCCTGTGTAATTATAAGTATATGTTCTTCATCTGCAGGTGGTATTTGACGCCTAACAATGGCTCAGATCTAATAGCAGCTTATGTGCACTATATTGGCAGTGCCTAGTGTGCTAAATTGCACCTTATGTAAACAATGCATATCCAACTCTCCAGTCCACCATCCCTTACAACATATTTTTACTTATCTTTTTCAAAACTAAGTGCCAACAATAGAGGCATCTAATGGGATACTGGCATAAAAGTGTGCATCACAATATATTCACTAAGTGCTCTGGCACAAGAGCTAGGAGAATTTTTTTAAAATCCTGGTGCACTTGCACTTAACTGCCAAGGAATGGTAAACACCCTTGTGGTCACTATATTGCTCAAGAAAGTAATATAATCTTAGACACCTTGGGACCAATTCTGAAACTTAATTTTGCAATATTTAAAATGGTACTTAATTATTAATACCCATGTAATACAAACTGCAAGTCAAAAACCTATGGCTGAAGACCTCTAGACCTCTGGCTCTTCTATTTATTCTCAGCCGACATCTCAGACATGGTAGCAGAGATCTCTGCACATGTAAATATACCTGTTTGTAGTAAATGTTAGAGTGTCAGAGGAAGTGGAGAGGAAATAGTAAATAATTACTCAATAATGGGCGGTGTTTCTGGAAATTTAAGAAGGGACATGCTAATACAAACCACACACTAACAAAGGAGCAAGACTGTTTCCATTCACAAAATAGAAATTGTCAAAAGTGACTTACATTTACTCTGGCTCAGCCTTGGACTAAGTCAAGCACCCTACATGTCCGACCACTGGTACTTAAGCACACTTCTATAGAAAACAATGGAGGAAGGTATTTAAAACAACACCCCATAGGAAGTAATGTTAAATTATTTACATTAGTTTGATATTAAAATTATCTATCTGTCTGTGTATCTAGCTATCTATATTTACTGATAAAAAGTTAAGTATAATTATTCATTAGTTTCATTATTTAAAAAAATTTCATGATAGTTATTTAAAAAGTAATTTTACCTTTTAATATTTTTTTATAAATACAAAAATTATTTAAATTAATTAAATGCATAACGTTTAACCACATTTACTAATAATGAAATACAAATTTAAATGTTAGCATGGGTGGATAAGTTTTAAAATATTTGTTTAAAAAAATGCATTTTATATAATAAATAAATATATTTAAATTATGTTACTATTCAATACACATTTAGTTTGAGGAGTGAATGTGCTATAATATTTTATTTGATTAGTGCCGGGCCAATATTACTTAATATATTCATTATAAATTAAAATATATTTGCAAATTCTGTATGGGGCTGGAGATACCTATCTTTACTGCTCGGGGTTGCCCTCGGAAACATCCGAAGATATGGAAGAGATGGGCAGATTTCCGGGGGATCTATTTAGAGCCTATTCCTGATCCAACAACAGATTGATTTAAATGTAGTTGCTATGTGGTGGGACTTACAGATTGTGGTAATGTGGACTCTGCAGGTATGGATGGACCTTATATGCCTTATACTTTATAGTGGTTTAATGACACTTCATTTAATTGTTATTGTAACAAGTTGCTATGCACATGATCCTCCCTTCTATAGTTTTGTACAAAATGTCGACATCAATATTTGTATTATGTACTCATCGCTGCTTTGGTGTAACGCCCCATCAGGCGTCTTTTGGCTGTTGACAATAACAATTTGTTGTGAAAAAAATATATATATTTGCAAAAAAATAATTTAATTACATTTCCCTGGTAACTTTACATCTTTCCTGTTGTAGCAGGCTTTAAACTATCAGTTATAGGGGTGAACACAAGTAATTATACATCTAGGTGTAAATCTCCACCCAGAAATGGTGAATGCCTTAAGAAGTGGACAGTTACACCATAGTATAGGAGTAGATCTACATGTGAGTATATCTTCACATGTATACTTACCTTTGTGAATCAGGACCGTAGTGTTTGCTGGCCTTACCATATACAAACAAAAACAGAAATGGATCATGCGCAGTTTCCATTGATTTTTGCACAGTGGAAATGAACAAACTTACCTTCCTCATACAAAAAACATAACATTTCAGGAAAAATCTGTAGTTAAATTCTGTGCACCTGAGCTGGGGTTGGAGCAATCTATAGACTAAAAATCTGCTGAATTTATAATAAATGGCCCATAGTAGTACCAAAATGAAACATTAGATTAAAGTATAGGGTGTATAACAGAAATAAGGAGATCTGACAACCCCTCATTTGGCAAAGGACATTTGAAATAAAATTAGTCAATCCACCAATAACAACTCATACTGAAAGGGCCTTCTTTAAAAAAAACACTTTATATGTTTTTTGTTGTTTTATTTACACAGTTTTATTGTGTTCCAGGTATAGACTGGTGTCTGAGGGATGTGTCCAAATCATATTTCAATAAATAAATAGTGTTTCAACGACAATTTTACGTGAAAAATTGTAATACAAAATGTGTAGTATTATATGCTTTTTAGTTTAAAATCATCTTTACATATTTCAAACACATTTAAGGTCACACAACATGCATATAAATGTTTTAATCATGCCTTAATTAAGTTTATTTAAATGGCCCTTTTACCTCCATGGTATTAGGAAAATCTTCAGATTCACAAACTTTCACATTTGAGTGATGAAAAGATGCGAGGGCCAATACACAAAGGCATGTAAAAGTACATAAAAGAGTTCTCCTATTCTTTTCTGTATATACTTTTTTGAATTGACCCCAAATCATCTATGGGAATAAAACGGGAATATTCAGGTTCTATTTATACACAACTAGCTCCGATAGAAAGGTTTGTGCAGTGTTTGCACTTTTGCTAATTGGGCGGGTTGTAAGGTACATAAGAGTACTACTTTCCATACTCATAAATGCTTTTGTGAATTTGCTCCACTGTCTATCGTTGCACATTTATGCTGTTTGCTACTTTAGGAAGTTCATGTATGTTCCCTTGCAAAAACATGCATAAAGTAAAGCAGAATCAATATGAGTGGTGTACAAAGTTGCATATTTTTCCTCCACAACTTTGGGGCCGATTCCGATTCGGGCCGGAAATCTCCCCGACCGAGCCGGACCCGGAGAGATTTCCGACCGAATCGGACCCGTGCAGTCCGACCGAACGAGTACGATGCGCACGTATGCCATCGGACTCGAGTCGGTCGGACTCCCATTGAAGTCAATGGGAGCCTGTCGTACAACGCGTACGCGGGCTCCCATTGACTCAATGGGTGCGATGCGGACAAGTGCGCCCCTACAGCGTGTACGCGGCGAAGCGATTCGCACCATACACGCACAGGTAGGGGGACCCATGGGTCCCCCAGTGTGCGACTCCGCGCGGCTACGCGTACAGGGGGTCCGACACGGACCCCCAAAGTACGGCTCCGACTGCTCTTTCGAGCCGGAGTGCGCGGCTCGGTCGGACTGCTCGCGGCGCGCATCGTACTTACCCGGCCGGGGAACGTCTCCATTGCGCGGTGCGAGTCGTGTCCGTGCGAGTCGGTCGGTGCGGTTCGACCCGGGATCGAGTCGGTCGGGACGCCCGGACGAGTCGGTCGGCGAATACGCATCGTACTCGCTCTTCCGGATGCGCGTACGGATCGGTCGGGAAATAGGGCTCCGAATCGGATCCGGTTAAGCCGAATCCGATTCGGAGCCCTACCGGCCGAGATTGGAATCGGCCCCTTTGTGTTTTTTTTTGTTTCAAAACCTCACAATACATATGAAGGCCCAGATTTACCAACACTATGCACCAGGTTTGCATCCCTAGCACAAAGTGGTGTGGTTGGAATTGCTTTCTGACACAAGTCATGATTTGTGTTGGAAGGTAGCCTGCAATGAAACAAAGTAGGGCTGAGATACTTGTGCTACTTTGCATAATGAGGGTGTACCTTTAATGGAATGTGGGTGCTCCTGTGCAACCACCAATGGGATTTGACACAACTACCTATCTACTAACATTTTTAGACAGGGAGTTGCACCAAAAATTAAGCCTTCTTGTGGCATGCATAACAGTTGAGTAAGATTTAAAAAGCTACACATTTTACCAGCTTTGCATGTGTGCTCCACACTTACATGTGATGCACAGGAATTACAAACTGTTTCATGTTTAGTAATGTCGCAGCAGAGGTACAGGGCTTGACAGCTGGTGTTTTTAAAATTGTACTGTTTGCGGTGCAAGTGTATACTCAGGTTGTGAACAGATGTAGCCTGCTTCACAAAACCATTTGTGCAGTTAAATGGTATACAAGAAACGTAACTTCTGCAATTCAGAACATAGGAATTTATGCTTGTAAATTGATTTCCATTTAATATGATGACATTGTGGTTCAATTAAAGAGTAGCAGGTCTACTCCCAAGGATGGGAGTGGGTATACTCTTTTTTTTGTTTGTTTTTAAAACTCTTTTATTAAACATGTTCATAGCAAAGCATATGATCTGACAGTACAAAGCAGGCACAGGAGTACAATACGACATAACTGTTACATCTAGGCATGACTTGGTCTCACAGTTGAGGTGTATAAAAGCATACAAAAACATAACATTGATCAAGACAGTAGGTGACATCGTTGCCTCTCCGCATTCACCCAGCAGAGGGATTCCCACGTCCATCCCGTGGGTAATCACAAGTGCAGTTTTACCCCTCGGTATGCTTGCCAGGGGCACCACACCAATTTCTTAGGGCATTCCCTGCTACTGTATACCACCTCCTCCACCCTCTGGCACCAGTCTAAGTCCATTTCCCACTCTGCGACAGACGGCGGGAGCTGCGCCCCCAATTGCCTTGCAATGTTGCTCTTGGCCACCCCCGCCGCCAGCGCCAGCCACTACCCAGTATACCTGGGCTCGCCTTCCTCTCCCTGTATCATCAGAAGCAGGCATTTAGCGTCAATTGGGACCCTGACTGAGAAGGCCCTGGACATTACATTGGTTACTCTCTGTCAGAATCGTTGAATCACTGGGGACTCCCATAGAATGTGAAAAAAAGAGCCCACCCGTCCACATCCTCTCACGCACAGAAGCACATCTATTGCCCCCATTCTGCGTAGCAGGGTACATGGGTAATATGTCCTTTGCAGGACCTTGAGCTGGATTAACCTAAAACGCACACGGATTGCTATGTCTCGGGGACTTTGCAGTGCTTCAACCCATTACTCGTCCTCTATGTCACCTAGATTGTCAGTCCATGCCCCTCTGAAAGAACCCAGAGGGTCTGGGGAGTTGTTCATTAACTTTTTGTAAATCACTGACACATCCCTATGCGGAATGTGATCGGCAGACAAACGATCTTCCGGGGGGGAGGAGTCAGGCAAGCTCATCCCCTCCCGAATGTGTGCACGGAGGGCATGCCCGAGCTGGTGGTAGTGTAGTGTTTGGGAGGCTGCTAGGTCATATTCTCGTCCAAGGGTGTCAAAGGCGATATAAGCCTCGTTCATCCATACGTCGCCCAGGGGTTCAATTCTTATCTTTGCCCACCGCGAGAACCCCTGCAGGTTCGAAACTGCTCTCAATCGATCACTATGCCAATGGGGAGTCATGGCCATCAGTGTGTCCTGCCATCCCAGGTGGGTCTTAGGTCCTGTCCAGCACTCAACCACAGTGGACGTATGAATTGGGAGGCCCTCCCTCCTCCGGCGGGTGTATGGAATAGTTTCATAATTGTTGGCAGGCATCGCATCCCTGTCAACCTTGTAGACTGGTTCGTCCTAGTCCGAGTGCACCCAGTCCTTGATTACTATTAGCTGTGAGGCCCAATAGTAATTTTTGATGTCTGGAATCGCTAGGTCCCCATCATAGACTCACCTCTGAAGTTTCTTTAGTGCAATCCGTGGCACACCTCCCACCCACAGTAATGTTTGAAGTTCCTGATCTATCTGTTTAAAAAAGCCTGGAGGAATGGGGTATGGCGTATTTTGCAGGATATATTAAATATGCGGCAGCAACATCATCTTGTATAGAGCTGCTCTACCAACAAAGACAGTGGAAGGGTACGCCAGTGCGCCACATCCATCAAAGCCGGTCTAGCTGTGGGACAAGGTTACGTCTCAGAAACAGTGGCTGATCCCAAGTCACAAAGATTCTGAGGTATTTAAAACCAGTATTTTCAATTGGAGCCACTCATCTTGCCGGGAGTCTCGTGGGAAGACCCGCCAGGGGAATAAACAGACTTGGCCCAGTTAATCCTGTAGCCAGAGTAGCTACCAGAGAGTTAAAAAATATGCAGAATTCAGACTATTGAATAATATGGCCTGGAAACTTATAACAATATAACATCGGCGTAGAGGGAGATCCATTCCTCCCAACCTCCCTGAGACGGGATCCCCCATATGAGCGGGTCCACTCTGATCCAGGACGCCAACGGTTTCAGTGCCAGGGCGAATATCAAGGGTGACAGAGGGCATCCCTATCAGGGGCCCCTTTGCAACAAGAAGGGTCTCGATAACACACCATTCACTTTCACTTTAGCCATAGAAGCCTGGTAGAGCAGCCTAATCCACTCACAGAACTTTGGGCCGAAACTCAGTCTGGTTAAAGCTGCAAGAATATGGGCATTCTATACCATCAGATGCCATTGTGGCATCTAGTGCCATCAGTGTGGACTGCGGCTCATGTGGTATGCCTGTCAGGTGCAGGACCCCATACAGTCTCCGTAAGTTGAGACAGGTGCGTCTACATGGCATAAAGCCAGATTGGTCTATATGGATAATTGAGGAGAGGACAGCTGTGAGTCTGCTTGCCAAGGCCTTGGCTATGACCTTCGCCTCAACATTCAGAAGAGAGATGGGCCTGTATGAGCAGCATTCTTCTGGGGGTCTGCCCGCCTTATGAATTACCACGATTGTGGCTGTGAGCTGGTCTTCTGGCAAGCGTCCAATTGCTCTAGCCACTTTAAAATTAGCCAGCATCTGTGGGGCTATTTTCCCAGACATACTTTTAAATAGTTCCGCTGGCAAACCATAAGGCCTTCCCAGTTTGCAGAGCTCTGATGGCTGCTCCTATTTCCTCTGCCATGGGGTCCGCCTCCAAGGCACCCGCCACCTCATCGGGGAGAATCCACAGGGAGAAGTCCTGTAGGAACTCTTCAAAGTCAGCCTTCGTTCTTAGTATCTGTTTGTCAGTAGAGTCTGGTTCCCTGGTCGGTTTCAAGTTCCACAAAACAGAGCACTGTCTTGCAGGGTTCGAGAGCCAAGCTAAGAGCAGACTAGTGCGGTCTCGCTCTGCATGTGCTCTGGCCATGTAGGCTCTATAATCAAAGCATCTAAACCTTTCTACTTGCTCCGCAATCTTTTCGTTAGCCTCCAATAGTTCTTGCTGTAGATCTGGGTAATCTTGTCAACTCTGTTCAATAGTCCTCAATGCGTCTTTGGAGGACAACACCTCAGTCATTAATGTACGTCTCACTCCACTGACTCGGCTATGCACTTCCCCCTGAGCAATATTTTAAAAACAACCCATTCCATTTGAGGGGATGATGCCGTATCAGCGTCGTCTTCAAAATATTGCCTAATGCTATTTCCCACAGTAGCCCGGAAAACTGGGTCCTCCAGGGACTCCGGCTCCAGTCCCCACGTTGGGATACAGGGTAATGTTCTCTTCCATCCCGAGTGCAGTAGGACCAGATTATGGTAGGATATGGTCCTAGATAGATATTCAATAGTACGTACCGACCCATGAACATCAGGGGTGCAGAGAAACGCATCTAAGTGCACACAAAGATCATGTAGAAATGAGAAGAAGGAGTAATCTTGCTCCTGAGGGTGTTGCAATTGCCAGGAGTCCATAAGTCCCCATTTCGTATGTCAGTCAGAGAATATAGGGGTGACTCTGATAATAGGAGAGACCCGCAGGTGGGAGCGATCAAGCATGGGGTATGCTACACAATTGTAATCTCCACCCATAATGATCAAACCCACCAGGCCCAATGCCCTCGAGAGCTCTGCAAAGAACACTCCATGATCCGCATTCGGAACATAGATACTGACTATAACTATATCCTGACCACCGAGGTGACCAGTTACTACTACAAATCTGCCCCCGAGTCCTTCAAATCGCCAGTATGTTTAAAGGGAACCCCTTCATTGTCCCTCTTTCATAGGCCGAGTAGGTAGTATAGTAGGCCGGACCTCTCCATCTTCGCTGCAGTGCTGCCCCTTCCTTGGCTATCAGGTGTGTTTCCTGTATGAGTGCTATCTGGATCCCTCCCCTATTAAGATATGAAAATACTTTGTATCTCTCAGCCATGGTGTGCATCCCTCTAATAATCCAGGACAAGATTTAGTATATCACGGAGGTAGCCATCTCATGGGGTTATAGACATACAGTTGCCACCACTGGACCTCCATCCTGCAAGCACATTCTGTCAATCACCAATAGGACAGTGAATAAATCATTCATGAGGCACGACCCACCCCCGTTGGAAAGTGGGTTATTGATAGGGGTTAGTATGCACCTACCACTAGTAATAAGTCCTGTTAGAAATGGGGTTTCTGCTTGGCTAGGATATGCACCTAAGCCAGGCAGAACCCACCACCAGGGCCGGACTGGGAACAGAAACCGGCCCTGGCAAACTACTCAGCCGGCCCTCCCTGGGGTGAGGGGGAGTGCAGCCGAGCAGTTTGCGAGGGCCAGTTTCGGCCGTTTTTGTTACAGGGGGCCGATATTGCCGACCCCCGGTAACAAAAACGACCTCCCAGGTGCCCAAAACCGGCCCCCACCCTAGCGGCCTACCGGGGAAATGCCCGGTGCCCGCTATGGCCAGTCCGGCCCTGCCCACCACTCTAGTCAGGGCGAGTAAGTTACACACCAAAGATAACCTGTGCTCACCCGCCGTAGCTTGGCACAGAGCAGTCAGGCTTATCCCCAGAGGCAATGTGTAAAGCGTTACCACAACACACTCACCCCAGTGACACAATGAATACACCACAAAAGAAACACCGCAAAGTAATATATAAAAATATCCTGTGTATTATAAAACACATAGAACACAGTTACATGAATCACTGTGCCACGAGGCACTTGCCATAACATTACACAGATCATATAATCAGTTTGACTTTCGGGCAGTTGTCATAGCATCATAAGGTAGTGTAATCAAGTAAATACTGGTAGGTTCCACACATTATAAAAACACCATCACTGACCATCCTATGCAGAACCTGAAATGATCTGTTATAGCAAGGCATAGCACAACATAATCAAACATCAGGGCATAACATGGAGCAGTTAGGCTATAACCTATAGACAGAGACCTGAATCATAACTGCCTATGCAAACCCTGCCAATGTAGGCAGCCTACATATTCAAACAGTATTGTTAGATTTTAAGTTTGTGAGGCCTTTTACCTGCAGAAGTCCAAAGTGTGGATTGAGCCTGTCTGTCTCCTAGGAGATTCTGAACAGGAGAAGCAGCTCCCCCAGCCCCCAGGCCAGCAGGCCTAGGACTGGGGATTGGCTATTCAGCTACCAGGCAACTCTGAGCCCTCCCCTCACACCTGCCCAGGCCCCTTAAGGCTTTGCTGGGTGCACCCCAAATCATTCTCCTCCATCTTGTGAGTTGCAGCCTACCTGTGCCCCAGATTGCAGTGAGCAGAGTCCAGGAAGTGGAAAGGAGGCAGACTAGTTCTGTCTCTTCCCCCCCAACAAGTTTTAAAAAAACGATTTTCCCTTTCTGTGATTACTGTCTTTGCCTGTGGTTGTTACAGTTTAAAATTGTAGTTTTAACCTGCCTGTGATTGCATATTTTATCACCTGTTTTGTGTGTTAAACTTGTGGTTTTCCTGCCCATGATTGCTTCCATTTAACGTGTGGAATTGTGGGATTTACAGTCCAAACTCTGCAGTTTTTCCCTCTCACACCTGCTATTCAGTTTTCCCTCCAAATTTCTCCTTTGCTCTGTGCTAAGACCTGTATGTTCAACAGTGCACCCCCAGCCACCATTTTGTGTTATCAAGCCAGTGAAACCAGCCCCCCCTGCCTCCCCCCCCCCGCCCAGCAACAGGGATATTCTACATCAGAGGGTGCTTCTGTGAGCTGTTTAAACTGTGTTTAATAGGGACTGTGCACTTCGTTTTCTGGCCAGGAGAGGGAGTAAAGTTTTATTCAAACAGTATTGTTAGATTTTAAGTTTGTGAGGCCTTTTACCTGCAGAAGTCCAAAGTGTGGATTGAGCCTGTCTGTCTCCTAGGAGATTCTGAACAGGAGAAGCAGCTCCCCCAGCCCCCAGGCCAGCAGGCCTAGGACTGGGGATTGGCTATTCAGCTACCAGGCAACTCTGAGCCCTCCCCTCACACCTGCCCAGGCCCCTTAAGGCTTTGCTGGGTGCCCCCAAATCATTCTCCTCCATCTTGTGAGTTGCAGCCTACCTGTGCCCCAGATTGCAGTGAGCAGAGTCCAGGAAGTGGTAAGGAGGCAGACTAGTTCTGTCTCTTCCCCCCAACAAGTTTTTAAAAAACGATTTTCCCTTTCTGTGGTTACTGTCTTTGCCTGTGGTTGTTACAGTTTAAAATTGTAGTTTTAACCTGCCTGTGATTGCATATGTTATCACCTGTTTTGTGTGTTAAACTTGTGGTTTTCCTGCCCATGATTGCTTCCATTTAACGTTTTGAATTGTGGGATTTGCAGTCCAAACTCTGCAGTTGTTCCCTCTCACTCCTGCTATTCAGTTTTCCCTCCAAATTTCTCCTTTGCTCTGTGCTAAGACCTGTATGTTCAACAGTGCACCCCCAGCCACCATTTTGTGCTATCAAGCCAGTGAAACCAGCCCCCCTGTCCCCCCCAGCAACAGGGATATTCTACATCAGAGGGTGCTTCTGTGAGCTGTTTAAACTGTGTTTAATAGGGACTGTGCACTTCGTTTTTTGGCCAGGAGAGGGAGTAAAGTTTTATTCAAACAGTATTGTTAGATTTTAAGTTTGTGAGGCCTTTTACCTGCAGAAGTCCAAAGTGTGGATTGAGCCTGTCTGTCTCCTAGGAGATTCTGAACAGGAGAAGAAGCTCCCCCAGCCCCCAGGGCCAGCAGGCCTAGGACTGGGGATTGGCTATTCAGCTACCAGGCAACTCTGAGCCCTCCCCTCACACCTGCCCAGGCCCCTTAAGGCTTTGCTGGGTGCACCCCAAATCATTCTCCTCCATCTTGTGAGTTGCAGCCTACCTGTGCCCCAGATTGCAGTGAGCAGAGTCCAGGAAGTGGTAAGGAGGCAGACTAGTTCTGTCTCTTCCCCCCAACAAGTTTTTTAAAAAAACGATTTTCCCTTTCTGTGATTACTGTCTTTGCCTGTGGTTGTTACAGTTTAAAATTGTAGTTTTAACCTGCCTGTGATTGCATATTTTATCACCTGTTTTGTGTGTTAAACTTGTGGTTTTCCTGCCCATGATTGCTTCCATTTAACGTGTTGAATTGTGGGATTTGCAGTCCAAACTCTGCAGTTTTTCCCTCTCACTCCTGGTGACTATTCAGTTTTCCCTCCAAATTTCTCCTTTGCTCTGTGCTAAGACCTGTATGTTCAACAGTGCACCCCCAGCCACCATTTTGTGCTATCAAGCCAGTGAAACCAGCCCCCCCTGCCTCCTACCCCCAGCAACAGGGATATTCTACATCAGAGGGTGCTTCTGTGAGCTGTTTAAACTGTGTTTAATAGGGACTGTGCACTTCGTTTTTTAGCCAGGAGAGGGAGTAAAGTTTTATTCAAACAGTATTGTTAGATTTTAAGTTTGTGAGGCCTTTTACCTGCAGAAGTCCAAAGTGTGGATTGAGCCGGTCTGTCTCCTAGGAGATTCTGAACAGGAGAAGCAGCTCCCCCAGCCCCCAGGCCAGCAGGCCTAGGACTGGGGATTGGCTATTCAGCTACCAGGCAACTCTGAGCCCTCCCTCACACCTGCCCAGGCCCCTTAAGGCTTTGCTGGGTGCACCCCAAATCATTCTCCTCCATCTTCTGAGTTGCAGCCTACCTGTGCCCCAGATTGCAGTGAGCAGAGTCCAGGAAGTGGTAAGGAGGCAGACTAGTTCTGTCTCTTCCCCCCAACAAGTTTTAAAAAAACGATTTTCCCTTTCTGTGATTACTGTCTTTGCCTGTGGTTGTTACAGTTTAAAATTGTAGTTTTAACCTGCCTGTGATTGCATATTTTATCACCTGTTTTGTGTGTTAAACTTGTGGTTTTCCTGCCCATGATTGCTTCCATTTAACGTTTTGAATTGTGGGATTTGCAGTCCAAACTCTGCAGTTTTTCCCTCTCACTCCTGGTGACTATTCAGTTTTCCCTCCAAATTTCTCCTTTGCTCTGTGCTAAGACCTGTATGTTCAACAGTGCACCCCCAGCCACCATTTTGTGCTATCAAGCCAGTGAAACCAGCCTCACCTGTCCCCCCCCCCCCCAGCAACAGGGATATTCTACATCAGAGGGTGCTTCTGTGAGCTGTTTAAACTGTGTTTAATAGGGACTGTGCACTTCGTTTTTTGGCCAGGAGAGGGAGTAAAGTTTTATTCAAACAGTATTGTTAGATTTTAAGTTTGTGAGGCCTTTTACCTGCAGAAGTCCAAAGTGTGGATTGAGCCTGTCTGTCTCCTAGGAGATTCTGAACAGGAGAAGCAGCTCCCCCAGCCCCCAGCCCCCAGGCCAGCAGGCCTAGGACTGGGGATTGGCTATTCAGCTACCAGGCAACTCTGAGCCCTCCCCTCACACCTGCCCAGGCCCCTTAAGGCCAGGCCCCTTAAGGCTTTGCTGGGTGCACCCCAAATCATTCTCCTCCATCTTGTCAGTTGCAGCCTACCTGTGCCCCAGATTGCAGTGAGCAGAGTCCAGGAAGTGGTAAGGAGGCAGACTAGTTCTGTCTCTTCCCCCACAACAAGTTTTTAAAAAAACGATTTTCCCTTTCTGTGATTACTGTCTTTGCCTGTGGTTGTTACAGTTTAAAATTGTAGTTTTAACCTGCCTGTGATTGCATATTTTATCACCTGTTTTGTGTGTTAAACTTGTGGTTTTCCTGCCCATGATTGCTTCCATTTAACGTGTTGAATTGTGGGATTTGCAGTCCAAACTCTGCAGTTTTTCCCTCTCACTCCTGGTGACTATTCAGTTTTCCCTCCAAATTTCTCCTTTGCTCTGTGCTAAGACCTGTATGTTCAACAGTGCACCCCCAGCCACCATTTTGTGTTATCAAGCCAGTGAAACCAGCCCCCCCTGCCTCCCCCACCAGCAACAGGGATATTCTACACGTGCTATAACTATGCAGATGACACGCAAATACTCCTTCAACTGGAATGCCCCAAAGACATTGGAAAATCAGCAATTTTCAGCTGTCTCAGAGCCGTGGATCAGTGGATGACTTGGAGCCATCTCAAATTAAATACGTCAAAAACGGAAATACTCACGTGTGGCGATTGGAAACATTACAACCCGCTTGCCGCATGGCCTAATGAACTGGGATCACCACCTAAAGTATCGAAGGAAGTAAGAAACCTCGGAATGACCATGGACTCCAAGCTGTCGATGAATGCCCAAGTGGACAAACTAGCAAGATCAAGCTTTGTCACTATAAAAACGCTGCGGCGAATTTTCCCTCATTTGGGATTTCTGCACAAGGTCCAAGCTACTATCTCCCTTGTTCTGTCCAAACTCGATTACGCCCATAGCCTCTACCACGGATCACCTTTAACGACCATGAAAAGACTACAACGGATTCAGAACTCGGCTGCCAGACTACTCTTGCATATCAAACCGCGAGACCACATCTCCCCTGCCTTGAAAGCCCTGCATTGGTTACCGGTTGCCAGAAGATCCACGTTCAAGCTGCTTTGTATCACCCACAAAGCAATACATGGAATGGGACCGCTCTTCATCAGGAATAAAATCACCAAACACATTCAACAGAGGAACCTCCGCTCTAAAGGAGCATCTCGCCTCAAAATCCCAAGAAAGAAGAAAAAAACCATGGGTGGCACATCCTTCTCTGTTCAAGCAGCCAAACTATGGAACTCTTTACCCCCCAACATAAGATCCACCGACAACCACCTTATCTTCAGAAAACTACTCAAGAATTGGCTCTTCCCCACATAAGCACCATACGCAAACAGAAATTTACAGCATATCCCTCTGTATATAAGCATTTGTTCTCACTATAGACATGTACCTATCTTTGTGTATTGCTTTGTATAAACATGTAGAATAATTATGTTGTTGAGAGGAGAAAAAAAAATAATAATAATAAATAAATAATAAATAAATAAATAAAAATCATCCTTGGTCTACATGTACTTACTTCCATTGTGCATCTATGTACCTTCCATGTACTTGGATCTGTGTCTCTGTTACTTTTCTCCTGAAAAAGCATAGCCAATGCACTACCCTATTTCTCATCCTGTGCCTCTATCAATATCTTTAATCTACATATACTTACCTCCTTTATGTATCTATATACTTTCAATGTACTTATGGATCTATATATTTATCACTTTCTTCTAATTTAGCATTTCCAAGGCACTACCCTATTTCTCAGCCTATATTTCTCTCAATATATCTTCTAGCCCAACCTTCTGACTCATCTCAAACTTCTCTCTACTACTCTACTCTCTCTACTACACTAATACTTATGGGTTCCAGAGTAGCGTGCTACTTGCGCTTCAAAACCCCATCAGGGGTAGCAAGCGCTATATAAATGCAAACCTCTTTCCCTCTTCTATCCCGCCACCTACCCTTCTCTACCCAAATAACTGAATAACATATCCACTACTCAAATTACTTCATATTTTACTATACTAATTTTCAACACTAATCCTAATGGGTTCCGGAGTGGCGTGCTACTCGCCAGAAAAGCGCTTCAACACACATCAGGGGTAACAAGTGCTATATGAATGCAAACCTTTCTTCCCTTTTATCCCTCCGCTATCCTTCTCACTCCAAATAACTGACTAATATCCACCACTGAAATTACTTTCATATTTCACCATATTAATTCACCACTAATCCTTTATGGGCTTCCGGAGTAGCGTGCTTCAACACCCCATCAGGGGTAACAAGCGCTATATAAATACAAACCTTTTTTCCTCCTCTATCCTTCTGCTATCATTCCAAATCCAAATAACTGACTAACCTATCCCCCACTTAAAATGTACTTGCTTCAACATCCTACGCATGCTGCGCAAGATCTTCCGGTGGATCCCCACCGAAACCAGGAAGACGGTCACCCAGGCCCTCGTCACCAGCCGACTGGACTACGGCAACTCCCTCTACGCCGGAACCACAGCCAAACTTCAAAAAAGACTCCAACGCATCCAGAACGCCTCAGCTCGACTCATCCTGGACATCCCCCGACACAGCCACATCGCCGGACACCTGAGAGACCTGCACTGGCTCCCCGTCAGCAAGAGAATCACGTTCCGACTCCTCACCCACGCACACAAAGCTCTCCACAACCAAGGCTCCAGATACCTCAACGACCGTCTGAACTTCTACACTCCCACCCGCCAGCTACGATCGACCAACCACGCCCTCGCCGCCGTCCCCCGCATCCGAAGAGCCACAACGGGAGGAAGATCCTTCTCCTACCTGGCTGCCAAGACGTGGAACTCCCTACCCATCCACCTCCACCTTACCCAAGACCACCTCTCCTTCAGGAAGCAACTCAAGACCTGGCTGTTCGAACAGTAGCGGACCCCCCTCCCCCAAGCGCGTTGAGACCCTCCGGGTGAGTAGCGCGCTATACAAATGCTTGATTGATTGATTGATTGATGTTTCACTATACTAATTCAACACTAATCCTCTGTGGGTCCCGGAGTAGCGTGCTACTCGCCGAAAAAGCGCTTCGACGCCTCGTCAGGGGTAGTAAGCGCTATATAAATGCAATTACAATACAATACAATATCAGGGTCAGAATATGCAACGGTTTGAAAAAGATGGAAGCACATAAGCCACCCTATGTCACCCGGAGACCCTAAAAACACAAGGCACAGCACCAAAGTGAAAGGGAGATAAAGCGCTCACCATGTGCTCAAGTTTACCTAGGCAAGTAGCATAACAGCACTCCTTGGAGGGCACTGGGGGCACACCAGCAAGGTGCAGGTTGTCAGGCCAGCACAAGAGTTTCTAGGACTGAGCGGCAGTCCTTCTTACAGCCCAATGGGCAGCTGGTCAGCACCCCGGAGGAGTCAAGTCCCAAGGCGGTTCCTCCAGGCAATCCAGAAGTCCTCTGATAGTATGCAGAGCCAAAAGCATCTGGCTACAAGTCCAATGCAGTGTCTGAGTCAATCTGGTTGCAATCTGTAGCCCTTCTTGGCAGTGCAAAGGTCAGCAGGCATCAGGGCAGCACAACAAAGCAGGGCAGCAGTTCCTAGGAACAGTCAGTCATAGCAATGGGGCAGTCCTTTCAGCGCAGCAGCCTTTACTCCAGCCGAGCTTCTTCAAGGTCCAGTAGCGTACTAAAAATGTGGGGTCAGAGCCCCTGTACTTATACTCTGGGGCCTTGGTTCTAGAAGGTAGGAGAAGGTTCCATCAAGATCTGGTCAGTCCCAGAAGTTTACCTCCACCCTTGCCTTGGCTCCAGCCATCAGCAGGCGGTAAACAAGCCCTTTGTGTGAGTGCAGGACACAACTTTTACAAATGTAAAGTGTCAACGCCTCTCACCCTCCCAGCCCAGGAATACCATTCAACATACAGATGAATGCAGATGCAACCCTGTTACACCCAGGCCTCCCTGTGTGATGGCTGTCTGGAAAGTATGCACAAACTGAAGTGTAATTCTGCCCTAGACGTGGATTGGAATCAGGCTGCAAAGCACATAAGAGTTATGAGCAAAGAGAAATGCCCACTTTCTAAAAGTAACTGCAACAAATGATGAACGGAATGCTGAATGATGCAAACATTCTCCCCCAGTCAAGAGAGCTGGGTTAAATCCATCGTTCTTTTGCCCACTACGCCACACCAGTTTGGACCCAGCCATATGCAAATCAGTCTTGACCCTGTGCCTCAAGGGAACAGTCCAGACCGAACTGCTAAGCCAGGTCCTCCCTGGACTGGAAACAAGCATCACGGGACCGGTTTCAGAGTATGTCACCCTTCATCAGCCAGGCTAGCTCGAATCCAGTGGCACAGTGAGCAAGGGACCCACGTCTGGGCATACCCGTCCCAGTCCAGACCGAACTGCCAAGCCAGGTCCTCTCTGGACCGGAAACAAGCATCTTGGGACCGGTTTCAGGGTACGTCACCCTTCATCAGGCAGGCTAGCTTGAATCCAGTGGTATACTGAGCAAGGGACCCACACCTGGGCATACCCGCCCCACTTAGGGCAAAAATTGTAACTGCAACAAATGATCGACGGAATGCTGAATGATTCAAACATTGTCCCCCAGTCAAGAGACCTGGGGTAAATCCATGGTTCTTTTGCCCACTACGCCACCCCAGTTTTGACCCAGCTATATGCAAATCAGTCTTGACCCTGTGCCTCATGGGAATAGTCCAGACCGAATTGCCAAGCCAGGTCCTCCCTGCACCAGAAACAAGCATCCTGGGACCGGTTTCAGGGTATGTCACCCTTCATCAGCCAGGCTAGCTCGAATCCAGTGGCACAGTGAGCAAGGGACCCACGTCTGGGCATACCCATCCCAATTAGGGCGAAAATTGTAACTGCAACAAATGATGGACGGAATGCTGAATGATTCAAACATTCTCCCCCAGTCAAGAGATCCTGGTTAAATCCATGGTTCTTTTGCCCACTACGCCACCCCAGTTTTGACCCAGCTATATGCAAATCAGTCTTGACCCTGTGCCTCATGGGAATAGTCCAGACCGAATTGCCAAGCCAGGTCCTCCCTGCACCAGAAACAAGCATCCTGGGACCGGTTTCAGGGTATGTCACCCTTCATCAGCCAGGCTAGCTCGAATCCAGTGGCACAGTGAGCAAGGGACCCACGTCTGGGCATACCCGTCCCAATTAGGGCGAGAATTGTAACTGCAAAAAATGATGGACGGAATGCTGAATGATTCAAACATTTTCCCCCAGTCGAGAGATCCTGGTTAAATCCATCGTACTTTTGCCCACTACGCCACCCCAGTTTGGACCCAGCCATATGCAAATCAGTCTTGACCCTCTGCCTCAAGGGAACAGTCCAGATTGAACTGCTAAGCCAGGTCCTCCCTGCACCAGAAACAAGCATCCTGGGACCGGTTTCAGGGTATGTCACCCTTCATCAGGCAGGCTAGCTTGAATCCAGTGGCATACTGAGCAAGGGACCCACACCTGGGCATACCCGTCCCAATTAGGGCAAAAATTGTAACTGCAACAAATGATGGATGGAATGGTTCAAACATTCTCCCCCAGTCAAGAGATCTGGGTTAAATCCATCATTCTTTTGCCCACTACGTCACCCCAGTTTGGACCCAGCCATATGCAAATCAGTCTTGACCCTCTGCCTCATGGGAACAGTCCAGACCGAACTGCCAAGCCAGGTCCTCACTGGACCGGAAATAAGCATCTTGGACCGGTTTCAGGGTACGTCACCCTTCATCAGGCAGGCTAGCTTGAATCCAGTGGTATACTGAGCAGGGGACCCACACCTGGGCATACCCGTCCCACTTAGGGCGAAAATTGTAACTGCAACAAATGATCGACGGAATGCTGAATGATTCAAACATTCTCCCCAGTCAAGAGATCTGGGGTAAATCCATCGTTCTTTTGCCCACTACACAACCCCAGTTTGGACCCAGCCATATGCAAATCAGTCTTGACCCTGTGCCTCAAGTGAACAGTCCAGATTGAACTGCCAAGCCAGGTCCTCCCTGCACCAGAAACAAGCATCCTGGGACCGGTTTCAGGGTATGTCACCCTTCATCAGTCAGGCTAGCTCGAATCCAGTGGCACAGTGAGCAAGGGACCCACGTCTGGGCATACCCATCCCAATTAGGGCGAAAATTGTAACTGCAACAAATGATGGACGGAATGCTGAATGATTCAAACATTCTCCCCCAGTCAAGAGATCCTGGTTAAATCCATGGTTCTTTTGCCCACTACGCCACCCCAGTTTTGACCCAGCTATATGCAAATCAGTCTTGACCCTGTGCCTCATGGGAACAGTCCAGACCGAATTGCCAAGCCAGGTCCTCCCTGCACCAGAAACAAGCATCCTGGGACCGGTTTCAGGGTATGTCACCCTTCATCAGCCAGGCTAGCTCGAATCCAGTGGCACAGTGAGCAAGGGACCCACGTCTGGGCATACCCGTCCCAATTAGGGCGAGAATTGTAACTGCAAAAAATGATGGACGGAATGCTGAATGATTCAAACATTTTCCCCCAGTCGAGAGATCCTGGTTAAATCCATCGTACTTTTGCCCACTATGCCACCCCAGTTTGGACCCAGCTATATGCAAATCAATCTTGACCCTGTGCCTCATGGGAACAGTCCAGACCGAATTGCCAAGCCAGGTCCTCCCTGGACCGGAAACAAGCATCCTGGGACCGGTTTCACGGTATGTCACCCTTCATCAGCCAGGCTAGCTTGAATCCAGTGGCACAGTGAGCAAGGGACCCACGTCTGGGCGTACCCGTCCCAATTAGGGCAAAAATTGTAACTGCAACAAATGATGGATGGAATGGTTCAAACATTCTCCCGCAGTCAAGAGATCTGGGTTAAATCCATTGTGCTTTTGCCCACTACGCCACCCCAGTTTGGACCCAGCCATATGCAAATCAGTCTTGACCCTCTGCCTCAAGGGAACAGTCCAGATTGAACTGCCAAGCCAGGTCCTCCCTGCACCAGAAACAAGCATCCTGGGACCGGTTTCAGGGTATGTCACCCTTCATCAGGCAGGCTAGCTTGAATCCAGTGGCATACTGAGCAAGGGACCCACACCTGGGCATACCCGTCCCAATTAGGGCAAAAATTGTAACTGCAACAAATGATGGATGGAATGGTTCAAACATTCTCCCCCAGTCAAGAGATCTGGGTTAAATCCATTGTGCTTTTGCCCACTACGCCACCCCAGTTTGGACCCAGCCATATGCAAATCAGTCTTGACCCTCTGCCTCAAGGGAACAGTCCAGACCGAACTGACAAGCCAGGTCCTCTCTGGACCGGAAACAAGCATCTTCGGACCGGTTTCAGGGTACGTCACCCTTCATCAGGCAGGCTAGCTTGAATCCAGTGGCATACTGAGCAAGGGACCCACACCTGGGCATACCCGTCCCACTTAGGGCGAAAATTGTAAGTGCAACAAATGATGGGCGGAATGCGAAATGATTCAAACATTCTCCCCCAGTCAAGAGATCTGGGGTAAATCCATCGTTCTTTTGCCCACTACACAACCCCAGTTTGGACCCAGCCATATGCAAATCAGTCTTGACCCTGTGCCTCAAGTGAACAGTCCAGATTGAACTGCCAAGCCAGGTCCTCCCTGCACCAGAAACAAGCATCCTGGGACCGGTTTCAGGGTATGTCACCCTTCATCAGTCAGGCTAGCTCGAATCCAGTGGCACAGTGAGCAAGGGACCCACGTCTGGGCATACCCATCCCAATTAGGGCGAAAATTGTAACTGCAACAAATGATGGACGGAATGCTGATTGATTCAAACATTCTCCCCCAGTCAAGAGATCCTGGTTAAATCCATGGTTCTTTTGCCCACTACGCCACCCCAGTTTTGACCCAGCTATATGCAAATCAGTCTTGACCCTGTGCCTCATGGGAACAGTCCAGACCGAATTGCCAAGCCAGGTCCTCCCTGCACCAGAAACAAGCATCCTGGGACCGGTTTCAGGGTATGTCACCCTTCATCAGCCAGGCTAGCTCGAATCCAGTGGCACAGTGAGCAAGGGACCCACGTCTGGGCATACCCGTCCCAATTAGGGCGAGAATTGTAACTGCAAAAAATGATGGACGGAATGCTGAATGATTCAAACATTTTCCCCCAGTCGAGAGATCCTGGTTAAATCCATCGTACTTTTGCCCACTATGCCACCCCAGTTTGGACCCAGCTATATGCAAATCAGTCTTGACCCTGTGCCTCATGGGAACAGTCCAGACCGAATTGCCAAGCCAGGTCCTCCCTGGACCGGAAACAAGCATCCTGGGACCGGTTTCAGGGTATGTCACCCTTCATCAGCCAGGCTAGCTTGAATCCAGTGGCACAGTGAGCAAGGGACCCACGTCTGGGCGTACCCGTCCCAATTAGGACGAAAATTGTAACTGCAACAAATGATGGATGGAATGGTTCAAACATTCTCCCGCAGTCAAGAGATCTGGGTTAAATCCATTGTGCTTTTGCCCACTACGCCACCCCAGTTTGGACCCAGCCATATGCAAATCAGTCTTGACCCTCTGCCTCAAGGGAACAGTCCAGATTGAACTGCCAAGCCAGGTCCTCCCTGCACCAGAAACAAGCATCCTGGGACCGGTTTCAGGGTATGTCACCCTTCAGCAGGCAGGCTAGCTTGAATCCAGTGGCATACTGAGCAAGGGACCCACACCTGGGCATACCCGTCCCAATTAGGGCAAAAATTGTAACTGCAACAAATGATGGATGGAATGGTTCAAACATTCTCCCCCAGTCAAGAGATCTGGGTTAAATCCATTGTGCTTTTGCCCACTACGCCACCCCAGTTTGGACCCAGCCATATGCAAATCAGTCTTGACCCTCTGCCTCAAGGGAACAGTCCAGACCGAATTGACAAGCCAGGTCCTCTCTGGACCGGAAACAAGCATCTTCGGACCGGTTTCAGGGTACGTCACCCTTCATCAGGCAGGCTAGCTTGAATCCAGTGGCATACTGAGCAAGGGACCCACACCTGGGCATACCCGTCCCACTTAGGGCGAAAATTGTAAGTGCAACAAATGATGGGCGGAATGCGAAATGATTCAAACATTCTCCCCCAGTCAAGAGATCTGGGTTAAATCCATTGTGCTTTTGCCCACTACGCCACCCCAGTTTGGACCCAGCCATATGCAAATCAGTCTTGACCCTCTGCCTCAAGGGAACAGTCCAGATTGAACTGCCAAGCCAGGTCCTCCCTGCACCAGAAACAAGCATCCTGGGACCGGTTTCAGGGTATGTCACCCTTCATCAGCCAGGCTAGCTCGAATCCAGTGGCACAGTGAGCAAGGGACCCACGTCTGGGCATACCCATCCCAATTAGGGCGAGAATTGTAACTGCAAAAAATGATGGACGGAATGCTGAATGATTCAAACATTTTCCCCCAGTCGAGAGATCCTGGTTAAATCCATCGTACTTTTGCCCACTACGCCACCCCAGTTTGGACCTAGCTATATGCAAATCAGTCTTGACCCTGTGCCTCATGGGAACAGTCCAGACCGAATTGCCAAGCCAGGTCCTCCCTGGACCGGAAACAAGCATCCTGGGACCGGTTTCAGGGTATGTCACCCTTCATCAGCCAGGCTAGCTTGAATCCAGTGGCACAGTGAGCAAGGGACCCACGTCTGGGCATACCCGTCCCAATTAGGGCGAAAATTGTAACTGCAACAAATGATGGATGGAATGGTTCAAACATTCTCCCCCAGTCAAGAGATCTGGGTTAAATCCATCATTCTTTTGCCCACTACGTCACCCCAGTTTGGACCCAGCCATATGCAAATCAGTCTTGACCCTCTGCCTCATGGGAACAGTCCAGACCGAACTGCCAAGCCAGGTCCTCACTGGACCGGAAACAAGCATCTTGGGACCGGTTTCAGGGTACGTCACCCTTCATCAGGCAGGCTAGCTTGAATCCAGTGGTATACTGAGCAGGGGACCCACACCTGGGCATACCCGTCCCACTTAGGGCGAAAATTGTAACTGCAACAAATGATCGACGGAATGCTGAATGATTCAAACATTCTACCCCAGTCAAGAGATCTGGGGTAAATCCATCGTTCTTTTGCCCACTACACAACCCCAGTTTGGACCCAGCCATATGCAAATCAGTCTTGACCCTGTGCCTCAAGTGAACAGTCCAGATTGAACTGCCAAGCCAGGTCCTCCCTGCACCAGAAACAAGCATCCTGGGACCGGTTTCAGGGTATGTCACCCTTCATCAGCCAGGCTAGCTCGAATCCAGTGGCACAGTGAGCAAGGGACCCACGTCTGGGCATACCCATCCCAATTAGGGCGAAAATTGTAACTGCAACAAATGATGGACGGAATGCTGAATGATTCAAACATTCTCCCCCAGTCAAGAGATCCTGGTTAAATCCATGGTTCTTTTGCCCACTACGCCACCCCAGTTTTCACCCAGCTATATGCAAATCAGTCTTGACCCTGTGCCTCATGGGAACAGTCCAGACCGAATTGCCAAGCCAGGTCCTCCCTGCACCAGAAACAAGCATCCTGGGACCGGTTTCAGGGTATGTCACCCTTCATCAGCCAGGCTAGCTCGAATCCAGTGGCACAGTGAGCAAGGGACCCACGTCTGGGCATACCCATCCCAATTAGGGCGAGAATTGTAACTGCAAAAAATGATGGACGGAATGCTGAATGATTCAAACATTTTCCCCCAGTCGAGAGATCCTGGTTAAATCCATCGTACTTTTGCCCACTATGCCACCCCAGTTTGGACCCAGCTATATGCAAATCAGTCTTGACCCTGTGCCTCATGGGAACAGTCCAGACCGAATTGCCAAGCCAGGTCCTCCCTGGACCGGAAACAAGCATCCTGGGACCGGTTTCAGGGTATGTCACCCTTCATCAGCCAGGCTAGCTTGAATCCAGTGGCACAGCGAGCAAGGGACCCACGTCTGGGCATACCCGTCCCAATTAGGGCGAAAATTGTAACTGCAACAAATGATGGATGGAATGGTTCAAACATTCTCCCCCAGTCAAGAGATCTGGGTTAAATCCATTGTTCTTTTGCCCACTACGCCACCCCAGTTTGGACCCAGCCATATGCAAATCAGTCTTGACCCTCTGCCTCATGGGAACAGTCCAGACCGAACTGCCAAGCCAGGTCCTCTCTGGACCGGAAACAAGCATCTTGGGACCGGTTTCAGGGTACGTCACCCTTCATCAGGCAGGCTAGCTTGAATCCAGTGGCATACTGAGCAAGGGACCCACACCTGGGCATACCCGTCCCACTTAGGGCGAAAATTGTAAGTGCAACAAATGATGGGCGGAATGCGAAATGATTCAAACATTCTCCCCCAGTCAAGAGATCTGGGTTAAATCCATTGTTCGTTTGCCCACTACGCCACCCCAGTTTGGACCCAGCCATATGCAAATCAGTATTGACCCTGTGCCTCATGGGAACAGTCCAGACCGAACTGCCAAGCCAGGTCCTCCCTGGACCGGAAACAAGCATCCTGGGACCGGTTTCAGGGTATGTCAACCTTCATCAGCCAGGCTAGCTTGAATCCAGTGGCACAGTGAGCAAGGGACCCACGTCTGGGCATACCCGTCCCACTTAGTGCGAAAATTGTAACTGCAACAAATGATGGACGGAATGCTGAATGATTCAAACACTCTCTACCAGTCAAAAGATCTGGGTTAAATCCATTGTTCTTTTGCCCACTACGCCACCGCAGTTTGGACCCAGCCATATGCAAATCAGTCATGACCCTGTGCTTCATGGGAACAGTCCAGACCAAACTGCCAAGCCAGGTCCTCCCTGGACCGGAAACAAGCATCCTGGGACCAGTTTCTGGGAATGTCACCCTTCATCAGCCATGCTAGCTTGAATCCAGTGGCACAGTGAGCAAGGGACCCACGTCTGGGCATACCCGTTCCACTTAGGGCGAAAATTGTAACTGCAACAAATGATGGACGGAATGCTGAATGATTCAAACATTCTCCACCAGTCAAAACATCTGGGTTAAATCCATCGTTCTTCTGCCCACTACGCCACCGCAGTTTGGACCCAGCCATATGCGAATCAGTCTTGACCCTGTGTCTCATGGGAACAGTCCAGACCGAACTGCCAAGCCAGGTGCTCCCTGGACCGGAAACAAGCATCCTGGGACAGGTTTCAGGGTACATCACCCTTCATCAGGCAGGCTAGCTTGAATCCAGTGGTATACTGAGCAGGGGACCCACACCTGGGCATACCCGTCCCACTTAGGGCGAAAATTGTAACTGCAACAAATGATCGACGGAATGCTGAATGATTCAAACATTCTCCCCCAGTCAAGAGATCTGGGGTAAATGCATCGTTCTTTTGCCCACTACACAACCCCAGTTTGGACCCAGCCATATGGAAATCAGTCTTGACCCTGTGCCTCAAGTGAACAGTCCAGATTGAACTGCCAAGCCAGGTCCTCCCTGCACCAGAAACAAGCATCCTGGGACCGGTTTCAGGGTATGTCACCCTTCATCAGTCAGGCTAGCTCGAATCCAGTGGCACAGTGAGCAAGGGACCCACGTCTGGGCATACCCATCCCAATTAGGGCGAAAATTGTAACTGCAACAAATGATGGACGGAATGCTGAATGATTCAAACATTCTCCCCCAGTCAAGAGATCCTGGTTAAATCCATGGTTCTTTTGCCCACTACGCCACCCCAGTTTTGACCCAGCTATATGCAAATCAGTCTTGACCCTGTGCCTCATGGGAACAGTCCAGACCGAATTGCCAAGCCAGGTCCTCCCTGCACCAGAAACAAGCATCCTGGGACCGGTTTCAGGGTATGTCACCCTTCATCAGCCAGGCTAGCTCGAATCCAGTGGCACAGTGAGCAAGGGACCCACGTCTGGGCATACCCGTCCCAATTAGGGCGAGAATTGTAACTGCAAAAAATGATGGACGGAATGCTGAATGAATCAAACATTTTCCCCCAGTCGAGAGATCCTGGTTAAATCCATCGTACTTTTGCCCACTATGCCACCCCAGTTTGGACCCAGCTATATGCAAATCAGTCTTGACCCTGTGCCTCATGGGAACAGTCTAGACCGAATTGCCAAGCCAGGTCCTCCCTGGACCGGAAACAAGCATCCTGGGACCGGTTTCAGGGTATGTCACCCTTCATCAGCCAGGCTAGCTTGAATCCAGTGGCACAGTGAGCAAGGGACCCACGTCTGGGCATACCCGTCCCAATTAGGGCGAAAATTGTAACTGCAACAAATGATGGATGGAATGGTTCAAACATTCTCCCGCAGTCAAGAGATCTGGGTTAAATCCATTGTGCTTTTGCCCACTACGCCACCCCAGTTTGGACCCAGCCATATGCAAATCAGTCTTGACCCTCTGCCTCAAGGGAACAGTCCAGATTGAACTGCCAAGCCAGGTCCTCCCTGCACCAGAAACAAGCATCCTGGGACCGGTTTCAGGGTATGTCACCCTTCATCAGGCAGGCTAGCTTGAATCCAGTGGCATACTGAGCAAGGGACCCACACCTGGGCATACCCGTCCCAATTAGGGCAAAAATTGTAACTGCAACAAATGATGGATGGAATGGTTCAAACATTCTCCCCCAGTCAAGAGATCTGGGTTAAATCCATTGTGCTTTTCCCACTACGCCACCCCAGTTTGGACCCAGCCATATGCAAATCAGTCTTGACCCTCTGCCTCAAGGGAACAGTCCAGACTGAACTGCCAAGCCAGGTCCTCTCTGGACCGGAAACAAGCATCTTGGGACCGGTTTCAGGGTACGTCACCCTTCATCAGGCAGGCTAGCTTGAATCCAGTGGCATACTGAGCAAGGGACCCACACCTGGGCATACCCGTCCCACTTAGGGCGAAAATTGTAAGTGCAACAAATGATGGGCGGAATGCGAAATGATTCAAACATTCTCCCCCAGTCAAGAGATCTGGGTTAAATCCATTGTGCTTTTGCCCACTACGCCACCCCAGTTTGGACCCAGCCATATGCAAATCAGTCTTGACCCTTTGCCTCAAGGGAACAGTCCAGATTGAACTGCCAAGCCAGGTCCTCCCTGCACCAGAAACAAGCATCCTGGGACCGGTTTCAGGGTATGTCACCCTTCATCAGCCAGGCTAGCTCGAATCCAGTGGCACAGTGAGCAAGGGACCCACGTCTGGGCATACCCATCCCAATTAGGGCGAGAATTGTAACTGCAAAAAATGATGGACGGAATGCTGAATGATTCAAACATTTTCCCCAGTCGAGAGATCCTGGTTAAATCCATCGTACTTTTGCCCACTACGCCACTCCCAGTTTGGACCTAGCTATATGCAAATCAGTCTTGACCCTGTGCCTCATGGGAACAGTCCAGACCGAATTGCCAAGCCAGGTCCTCCCTGGACCGGAAACAAGCATCCTGGGACCGGTTTCAGGGTATGTCACCCTTCATCAGCCAGGCTAGCTTGAATCCAGTGGCACAGTGAGCAAGGGACCCACGTCTGGGCATACCCGTCCCAATTAGGGCGAAAATTGTAACTGCAACAAATGATGGATGGAATGGTTCAAACATTCTCCCCCAGTCAAGAGATCTGGGTTAAATCCATCATTCTTTTGCCCACTACGTCACCCCAGTTTGGACCCAGCCATATGCAAATCAGTCTTGACCCTCTGCCTCATGGGAACAGTCCAGACCGAACTGCCAAGCCAGGTCCTCACTGGACCGGAAACAAGCATCTTGGGACCGGTTTCAGGGTACGTCACCCTTCATCAGGCAGGCTAGCTTGAATCCAGTGGTATACTGAGCAGGGGACCCACACCTGGGCGTACCCGTCCCACTTAGGGCGAAAATTGTAACTGCAACAAATGATCGACGGAATGCTGAATGATTCAAACATTCTCCCCCAGTCAAGAGATCTGGGGTAAATCCATCGTTCTTTTGCCCACTACACAACCCCAGTTTGGACCCAGCCATATGCAAATCAGTCTTGACCCTGTGCCTCAAGTGAACAGTCCAGATTGAACTGCCAAGCCAGGTCCTCCCTGCACCAGAAACAAGCATCCTGGGACCGGTTTCAGGGTATGTCACCCTTCATCAGCCAGGCTAGCTCGAATCCAGTGGCACAGTGAGCAAGGGACCCACGTCTGGGCATACCCATCCCAATTAGGGCGAAAATTGTAACTGCAACAAATGATGGACGGAATGCTGAATGATTCAAACATTCTCCCCCAGTCAAGAGATCCTGGTTAAATCCATGGTTCTTTTGCCCACTACGCCACCCCAGTTTTGACCCAGCTATATGCAAATCAGTCTTGACCCTGTGCCTCATGGGAACAGTCCAGACCGAATTGCCAAGCCAGGTCCTCCCTGCACCAGAAACAAGCATCCTGGGACAGGTTTCAGGGTATGTCACCCTTCATCAGCCAGGCTAGCTCGAATCCAGTGGCACAGTGAGCAAGGGACCCACGTCTGGGCATACCCGTCCCAATTAGGGCGAAAATTGTAACTGCAACAAATGATGGATGGAATGGTTCAAACATTCTCCCCCAGTCAAGAGATCTGGGTTAAATCCATTGTTCTTTTGCCCACTAAGCCACCCCAGTTTGGACCCAGCCATATGCAAATCAGTCTTGACCCTCTGCCTCATGGGAACAGTCCAGACCGAACTGCCAAGCCAGGTCCTCTCTGGACCGGAAACAAGCATCTTGGGACCGGTTTCAGGGTACGTCACCCTTCATCAGGCAGGCAAGCTTGAATCCAGTGGCATACTGAGCAAGGGACCCACACCTGGGCATACCCGTCCCACTTAGGGCGAAAATTGTAAGTGCAACAAATGATGGGCGGAATGCGAAATGATTCAAACATTCTCCCCCAGTCAAGAGATCTGGGTTAAATCCATTGTTCGTTTGCCCACTACGCCACCCCAGTTTGGACCCAGCCATATGCAAATCAGTATTGACCCTGTGCCTCATGGGAACAGTCCAGACCGAACTGCCAAGCCAGGTCCTCCCTGGACCGGAAACAAGCATCCTGGGACCGGTTTCAGGGTATGTCAACCTTCATCAGACAGGCTAGCTTGAATCCAGTGGCACAGTGAGCAAGGGACCCACGTCTGGGCATACCCGTCCCACTTAGGGCAAAAATTGTAACTGCAACAAATGATGGACGGAATGCTGAATGATTCAAACACTCTCTACCAGTCAAAAGATCTGGGTTAAATCCATCGTTCTTTTACCCACTACGCCACCGCAGTTTGGACCCAGCCATATGCAAATCAGTCATGACCCTGTGCCTCAAGGGAACAGTCCAGACCGAACTGCTAAGCCAGGTCCTCCCTGGACCAGTAACAAGCATCCTGGGACCGGTTTCAGGGTATGTCACCCTTCATTAGCCAGGCTAGCTTGAATCCAGTGGCACAGTGAGCAAGGGACCCACGTCTGGGCATACCCGTACCACTTAGGGCAAAAATTGTAACTGCAACAAATGATGGACGGAATGCTGAATGATTCAAACATTCTCCCCCAGTCAAAAGATCCTGGTTAAATCCATCGTACTTTTTCCCACTACGCCACCCCAGTTTGGACCCAGCTATATGCAAATCAGTCTTGACCCTGTGCCTCATGGGAACAGTCCAGACCGAATTGCCAAGCCAGGTCCTCCCTGGACCAGAAACAGGCATCCTGGGACCTGTTTCAGGTTATGTCATCCTTCATCAGCCAGGCTAGCTTGAAACCAGTGGCACAGTGAGCAAGGGACCCACGTCTGGGCATACCCGTCCCACTTAGGGTGAAAATTGTAACTGCAACAAATGATGGACGGAATGCTGAATGATTCAAACATTCTCCCCCAGTCAAGAGATCTGGGTTAAATCCATCATTATTTTGCCCACTACGCCACCCCAGTTTGGACCCAGCCATATGCAAATCAGTCTTGACCCTCTACCTCATGGGAACAGTCCAGACCGAACTGCCAAGCAAGGGACCCACACCTGGGCATACCCGTCCCACTTAGGGCGAAAATTGTAACTGCAACAAATGATGGACGGAATGCGAAATGATTCAAACATTCTCCCCCGGTTAAGAGATCTGGGTTAAATCCATTGTTCTTTTGCCCACTAGGCCACCCCAGTTTAGACCCAGCCATATGCAAACCAGTCTTGACCCTGTGCCTCATGGGAACAGTCCAGACCGAACTGCCAAGCCAGGTCCTCTCTGGACCGGAAACAAGCATCCTGGGACCAGTTTCAGGGTATGTCACCCTTCATCAGCCAGACTAGCTTGAATCCAGTGGCACAGTGAGCAAGGGACCCACGTCTGGGCATACCCATTCCACTTAGGGCGAAAATTGTAACTGCAACAAATGATGGACGGAATGCTGAATGATTCAAACATTCTCCACCAGTCAAAACATCTGGGTGAAATCCATCATTCTTCTGCCCACTACGCCACCGCAGTTTGGACCCAGCCATATGCGAATCAGTCTTGACCCTGTGTCTCATGGGAACAGTCCAGACCGAACTGCCAAGGCAGGTGCTCCCTGGACCGGAAACAAGCATCCTGGGACCGGTTTCAGGGTATGTCACCCTTTATCAGCCAGGCTAGCTTGAATCCAGTGGCACAGTGAGCAAGGGACCCACGTCTGGGCATACCCATCCCACTTAGGGCAAAAATTGTAACTGCAACAAATGATGGACGGAATGCTGAATGATTCAAACACTCTCTACCAGTCAAAAGATCTGGGTTAAATCCATCGTTCTTTTGCCCACTACGCCACCGCAGTTTGGACCCAGCCATATGCAAATCAGTCATGACCCTGTGCTTCATGGGAACAGTCCAGACCAAACTGCCAAGCCAGGTCCTCCCTGGACCGGAAACAAGCAACCTGGGACCAGTTTCTGGGAATGTCACCCTTCATCAGCCATGCTAGCTTGAATCCAGTGGCACAGTGAGCAAGGGACCCACGTCTGGGCATACCCGTTCCACTTAGGGCGAAAATTGTAACTGCAACAAATGATGGACGGAATGCTGAATGATTCAAACATTCTCCACCAGTCAAAACATCTGGGTTAAATCCACCGTTCTTCTGCCCACTACGCCACCGCAGTTTGGACCCAGCCATATGCGAATCAGTCTTGACCCTGTGTCTCATGGGAACAGTCCAGACCGAACTGCCAAGCCAGGTGCTCCCTGGACCGGAAACAAGCATCCTGGGACCGGTTTCAGGGTATGTCACCCTTTATCAGCCAGGCTAGCTTGAATCCAGTGGCACAGTGAGCAAGGGACCCGTGTCTGGGCATACCCATCCCACTTAGGGCAAAAATTGTAACTGCAACAAATGATGGACGAAATGCTGAATGATTCAATTACTCTCCCCCAGTCAAGAGATCTGGGTTAAATCCATCGTTCTTTTGCCCACTACGCCACCCCAGTTTAGGCCCACGCATAGGCAAACCAGTCTTGACCCTGTGCCTCATGGGAACAGTCCAGACCGAACTGCCAAGCCAGGTCCTCCCTGGACTGGAAACAAGCATCCTGGGACCGATGCAGGGTATGTCACTCTTCATCAGCCAGACTAGCTTGAATCCAGTGGCACAGTGAGCAAGGGACCCACGTCTGGGCATACCCGTCCCACTTAGGGCGAAAATTGTAACTGCAACAAATGATGGACGGAATGCTGAATGATTCAAACATTCTCCCCCAGTGAAGAGATCTGGGTTAAATCCATTGTTCTTTTGCCCACTACACCACCCCAGTTTGGACCTAGCCATATGCAAATCAGTCTTGACCCTGTGCCTCAAGGGAACAGTCCAGACCGAACTGCCAAGCCAGGTCCTCCCTGGACCGGAAACAAGCATCCTGGGACCGGTTTCAGGGTATGTCACCCTTCATCAGCCAGGCTAGCTTGAATCCAGTGGCACAGTGAGCAAGAGATCCACGTCTGGGCATATCCGTCCCACTTAGGGCGAAAATTGTAACTGCAACAAATTATGGACGGAATGCTGAATGATGCAAACATTCTCCCCCAGTCAAGAGATCTGGGATAAATCCATTGTTCTTTTGCCCACTACGCCACCCCAGTTTGGACCCAGCCATATGAAAATCAGTCTTGACCCTGTGCCTCATGGGAACTGGTCAGACCGAACTGCCAAGCCAGGTCCTCCCTGGACTGGAAACAAGCATCCTGGGACCGGTTTCAAGGTATGTCACCCTTCATCAGCCAGGCTAGCTTGAATCCAGTGGCACAGTGAGCAAGGGACCCACGTCTGGGCATACCCGACCTACTAAGGGCGAGAATTGTAACTGCAACAAATGATGGACGGAATGCTGAATGATTCAAACATTCTCCCCCAGTCAAGAGATCTGGGTTAAATCCATCATTCTTTTTCCCATTACGCCACCCCAGTTTGGACCCAGCGGTATGCAAATCAGTCTTGACCCTGTGCCTCATGGGAACAGTCCAGATCAAACTGCCAAGCCAGGTCCTCCCTGGACCGGTTTCAGGGTATGTCACCCTTCATCAGCCAGGCTAGCTTGAATCCAGTGACACAGTGAGCAAGGGACCCACGACTGGGCATACCCGTCCCACTTAGGGCAAAAATTGTAACTGCAATAAATGATGGACGGAATGCTGAATTATTTAAACATTCTACCCCAGTCAAGAAGTGGCATTTCTAAAATAGTAATAAGAAATCCATCAACACCAGTAAGCGTGATTTTTCACTACTATTCAAAACATACCAAACATGGCAGTGCTACTCCTTTCACATCAGAAATTACCACTGGAAAACATACCAAGGAATTCCCAATGCAAAACTATGAGAGGAACAGGCCTCACAGCAGTGAGAAACCACATAGGCTTTTTTTCACTACTAGGACATGCCACACAGCTAAAGCACATGTCCTATCTTTTACCTACACAGCACCCTGCCCATAGGGCTAGCTAGGGTCTACCTTAGGGGTGACATATGTAGTAAAAGGGGAGTTTCAGACGTGGCAACCACTCGAAGTGCCACGTCACTGCAGCAGTAAACTGAGCAGGCAGGCCCTGCAGTGGCAGAGGCTTGAGACAGGTTTGAAAGGCTACTTCTGTGAGTGGTGCAAGTAGTGCTGCAGGCCCACTAGAAGCATTTAATTTACAAGTCCTGGGTATATGGGATAACACTGTACAAGGGACTTACAGGTAAATTAAATATGCCAAACAAGTATTGCCAATTATAGCAAGTTTACAAGAGAGAGGACATGCACTTCAGCACTGATTAGCAGTGGTAAAGTGCCCAGAGTCAGAAAACCAACAAAAACAGGTCATAAAAAAGTACAGGAGGAAGGCAAAAAGTTCTGGTATAACCCTGCAAAAAGGGCCAGGTCCAACAAGCCCACTAACACATTATAGGGTTCAGTAAAGGTCTCAGTAAGTTTGCCTCTTGCTCAACCCTTGGTAGCTGTAACCGAGCAGTCAGGCCTTAGGAGGCAGGTATGGAAAGAATTTAAAAATATCAATACATCAAATAAGTAAGACACAACACACAATAAAAATCCCACACCAATTTATAAAAATAGGAAATATTTTTTATGAACAGACATCAAAATGACAAACAACCAATGTAGGGAATTTTTAAATATTTACCACTTTATAGTGCCTAAAAACATATAGCACCACTCTGAGACATCTGGTCATGCTTCAATGGGACAAAGTCAAAGTTTCAGGCCGACCGCGATGGAGCCCTGGCCAGATACACTAAGCGGGAGGCTCCAGTCAAAACTTTACTTTCGCACTTTAAAACGTTACTGGAGCTTTTTCTTCCAACACCTCTCGCTGCTCCTCCCTAGGCCGGATTCCGTATTCAATATTCATTTGCTTTTCTTGGTGGGCTTTGCAACATAATGTATTTTTCACATGATAGCCTCATTCTTTTCTCTTGATTTATGACAATCTTTTATTATTGTTAAATATTCATTTATGTCATATTCCTTGTGTGGCAGTGCACAACATATTGAACACATTTTATGATGGTCCTCCATTTTTTGATCAATATTTGCACCCTCTAATGCTTGAATTCATTATTGTATAGAAAAAATACTCTACATACTTCCTTGTGTGTACACCCCGGATGTATCTCTCCTTAATAGTGCCTGTAATTCATGAACGATTTGTTCCTTTGAAGATTGTTATGGCCCAGGTGGTTAAACACGATGAAAGGACGACATTGCTGTATCACAATTGATGTAACACAATTATTCATTCTTTCAGGCAACTTTTACTCTTTGGCCCGATCACTTTCCTTTTCCTTTTGATTTCCCCAGGGCACCAGCATGCTCCCTTCCCCTTTCCTAAGCCCGTCTAGTGTTTCCTTCCAACCCACGTTAAAAAGACGCACAGCAGGCCGTGCCATATTGCGCAACAACCTGCACGCCTTCCGGTACGGGATAAATACCCCAGAGCCTTTTCCAATCGGAAAAGCTCTAATGCCGATAACTATTCTTTAAGGTAAGCCTACAATGTACTGTCAGGCTACCAGCAGCGCTTTCCACTCTGGTAGCACTTCCAATACAGCAGCGTTTTTAACTCTGGCAGCGCTTTTTAATATGGACCCAGATTGAGCCCCTTGACGCTCTCTGTTTCATTTATGTTCCAGTTGTAATTAACGGACAACACTCGATATCTCCTAAGAGAGGCTGTAGCCTTGCATCCCTGCATTGATTCAATTATTGGACCTCCCGATCATTTATTGTTGGTAGGCTTTTGTGACCTTGATCTCTCATCTCATGGGATTCAACTCTAGCTGGCCCCACTTTTTTTAATTGCTCACCTCCCTTTAATTAGCCCTGCTTGCCGTGCTCCTGTTAATTTTTCTAAACACTTCCTCCCTTTCCTTTTTCAGATTTCAATACAGGTGCAGTTCTTGACACACCTCTCCACGTACTCCCAGGTTGATTGGCTCAATAAAAATGATTTAATTGCATTCGGAGTACTGTTATCCTGTTCATTCTCAGGTAGTTCACCCATTTCACTAATTACCTTGCCTCTTACTCCCCTGTCCTAAACTCTAGTCTTAACTTAATTTACCTTTTGTACGCAGCACCGACTGAATTAACTTGTAATCCAGTCCTGATGATGACCTGAATTTGAACAGGTTGAAATGCCATTGACTATTCAGAGTACTCTTTTGTAATTTGGTTTTCAAAATGTTCTTCATTAATTGTGTTCTCATCGCCCATGTGATGTATCCATTTTAAAATTAACTCCTCTTTCGCTGTTTTTCGAACTTTGCCACCTGTCTCACTTGCACCGTTCACCTTCAAACCAACACTTTGGGGGTCACTAGGATGTAGGGCGGATCGCCACCGCCCGTATGGCGGTGGCGATCCGCCCGCCATTTCCTGCCGCCCGCCTCACATTTCCCCACCGCCATATTAGTATGGCGGTGGGGACCCAGGCGGACGGAAAGACCGTCCGCCGGTTTTCCACCGGTAGACAATCCGCCCGATTGCCTACCGGGCGGAAAAGGCCTGCAATATGGTGGCGGTGCCTTGCAGGCACCGCCATCCATATTAGGATGATGGCGGTCTCATGCCTTTCCATGGCGGAGACTCCGCCATGGAAAGGCATGCAGAGAATGCCTTTGGGGGCCCGTTGCGGGCCCCCGGGAGGGTGGGGGGCTGCACTTGGGGGGTACCCATGGCACCCCCCAACATTATCATGTACAAGGTGGCAGGCACTGCGCGGTGCCTGCCACTTTGTGCATGCCAATGCACACAGTGCATTCCCAGCATTGTGGCGGGCGGTGCTGTGTGCACCGCCCGCCACAATGCTGGCAATGGAGGATGCCACCGCCACGGTGGCGGTGGCATCCTAATCGCTGGTGCGGGACCGCCGCACCACTGGCGGTCGGTCCCAGCACCGCTAGGGTGGCGGGCGGACGAAAGTCCGCCCGCCATCCTAATAGGCCCCTTTGTGTGTACTATTACCTTGATTACACCTGCATATAAAGTAATAGTGCTGTTATAACTAATACATTTGGTATTCAAAGATTCCAATACAGACTGCATGTATCCCTGTTTCTGTTCTGTCGAAATTGATTTTGCACTTTACTAAATTGTCTTGATATCTGTTGAGACATTTTAGTTTGTTACCATATTCCTGCCCAAGCATTTTTTTTTAGCCAGGGCACTTTTGGCCCCCTTTCCATTTTTAGGTCGAGCCTAGACAGCGCTTGTGCTGTCTCTTAGTGACCTGTTGTATATGGTTTGTGAAGTTAAAATCCGCCCATTGCTTTTCATTTGTCTATGCCAGTGTCTTTTAGAAATCCTTGCTACTGGGCAAACCTTCCTCTTTTCCCTCCTTTGTGTTTCCGCTTTCCTGCATTGAGCACCGGCCAAGTACGTTTTCAGTGTTTATGTCTTCCTCTGGGACAACTTTTTTTTTTCTTGCCTGCTCGAGTTTCACTGTGGGCATTTAAACAGAGCTTGGGCTGCAGCTTGGCTGTAAATTATGTTCTTCTCTCATTACATTTGCTGTGCATGAGGGCACTTGTTCCCCCCCATGCCACCACCACACAAAGACAATAGTGACTAGAACTATTTACATTAATTTCCACGCACTGCTGATGCACTGAGAAAATCTCTACCGTTATTTGTAATGAATATTCCCCCAATTTAAGATGGCGGCCCCACATCATGCGCAATGATATCAATAATGGCACAAAGGGGTTTTATGTCTGACAGAGTGAGAGTTCCATTTGCATTTTAGGTGCATTTATAAAGGACTGTTAGGTAGAAGGAGGCAGATGCATTCAAATGAAAATTGTTATTTCTCAGTCAAAACGTTAACTCAGCGTTGGCCTTTGGGAGCTCTGCAATCAGCGGCAGGCCCTGAACCCAGCAAGTCATCCATATCATCCTCGCTATGTCAGTTTTATTTAAGAAGATGACTGATGCCGCCGCCGAACCTTCGCTGCAGCGTCAGGGCGTGGCCTTCGTGCTCAGCCCCAGTCCCTGATTCACACTTCCATCTCAGGGTGGATGGACCCCACCTGCCATGCTTTTTCTGTTGTTCCTCAGCCTGGTGGCACTGTGCACCGCCCGGCCTGGGGACATGGACATGGGTGCGTGCAACTCATCCCTTCCGACCCTTTCGGCTGCTGACCTGCGCCCTGGGCAGGGATACTTCCTGTACTTCATCTACGGCAGTAACCTGCTGAAGTAGAGAATCCTGATCAGAAACTCGTCTGTGATCTTCTACAGCACAGGGAGATGATAGGTACATCCCTGTAATATCAAAAGAGTAATCCTTGTATAGCTCTCAAAGGGGGCTGAGGCGGGATAGCCAGAAAGAATGTCTCGCTTCTGCTTAACTCGTACCATCCATTCATCACCATAGCGGCCATATGATCTCTTGCCATATGACACTGTCTCTACTCCTGGCTTTTAAACCAAGGGCATGTTGCATACTGGGAGTTGTAGTTCAGCCTCTAGCACAATTAACAAAAGCTCAACAGTATCAGCATGCAGAGTGCTGTTTGCTGAACATCCTGGTCTAGTATGAGGTGCAACCCAATTTACAAATCAGGGAGTGATGTTCCCAAATCTCTGCTCAGAAACCAGAGGTCATTGCAATTAAATGTTGCATGCTGACTACCAAGGCTGGTGGTCCTCAGACCTCTTTAATCCACCATCTTTAATCCCCTATCCCTTTATGTCACTCATTCAGGTTTCTGCTTTCTCCCTTTGTGGCTGGTTTCCTTCTTTGTCTTCCTCCCTCTTTCCGCTTTGTTTGTTTTTCTGTATCTTGCTCCGGTCCCCAAAACTAAGTGCAGGTGCCCCCCCCCCCCTCCCCTGCCCCCCCCAGCAACAACCGGCTCAAATTAAACATTGTATCCATCGTTCCATGGCACATGGCCAGTTTAAATCTGTGCCTCCCCCACCTTGTTGTAGTGTGGCAGAGATTGTACTCTAGTTCAGCGCCCCTGCCACCGAGGAATAGTTGTGACCCCGGCTTTACGAGTCTGCTTGCCCACAGTTTTGGTTCACAGCCCTGACTACATGAGAGCACGGAAATGAACACGGTCATTGGGGAGAGGATATGGCCTAACGGCTAGGGCGGTCAACCTCAAATCTGGGGAACGCTCAACATCCTGTGATTCTGGACAAATCACTTAATCTCCCTGTGCCTAACAAAAAAATGAATGTGTTGTTATGTAACGCAACTGGTGCTCATATAAAGCGCTCTGATACCTGATACCTTCAGGTCAAGTTTGTGCTATATAAAACTCAGAAAAAAAAGATTATCATAACAGCAAACCTGTACAGCAATCCCTTCTTTCTCAAGCAGTGGCAGTTGCTTGTGATTATCTTCTCTTACACAGACCATGTACGATTTACACATCACAAGTAGGACAGTTCCTCTGAAATATGTCTGTTTCTTGATTCCTTAACTTGGAGTGTTGCTACTACTACAGAGCCCTATAATTTCCTATGTACTTTGGGTTCTACAATCTAGATTTCATAACTACAAATACAATAGGCAAAAAAAGTATAATTACACCACACATAATACCACTTAGCACAACTTCATTCAACTCCACATAATAACACTCTACTCACTACCACATAAAAGCACCCCACATAAAACCAATCTATGCCATATAGTAACAATCCACATAAATACACTCCACAAAATGCCATATAATTCCAATCAGTATAATTTCACTCAACGCCACACAGTTCCACACCATACAAATCAACTCAACACATTTCCATTACACACCACACAATTCAACAAGAAACCACATAATACAAATCAATAACAGAATTACATAACACACCACATACGTACAATCCACATCACATAATTCCACATCACACCACAAAATTCAACAGCAAACCACATAATTATACTCCACTGCATAACTCTCCACAACACAAAATACCATACCACATAATTACTCTCCATTACACAATCCCACTACACATAATTCCTATACAGTAAATACCACATAATTAATATCCACATAATTCCACTGCACATAATTCTACTACACACTACATACAACCACTCAACTCCAAAAAACGTAAGTAAAAAAGCATTTGCTCTTAGTCTCGCAAATGCTAGACCTATTGCATTGCAAATGCTTTTTTACCCTGCCAGTCCTCTTCTTTCCACCCCTGCACAGCACCTGCCCCCAGTTTACTTTTACTGTCTGCTCACAGCAAGAATATAATGTGATGATTCCAAATATTTTTGTAATGTAAAATAGTACTTTTGTGATATCAAATAGTCTCTCAAGGATTGCAGAGGAAGGACTCCACAACCAGACCTAAAACCACATCTGAGACTCAAATTCTCTGATTCACAGATTTATGATTAGCAGAATTATCAAAGTACAAAGTGCACTTTTCTAAGGGAGATTGAAAATCTGCCAGGATTTTAAAATTTTCCTTTTTTGTACCGTTGTAAGCTTTTGATTAGATGTGTAAAGGTAGGCTTCTGGGTCTATAAACACCGATGAAGTCCAGTGTTTAGTGGTAATCTCAAACATTTTGCAGGTAGTTTCCTTGCTGCAATAGGCTCCCATGGGGAAAATTTTTCCAGCTTGGCTAAAAAACCCAATTATTAGACCGAAGTGTCTACTTTATATACTAGAGCACACAAGAATAGCTAGGATTATACTTGTCAATCTGCAATTTTGTATATTTTCGTACCTTCTACTTTAAGGTTTTGTGAAATGACAATCTCTGCAAACATTAGATCTAAGTCCTCACATGAACCACATTTTACAGATACAACAAGCCATTGCAAATCCAATGGGTCTAGCCTTTTTAACATTATGGCTTTGTCAATGCTTTTTGCCAATACTGTGCAGCTTCAACAAATAAGAAAAAACAAAATGAAAGAATTGGTGCAATGATACAAATGCATACATGAGCGCTTATGAGTCATGACACTGCTGACAGCCAAGCCACTGGGTAGGCATGTGCATGCATCATGATGTATGCTCATGCAAGCGTCACAATCCATGCATGTGCCTTGGAATGACATAGGCGCCTTTTATATAGTTATTTAATTTAATGATCAAAGATGGTGGACATCACTTGAAAGCTGATTGGTCCGGCAGGTAATGGAAGCTGCCGGGCCCTCCCAAACATATTTGTGGGAAATTGGATTGTTGGTTGACTGGAGTGTGAGCTGTGGTCAAGCAGCAACAACTATTCTTGTCAGGTAAGTCACCAAACTTGGAGGGCTTATCTCTTCTCATTTGCAAATTACGCTTATAAAGTGTAATACCTAAAGGTAATTCAAATATTAACCTATAGGAGAGATAGGTCTTGCAGTGGTGAAAAACAAATTTAAGAGTTTTTCACCACCAGAACATGCAAAACTCAAAGTGCATGGCCAACCTTTTAAATGCAGTGCACCCTGCCCTTGGGGCTGCCTAGGGCCTGCCTTAAGGTTGTCTTATATGTAGTAAAAAGGAAGGTTTGCGCCTGGGAAAAGGTATATTTTGCCTTATAAGTAAATTAAATATACCAATTGGGTGTATGCCAATCTCATCATGTTGTTTAGGAGAGAGCACTGGTTAGCAGTAGATTAATGCACAGATACCTAAAGCCAACAAAAATAATTCTGCAAAAAGGGGAGGAAGAAGGCAAAAAGTCTGTGGATGATCATCGAGAAAGGGCCATTTCCAACAATAATAAAATTAAATATTTTATTTTAAAGACTGTGGGGGGAGCAACAAAGGAGCAGGTAGGAGAGTGGGCAGAGGGAGCAATGGTACAGCTTTAGGCCGAGGCAAGAGATAAATAAAATAATGTGAAAAGGCGATGGCAGAACTAGGCAAACCTACCCTAACAGGGGACCCCTTGCTAGATACTCACATCTTCAGTAACTGGATGGCCTCACTTGTTAACATTTTAGCGCCTCCTGCCCGACCAAGTAGAATTTTTTCCAATAAAACCTCTGCTCCCTGGCTCACCCCTCAGCTAAAAGAACCACAAGGCCAGTGTAGAAAACTGGAACGTAAATGGAGGAAAAGTTATAAATCAGAAGAGCTCACTCCCTTTAAAGTAGCTCTCAAAAACTACCATCAGCAAATCAAATCAGAAAAGAAGGCCCATTACGCTAATCTAATTAGCCAGGCAGCATCTGATCAGAAAACGATCTTCAAAATTGTAAAATCTTTTACTCCCCCCAAAATGCTTGAGCACGGAATTCCACTGTCACAAAGCCTATGTGATCAGATTGCCGATTACTTTGACAAAACAGTTAGACTTAAAAAAAGATTTTAAGTCAATTAACACCATGCATGCAGAAAGAACTGACCTAGAAAATAGACCGAGGCTTAACTGTTTCAAGGCGATTAGTCTTGAACAGTCCCATCAAGCTTTCCTCTCATGTAAATTGGGATCCCCTCTTGATCCCTGCCCCCCTAAAATTTTGCATGCACTCATCAATATTATAAACCCAATTATCAATCAAATAATAAACTCCTCCTTTAGGCAAGCAACAGTACCTGCAAATTGGAAAATCGCCTCAGTCAAGCCCCTTCAAAAAAAGCAATTACTGGACCCGACAACCCTTTCAAATCTCAGACCCATCTCCCTGCTACCATTTTTTTTTGTTGTTTTTTTCTTTTATACAGAGTTTTATATAGCGCGAACTTGACCCGAATCGGGTATCAGAGCGCTTTACATAGCACCAGTTGCATTACATGAGGACACATTCATTTTTTGTGGTTTTTTTTGTTAGGCACGGGGAGATTAAGTGATTTGCCCAGAATCACAGGATGTTGAACGTCATAGCCGAGACTTGAACCCAGTTCCCCAGATTCGAGGTCGACCGCCCTAGCCGTTAGGCCAACTCCTCTCCCCAATACATTGTACCTTTCACAGAAGGCTGAAAGGCATTACCGTGAGTACGCAGTATGTTATATGTGTGACTTAGAGACGGGTGCACCTTAGCGTGTGCATACCCCTCGTGTCACGTTGTTGGTCCTGAAGAAAGCCTAGCACTGTCATCTAAAGGCTGAAACATGTAGACCGTGTCTTGTCTCACTACTTTCACTGTCTAGATACCTTAGGTCAATTTAACCCATTCAGGTATCTCACTTTTCTTTTTAACCTTGTCTTATTGCTCCATATTAAATTTTAGGGAACAATAAAGACAATTTTAACCCACTTTTTTGATTCACTCACTTGCACATTTTTGCTATCAAACAACCTGCTCCGCTGTAATCAGGCGTTGAAGCACACCCGAGTGGCATTCGGCTGCTCGGGTGGGGACCCAATGATGAAGCATGTCACCAACTAGGTTGGTGAGTGAGGGTCCTTCTAACTAAAGAAGTATTTCTTTCCTTCTCATATCCCATCTATCTCTTGATTACTCCCTTATTTGACTACTAATGGCTAGAGCTGCAGCCTTTGGAACTGGGGGAAGGAGGTTCAAATTCCGGTCTTAGCTAACATCTTGTGATCCAGCAACACATCATTTAGATTCACATGGGGCTAAATTGCTTTGCATAACACATCTTACCAAAGTATCATGTCATATCTAAACAACGCATAACATCATATCACATTTCCTAGTATAGCATCATATTGCATCTCTTAGTATCTTTTGCAAAGTCATCCTGTGCCCTGGGCACCCCCAACTTTTTGCTGACTGGTACTGGTGGTAACTGACTCTGACTGACCCTGGGATCTGCCTAACCAGGCCCTGGGCCAGTGCAATGCTGAAATAGACACTTAGAATACAGTGAAAACACCTACATACACTAGGATACACTATGGGTTAGGGTACCCATGTGATTGGCATGACCTACCCTATAAGGCCCTAGTACATAATAGGGCAGGGGGATTGAAACTACCTCTAAGTCCGTAGCATATAGTAGGGCATGGCAGTTTAGAGGCCAGCAGCCCTTTCTGCGCTTGCATGTGTGCACTGTTGAAGCCTGAGGCCAGTTTAAAAGCAGCCCTGTGTTCCAGGACTGCTTTTAAAAAGTAAATTGTGCCCAAACTCGACTTTGGTGTTTGGGGCACTTAAAAATGGATAACCTACAATGTTTGGACACATTAGGTACCCACAGGGTCTCCCCTAGGTGTCCCAGGGGTGGGGGGTCAGGTATTTATAATGAGGACCCTAATAAAATGAGTTTTATATGCCCTGGGTTAAGTGAAATTGCACATTTCACTCCCCACATTGTGATAAAGTGCTGCACAAAATCGACTTTGGTGCTAGGAGTACTGTGGAGGAAGGATCTGCAATATTTTTAAATATTCAGAACCCCTAAAGTCTCCCCTAGGTGTTCCAGGGGTGCGGGTCCTGTAGAGCAGAGTACTTATAAAATATGTTTTCCTGGTGCTGGAAAAATGGCCCAAGTCATTTTTCCCATTGCAAATCCCCTGCCACATAGTTTAACATGGCAGGAAGTTATTGACTAATAAATCCTGCTAGGAGAATGATGAAAATAGCATTCAAAGACTTCCCAGAATGGTATTGATGATTCCAACAATATGATATTGTTGGATTTCTCCTAAATTGTACAGACAAGAAGTTATAAGACTTTCTTGTCTGTAAGGCCAGATTCAGCCTTCTAGTGGTCTGTCCTGATTGGTCAGAGTTAAGTGGATTAGCCAGGCTCCTTTGAAGAGGTGATAAAGAACCCCTGGGGTTAACCAGCTCTGCTGGGAGGGCAGTGTTCTGTTACACAGGAATGACAGAGCAGGGGGAGGAGTCGTAAACAATGACTTCAATGGAAGGGGAAGACACCAGTGTCATTTACAACTCTCCTCTTCTGAACCTAGCCAGATGCTAGGCTTAAGGAAGGAATGAGCAGATGCCAGGGGGAGAGACTATGGAAATTAGACATCCTAGGGGTGTGTTTAGCCAGCCCTTCTCTCCCTGCTGGAGAATCAGCCATGATGAATTTGGAAGAATTGGTGCACTCTGGGACAAAATAGTGCCACACTCTGAAGAATGTAGTCGTACCTTGAGGTGTTAACCTGCCCCCCATTGGACAGGAGTGCCCTCCTGCTTGACCCAGAGAACTTGGAATAAGTATCTGAGAGGGGCAGAGCCTCTCAGATCTGCTGCTTGAAACCTAATAGAGCAAGAGGAGCCATGCTGAGGAGTTTGATATGCATTCCCTAAGGCCTGCACTCTGAAGATTGCGCCTTCTGCACCATCTAGAACTACAGCCCTGTGGACTACCTTACTTTAAAAGGACTAAAGAGTGGACTCCCTGCAGGCTACAGGTTAACAGGTTAACAGAGCTCACCTGTAACATCACCACCAAGAATCCTCAACCTGGAGCACTACCCGTGGATTTGTAAGGGTTTTGTCCAAGTGGATTGTGGGAACTGAAGTCCTCAACTTTCAAGGACCATCTTGGAGCTTCCAGACCCTTGGAGTAAGTTTGAGACACTTTGGGACCCTTTGGGGAACTTCAAGAAGAAGTTCCAGAAGTTTAGAGAAGTTTGGAGCAACTTTGGGAAAAAGCTCCATAAGGGGACCGACTCAACCTGGCCAGCCAAGCTGGCGACCCTCAACCCCAAGTCGGCCTGCCGTCCAGGTTTGTCCCGCTGAAAAGCTCCAGGAGGTCCGACTTCCAGAGTTTGAATGGGCAAAGGCGGAATCCGAGGCTGGCGAACCCTCACCGAATCCAGCCTGGTGAAGAGCATTGAGGGACCCTGCAAGAAAAAGCTCCGTAAATGTTTCTAAGTCCGAACGAAGAAAAGGTGACCAGGAGCAACCGCGAGAGCTACGCCGCCTGTCTTCAACTGCGAGCCGGCCTGGATCCCTGGTTCGTCCCGCTGGAACGCTACAGAGGCCTGACTTCCATAAGTTTGACCGGGAGCTCGTCGCAAGGCAATCCGGCGAACCCTCACCAAATCTGGACTAGCTGAGAGCTTCAAGAGACCCCGGGAAGAAAAGCTCCAGAAAAGTTTCTAAGTCAGAAGATAAAAACTTTTACCAAGACCTACCACAAGGGGTAGCCGCGCAGGGCTCCTTCGCGGTCGGCCTCAAACTTTGACTTTGACCCGGTCTATCGCGACTAGATGTCCCAATAGGCGCTATAGGTTTCTATGTGCTATATAATGCTAAATCTTTAAAAATTCATATCTTCGGTTTCCTACATTGGATGTTTGTCGTTTTGGTGTCATTTCAAAGATAATAATATTTCCTATTTTATAAATTTGTGTTGGATTTTATTGTGCATTGTGTCTTAATTATTTACTGAATTGGTGTTTTTAAATGCTTTACATACCTGTCTTTGGAGTTAAGCCTGCCTGCTCGCAGCCAAGCTACCAAGGGTTGAGCATGGGAATAATTTTCTAAGACCTATTCTGAGCCCATAGATTGTGTTAATGGCCTTATTGCCAGCGGCAGATATACATTTGCCCCTACTAATAATCCACTTTCCAACAGTATCAAATCACCGCAACACATTGAATTGCACAAATTATTTTATAACCTGTGGAATTCAAACTGTGACCAGGCAGTCAAACAAGAAAAACTTACAAACCATTGCATCACACATTTTTATAGCTTATAAATCAAAGAGCAATGTATATCATGAAAACATCAAATTATGCAGTATTGGAATACAAAGCAATACATAGTATTGCACCGTATCATATCATACTGTCATTAGATCATATAGAGCATGCTGCTGTCCCTAGCGTTGTTCTGGAGCACAGATATTGCTCTCCAGAGTCATGCAATTTCATGCATATTTGGATGAGTAGGGTGTTGAATGGTGCAGCCTATTTGCAAAGAAGCATATTACTTGGAGAGTACATGAGATTGCTCTGTTTGTATTGCTGAGGATCACATTGTATAACAAAGAAAGAATGTGTGCATGAGACTTTGTAAAAATACCGCACGGGTAGCCCAACATAGTTATGAGTGGCCATCAAGTAATGTGTGTGAGGATCATACATGTGCTCCAGTCACGGCAATCTGAACAATAAGCACAAGTAAATTAAAGGGATTATGCCTTGCCATTGGGGTTTTGGTCCAACAGGATTAAACCACACTCCTGATCCTCAGAATCCTGCAGTGGGCCAATGCAGGATGCTGACCCTTCAAAATCAAATACATCATCATTGCACTCCCACTGAAGCCTTCAGTTTTGACACCAATAAACCCTGGCAGGCAAGTGCGGGTTTCATAACCCCCAAGTGTGTTTAACTGCTGTGATTGATTCTTTGCTTTGCTCGGGTCTCAAGTCCTACATTCAGACCTAGTCACTTTTTTGGTTCTAGTTTTCCCTCAGTGGGACAAGGCAGGAGGATTTAGCCAAGGAGGATTCCAAAGGGATTGTTTATTTTTTATGGTGGTCCCATCGTAGCCTGAAAAGTTGAGGGAAAAGGCTCTGAGAGGGACATACCAGACATCTGAAGCTGGATTGGTCACGCCTTTCTCTGGGAGTTTTAATGCCTTTGTCATATTCCACTGAAAATCAGAAAACAGACTAAGTACCAATTTCGCTTGATTCTGGTCAAGTCACTCATAGTCCCTCCAAGAGACCTCAGATCAAGGGCACACTTCCAGTCACCAGTAAGGTCAAGACACTACTGGTGTCTCCGATAGACCCTAGGTCATCAGCGTCAAGTCACTCCTGGCCTTTCCTATACACCCCAGGTCATCAGGGTACACTTCTAGTCTCTGGGTCCCTCTCCTGCCAGGATTCTTACAAGGCCTAGTGCACCGCACTCACAACTGTGGAGCTGGGTCTTCCTCACTGGATGGAGCCGTTCTCCTGCACAGGAGGTCAGCTGGAGGACTCTTAGACAACAGTCCCAGTGCTTGGGGGCTTCTTTCTTACAGAGCAGGTCAGGCAAAGTTCTTCCTTTGCATATTCTTCCACTTCCAGAAAGTTCTGTGGAGTTGGTGGATAGATGTTATTTTTATCTATGCACTAGGTAGTGTTTGGAGAATTCCTTTGCCCAATCACGACAGACTTTCCACCAATACTCAAATGTTTCAGCTCTTACTTTTCACCTCATCATAGATCTTCATAGCAATGGTACTCCTGGGTAAGATAGATGATTATGTATATGTAGTAATCCATGGTCATCAATCCGAAAACAAATAAGACAGTATTCTGATTTTATAACATTAGTTCTTATCTCAATAGTAGCTGCACAATGGGATGGCCATGCCTGTAGAATGGACTTGTTTCAGGGCTCTGGTGTATGGGATTAGCCAAGTCTTCGGTGGTTTGTGGAAGGTGAGGTGATTTTCTGTAGGTACTTTATTGGAGAAGCAGTCAATTCCACACTTTTGTTGTTTAGACGGAAAAAAACTTCAGCCTTTGATTTGTACATTTGTATTTTGATTCAGAGATGCAGCCTTTCAGGAGACTTTAGAGTAATAGGTACCTAAGGTTCGCTAGAGGAAAGATGGTCTTACCCATTTAAAAAACAATTTGGATTGTTGCGGTCCTGGAGGAAGATTTATCTAGCAACTGGCAGCCAATAAATGTGAACTTGGATGGGCTAATGAGATTTCAAGGTGATTTCAGGATAAATCTTGCTGCAGTGTTTGAATCCTTCTTAGGCTATCAAGCTGGTATTCAGGGTCCCCATTGTAGGTCACAATGGAATAGTCTAGATGTTGCAGCACAAGTGCGATGATTGTGTGGCTATGATGAAGAATGTCTAATAAAGGGAACTGGGATGAGGACTTTTAAACAATGTTAGTGCAGGGTCTGCGATTGAGGTCAAAGCCCAGAGTTACTCCAAGGATTTCGCTTTCTCTTTAGATGAGGTGGTGGCAAGTTCTCTAGTCAACCAATGGATGGGAATCCTGTGTGATCAAGATCTGCACGGCAGTTTTAGAAGGATCTAGGTGTCAGTTCCTATGCTGAATAACAGCAACCACAGAGCGCTCTGGCTTGCCAAAATTAATTGGGAAAATGGATGATCTGAGAGTAGTTTGAGTAGATGGAGGAAATCCAATCTAGGACCTTGACCTGGATGACAATGTCTCAGAAGCTTGTGAAGAGAGTGTGGTGGTGAACAATGTTAAGGGCAGCAGAGAGGTCCAGAAATATCAGTGTTGGTGTTTCAGTGTGGTTCATTTGAGTTTTGTTATCATGCACTGTTATGAGAATGGAAGATTCTGTGCCACAGCTAAAGTGTAAGCCAATTTGGGCAGCAGTTAGGCAGCAGTTCAGTGCAATCATTGAGTTAAATGAATGAAGTTCTTTCCATCAATTTATCCGAGAGTTGAGATGCAGTTGTCTAGATTATTTGAGTTAAGTGTAGACCTCGTAAAAAAATCCTGAAGCCAGTCTTCGTCTCATATGGGTAGGTTCGTTCAGTGGTACAATGTATGGTACAAACTGCTGAAGAGAAAAATAACAGTTGTGCATAGGCAACAACTGATCCTGAATTACAAGTAAAGGTGACAAGCTAAATGATAATAGATAGTGAAAGACAGTGTCAAATAGTTTCAAATAGTGCCAGACAGTGAAAGAAAGACCTGAAGATGGTAAAGGTAGGGATCAGAGGTGGAGTCCAATGGCGAGAATGAGGGTTGCTATATATAGATAGATAGATAGATATACATACATACATATATATATATATATATATATATATATATATATATATATATATATATATATATATATATATACATACATACATACATATATATATAGAGAGAGAGATATATATATATATCTATGTATATATATATATATATATATATATATATATATATATATATATATATATATATATATATATATATATATATATGTTAGACCTGGCATCCTTGGTGTGGTTTCCCCTGACTTTTTGCCTCTACCTCCTGTATTTTTGATGCTGTGCTGGATTTCGTTTTTGCAGGCTTAGATGCTTTGGGCACTTTGCCACTGCTGATCAGTGTCAAAGTGCAAGTGCTCCCTGTGTAAATTGTTATGATGATTGGTTCTCTCTGATTGGCATATTTGATTTACTGGTAGGACCCTAGTAAAGTGCACTAAGTGTGCCAGGGCTGGTTAATCAAATGCTACTAGTGGGCCTGCAGCACTGATTGTGCCACCCACATGAGTAGCCCTGAAAAGAGGTCTCAGGCCTGCCACTGCGGTGCACCCACTTGGCAGTCCCTAACCGTCCCTTTTCTTACATGTTAGTCACCCCTAAGGTAGGCCCAAGGTACTCCTGTGGGCAGGGTGCAGTGTATGTGAAAGGTAGGACATGCCCTTGTGTGTGTAGCATGTCTTGATAGTGAAATTCTGCCAAATTCGTTTTTCACTATTGCGAGGCTATCTGTTCCCATAGGATAGAATGGGGCGTTTGCTTATAACATTTTATAAACATAACTACCCCTGGGAACAAGATAGGAAAATAGAGTTTGATATGCCTGAACTCAGAATGTTAAAATACATCTTTTAGTGAGGGTGATTTTTACTTTCTGTGTTTGAAAATACTACTTTTAGAAAGTAGGTATATTCCTGCTTGGCCATCCAGTGTGCCTCTGCTAGGTTTGTGTATTGCATGTCTGGCTTTGGGATGACAGGGGCTGGGGAAGAGCAGTGGCTCCGGAGAGTCTGGATGAGTCAGGGCTGGGCTGACTAGACCTGGGTTGCATTTAGAGTAGGGGGAGGAAATTTCCTTTCACCTGAATGGGCCTGGTCTGCCTTCCACAATGCTGTCTCCCCCTCCTGCCAGGAAGCTGCACCAGAGAGGACAGAACTGGTTTTGGCTGGGTACAGGGCTTCTCTGCCACCAGAGAACAAAGGATTTTGGAGTATAAATATTGGGCCCAGGCCCCAGACTTTTAGATCATCCCTTGAATTCAAGAGGACCCTTTGCCAAGGAGAAGAGCTGGAGAGACTGAGGAGAAGTACTGTCCCTTTGCTGTGTGCTGTGTGGGATTGGCCTGCAGTTGCTGTTTCTGCCAAGGAAAGGAGGACTTTGCTGTGTGCTGTGTCCCCTGTTTGAAGGAGATCTCCAAGGGCCTGTGTGTGCTGGCCTCCTGTTCTGAAGTCTCAGGAACACAAAGACTTCACCCCCTGCTCCCCTGAACTCTGCTATTGTGAGTTCTGACTTGCCAAGAGGTGCCTGTGCCAGTTTTGGACCTCTGGCGGTTGTTACTGCTGTATGGGAGCAGGAAAAAAGAAGAAACTTGAAGAACTGCTAAAATCGATGCATCGCTCTTCTTGTGGCTGTTTTCCCGACACATCTCCACGGCGTGAGAAGAATTTCCATGCATCGCCGTGTCGCTGCAAGAACCAACGCATCGAGGGATCGAGGCTGAAGTAAACCGACGCAGCGCCATTCAACGCCGTCGCATCGATCACCAACGCATCCCGCATTTCCACGCATCGTCTCTGTGCGGCAAGTTTTCCCGACACATCACCTGTGGACCGGAACCGTCACGATGAATGGACGCATCCCTCCCCATACAGACCGGATTCGACGCAATCTCTTCCCCTGCGTGCAGCGAGACTGTCGCATCGCCTCCCCAAGGTCTCAGGAGTGACGCATCTCTTTGTTTCCGACTCTGCAGCTGTTTGGCCATGTGAATTTTGACGCAACTACAGGTACTTTGTGTAAAAGTCACGCATCCATAGTTTTCTATGGTACAAGTTCTTGAAACCTTTTGAAAGTCATATTTTTAACTGTGTATGTTGTATTTTTGTCGTTTTGGTCTTGTTAAGTTTAGATAAAGATATTTTAATTTTCTAAACTTGTGTGGTGTCCATTTGTTTTCACTATGTTACTGTGAGTGGTGGTAAAAATACTTCACTCATTGCCTTTGGGATAAGCCTGTCTGCTTATGCCAAGCTACCAAGGGGGTGAGCAGGGATCATCTAAAGTGTGTATCCCCCTTATCCTGACTACAATCAAGGATCCCTATTTGGACAAACGTACATACCTCTGCCAACTTGAGACCCCCATTTCTAACAACGTACATATCAATGCTAATCAACAATAAAATGCAACAACACTGTAACACAAGACAACATCCTTTCACGAAACACAACTACAAATTATAGTTGGCAAATAACAAACTAAGACCCAATAACCCACAAACACAGTAAAATTATACAGTTATGCAACATTACACCTATACAAAAAAACACATAAACCCAACAGCACTACAATATGACATACAGCAATAATAAAACCACAAAAAGTCAAAGCAACACACATCTTCAATTACAACACAGTAGCAAAACAAGAAACAAAGAAATAGAAATACTTCACACAACTGCAAAACAGAATAACAACACTACTGCATGCAAAACAGCAGATCTACACACAACATAATACAGCACAACTCATAACAATACACAACAATACAACGCTTAGCACAACACAAGAAAAACAACTTAAATAATATCACAACACAACAGTAACAGAAACACATCAGAACTCAAAATAATACAACTCAATACAAGACCAATAGACCACAACAATGCACAACAAAACAACAACACAGCAGCACCGCAACAAACCACACACAACACACTGCATGAAAAGTACACATCACTCCAACCTCTAAAACAGCACAACAGCACTGGAACACGCAGAACTGCACAAAACACAATAATATACACTACAATATAAAACAATAATAGCACCTAACAAAATACCTACAACACACATCACTACACACAACACAAAATAACAGAACAACACATACATTACAAAAAACACAACAGAGCACACAACATCAAAACAAAACACATAACAACACAACAGTATCTAACATTAATACAAGCAGCCAACTCGCAACCCATCAACAACAATACAACACAAAGAAACAGCATAACAAATGCTACAACATAACACATTCCATGGCAACACAGCAGCACAGATACAGCAGAACAATTGCTACAAAACAACCCATTAGAGTAACAACAATATTATAACAGCACCACAAAAACACAATAACAGCACTTCACGAAATTAGCAAAAGCACAGCACACAACAAAACACAACATATGTATAAAACAAGACACCACAACACAACAGCAATAATACAACAACACAAAATAACAATACAACACACAAGATGGCACAACAGATCCCATGGCAATACAGCCACACAGAAAATTCAACAGGACAATAACAGCACAACAACTCAATACAAAAACAATAATATTAGAAGAGCATAATAAAACACACTAACAGTGCACAACAACAAAATGCAACAATGTAACATCAACACAGAGAACCGTTTTAAATTGATTCTGTGCATTCTAATGTATTTTTAAGACCGTCACTGCTGTTTTTATGAATTTAGCACCTACATACAAGGCACCAACACTTACTCACTTCCGCCCGGCTTAGGAGCTGTGCCGGTGCGCGGTCTAGTTGTTGGCCGGGAATTCAGCTGCTGCACAGCAGGGCTGATTGGTGGGGTGGGGCAAGGGAGTGTTTTTAGGCGGGCTGGAGTGGAAAGGTGCGCCAAAGGCAAGCCTGTCTGTGCCCGGAATTGCAAAAGCTCTGCACAGCCTAAATTGTTATATGCTTCACAATGGGGATAATTAGATGTATCAGCTGGAATGTAGCTGGGTTAAATGCGCCATCTAAACGCCAGCTGGTTAGGGAGGAGCTTAAGCTTTACAAACCTCATCTGGTAATTCTTAAAGAAACACACTTGGCTTATAAAGATAAAGGCTTGCTCAAACAGCTAGGCTTTGAAGTTATTGAATGTGCATCACAGGGTGCATCAATTAGAGGTGTAGCGATCCTTAAGGACAAGCGGTTAGCCTGCAAAAAACTTAAAACTTCTTCTGACCAAGGTGGTAGGTGGACCATCGCACAACTGGAAATTTATGATAAAAAATGTGTTTTCTGTGCATGTATGGTACAAATTCGGACGATCCTACCCTTTTTAATAAATTAATGCTAGAATTGCTTGACTGACAAGGAGAACTGATTATTACGGGGGACTTTAATTGTACATTAAACTATGATATTGATTTGACTAAAAGGTCCGCCTTTCCGAGAATGCGGAGGGTTCGAGAGTCGATCTATGAATTGGCTCGGCTTCATGGCCTGTCTGACTTATGGCGGACGCTACATCCCATCTCACCAGGATTTACATACTATTCTGCCCCCCATCGACATTACTCGAGAATAGATCTGGCCTTCGCTAGTAATAGTATCTAAGCAACAGCTCAAATAGAGGTTTGTCCTCGGATAACCTCTGATCATAATCCTGTTTTGATCAGTTTTTCAGCTAGCAGCTGCAGATAAGAGCAAGCGATCTTTTTCATTCCCCAGATATTTGCTGACTGACCCGGAATTTATAACATATACTCAAGGAGTTCTTACTGAGTTTTTACAATCCAATATTGACACCGCTTCTTCTTTCATTGTTTGGGACACAATGAAAGCTTATATACGGGGTACTACCCAACAGTATATTTACCACTTAAATAAAACCCATCAGAATAGCATGAAGTTATCTTGTAACACATTAATACGATTAGAAATTCAGCATGCGGAGGAACTTAGATTGAGAAGGCCAAATAATGACCAACTATATGCTTCCCTAATAGATTTGCGCTTACTTCTGAGCAGGAAGTTAAAAGAAAAGATAGCAGCTGCTTATAACAAAAAGCGCTCTCATCAATATGAGTATGGGGATCAGGTTGGGAGGCTCTTGGCATATCAGGTTGCGGATAAAAAAATCCAAAGCGCGGATAGACGCGATAAGGGGTAGAGATGGCCGATTACATACTTCCCCTGACTCAATTCTAGAGCAATTTACCCAATTTTACAAGGAGCTTTACACTTTGCCTTGTAATATACACAAAATTGCACTGGAAGACTACTTACAACTTTGCGGCCCTCTATCTCTGAGCCAGGCCGCAGCTGATCTTCTTCATCAAGATATCACCAATGAAGAAATTGCAATTGCCCTAGCAGCGCTGCCTTCCGGCAACGCTGCCGGTGATGATACCTTGCCAATAGAATTCTATAAAACTTTCAAAAATTCTATTCTCCTGCTACTCCATGATGTTATATATGAGATAGGGGAATGTATGGAAGTTCCCAAATCTTGGGATATGACTAACATTGGTTTTTTTCTTAAAAAGGGGAAATCTGCAGACGATTGCGGGTCCTATCGCCCAATATCCCTCATTAACTCCGATGCTAAAATCTTTGCCAAAATACTGGCCAACCGGCTAGCGCCTTCTATGCCAGATCTAGTATCCGATCAACAACATGGGTTTATAATTGGCAGAAATACTACGGCTCATGTTAATACCATAACTGCGTTCGATATCGCTAACAGGAGATCTCGTAATTTGGGGATGATCCTTCTAGATGCTGAAAAAGCATTCGATCGCGTCGTGTGGGATGCATTATGGGCAACCCTAACTATTAAAGGTCTACCAGGCTGCTTTCTTAAATGGATCTGTGCGCTATACATCGACCCACAGGCTAAACTTATATATACTAACCTACATTCTGCTCCTTTTCTGATACGTCGTGGTATCCGGCAGGGGTGCCCACTCTCCCCTTTGCTGTTTGCATTATACATTGAGCCGTTCATTAAAGCACTAAATCGGAATGCGTGTATTGCTCCATTTAGTAATGGGATATGTCAACTGAAGGCTATCGCCTATGCCGACGATGGTGCGGTTTTTTAATCTGACCCAGCAACAGCATGGACTGCAATTCAAGAAGAAGTGAAAACTTTTGGCCGTCTTTCAGGGTATAAACTCAACTCTCATAAAACTCAAATCCTTCACATCTTAGATTTGCTTACACCTATAACTGGCGGCTGCATTGTTGTAACTTACTTGGGGGTTCCGATTTCTTCTACTATCGAACAGGTATGGAGACTTAATTACGAGCAACTACTACACTCGGTCATACAAAAATTGAAGAAATGGAATAAACTCGCAAGAAATGTGCATGCGCGGGCGCGCGCGCATGCGCAGTTTTCTTAAGCATTACCGGTACGGCGAGGAAGAGGAGGAGGGCAGCCCGGGGACGCCGCAGTAAAGAGGTAAGTGGTTTTAAGTTTATTTTTAATTCCTGTAAACTTACTTCTTAATAGGGGGGTGGAGGCGGGGGCTGGCCAACTCCGCTCCGCTGTGGAGTGTGCGGAGATTTGCCTTCTCCGCGTCCTCCGTGGAATGCGGAGAAGGCAAATCTCCGCACACTCCGCGGGCGGAGCGGAGGTCTCCGCCTGGGGTTAATCTCGATGGCTTTCGTACCTTTGCATCTTTACAATCTGCCTTTAATCTGCCACAACAATCTTTTTTGAAATACTTACAAATTAGGGACTACTTCTTAAAACGACAACGGCTGCAACTTCCACATTCTCACGAATTACTTACATGCTTTTTAAATCTTTCGCTTAAAGCTAGAATCAGTTCAATACATCTACAACTTTGCCGTTTCAGGAGTGATGATACCTATCGTTTAGCTTCTAAATGGAGTCAGACATTAGGTATTACTACGGATACTTTTGAGATTGTCTCTGCTTTGGACACTTTAGATAACTCTATCCATTCTATTAGCCTAAAGCTGCAACAATTCCGAACTATCTGTATGCTCTATTACACTCCTGAAAGGATTAGTAAATGGCAACAAAAGGCACAGGGGCATGTGGGAGATGACGTAGATAGGTCATGTTGCCCCAAGTGCGGTCTTATTGCAGCCAACATTCTTCACATGTTTTGCATGTGTCCCATGTTAGGTGTTTTTTGGGGGAAAGTTACACAACAGATTGGTCAATGTTTGGGTTATGATTTTTTTCCCACCAACAAGGAGATCATGTTAGGACTGAAGGAGAGTGATGCTCGAGGCATGAGATTTTTTTTTTCTATTGGTTTAGTTGCTGCCCGCCTTTGCATTGCAAGGGCATGGATCTCGCCTATCCCTCCTACTTTTTTTGAATGGCTTGCTCTCATGAAAGACATATATGAGAGGGAACGAGCACTGGTCAAAACTAGAGGTATGCGCTCACTGCAAAAATTTGACCGTATATGGGATTTTTTTGTTTGATCTTCTAGACATATATATCTATTTTTTTCCCTTTCCTTCCCTTTTCTTCCTTTCTTTTTCTTGCTTGCTTGATATGATTATAAGCTACATTTATGTAATTAAACGTTATCTCTTTTTCTCTTATGTACCCTCTGTATATAAAAAAATAATAAAAAATATTTAAAAAAAAAAAAAAGGGAGTGTTTTTAGCCGGGCTGGAGTGGAAAGGCGCGCCAAAGGCAAGCCCGTCTGCGCCCGTCCGCGCCCGTCCGCGCCCGACCAGGTCCAGGGGCCAGGACCCCTGGTCAAATCCATGCCTATTCAGCAGAGGAACTACAGGTACTGGAGAGCAGGGATTACTCTCTGAACAAGCTGGTGGAAGAAGAATTGAGGTCAGAGAACCTGTTATTCAAGCATGGTATGGGCGAGAGAAAAGCCACACAGTCCCAAGATCCAAAAGGTGAGGGGAAGGGGGACCCCCCGGGACTAGGGCCTTAGTACTAAACACCCGGTCCCTCCAGAAGCATAGTCTAGAAGTCTTCTCGCTCTTGCATGATGAAGCCCCAGACATCCTAGCAGTAACAGAAACTTGGCTAGAAGAAGGTTCAGGGCCAGATATTGTAGCAGCCCTCCCCACAAACTATGATGTCTTAAAGAATAATAGGCAGGATGGGAAAAGAGGGGGGGGGTGTAGCACTGTTTTACGACAAGCAGTTAGTAGTAGAAGGGCTTGTAGCAGAGAACCTAGATGGCGCGGAACTTCTAGGGGCTAAAATAAGCTCCAAATCCTCCTGCTTGGCAATAGTGGTGGTGTACCAACCCACCCGGTTGACTCAGCTGTTCAACGAGCTATTCATCGAAGTGGTTAGTGACCTATGCTCACGGTATCAGCAGATCCTAGTGGTGGGGGATTTCAACTACCATTGGGACCAGATACCTAAAGAGTCACAGGCCATCCAGCTGGAGGAGGCCATGACCACACTGGGGCTACAACAACTCGTGGAGGCCCCCACCCACGATAGGGGACACAACCTAGATCTCATCTGGACCACTCATCCACCAGCTAATCTGACAGATATCAGACCGTGCAGCTGGTCAGACCACTATCTGATCAGCCTCTTGGTCCCACTGGCTAGTCGGCCCACGCAATTACCCCCCGGTATGGAGGGTAGTACGAATGTGGAACAAAATTGAGGCAGGCAGCCTAGGGGAAGCCCTGAAAGCAAACCCACCTAGGAGGATACAGCCTAAGGACCTCGATCAGGAGAGTGAGCAGCTTAACAACAGGCTGAGAGAAGCCATCAATAAGGTGGCACCCGCACGGAAGGAAAGGTGCAAGGAACAGGGGAAAGGGCGCCCCCTGGTTCACGGAGGAACTAAGGAGAAAGAAACAAGCTCTACGCCAGCTCGAAAGACAGTGGCGTAAATTGTACGACCCAGAGGCGCTCAAGGAGTATAAAGCTATGTCAGCCATATACAAAAAAGCTATCATTGCAAGGAAGGCTGAGTATTATGAGGCCAGGATTAGGGAGGCAGATAACATGCAGAAGAAACATTTAGAATACTGAAGGAACTAAGTCAAAAACAGGAGCAGAAAGTGACTGCCAGCTTAGAGGACTGCAGTAGGTTTCAGACCTTCTTTCTACACAAGGTCAGGGACATTTTAATCGACATAAACAATACCCACACCAGTAAAGGCCCCTTGGTTGTGGATTAGAAAAACAATGGTCCTAGACTTATGTTAAATTTTAGTTGTCTGAAACAATCATAAACAGCATGAGGTACATATATAGTTTAAATCAATAATGTACCATTAACTTATTTAAAGAGCATTCAAATATATCCTCAAAATTCAAAGAAGGCACACACTATTGCTTTTTTGGTGACTCGTATTTTATTCGGTCACTTTTCATAACATATTATCATATTCAATGTTCAAGATAAAGGGGTGGTTGCTCCAAGGAAAAATGTGAAGAAAGAAAGTGCTCGTGAAGTAAGATAGAATAAACAAGAGGGGGATCCAATCAAGCAAAACAATGATTCATCATTATTTACATTACAATCTCATAAGCAAAACTGGTCGTGATTCATGATTGCACCAGTTCTACATTAGGGCCTGTCCAATGGTTAATTCATAGTTATTCTTTATGTTCTTTCTCAAAAGTTAGCAAACAACGTTCGTCTGTAAGCAAGTAGGGCTGGGATAGTATACAGTACAGGCCCCGAACAGGGGAGAGTGTCGACGTTTCGACCCTAGTGCAATGAGGGCAGTTTGTATCCTCTGCGAACGGGTCTTCCTCAAGACAGAAAGGAGGGATGGGGGAGCAACCTAAAAGGTAAGTGAATTGCCTAGTTAGAGAACTCAAAACAGGAGTTTGCAGTTTACAATGTAATAATAATGGTGCGCCTACTCACTGATCATGGGTGATGCACAGTAAAAGTGCCGCCCCTAGTTATGGATTTAAAGGTCTGTAAAAAAGGAGGATATATAAACTGTGTATTAATACTTATACCATACGTGTATAGTATTCATAATAATCAATCAGTGGACTGATCTCCACTTACCCGCAATAGAATTGCGGCTTGGTAACAGCAGTTTATCTTCAATCAATGGGTGAGAAAATCGCCCACAGCGTCTAAAAGACATGAAAATGAACGACAATTAAAGTCTCACTGTGGCACGGAAAGCCAAAAGAACTCTGGCTATTCTACTTGACAGGGGAAGATTACCTCAATGAATCATCTTCGCACAGCCCGGGGGAATCCAGCTGGTCTGCTCGAGTAGAGGGCTGCGAGTGACTCAGCGTTCTAAAAATAGGCTTTGGAAAGCGTGCACGTAGTCAGACATGCATTGTCAGAGAGACAGATGGCCACATAGATGCTACTGATGTGACCGGCATAAACAACAGACTATTCCTTAAGTCAACATCAAGTATTGCACACACATTGCATTTTCGAAAATAAAACTGGTAAAACAATCGCTGGCAATTGTGAATCCAGAATTGAATTAATTTAAATAGGTCACATTTCGCCGAAAATAGACATGCCAAGTAGATATGATACCATCGTGCAACTGAGACTGGTTAGCACACATTAGAGGAGAGAAAAACAACATTTATACACCGATTAAAAAACTTTGGACAATGAAACATTCCAGGAACAAAGTTGCAGTAGGTCTGATTAATAAACATACAGTGACAGAAGAAAAATATATATATATATATATACAGTGATGAAGGCTAAGAAATGCCATGTTGACATAATGCACTGTGTAAGCTACTGAGAATGCTAGAGTTTCATAATGAAGGCAGAGATTACATACAATACATAAAATGATCATATTCTTCGGTGATAAAACATTTAGAGGCTACAAAAACAACGTATTGATGGCTGTTGATATACAACAACAAGTGAACATATATACAGTGTTGTAATCACCCACAGTAAATTGCGCGATCTAGCCATTATTTTTGGTACAGGAACCATGGTCAGAATACAGGGGGAGAGGTCAACCCTGGGGGCGACCCAGGGGATTGAGAGAACCCACATGGAACAGGGGGGGAGGACGAGGGAGGAAACAGGTACATTTCCAGAAAGAAACACATGGGGAAATTCAGACCAGGCGGCAACATTACAGATGGTAATTGCCCAACCTCTTCTCCCAGATAACCCTCTCATCAATTTATCTAATTATGTCCTAAAACCCGAGGAAAGAATGATACTTGAGAAAGGCCTTTCTTTCGTTCCTACCTCTTTGCCCAACTCCTTCAACCTCAAAATTGAACTACATCAGTTTTTTAGAAAGATACGCCTTAAGCACTACTTTAACAAGGTTCCTTATAACCCCACATTTTCAAGCACAGGCCTACGACCACCTTCCACTTTCACCCCGCCCCTCACTCTATGTCACATAAGATTCTGGCCTATGAACAAGTGGTCATGAGGGACATCAACAATACTCTATCTAAGAGACAATACATCAAATACAATACATCCAGACAGGAACGTTTAGCACTAGAATCACTAAAGAACAATCAAGAAATAGTGATAAAACCTGCAGACAAGGGGGTGCTATTGTGATTCAGGGGGTGGATGACTACAAGAAGGAAATTGTCACACAATTGGGTGTGGAAGGTAACTACATTAAATTACGATCTGACCCCACAAATGAAATAGCAAGTAAAATCAGACAGATCACAGAGAAGGGGTTGAATGAAGGATTTCTTTCCAAACACGAGTACGAATATCTGAACAATAGACAACCAAGGATGCCCACCATATACACTCTACCCAAAGTACACAAACGTCTTACTGACCCCCGGGGAGACCGATTGTTTCGGGGTGTGGATCCATTTTAGAGCCACTTTGTAAATATATAGATGTCTTCCTCAAACCTATTGCAGAAGATACGATGACATACTTAAGGGATACTATGCAGACGATAAAATTGGTGGACAATCGTCTGTTTGACATGGATAAACAAATTCTGGTGACTATGGACATAACGTCCCTATACACCAACATCCCTCAGCAGGACGCATTAGATACCATTAGGAGAGTACTGGAGAGACGCCCCAGACCGGTACAGGTCCCTACTAAATTTCTAATTAACCTTCTAGAAGTCGCCATGACCAAGAATTTTTTCTATTTTCAGGGCGATTTCTATGCTCAGACCAAGGGCGTGGCGATGAGTGCCAGCTTTGCTCCGGACCTGGCCATAATCTACATGGACCAGTATGAACAGACACATGTTCTCCATGACCGGAACCCATATAGGGGTTGCATTGAACTTTGGAGACGTTATATAGATGATGTCATGATGATATGGAACGGGAACGAACAACAACTCGTGGAATTCCATCTTTGGCTTAATGCCCAATCACTTGACATCCAATTCTCCCTTGAGTTTAACAAGAAAGTGATCAACTTCCTAGATATCTCCATTAGGGAGGATGAAGGGGTATTGCATACCACCTTGTATAGGAAGGACAGTGAAAGGAATACCTTGTTACGTTACTCCAGTCATCACCCACGCAACCTCAGGGACAATCTGCCTTTTGGTCAATTCCTGAGGCTGCGTAGGAACTGCACTCGGAAGGATGACTATTTTAGGGAATCGGATGACCTTATAACACGCCTCCTTAACAGAGGGTACCCTAAGAACCTTTTAAGAAAATCCAGAAAAAGGGCCTGGTTTGTCATAGGGAGTACCTTTTGGAACCAAAATCTAAGGAAACTCAGGGACACGAACGCCTTGTGTGTGCTACTACATTCTGCACCAAGAGTAACCAGATAAAGAAGATTGTAAATAAACATTGGCATCTAGTGGCAGATGAGATTGGGATCATTGAACCACCAATGCATGCCTTCAAGAAAGGCAAGAATGTGAGGGACTATGTGGTCCAATCACTATTACCTATAAAACCAAGGGATAATCAGCAGACCCTTTGGAATATGCCTCCAGTAAAAGGACATTACAAGTGCGGGCAATGTAAAGCCTGTGCCATGACCAGAGAACAGCAACAGTGTACTTATAACAACCATACACATACTATGCAGAACCATACCAACTGTAACTCCAAGGGAGTCATTTATGCTATAGCATGCCCTTGTGAGTTCTGGTATATAGGTCAAACCATACAGAGAGTGAAAGCACGGATACTGCAGCATTGCAGCAGGATACGCTGTAGGACGCAGGGAGCCCCCTTGTGGAACATTTCGCCACTTTCGGACACTCGGCTGAGAGCCTTAGGTGGTGGGTCATTGAACAGGTTAAACCTAACCCAAGGGGAGGTAATTTTGCGAACACACTGAGTATCCATGAGTGCAAATGGATACATATTTTTGACACTGTTACAAGGGGTTTGAACGAATATGAGGAGATTACCAGGCAAGTGGCAACCCTGAATAATGGCTAGATCGCGCAATTTACTGTGGGTGATTACAACACTGTATATATATTCACTTGTTGTTGTATATCAACAGCCATCAATACGTTGTTTTTGTAGCCTCTAAATGTTTTATCACCGAAGAATATGATCATTTTATGTATTGTATGTAATCTCTGCCTTCATTATGAAACTCTAGCATTCTCAGTAGCTTACACAGTGCATTATGTCAACATGGCATTTCTTAGTCTTCATCACTGTATATATATATATATTTTTTTTTTCTTCTGTCACTGTATGTTTATTAATCAGACCTACTGCAACTTTGTTCCTGGAATGTTTCATTGTCCAAAGTTTTTTAATCGGTGTATAAATGTTGTTTTTCTCTCCTCTAATGTGTGCTAACCAGTCTCAGTTGCACGATGGTATCATATCTACTTGGCATGTCTATTTTCGGCGAAATGTGACCTATTTAAATTAATTCAATTCTGAATTCACAATTGCCAGCGATTGTTTTACCAGTTTTATTTTCGAAAATGCAATGTGTGTGCAATACTTGATGTTCACTTAAGGAATAGTCTGTTGTTTATGCCGGTCACATCAGTAGCATCTACGTGGCCATCTGTCTCTCTGACAATGCACATCTGACTACGTGCACGCTTTCCAAAGCCTATTTTTAGAACGCTGAGTCACTCGCAGCCCTCTACTCGAGCAGACCAGCTGGATTCCCCCGGGCTGTGCGAAGATGATTCATTGAGGTAATCTTCCCCTGTCAAGTAGAATAGCCAGAGTTCTTTTGGCTTTCCGTGCCACAGTGAGACTTTAATTGTCGTTCATTTTCATGTCTTTTAGACGCTGTGGGTGATTTTTCTCACCCATTGATTGAAGGTAAACTGCTGTTACCAAGCCGCAATTCTATTGCGGGTAAGTGAAGATCAGTCCACTGATTGATTATTATGAATACTATACACGTATGGTATAAGTATTAATACACAGTTTATATATCCTCCTTTTTTACAGACCTTTAAATCCATAACTAGGGGCGGCACTTTTACTGTGCATCACCCATGATCAGTGAGTAGGCGCACCATTATTATTACATTGTAAACTGCAAACTCCTGTTTTGAGTTCTCTAACTAGGCAATTCACTTACCTTTTAGGTTGCTCCCCCCATCCCTCCTTTCTGTCTTGAGGAAGACCCGTTCGCAGAGGATACAAACTGCCCTCATTGCACTAGGGTCGAAACGTCGACACTCTCCCCTGTTCGGGGCCTGTACTGTATACTATCCCAGCCCTACTTGCTTACAGACGAACGTTGTTTGCTAACTTTTGAGAAAGAACATAAAGAATAACTATGAATTAACCATTGGACAGGCCCTAATGTAGAACTGGTGCAATCATGAATCACAACCAGTTTTGCTTATGAGATTGTAATGTAAATAATGATGAATCATTGTTTTGCTTGATTGGATCCCCCTCTTGTTTATTCTATCTTACTTCACGAGCACTTTCTTTCTTCACATTTTTCCTTGGAGCAACCACCCCTTTATCTTGAACATTGAATATGATAATATGTTATGAAAAGTTACCGAATAAAATACGAGTCACCAAAAAAGCAATAGTGTGTGCCTTCTTTGAATTTTGAGGATATATTTGAATGCTCTTTAAATAAGTTAATGGTACATTATTGATTTAAACTATATATGTACCTCATGCTGTTTATGATTGTTTCAGACAACTAAAATTTAACATAAGTCTAGGACCATTGTTTTTCTATACCAATTATTACCCAGGTCCATTGACTTCTATGGGTTACCCCATTATATCTTAATGGCCCTTGGTTGTGGAAGCACCATCATGCGTCCATAGCGAGAAACTTTCCACCTTCCCGACATTGGGCCTAAAATCTAGGGCCCACATTATGACCAGGGTTAGGTCGGGATCACCAGCGGACCATCGAGTGTGTTTAAAATGACTCTCCCAGTGATAGGGAGGGACTATCTCTCCCTGATTAATCAATCTCTGTCAACTGGGAGGGTCCCACTTAACTTCAAGGAAGCTAGGGTAACCCCACTGCTGAAAAAAGCAGGGGCAGATGTCGCCAACCTGAAGAACTATCGGCCCATATCTCAGCTCCCCTTTCTGGCCAAAGTAATGGAACAACATGTACTTAGAACCCTCTCAGTATTTATCGAGAAACATCAGCTACTCCATGTGAGAAGTTGGCCTGGCATATGCTGTCCACTAATTATAGTGGGCACCTTGCACCAGTCCAAATCGACTCTTATGGTAGGTAGGTTAAAGACAACCTTATTGAAAGCTATCCTAGTGGTAGCTGTGGAGAGCAGCCTTCAGGCTAAGTCTTGAAGGAATGTAAAGCAGCTTGTTTTACCAGTCTATAATCTCTTGAGTGACCAAATGAAAGAGCACCACACCAGGTATATATTCAAAATATATGTATTTATTACTAAACACACCCCTCTAGTCTCTTTATGAGGCTAGAGTTCGAAGTACATAGGTTATAAGATCTTAAATCACAGTAATAGCACAAATACACGTTTGGGCCCTAGGGGCGTACCAAACCATATACCAATAAAGTGATATGCGAACCACGACTGAACTAGACACTAGGCCTAGAGCCTCTAGAAGTGCTTGGACCACAAGGAACCACCCAAGGTAGTGACACAGGGGACCCACGGGAGACGCGTGCAGTGTAAATACACAACCGCGATACGCCGTTAACTTCTATGGAGAAAGTCGGGATCGGGAAAATAGAGGAAAGGGACACTTTAAAAGGACTAGGACAAAACCCTTTGAGATCTAGGACTTTGAAGAGTCTCTACCCACGGGAGCACCGGAGTACTCGTGTTACCTCACCCAGGGAAGCCGGGTGCATAGGTGCCTTTCGGGGTCGGGTTTCGTCGTCGTTTCTTATGGCGATCTGCTGCAAAGTGCTGCTGGCGACCAGGAGAAAAGTGTCCGGGTGGATCCAAGAGTGGATCGGAGTTCTGAAGAACCTGAAAGCAGAGGGGACAGAGTCTGGGTCACTAGCCAGTGACCAGGAAGGCGATGGACAGATGCCCACCGATGTCGAGTGCTTCAGGTGCGTTGACAGTCGTCTCGTTTCTGCAGCCACGAGGTCCAGGAGGCGTTGTTGGCGACCAGGAGCAGGATTCGGGCTGGTACACGATGTCTGTCGAGTGCTGCGGTGTCGGCGACCGGATTGGACCCAACAAGCCTTGGCAACGGCAAGTCTCGAGTAAGATGTAGATCGTCGATGGTGCAAACCAGCAAGGTCTGGGGAACTCACCCAGCGAGGGTAAGTCAGGGCAGGCCTGAAGCAACCAGGGGAGCCCTTTGGTTTCTTTAGAAAGTCTTCTGGGGACCCACGAGCCGGCTGGCAAGGGATCGCGAAGACACCTCAGGCGGAATCACTCAACAGGGGCCCACGGTCACTCAGGACGGTGTAGGCCTCTGATCTTCGGAGGGATTCCTGCTGGAGGTTGGGACCACACGTGGTCCAAAGCACAGGTTCGTAGAACATTGTGAAGGGGTTGCACTCGATAATAGTGCACGGTACCCAGGGGTCGCGGTTCCTCGTCACTCGTGGGGTCCACTTGCCTCAACTTCACTGGGGACTCACGATGGCCTTGGAGAAGTCAGGAAATCCACTTCTTGGGCTGCAGGGACTTCGGACTCCGGCGGGAGCGGCGTAGTTTGCGACCGTCGTTATCGTTTTTGGTGCCTGCCAAGCAGGGGAGTCACTCCTTGACCCCAAGGAGATTCTTCAGTCCTCTAATCGTGATGTAGAGCGTCGAAGGTCCAGGATTCAGTTTCAAAGTTTAGTCCAGGGATATCTAATCTTGCTGTGGCAAGGGTTCCCCATTTTAACTAGTAAAACAGGGAGGGACTAACTCTATGACCCCACCTATGGGAGGGTCAAGGGAGGGGGTGGCTACACCCACTTCCCTTTGTCCAGTTTCGTGCCAGAGCAGGGGCAGGTAGCCCCTGAGCTGGTTTGAACTGGCATATGCACAGAGGAGCCTTTTGCTCCCCCAGTGCAGGACTTCAAAGCACTCTAAGAGTGCACCCACCCAGCCCCAATACACATTATCCTGTCTGGGGAGGTGGTCACACCTCCCTGCAACAGGAAACCTATTGTCCAGGCCTCCCCTGCCGGAGTTTCGTCCAGCAGCAGGAGGCCAGACTTGTGTCTGTGGCAGCAGCATCCATTTTGTGATGCCAGGGCTTCAGAAAGAAGTTACCGGGTAAGCCAGAGTTAACATGTCTTTCCCTGTAGAAGGGTGGAATGCTACCCCCGCCGCCAGGATTGGCGGGGGGTAGTATTCCAAGATGTTTGACACCAAACACGACATGTTTAGGTGCAGCCATTCCAAAGTTAGCATTTTACCGCGAGGATATAATGCGCTTAAGAGTATATGGTCAGGCTGCACTACAAACAGCATCAGAGATGGTCTCCGAACGCTGCAGAGGGGCCCTGCTCATGCAGGGGCACCCTCTCACATAGGAACCATGCACTCTGCCTTTAGGATTGATAAGGCCTGCCTTAGGAGTGACTTATAGGTTTATATGTGTGTATGTATTTAGTGATATAGGTAACCTATATCACAGTAAGGGGTGCATGCACCACCTTACCCAGGCTGCAGTAGCAGACCTGTGGTGTCAGTTTGGATGGCCTTCCAGGGGTGGCATAATACATGCTGCAGCCCCTGGCAGGCCTCTGAGGTACCTATGCCCTTGGTACATAGTATACCATATACTAGGGACTTATAAGGGCACTCCAGATTCCAATCAGAGATGTGCCTAAGGCACATGGAAACCTTTTACAGAGAAAGCAGATAGACTGGGGCCCTGAATAGCAGGATCCCAGTCCAACTAAGTCATAAACCAGCAAAACACCATAAAAAAAATGGGGGCAACCATATAGTCAGATTCCACCTTCCTACATAACCCCCCCAAACGAAAGGAGATAAGGCTAACCTTGGCCAGTTGAGCCTATATTGACTAAGTGGCCATATAAGGAAGCACCTGCACTAGCATGGTTGCCCCCTATGTTATGGTCCACTAAGCAATCCCTCACCCTAAGGGTATGAGAGGGTCTCCACCATGGGGAATCACTACCTCTGGTGTGCTTAGGTAAAGTACAAGGCTGGTGAGGTGTCTGAGTAGGGAAGTGAGGCCCTAGGAATGTTGGCCTCAGCTTCCTCAGATCACTGGTCACCATGTATGCCTGTCTTTCCATGACTGAGTTGCACTTTGCTCTAAGGGTCAACCTTTGGCTGCCTACAGCTGGGGTTTGGGTCCCTTTGGATGGAACACTGGAGGGACATGGCAGGTTTGGAACCTTCTGGTCCCAGGTTTGCCCTTGCCTACCAGAGTCCTTCTGGGGAGGTCCCTACATAAAGGTATGGGGGATCCCTCAGTGTGTAGAGGAATTTTCACCTGGCTAGGGCTACTAGACTGGGTGCCCCTAATCTGCTGATGGGGGCTTCCTCTGGACAGGGGGTCCGGGGGGTCCACTGGCCTCCCTGACCTCTGCAGCCCTGGGCTGACTGAGGCAGGGTAGAGAGGGGCAGGTTACCTGCTCCAGACTGGGTACCACCTTGGAAGGGTCCTCTGCCATCAGGGGTGTGGCCAGGCCAGGCCTGACTACCTCTGTGGCAGTTCCTTCACTAGGGGTAGGGTCAGTTCCCTGAGGAGGCTGACCCTTACCTACTGTCTGGGGGAAGAAGACTTGTCTTCAACCCTTGTGCTCTCTTTTGGGGGAGAGTGGGCCATTCTTTCAGGCTCCATCTCTCCAAATTCTTGGGCTGGGGCTGTGGCCATCACAGCCCCACTAACCTTTGCAGGGACGCCCAACATCCTAAGATGGGTTTGGTGTTCAACTTCAGCCCAGGCTGAAATTTCCAAATCATTGCCCATCAGGCAATCTACAGGTAGGGTTGGGGACACTGCCACTCTTTTGGGCCTGTGACCCCCTCCCAGCTGAGATTGACTATGGCCATGGGGTGATCTGTTCTGACACCATCAATGTTGGTCACCTGGTATTTAAACTCAGGTAAAAGCTGGTGAGGGGGACTAGTTTCCCTGCCACCATGGTGACACTAGCCCCTGTGTCCCTAAATGCCACAGCTTTCTGACCATTAATCATTGGCTCCAGTCTGTACCTGCCCAATGCTATGGGACCCATGGTAAAGGTGGCAAATCCTATACCACCATCAGAGTCAGAGGAGTCTGTTGAGGGGTCCCTGTCTAAACTAGGGCCCACCTCTGTTCCTCTTGCAAAAGCACCTAACTTTTTGGGTGCACTACTCCCAACTGGAGGATTACTACTGGTAGTACCAGGAGGGGTGGTAGTAGTTGTGGGAGGAACATTTTCTTTATTGCCAATCCTGGGGCAACTGGGATCAGTTTTCCAGTGCCCAGGCTTTTACAGACATGGCAATATGGTTTCTTTTCAGGAGAGGAAGGAGTTTGGGACCCACCCCCAGAAGAGGAATTTTGGGGCCCTGTAGGGGACTTATCCTTAGATTTATCCCCACCTTTCTCTTGGGACTTAGTAGAATCTTTCTTCTGGTCACCACCCTGATTTCTAGTTTTTACTCTGGTTCTGACCCATTTGTCTGCCTTCTTTCCCAATTCTTGGGGAGAGGTCAGATCAGAGTCCACCAGATACTGGTGCAAAAGCTGGTTTTGACAATTATTAAGGATCTGCTCCCTCATAATCAAATTGTACAATCCTAAAAAGTCATGCACTTTGTTGCCATGTATCCAACCTTCCAGAGCCTTTGTAGCACAATCTACAAAATCAACCCAGTCTTGAGTCTGAGCTTTTTGGGTGTCTCTGAACTTCAACCTATACTGTTCAGTGGTTAGGCCAAACCCATCTATCAGAGCACTCTTCAAGACTGTGTAATTGTCAGCATCCTCTTCTCTTACAGTGAGGAGCTTGTCTCTACCTTTGTCTGCAAAGGAGAGCCACAAGATTGCTGCCCACTGCCTCTGGGGGACCTTCTGAACTTTACAGGCCCTCTCCAGTGCAGTTATCCATTTGTGGATGTCATCCCCACTCTGGTAGGGAGGGTCAATCTTGTTTAGGTTTCTATGGTCATAAGACCTGTCCCTATCTCTAGGGATATTGTTGCCACCATGGGACTCTAGTCCCAACTTTCTTCTCTCTCTAAGGAGATCTAGGGATTCTCTATCTAAAGCCAATTGCTTCTTCCTGATCTCTAGTTGAGTTTCCTCATACTGGACCAGTCTCTTTCTTCTCTCATGAGAGGATTCCCTCCTGTGAGAAGAAACAGAGCTCCCTATTGAGGTGCCAGAGTGGTTAGACTCCTGAGAAGGAGACCTAGACTTTCTGAGCACACTCATAATCCTTCCTGGGGGACAAAGGTGTGGTTCTCTAGATCCTCATCTTCATCTTCCCCAGAAGGGATTGGGTTTTCCAGGTCAGGGTCATTGTCACCCTCCTGGTCAGTTTCAGAGGGGGCTGGGGGTAGTAGTACCCCTGGCCCCTTCCTCATCTGCTGGCCCACCCTCTGCTCCTACCCCTTCAGTCTTTGAGGACTTACTAAGATCATAAGCCACCAACAACTCCTGGAGGTGTTGGGTGGTGGGACTTTGGCCTGTCCTTAATTTCCTCACGTTACACAAAGCTCTCAGTTCCAAGAATGGGAGTGTGTCATACTTGGAGGGGGAAGCTCAATGGCTTCCTGCAGGGCATCTCTAGATCCTGCTTTTAAAGACATTACTAGTGTGGTGTGGTGTATGCACTACCTACTCTAGTGTGGCCTACTAAACTCTCTTGAGTTGTAGAAAGGGTTGTGCTATCCCTTAACACACAACTCTAAGTTCAGTAGAACTTACTGATATTCTAAGCTTAAATTATATGTACCTTAGGTACCTTTAGTGGTTTTCAGTTGATCAATTCAATTGAGATTATCTGGTAAAACAATAGCAAGCTGGAATCCCACACGCTGCACACCAATGTGAGAAGTTGGCCTGGCATATGCTGTCCACTAATTATAGTGGGCACCTTGCACCAGTCCAAATCGACTCTTATGGTAGGTAGGTTAAAGACAACCTTATTGAAAGCTATCCTAGTGGTAGCTGTGGAGAGCAGCCTTCAGGCTAAGTCTTGAAGGAATGTAAAGCAGCTTGTTTTACCAGTCTATAATCTCTTGAGTGACCAAATGAAAGAGCACCACACCAGGTATATATTCAAAATATATGTATTTATTACTAAACACACCCCTCTAGTCTCTTTATGAGGCTAGAGTTCGAAGCTACATAGGTTATAAGATCTTAAATCACAGTAATAGCACAAATACACGTTTGGGCCCTAGGGGCGTACCAAACCATATACCAATAAAGTGATATGCGAACCACGACTGAACTAGACACTAGGCCTAGAGCCTCTAGAAGTGCTTGGACCACAAGGAACCACCCAAGGTAGTGACACAGGGGACCCACGGGAGACGCGTGCAGTGTAAATACACAACCGCGATACGCCGTTAACTTCTATGGAGAAAGTCGGGATCGGGAAAATAGAGGAAAGGGACACTTTAAAAGGACTAGGACAAAACCCTTTGAGATCTAGGACTTTGAAGAGTCTCTACCCACGGGAGCACCGGAGTACTCGTGTTACCTCACCCAGGGAAGCCGGGTGCATAGGTGCCTTTCGGGGTCGGGTTTCGTCGTCGTTTCTTATGGCGATCTGCTGCAAAGTGCTGCTGGCGACCAGGAGAAAAGTGTCCGGGTGGATCCAAGAGTGGATCGGAGTTCTGAAGAACCTGAAAGCAGAGGGGACAGAGTCTGGGTCACTAGCCAGTGACCAGGAAGGCGATGGACAGATGCCCACCGATGTCGAGTGCTTCAGGTGCGTTGACAGTCGTCTCGTTTCTGCAGCCACGAGGTCCAGGAGGCGTTGTTGGCGACCAGGAGCAGGATTCGGGCTGGTACACGATGTCTGTCGAGTGCTGCGGTGTCGGCGACCGGATTGGACCCAACAAGCCTTGGCAACGGCAAGTCTCGAGTAAGATGTAGATCGTCGATGGTGCAGACCAGCAAGGTCTGGGGAACTCACCCAGCGAGGGTAAGTCAGGGCAGGCCTGAAGCAACCAGGGGAGCCCTTTGGTTTCTTTAGAAAGTCTTCTGGGGACCCACGAGCCGGCTGGCAAGGGATCGCGAAGACACCTCAGGCGGAATCACTCAACAGGGGCCCACGGTCACTCAGGACGGTGTAGGCCTCTGATCTTCGGAGGGATTCCTGCTGGAGGTTGGGACCACACGTGGTCCAAAGCACAGGTTCGTAGAACGTTGTGAAGGGGTTGCACTCGATAATAGTGCACGGTACCCAGGGGTCGCGGTTCCTCGTCACTCGTGGGGTCCACTTGCCTCCAGCTTCACTGGGGACTCACGATGGCCTTGGAGAAGTCAGGAAATCCACTTCTTGGGCTGCAGGGACTTCGGACTCCGGCGGGAGCGGCGTAGTTTGCGACCGTCGTTATCGTTTTTGGTGCCTGCCAAGCAGGGGAGTCACTCCTTGACCCCAAGGGAGATTCTTCAGTCCTCTAATCGTGATGTAGAGCGTCGAAGGTCCAGGATTCAGTTTCAAAGTTTAGTCCAGGGATATCTAATCTTGCTGTGGCAAGGGTTCCCCATTTTAACTAGTAAAACAGGGAGGGACTAACTCTATGACCCCACCTATGGGAGGGTCAAGGGAGGGGTGGCTACACCCACTTCCCTTTGTCCAGTTTCGTGCCAGAGCAGGGGCAGGTAGCCCCTGAGCTGGTTTGAACTGGCATATGCACAGAGGAGCCTTTTGCTCCCCAGTGCAGGACTTCAAAGCACTCTAAGAGTGCACCCACCCAGCCCCAATACACATTATCCTGTCTGGGGAGGTGGTCACACCTCCCTGCAACAGGAAACCTATTGTCCAGGCCTCCCCTGCCGGAGTTTCGTCCAGCAGCAGGAGGCCAGACTTGTGTCTGTGGCAGCAGCATCCATTTTGTGATGCCAGGGCTTCAGAAAGAAGTTACCGGGTAAGCCAGAGTTAACATGTCTTTCCCTGTAGAAGGGTGGAATGCTACCCCCGCCGCCAGGATTGGCGGGGGGTAGTATTCCAAGATGTTTGACACCAAACACGACATGTTTAGGTGCAGCCATTCCAAAGTTAGCATTTTACCGCGAGGATATAATGCGCTTAAGAGTATATGGTCAGGCTGCACTACAAACAGCATCAGAGATGGTCTCCGAACGCTGCAGAGGGGCCCTGCTCATGCAGGGGCACCCTCTCACATAGGAACCATGCACTCTGCCTTTAGGATTGATAAGGCCTGCCTTAGGAGTGACTTATAGGTTTATATGTGTGTATGTATTTAGTGATATAGGTAACCTATATCACAGTAAGGGGTGCATGCACCACCTTACCCAGGCTGCAGTAGCAGACCTGTGGTGTCAGTTTGGATGGCCTTCCAGGGGTGGCATAATACATGCTGCAGCCCCTGGCAGGCCTCTGAGGTACCTATGCCCTTGGTACATAGTATACCATATACTAGGGACTTATAAGGGCACTCCAGATTCCAATCAGAGATGTGCCTAAGGCACATGGAAACCTTTTTACAGAGAAAGCAGATAGACTGGGGCCCTGAATAGCAGGATCCCAGTCCAACTAAGTCATAAACCAGCAAAACACCATAAAAAAAATGGGGGCAACCATATAGTCAGATTCCACCTTCCTACACTCCAGGTACGGCAGGCAGGCTTTAGGGCCCACCATAGCACAGAGTTGGTGATGCTATCGGTGTTGGATGAGCTCAGGCTTACGGCCAACAGGAAGAAGCCTTGTGCCTTAATTCTGCTAGACCTTACAGCCACGTTTGATACAGTGAATCATGACCAACTACTGGCCCGCATTCAGGATATGGGAATTTGTGGGGTGGTGCATCAATGGATCTCCTCCTTTTTGACAGACCGGACACAAAGGATCCAACTAGCAGACCCGCTGTCCAGTAAAGGTGCACTGACCTGCGGTGTTCCGCAAGCCTCTGCACTGTCCCCACTGCTTTTTAATATTTATCTTCAGCCATTGGTGGCAGCTCTGGCCCGAATGGACTGTCAGGTGTTTAATTACATGGATGACGCCCAACTGTTACTTCGAATCAACAGATCCCCTCAAGCCCAATCATGTGTACAGAGTATTCTCAGATATACAGTCAACTGGATGACGGTCAATTCGCTCAAAGTTAACCCTGACAAAACAGTGGTACTAGCTATTACCACGGAGAGTAACCCTTGGACTGACCTCTTCTGGCCACAAGAGTTAGGTGCCACACCCACACCAGCACCGGTTGTAAAGAGCTTAGGCATCAACATAGACACCAAGCTCACACTGTCAAATCAAGTGTCCACCGTGGTTGGGACCTGTGTGGGCCTGTTGAGACAAATGAGGAAATTGGCACCTCTCCTTTCAATCTCAACCCTGCGCACAGTGGTGTCGGCACTGATTGTGTCTCGACTGGATTACGGGAACGCCCTGTACATGGGGCTACCAGAGAAGCTGTTAGGTAAGCTGCAAGTAATAATGAACGATGCAGCAAAATTGATTTTTAAACTCCCAAGACGCTCACATGCAACACCTCTCCTGCAGCAGCTGCACTGGCTCCCCATCAAACATCGAGCCAGGTTTAAGGGCCTTTGCATCGCTCATAAAACTCTCTATGGGCAGGCTCCAGAATACATCAAGGATCGCCTTAGGAGCTACGTGCCAGGATGTACCCTTTGTTCGTCCGAGGCAGCCCTGCTGTCCTGCCCGCGATTCAATAACGCTACCATGGGCGGGTGAGCTTTCTCAGTTCTGATCCCCCACCTATGGAACAAGTTACCAGAAAGCCTACGTAGGGAAACCGCTCTTCTTCCATTTAGGAAGAAGCTTAAGACCTTATTATTCACCGAGGCCTGGGACCAACACACGCTCTGATCAGGGGTACTGATAGATAGCCGGTGGTAGGGTTCAGTCACTCTCTCATAAGCGTTAAGAGACCTGCAGGTGATTATGCGCTATATAAACATCAATTAACAATAACAATAACAACACAACACATAATAAAAAGTCAGTGCACCAAACTAATACAACAAACAACAATACATAACCACCTGTAACATACACCAAAGAACAGACAACAAACCACAACACAGTAGCTCAACTGACACATAACATAAACGACAACAAAACAACACAACACTCTAAGAAAACATTCAGTAACACACCAATTGCAACATGACACGAACACCCAACTGTACAGTACAACACAGCAAAATACCGTAAGATTGCAGTACATAATACATAAGAATGACAGCACAACAAACAACGATATTCAACAGCACAATTCATTTTAGGCATAACATAACTACTCATAATAAAAAACAATAACACAATACACATAAATACACAGAAATACAGTAACAGTGTGACACCACGACAAAACACAACTACTAAACACAATAAACAATACAACATAGAGTAGCACAAAATGAGCAACACAGCACACCAACAAAACACTCCCAAACAACAGTATGACACACTACTACAAAAACAACATGAGCAAAATAAAAGCAAAACACTAACAACATAACTCAAGCTTACCAAATTAGCAAATAAACAACACATTGATGCAATTTTATTGTGTTTGTGCAGTGTTTTGTTGTGTACTTTTTCTGATGTATTGTTTTGTGGTTGTGTTTTTGTAATGTTCGTGCTCAGTGTGTGTATTTTTGATGGACTACACATCATTCTTTGCGTACATGTGTAAATGAAACTGATTGACATGATGTTGGCATCTATGGCATGATCTTGGTAAACCAGAGCAGAATGGCGGAACTGACATAATGGTGTTGGTTCTTTACGTACTCCGTTCACCCGATGGTACATGATGGCAACCACTTCTGCCATGACGCTGGCCCCTGGGATTATATTGGCAATATTCTGGTATAATGGTGGTGATTCGAGATACAGTGAAGAACACATGCCAATCGGGAGTAGAAAGCTGCCAATGTGATTGATGCAACATTTCTTTTTTTTTTTTTTATTTCTTTTTATTAACTGTACCAACTTCGACATTGTATTTAGACAGTTTGTGTTACAGAGACGACAATGTTACAACATCACATTATATAGTACTTTCACAGAGGCAGTTTAGAACACTGAATTTATGGTGTTGGTGGCTCGCCAAGGGGGGAGATTAGGCGGAGCACATATATTCCCCTATATGCATTCCATTTGTCCCATATAGCAGACCATTTTTTGGGGCAACCACGTGCAATATACACCGTTTCTCTCTAATCATGCACCAGTCCATGTCCGCTTTCCAGGCCTCAATTTTCAGCAACACCTCTGCCCCCACAGCTGTGCAATATTTCTTTTTGCCACCATTACACCCAGGGTGACCCATAGTTTATCTTTGCTGGTCAAATCGGTAGGCCCCCATACGTTAAACAGACAGCGTTTTGCATCCGGCCTAATCACGGTGTCTAATACCTCTCCCATACATTCGTGGATCTTCTCCCAATATTTCTGTATTCTCCTACACTCCCATATTATGTGAATAAAGGTGCCCAGCACACCACATTTTCTCCTACATGTTCCATCCGTCACTCTTCCCATTTGGACAAGTCTGGGCCCTGAGACATAGACTCTGTGTAAAATTTTAAGTTGGACGAGGCGCAATCTAGACGAGATCGCTACTTTCCGTGGGGAGGCCACCGCTTCCTGCCATTCTTCATCATCTAGTTCTAGTCCGTCCCCCTCCCAGCGCTCTCGTATCGGTCCAAGGGGGTCTGTCATGTTATTTATTAACTTTTTGTAGGTCAGGGAGATTGCTTTTTCTGGGAGGTAGCCATCGAGCAACCTGTCTTCTAGTGGAGAATATTACGGGGGATGGTACCCTCTGGTAGGTTGGACTTTAGTGCGTGCTTTATCTGATGGTATCTGAAATATTCAGTACCGGCTAGCTCGTGTTCACGTTGAAGCGTGTCAAACGTCACCATCTCACCCTTAACCCATAGGTCCCCGATTTTTGAGATCCCTATAAGGTCCCACTTGTCGAACCCTCTTGTGCCCCCCATGTTGCCCAATTGTTCCGAGTCCGATAAGGGAGTGGCTAGTGTCAGTTTCCGGTCCCATCCCATGCTTCGATTCGCAGCGTGCCAGACTTGGACTGAGTGGTTAGTTGGACCAGTTAGAGTATACCTCCGGGGTCTGGAGTAAAGTGCCTTATTATAGTTCTCGCCCGGGAGAAGCCACCTGTCCATTCTATACCCGGGGTCGTCTCCTCCTCGGTATGTGCAATGATTTATAGCTGCCAGGTGTGAGGCCCAGTAGTACCTTTTAATATCTGGTAGCCCTATCCCCCCGTCATACCAGCTGAGCACCAATTTGTGCAACGCTATTCGGGGTCGGCCATCCCACAGTAGTTCCCTCTGTAGGCCCTCTATTTCCTTAAAGTATCTTGTCGGCACCAGGTCTGGGGAGTTTTGCAAGGCATAGAGGAAGCGCGGGAGCGACATCATCTTAAAAAGCGTCGCTCGTCCCAGTAATGAGAGGGGCAGCGTCTTCCAACTTGCTACATCACGCGTCAATCTTTGCAGCAGGGGAAGGAGGTTACGTTCATATCTGATCTTAGGATCTGCGGTGCCAAAGATTCCCAAATATCTGAACCCCACCTTCGCTACTTGTATAGGACAGCCCCAGGGTGGAGAGGGGGGTTCTCCGTATAGTACATAGAGTAGGGACTTGCTCCAGTTAATGGTGTATCCTGAGTTTTCCCCAAAGCTTGTAAAGATGTCGAGCACTACGTGGAGCGACCGTTTGGGGGGAGGTGAGGTATAGTAGGATGTCATCCGCGTATAATGAGATGCGGTCTTTCCATCCCTCCTTCCATTTTAGCCCCCTTATCCGTGGATCTCTACGGATCCATGCTGCCAGTGGTTCCAATGAGATGGCAAAGAGCAGGGGCGAAAGCGGGCATCCCTGCCGGGTCCCGCGGCCCAACTCGAATGTTTCCGATTTTTTATTGTTGACCACTACTTGCGCTAGTGGGGCCGAGTAGAGTAGTCTCACCCATCCAATGAAGTCGGGTCCAAAGCCCATCTTAGCCAAGACTGCGAAGAGGTAGGGCCACTCGATGTTGTCAAACGCCATCGTGGCGTCCAGTGACACCCCTACCGCGTCTTCCTGTATCGTATCTAGTCTACCTAGAAATCCATGCAGCCTTCGCAAATTTAATGCAGTGTTACGATGGGGAATGAAGCCCAATTGGTCGGGTGCACCAATTTGGTTATGACCTGTATCAAGCGGTTCGCCAACAGGTTCGCCAATATTTTGGGTTCTGCATTTAAGAGCGAGATAGACCTGTAGGATGAGCATTTATCCCTTGGCTTTCCTTCTTTGTGAATGGTGACCAAAGTTGCTACCCTCTGGTCCAGTGGGAGTATGCCTCGTTCCCTACTCTCTTCCAACATGGCTCGGAGCCGCGGAGCTATTGTGTCTGGTTTTAGTTTGTAAAGCTCTATGGGCAAGCCGTTAGGTCCCAGAGCTTTACCAGCTCGAAGGTGTCGTATCGCTTGTGCAATTACATCATTAGTGAGGGCACTGTCTAACGTGTGCCGCTCCTCTTCAGACAGCGTGGGCAAGCTGATGTCTGAAAGGAGGGCCCGTGAATCTTCTTCTGGCAATTCTGAGCTACTTAGGTAAACCCTCTTATAGTAGTCTGCGAATTCGTTGACTATAGCTTGTGGCTCCATTATTTTTTCGCCCGAGTCCCTCATTAGTTCAGGCACTAGCCTACTCGCCCTTTCCTTCCTATCCAACCAGGCTATCAGTTTTCCTGCCTTGTCTCCCTGGTCGTATATTCTTCCCTCTTTTTCTCTTCCTAGAGTCTTGGCCATCTCAGTGGCGATAGCTTTATATTCTTCTCTTTTTAGTTTTAGGAGGTGTATTTTCTCTTGGGTGTCATTCCCTTCCGTCTCTTCCTCCAGTCTAGTCTTCTAGTCGAGCTAGGTCCTTTGTTCTTTCCTTACATGCTCCAGCAATTGATGACAGGGCCTGTCCAGCAATAACCGCTTTAAATGCTTCCCAAAGAGTTTGGGGTGATTCAACCGATCCCTCATTCTCCTGGAAATAGTGGTCTAGCGCCTGCAATAGTGCTTTTTTAACTATGGGATTACGAAGATACCAGGGGTTAATGGGCGCTACACTTCCAACTGTTTTCTCCCCTAGGACCAATTGGGTCCACACCGGGGAATGGTCAGAGAACCCTCTAGCCATGTGCCTAATTTCACGTATGTTCGCTATTTGGGATGCGGGCACCAGCAGGTAATCTAGTTGGGAAAAGCTATTGTGCGCCCCCGAGTGGAATGTATATTTTTTGCTCTCTGGATGATATGTCCTCCATACATCTACTAGCCCTAGGGCGTCTAGAAAGTTCGGTAGCCATCTATGTGTATTTCCAATATCCTGTGGTGGCTATCGATCCATGGGGCCCGACACCACCGAGTTAAAGTCTCCCCCCACTATTATTTGTCCTTCTGGGAACGAGAGCATGATCGTACCAAGGTCTTTGAAGGTACGGCCCTGTAGGCCCGGTGGAACATAGACTGTGATTAATGTAAGTGTTTGGCCCTCCCACTGTCCCGAGATTGCGGCGTATCGTCCCAGCTCATAGTTCCAGGTGCGTTGTATGGAGAGCGGGAAGGAACGCCTATGCAGGATACCAGCCCCTCTTGAGCCCGTGGTGAAGCCAGAGTGGGCTACTAGGTTGTAACCCCATCTATTTAGTGCCTTACAGGTGTTGCCCACCAAGTGTGACTCCTGGAGTAGTACGACATCCGGGGATTGTCGCCTAATGTATTGTAGGACTACAGAGCGTTTTACTTTGTCCCCCATACCGTTGACGTTCCAACTCAGGAGCTTAAGGCTCCTGTCCCAATGGGTACTCATTATAGGTGGCGTGTTTAGTGTGTGTGTATCATCATCTCCGAATAGGTATGGTCGATTGAACTTGTGAATGTAATACCCCCCCCATCTCTCCCCCAACGTCCCCCCTCCCTGCTCCCCTGCACTCTGGGCTTAAAACTGCCCATCGAACAACTATGCAGAGTGCCTGTCGCCCAACTTGGAACTAAAAGTAGACTTGAGTGGGGTGATCTACTCCACCACTCCGCTCCTCTCCTCTAGATGTTCATAATTAGTCTCCCCTGTGGTGTGATCCATTTCCGCCTTGGCAGAGTGGCAGTATAGATTTATCATGTAACAACACTACCCTCTGATGTTACCAAACAAGCCAAACATGATTTATCCCTCATTGCAGGTTATATCTTGCCATAGTGTCAATGTCTATTAGGAACACCTTACTTTCTCAGCCCAGCCACTTCCTTAGCTGGGAAGGGTTTTACCTTCAGCATGCGCTATGTTCCTTCACCCCCCTCCAGCCCTCCAACAAGTCCGCCGCCTCTTCAGGTTGGTTGAAAAACCAGGCTTTACCATCCGCCTCCACCCGGAGACGAGCCGGAAACAGCATTGCGTATTTAAACCCTCTGTCTCTCAATTGTTTCTTTATTGCGCGGAATAAGCGTCTTTGCCTCTGTACATGGAGGGTGAAGCCAGGGAAGAAGGCGATTTCTGCGTTGTCGTATCTCAGTGGTGGGGCCACTCTGTCGTGTTGTAAGATGACATCTCGATCACGGAAATTCAGTAACTTCGCTAAGATAGGACGTGGGGGGGCACCCGGTTTGGGACATCCCCCAGGTACTCTGTGCGCCCTCTCAACCACAAAGAATTTGGACAAGCTCTTCGGCTTCATGTGCTTAAGTATGAGATCTTCGACAAACAGGTCAGTTGCCTGCCCCTCCGCCCGTTCTGGCACGCCAATAATACGCACATTGTTTTGCCTAGTGCGTCCTTCGTAGTCGTAGAGCTTCTCCTCTGCGAATTTCCGAAAGTCCTGCAACTCTTTGATGTCGCGTTGCATTTGTGATGCATCGTTGAGTAGGCTTGAGGTAGTAATTTCCATTTGCTTAACCTTCTCGCCGATTTTGGTTAGGTCCGCTCTAATGAGTGTCACGTCCGACGTTATTGTGTCTATTCTCGCTTCCAGGGACGATCGGACCCCTGAGATTGCTTCCATGACATCTTTTAAGGTTAGTTCGGGTGCGTCTTCCCCCATTGCGGCCGCCTTTTAGTCTTTAGGTGGCTGTTCTGGTGTTGCCGACTTTGGTTGGGTGTATTTATTCAATTTACTTTGTTGCGTCACCTTGAGGCCTCTTGTTCCTGATATTGCTGCAGTGTATGGCGTGTCCTCCAGTCCCTCTCGGCGGGGCAGTGAATTCCGCTGCAAGAGTGCTGCGGTCCCTTCCCTTTCCTTCGCCGGGGGCTTGAGCCGTGTCAATGATGAGTCATTGGGGGCACCACGGGATGTGGGGGGGGGGGAAATGTTGGCGGCGGGGGGGTTGAATTTACCACTTCCGCCGCGTCCCAATGTTGTGACCACGATGTGCTCTAGCAATAGTAGGTCAGTCCGGTTTCCAGCACCCCTTCCTCCCCGCCCGCAGCCCGCCTGCCAGTATCTATGCGGCGCAGCCTCTGCTTCCGATTAGGGCCACCCTTCTGCGGCAGGGCCTGTTGCTGGCTCACAATCCTCCCCTATTTCGGGTTGCCCCAGTTCACTCATCGGAGCCAGCCGGGGGCACGATCAGTCCTGCTACTTTGCTGACGCCCTTTGCGTGATCCTACGCCTCCTCTATGGTGCAGGCTGCTTGAGAGTGTACGCCTTCCCCTGTTGGTCTGAGTAGCTTCTGCGTGCCGGTTAGGTGGCGGTCCGGTGGCTGGCCTGCGTGCTTTTCCGATTGCACCTGGCTATGGATGTCCTGCGGCCCAGCCTTTACCTTCTACTTCTCCAGCCCGGGCCGGGAAAGGAGGATAACAGGCAACTGTTTGCGGCTCTGTGGTACGGGCCCGTGCACCCGCTGGGCTTCCGCCAAAACTGCTATTTTATACACAGCCCATCAATAGGTCTGCGCCCCCACACTCCTCCTTTCGACCTCCGATAAGGCCCCGAGCCGCGGTCCCCGGCTGTTACGGGCCAATTCTCTCCCTCAGCCTCGGGTTTTCACTAGAGGCCCCGGCTCCAAGGCCCAGTGCGGTCGCGGCTTCCTGTCGCCGTAACTTCCCTTGTATATACGTACGGGCGCCGCAGTTTCAGGAGCTACGATGTCCTGGGTGGTTCCGACGTTCAACCCACAGGCATGGGGTTCGGATTATTGTCCCGGATTCTGAGAAGGGCGCGGGTGTCTCGGGAGCCGCTCTACAACGCGGCCATTCCGCTCCGCAGCGTAGCCACGCCCCTGTTGATGCAACATTTCTTGACACTCAAGTGGGTACACACATGATGAAGCCAATTCCTGCTTCATGCTCACACTGACACTGTGATGGCAATTCTTTATATATTGTGACCATTGATGGTGTAATACTTGTACTATCTGAATCTTTGTGATTTAAGGAATATTAGAACATTGGAATATTGGGAGCTCCATTGAAAACAATGGAGTAGCTCCAGGCTTATAATGGCTGGTATAAGCCCGGAGCTCCAACATTCCAATGTTTCTTTGTTCACAGCTGTGGCTGTGAACAAAGGCTTCAGGGAGCCTGAGGGGATTTCAATCCCCTCGCGCTCCCTGGAGCCTTTGTTTTATTTGTTAGAACATTCTGCCCTCTAGTGGCAGAATGTTCTAATAGCCTTATAGCCCTTCGTAGCTGGGCTATACCGGCTATTAAAGTCCCGCTCCCTTGTTAAAAGCTTTAACGGTGGAGCGGGCCTTTAATAGCCGGTATAGCCCGCTACGGCGGGCTATAAGGCTATAACATTGACACCTCTGCCACGGTCTCGGCCTTTAATATTGTTGTTCTGTCTCATTCATCAGCCACTCATCTGTCCACTCACTCACTCATTCATCCAGCCATCCATCACGCACTCTCCCATTAATTATTCCTGCATTCAGTCACTCACTAATCCTACCGAGCACTCCCTGATCCATTCAAGCATTTATGCAGTCTCACCTTCGCACAACCACACACATACACGTGGCAAGCAATGAAGACTCAGGTGTCAGACCGAATGCCTTTGTCAATGTTTGTTCAATGGATGTCTAAGGAAGGGAACTTTTCGAAGCTCTCCTGGAGAGGGGGCGACTCGCTCTCTGCAACATGAGGCTGATATTAAAATATTGTACAGGGCCACCCTGGGGTCATGGCCGAGGGGAGAGAGGGAAGCAGGTGTGTCGGAAACAGGTGTTGGTGTTTATCAAGGTGCCGGATGCTGAACCCGAGCGCGTGACAAACTCGCAGATCCAGCAAGACGCCATTTGCAGCGAGGCTGAAGCATCCGCTTGCCCAGGCTCTGTCTCCAGGGGACTTCTTGAGGAGTAATGGGACACTTGTCAGCTTTGACCCTTTGCGTGGGTGCAGAGTTCATACTACGAGCAAAACCTGCTCCGCTGCCAACGCCCACTTTCGAGAGCATAAAAGGTGATCAGGAGTTCGGATGCGACCAGAGCCTCCAGGAGCTGCGGTCTCGGGGACTCTTTTTGCTCTGCCCGGTCTCTTAACTTCCCATCATGGCTTTCTTTTCCACCGTCGGTGATTACTGCTGCAGGATAACTGAAAGCAGTGAACGCCTACCAATAGCACAGGAAGTAAAGGAGCAGGGAACTGTCGAAACAGAGGTGGAAACTCCCGTGCTGAAAGAAGAGGTGAAAACTCCCGTGCTGAAAGAAGAAGAGGTGAAAACTTCCGTGCCGAAAGAAGTAGAGGTGGAAACTATCTTGGAAAAAGAAGTATAGGTGAAAACTCTCGTGCCCAGTGCTGGGCTTGGCTCTTCTGGTGGTGGTGGGGTCTCTTCTGAAGGTGGTTGGGTCTCTTCTGGTGGTGGTGGTGTTTCTTCTGGTGGTGAGGTCCCTTCTGGTGGTGGGGTCTCTTCTGATGGTTTTCTCTAGTGGAGGCTTCTCCTCTAGAGTCCATGATGGTACTTTAGTCGGCCAGATTAGCTTCACTGCCATTGAATCCTCCTCCGACTGTGGTGGCAGGGATACGAAGACCATGCAAAACCTGAAGGACCGCTTGGCCATCTACCTGGAAAAGATGCGTTCCCTGGAGCAGTCCAGCAAAGAGCTGGAGGGCAAGATCCGAGAGTGGTACGACAAGCGGGGGACATCTGCGTCCACTGCCGCTCATCAGGACTATGGTCACTTCTACACGACCATCGAGGGGCTGAGAGCCAAGGTACCGTGTGACATGCAGACAGTGCGACTTGTGTAGGGACAGCGCTTCTTATGTTTGACAATCTGTATGATTGACGCCAGCAGGAATAGGCTGCTAGCTCTAAGTATGTTTCTCATTCCTTTCCACAGCATCGTGTGCATTTGGTGAATTGAAGTGATGTTTAATTTAACCCCTTTTAGGAAAGTTTAGGGTGAATGTGTCCTAACCTGATAGTACATTCACTCCAAACGGTTGCTGAATGGCAGAGCTCTCAAGTTTTCAGAATTCATAGGAGTGAGGTCTAATTTACACATTTGGTGACATGATAGAAAGTTAAGGTACACAAACGTTGACATGAATGATAACATGAGAACTACCATGGGTGGAATGATAAAAAAGCAAATGTCACATAAAAGAAAATCTCAGCAAATATTTCCTAAAGTTGACTCATGCCCAAGGCCACTGGAATTAGGTGACTTTAATGCTGCAGCGTTTTCCTCATAATTGTGGATTTGCTGCAGTGGTCACACAATCCGTCACCAGCGGCATAATTTTCGGATTTGAATAAAAAATTGTTTCAAGCTTAAACGGATCAAAAGTTACTAAAAATGCAGCGACACATTTTGCCACACATTCGAAGGCCCTTCACAAAGGCTGACCATTTGCTTTCTGTTGCTTATTGTTGTATTTGGGTGTTAAACCCGTACTAATGAGATGACGCCTTTCCCCAGACACTGTTCATATGTAAAAATGACAACATAGTTAGGTAATACTATTACAGAATAATGAAATAATACTATCACAAAAAGAACTGCATTATGATGCATAATTTGCGTGCTGTTGCCACACAATTTAGACAACCCTCATCCTCCCCTGCCGTGTAATTCAGGTGGCCCTGCTCATGTTTGTCAACAATATTGTTGTAGAACTCTGATGCATCCAAAACGTATTTTCACTTTAATTTAGTGGGTGTGCAAAGGACCTTCCATTGTAGCGTAATTGCTTTTGAAAGCATTAGAGCTCCCGGGAGCTGCTTTGCACTCATCAGAGCTTTGAAGAGTTGCATTGGGAGTTCCTGTTCTACCCTTTTTATGAGCGGTGACATTTTACCTGTTGTGAATGAGAGCTCAACCAGACCTCCAAATGTGTGAGCCTCACTCACAATGAGTGACACTGGAGGTCTTTGCTATACAAGTCTCGAGACACAATCCTTTATCTGCAGTATAGGCGCTGCACATGCTGCTTGCATAATCACTCTTTCCTTTCTCGAGTGCAACATTGATAAAGTCATGTGATCTGAGGAAAGAGGCCTCAGGCGTTGCATTGCATTCATGCCTCTTATCACAGCTCTCAGTGGGCGAGTAATCATTCATACATAGCTTCCTGCTCCTTTTGCCCTGAGCAGAAATTTACAAAGAGTGAATGACGTCATGTAAATGCATTCCATTACACCTTAACTGTGTCTTGTTTCTGAAGAGTGTGAAGTTTTGTGGTTCTTGCAGCCAATAGAAGAATCTCCTGCAGGGAAGAAAGCTGGAGGCAGGAATGCAGCCAGACTGGTAGTATTTCATCCCCTGGAAGGGTTTTGGGGAATGTAGAGGAACTGGCAGGAAAAAAGGGCATTTTACGTTCGAAATCTCAGATCTTGATTCACAGAATCATGGCCAGTGGAATGTTCAAAATTAAAATTGAACTTACAATGGCAGCAAATCTACCTGTACGGTGAACTGGCTGCTGTTGCGTGGTTGTAGGTTTAGGGTCGCTAAGGCAGGGGTCAGGGTGATGGATGGAAGTTTTGTTATGCAAAATGAACAGTTGCGGCTGCTACCGAACAAGGGTGGTGGTGTGGAGGGAAGGGGGAGGGACGGAAGGAGGGGGAGAAATAATAATTTCTTTTTTAAAAAAGCACTTACCTATACAGTCGGCTGCCGCCTCTTCTTCCTCCGTATTCCGTCCTCCTTCCGCAGGAAGCACACAGCCTCCCAGAATCCCCTGACCAATCACAACACTGCCTTACAGCAGCATTGTGATTGGTCTGAGCACCCTGGTTCGGTGCTCAGACAACGGCTGGCAGGCTGTGCATGTTCTCTGTAGGACATGCAGAGTGCACATGAGGCTTTGGCCGGCCCGAGACGGCCGGCCAAACCATCATGCGCACTTTAGGTGCTGCCACCACTCCTCCCCTTGTGAAGCGGGGAGCCCAGCCATGCCCCCTGGCTTGAACTGCAAGCTGAATACAGAAAACAAAATGATAACGAACGTTATTATCATTTTATTTTTATATTCTGCTTGCAGTTCAAGCAGTGGGGCGACGCTCCTCCGCCTTAGCGGAGGAGCTGCCACTAAAAATTAAGCATACACAACCAAACATGCCTGCCTGTTGGTACTCATAAACTTATTGTAGGGCTTTTTCAATGTCCTGAAAAAAGATAGAAGTAGATGTCTATCCCTGGTGGAAAAGAAAAATGTACCCTTCCATATGTGGAGGGTTTTAAAGTAAATGGTTCTCTGTTGAAAAATATTTCCAATTGTAGGAAAAACCCATCTACTAAAGTATGGATTGATGACTGTACGCATGTAAACCTATAATCAGTACTTTTGCATATGTTCTCCTTTAAGGTTTAATGAACAGCTAAGAGCCACTGTAGGTGGTGAGCTTGTTATCTGGACAAGCAGGGACGCCGGTTGTGATGGCCTTGTAGGAGTTGCAGTTGGTTTTGAAGATGGTGCAGTCCAGCAAGAGAAGCCAGTGGAGTTCCATCAAGGTGGGGGTAAAATGGCCTTATTTCTTCAGGCCCTTCATAAGGCATACTGCGGCATATAAAATGCCATTTCTTGGGGGTCATTATGTAGCCTGGACAGCTGTAGATCAGAGCATTGTCACTGCAAAGAAAAGGGGCCCCCTGGTACTAATGTGAAGTTCACCTAGACAGGGAAATACATTTTGTAAATAATCTAGGGCAACTTCCAAAACAGTGAGAATCTCAGAACATGTCAGAATAGAAAATCATGACACTAGTGTTTAGAAAAATACAAAAGTAATTTATTTAAAGTTCATGATACTGTTAAAGATATAAAAACATGATAAATCTAATCCTACAGACACCTTAGTTTGAACAACATCCTAACTACACACATCCATCATACATTCATACTACACTCTATTATTCATATCGATATATATAATCTATTTGGAAATTATGCGAATCACAATTAGGTCAAAATTAATATAATGTAATATTTCAATGAAAACATGATTATTAGGGTGGTTTCCAGATTATCTCTACGCGCGTTTCGGCAGAACACTGCCTTCCTCAGGAGTTCCACCACCGAATGTTGTACTCTTCAAGAGAAAGCAAAAGGACTCCCCTCTTACCAGAGTGGTAAAAAATGTCCACAGGAGAAGATGTAGGGTAAATAAATATGAGAATATCCAGGTTCAAACCCAATATGATGGTAGATGATGAATACCTAAAAAGGAGGTAGAGCCAGAAATCCCCAATTTGCGTATTTACTTCTCATACGAACACCCAAGAATTACGGACGCTGTGAATTGCAATTCATAGCGTCCGTAATTCTTGGTGTTTCAGTCTATGTGACCGATACCAGTGAAAGAGCTGTCTGCCTGATTTCTAGTGTGACCGCATCCAGCACATGTTGTAATATTCAGTGGATTGGCAGCTCGTCCATCTAGCCAGGATTCTCCTTTTTGGCAGCTCAAAGGTCTAGAGGTTATAAGAGAAGATCTCTCACCTCGTTTCTTTCAACATATTCAGGTTTTCCTTCTTTCCTTGTTGTTGGTACCAATTTCGGCCTGTAGCGGACTTATATATTCCGTCCTCGTATGAGAAGTAAATACGCAAATTGGGGATTGCTGGCTCTACCTCCTTTTTAGGTATTCATCATCTACCATCATATTGGGTTTGAACCTGGATATTCTCATATTTATTTACCCTACATCTTCTCCTGTGGAAATTTTTTACCACTCTGGTAAGAGGGGAGTCCTTTGCTTTCTCTTGAAGAGTACAACATTCGGTGGTGGAACTCCTGAGGAAGGCAGTGTTCTGCCGAAACGCGCGTAGAGATAATCTGGAAACCACCCTAATAATCATGTTTTCATTGAAATATTACATTATATTAATTTTGACCTAATTGTGATTCGCATAATTTCCAAATAGATTATATATATCGATATGAATAATAGAGTGTAGTATGAATGTATGATGGATGTGTGTAGTTAGGATGTTGTTCAAACTAAGGTCTCTGTAGGATTAGATTTATCATGTTTTTATATCTTTAACAGTATCATGAACTTTAAATAAATTACTTTTGTATTTTTCTAAACACTAGTGTCATGATTTTCTATTCTGACATGTTCTGAGATTCTCACTGTTTTGGAAGTTGCCCTAGATTATTTACAAGATCAGAGCATTGTCACCATTCAGATGCAGGAGTACAAGACCTTTCAAGTGCAGCTCTGAAGTTGCTTTCTGGAAGGAGCCGTATCTCTATCCAGAGATACCCGATACTAGACCTTTGATTCACTTGAAGATGAGATTAGTGTCCAGGATGAATCAGTGTCATTTGGCCTTGGGTGAAAGCTGGGGTTCAAATTCCTGCAGGTTCTTGTTGTTGAGCCAGAATTGGAGCAGTTGTTACTTCTTGTTTTTGGCCAGTAGTAAGGATTTTGTTTTGTTGGTGTTGACCCTAGAGTTGGTACTTCAAATACAGACTTTAATGAGGAGTAGGCAGTGATTATGGCATTGAATCTCTGGAGTGGAAGAGACTTTCAAGTAGACTTATATGTTGTAGGCTACATAAATAATAATTACTTAAGTGATGCAAATGTGTACAAGTTAAAATCATTGTCTTCATTCAAGCCTAAGCAAGAATTGCACGCGTTGGTGGTATCTAGGAGTGTGCTTCATGTCAAGGATCAATCCCATAGATATTTATATGGCAATTATGTAAAATTCTATAACATAATTTAACAGAGAATCACATCACATCAAATCTCTTATCACAACATTGAAAGACATCTCTTTGCATAGCATTATGCCACATCACATTATATCTCCAGCAGAGCATCGCATCATATTTGTGAGCATCAAATCGCTGTTTTTGCTCTACAGCATATTTGTCTTTGAATTTATTTTGACAACATCTGCTGTGTTTTCGCTTAAAACCCCAAGTGGGTTATTTGGAAGCAGACACAGTAAACGCTGGCGGTTGGGGTTAACCTTGGCGGCGGCGCTGGACTTCCGCGTGAGACTGCGGCATGCAGAAACCAAACAAACAGAAAAAAAGATAAAATCCGGAGCCGGTATTTTTTAGATGCAATGGAATGATGGCTTATGGGCCAGTGGAAAGTCTACATCCCCCGAAGGTGGCAAGTGAGACCATTTAAATGTAGTTTTTTTTACAAAAAAATTCGGTAAAAGATCCTGTCGTCATCGTTTATGCTAAACGCTGGCTCGTAACTGGAAATCATTCTTCTTTGTTACCGCCCTGTCGCCTTTTTCGCTGGCCCATCCGGACTGGATCGGGTACTGGCGGCGTTATACTGTCTCCTTTGTTTAGTCGTGTAAGCACTTTTTTTCCATTAGGGGCTTTGGAAATGGCGGCGCGTGTTTATTTTTGCATCGCGCTTTCACTTAAAGTGAAAGCGCGATGCAAATATAAACAAGCGGCTGCCTTTGCGCAATGGCGACAGCTCGTCCGCTATATGAAAACGCATAAATAAACAAGCATTTGCAATGCAATAGGTCTCGCATTTACGCGAGTTTGCGCTATTGGCACTGTAAATGGCAATGCCTTTTATTTATGTTTTGGTTTTCAAAACATAAATAAAAGGCATTGTCATTTACAATGCCAGTAGCTTAAACTCGCGTAAATGCGAGACCTATTGCATTGGAAATGCTTGTTATTACTCCCCCTAGCCCTCACTTTCTATGGCAGCAGCCCCCACTGCAAATACCATCTCTTAAAATTAGCATTGCATTGCATCAGATTTCATAATAAAGCATGACATGACACCTCTTAGCACTGTATCACTTCACACAGGATCACATTTTAGCATAGTCCCACATTAGGTCTCATTGCATACTATCACATCCGATCTCTTAACAGCATCACACCACATAGTTTAGAAACGCATCACATCACTTAGCAGAGTATCACATGGAATCTATTTGTAAGATGCACGTTGGTCACCACTGTAGTGTTTGGTACAGACAACAGATGTTTGTTAAAACAAAACTTTCCTTAGGCTTCCATTACGAGTGTCCGGGATGGTATCCATGAGGGGTACTGATAGGGCCATTCTTGGTTTGCTGATGTCACCGATCCAGGAACTATGGAAGCTCTATACGTGATATTTTCTGGCCCGGTTCCGGAGATACCGGCCTTGGCGCCCCAGTTCCTTCAGCATTTAGAGAGCAGAAGAAACTCCCCTCAGATGAAGAAAAATAAGCTGCCATCACACCGCCCTCTTCCGCTGCAAACAAAAGCCCCTCACCCATTTACGATCTGCTCCAAGCTGAGGATTTTGGCCCCATGTTTCCTCTGGAATGTGGAAGAACATGCAGCATTGGACCGGCTAGTGCCAGGTCTGCCTGTTGTTCCCCATTCCAGGGGAAACAACTTGTAATCCCTGTTACTGAATTGTATTGCGCCGCGTCACATATATTAGCACACCATGGCACTGCATTGCTTAGCGTCATGTCTCTTGCCTTAGCATCTCATGGCAAACAATCTCTTAGCATCACTCCCATAGCATGTACCGGAGGTTGCTCCACATGCATCTCCGAGCGGTGCAGAAGCACAACAAAGCGAGGGGTTATTGTGAAGGCCAGGTAGGCAGGGCGTTTGGTTATTGCGTAATTGCGGGGGGCTGTCAGTTTAGTCTTCATGTATGTGTGTGTGGTCGAGGGGCTATAAGTCCGTATAAGCGATGCCCATGAGGATCAGGCATGTGCTTCTATCATGGAGCAGATGCCAGAAGACATACGTAGCTACGTTGAAAGAAGTATGTCAGACAGCTTAGGTTTCCCCCAAACAGGGACAGACAGAACTCTCTATGGTGTCCAGCAAGTGACCTTGGCAGAGGTGAAAGTGTGTGAAATTATGGGTACTGTTATCCTGAGCACACATGGGGGAGGGGGGGGGGGGAGGGGGGCGGTCAATGAGTGTGGAGTGGAGTAAGACGCATAGGTAAAAGAAAACAATATTCTGTAACTATATTCTTGGACTTTAGCTTAGAGGTAACTGCATGTATAATATAATGGACACTACTGTAATGAAAAACAAATGCATTTGCAAATGCAATTTAAACTAATCTCCACAGTGTGGGAAACCTCCTCCTTTCCTTTTAACCTGAAGCAGCTATGGTTGTTATGAACAGGTCAGGAAGGTTAATTTTTACCAAAAAGTATGCGGCTGCCCGCGGCCCCCGCAGGGGGCCCCCTAAACGGGCGGCCCCTTTAGTGCCATTTGGGCACTTCCTACCCACGGCGAGCAGACAAGCCCCCGCCGCGCACGGCCTTTGGCCATGCATGACTGGGGGTTGGCCGTAGGCCAGGCCTTACTGCCAACACCCCACAGTCATCAACCTCCCCTGCAGTGCACGGCCGTCGGCCTCACGGACAGAGACGTTTTAAGGCATGGGCAAAGTGGGCTCTGGCCCAGGGCTGCAGCTTTTCCGGGGTCCCCCTGATAGCACCAGCTCTGTTTTGCAGAGAGTCTTTCCCTGATTACCTTGAATAAGTCTTCAACATATTGGTTTAAATACCATTTTCCTTTGATTTGTTTTAATGTGGGTGATGTGTGAGAGTCTATTACAGACATTTTGCAAAGAAATGTTTTGTTTATGATTAATGCAACATTCATAAAAAAAGTTCTTTTAGATCAAAACAGGACCTCACATATGAGAAAGGGGCGGGTGTCACAGAGATTATTTATAGTAATGTTAGTGACCTGCTGCTGTGTTACAATATTGAAAACACACTTAACTATCCCTGAATATTAGATCTAAACATACTTCAAATTTGGAAAAGTGGACCTGTGCACTTTCACTGACCTGGCCAAAGACGGCATGAAAGAGTTGAAATTGAATCATAAATTCAAAGCCGTACCGAACAGGGGACCCCAAAATACATTTGGCCCAGAGGCATCCAACCCTACCGGAAGCAGCCAAACCCCTATGCATGGTACAGTGTGGGGTTGGCTGCAGGGCCTGGCCTCTGAGCAGCCAACCCTACATGACTCACGGCTTCTGCAGCACTAAAATGTAAAAAGTGAGTCTATTGCTTTATCAAGGGGTGAGCATATCAATATATACAAAGCACCCCTTTCATCTTCAAAAATCACGTATCATTTCATTTAAATGTATATTTAATTAATATACAAAATGCAATGTTTATTAATATTGATTACTTAAAAATATTTAATAAACTTTTATTTAAAAAAACATGTGACTCCTTTAAAAAAATAGTTTTAATTACATTTTGTGGGTAAAATTTAAAAATAAATACTCATACTTGTTTTGTTACAAAAAATAAAAAAACATGTCTGTGACTCTTTATTTTCATATTTTTCATCCCTAAAATTCAATCATAAGAATAACTACTAGAGATCCTTGTATATTTTGGGTATATCTTCAGGCCATATAAAATGCAACCCCAGTCCCTAAATGGCGCTGTATTCCCAGCTGTAGAGCAAAAGCTCCAGCCTGGGCAATGCTTTGAAAAAATATGGTAGGTTCTCCTGGGGTAATGGATTCAGCCCCCCCCCACAACACTAAAACAAATGTTTGGTGGTGCCCCGCCCCTTCAACAGACATCATAAAAAACAAACCCAAAAATTAATTAGCCCTCTCAGGGCATTATGGGGTGCTCCATAAAGGAACAGTAAGTAATAAATGAGCATTTGTGGCCACTCCTTTATATTCACTTTTTGCATTATTTTCATTTTTTTCTGAGTGTCCCGGTCACACCCGAGATACCCAATTTTGTCTTTTGTTAAGGCCAGCAGCGGGTGCTCTTGGGCCCCCATGGCCCTGCTTGCTCGCTGCAAGCAGCCACATTTCTTGGGACCACGCTGGAGCCAGCTTTTTTTATTTAAGGATGCCCCGGTACCCAGGAGGGGCATCCCAGACCATTATTATTGTTGGAGGCCATGGGGGGAGTGCCAGGATCCTTGCAGTCCTCTGTCTACCTACTTCTGCAAGAGTCGGTTTGATTATTTTGTTTTTAAGTAGACGTGTGATATAAGGAAACCAAAAATGCATTCTCTATAGAAACACGATCCTAACTATAACTATGAATTGACGACTGTGACTGGGTTATATATATATATATATATATATATATATATAATTTATATTTATATATATGTATATATATATATATATATATATATTTATATATATATATATATATATATATATATATATATATATATATATATATATATATATATATATATATATATATATATATATATATATATATATATATATATATATATATTACCTACTGGCGGTCGCCAGTAGGTAGTTATAGTTGGGACCTATTTTCCATAGGAAATTCACAACATTCTATTCCCAATAACTTTGGCGCCGGTCGACGAATCTTGGCGAAATTTTCAAAACTCGTGGGGCGCTCCGGTCCGCTCCTATCTTGAAAGTTTCGGGGTGATTCGGCAAGCGGGGGCCGAGAAAAAAGGGGGGTCCCAAACGTGTTTTCTCCATGTTATTTTCCGTAGGAAACTTTAGACAAAGCTACAGCCCGAACTACTGAACGGAATTACACCAAATTGAGCATAAAGGTAGCCCTTGGTTCAGAAAGAGCCCTTTTTGTTAAATGGTGTAAATCCGTTCAGTAGTTGCTGAGAAATTAAAAAAATAAGAGTCAGAAAATCAATTTCCCATAGGGAACTTTGTGCAAGGCTACAGCGGAAACTACTGAACGGATTTACCCCAAATTTGGCAAAAGGTACTGCTTGGCTCAGAAAGCGACCTTTTCAAAAATGGTGTAAATCCGTTCGGTAGTTTTTTAAATATTAAAGGAAAAAGAACTTTATATATCTGGGCGGAGCCTAACCACACGTCATCGTGAGATCAGATTGGCTGTCAGCACTTCATCCAAGAAGTGTTGGCAGCCATCTTGGGACCAATATACATGATAGCACCCCAATGAAATGCATTGTAGTGAATAGAAGATTTTGAGGGTCACCAAAAGGAGAACTATTTTCTAACTTGAAGGAGCTGACCTGTTTGGAACCTTATCCCGTACCTTGGTCAGACCATTTTTTGATCTCCCTCCAATGGTCTCCTAGGTCTACTCCCCTGTCCACTTGTTCGGCAAAAAAATTAAGTCGCTGTTGGTCTAAACTTCCTGTGGAACAGTGGGCTCTTGCACTGGACACCATGAGACCATCTCTTGATCCGGATCCTTTAGTAGCCAACGATGAATTTAACAATTGGATCGAGAGCTCTTTAGATGTGATTCTTCCGAAGAAGATCACTTATATTAAAACTGGACCTAATAGGACAGCCTGGTATACACCTAAACTCCGTGCGCTAAAACAGACCTGTAAAAGAGCTGAGAGATCTTGGAGGAAAGATTTCACCTCCCCCAAGAAAAAGGAGTACAGAGAAACCATTAAGATGTATAAGACCGAGATTAGAAAGGCTCAAGCTCACTATTTCGAAGAGAAAATCTCCTTGGCGGCAAACTCCCCCGCAAAACGTTTCGCATCGCTAAAAAACTTAAAAAAATTCCCGTCCCCCCTGATACTCCTGAAGTAACACCCCATCGTTGCAACGAGCGTGCAGAGTTTTTCTTCAATAACGTCCAAACCATCAGTAGCATATTTCCCATGATCGACCCTGACACAGACCCGCTTTGTATGGATTGTATCGCTCAGAGTCATGAATATGTGTTAGAAGTATTTCCTCCCTTAAATGAGGAACATTTTCGGACCATCTCTGCACTTGTCAGGAGTGGTTCACCCACTGATCCGGCCCCCCCCAAAATGTTGAAATCAGTGGTGGATTCAGTCGGTCCTGTTATGGTGGACCTGATTAACTCCTCACTTTCTCTCGGGGTGGTGCGCCCCTCATGGAAGAACGCAATGGTAAAAACCTTATTGAAAAAGCCGAGCTTAGATCCCAGCTGTCTTGGTAACTTTCGGCCCATTTCTCTTCTTCCATGGGCCAGTAAAGTGACAGATAAGTATGTGAACTCAGTGTTATCTAGGCATTTGGAGGATGGCAACCTCCTCCACTCGTCTCAAATGGGCTTTCGCCCTCGTCAAGGAACCGAGACGGCACTATTAGCTGTCGTTGAAGAATCTAGGAAATTCCTCGACGCAGGAGGATCGGTGGCCGTGATACTCTTAGATCTTAGCGCGGCCTTCGATACGGTGAACCACCGTATCTTGGTCCAACGACTCCATAAAATAGGTGTGTCCGGAGTTGCCCTGAAATGGTTAAGCTCCTTTTTAGAGGATAGATCTTTCCAAATTTTTGAGGGTGAAGACATCTCAGATTCCCGTCCTCTGCATTGTGGAGTGCCTCAGGGCTCGTCCCTGAGCCCCTCCCTTTTTAACGTGTATATGGCCCCCTTAGCCGATAGTGTCCTTCCCTTTGGAGTGCAACTCGTCACTTATGCTGACGATACGCAATTAGTGATCTCACTGAACCACGCAGACAGAGCCTCTTCTTGCCTGCTGCCTTGCCTCGAAGAAGTTGCCAGATGGATGACGTTGTCTCATCTTAAATTGAATGGCGACAAAACGGAGCTTATGCTCCTTGGCAATAATTCCCCCAAGGAAATAGATTCCATCTGGCCAGCCTGTATGGGTCCCAAGCCCATCCCAAAAAAGGAAATAAAGAGCTTAGGCTTCTGGCTTGATGAGGAGCTAAGCTTCAAAATTCAAGCCAGAAAAGTGGTCTCTACTTGCTTTGGCATACTAAGACTACTTCGAAAGGTGCTACCGCTACTCCCTTTCCAAGCAAGAAAATTGATGGTTCAGGCTCTAATATTGTCTCGATTGGACTATGGAAATGCCCTATACCTGGCTGCTCCTAGCTCGGTTCTGGCGAAACTCCAAGTCGTACAGAATTGTGCTGCCAGAATTCTGGTAGGGCTCTCTGGCCGTCAATCGGCCAGATCTGCCTTAAAAGCCCTCCATTGGCTTCCGATCAGGGAAAGGGTCCATTTTAAAGCCCTGTGCATTTTTCACAGGGTGCTGAAAGGGAGGGGACCAGCCATTATTTCTTCCTTGGCTCATCCTTACCGAGCCAATTGGCGGCTCCGTTCCGATGATCTTTATTTAGCCAGAATCCGCAGGGCCAGAAGTGGTGGCCGACTGTTTTCATACAATGCAGCCAAACTCTGGAATGCCCTTCCTTTGCGGCTTCGTGGGCAATCTAGTCACAATATCTTTAGGAAGGACCTGAAGACCTGGCTTTTTCCTATCTAACCCGTTGTAGTTAATTTGGTGTCCGACAGCGCTGGGATGCCTCCGGGTAGCTACGCGCTCTAGAAATGTTACCTCATTCATTCATTCATAACAGACTTTAGTTACATTAGAATTCATTTGTTGATGGTACCATACTAATTTTAGGAATTGTGGTGTGTTCTAGGGTGATTTTACCCTGTGAAAAACCTTCTGCTGGGATTTCATGAATCATGTTTGAGAGAAAACAATTTTCTCATGCTTGTCCCACAGAGGTTTGGAAGGTGCTCCAGAAGCTAAAATGAGAGCATATTTTCTGTAAATTCACATTATCTTTCTCAGTCATGTGAGAATGAAGTCTGACATTCTCAGTAAAACATGTAAATCCAACAAGGGCAGAGACTATCAGTTGATTCCTTTGTGTTCTACTGCAGCTTCCCAGAGTGTTCTAAAGAACAACTAGAGCGCTAGCAGCCTTACCTATGACAAAAGTATGGCACACCTGAAGCCATCTTGATTGGAATAAACTGGTAACACTTAAAACATTTAATTTAAAAAGGAACAAAATGATGGGGTTCCTTTTGTCATAGAAATTATGGTTAGTGCTGTAGAAAGAAAAATTAGGACATGTTTTAAGTGAGATCTCAAATATCTTCCTGTTATATTTCAACAGGAGCAGCCTGCCAGGTGATTCCTTTGTGTTCTACTGCAGCTTCCCAGAGTGTTCTAAAGAACAACTAGAGCGCTAACAGTCTTACTTATGAAAAAATGATGGCACACCTGAAGCCATCTTGATTGGAATAAACCGGTAACACTTAAAACATTTAATTTAAAAAGGAACAAAATGAGGGGTTCATTTTGTCATAGAAATTATGGTTAGTGCTGTAGAAAGAAAAATTAGGACATGTTTTAAGTGAGATTACAAATATCTTCCTGTTATATTTCAATAGGAGCAGCCTGCCAGTTGATTCCTTTGTGTTCTACTGCAGCTTCCCAGAGTGTTCTAAAGAACAACTAGAGCGCTAACAGTCTTACTTAATACAAAATTATGGCACACCTGAAGCCATCTTGATTGGAATAAACCGGTAACACTTAAAACATTTAATTTAAAAAGGAAAAAAATGAGGGGGTTCATTTTGCCATAGAAATTATGGTTAGTTCTGCAGAAAGAAAAATTAGGGCATGTTTTAAGAGAGATCTCAAATCCTCTTCTATTTCATTAGAAAATTCTGACATGCAGACTGAAACAATCACTTTCAATACCAGCAGTAGACTTCCAGTTAACTCCCTGGTGAGCAGTAGCTTTACTACAGTGATCTAATGAGCAACTAGAGTGCTAACATTCTGAATTTATGGCAAATGTGTGACACATCTGAATGCCTTCTTGATGGAATCAAAGTAAAAACTGAAAGCATTTCCTACTGAGGAGACTGCAGTAAATGAGGAAATTAGGAAACTTCATAACAAATAAGTATCCCAAGATGGCCACCAAAGAAAAAAGAGCCCAAATGTAGCACAAATATCACCCACATGTAGCCCACATATAGCCCAATGACAGAAGTGTGGAAAACACTTTTTATTTTTAGTTTTTTTGCAGTTTTATATAGTGCAGACTGGTCAGGTATTGGAGCGTTGCATCTTACTTGGACCCCTTATTGCGTATTTTGCACGAAGTACATGAGATTGATCTTGCGAAACATTGAACTTTACTATTCTGTTAACCTGAAGTTGCTCTGAACCGGGCTTTGTAACACCCATTTTTACCTACTGGTTTTAATTAATTCTCACTGTATTGTATTAAGAAAGAGGATTTACTGTTTTTATGTACACTTTTATGATCTATGTTTCTAAATCAGATCGAATAAAGTTTAATGAATGTAATTGAAGTCTCCCAAGATAGCCACCAGAGAAAAATGAGCCCAAATGTAGCACAAATATCACCCAGATGTAGCCCATGTATAGCCCAATGACAGAAGTGTGGAAAACACTTTTTATCCTTTGTTTTTTTGCAGTTTTATATAGTGCAGGCTGGTCAAATATTGGAGTGCTTTACATGAGCATTGGTTACATCATACAAGGACAAACTCATTTTGGTTGTAGGCATGGGGAGATTAAGTTATTTGACCAGAATCACAGAATGACGAGCTGAAGCATAAACTCCAACTTGGTAACACCACATTTTCTCCCCTAAGCGTAACATTTAATCAAGTGGTCAACTGGATAAAAAAACATAGAGATAACAAATAATTCAAAAGTGATTTGCCGCTATTTGAGAACTGTTTGGCTCAGAAAGCGACCTTTTTAAAAATGGTGTAAATCCGTTCAGTAGTTGCTGAGAAATTGTAAAAAACAAATATCGATATCTAGAGGCGCGGTGGATCCGCGAACCCTCCCGACCACGAGCTTCATTTTAATTGGCTGCCAACACTCCAAACCAGGAAGTTTTGGCAGCCATCTTGTGACTCGGTAGAACCGAGTAACAAGAAAACAGGGAAACAAAGGTGAAAAAGAAGAAAAGGGGGCAGGGTAGAAACACCCTGACCCCCTAGGCCTGCTCAGGGGGACCCCCAGGGCCAAAAAAAGCATTTTTTTAAAAAAAATTGGCGAAATTCGCGCTGGGGTCGCAAATCCCGCCGAAATGTAAAAAAAAATGAAGCGCGGGATACTGCGCTTCATTTAATTGAGACCCCCGGGTGGGCCAGGTCCCGGGGCATTGCCAACAAATATATGCAGGGCCCGCGGGGCCCCCGCAGCCCCGGGGACCGCCACCTCCCGGGGCTTGTTTTTTTAATGTTTGGGGGCCTCCAAGGCCCCCCAAGCCCCGGGGACCGCCACCGCCAGGGCTTTTATCAAATAGGGACCCTCAGGATTCAAGGGGAATTAATCCTCCAACTTACCCTGAGCACTACTGATGCAGTCCAGCCATCGCCCTGTCACTACCCATGCACTCCTCCAATCAACCAGCGAGCACCATGTACTTATCCAATCACTCCGCCAAAACACAAGCACTTATAAATTCACCATCCACTCTCCTTGCAGTACTCTAATCATCCAGTCAGTACCCATGTACTCATCCAATGACCCAGGCACTAACTCATGGCAAATACAGAGGAGGTCATGCTAATCACAGGGGTACCCCAACGCATAGTGTTCCCTAGTGTATGTAGGTGTTTTCACTGTATTCTAAGTGTCTTTTACCACCAGAGACAGAGTCAGTTACCACCAGTACCCATCAGCAAAAAGTTGGGGGCACAGGAGTACTTTCTACTCCTCTGTTGGTTCTTTCTGCACATCTCTTCCTTCTTCTTGCACATTTCTTCGTCTTTCTGGACTTCTGTTGCCTCTTTCTGTATTTGTCTTCCTTCTTTCTCCGCTTTTCTTCTTCTTTCTTCACATGTCCTACCTCTGTAGGCATAGTTAGAAACTAGCATTTAAAAAACCTTTGAAATTCACTTAAAAACCATAGGTTTCAGGCATGTTATAGTTAGAAATTAGCATTTAAAAACCTTAGAAATTCACTGAAAAAACCATAGGTTTTAGGGAAAGTTATAGTTAGTTGGACATTTCACTCGTACAAAACCAGAAAATTCCCCCGTTATAGTTAGTTCAGCTAACTATAAATCGCGCCCCCGCAATGCACTGCTGATGACGTCACATATGACATCACTCATGACATGGTCAGTGACATCACTGATGACATCACTGATGACATCTCAAATGACATCACTGATGACATCATCCATGTGATAATTTGATGCATCTTCTCACACCCTAATGTAACCTTTGATACACCAACTCTAAATAACAGACTGCCATTCTCAAAACCATAGACACTCCAGCAGCAATAACTACATACCCACTCACTGATTCTTAGGTCTAAACACATATCCACTCACTCACCCGTACAGTCACTCATACTTACAATCACTCAGTACAGGACTATCATATGCACTCATACGCCTATATAGACACTCACACACCACCACTCATCCATAGAGGTACTCACACACCTAGTCAGTCATGCAAATAATTAATCACACTCCCATTTACTCACCTATACAGTTATACACACACCAGCTCACTTACTCATACAAATACTAGGACATTCTTACGCTCTTATACAATCACTGATACAAGCACACACTCATCCATACAGTCATTCTCATAATCACACACTCTCACTTATAGCTATTTATATATTCCAACACACATATATACTGCCTTTCACATATGTAGTTACTCACACATGTACCACTGAGATATACATTCACTCACTAACACACCCATACACACACTCACACACCCATACACACAGATGCACTCTTGAAACCATGCACCCAGTGAATCACCCACTCACACATCTGCACAGAGTCACACACACCCCACCCATACAAACACTCAGGCATCCATACAGATACTCAGACAACCAATCAATAACCCATATAGACACTCATGTAGCTATTCACAAACCCATGCAGCCGCTTACACACCAACAGACAGATGGATACAGACATTCACACAGTTTAGTCACTAACCCGTGCATTCAGTAAGATACATTTAATCACTCACTTATAGAGTCAGTCACACACCTACTAAATCATCCATTCAGGCACTTATACACCCACTCATTCTTCAATACGCCTTTCCCTATATATATTAAACATATTTAAACTTTACAGAAACACACAGTCACTAGATGATGTCATCAGTGATGTCATTTGAGATGTCATCAGTGATGTCATCAGTGATGTCACTGACCATGTCATGAGTGATGTCATATGTGACGTCATCAGCAGTGCATTGCGGGGCGCGAGTTATAGTTAGCTGAACTAACTATAACGGGGAATTTCTCTGGTTTTGTACAAGTGAAATGTCCAACTAACTATAACTTTCCCTAAAACCTATGGTTTTTTCAGTGAATTTCTAAGGTTTTTTAAATGCTAATTTCTAACTATAACGTGCCTGAAACCTATGGTTTTTTCAGTGAATATATATATATATATATATATATATTTCCACACAATCGGATTCACCTAGCGGCGCGCTCAAGTGACGGGTGCAATCGCGATGGGGCTGAATCCAAGCCCAATATTAAATTATTCTCCAAAGATGCAACGCACTCCAATTTCCAGTTTTAAAGCTTTTATTGTTAGCTTAACTGGCTCCAACCAACGCGTTTCAGCCCAACGAGGCCTTTGTCACGGTCAGTGAGTCCCTCTTTTGTGTCACTATTTATACCAATCACCTATTGCCTTTAATGCAGCATTGTGGGAAACGTAGGGCTGAAACGCGTTGGTTGGAGCCAGTTAAGCTAACAATAAAAGCTTTAAAACTGGAAATTGAGTGCGTTGCATCTTTGTAGAATAATATATATATATATATATATATATGTATATATATATATATATATAAAGAGATAGATGGATAGATATAGCTATATCGTTTTATAATTGTGGCCCAATGTGTGCCCCCCTAAAAGTCACTTCTAGAGACGCCACTGCCTCATAGGAAGTATGATAACCAAAGGAGTGGAGGGGAGAAAGGACAGAAGTAAGAATTACAGGGAAGGAAGTACTAATTGGGGAGTGAGGCTTGACAAAGCCAGGAACTAGGGCATAGACGAGAGTTTGAAATAACGGTACAAGGTTTGTGACTTACTATGTAGGGCTGGAAGAACTCTTGGTAGGTAGGAGACTACTCATTATCCATAAATTTGCCATTTGCATCTCAGATTTGGCCTCTCCATAATATGTACATTTACTCAATGGACTACCTCTGAAGTGCGAGTTAGCGGGGAAACATGCAAAGCTATATATAGCTGGCACTTGAGAACGGCAGATTCCTGGTCTTCCCTTAGGCCCCACCAGCCCTAGTGAAGCCTCTCTTGGGCTTTCAGTGCTCAAGAACTCACACTGGGATGCCTATTTTCTATATAAGAATCATGCCTATTTGTTTCCAATATGGGCTACTCTCCAATATGTCATCAATAGCGCTGCAAGACGTAAACACTTTGCAATCTTACTCAGAAATATTGATCTCCAAGTCATCGTCACTGCCTCAATGCACTGGAACACCCTCCATCTCGATACCAACATTGATGAAATTCATTTGCTTTCTATAGGCTACCAATCCCGTTCTATAGAAAGTTATTGCTCATAATTGCTGATGATCTTAGACATTAAATCAAAGCATGTCTGCTAGGGTATCTCCAACAGCCTTCCCTTTTAAATGTCTGTGTCTTACTTAGTTGTGATTCTCCCAAATATCAGCCATAGGTCATGACTTCTAATGGTCATTGTTGCTTCTTCTAGCTTATATTGACCTTCAATCGCCACATATTCCGTGTTTGGACCAGTTAGAATTAATCACCTTGCGTACCACTGTGGTATACTTCTCGGAGCCTTTTCTAAGGAATCAAAGAGAAAGCATATGTCACGATCGTGTATATAATCACTTGTTAGGCAAATACTCAGTGGACATCAGGTGTAAACACTGTTGTGTGTTTAAATTTATTTCTGGTATTTAACATCAGAACTGCATGTACCTACTGACTGACTGGCCATTGGGTATACATCACTCAACTTGATCAGTATTTTACTGAAAAATAAAGCGGAAGTGACATTGCACCTCGGCTATCGCTGGACTCTTTAGTAAGTTATGTGGTGGGTGGACAAATAAATAATTATACCAGGCATGCACTAATGCGTGAGTCTTATATATATATATATATATATATATATATATATATATATATATATATATTATCTACTGGCGGTCGCCAGTAGATAGTTATAGTTAGGACCTAGTTTCCATAGGAAAAGCATTTTTTCTTTTCCCAATAACTTTGGTGCCGGTTGACGAATCTTCGCGAAATTTTCAAAACTTGTGGCCCCTCCGGTCAGCTCCTATCCTGAAAGTGTCGGGGTGATTCGCCAAGCGGGGGCCGAGATATATATATATATATCAACAAAACATCTTGCTCCAACAAAGAAGAAGGCACGTATTCGAGGCTGTAGGTATAGGGCTTCTTTATTATCTCGGGTCTCCCACGACCCCGCGGCTAGAGAGACGCGTTTCGGCTGTGCAGCAGCCTTTATCAATCTAAATGGCGCCATGCACATACAGGTATTTATAGCCCTTCCCACTGTTAGGCATAGTAGACATAGAAGATAACTTATCCTATTGTGCAATGCAGTTTTGAACACATCTTAAAATGCTAAAGCAGTATCATGATACAGAGTAAAACACAGTTGTGGATAGTGAAACATTGAATCACTAAAAAATATGAAAGGCATAGTGCAACAAAACGTTATACATATAGCGGCAAAATACATGTTAAGCCTGCATTGTTATGAGTGATACGCTTTTAAGCCTTTTAAACTGCACACAGAAAGGCTATGTCACCAGCCAATGTCGGGGGCATATCTAGTTAGAAAGCCACAGTGTGCTTATTTGAATACCAGAATAATGCGCCAACCCTCAGCAAAAACGACCCCAATAAAATAAAACACAATAAGCATAAAATAAGAGCGTGCTGCATAAACTTATAACCTTATAAAAGGAGACAAAGTACGCCCGTCATTGGAAAAATCGCACAATGATTTCTATACCGTGCTTGACCTGTGACCCCAGTTGCTGCCCAGCATCGAGAACAATGTTGTGATTAACCCAAATCGCATCACAAAGCACATTGAATAGAACGAGGCTCTATAACATGGGGATGAAATCCATTCCTGGAAGCTAAGACACATAGGGGTCGATTCCGATTCGGGCCGGAAATTTCTCCGACCGAGCCGGACCCGGAGAGATTTCCGACCGAATCGGACCCGTGCAGTCCGACCGAACGAGTACGATGCGTCCGTATGTTATCGGACTCGAGTCGGTCGGTCTCCCATTGAAGTCAATGGGAGCCGGTCGTACAACGCGTACGCGGTCTCCCATTGACTCAATGGGTGCGAGTCGGACAAGGGCGCCCCCTACAGCGGGTACGCGGCGAAGTGATTCACGCCGTACACGCACAGGTAGGGGGGACCCATGGGTCCCCCCTGTGTGCGACTCGCGCGGCTACGCGTACAGGGGTGTCTGACACGGACCCCCAAAGTACGGCTCCGACAGCTCTTACGAGCCGGAGTGCGCGGCTCGGTCGGACTGCTCGCGGCGCGCATCGTACTTACCCGGCCGGGAAACGTCTCCATTGCGCGGTGCGAGTCGAGTCCGAGCGAGTCGGTCGGAGCGGTTCGAGCCGGGAGCGAGTCGGTCGGAGCGGTCGGGACGCCCGGACGAGTCGGTCGGCGATTTCGCATCGTACTCGCTCGGCCGGACCCGCGTACGGTTCGGTCGGGAAACAGGGCTCCGAATCGGATCCGGTAAAGCCGAATCCGATTCGGAGCCCTACCGGCCGAGATCGGAATCGGCCCCATAGTGTGTACATTTCAGACATAAGTGTCAGTTTTCAAATTATCGCTGATGCCCCCGGAGGAACTACAAATCCCATAATGCCTCTTGTACGGTCGTACAGATATCGAAGTCCATGGGTCACTTAATTGCTAAAGACAACATTGCAACACAAGACCCTTGTAAAAGTCCGAGTTCTCGTATGGCATATCCCCATTTGGAGCTAAAAAAAACCCTCCAATGTTCACAGGAAACACAAATGGTCATTGATTTCATTGTTCATAATTATACCAGGCATGCACTAATGCGTGAGTTATATATATATATATATATATATATATATATATATATATATATATATATATATATATATATATATATATATATTATATATATATACATATGTGTCTATATATATGTAAATATATATATATGTATATTTATATATATATTTGTCCATCAAATAGAAGCACTCAACAGGTTTCCAATAATCCATTTTATTCAGTTGACGTGGCAGACGCGTTTCAACAACAATATGTCTTTCTCAGTGCCCTTAGCGTGGATTCACTTGAAGCACTCGTTTTTGTAGGGCTTCTTCCGCTCCCATTGGTTGGAATGCTGTCCACTAAAATTCACACAAAGCTCTGTCAGTATGGGCGATTCACCAATCACGTACAGTGAAACACAATATTATGAACTTAGTAGGTATTTAGTAGATGTATTCCGCCACAATGGGCACACAGTCCATAATGCATTTCACCTTACTTGATTCATGCTGGCGAGATAGAGCTTACAGTGAATAGGAGCAGTTCCACTTACAATTATTTGGTTACCCTCGTTCTGACACAACCATGCCACATCAGAGCGGGCGGATCCAGGAAAGCGCATGTTTAGTAACTACGCTTTACATTTTGTAATGTTGACTTAGTGTCCCCTGACATGCCCCCTCTTCTCGGCACATGGCAGTTCCGGCAGTAAGTATTCTGTTTTCACCAAAGCCACATTGAAACTGCCGAACACTAACGAACGGGTGCCTTCCATACATACATTTGTGATCCTTTGAAAGTGATTTGTGTTTATGTTGAGGCAGAGGTATGTGGTTTTTCAGCCAAAGTCTTCAAAAGGTTTTTATCTCTGGAGTAACTCACAGTGCTCCAATTTGACGTTTATATATATATATATATATACCGTTCCACACTCTTTGCTTTTGGCCCGTCTTTCAGACATCGGTGTGACAGGATCTGTCTGGAACTGGTTTAGATCATTTCTGGAAGAAAGAACGCAGCAGGTTTGGATGCCCCCGTCTTCCTCTGCTCCTCAATCTGTGTCCACTGGAGTACCGCAGGGCTCTACCCTGAGTCCCCTCCTTTTTAATATATATATGACCCCACTGATTTATTTGGCGGAGGAGCTGGGCGCCAAGATCATCGCCTACGCCGATGATACCCAGCTCCTCTTCACTTGGAGTAAAAATGACTCATCCTCCGCTCAAGCTAAAGCCTGTCTTTCGGCCGTTTTTCAATGGCTCCTTGCTGCGCAGCTCAAGTGCAATGAGGATAAGTCCGAAATCCTCTTGTACGGGACATTTCCCTCTCAGTTTAAGGAATCACTCTGGCCGGCCGAATATCCTCTACCCAATTCTGAAGGCCAGCCAGTGAAAAATTTAGGTATCTGGTTTAATGAAGATCTTAGGTTCACCACCCATATCAAAAAGCTAGCAGGACAATGCTTCGGTACCCTAAGATCACTTAGGAAATTTCTTCCTTTTCTGCCTAGGGCGGCCAAGGAAATGGTCACCCACGCCCTGATATTGTCGCGGATTGATTACGCGAACGCCCTTTATGTTGGCCTACCTGGGTATCAGTTGAGGAAACTGCAGGTAATACAGAACACTGCGGCAAGGTCTCTACTGAACATCCCAGGAAGATCAAGCATAAAGCAACATCTGCATGATCTTCACTGGCTGCCGGTGGCTGAAAGGGTTAGGTTCAAGGCCCTTACCCTGGCGCACGCAGCCTTGTACCATTCCGGCCCAGTATATCTCAGGAATCGGTTTAAGTTCTATGTGCCCCCTAGACAACTGCGCTCTGAGGCACAGTTTCTGGCGGTGATTCCGCGCTTTCGCCTCGTGAGAATGGGCGGTAGCTCCCTGGCCTATAAGGCAGCAGTGGCCTGGAACGCACTCCCTCTCGAACTTCGCTGCACACAAGACGCAAAGCTTTTCAGGAAACGGCTGAAAACGCTGCTTTTTGTATAATCTCCTTTGTTGACCCTCAGCTCACTTGCAAGGTACCGCTGGGACACTCTTGAGTAGACGTGCGCGATATAAATGCATATAACATAACATAACATATATATATATATATATATATATATATATATTTATATATATATATATATATATATATATATATATATATATACACACACATATTTTATATATATGCTGCTTAAAAAAAAAAAGATTTGTTAACAATTTTATCACTGGCATATCGACACAGATGATTGCTTTGCCATTTCTAGGTTGGTTCTGAGAATTTGTAGCAAACAGTAATATTGATGAACATTCTTATTATATCTGTTGATTTTAAATTCCTATGATTGGTTAAAGGTCGTCGGTTTATGCAAAGGGGCCTTATGGTCTGCATAACAATATAGATTTGGCATATAAAATTGGGATACTAGTGCAAAATGTGATTTTTTTCAAATGGCATTGCGCCCTCAGACAAACCATTTAGAAATCCTGCATAAAACAAGACTTTCAGATTAATACCGTAATTATTTCTAGCATAAAGTCAGCAGAATTTTTGATACAATGTTAAATGATTGGCACAATAATTAATGTTTTTACTATCAGCCAGTGAGCCATTGCAGCTTTCATGAAAACCCATAATTGATTCTTAAAGGTTTCGGTGATACTGAATATTGGTGTTATTTGTAGGAAATGAGTAAAATGCGAAAACATGCCGCCGACAATGTCACTGTGGATATGGATGCTGCTCCAGGAGCCAGCCTCACCAAGGTCCTCGCAGAAATGAGAGAACAGTACGAGTTCATGGCCGATAAGAAACGCAGAGAAGCCGTAGCGAAGTTCATTGCAGGCGTACGTTGATAAACTTCTAAATAATGTACTCTAAAAAATGAGATGCCATATTAGCTGTTGCCTGCCTTATTTGCTTTTTCATGCCATCTCTTCCATCTCTCTGGTTTATAGAGTGAACAGTTGCGGAAGGAAGTTGGGGCCAATGTTCAGCAGATGCAATCCGGGAAGAGCGAGATCGTTGAAACAAGACGCAGTTTGCAGGGATTAGAACTAGAGCTGCAGACACAGTTCAGCAGGGTATTCCACACACTCTCCACATTCTAACTTCATAAAACTAAGCTGATCTTTGACCTTTCTCTGAAGTATTTGCTGTAGTTAATTCCACCTTTTAAGGTCAGACCATTGCTTTCAATACGGAGGGCCAAATTTATCAAAGAGTTGCGCCGTTCTTGAGCCACGCAACGGGGCGCAAGAGCGACGCAACTCTTAAGTTATATTTATCAAGCCATGCAAGGCCACCTTGCATAGCCCTGCGTTGCTTGATAAATCTGGAGTAAATCGCTGTGTTGTGTTACTCTACCCCATGGAGGCGTTCCATGGGTGGAGCCTGGCTATTTCTATGTATCCACGCATGGATTTTGGCACGTTCCTAGATTTACTGCTAGACCTGGGAATGCATCAAAATACTATGCATTCCCAGGTGAGGCATAATAAGGAGACATATCTTTATTCCTTGTTTCCTCTTTCTATGTGTGCTGCATTTTGCAGCACACATAGTAAGAAGGAAATGCTTCAGGGGATTTTTTTGTTCAGGAAGGTGTCCCAAAAACAATTCCGCTTACAAGGCAGGCACCCTTGCACCATGGTGCAAGGGTGCCTGCATTGACACTGGGAAGGACATTGTGCGCCAGCACAAGGAAAGGACAGGAATGTGCTGTATAATGTTAAATATGGTGCATTCCTGCCTTTTACCTATCACACAACGCAGGAAGGTGGCCTGCACCCGGTGGCAGGGTGCCTGCCACTGGGTGCAGGGATCAACGGGGGGCACCATAGGTGCCCCCTAGGCCGCCATTCGGCAGCCTTGCACCCATGGGGGCCCTGCTGGGGGCCCCCAAAGCTGTTTCCCACTGCCTTTTTGTGCCGGAAAGGCCAGCACATAAAGGCAGTGGGAAACTGCCATTGTAATCCCTCGGCTGGAAAGAGGCGGCCGGGGGATTACTGTGGGCCTTCCGAATGGCGGGCGGGCTCTCCAAGCCCGTCGTAAGCCATTCGGAAGACTGGTTCGGATTCCCTTCCGACCGAGCCCATCGAAATGGCTCGATCAGAAGGGAATCCGAACCAGTGATTAAGATGCGGGCAGGAGGGCTCTGACCGACGGTCGGAGCCCTTCCTGCCCGCATCGTAATCGGGCCCTATACGTGAAATACTTAAGCCCCTCACCATACAGTCTGAGTAATGCTGTAGAATGTTTTTGCTCCTATCAACATATTAGAATGGAAATATTTCAGTTTTTAGTCAGAACTCAGAAGACAGCAGGGGTTCTGAGAAGTATATCTCTGCCGGCTTCAGTCAAGAAATCACCAGTATAAAAATGATGTGGTCCGGAAGGCGCTCTGTAATCTAATGCACGCCTGTCAATAGGAGCCTGATTCAGGGTTTGGTGGAATTTGTAAATCTTCTTTTGGAGTATTTGCTACCAGTGAGGAATCCTCTGCAAGAATTTAACTTACCAAGGGTATAGTATGTTGGAGGCGACTTCACCAAGCAAAGAGAATCGTTCAAATAAGTATTTATCACTGCTCCCCTACATACACGATTTTATTTCGGCCCCTTGATCTGTATTACATTCTAGTAATGAGTCAAACCAATCCTTTCATATCAATAAGTGATGGATCTGGAAGACAGATAGTTCACCCTCTTCAGCTGTCTGACGTCATGCGAACGGAAACTTAGATTAAATGATCCATTTTCTTTTTGAAACATCAGAAAAAGTGCCTAGAAGCCTCAGTGACTGACACAGAAGGCCGCTATGCAGCACAGCTCCACCAAATGCAGTCTAAAATAAGCCATTACGAAGCTCAGCTCATAGACCTCCGGGGCAACATGGAACATCAGAACCTTGAGTACAAGGCGCTCCTGGATGTCAAGAACCGCTTGGAGACGGAAATTGACGTGTACCAACAGCTACTAGATGGCCAGGATGCCAAGTAAGTGACAGTGTGATTGCTTTATACACCATTTAGACTGCACCAGAAAGAGAATTGTATGTTTAATATGGGGGTTTATATAGCACAAACATACCTGCAAAGCATAGGCATGCTCTACAATGGTGGGAATGGGGAGGGAATGGAAGAAGTCTGTACAAGGGTGATCAAATTGGGAACAGTCGTGTGGTTACATGTGGTTTTGTTGCTGCTTCAAGAGGAGGATATTCAGTTCCTTCCTAAAAGACACTAGTGAGAGACTTTGTGAAATCTGGTGGAGAAGGGAAGTCCAGACCTAGAAGCATAAGAGAAGGTTTGTCATCTTGGCTTTCAATCAATTTTGTGTCTCAATCCTAGTATGGTTACAAGTTTTATATAGCATGTCGAGGGTTTTGATCTTATATATGGAGGGTGCTCTGTTGTTCCGCAGCACATGCACTCCATGCTTAGTGTATATGGGGTAAAGGCAAAAAGGTAGGTGCAAGTTATAGAATCAATTTAAGTAAAACATTTCAGGCTATATCTTCACATGTACAGCAGAGTGGAGTGCACTATCATAGACATATACAGATGACCAGAAATGTATATATATATTTTTTTAAAAAGATGTTTTTATTCAAAGTTTCTTAATGGTGAAAAAATATTTTTTATATATCAAATATGTATTTTTTTTGGTGTAAATATATATATATTTTTGTTGATGTTCTGGATCATCATTAGTTCACATATACAACATAACAATGTACAATCACAGGTCTGTGGAGAACATATACATATACATATACATAGTCATATGTCTATAAAAGATAAATACATACACACATGAATATAACAAAAACAATATATAACATCACTGTACATAGGGTTAAAATGCGAGAGAAAAAATAGATAAGCTGCAAAACAATTCAAAGGCTGGCGGTAGATGGGAACACTACGCGCGTTTCGGCATGTATGCCTTCGTCAGGGAAAAACCGTCTCAATTTTCTCTAATATAGATGCAGAAAACAGCAATCTTAATTCTGAGATTTGAAGTCTATGCTTCTTGGGGTCCTGGACCAACAGGTGGGCCCTTTTCGTCTGTATTGTAGCTCAGAAGAAAAGTGCTTCTCATGTATAGGTACTTGGATTAACGTCGCTTCATGAAAGGGTATCAGTACTGAGTCTAGTCAGCAATGTCCTCAATATATGGGTAATATTATATGCAAGAGAGCTTATCTCCAAAGTAGAGGCTTAATGGCGTGGATAGTTTAGGGGTATATTGAAGCTATACTCTAGGTCTTCGGCAATCACCGTTAACGAAGACGAATGAACTCATGATTCCAGCTTAAAAGGTTCAATGGGGAGATAGCTGATCTCGACAGCAATATTATGCCCGAAGTCGTTCGTTCATTAAGCGGGAAAAATGCTTAGTGTGCCACACATGCAACATTCATATCCCACACAAATCTAGAGAAGAAAACAGTTTCAGGGGCCTGACAAACCACCTGAAACAGTGGAGACCAGTTGGGCACCCTGTCAGTGCAGGAGCCAGGTAAAAAGGCCTGTTCTGGTACTAAGAGCAGCCAGTCCTCTTCAGACCGGTGATCTCATAGTAGTGCTACTCAGGGAAGGAGAGCACCTGGTGTGCCCCTCTGGTCCACCGAGCCCACCTCTTTGTCACACTCCATGTCACTAAGGGCCCTCAGCATACATACATAATTTTTATTTGCGTTGGTGGCTAAATATGTAAAATCCATTTCAGAACTCCCTATGGCGAACACAGGGTAGACGTACACAGTCTTCCAAGTCATGCAGGGGGCCTGTTCCGTCCCAACATTCGTACTTCCATAGCATCACGATCGTGATATTGCCTCAGCATGATATATTTACAAAATAATGGCATCGGTGGGTATAGACTTTAAGACTCACACAAACCTTTCTACTCAGTCATAACGTATCATACATACTGACACATTGTTCTTCATATTTGATTGCAAAAGAAGCAGGTAAAGCTGCACAAAACTGACATTTAGGAGTGTACACTTGAATTATTATACACCCATATTACGTGATCATTTTTCTGCAGTCAATGGGAAAGTTGCAATAATTTGTCAAGTGTCAAAACAGTAAAAACAGTGAAGCTTGGAATAAAAAACTGTCCAGGATAAACTGAGAAATGCACATTAGCATTCACTGTCTCTCCAGAAATGTACATCCCTTTAGTTTCTGAAAACCCCTGATCCTTCTGTGGTGAAAGCACTGTTCAGTGTAAGGTGAGACCTGAATACAAGGTCTGAGGAAAAGGGCATTTGGTTTCTAATACATGCACAAGCATGCTTTAACAAAGGAAACTACGGGGCATATTAGCAAGGGCTATATCGCCGCTTTAGCGGCACTTTTGCCGCTAAAGCGGTGATATTTCTATCGCCCTATCAGCAAGCTGTCGCTAACAGGTGTTAGCGACAGCTTTAAGCGATAGCGACTGGTTTGGGTGCCGCTTTGCATGTCAGCGATATTTATCACTAATGACATGCAAAGGAGGCGGTCCCAACCTAACAGCGACTGAAAGCAGTCGCTAACATCGCTATCGCCTATTAGCAATAACCGCGAAGCGATAAAAAAACGCGCGCTAACCGCGATTAGCGCTGGTTTTTTAGAACTGGTAAAAACATGACTTAACAATGATAGTCAATGGGAGGTGGATTGTAAGGTTAAGTCCCCAGCATTAGCGCGGGGATTCTATCGCTGGATTTCTCGCGTTATTGCTGGGTTTTGCCGCTATCGCTGGATATTTTATCGCATTGGAGATAAACATTGCTAATAGCATGTTATCTCCGCGGTAATATCCAGCGATAGCCGGCGATAGAAAAACGCGCGCTAAGCAAGCTTTGCGATAATTTTCGCAGGTTCTTGCTAATATGCCCCCAAATTCTTAGACAGTCTCTCAGCATTTTAGCAACAGTAACTCTCATTTTATTTTGCTGAAATGGATGCAAGGCATAGTCAGGCATTGCATGCACGTGAATGATTTTGCTCCACTCACATGGCCACCAATTAGGCCACCAATTAGGTGTGGACAGGGATGTCCTGTGGTACCATGCTTCCTACCTCTGATCTCAGGGGTCATGAAGGCAGCAGCAGGAACAGGAGTAAAGAGGGCTCTGAGATCCCTCTACCTTTCTGTAGTTTTCATTCATTGAACTTCCACTGCTCGGCTGCAGAGGCAGCCGAAGGGCTAATGGTCAGAGAAAGGGTCAACTCTGTGAGGTTACTGCCACTATGACTGCCATTTTGTAGTATCACCGGCCTTGGCCACTCATAGCAACTTTTCAGAAGCACAAGCCTATCAAACATTTTTGCACTTTAAAGTATGTGCTAGGGATGACCACTTTTGTTTAGTAAGATATCTCAGTAGGTCGATGCAACTGTTGCAAATGCTAGATTAGGCAATTAACTGTGCACACAACATGCACTTGCATCAAAGATCTCAGTTATGCCTGCTAGTTTGCAGTCTTGCTGCTCTGACAGTCTCTCAGAGAGGCCAGCCAGAGCAGCATGGAATTTGTTATGACCTAATAACAGCTTTTGTCAACAACTGTGGCTATGTCATTGCACTAAATTACTGGATTTAGAATCCAGTTATTCACACTAGTGGATCTCTAAAAAGCCATATATAATGCTATTCTTAATAATAATATCTGATTAGTAAATAACTCTGCTATCTCACAGACTGCCACCCACCACATTCAATTCTTTGAAAGTGTAACTAGCCCAGGTTTGCAGGACATTTCATTATCTTTGCTGGTAGTTTACCGACATTTGAGAATGTTCTCTGTTAGCATAAGAGGCATTTTGGAGAGTATTTAGAGACCTGCCACCTTTCTGGGGTGCAGTGTGAACTTTTAAAAAATCTCAGCAAATCTGAGTTGCTTATAAAGATTTTGGGCCAAATTACGAGTATGGAGGTCTTTGACCACCAAACTCCCGGTGGCGCTGCGGTGGCGGTCCTGCGTCCACCATATTCCGAGGCAGCCATTCGGGCCGCCACCGCTGCACCGGCTGCGCCAGGTAACCGCCGTTCCATGGCGGTGGCGCAGCAGACAGGGTTATACAATATGCCACGTGGAACCGCAGCAATCCCCCAAGCATATTTCTGCTTATTTACACACTGCTGCCATGAAAAGGCTGGCGGTAGGGATACAAAGGGGGCCCTACAGGGCCTCCATGCCCCCGCCGCTATGAGGATGCATTCAGGGGGGCACAACATGGACACTCAGAAGTCTGATTGGCTCAGACTTCTGATTGATCTCTCAGAATTGTGATTTGTGGACCAGTTTTCAATATGTCCATTTGCTTTGCAGTTAAAATACTAAGAGCTACATAAATTATCATACATTCAAAATGACGCCTGTTTACACAACTGAGCTTTCAGAATTATGAGGCCAAACTGAAATTAAAGCACCATTTGGAAGTGTTGTAACATATTTGAGTCCTGCATTGTAACATATCTAGAACATAACAGTTAACAATATCATCTTTAAAGGATTGCCAGATTAGTTTACAATGACTCTTTAGGTGTTATAAAAGCAAAGTGTTCTTCAATAGGTTAATGTTTATTGATTCTACTTTAACACTAAGATCATCTTTTTTTTCAAAGATTAGCAGCTTGGACATCTGCATCTATAACAAGAGGTGAGGGGGTTTATTCAATAACTTGTCATTGGTTGCAGGGATGTGGTGGGGTTGGCAAAAACTCTCTGCCGTTGTAAATGGGTAGATTTTCTAAGAATGCTGCTGCATCTCCAGAGCCAGCAAGGCTCCTGTTTCAAATATTGGTCTTGACAGATATGTGACCTAAGCTACCCATCTGTTTAGACTGTTGAGAGTCCCTTGACTGTCTTATTAAATTTACCAACAGCTTACTCTGTCTCATTCTAACAAAGGCTATTGAGGAATGGTTGATGTATGTACAGAAATATGTTTAAATGCCTCGCATTTCAATTTATTTTTCCCTTTAAATGTGATATCAGAAAAGAATCTTACTATAGAATCATAAATCTGTTGGCGTTTTGACATATCCACATACTTTCTTTTCCTTCTGCTGCTCTAATGTGCTCAGAATGTAGTAGTTTCCTATACATTTAGAAGCAAGGGTAACAACCAAAGATTACCTGTTTCCACCTGTAGTGCCCTAGGCAGAATAGAATGCAGTTTACATTTTATTTAAAGTAGTAAGTATGTGGGCCTGCTTGTCACCTCAGATAACAACATTCTAGTCATGCCCAATGTTCAAAGATACTAGAGGTACGGCCAATTCCCGGACAAGATTTGAAGTCCCATGAATCGAATGCAAAAGAACATTGACCATCATAATTATGTGTGCCACAACTGGCAACAGAACACCCACCTTCCTCCAGACGCAGAGCAGTTTGAGAGATACGCCTACATACAGTACTTATACTTTCAATACAGTGATCCAGCTATCCACACCCCTTTTATGCCTTTACTTGACTAAATACAGAGATTGTCAACCGAATATATTTGTAATTGCGAATTTATGGTATTTATGCAATTTAATGAGGGATGCTGAGTAAATTCTAATGGTAATGATATGTGTAATGAATGAATTTGTTTACCCACATTGTGATTATTAAACATTTTCTTTATTTTCTAGGAACTAAGAGCTTTCCCAGCTCCACCTTAAAAACCAGCACATCAACTACTCAGGTGCGAGGAAATTGATGGAAAAGTGATTTCATCCCAAGACAAGCAATACTGAACACATTTAGGACAGGGCATAGCAGCTAAGCCTGACCTGAAAGCAGTAGAAGATAGTGCAAAATTAGCCAAAAAACCTTTCAACTGCACCCAAGACAAATATTCCACTCATCTAATTGTGAGCACCCAACAAACTGCCCCTTCAAGTGCCCACATGTAGATCCCAGCTTTTATATAATTAGTGATCGGTGACACTGTCAAAGGAGCTTTTGGTGTCTGCGCCACTTGGATCTAAAATTGATTGTACACCAACTATTTTCACTGTCCGCAGACATTTTGCCGCCACCAATTTTGAGGACATGTTGCATGGGTTCTCAATGCTTGTCCACTTAGATTAAAAAGAACAGTAAAGAATTTCAGGATAAGTTTAGGTGGCCTTGCGCAGACAGGTGGCTTATAATGCGATTCCGAGTCTCACGGTTGAAAGTGAAAGCTGTCTACTGAGTATACTTGACTATTATAGACATAGTAGTTGCCTTACACTATGATGTATGCAAAGTATAAGAGTTCAATACATTTAGCACGCTCTTATAAAGGTCACAGGGTTGAAGCAAGGACTAATAGCAATGTTTAATTCACTGTACTGTCTTTGCAATTGTGTACATTTCTTGAAATCATTTCTTTGAAACTTCCAAGTTTTCATGAATTCATTTCATCTTCATATGTTTAATAAAGAGTTGTTTCCATATTGTGCAAATCAAAATCATGAGTTTTATTTAAACTATACTGCATTCTGAACTTTTTTTTTCTGGATTCCAGTATTCTACTAGTTGGATTGAAAGATACCATTGCACCCAGGGCTTGGTAGCATCTCAAAGATCCACTTAAAATTGACATGTAATCTGGTTCAAGAAATCAAAAGAACTCTGTCATTAGTATTAGTAGTAGTACTAGTAGGAGGAGTAGAAGCTTTAGAAGTGGTATCAATAATAATGTATTTATAAGGCCAGAAGCACCAGCTAATAGCAAGTCCTAGGTGTAGACCAATAAAACATGGATAACATTTCAAATTAAACTCCATAAATATATTAGAATTTAAACAATAATCACACGGCCTGAATAACTTGACATTACGATCAGGAAATGCAAGCAATCTAGGCCAGAATTGTAGGTTAAGTTCTGAAGATCTCATTACCAATGGCCTCCAAGTGGGACCTGCCATCGGAATTGCAAGACTCATGGGTACATCGCAGGTCCGGTGCATCATATGGTGAGATTTTGGCTACCAAAAGCAGCAGAAGTGTCCTGATAAACAAAACTGGGTAAAAATATGGACTAGCTAGTGGAACTGGTTGTGGTATTCCCTATTTCCACACAAATTCCTTCTTTATAAGGGCTCCCTCAGGATCTCATTCCTAATACCAAGTGCCGAGGCTATGGGTAACTCCAGGGGGAGGTGAAGTTACAAGGACAAACACCCTAGTCTTCATAATGATGCACTAATGAGGTACTTTAAGCAAGTTATTTTCCCGATTAAAGTGAGCAGGTACAATCACGCCAATTAGCTGAAAATGTTTGTGTTCTACTACCTCTTATAGATAGCTAAATGAGGCATTTTAATTTGAATTGCCAATTTTTTAGAACCAGAAATGCTTCCAAAAACAACCAGTGTGTTCTAAGGTGTGAATTAAAAATGTGTTTTTTGATTCGGTTTAATTGCGGACACATTGTATATTGTGATTATGCTATCAGGCATTATGGCTGTGATTAATAAAATATATCCCATCTACAACCGCCAATTTCTAGTTTCCCATGTTTGCACATTCGTTACTCTTTGGAAGTCCCAAGCGTTTTACAGGTTATGGCCAAAAATGTTTGACACTTGTGGATTTCCTGAAAAACAATTGTGAATTCTATTTTCTCATGCAAAAATAAACATACATATATTGTTGCATTAGCAAACCATCAATGCCGTGGCACATTATCTTGCTAATAATTTTGCTTTCATTGCTTCATGGGAAAAGCCTTTATTTCTTTCTTGTGAATAAATTGTTTCCCCACGTCTCCACCAATTATGGGGTGCTCTTTCTGCCTTCCAATGGACTTACTCATTCACTTGACCAGAGTAAATTTTGGAAATTTTCCACAAACACCACCTACCACTTTATAGATTTACTCACACAAGTATTTTTGAGAGAAAAGTCTATTTGTGAGTGGAAATCCAATGTTCCTGAATTAGAAAACAATTTTGCATGCAAGTAGGAAAGTAGGATCTGCTTTTATGGTTACCCCCACTTTTTGCTTGATGTGATGCTGTTTCTGACCAGTCTGACAGGGATCCTGCTAATTCGGATGCCCAGTCTGTGCTTTCTCCCTTAAATTGGTATGGTAAGTACTTAGTCCCAGATTGGATACTGGTGTACCCTTGTCAGTCCCTAGTATATGGTACTAAGGTACCCAGGGCATAGGTACACCAGGGGTCCCCCATGGGCTGAAGCATGTATTATGCCATCCATGGGAGACCACTCAATTGGTAACTACAGGCCTGCCATTGCAGCCTGTGTAAGCAGGTGCTAGCACCACTTACGAAAGATATAGGGGCATATTCTCAAGGAGCCATCGCCGATTTATCGGCACATTAGCGCCGCAAAAGTGGCGATAGACTTATCGCCCTATTCACAAGCTGGTGCAAACTGCTGACATCGCCAGTTTTCCTGCGATAGCTGCCGCAAAACACATCGCCACGGATGAGAGCGACAACTAACGCTAATGATATGCAGAGTAGGCGTTCCCGTGCAAAAACACACGAAAACACCACTTCGCGATATTCTCAATGACCAGCCAGATCTGCGATGCGATCCGAAAACAGGCGATAAGGCACGTTAGCAGCAGGGATTCAACACCTGCCTTTTACTGGTGTTAAGCAGGACGACAACCTGCAGTATGAAAGGGAGCCCAGCCTAGAGCCACATCTGAAGACCAACAGATGCCATGGAGACAATGATCATGCAGCCTGGAGACCCAAGAGGGCCACAACACCCACTGCAACCACCCCCCGGACCCTCCCCCCAAGGTCATGAAGTCCAGTAGTCAACAGTAGTGGAAAAACAGAACTTTATTACAAATACATAAACAACAAGACGAAAAGCTCAGCCAACGCGTTCCATTCCCAACGGGGAACTTCACCAGGGCAACGTGTGGATCCAATAAACTGCAAATGCTGCGGGAACTCCCCAATACCATTCCATATCCCGAAATCAGTAGTCAGAAACCTGTTGGAGAAATGGTGACAATGGTCAAGCGTCCTCATAGTCACAACCGTAATCTGGTACAGTGTATTGCACTTGGACAAAACGGAATGTATACAGGTATGATGAATCCAGTCCAAATATACTGTAACAGACGTCCGTGTGCTCGTAACATCCGCAGGAAAGAAAAGGAAGGTTACGACCACACAAACATCTGTTACGGTCTCATTATGCAGGATTCATCATACCTGTAAACATCACGGTTTGTATCATCTTGATACCCCTGCACCTTCACTTCCCCCACGCTGTGCATGAACAGCTGGAGACCATGCAAGGGAATTACGCTATAGCTGCCTTACCGCACGTGTCGGGGGCAATTGACTGTACACATCTACCACTTGTGCCCCCTGCCGACCCTGCACACAATTACCGCTACAGAAAGCACACGCATTCCATCAATGTGCAGGCAATAGTGGACCACCGGGGTCAGTTCACCAATGTTGTCTCCAACTTCACAGGCAGTGTGCATGATACATACATCTTCCGACAGTCTATCATCAACCAGCACTTCCAGGATGGCACCTATGGCAATGCACTGCTCATTGGTAAGTACTAACTGAACACACCACACACCTCAACTCCACAATCACACAACTCACAACTGTGGGAGAGCACACGTAACATAATCACATACAACATGCCAACCAACATGCCAACCAACACCTACCGGAAACGACAACACAAGTAACCGTGGTAACAGGGGCCAGACATGTAGACAAACCATCCACAAAGGCAGAGCCCCTCTGCCACACAATTGCAGAATGTGGGGAGAGGTGGGAACCAAGAATGTGCAAAGGAGGCAAGTGACCCAGCAATAAGAAAGGACACAATGCCAAGTGTGGCGGAGATGTGCTGGACAGACTGCAGTATGCAGAGCACAGACATGTCCATGTGGACATCTACTGCTGGTGTCTGCAGTGTAGTGGACAGTGGACGCAAACAGGTTACCCCAGGCAGTGTGGAAGACCTTGGACATGTAGCCATGTGGTCCCCCCTGTAAGCCTGAGCGGAGCGGCCTTGGCCGGCGTATGTCGCGAATGAATAGCCTGGGGCCCTGGGCGTGGTCCAGTTCCGGGATGGCCACCACAGTAACTACTGCGTGTGTCTCTGTGTCCGCCATATCGTGACCATAGGCCTACACACACGTGCCCGACCACATTCAACGGCCGTATTCACACTGGAGACGAGGTGACTGCGTCCCAAGCCAACCCGCGCACATCTCGTCAGCGCATAAAGGGTCGTGTCTGCCAGGGCGGCGCCCCCACCCAGACACGAAGCTGCCGCCGTGACCGGTGGTGCCTGCGCGATCCTGTGCGCCTGCTGCACCCCAGCCCTGGTCCCCAGACCGGTCTGCCGCGCAGCGATGACTGCCCGCCCCTGCACACCCAGGCCTCAATGCTCACCTGCCGCCACCGGCCTATCGCCAAGAGGGCCCTCCACGTGCCGGTGCAACCTCCTCAGCCGATTGCTGGATTCTGCGCCACAGGCCCCCAGCGCACCCTGCGGTACCGCACCGCGGAGTCGTGTGTGTGCTGACTGCTGCCTGCACATACACTGCGGTCCAGCAGGGCTCACAAATCAAATTGAGTCTTGATTTGCTGGACACCATATCGAGGCCAACGCATCATCGCAGGCTGCACACCCGCTCAGCTCTTCAGGTGGGCCTAACTCTGTGCACCGCAAGTCATCTCCACGTGGCGGTATGCCCGTGCCGGACGCAGCCCATCGGGTGCCACTAACTCAGTGAACCGCAAGTCATCGCCAAGTGGCGGTAGGCCCGTGCCGGACGCAGGCCATCGGGTGCCACTAACTCAGTGCAACGCAAGTCATCGCCACGTGGCGGTAGGCCCGTGCCGGACGCAGGCCATCGGGTGCCACTAACTCTGTGCAACGCAAGTCACGGACCCTTTATGATTGAGTTCCGTGGATGCGGACGCCATCATGTCACCTCCGGCAGTGGGGGATGTGCTGTGGTGGGCCCCTTTTATTGGCAGGGTCACATGTCCCGTGACCCCTGTGCTGGATGGGTGTGGTGTGGGTGTAAACCAGCCCTCAGGGAGTGGCTGTGGCATGCTGACAACTAGACCAGTGACCAGCAGATCACTACAGGGAAGACCTGGGACATGTAGCTGTGTCGTCACCCCCTGTGAGCGTAAGCGGAGTGGGCTGGGCTGGCGTATGCCAATCCAGCGTAGGGGTGTGAACAATGAGCCCGGGGCTCTGGGTGTGGTTCAGTTCTGGCCTGGACAAGGAAGTAACCAATGCGTGTGTCTCCGTTGTAGCGTGTCTGCGCAACCTGGACCGCAATCGGCAATGTTGCACCCTGTGACCCAAGCCCCACAACATGTGCAAAATGGACGTGAGGGGGAATCGGTGACCCTACATTCATCCATGCTGTCATACTTGAAGGATCATAGATATGACACATCTGTGTGAATTTGAATGTACTATTCACATTCAGTGGAGTGTTGCAGCTGGAGCAGTAAAGGGCCATGCACACCCCACTTGACATTGTTGCCCTGTGGAAGGCCAGCCAGAGTCCATTAGGGAAGGACAAATTCATCGGAAGAGGAAGAGTTCAGTCCGCAGTCTGATTGCTCTGTCATTGTTAACCAAACAGAATATGGCAGTCCATGTCGAGGTCCAAGGTGAGTGCCGCAGAGTGTATCGGGAGACAGTGGAAGGTGATGATGCAAAGGGCCGAACCAAGCTGAAACAGGCCATATGGCGGAGATGAATGCTACTGCTTCCTCATTACCACAACGGCAGTCTCATCCACATCATCGTCCTCTGATGTGTGATGTGCCTCACCTGTGGGTGGTGGTGTTTCGGCTGCAGCACTGTGTGGCACTGACACATCAGGGGCCGGAGGTGGATTGCCGGCCGCACTGTGTGGCAGTGACACATCAGGGGCCGGAGGTGGATTGTCCGCCGCACTGTGTGGCAGTGACACATCAGGTGACTGAGGTGGAATGTCTGCCGCACTGTGGGGCACTGACACATCAGGGGGCGGAGATGTGGGTGGTGTAGGAGCAGCAGCATTCATCTGCGCCAGGCCTTGTGGCAGCAATGCCATGATGAGGATCTGCAGGGCAGGAAGATCCCAGCTACATCTCGCTGATGTGCAGCCATGGCAGCCATTCTTTCCGCCTCCATCCGCACCATGTCCTCCATGAGCCTCCGCATGTGTCCCAACTCCCGGCTGAGATCGCTGGAGCCACTCTGACTAGACATGTGTTCTTATCTCCGAGTCATGACTCCAGCGATGTCAGCCATGGCTCATTGGAGACCATGGAGCGGACTGTGGGTGTCCGTTAGGGACTGTAAGTGGTCCCTGATGGGACGTAGACACCCATGGATGGCATCTAGTTTGGCTGCCATGAGTTCGAACCCCACCCGCACCTGCTCAGCCATCTCCTTCTGGCCCTCCAACACACAACGTTGAAATGCCATGTGTTGGTCGTGGGGATCCTGGGAGACAGCCGGGGTGGTGGGTGCTTCCTGCTGTGTGGTCTGTGCAGGGGGTGGGGTCTCCTCGATGCAGCTGGCCTGACCTGCTCCTGGGGGTGGGGTGCGGAAGCGGTCCATGAGCTCTTGGAGGGCATCGGTGTCGAAGGTGGGGAGGTCCTCCTCGTCATCAGTGAGGAGGTGTTCGGTCTGCTCTGCAGGAGGTGATGATTCTCCCTCTGCAATGTAAAGGGGAGATGCAGTTTAACAGTGTGTTCCATGTATGTTCACGCATTGGCCAAGTTTCCAAACAGACTGCATGACAATGTATATTGTGACTGTTTAGGAGGAGCTGTCTATTTGAAGCGGGACAGTGGACATTTGTGCACCATCAGGGATGTGGGGTTGTACTTGTCCATTATCATGTCACAGTTTTCTGTTATGCCAAATGTGATTGGCCAGTTTCTACACACAAGCGGCAGCAGTTGTGTCCTCTGTTCTGTTGTGAATGTGTTGCAGTTTGTACCACATTGTTGTCAATGTTGATGTGCTCTGATTCTTGTGTGTGTGCTGCATTGTGGGAGAGTCGCCCCTACAGCTCAGACTTTGCTTGGCCTTCTCCCTTTCAGGCGGTGTGCCTTTGACTTCTATGCTTATGCAGTGCTGAGATTTTGCATACTTCGGTAAATTGGGCTCTTGGTGGGAGTTGGGACTCTTGGGCATGGTTTGTCCGCAGATGTCTTGTTGCCGTCAGGGGTTGTTTGTGCACGTGGATGTGTCAGTGTGTGACCTGCTCCTTTCTGGATGTGGACCACACTCAGCCACCTCGGTGTCGTGGCGTGCAACATGTCATGATGAGTGGCCTGCAGACATGCTCATCGTCATGCAGTGTCACTTGCATTGTCAGTGGGGCTCACGGATCCGAAGCTTTGCTGGGTTCAGCACATGTGCATGGGTTTGTTGTGAGATTGGTGATATGTGGGGAGGGCCCCCTCTGGGCACATTGTGGATGGGGGAATTCTTGCTGTTTCTATGTGTGCTGCAGTATGGCAAGGAGATCAGGGACATGATCCAGAGTCATTGTGGCTGTGCAGTGTGTTATACTTCATTGTGCATGTGTGCCATTGTGCCCATCTCCCCCCTTCCCCCCAGTCCCTGGTGGTTACTCACCCTGTTGCTGTTGTGTCAGGTCATGTTGAGCAGTGTCCGGTCCCCCGACTCCTGCCACCGTCTCCACACTGATGACTGTGGACACCATTTCCTCCATCTCATCCAGCTCCTCCTAAGGCGCAGGACTCCCACCCCCAATCTGCATTGCTGCTTTGCAGTTGTTTGCGAGTTTCAGCTTGGTTTTGCGATTCACATCATTCCAGCGCCTCTTGACCTCGTCCATTGTCCTCCTCAGCACTCCGACTGCATTCACCTTGTCCACGATGGACTGCCATATTCCATTTTTTGTTGCCAATGACACAGTGGAGGTGACGAACAGTTGTTGATGGTGTTCTATCACCTCCGTAATCAGGTTCCTGTTTTCCTGCAGACTGAACCGCGTCTTCCTCTTCTTCTTCTTCTTCTTCTTCTTCTCCTTGCCCTTCCCTGACCCCGAGGTCCCAGGCTGGTCCTCCGTGGGGCTTGTGGGGTTCAGGTTGTCCTCTGTACTTGCTCCGGCTACCTCAATTGTGCTTCGCAGTTATGTTTTTTTTTTTTTGCAGCTTTTATGGTGATTTTTCCCGCCTGACATGGGAATTGCAAGCCTGGCGCTGCTTGTCGCCGATTTTTCTATCGCGTTTGGGCCCATCGCAACTTTTTTTCACGTTCGGGTTTCCTTTTTTGTCGCGGTAGTTGTATCGTGGACATTTGAGGCGTTATCGGGAAACTATCGCATGTTACTGCCGTGTTGAGAATACGACGTTGACACAGAGTTATTTTCCCGCAATAGACGGCGATATGAAAAATTGCGTTAGCTTGTTTTGGCAATGTTTATCGCACGTTCTTGAGAATATCCCCCATAGATTTTCCTATATCTAAGGTCACTGCACTTAAAACCTATAAGTCACCCCTAAGGCAGGCCTTACAATCCTGAAGGCAGGGTGCTCGGTTCTAAGTGTGAGGGTGCCCCTGCATGAGCAGGTCACCCCTACAGCCTACGGAGTCCATTCTCCTGGGTTGTAAGTGAGACAGCCATATAACATATAGAGGGGTACCACGTCATTATGTGATGATCATCTCGAAACTGGCTGAAACGAATCCTAACATGTTTGTAAACGGTGTGGGGGTATGATTCCATGCACTGTAAAGCTCCTCCGGGAGGCCCTCAGTGCTCCTGGTACCAGTCTTCTAGACCCAGACAGCACAACATGGCTGCTGCCGACCAGAGACACGATTCTGCCCTCCTGCTGCTGAGCCAGGCTCGAGCAGGGGAAGGCAGAACAATAGGTATCCAGTCACAGGGAGGTTTGACCACCTCCCAGACAGGATTTAGTGTATTGGGATAGGGTGGGGGCACTGGCCAGCGCCACTCAGTCTGCTTGAAGGGCACATTTGGTGCCCTCCTTGCATAGTCCAGTTCAAACCAGCTCAGGGAGCCGTTGGCCCGCACGCTCTGACGCGTAACTGGACAAAAGACATGGGTGTATCCTCCCCACTGTCTGACCCCTCCCCTGTGAGGGAACCATAAATCGTCCCAACCCTTTCCTTAGGGTACTTAAGGGCTTACCTGAGGGTGGGTCCCTAGATTCGTCGTCGGACAAGATTCATTTTCAAGACACCACTTCTTCTTCAACCGTCTGGGCCCTCTGGACTTCGCTGGACTTCGCTCTGGGCATCAAGGCTGCAACTGGGAAGACTCCTGCTTCTCCTGATCTCCTCGCCCTGCTCATCTGCTGCAACGTCTGTGCCTGTGCACCATACGGGAACCTTCCAACGCCTGTGGGCATCCAAGACACCTGAAGAAATCTCCCTTGAAGTGAAGGAGTCACTTCCCTGCAGGCACTGCAACTAAGCTGACTGGTCTGCTAATCCTGGGTTCCCACGGACTCTGAAAGGCTCAGCAACACAGTTTGTGGTGCTGCACATCCCTCAAGGCCTGATATGTCCTCTCACCAAGTTTGAGGCCAGTATCCCTCATCGGAGCCGCAGGAACCGAATCCCTGTGCACCGTGTTGACTTGCAGTTGCAAAGGCTTGTTGGCTTCCTTCCACCAATATCTTTGGGCTTCAAGTAGCCCAAACTTCAAGCATCTCCTGTGACCAGGATCTTTGTCCTCACCTCATCACTTGCATCGTGGGCTTGCATCTTTGGTGAGCTGCTCGAGGTCCTCTCGTGACTCCAGTGCCTCTGGCCTGTAGGTCCTCTCGAGGGTCTCCTTTGAATGTGGTGGGCTCCCCTGATTGCTCAAGGCCTGCCCTGCCTGTGGTGAGTCACCTGGACCTTGCTGGTCCCAACACTGCACCTTCTTCGCTTTCCACATTGTTTGCAGTTGCCAAGGCTTGTTGGTGCTCCCAACGGACACCGACCCCTCACCTCTCGACATCCGATGTGGGACAGCTCGTGAATGGCTCCTGGTCTTTCAAAGCATCGCCTAGTCCTCACAGCTGCAGTTCCAAGGTTACCGTCAACTCTCCTGAAACACCGACATCGGTGGGCATTTATCTTCCGTGCCTCCTGGTCACTTCCAAGTGGCATAGACTCTGTCCCCTCTGCTTTCAGGTACTTCTCGACTTGATTCCACCTTTGGGTTCCACCGGACACTTTCACCTTCTCCAGCAGGGGCATCCTCCTGAAGTCCTCCATTGGGTTCGATGGCGGTTTCTGACGCCTCTTCGCACTTATGCACCCGGCTTCCCTGGTGTAGGTATCCTGGTTCCTAGGGTATCCATGGGTGGGGTGGCTCTCCATCCTTCTGTCTTCCAATGGGTTTCTTCAGGGTCCGCTGGGAAGGGTCCTTCTTTAAAATTGCAACCGCGACTTACCCATTGTCTTGCATTGATCCCGCGGTCGTGTTCCCACTCTGCACCAGGCCTGGGCGTAGTTCGCGGAGTTTTCCTACGCGGAACTCTGCGAAGTTACAAAAAAAACTCTACGGAGTTCCGCAAGTGGCCTTCCTGCTGCTTGGGTAGAAATTCTACCCGCTCGCGAACTTACCGTTCACGATCGTGAGCAGGGAAAAAACTCCGCTGCACTACGCGAAGCGGAGTTTTCTGCACTCCGCAAGCTCCGCGGAGTGCAGAAAACTCCGCAAACAGAGCGGGGTTCACCGCCCAGGCCTACTAGTCTTGACTTGAGTCATGGTTGGTCATTGTAGCTGTGTACCGGTGAGACAGACCCTTGTTTCCAGTGCTCCCTGAGCTTTTGCTGTCCTGGTTTCCAGTGTTTCCTGAGCTTTAGTTATTCCTTGTTCCTGAGCTGCAGCAGTTTTCCCTTGTTCCTGAATTAGCACTGTCTGTAATGCTACCTTGACTCCTGAGCTTTAGCTCAATTCTAGTTCCTGAGCCTTGGCATTCCTTGTTCCTGAGCTACAGCAGTTTTCCTTGTTCCAGAACTAGCACTGCCTGCAGTGCTACCTTGACTCCTGAGCCTCATTATTCCTTGTTCCTGAGCTGCAGCAGTTTCCCTTGTTACTAAACTAGCACCGCCTGCAGTGCTACCTTGGCTTTTGAGCTTTTGCTAAATTCTTGTTCTTGCTAAGGCACAGCCGTCAGTGCTACTTTATTTTCTTGACTCCTGATCCATCACTGCCATCCCTGCCACTACCGACGGGTCCGCAAGGAGGAGCGGGACAGGACTACGCGTCCCAGTCTCCTTTGCGGCACACAGACACCGCCGCAGCTGAGCATACGCGCCTGGAGGCACCTTCAAAAGCTCCACAGGGCTCCCGCAGCACGGGAAGCCCTCATTCCTTTGGCGCCATCACTGCCATCCCTGCCACTACCGACGGGTCCGCAAGGAGGAGCGGGACAGGATTACGCGTCCCAGGCTCCTTTGCGGCACACAGACACCGCCGCAGCTGAGCACACGCGCCTGGAGGCGCCTTCAAAAGCTCCACAGGGCTCCCGCAACGCGGGACGCGCGCGGGTCGCACCCGTCCGAGACCGGCCGAGGCTGGGCAGGGCCCACATTCGGTCATCTGCCATTGGAGGTGTTGGTGCTTGTGCCCAGAAAGGTACTGTTTGATTTTTCTTACTGGGTGCAGGAACAAAGTGCACAATGGCCAATTGTTTAACACCTAAAAGCAGAACCACATCAGGGAGGAGAGGGGTGGTGGGAACCCTGGATGCCTTTTTGACACGAACGGAGTCGGTACTATCGCATGAGATTCAGATAACGGAGGAAAGACTCTCTTTGGGCAACGTAGTATCAAATTTAAGATCCTCAATAGGTGGTATAAGGCGGGCGAAGTCGCCAGTAAACGTCCGCACAGACCCTGATGTTTTGCTGGTGTATGAGGATCTTGGCTCTACGTCTTGCTCTATTGGTCAGGGGGGCTTTTCATCACCAGCCACGGCGGTACATCTAGTGAGCCCCGTAAATGGCACAGACACAGGCACGGGCATGATTAAGACAACTGCAACTGCAAGGCGGGTAGGAGAGGTTTTATGTGGAAAGGATAACCAGACTGTAGTCTCTTTGCCGTCTCCCTCACCTCCCGCGGAAACCAGTCTTATCAGTCAAACAGAAACTAGGTCAAGAGAAGTGGCCACAAGATCCAAAAAGCACCTAAGGGAAAGTCTTGGGAAAAGCGGGAAGACATCTCCATCAGTAAAAAATGTAAAGGAACCCCTGGTTAAGCGTCCCAGGAGGGTTGTTCAAAAAATTAAGCAGAAGCCTAGAGCCAAACTCCCCGCTTTTAAATGCCCAGATCAAGATCTTACAGTCGAGACAGAATCCCAAGGGCTGTCAGAGGATCTTAAACAACAATGTCCAAATGCTATCCTGCCTATAGACGTTGGAAATTAAGACCAGTGGAGAAGACTGGAAACTATGGTCTCTGTTTTGCTGGCCCCTTTATTAAGTAAATTGTCATTAATTGAGGAGAAACTTTTATTGTTGGAAATGTCCAAAAGTACATCATCCAACCTGCTGGTTATGGGGAGGTGTCACTGCGTTCAGTCTGTGCAACCTTTGGGGGGTCCACCTGTATCTAAGGGGGGGGGGGCTGAGGGGGTAGAGTACGTGAAAAAGACGAAACAGGTGGCTCAATCAGAATGTGGAACTAGTCACCACAAACAGGTTGACAACGGGAGTAGGTCTGCGAACCAAGCAAATGATGGTCCACATCCCAATGCAGTAGCTACACGATCTAGGTTAACTGAAAGGAACACGGATGATGGGGTTGACCGAAGGCGGGAGGAGGGGTTAGATAAGGCACATAGGGGTGGCCGACAAAACCTATCCAGGGGAGGTATCGATTGTGCCCAACTCAAAGGAAAAGCAAATAGAGCACCATATCTCACCTCTGGAGAGAAATTAGTAATAGATCTACCACCAGCAAGTTGCCCCTATACAGTGGTCTTGGCAGGAGTCCCAGGACACAACCAGGAGCAGGAGGAGACGGGCACCCAGTTAATTAACAAAGTGGCTCACTGGTTGGGCAAATATGTTAGGTTTAATATTAAAAATCACCGACACATTTTGATGGCCAGGAGGGTGTCCTGGCTTGGTAAGTCGAGGAAAGTTTTCAGAGGAGATTGTATTATCATTACACTCAGATACCCGGAGTTGGTAAAGGAGATTTTTGGGCATGCAAATGGTTTATTTACCTTAGAATCCTGTATCAAACCATTACCATTGGACTTTTTTTACAGACCAGGCCCCAGTACTGAACTAATACAGAGTAATTTTGGCTGGGGGGAAGGGAGGATGGAAGGCGTAGTGGCAGCCACTAATATTTTTGCGCCACTTAGAGACCTGAATGATATTGATTGACTAATTCCCAGGGAGGAGGGTGGTGGTTTTAGTGACATCTGCTCAGTTAGTACAGTGGAGGCAGATAGGAGGGCGGAGTCATATGGGAGTACACTTGTAACATCCCCAATGCGAACCAGGGACCCCGACTCTCAGAATATAAACCACCCAGGTAAATCAGCCACTAGAGGGGCCAGTATTATGCCCAAAATGCATATGGGCATAAGCCACGGTGGAGACTTGAAAATCATCTCATGGAACATAGCGGGTTTATCTAATAAACTAGGGGATACACAATGGCTTACCTACGTGAGACAGTTTAATATAATCTGTCTACAGGAAACGTGGGAGACCGAGAAATCTTTTTTCATTGAAGGATAAAAAACTTTTGCATGTGCGGCAATAAGATCGAGCTCGGGGAGAGCAAAGGGGGGCCTGATTATATTTATAAATTTAAGAATCCAGGGCAGGTGGAAATCCTTGGCATGGGAGTCAAGCGTTGTCCATGGACTAAAATTTACAAACAAATCTTTTAGGCTTATTATAATGAATTTTTATAATGCAATGTCACATGAGCAGGGCAGAGGCAGCTTGAATGAACTAAGTAGGTGCCTGGAACACACTTGTGGTAAAGGGCTGGCTCAATCACAACTGATATTGGTGGGCGATTTTAATTGTCATTTGTGCCCACACCTTAGGGCGGCCGAGGGTGATTGGGCATCTTGTCCTCTAAGGGATGGCCCCCATCTGGAGCACACGCAGCTGGGAAGTGAGCTGACCGGTCTTCTAGGCGACTATGGGTTAAGACATACAATAGATAAGATTGCTAGCAGTAGGGGTAGGACGGTCCCTCCCACCTTTAAAGGACGAGGATGCTGCTCCTACATTGACTTCATTTTCGTCTCTTTTTTGGTTAAGAGGCGTGTATCCCAGTTTAATATAAATTATAGTGCATTTAGTGATCATAATCCTTTGACTCTTGAGCTCGAGGCCCACCCCCATTTATCAGTTGTAAACAGTCAAGATGGTGGTGGGTCAGTTGTCGCAACAGACCAAGGTAGGAGGCTTAAGTGGTGCCAGGTGGATATAGCTGCTTTTAATGCCTCTTTATTTCAAAGGGGTATCAGGAGATATGAAATGTCTAGATCTGGGAGTGGAGGGGGTGGACCTGATAGAAGCCTTTAATAAGGTTGCTAACCTGGTGGATAGTCTGTTAAGGTCCACTACCAAAGCCTGTAGGGGGGGGGGACCCAAAGTGGTTTGATAGGCAATGCTCACAGGCCTTGAGAAAGCTCAAAGTGGCTCTGAAACAAATGCCAAGGGATAGGAAGTGTGTGGCGGAATGTCGTGCAAGCTATAAATTAGCAGTCAAAGGGCGAAAGGGTCAATTACAACGCGAGGCTTGGGAGGAGCTCATGGAGGCGGCGGAGCTGAAGGACTCCGCCCGATTCTGGGGAGTAATTAACAAACCCTGCTTCGCAGATCCGGATAAGCCAGGGCTGTGTAATAATATTCTTCCAGAAACATGGAAGCAGCATTTTCAGGGACTGTATAATTTCCACTTCAGTCAGAGTGAAACGCAGTCAGTACAAGTAGTACCAAGCCTTAACCCAGTCACCTTCTCGGTGGATGAAGTAAATGCAGGTATTGTGAACCTAACGAGGAATAAAGCACCGGGGCCAGATGGGATCCCCCCAGATCTTTTTCTTAGTAACCCAGATATCTGGGCGCCCCTATTAACCAGGGTCTTAAATGCCGCTATAAGCTCACCTATGCCAGTGTCGTGGTCATCCGCAATAATTGTGCCCATATTTAAGAAAGGGGATAGGGATAGCCCACATTGTTATAGACCCATCTCTTTGATAGACGTTTCAGCGAAGGTGTTGGGTCAGGCTATTTTAAACAGGCTGATGGAATGGGCGGAGGATAAACAAATTATTACAGACGTACAATATGGGTTTCGCCCGGGCAAATCTACGGTAGATCAATGCCTTAACTTATATCTTATTACTGCCAAGTATACACTAGCCAAGGAGGGGGCACTATATTTAGCCTTTATGGACCTCACAGCGGCGTTTGACCGCGTGAATCGCAGCAAGCTGTGGGCTATATTGGGTGAGCTCGGGGCAGACCCGGGATTAATAAATATCCTGCAAGTGCTCCATAGTAATACCTCAGCAGCAGTACGATATACACAGGAGGGGAAGGTGACGGAGTATTTTAATTGTTCGAGTGGGGTAAGACAAGGCTGTATACTAGCCCCTTTTCTGTTCACTTTATATATTAATGGCCTAGATGCCACATTATGTGAAATCAGGGCAGATTCACCCAGAATAGGGGGAAAAGCGGTCCCGGTTCTGCTTTACGCAGACGATGCGGTGCTCCTTGCCCGTACCCCACATGGTCTACAGCTTTTAATTGACGGTTTTGTAGAGTTTATGGAAAATTTGGATATGTCTCCCAACCTAACCAAATCATACGTTTTGGAGACGGGGAAAAAGGCAAAAAACTCATACAAATATGTTATAGGTTCACATGTCCTGGGTAAAGTGCCAGCATTTGCATATTTGGGAATGCCTCTAGATGGTCATTTGAATTTTAAGTATTTATTAAAGGAAAAGTGTGTGGCCCTGAAAAAGTCTACAGGCTCTATCACAAACTTTGCTCATAGGTTAGGAAGCTGGACTCCGGATATGATTCTTAAGATCTATAATTCAGTCTGTTGTGCCAAGGTGTTATATGGAAGCGAGGTCTGTGGTTTTATTATGACTAACGACTTACAAAGAGAAGAAAATAATTACTTGAGGGGTTTATTGAAGGTCCCTCAAAGTATTTCAGTATTTTCTGTCCATGAAGAATTGGGGGTCAAATATATATCAGACCAGATAGCAGTCAAGCCCCTCTTAGGTTGGCTCAAATGTTGGATGAACATTGAGGCAGGCTTTACAAGGACAGTACTTCAGGATAGTTTATCCTTGGACTACTCGATGAGAATTCCCTGGATAAAATACGTAAAAGAGTCTTTTATCAAGTTAGGCCGGGCAGACCTGTTTAATACTCCAGAGTCAATAAGAACAAAGGACAGGGTTGAGATTAAAGCCCTGCATTTAAGGTTCACCATGGCACATCGTGAGGCCATTGAACTTGCTAAACCCACAGTGAGAGCCCATACACTAGTCAAGACAACCCTGGGAATTGAACCTTATTTAACTTTAATGAAGAGTCCACACGATAGATTTTTAATTACCCGTTTTAGACTAGATCTTCTCCATCATTTACTAGCGGTACCGGCAGGTTTTGTTAAAAATATTGAAGAGAGAGGGCCCTGTGGCTGCGACAACAGGTCTCCACAGGATACCCTCCACCTAGTTCTTCTCTGCCCATACTATGCTTTTCCTAGGAAAAAGTTTTTAAAGGATTTATTAAATCGAGCTGGCTTTAGGCAGGCGCGAGTAGCCTTGTTGTTTTTAAAGCTTTCCTCCGATGTACATACCCTATTCTGTGTGGCTAATTTCCTGAGAGTCGCTGTTAAATTAAGGAAAACCAGGGGCGATTAAAGAAGAGAAGAAGGGTTCGTGGGTCACTGGCATGCAATGTCTGTTTTAATAGGGCTGTAGTATTTATGTGACATCCTCCCAATACCTGCTCTAAAGTACTGAGGGCATATTAGCAAGACCCACGTTAAAATTATCGCCGTTTTAGCGGCAGGAAACTGCCGCTAAAACGGCGATAATGGGCTTGCTAATATGCGTTATGGAATTCCAATAGAAGCCCAGGTTAGATGTCCTGCACATCTAACCTGGGCTTCTATTGGAATTGTATAACGCATATTAGCAAGCCCATTATCGCCGTTTTAGGGGCAGTTTCCTGCCGCTAAAACGGTGATAATTTTAACGTGGGTCTTGCTAATATGCCCCTGAATTGTATCTGGGAGTGACATTTTATGCACGTTGTGTTTTATATATGCTTTTATGATTTGTTTTCAAATCGAATAAAGTTTTATTGATTGATTGATTGAGTCATGGTTCACATACCACTATTTTAGTATATGGTTTGGTCTACCCCTGGTGACCACTGCACATTTCTTGCTACGTACGTGTTTCTATTGAAAAGCATTGTGTATATCTCCGGTTAGGAGATATCTGTATGTGTTAGTGAGTGTTCTATAATAAATACATATTTTTATAAATACACTGTGTGGTTCTTTTTCACTTAATCTATATCAATAAGATTATGTTCTGGTAAAACAAGCTGCTTTACACTCCTGTACTAAGCCTGAAGGCTGCTCTCCACAGCTACCACTTAGAGAGCTTTCTAAGGTTGTCTAAGACCACTAAATTCATCATAAGAGTTGTTTGGATTGGGGCAAGGTGTTCACTTACATAAGTGTACATGATATACAAAGCCAGCTTCTCACATTAGTGTGCAGTGGTTGGGATTCAAGCCTGCATTGTTTTATCAGATAATCTTGATGTGGATTAACTGAAAATGCATCACTAATACTAGGCACATATAATACAGCTTAGAATAAGTAAGTTCTACTGAATTTAGGGTTGGGTAGTTAAGGGTCGAGCACACCCTTTCTCGAACCTCAGAGAGTTTTGTTTCCACTAGGTTAGGTAGGTGCAACACCTCACCCCACCTAGAACCATGTCTTTAGTTGGGGATACTAGTGTACCCCAGTCTGCTAAGTACAGTGGTTTAAAGTTCCAGGAACTAAGGACATTGTGTAGCCTTAAAGATACAGACAGGTGGCAACTCCCCCATTAAGCTGCTCTTAGAGCTGCTACATCAGGATGATATCTGTCCTGAGAGGCCAGAAGAACAAGAAAATGTGGGTGGGGATACTCCTGGAGAGGGAGCACCAGGAGCTCTTCCTGATGACCTCCGTTCTGAGTATGGGCAGGAGGAATCAAATGATTCCAACCTGCCAAACTCTGACTCCTCAGGGCATAGTGCAGATGGCACAGAGAACATACCCTTTCTTCCTCCTGGGAGGGTCCAGAGTAGACCAAGGAGGTCTAGATCCTCCTCTAGAGAATCCAATGCTTCAGGACATTCCATAGGGAACTCCATATCTAGTAAGAGGGACAGCTCTTTGGACAGGGAGTACCAAATACTCGAACTTGAGAAAGCAAGGCTTTGACAAAGAATCCCTAAAAGTCCAGAAGGCTAGGAAGGAATTGGGACTAGAGTCCCATGGTGGCAGCAACAGTGTCCCTAGAATCAGAGAAACCTCTTTTGACAATAGGAACCTGAGCAGGATAGTCCCTCCTTACCAGGAGGGGGATGATATCCATAAATGGATCACTGCTTTGGAGAGGGCCTGTAAAGTTCAGAGGGTCCCTCAAGAGCAGTGGGCAGCTATCCTGTGGCTCTCCTTTGCTAACAAAGGTAGAGATAAGCTCCTCGCTGTTGGAGAAGAGGATGCTGACACTTACTCAGTACTGAAGAGTGCTCTCATAGATGGGTTTGGCTTAACCACTGAACAGTATAGGATTCGGTTCAGAGACACCCAGAAGGCACACACCCATGACTGGGTAGATTTTGTAGACAGTGCTATTAATGCTCTGGAAGGCTGGCTTCATGAAAGCAAGGTACAGGACTATGAAGGATTGTACAATTTGATTATGAGGGAGCACATTCTTAATAATTGTCAGAACCAGCTTTTTCATCAGTATCTGGTGGACTCTGATCTGACCTCTCCCCAAGAATTGGGAAGAAAGGCAGACAAATGGGTTCGCACCAGGGTTAAGCAGAAAAACCATGGTAATGGAGGTGATGGACAAGGGATGCTGATTGTCTAAAGGCCAAGGAAACTACTACTACCACTGTCCCTAAGGCACCTGCTCCCCCTAGCACAAGTACAAGTGGTAGTACAGCAACAAAGGGATTAGTGGAGTTAACCTTGGGTTCTGAGATGGGTTCTGACTTAGTCAGAACTCCAGCTCAGGCTGTTCTAGTCTGTGATGGTGGCATAGACCTTGCCACCTTACTAGTTAGTCCCACTAACCTGGGCAAGTACAGACAACAGCCTTTGATAAATGGAAAAGAATCAATGGCTTACAGGGACACATGGGCCAGTGTCACTATGGTGACAGAGAAACTTGTGCCCCTGATCAGCTCATACTTGGACAAATGTACCAAGTCACCGACGCTAGCAATGTCAGGACTGACCATTCCTTGGCAGTTGTGAACCTCAGCTGGGGAGGGGTAACTGGACCAAAGAAGGTTGTGGTATCTCCAGACCTACCTGTAGATTGTTTGTTGGGCAATGATCTAGAAACTTCAGATTGGGCTGAAGTGGAGTTCAGGACTCATGCAGAGATAATGGGCATCTCTGCCACTGTGTTTTCTGTCACCAGGGCTCAGGCCAAGCAGTTCACCACTGACAAAGCACTGGATCCTGAAAAAATGGAGCAGGTGCTTCCCAAGTGAAGGAGCAGGAAGGTTAAGGAATTGCCCTCCTCACAAACTCTCAGTGAAGATCAGTCTCCTGAGGGAGATGATCTTAGCCCCTGTGAAGGAACTGTCCCAGAGGAACTTGGGCCTGACCAGGCCGAGTTCTTGGGGGCAGGGGCCCTTCCAGGGCAGACTTGAGTTTGGAGCTGCAGTCCTGCACCTCTCTTTAACCCCCCCAGACAGCAAGCTGCTGCCAAGGAAGCAGGGAATATCAGTGGGTCCCATAGAATCTATTGGGAAGATGGACTCTTTTACTGTAAAGGTAGAGACCCCAAGCCTGGTGCCACCAGGAGGTCGGTAATACCCCAGATGTTCAGAGCTTTCCTTCTCTCCCTGGCACATGATATTCCTCCTGCAGGACACTTGGGGCAAAGCAAGACTTGGGACATGCTTGTCCCTCACTTTCACCAGCCCCATATGTCTGAAGACAGCAAGGAGTTTTGTCGCTCCTGTGCCACTTGCCAAGCCAGTGGTAAGTCAGGTGGCACCACAAAGCCTCCCTTAATTCCACTTCGAGTGGCTGGGGCCCACTATCCTTCGTGACAACCTCGCCAGCATCGGACTTAAACAACTCATCAACACACCGACCCACAGAGCAGGACACACCCTCGACCCCATCTTCACGGCAGGAAACAGCGTCCATTTCAGCCACACAACGCAGCCGCCATGGACTGACCACCACTGCGTACACTTCGCCATCAACAAACCCAAGGCACCCAAACCAGCCCCACGCCCTCCACAAAGGAATTGGAGCAAGGTTACCGATGAGCAACTTAACTCCACCCTCACCTGAGACAACCACACCTGGGCACCCGACGCAAACAGCGCAAACGACGCAGCCAGAGAACTCCACACCTGGATCTCCAACTGCGCAGATGAGCTCGCCCCGCTACGCAACCCCGACAGACAACGCCCCAGGAAAGCCGCCTGGTTCACAACCGCTCTCCAAGAAGCCAGACGCACCTGCAGATGCCTGGAGAAGAACTGGAGAAACACCAAGACAAACGAAAACCACACCACCTACAAGGACGCCATGACGGACTACCACAACCAGATCAGAGCCACCAAAGGAACTTCATCCACAACAAAATCCTGGCCAACTCCACCAACTCCAAGGAACTTTTCAGTGTCATTCAAGAATTCACCAACCCACGCAGTGAAGCCACAGACATCACCCCATCCCAAGACCTCTGCGACAAGCTTGGAAACTATTTCCACCTCAAGATCAAAAACCTCTACGAAAACTTCATCGACCATCCACCAGGCGCCACAGACGGCCCCCCGCCCCCCAGAAACACCAGCCAGCCCACCATCTCCAACTGGACACCGATCACGGCCGAAGATACCGCCTCGACCATGAAAAGCATCCACTCGGGGGCCCCCACCGACCCCTGCCCCCCTCACATCTACGACAGAGCCGTGGCCGCCATCGCACCCAAACTACAATGCACCATCAACACCACCTTCAAAACAGGCACCTTCCCAGACGACTGGAAGTGCACAGAAGTCAGACCCCTGCTCAAGAAGCCCACAGCTGACCCCACCGACCTGAAGAACTATCGGCCCATCTCGCTCCTCCCCTTCGCAGCCAAAGTTGCAGAGAAAACAGTCAACAGGAAACTGACACGATTCATTGAAGAGAACGCCGTCCTCGACCCGTCCCAATCCAGATTCCGAAGCAACCACAGCACAGAGACCGCCCTACTCGCCGCCACAGACAACATCCGCACCCTCCTGGACCAAGGCCACTCTGCAGCCCTCATCCTACTCGACCTATCAGCAGCCTTCGACACCGTCTCCCATCGCACACTAGTCGTCAGACTACACGACGCAGGCATACAAGGAACAGCCCTGGACTGGATCCGATCATTCCTCACCGGAAGAAGCCAAAGGATCAGACTCCCACCCTTCCTCTCCAACCCCACGAAAATCACCTGCGGAGTCCCACAGGGTTAATCACTGAGCTCCACCCTCTTCAACATTTACATGGCCACCCTCGCAGCCATCGTCCGACAACACGGCCTCAACATCGTATCCTACGCCGACGACACCCAGCTCATCCTCTCCCTCACCAAAGACCCCACCACTGCCAAACTCAACTTCCAGAAAGGAATGCAAGACGTCGCAGTCTGGATGACCAACAGCTGCCTGAAGCTCAACGCCGAGAAGACAGAAGTCCTCGTCCTCGGTACCACCCCTTCTGCATGGGACATCACCTGGTGGCCGACCGCCCTCGGAAGCCCACCTACCCCCTCAGACCACGCCAAGAACCTCGGCATCGTACTCGACTCATCACTCTCCATGAACCGACAGGTCAACGCCGTCACCTCCAGCTGCTTCAACACCCTCCGCATCCTCCGCAAGACCTTCAAGTGGATCCCCCCTGAGTCAAGGAAGACAGTCACCCACGCACTCATCACCAGCAGACTGGACTATGGAAACGCACTCTACGCCGGCATCAACAAGTCCCTACTCCGCAAACTCCAGACAGTACAAAACACAGCCGCCAGACTCGTCCTCGGCATCCCCCGACATGAACACATCAGCCAACACCTACGAAGTCTCCACTGGCTCCCCGTTGAGAAAAGAGTCACTTTCAAAATCCTCACTCACGCCTACAAATGCCTACACAACAACTGACCCAAATACCTCAACGACAGAATCAACTTCCACGTACCCAAAAGAAACCTCTGATCTTCCAACCTCACACTGGCCGAAACCCCGCGCATCCACAGAGCCAGAGCAGGTGGAAGATCCTTCTCTCACATTACAGCCAAGACCTGGAACGAGCTACCAGCAGACATCAGACGCGCCCCCTCCCTGAACACCTTCAGGAAGACCCTAAAGACCTGGCTCTTCGGCTAAACAGTTCTGCGGACCCCCCCCTCAGCGCCTTGACCCTCACGGGTGAGTAGCGCGCTTACAATTCCCTGATTGATTGATTGATTGATTGATAGGGATTGACATTGTTGGTCCCTTAAACCCTCCAACTGCATCTGGGCACAGTTATATACTAGTGATGGTGGACCATGCCACTAGGTACCCAGAAGCTATTCCCCTTAAAACCACTACAGCTCCTGTAGTGGCCAGGGCCCTCCTGGGAATCTTTTCCAGACTGGGCTTCCCTAACTAGGTCTTAACAGACAGAGGTACAAACTTCATGTTTAGTTACATTACTGCCATGTGGAAAGAGTGTGGAGTAAACTATACTTTTACCACACCCTACCATCCACAATGCAATGGGCTTGTTGAAAGGTTCAAGACCCTCAAGGGTATGATCATGGGACTCCCAGAAAAGCTTAGGCGAAAATGGGATGTCTTACTACCCTCCCTTCTCTTTGCCCACAGAGAGGTTCCTCAGAAGGGGGTTGGCTACAGCCCATTTGAGCTTCTGTTTGGACATCCAGTTAGGGGTCCATATTGTCTAGTGAAGGAAGGTTGGGAGCAACCTCTCAAACCTCCTAAACAGTACATTGTGGACTATGTCCTTGGCCTGCGTTTTCGCATGGCTGCGTACATGAAGAAGGCCAGCAAAAACCTGGAGGCCAGCCAAGAACTTCAAAAAGCTTGGCATGACCAAAAGGCTGTCTTGACTGTTTACCAGCCAGGCAGGAAGGTGTGGGTGTTGGAGCCTGTGGCCCCAGCAACTCTCCAAGACAAGTGGAGTGGCCCCGACACTATTCTTGAAGAAAAAGGTGAGGTCACCTACTTGGTGGACCTAGGTACTCTAAGAAGTCCCCATAGGGTACTTCATGTGAACTGCCTGAAACCTTTTGTGGACAGGGCTGACATGGGCATGCTCATGGCAACTGACAGGAGGAAGAGAGTGACCCTCTCCCTGATCTCCTCTCTCAGAACCCTGATGATGGGTCAGTAGATGGAGTAGCCTTGGCAGGCAGCCTCACTGACCAGCAGCAAACTGACTGTAGGCAGGTCCTCAGTCAGTACAGACACATGTTCTCCCTGACACCCAGTCAAACCACCTGGTGTACCCATGAAGTGGACATATGTGACAGTCTGCCTGTTAAGAGTAAAATCTCCAGACAGCCTGACCATGTCAGGCATTGCATAAGGATAGAGGTCCAAAAGATGCTGGTATTGGGAGGTCATTGAGCCTTCAGATAGCCCTTGGGCTAGTCCAGTAGTCCTTGTGCCAAAACCTCACACCAAGGGTGGAAAAAGAGAGATGAGGTTTTGTGTGGACTACAGAGGCCTCAATGCAGTCACTAGGACTGATGCCCATCCAATTTCCAGGGAAGATTAACTCATAGATACTTTGGCCTCAGCCAAGTTTCTGAGTACATTTGACCTAACTGCTGGCTATTGGCAAGTCAGACTAGCTGAGAATGCCAAGCCAAAAACAGCATTTTCAACCCCTAGTGGGCATTATCAATTTATTGTGATGCCTTTTGGTTTGAAGAATGCACCTGCCACATTTCAGAGGCTAGTGAATAAAGTCTTAATAGGTCTGGAAGCCTATAGTGCAGCATATCTAGGTGATATAGCTGTCTTTATCTCCACCTGGGAAGATGGCCTGGTCCACCTCAGAAATGTTCTGGAGGCCCTGCAAAAGGGAGGCCTCACCATCAAGGCCACCAAGTGCCAGATAGGGCAGAGCAAGGTTGTGTACTTGGAGGCCAGGTTCAACCAAGGAGAGCAAAATCCAGACCATTGTGGACTGGATTCCTCACACTACCCAGACTCAGGTCAGAGCTTTCTTGGGCCTGACTGGGTACTACAGAAGATATGTAAAGGGATATGGGTCCATTGTGACTCCCCTGAATGATCTGACATCAAAGAAAATGCCCAAGAAAGTTCAGTGGACTGTAAGCTGTCAAAAGGCATTTGATGACCTCTAGCAGGCCATGTGCACTGCTCCCATCCGGCAAAGTCCTGACTACTCCAAAACCTTCATTGTCCAGACAGATGCATCTGAGATAGGGGTAGGGGCTGTTTTGTCACAACTTAATGTAGAGGGCCAGGTTTAACCAGTAGCTTTTATTAGCAGAAGTTTGACCCCAGGGAGAAACGTTGGTCAGCCATTGAGAGGGAGGCCTTTGCTGTGGTCTGGGCCTTGAAGGAAGCTGAGGCCACACCTTATTGGCACTCACTTCATTGTTCAGACAGACCACAAGCCCCTCTTATGGCTTAAACAGATGAAGGGTGAAAACCCCAAACTTTTGAGGTGGTCCATTTGACGACAGGGGATGGACTATACAGTGGAACATAGACCAGGGAGTAACCATGCCAATGCAGATAGACTCTCCAGATATTTCCACTTAGAAAATGAAGACTCAACTGGGTAAGGTTAGTCTAATCTCCTTACGTTTGGGGGGGTTGTGGAGGAAAGTAGGATCTGCTTTTATGATACGCAGCAAGCAACGGCGGACCGCAATAGCCGCACCTCCCTGCTGTACTCCTCTTGTGGTTATCTGAAAGTGATGAGAGTTGGTGTGCACATGCAACTCCTGCACCTGCCGTTGTTGGGTGCCAACTGCCAAGCAGAATAGAAACTGAACACACTTGGAGAGGTGCACTCCCAAAGAGTCTTTTCAATAAGTAAGGCTGACTTGTTCATTTATGTGAAAATAATCCTTTAATTTAAACGTAATCAGACAACATGAGCTCCAGCCAACGCGTTTCGTTCATTAAGGAATGAACTTCTTCAGGGCTGAAAATTACAATACATAGATAACATAAATATACACATACATATAGTTTGACACAGTGTCTCACAATGTTACAAAAAGGATAAATACACAAAAACAAAGGCTTGTGGAAAACGACACATACAACTGTAGACGAAAACCACCTCGTAATGTTCCAAGGTGAGCGTATCGCATGCAACAAGCTCCACTGGACTAGAAAGCTTGCTGGCATGCTCATTGTTAAACACTGGTACCAATAGTGGTGCCCTGTTGCTAGTCACTGCAGGTCGTGCTTGGAATGGTATGACCTTGGCAAAAGTTTCTGCTGCATGAAATGGGTGACCGATCAGGTTGCTAATATATGCAAAATCAGACGGACGAAGTGCATGCGTGAGATATTAAATTAGGTGAATGGACAACTGTGGTGAAACGTCCAAAACCCAGATTAGCATGGAAACGGGGGCGGCGGGAGGGGCAATCTGAATCCTAAGTGCGGAATATGTAGAAAAATTGGAGCGGCCAAGATATATAATACCCGTGAAGTGAAAGTAAAACTGTAAATATGTATGGGGGTGTCTGTACATACCAATGATGATTTGACAATAGCTGGGGAGCCATGGTTCTTTGTTCCCCAAGGGTTGCAATTGGTGGGATGAAGAGCGTGCGGTAGTAGTGCTCTTCGTAGTCATCCAAAAGCACGCGTGTATAGCAGGTGCAAATTACTGCGTCATGCTGTGGCCTCCTTGATAAGGGCCTGGATGCGTGATCCTGAAAAGGGCAGAGACACAATATTAAAACAGAGTGGTGACTGAAAGCTACCTTGTCGGGGAGAAAGTGAAATGTGGGCTATACAAAAGGTACTAGCACAGACCGTGGGCGTACCGCGCATGGGATGTGCCCGAAGGGCAGGATAACGAGGTCTAAGATTATAAAAAAAGAAAAAGAAAAGAAGGGGGCCCTAGTGGTTATGCGGTGGAAATGTAGCAAAAAGCCCAGGGGACCCTGAAGGAAGGCACGTGGGTGGTGCCGAATCCGTATTCCTGATATCGCACCCCTCACCTCCCGGGTAGTCGAGCAAATGGAGTTGGGGAGAGAAAGTGCCCCTGCCGCAGGAACGACAATGGAATGACTGAAACCCCTTTGTTTGAGATGCCGCTCTCTTATGTTGTGCAGCACAAAGGAGTGAGCGCATGTAACGGACTCAAGTGATACTCCGTTTGTTGTGGGGGGCTGAGTATGACAACGCCTGTGCGATCTGGATGCTGGGTGCTACGGGGACCGGGAGCCCCTGTCACTGCGCGCTCTGCGAGGGGTGAGCTGTCAAGAAAAAACCGAGCTGATACTTAGTTACTCGAAAACAGAATAAATGGCAGGAGTCCCTGTTCTAGCTGTGAAGATGGAAACTGGATGGACAGAAACAGCACTCCGGACTCTGTGAGCGGCTAGTGCATGGGAAAACGAAAAAATAAATACCTGAAGCGCTGCACGTCTAGACCTTTCCTTCCCGGGTCACCAGTGTGGGATATGATAACTGCCTGGAGCGCTTGCTAAATAAGCCCAGAAACCGCGGGAAGGGAAAAGGATGAAAGAGGGAAGAAGAAAGACTGGCGGGGACATGCGGTGGCTCGCGGAAAACCTGATGTATCTGCTCATCATCAAGCATGTCTGACAGAAATGAGTCAGCACATGTCGATAGATCTGTGCATGTTGGTGGTCATGGAAACCAGGATGCTGATAGATCCTGTGAAAAGATTTAAATAGTTGCCCGTAGGAATTGACCATGCTGAGTGTGCGAGGGAATGGGAGGGTCCCAGCGGGTGTAGTGAGAAGAAAGAAGGAGGGAGTGGTGCGCGTTGGGCCTATACTTGTAAAACAAAAATGGTAATGAAAGTATGCGTGATAAATAACGAAAATTAAAAGAAAAAGAAAAATAGGAAATATGTATGGACTGCAATAGTGGGACATTACACAGTCACACCGGGCCCTGGTGACTGGGCCAGATGGAAACTGGTAGTGACGCTGTATACAGGAAAACAGCTAGCTGCACCCAACAAGCTGTGAAATTAGAGAAATGTAAAAAGAAAGGGCTTGGTCCTTACGCCTCGGTATGCCCAGGTGTGCACGCTTACTGGGTGATGAGCGAGTCTGCGTAGAGGTGGTAGAAGGGAATCTAGGAACGTTATGTGGGCTCGTGAGTCAGGCAGTGCATCACAGAGGTCCGTTGGGAAAGAACGAGGGGGGGGGTTAGGGTGTTGAGCTGCCTTCTGGGGGGAGGGCGACTGGTGCCCTACTACGTAAGAGCAAGTCGCGCCCCCCCCAAAAGAGGGGTCCTGGATCGGTGTCCGATGTTAGAAACGCGTAAAACCCCCAATCCCACCCCGTGAATCCATACCGATGAGTCAGAATAAGGGTCCACACCCGGTGCCCAATGGGTAGGCCTGGGTTGGGTGAGAGTCGTGATGACCATGAGCTGCGAGACAAGGTGCAGTGTCTCAGTCAGTGTATTTATGGCAGAAAATAGTGAAACTCGTGGTCGATGTTGTGCCCTTTGCTGACCGACTCTAGTCTGCAAATCCATTTGGCCTCTGTCCGACGTAATGTCAGTTCTCTATCCCCCCTCCCCCCCCCGGTTGTTCGGTGGGATGTGGTCGACACCACAAAAACTGAACGTGACCTCACCCGCATGTGTGGTACGATAGTGCTCAGTCATGGGATACCTGTCATCACCGTTGATGAGAGCCCGGCGGTGTTCTTGTATTCTTATTTTCAAATTGCGCACAGTGCTGCCCACGTATATCATGCTACATGGGCATTAAAGAATGTACACCACGTACTGCGTGTTGCAATTAATGAAATGTTTGATTCTGTGTACAGATCTTGAGTTGTAACAAAATTATTTCCGCTTGTTCTGGCCCAAACAGCAAATGTTGCAGTTGGTGCATGTAAAGAAGCCTTGGGGGGTCTGTGGCAACCATGTGCTAGTGGTTGCTTTCTGAGTTGTGATGTAGCTGGGACATAAGGATCTCCTCAAAGTGCGTCCCCTCCTATATACCAGTGAAGGATTGTCATTGATGAAGGGGTGTAGTGTGGGAACTTCCAATAGTAGGTGGCAAAGTTTCCTAAAAACCTTGAAAATTCTATCACTATGTGCTGTGTAGTTGGTGAAAAATGCTACTTTTTCTCTATGCTGGTCCTTGGCGTGATGTTTCCCTGTCTTCCTAGATGTGCTGTCCCTGAGTGCATCAGACCTGGATAGGCTCAATGCCCTCTGCTCTGCTCTGTCCAGGATTTTGTGATCGTAACCCCTTTGCTTGAAACGTTCCTTGATATTGGAGATATTCTCTTTGAACCCGTCCTCATCACTGCAGGTGCGTCATGCCCGTACCATTTCGCAATATGGAATATTAGAAATGACTGAGTTGGCGTGGGCACTCTGTGCGTGAAGTATGCTGTTGCAAGCAGTTGATTTCCTGAACAGTGTACTGTGTACCAGTCCTTCCTTAACAAAAAACTGGATGTCTAGGAAATCAATACGCTCCTTATGATGCAGCATGGTGAGCTGAACATTAAAGGGGTTGCTGTTGAGATATGTCAGATACTCTATCAACTGTGCTTCCGAGCCAGACCATAGACAAATGATATCATCTATGTACCTCCCCCAATAGACAATGTACTTGGTCCAGGTGGAGGCACATTTGCACCAGGCATGCTCCCTCATACCAGCCCATGAAGAGGCCGGCATAAGAAGGAGCGAACCTGGAACCCATGGCAGTCCCCTGTAGCTGGTGGTACCATCTTTCGTTGTGTTTGAAAAAGTTATTGGTGAGGATAAGATCAATCATGTCCATGATCATGTTGTTGTATGAGTAGTGGTCTGCCCCCTCTGTGTCTAGGTAGTGACGAACTGCCAACATGCCAAAGTTTTTATGGATACAGGTGTAAAGTCCTACTTTATCCAAAGTGACAAATCTAAGCTCATCAGACCATGGAAATCCCTCAAACTTCACCAGGATGTCTTTGCTATCTTTCAAGTAGGCTGGTAAGTTCGTAACATGTTTCTGTAGGGATAGATCTGCAAATTCTGACAGCCGTTCTGTTGGAGAACCTACCCCTGAAATGATGGGTCTCCCAGGTGGGAAGTTGCCTCCCTTGTGCACCTTGGGCAAGATGTAGATGCACGGGAAGCGCGCATTGTCGATGTGTAGGTACCTAAACTCGTCCTCTGTTAATAAACATTCTTCCCTCCATTCTGAGAGTCTCTTGTTGATGGTTACTTGTAGTATACTGATGGGATTGTGGTTGATTGATTCATAACACTGGTGGTCATCTAGCTGTCGGGAAATCTCACCCATGTAGTCCTGTGTGTCCATCACCACCACATTCCCACCTTTGTCTGCCTCCCTTATTATCGGTGTCATTTTGTAGTCTCTGTAGGGCTTCCCTTTCTTTCCTACATAGGTTAAACGGGTGATGTGGTGTGTGTCTATTGGTGCTCTCCAGTTTCTGTAACTCCTGTGTGATCTTATCAACAAATTTCTCAATGTTGGGATGATAGCCACTGTGTGGTACAAACTTGGATTTACATCTAAGACCTGTATCCCGATTACAATTCTCACTGATATCCAGGTCATTTAGGATAGTCTGCATATCGGTTACTTCATCAATCTCAATAGACAATAGTGTTTGGACCTCTCGTATATCCCCAATCGTTCTGTGCACTGATGGTGTATTCAATACATTTATGACAGGTTTGGCAGTCTGCTGCGAGAAAAATTCCTTTAATTTAAGCACACGAAGGAATTTGTACAAATCAATGTGAACATCCACAAGGTCCCCAAATTGTGTGGGGCAGAAACCAAGGACCTTGTTCAAAACATTATATTCATGTTCATCCAATTCCCTGCCTGATAGGTTAATGATCTGTAAATCTGATTGCAAAGCTGACATTACAGTTAGACTAGTGGTGCCCTCCGTGATGAGAACGCCTGTCTGCTCTGGGATGGTGATGGCTGCTAGTTATTTTTGGGACGGAGTAGCATTGAATGACTGTCTGCTCTTCCTCCCTGGCCTCCCACCTCTCCTTGTCTTTTTGTGCTCTTTTTTGGCTGTCTGTCGCCTATGCGCAGTCTCTCCAGCTCCTTCTGGAAGTTGGTGGCACCTTCGCCTAAAGGGATCTCAGGTTGTGCCGAACTGGAGGTGGTGCTCTCACTGGATGCCAGTGAACTACTGCTGGCCGATTTGTTTTCTAGACTATCTTCTCTGCCCCTTTTTCTATCCTCGGTGCTATTGGGATTATCATATTTTTTGGCAAACGTGTAGATCCTGCCATCTCTAATGTCTCGGTCATCCCTCTTAATTTTAAGCATCTTTTTATCTCTGAGGTATTGTTGGTATTCCTCTATGACCTTGTTAAGGATGGCATCATTTTTTTCCACCAAATACTGACACTCCATGGCTGCTATTTGTTTCTCTAGATCGTCTATTTCTGCCTGTAACTTCTGTCCCTTCTCATTCGCGTGTTTAACCAAGATTTTCATCATTGTGAATGATGCCCCTTCCAAATTGTGTTCCCATTCACCCAAAAGGTCCCCACTCAAGTCCTCGAACGTTGGAAAGATTAAGATTCGGAGGCCTTAATCTTTCCAAGATTCAGCCTTACTTATTGAAAAGACTCTTTGGGAGTGCACTTCTCCAAGTGTATTCAGGATCTGCTTTTATGGTTACCCCCACTTTTTGCTTGATGTGATGCTGTTTCTGACTAGTCGGACTAGGATCCTGCTAATTAGGACCCCAGTCTCTGTGCTTTCTCCCTTAAATTGGTATGGTAAGTACTTAGGTACATCCCAGATTGGATACTGGTGTATCCTTGTTAGTCACTAGCATATGGTACTAAGGTACCTGGGGCATAGGTACACCAGGAGTCCCCCATGGGCTGAAGCCTGCATTATGCCACCCATGGGAGACCTCTCAATTGGTAACTACAGGCCTGCCATTGCAGCCTGTGTAAGCTGGTGCTAGCACCACTTACGAAAGATATAGGTTTCCCTATATCTAAGGTCACTGCTCTTAAAACCTATAAGTCACCCCTAAGGCAGGCCTTACAATCCTGAAGGCAGGGTGCTCGGTTCTAAGTGTGAGGGTGCCCCTGCATGAGCAGGACACCCCTACAGGTTACGGAGTCCATTCTACCGGGTTGTAAGTGAGACAGCCATATAACATATAGACGGGCACTGCGTCATTACACGATGACCATATCGAAACTGGCTGAAATGAATCCTATCATGTTTGGTATCAAACATGTTGGAATCATACCCCACACCGTTACTGTGTGGGGGTATGATTCCATGCACTGTAAAGCTCTTCCGGGAGGCCCTCAGTGCTCCCGGTACCAGTCTTCTAGACCCAGAGAGCACAACATGGCTGCTGCCGACCAGAGACACGATTCTGCCCTCTTGCTGCTGACCCGAGCTCGAGCAGGGGAAGGCAGAACAATAGGTATCCTGTCACAGGGAGGTGTGACCACCTCCCAGACAGCCAATAACAAGGAGGGACCCCTGAAAACGAATGGGGGCGGGTAAAACAGGGGATCAAACAGACAAATCACATCAAGAAAGGAATACCCGCCCCTAAGCAAGAATTAATTCTAAGGCCCACAAGGGAGTCCTAAAATAATAAGTGAACAACCAAGGCTCTCAAGAGTATATATTGGGAAGAACCAAGAGAAACAAAGAATATGTTTTTTCTTTTTATTAGCAAGATATCAAAAAATATATTTTTACTTATTTTTCTTTTTCATAGCATGTTAATACAAGCACATTAAATCTAATAAAATGAGTACCCCACACACACAGACATACATACATACACACTCAAAAGATTCGCAGTGAGCTCTGAACACCAATCATACATTTCATACACTGCACATCTATCAAGATGTTAAAAGGCCAGGGGATGAGCTGATGTTCAATAGTTTAGGTCCAGATGAAAACAAGGAAAACCCGATCCCGGGTTCCGAGGACCAAACGCCGACGCGCGTTTGGGTGAGACCCCACAACAGGGGCTACACCTTCATCAGGGCAGGTCATATACAGAAAGATAGATGGCGTGGGACACCCAAGTACCTACAACAACATAAAAATATGTCATTTCCTAAATACATTTATACATTTTTTAATCAATATATACATGAGAGACCTTGGAGGAAAGGGATAAATCAAAAGTAGGTTGATAAAGGCCAGACACAATGGTCAGAACAGATAAGCAAGGAAAGTTGCATCGAAAGGAACAGAGAGACCCCAATGGGGTCCTGAGTTTAATCAATATAAAAAAACAAGTGACTCTTGTGCACGTCAGTAATAAAAAAATATAAAAAGAATAAACCAACACCAAGGAAAAATACCGAAAATAATTCCCATGATAGGATAGGACCAAGAAGTGTGGGCATGTGTTTAGGTGAATAATTAAAAAAGCACGTACGCATACCTATAATGGTATTTTAGCGAGACATCAAGAAGTGGTATAGCATTAAAAGTATGGCCAGATAATCCTCAGGGACTTGTCAAAAGCATACATAGGATCTATAAAGATAGATGACTATTAGCGCTTTTTTAAAAGAATTTTAGAGTTCCTAACATATAGTTAAGGCCCCCAAAAAAGTTTCCAGTGTACCTACCCGTAAATGCCGCATATGGAGGGGCTTAACGAGGAACCATGGGGAGAGAAATGATTTCCAAGGATGGCACCAAATCAGTATTTCAAGGCGGGGGATCCAGGGAAGGAAGATAACTTCCTAGGATCACGCCAAATCAGTTTTCTGAGCGGTCCTTAAGCTCCCATCAGTGGCACATAGATAGATGCATCTTTAAAAAAGATATAAGGGGCCTATATAAGCACAGTGGGAAAAGGGAGGGGGGCGCATCTGAAGCGTTAACAGACAGCACTAAAAATAACACGAATACCTAAAAACACATAACAAAATGACGGAGGCCCCCAGGGGTAGCATTACCAGGGAAGGGGGGTCCGCTAACTACATGCTAATTGTCGTGGCCATACTACCGGCAATGAAAGCACTGCTCAAGGTAGTAGAATATCCCAAACAAGAGCAATTACAACCCCAAGGGCAGCCAGGAAATCCAGGATCAATACCTGATGGAGGGCCACGTCTTGGATCTCACGGGATTCCGTTGAAACAGGCAAGGATTCTGCCCATATCCACCGCAGGGCGAAATGAAACGGGAGGCTGAAATTCTGCTTTTAAACGCGACGGGAAGAAGAGGCGCCGGGTCGGGGTTGCAAACAGAAAGGAAGGACACCAAAACAAGGAGGTTTTGTTACTCGAACATGGCGGCCATATTGGTACAGGAAAACAGAGTTGAAGAGAATATGCACGCCCATGAGCATAAAGGGACACAGTATAATATAGCGTTAGGTCATAGCACAAATAGCAAAGATTAGGCTTATCTGAAAGAATACTTAGGCTGGACAGATGCCGAAAAAGGGGGGAAAAACAAACCGGGGACGAAGACAACCCAAGGGGGGAGAGAGGGGGATTTTTTGTGACAGCACCGAGTTGGAACCATGTTGGTGCAAGAGGGCAATATCAAAATTCCATACCACATATATGCCACGAAAGAAATGGTACGATATTAACAGCAAAAAATATAAGATTTTATATAATTTAGCCAGAGGGAGAGGACAATTCTAGATAATGGCATTCTCCCAGGGACAGACTTCATTGAGGCCATTTTTTTCCCAAATTTAAAAAATGAATGCAAAAAACCTCCCGTTTTTTCCTTACTGAAGTGGGATCCTTACCCGGGGGCGTTTTGACTTTTTCAAGAGTAGACCACTTAAGATCTAATTCAGTGTGTTGTTTATTGAGCCAATGCTCTACCAAAGGAGCTGAGGTCTTCTTAGTGCGTATATTAGATTTGTGCTCCCCAATTCTAAATCTGGCTTCACGCCCCGTTTCCCCAATGTAGATAGAGTCACAAGGACATATGATGATATAAACAACATTAGAAGTCCTACAATTCGTCATCTCGTAGAGGGATATAGAACGTTCATGGACCTTAACGGTGTCACCAACCAGTGCATGGGCACATGCCTGGCAGGAGCCACAACGATGGTTGCCCTGAATGGGTCTTAGGCCAGTGATGGATTTCTGGCAAGGGCCAGTAGCAATAGGTATCTTACCCATCACTAGGTGGTTTTTCAAGTTCTTGTTCCTTTTGAACGCAAACAGTGGCTTTGCTAGTCTGGGCTCACTGCTGTCTATGTTGAGAAGATACCAAAGAGAATTAACAGTACGTCTGATTTTATGACTTATGTTAGAATGTTTTGTGATACATACCACTCTGTCCATTTGTTGGTTATCCTGGGTCTGAAACATCGCTTCACGGTTGAAATATCTGGCTCGCTTGAAAGAATCCTTGACCAATTTGGCAGGATATCCACGGTTGGCAAGTTTGATTTTAAGGATGTTGGCCTGTTGGAGGAAGTCGCTGATATTAGTACAGTTTCTCCGGAGACGGAGGAACTGACTAAACGGGATGCTGTCTCTTTGACAGCGAGGATGATAACTCCCATACTGCAACAAGGTGTTTCTGGCAGTCGGCTTGGTGAACAGCGAGACAAACAATTTGTTCTGGTTGTGTTCGATCCACACATCCAAAAATTCCACTTTATGGTTGCTGGAATGGGCCGTAAATATCAGATTACTATCGGCCGCATTAATCCATGAAATGAATTCATTAAGGGATGCAGAGTCCCCCTCCCAAATAAAAAAGATGTCATCAATGAACCGAGACCATGCTCGGATATTTTCGTAGAAGGGGGCCATCTCATTGTAGATGTGGGATCGTTCAAAGTGACCCATATATAGGCAAGCCACGCTAGGAGCACAGGACGCTCCCATGCTTACTCCTTGGATCTGATGAAAATAATTGTTGTTAAATTCAAAAAAGTTCTCGCCAAGAACTATTTGTAAGCAAGTAAAACAAACTGTTGGCAGTGTACCCTGTAGAGACCAAGCACCTGACCCGTTATCCCTAGTTATTATTTCTAAAATGGAAATCCTCCATTACTCATGTGTGCACACTGTTAATGCACCCACTGCCACGGTGCAATCCAATACAGGATTATAATAATTTTTACTCAAAACACAAAGGTGCACCACTTTAACAGTCAGAACAAAATATATAACAATCCATATGATAATTCTTTTTGGACTCTTCTTTTATTTGTCCTGTAATTTCAAGCCCACCAGATTCAGGCGTGGCCATTGATAAGGTCAAAAATAAGGTGTTATCAGACCTTGGCTTTTCTACAACGTTTATAGAGAAGTACTCTTCGCCGTGAAATCTATTTTTATTGGAAAGAGTTTGTGTTATCTTGACCTACAAATCTACTTTCTGTGGATACCTCGACGTTGATTCTAATTTGGAGTGTCCGGTTTCTCATTTTTATGCCCTGAAGAAGTCCTTTATTGGACGAAACGCGTCGGCTGTGTTTTAAAACAAGATTAATATAAATAAAAGAAGAGTCCAAAAAGAATTATCATATGGATTGTTATATATTTTGTTCTGACTGTTAAAGTGGTGCACCTTTGTGTTTTGAGTAAAAACTATTTGTAAGCAGTCAAGGATGAATGAGGCATTGGTGATGCTAGGTTCGTTAAGGAGTATCTCTTGTATAGCTCTCATGGCACCTTCCTGTGGTATGTTAGTGTACAGGGACTCCAGGTCCAAAGTGACCAGGAGTTCCCTTTCACTCACATACGGCATCCCTTCTATTAAGGAGATGAAGTGTCCCGTGTCCCTAACAAAGGAATCGAGTTTCTGGACTAAAGGTTTTAGAAAATGGTCCACATATTTAGCGAGTGGCTCCGTGGCCGCTCCAATCGTAGATACAATGGGTCTCAAGGGAGGCGACACGGCATCTACCATGCCCAATCATTTTTTAGGCAATGGCAGGGGGAATGCCCGCCCCCGAACGCGGAACCCCCAATCGAGGAACTTCCATCAGGGTCAGAATCAACCCCAAATGTACATCCAAACACGACATCAACAATACTGGAAAACATAAAGAGCATTCCAGTATTTAACCTGTCTACTTCCAACATTGAACCTGACTCCCTCTCTCTGTTATCTAGGGGTCTCTCTTTTGTTCCCTCAATCGGCTTTAACAAATTTGAATTTATGAAAGATCTCCATTTGTTTTTCAGGAAAATCAGATTAACATTTTTTTTTTCTTCTAGACCTTTTCCTGATAATTTGACCAACATCTCTGGTTTGAAACCGCCCTCGGAATTTACCCCTACTCTCGATTCGGTTGGCCCCGAGGTGGCCATCTTTGAGAAGGCAGTCCAGTCCAAAATTGAAAAGATTATTAAATTTGTCGCTAGACCTTCGGACAATCTTTCGAGAACAGAACACTCAGCCTTAATGTCCCTTAAGAACAACAGGCAACTGACCATCAAGCCCTGTGACAAGGGGGGAGGGATTGTGATCTTTGATTCTATTACATATATCGAGAAGATGAACACCCTTCTCTCCTCTACTCAACACTACAAACGCATCACGAAGAATCCTGAAACGGCACTGAAACAACGTATTGTATATTTAGTGGCGTCGGCTGTGGAAAAGGGCTTTCTTTGTTCCAGCGAAGCTGAATACCTTACACCCACTTATACCCGTATGCCCATTATCTACGGTGTTCCAAAAACTCACAAAGATGCCGTGTCGCCTCCCTTGAGACCCATTGTATCTACGATTGGAGCGGCCACGGAGCCACTCGCTAAATATGTGGACCATTTTCTAAAACCTTTAGTCCAGAAACTCGATTTCTTTGTTAGGGACTCGGGACACTTCATCTCCTTAATAGAAGGGATGCCGTATGTGAGTGAAAGGGAACTCCTGGTCACTTTGGACCTGGAGTCCCTGTACACTAACATACCACAGGAAGGTGCCATGAGAGCTATACAAGAGATACTCCTTAACGAACCTATCATCACCAATGCCTCATTCATCCTTGACTGCTTACAAATAGTTCTTGGCGAGAACTTTTTTGAATTTAACAACAATTACTTTCATCAGATCCAAGGAGTAAGCATGGGAGCGTCCTGTGCTCCTAGCGTGGCTTGCTTATATATGGGTCACTTTGAACGATCCCACATCTACAATGAGATGGCCCCCTTCTACGAAAATATCCGAGCATGGTCTCGGTTCATTGATGACATCTTTTTTATTTGGGAGGGGGACTCTGCATCCCTTAATGAATTCATTTCATGGATTAATGCGGACGATAGTAATCTGATATTTACGGCCCATTCCAGCAACCATAAAGTGGAATTTTTGGATGTGTGGATCGAACACAACCAGAACAAATTGTTTGTCTCGCTGTTCACCAAGCCGACTGCCAGAAACACCTTGTTGCAGTATGGGAGTTATCATCCTCGCTGTCAAAGAGACAGCATCCCGTTTAGTCAGTTCCTCCGTCTTCGGAGAAACTAATATCTGTAATAACTGTACTAATATCAGCGACTTCCTCCAACAGGCCGACATCCTTAAAATCAAACTTGCCAACCGTGGATATCCTGCCAGTTTGGTCAAGGATTCTTTCAAGCGAGCCAGATATTTCAACCGTGAAGCGATGTTTCAGACCCAGGTTAACCAACAAATGGACAGAGTGGTATGTATCACAAAACATTCTAACATAAGTCATAAAATCAGACGTACTGTTAATTCTCTTTGGTATCTTCTCAACATGGACAGCAGTGAGCCCAGACTAGCAAAGCCACTGTTTGCGTTCAAAAGGAACAAGAACTTGAAAAACCACCTGGTAATGGGTAAGATACCTATTGCTACTGGCCCTTGCCAGAAATCCATCACTGGCCTAAGACCCATTCAGGGCAACCATCGTTGTGGCTCCTGCCAGGCATGTGCCCATGCACTGGTTGGTGACACCATTAAGGTCCATGAACGTTCTATATCCCTCTACGAGATGACGAATTGTAGGACTTCTAATGTTGTTTATATCATCATATGTCCTTGTGACTCTATCTACATTGGGGAAACGGGCGTGAAGCCAGATTTAGAATTGGGGAGCACAAATCTAATATACGCACTAAGAAGACCTCAGCTCCTTTGGTAGAGCATTGGCTCAATAAACAACACACTGAATTAGATCTTAAGTGGTCTACTCTTGAAAAAGTCAAAACGCCCCGGGTAAGGATCCCACTTCAGTAAGGAAAAAACGGGAGGTTTTTGGGATTTATTTTTAAATTCGGAAAAAAATGGCCTCAATGAAGTCTGTCCCTGGGAGAATGCCATTATCTAGAATTGTCCTCTCCACTCTGGCTAAATTATATAAAATCTTATATTTTTTTGCTGTTAATATCGTACCATTTCTTTTGTGGCATATATGTGGTATGGAATTTTGATATTGCCCTCTTGCACAAACATGGTTCCAACTCGGTGCTGTCACAAAATATCCCCCCTCTCCCCCCCCCTTGGGTTGTCTTCGTCCCCGGTTTGTTTTTCCCCCTTTTTCGGCATCTGTCCAGCCTAAGTATTCTTTCAGATAAGCCTAATCTTTGCTATTCGTGCTATGACCTAACGCTATATTATACTGTGTCCCTTTATGCTCATGGGCGTGCATATTCTCTTCAACTCTGTTTTCCAGTACCAATATGGCCGCCATGTTCGAGTAACAAAACCTCCTTGTTTTGGTGTCCTTCCTTTCTGTTTGCATCCCCGACCCGGCGCCTCTTCTTCCCGTCGCGTTTAAAAGCAGAATTTCAGCCTCCCGTTTCATTTCGCCCTGCGGTGGATACGGGCAGAATCCTTGCCTGTTTCAACGGAATCCCGTGAGATCCAAGACGCGGCCCTCCATCAGGTATTGATCCTGGATTCCCTGGCTGCCCTTGGGGTTGTAATTGCTCTTGTTTGGGATATTCTACTACCTTGAGCAGTGCTTTCATTGCCGGTAGTATGGCCACGACAATTAGCGTGTAGTTAGTGGACCCCACTTCCCTGGTAATGCTACCCCTGGGGGCCTCCGTCATTTTGTTATGTGTTTTTAGGTATTCGTGTTATTTTTAGTGCTGTCTGTTAACGCTTCAGATGCGCCCCCCTCCCTTTTCCCACTGTGCTTATATATGCCCCTTATATCTTTTTTAAAGATACATCTATCTATGTGCCACTGATGGGAGCTTAAGGACCGCTCAGAAAACTGATTTGGCGTGATCCTAGGAAGTTATCTTCCTTCCCTGGATCCCCGCCTTGAAATATTGATTTGGTGCCATCCTTGGAAATCATTTCTCTCCCTATGGTTCCTCGTTAAGCACCTCCATATGCGGCATTTACGGGTAGGTACACTGGAAACTTTTTTGGGGGCCTTAACTATATGTTAGAAACTCTAAAATTCTTTTAAAAAAGCGCTAATAGTCATCTATCTTTATAGATCCTATGTATGCTTTTGACAAGTCCCTGAGGATTATCTGGCCATACTTTTAATGCTATACCACTTCTTGATGTCTCGCTAAAATACCATTATAGGTATGCGTACGTACTTTTTTAATTATTCACCTAAACACATGCCCACACTTCTCGGTCCTATCCTATCATGGGAATTATTTTCGGTATTTTTCCTTGGTGTTGGTTTATTCTTTTTATATTTTTTTATTACTGACGTGCACAGGAGTCACTTGTTTTTTATATTGATTAAACTCAGGACCTCATTGGGGTCTCTCAGTTCCTTTCGATGCAACTTTCCTTGCTTATCTGTTCTGACCATTGTGTCTGGCCTTTATCAACCTACTTTTGATTTATCCCTTTCCTCCAAGGTCTCTCATGTATATATTGATTAAAAAATGTATAAATGTATTTAGGAAATGACATATTTTTATGTTGTTGTAGGTACTTGGGTGTCCCACGCCATCTATCTTTCTGTATATGACCTGCCCTGATGAAGGTGTAGCCCCTGTTGTGGGGTCTCACCAAAACGCGCGTCGGCGTTTGGTCCTCGGAACCCGGGATCGAGTTTTCCTTGTTTTCATCTGGACCTAAACTATTGAACATCAGCTCATCCCCTGGCCTTTTTAACATCTTGATAGATGTGCAGTGTATGAAATGTATGATTGGTGTTCAGAGCTCACTGCGAATCTTTTGAGTGTGTATGTATGTATGTCTGTGTGTGTGGGGTACTCATTTTATTAGATTTAATGTGCTTGTATTAACATGCTATAAAAAAGAAAAATAAGTAAAACATATATTTTTTGATATCTTGCTAATTAAAAGAAAAAACATATTCTTTGTTTCTCTTGGTTCTTCCCAATATATACTCTTGAGAGCCTTGGTTGTTCACTTATTATTTTAGGACTCCCTTGTGGGCCTTAGAATTAATTCTTGCTTAGGGGCGGGTATTCCTTTCTTGATGTGATTTGTCTGTTTTATCCCCTGTTTTACCCGCCCCCATTAGTTTTCAGGGGTCCCTCCTTGTTATTGGTTATTACGTCACAGCCTGGTTGCTGTGGAGGTTTGCTCTGTGAGGAAAGTGCATCTTTTCTTTATTCTAAATTTTACGTTTCTGTGATCTTTCTTTCACTGTTTTTTATTGTTTTTTCTCATTCTTGGGCGTGTTTTGTTATCTATTTTAGCTACCTCTCCTGGTAGCTCAATTAATCACATGGATAGCATTAAAACTTTTGGTTTCACGGATGAGGAATTTGCCCGCATGATTGGGGCAACAGCCGACCGCAGTAATCAATTCACCCTGTCGAAAGGCTTAGAACAGGAGTGGAATAAACTATTAGATCTGAAGAAAAATCTAAACGGACGGAATTCCATGCCAAATTCATGCTTGAGTATTTAAAGGCAGGCACCATCCCTATAGGACTTAGGGTCCGTAATATCCCTGGCCTCTTTGTGGAGATACGCCAGTTCCTGGAGAAGTGGGCGCTTATTTCGAACCGCTGCTCCAGGGACTGGATGATGCTAATCATCGAGACTGCCAGGGAGGTGATAGCTATCCTCAGTAAGGAAATCGATGAACTTGAGGAAAAACTAAAAAGGATAATGCGGTTGAACTAGGTAAAAAGAAACTGGAAGAAATTGGCTGTGAATTAGATTCCTTTTCAGATTATCTTCTGAAAAGGAAAACGGAAAAATTTAGAAAGGACGTTCGACTCTTTTCACAAGAACAGGCTTATCCGTACCTTTCTACCAATTTCTATACCCCGGTAGAGAATCAGGGTTCTCAAAATGATAGGCCTAAGTGGGGCAACAGGCGAATTACTACGTTCTCGGACACCACTGACTCTGAGGGAGAAGGAACGTCGTACCTAGAACCTGAGTATAACTCGAATTATCCACCTAGATCAAGACCCGGGGAGAGATCTACCATGCCCAATCATTTTTTAGGCAATGGCAGGGGGAATGCCCGCCCCCGAACGCGGAACCCCCAATCGAGGAACTTCCATCAGGGTCAGAATCAACCCCAAATGTACATCCAAACACGACATCAACAATACTGGAAAACATAAAGAGCATTCCAGTATTTAACCTGTCTACTTCCAACATTGAACCTGACTCCCTCTCTCTGTTATCTAGGGGTCTCTCTTTTGTTCCCTCAATCGGCTTTAACAAATTTGAATTTATGAAAGATCTCCATTTGTTTTTCAGGAAAATCAGATTAACATTTTTTTTTTCTTCTAGACCTTTTCCTGATAATTTGACCAACATCTCTGGTTTGAAACCGCCCTCGGAATTTACCCCTACTCTCAATTCGGTTGGCCCCGAGGTGGCCATCTTTGAGAAGGCAGTCCAGTCCAAAATTGAAAAGATTATTAAATTTGTCCCTGGACCTTCGGACAATCTTTCGAGAACAGAACATTCAGCCTTAATGTCCCTTAAGAACAACAGGCAACTGACCATCAAGCCCTGTGACAAGGGGGGAGGGATTGTGATCTTTGATTCTATTACATATATCGAGAAGGTGAACACCCTTCTCTCATCTACTCGGCACTACAAACGCATCACGAAGAATCCTGAAATGGCACTGAAACAACGTATTGTATATTTAGTGGCGTCGGCTGTGGAAAAGGGCTTTCTTTGTTCCAGCGAAGCTGAATACCTTACACCCACTTATACCCGTATGCCCATTATCTACGGTGTTCCAAAAACTCACAAAGATGCCGTGTCGCCTCCCTTGAGACCCATTGTATCTACGATTGGAGCGGCCACGGAGCCACTCGCTAAATATGTGGACCATTTTCTAAAACCTTTAGTCCAGAAACTCGATTCCTTTGTTAGGGACACGGGACACTTCATCTCCTTAATAGAAGGGATGCCGTATGTGAGTGAAAGGGAACTCCTGGTCACTTTGGACCTGGAGTCCCTGTACACTAACATACCACAGGAAGGTGCCATGAGAGCTATACAAGAGATACTCCTTAACGAACCTAGCATCACCAATGCCTCATTCATCCTTGACTGCTTACAAATAGTTCTTGGCGAGAACTTTTTTGAATTTAACAACAATTATTTTCATCAGATCCAAGGAGTAAGCATGGGAGCGTCCTGTGCTCCTAGCGTGGCTTGCCTATATATGGGTCACTTTGAACGATCCCACATCTACAATGAGATGGCCCCCTTCTACGAAAATATCCGAGCATGGTCTCGGTTCATTGATGACATCTTTTTTATTTGGGAGGGGGACTCTGCATCCCTTAATGAATTCATTTCATGGATTAATGCGGCCGATAGTAATCTGATATTTAGGGCCCATTCCAGCAACCATAAAGTGGAATTTTTGGATGTGTGGATCGAACACAACCAGAACAAATTGTTTATCTCGCTGTTCACCAAGCCGACTGCCAGAAACACCTTGTTGCAGTATGGGAGTTATCATCCTCGCTGTCAAAGAGACAGCATCCCGTTTAGTCAGTTCCTCCGTCTTCGGAGAAACTGTACTAATATCAGCGACTTCCTCCAACAGGCCGACATCCTTAAAATCAAACTTGCCAACCGTGGATATCCTGCCAGATTGGTCAAGGATTCTTTCAAGCGAGCCAGTTATTTCAACCGTGAAGCGATGTTTCATACCCAGGATAACCAACAAATGGACAGAGTGGTATGTATCACAAAACATTCTAACATAAGTCATAAAATCAGACGTACTGTTAATTCTCTTTGGTATCTTCTCAACATGGACAGCAGTGAGCCCAGACTAGCAAAGCCACTGTTTGCGTTCAAAAGGAACAAGAACTTGAAAAACCACCTAGTGATGGGTAAGATACCTATTGCTACTGGCCCTTGCCAGAAATCCATCACTGGCCTAAGACCCATTCAGGGCAACCATCGTTGTGGCTCCTGCCAGGCATGTGACCATGCACTGGTTGGTGACACCGTTAAGGTCCATGAACGTTCTATATCCCTCTACGAGATGACGAATTGTAGGACTTCTAATGTTGTTTATATCATCATATGTCCTTGTGACTCTATCTACATTGGGGAAACGGGGTGTGAAGCCAGATTTAGAATTGGGGAGCACAAATCTAATATACCCACTAAGAAGACCTCAGCTCCTTTGGTAGAGCATTGGCTCAATAAACAACACACTGAATTAGATCTTAAGTGGTCTATTCTTGAAAAAGTCAAAACGCCCCCGGGTAAGGATCCCACTTCAGTAAGGAAAAAACGGGAGGTTTTTGGGATTTATTTTTTAAATTCGGAAAAAAATGGCCTCAATGAAGTCTGTCCCTGGGAGAATGCCATTATCTAGAATTGTCCTCTCCACTCTGGCTAAATTATATAAAATCTTATATTTTTTTGCTGTTAATATCGTACCATTTCTTTCGTGGCATATATGTGGTATGGAATTTTGATATTGCCCTCTTGCACCAACATGGTTCCAACTCGGTGCTGTCACAAAAAATCCCCCCTCTCTCCCCCCCTTGGGTTGTCTTCGTCCCCCGGTTTGTTTTTCCCCCCCTTTTTCGGCATCTGTCCAGCCTAAGTATTCTTTCAGATAAGCCTAATCTTTGCTATTCGTGCTATGACCTAACGCTATATTATACTGTGTCCCTTTATGCTCATGGGCGTGAATATTCTCTTCAACTCTGTTTTCCAGTACCAATATGGCCGCCATGTTCGAGTAACAAAACCTCCTTGTTTTGGTGTCCTTCCTTTCTGTTTGCATCCCCGACCCGGCACCTCTTCTTCCCGTCACGTTTAAAAGCAGAATTTCAGCCTCCCGTTTCATTTCGCCCTGCTGTGGATACGGGCAGAATCCTTGCCTGTTTCAACGGAATCCCGTGAGATCCAAGACGCGGCCCTCCATCAGGTATTGATCCTGGATTTCCTGGCTGCCCTTCGGGTTGTAATTGCTCTTGTTTGGGATATTCTACTACCTTGAGCAGTGCTTTCATTGCCGGTAGTATGGCCACGACAATTAGCGTGTAGTTAGCGGACCCCTCTTCCCTGGTAATGCTACCCCTGGGGGCCTCCGTCATTTTGTTATGTGTTTTTAGGTATTCGTGTTATTTTTAGTGCTGTCTGTTAACGCTTCAGATGCGCCCCCTCCCTTTTCCCACTGTGCTTATATATGCCCCTTATATCTTTTTTAAAGATGCATCTATCTATGTGCCACTGATGGGAGCTTAAGGACCGCTCAGAAAACTGATTTGGCGTGATCCTAGGAAGTTATCTTCCTTCCCTGGATCCCCCGCCTTGAAATACTGATTTGGTGCCATCCTTGGAAATCATTTCTCTCCCTATGGTTCCTCGTTAAGCCCCTCCATATGCGGCATTTACGGGTAGGTACACTGGAATCTTTTTTGGGGGCCTTAACTATATGTTAGGAACTCTAAAATTCTTTTAAAAAAGCGCTAATAGTCATCTATCTTTATAGATCCTATGTATGCTTTTGACAAGTCCCTGAGGATTATCTGGCCATACTTTTAATGCTATACCACTTCTTGGTGTCTCACTAAAATACCATTATAGGTATGCGTACGTACTTTTTTAATTATTCACCTAAACACATGCCCACACTTCTCGGTCCTATCCTATCATGGGAATTATTTTCTGTATTTTTCCTTGGTGTTGGTTTATTCTTTTTATATTTTTTTATTACTGACGTGCACAAGAGTCACTTGTTTTTTTATATTGATTAAACTCAGGACCCCATTGGGGTCTCTCTGTTCCTTTCGATGCAACTTTCCTTGCTTATCTGTTCTGACCATTGTGTCTGGCCTTTATCAACCTACTTTTGATTTATCCCTTTCCTCCAAGGTCTCTCATGTATATATTGATTAAAAAATGTATAAATGTATTTAGGAAATGACATATTTTTATGTTGTTGTAGGTACTTGGGTGTCCCACGCCATCTATCTTTCAGTATATGACCTGCCCTGATGAAGGTGTAGCCCCTGTTGTGGGGTCTCACCGAAACGCGCGTCGGCGTTTGGTCCTCGGAACCCGGGATCGGGTTTTCCTTGTTTTCAAACTATTGAACATCAGCTCATCCCCTGGCCTTTTTAACATCTTGTTAGATGTGCAGTGTATGAAATGTATGATTGGTGTTCAGAGCTCACTGCGAATCTTTTGAGTGTGTATGTATGTATGTCTGTGTGTGTGGGGTACTCATTTTATTAGATTTAATGTGCTTGTATTAACATGCTATGAAAAAGAAAAATAAGTAAAAAATATATTTTTTGATATCTTGCTAATAAAAAGAAAAAACATATTCTTTGTTTCTCTTGGTTCTTCCCAATATATACTCTTGAGAGCCTTGGTTGTTCACTTATTATTTTAGGACTCCCTTGTGGGCCTTAGAATTAATTCTTGCTTAGGGGCGGGTATTCCTTTCTTGATGTGATTTGTCTGTTTGATCCCCTGTTTTACCCGCCCCCATTCGTTTTCAGGGGTCCCTCCTTGTTATTGGTTATTACGTCACAGCCTGGTTGCTGTGGAGGTTTGCTCTGTGAGGAAAGTGCATCTTTTCTTTATTCTAAATTTTACGTTTCTGTGATCTTTCTTTCACTGTTTTTTATTGTTTTTTCTCATTTTTGGGCGTGTTTTGTTATCTATTTTAGCTACCTCTCCTGGTAGCTCAATTAATCACATGGATAGCATTAAAACTTTTGGTTTCACGGATGAGGAATTTGCCCGCATGATTGGGGCAACAGCCGACCGCAGTAATCAATTCACCCTGTCGAAAGGCTTAGAACAGGAGTGGAATAAACTATTAGATCTGAAGAAAAAATCTAAACGGACGGAATTCCATGCCAAATTCATGCTTGAGTATTTAAAGGCAGGCACCATCCCTATAGGACTTAGGGTCCGTAATATCCCTGGCCTCTTTGTGGAGATACGCCAGTTCCTGGAGAAGTGGGCGCTTATTTCGAACCGCTGCTCCAGGGACTGGATGATGCTAATCATCGAGACTGCCAGGGAGGTGATAGCTATCCTCAGTAAGGAAATCGATGAACTTGAGGAAAAACTAAAAAAGGATAATGCGGTTGAACTAGGTAAAAAGAAACTGGAAGAAATTGGCTGTGAATTAGATTCCTTTTCAGATTTCCTTCTGAAAAGGAAAACGGAAAAATTTAGAAAGGACGTTCGACTCTTTTCACAAGAACGGGCTTATCCGTACCTTTCTACCAATTTCTATACCCCGATAGAGAATCAGGGTTCTCAAAATGATAGGCCTAAGTGGGGCAACAGGCGAATTACTACGTTCTCGGACACCACTGACTCTGAGGGAGAAGGAACGTCGTACCTAGAACCTGAGTATAACTCGAATTATCCACCTAGATCAAGACCCGGGGAGAGATCTGCCATGCCCAATCATTTTTTAGGCAATGGCAGGGGGAATGGCCGCCCCCGAACGCGGAACCCCCAATCGAGGAACTTCTATCATCGTCAGAATCAACCCCAAATGTACATCCAAACACAACATCAACAATACTGGAAAACATAAAGAGCATTCCAGTATTTAACCTGTCTACTTCCAACATTGAACCTGACTCCCTCTCTCTGTTATCTAGGGGTCTCTCTTTTGTTCCCTCAATCGGCTTTAACAAATTTGAATTTATGAAAGATCTCCATTTGTTTTTCAGGAAAATCAGATTTAAATTTTTTTCTTCTTCTAGACCTTTTCCTGATAATTTGACCAACATCTCTGGTTTGAAACCGCCCTCGGAATTTACCCCTACTCTCGATTCGGTTGGCCCCGAGGTGGCCATCTTTGAGAAGGCAGTCCAGTCCAAAATTGAAAAGATTATTAAACTTGTCCCTAGACCTTCGGACAATCTTTCGAGAACAGAACACTCAGCCTTAATGTCCCTTAAGAACAACAGGCAACTGACCATCAAGCCCTGTGACAAGGGTGGGAGGGATTGTGATCTTTGATTCTATTACATATATCGAGAAGATGAACACCCTTCTCTCATCTACTCGACACTACAAACGCATCACGAAGAATCCTGAAACGGCACTGAAACAACGTATTGTATATTTAGTGGCGTCGGCTGTGGAAAAGGGCTTTCTTTGTTCCAGCGAAGCTGAATACCTTACACCCACTTATACCCGTATGCCCATTATCTACGGTGTTCCAAAAACTCACAAAGATGCCGTGTCGCCTCCCTTGAGACCCATTGTATCTACGATTGGAGCGGCCACGGAGCCACTCGCTAAATATGTGGACCATTTTCTAAAACCTTTAGTCCAGAAACTCGATTCCTTTGTTAGGGACACGGGACACTTCATCTCCTTAATAGAAGGGATGCCGTATGTGAGTGAAAGGGAACTCCTGGTCACTTTGGACCTGGAGTCCCTGTAGACTAACATACCACAGGAAGGTGCCATGAGAGTTATACAAGAGATACTCCTTAACGAACCTAGCATCACCAATGCCTCATTCATCCTTGACTGCTTACAAATAGTTCTTGGCGAGAACTTTTTTGAATTTAACAACAATTATTTTCATCAGATCCAAGGAGTAAGCATGGGAGCGTCCTGTGCTCCTAGCGTGGCTTGCCTATATATGGGTCACTTTGAACGATCCCACATCTACAATGAGATGGCCCCCTTCTACGAAAATATCCGAGCATGGTCTCGGTTCATTGATGACATCTTTTTTATTTGGGAGGGGGACTCTGCATCCCTTAATGAATTCATTTCATGGATTAATGCGGCCGATAGTAATCTGATATTTATGGCCCATTCCAGCAACCATAAAGTGGAATTTTTGGATGTGTGGATCGAACACAACCAGAACAAATTGTTTGTCTCGCTGTTCACCAAGCCGACTGCCAGAAACACCTTGTTGCAGTATGGGAGTTATCATCCTCGCTGTCAAAGAGACAGCATCCCGTTTAGTCAGTTCCTCCGTCTTCGGAGAAACTAATATCTGTAATAACTGTACTAATATCAGCGACTTCCTCCAACAGGCCGACATCCTTAAAATCAAACTTGCCAACCGTGGATATCCTGCCAGATTGGTCAAGGATTCTTTCAAGCGAGCCAGATATTTCAACCGTGAAGCGATGTTTCAGACCCAGGTTAACCAACAAATGGACAGAGTGGTATGTATCACAAAACATTCTAACATAAGTCATAAAATCAGACGTACTGTTAATTCTCTTTGGTATCTTCTCAACATGGACAGCAGTGAGCCCAGACTAGCAAAGCCACTGTTTGCGTTCAAAAGGAACAAGAACTTGAAAAACCACCTAGTGATGGGTAAGATACCTATTGCTACTGGCCCTTGCCAGAAATCCATCACTGGCCTAAGACCCATTCAGGGCAACCATCGTTGTGGCTCCTGCCAGGCATGTGCCCATGCACTGGTTGGTGACACCGTTAAGGTCCATGAACGTTCTATATCCCTCTACGAGATGACGAATTGTAGGACTTCTAATGTTGTTTATATCATCATATGTCCTTGTGACTCTATCTACATTGGGGAAACGGGGCGTGAAGCCAGATTTAGAATTGGGGAGCACAAATCTAATATACGCACTAAGAAGACCTCAGCTCCTTTGGTAGAGCATTGGCTCAATAAACAACACACTGAATTAGATCTTAAGTGGTCTATTCTTGAAAAAGTCAAAACGCCCCCGGGTAAGGATCCCACTTCAGAAAGGAAAAAACGGGAGGTTTTTGGGATTTATTTTTTAAATTTGGAAAAAAATGGCCTCAATGAAGTCTGTCCCTGGGAGAATGCCATTATCTAGAATTGTCCTCTCCACTCTGGCTAAATTATATAAAATCTTATATTTTTTTGCTGTTAACATCGTACCATTTCTTTCGTGGCATATATGTGGTATGGAATTTTGATATTGCCCTCTTGCACCAACATGGTTCCAACTCGGTTCTGTCACAAAAAATCCCCCTCTCTCCCCCCTTGGGTTGTCTTCGTCCCCCGGTTTGTTTTTCCCCCCCTTTTTCGGCATCTGTCCAGCCTAAGTATTCTTTCAGATAAGCCTAATCTTTGCTATTCGTGCTATGACCTAACGCTATATTATACTGTGTCCCTTTATGCTCATGGGCGTGCATATTCTCTTCAACTCTGTTTTCCAGTACCAATATGGCCGCCATGTTCGAGTAACAAAACCTCCTTGTTTTGGTGTCCTTCCTTTCTGTTTGCATCCCCGACCCGGCGCCTCTTCTTCCCGTCGCGTTTAAAAGCAGAATTTCAGCCTCCCGTTTCATTTCGCCCTGCTGTGGATACGGGCAGAATCCTTGCCTGTTTCAACGGAATCCCGTGAGATCCAAGACGCGGCCCCCCATCAGGTATTGATCCTGGATTTCCTGGCTGCCCTTGGGGTTGTAATTGCTCTTGTTTGGGATATTCTACTACCTTGAGCAGTGATTTCATTGCCGGTAGTATGGCCATGACAATTAGCGTGTAGTTAGCGGACCCCCCTTCCCTGGTAATGCTACCCCTGGGGGCCTCCGTCATTTTGTTATGTGTTTTTAGGTATTCGTGTTATTTTTAGTGCTGTCTGTTAACGCTTCAGATGCGCCCCCCTCCCTTTTCCCACTGTGCTTATATATGCCCCTTATATCTTTTTTAAAGATGCATCTATCTATGTGCCACTGATGGGAGCTTAAGGACCGCTCAGAAAACTGATTTGGCGTGATCCTAGGAAGTTATCTTCCTTCCCTGGATCCCCCGCCTTGAAATACTGATTTGGTGCCATCCTTGGAAATCATTTCTCTCCCTATGGTTCCTCGTTAAGCCCCTCCATATGCGGCATTTACGGGTAGGTACACTGGAAACTTTTTTGGGGGCCTTAACTATATGTTAGGAACTCTAAAATTCTTTTAAAAAAGCGCTAATAGTCATCTATCTTTATAGATCCTATGTATGCTTTTGACAAGTCCCTGAGGATTATCTGGCCATACTTTTAATGCTATACCACTTCTTGATGTCTCGCTAAAATACCATTATAGGTATGCGTACGTACTTTTTTAATTATTCACCTAAACACATGCCCACACTTCTCGGTCCTATCCTATCATGGGAATTATTTTCGGTATTTTTCCTTGGTGTTGGTTTATTCTTTTTATATTTTTTTATTACTGACGTGCACAGGAGTCACTTGTTTTTTTATATTGATTAAACTCAGGACCCCATTGGGGTCTCTCAGTTCCTTTCGATGCAACTTTCCTTGCTTATCTGTTCTGACCATTGTGTCTGGCCTTTATCAACCTACTTTTGATTTATCCCTTTCCTCCAAGGTCTCTCATGTATATATTGATTAAAAAATGTATAAATGTATTTAGGAAATGACATATTTTTATGTTGTTGTAGGTACTTGGGTGTCCCACGCCATCTATCTTTCTGTATATGACCTGCCCTGATGAAGGTGTAGCCCCTGTTGTGGGGTCTCACCGAAACGCGCGTCGGCGTTTGGTCCTCGGAACTTGGGATCGGGTTTTCCTTGTTTTCATCTGGACCTAAACTATTGAACATCAGCTCATCCCCTGGCCTTTTTAACATCTTGATAGATGTGCAGTGTATGAAATGTATGATTGGTGTTCAGAGCTCACTGCGAATCTTTTGAGTGTGTATGTATGTATGTCTGTGTGTGTGGGGTACTCATTTTATTAGATTTAATGTGCTTGTATTAACATGCTATGAAAAAGAAAAATAAGTAAAAAATATATTTTTTGATATCTTGATAATAAAAAGAAAAAACATATTCTTTGTTTCTCTTGGTTCTTCCCAATATATACTCTTGAGAGCCTTGGTTGTTCACTTATTATTTTAGGACTCCCTTGTGGGCCTTAGAATTAATTCTTGCTTAGGGGCGGGTATTCCTTTCTTGATGTGATTCACCTCCCAGACAGCGTTTAGTGTATTGGGATAGGGTAGAGGCGCTGGCCAGTGCGACTCAGTCTGCTTGAAGGGCACATTTGGTGCCCTCCTTGCATAGTCCAGTTCAAACCAGCTCAGGGAGCCGCTGGCTCCCGCTCTGGCGCGAGACTGGACAAAGGACATGGGAGTACTCTCCCCACTGTCTGACCCCTCCCCTGGGAGGGTACCAGAAATCGTCCCAACGCTTTCCTTAGGGTACTTAAGGTCTTACCTGAGGGAGGGTCCCTAGATTCATCGTGGGACAAGATTCATTTTTAAGACACCACTTCTTCTTCAACCATCTGGGCACTCTGGACTTCGCTTTGGGCATCAAGGCTGCAAACGGGAAGACTCCTGCTGCTCCTAATCTCCTCGCCCTGCTTGTCTGCTGCAACGTCCGTGCCTGTGCACCATATAGGAACCTTCCAAGGCCTGTGGGCATCCAAGACACCTGAAAGAATCTCCCTCAAAGTGAAGTAGTCACTTCCCTGCATCTGCAGGCAGCGCAATTAAGCTGACTGTTCTGCTGATCCTGGGTTCCCAAGGACTCTGAAAGGTTCATCAACACAGGTGGTGGTTCTTCACATCCCGCAAGGCCTGACCTGTTCTCTCACCAAGTTTGAGGCCAGTATCCCTCGTCGGAGCCGCAAGAACCAAACCCATGTGCAACTCATTGACTTGCAGTTGCAAAGGCTTGTTGGCTTCCTTCCACCAAGATCTTTGGGCTGCAAGTAGCCCCAACCTCAAGCATCTTCTGTGACCAAGATCTTTGTCCTCACCACATCAATTGCATCATAGCCTTGCATCTTTGGTGAGCTGCTCGAGGTCCTCTTGCGACTCCAGCCTGTGGGACCTCTCAAGGGACTCCTTTGAATTTGGTGGGTGCCCCTGATTGCTCGGGGCCTGCCCTGACTCCCCTGCTTGTGGTGAGTCACCAGGACCTTGCTGGTCCCGACACAGCACCTTGTTTGCTTTTCACATTGCTTACAGTTGCCAAGGCTTGTTGGTGCTCTCGACGGACATCGACCCCTCAAGTCTCAACATCCAACATGGGACAGCTCGTGAACAGCTCCTGGTCTTCCACAGCATTGCCTGATCTCACAGCTGCAGCTCCAAGGTCACCGTCAACTCTCCTGCAACACCAGACATCTGTGGGCATTCGTCTTCCGTGCCTCCTGGCTACTTCCAAGTGGCATAAACTCTGTCCCCACTGCTTTCATGTACTTCTTGACTTGAATCCACCTTTGGGTTCCACTGGACACTTTCTCCTTCTCTAGCAGCGGCATCCTCCTGAAGTCCTCCATTGGGTTCAACGGCGGTTTCCGACACCACTTCGCACCTATGCACCCAGCTTTCCTGGTGTAGGTATCCTGGTTCCTAGGGTATCCACGGGTGGGGTGGCTTTCCAACCTTCTATCTTCCACTGGGTTTCATCAGGGTCCGCTGGGAAGGGTTCTTGTTCTTTAAAATTGCAACCGCGACTTACCCATTGACTTGCATTGATCCCGCGCTCGTGTTCCCACTCTGCACACGGCCTCCGTGGGGCTCCTGGTTACTTACCTTGGGTGGTTCCTTGGGTCCCCGGCACTTCTACGTCTTCTGGGTATAGTCTTGACTTGAGTCGTGGTTCGCATACCACTATTTTAGTATATGGTTTGGTCTCCCCTGGTGACCACTGTGTATTTTGTGCTACTTACCTGTTTCTATTTAAAAGGATTATGTGAATTGTGTTTATCTCCGGGTAGGAAATATCTGTATGTGTTAGTGAGTGTTCTATAATAAATACATATTTTTATAAGTACACCGTGGGGTTGTTTTTCACTTAATCTATATCAATAAGATTTTGTTCTGGTAAAACAAGCTGTTTTACACTACTTCTGGACTTAGCCTGAAGGCTGTTCTCCACAGCTACCACTTAGAGAGCTTTCTAAGGTTGTCTAAGACCACTAAAATCCTCATAAGGGTTGTCTGGATTGCTGCAAGGTGCCCACTTACATAGGTGTACACCATATACCAAGCCAGCTTCTCACAACTCGGATATGAGGCTATTTGAGCTTGTGAGTCTAATTTACACATGCATATTGTACAATGAGTTTCATTTCTTTAAAAATGTTTATGAATAATTGAATATCTACCCTTGATGTTGGACATATTGTTGGAAGTTGCATAACCTCTGTGATAGTCTTTTTAGGAAATTATTGTAAACTTGTATCTGGGTGAGCATAATGAATACAATGTGAGTATATCTTACAAGTCATCACTAAGAAAAAGAATGAATTCTAAGGGGTTAGTCACTTATCCAAAGATCCTTCTATAGCACAGGGAGCAGCCAGACCAAATCCTTATTCTGCAAACAGAAGCCCACTCCTCTCATTCTTTTCAAAACACTACCTCTATTTCTACTTGCAAAATAAAAAACCTTCTCAATTGATACCTGATTGTCAGTAGAGTCTGGTTCCCTGGTCGGTTTCAAGCTCCACAGAAAGTTTTCAGGGTTCATGAGCCGAGCTAACAGCAAACCAGTGCTGTCTTGCTCTGCATGTGCTCCGGTCAGGTAGGCTCTATAATCGAAGCATCTAAGCCTTTCTACTTGCTCTGCAACCTTCTCTTTAGCCTCCAATAGTTATGGCTGTAGATCTGGGTGACCTGGTCAACTCTGTTCAATAGGCCTCAATGCCACTTTGGAGGACAACACCTCAGTCATTAATGTGTGTCTCACTCTACTGACTCGGCTATGTACCTCCCCCTGAGCACGATTTTAAAAGCAACCCATCCAACTTGAGGAGATGACGCTGTGTCAGCATTGTCTTCACAGTATTGCTTAATGCTATTTCCCACAGTAGCCCGGAAAACCGGGTCCTCCAGGGACTCCGGTTCCAGTCCCCACATTGGGATGAAGGGTAATGTTCTCTCCCATCCCAAGTGCAGTAGGAGCGGGTTATGGTCAGATATGGTTCTAGATAAATATTCAATAGAACAAACCAACCCATGAACATCCAGGGTGCAGAAAAACGCATCTAAGCACACATGTAGGTCATGTAGAGTTGAGAAGGAGTAATCTTGCTCTTGCGGGTGTTGCAAACGCAAGGAGTCAATAAGTCTGCATTCCATCTGCCAGTCGGAGAATATATGGGAAACTCTGATAATATGGAAGCCCCGCAGACGGGGTTGGGAGCGATCGAGCATGGGCTTCGCCACACAAGAATAATCTCCACCCATAATGATCGAACCCATCAGGTATGGGGCCAATGCCCTCAACAGTTCTGCAAAGAACACCCTATGATCCGCATTCAGAGCATAGATACTGACTATTGCTATATCCCAACAAACAAGGTGACCATGTAACTACTACAAATCTGCCCACCGGGTCAATCATATCCACAGTATTGTCCCTCTCTCATAGGCCGAGTAGGTAGTATTGTAAGCCTGACCTCTCCACCTTTGCTGCAGTGATGCCCTTTCCTTGGCTATCAGGTGTGTTTCCTGTAGGAGTGCTATCTGGATCTCTCCCCTAATAAGATATAAAAATACAAAAAACATCCCCCTAATATTCCAGGATAAGATTTTGCATGTCATTGAGGTAGCCATCTCAGGGGTTGTAGACATACAGTTGCCACCACTGGGCCTCGATCCCGCAAGCGCATTTTGTCAACCACCAATAGGACAGTGAATAAATCACCCATGGGCCACGACTCGTGTACCCCCCCCAACAGTCAAACAGCAAACAACCCAACTCCCACTCACCAGGACAAGCAGATAAACACCCCCCATCCAAACTTACAGTCAAATCGCTAACACTCGCGGGTGAGCCCACGTGAACCACAAACAGAGGGGTTGGGACTAGTTAGGAGCACCATACCAGGGTCTGCCCCACACAACCATTAGTAATAAAAAATAAGCTTCTAACCCAGTGAACCAGTGTAGAACTTCCCCCACAAGCCATAGTGGTCTCCCCCCAATCAAAAAGCTCAGATCTTACATTGCAGCAACCACATCATATAAGTTTGTCATCAGTTCTGGGTGTCACTTCAGGCAATTCAATGTGCGAGTCTTCAGACATGCTAGTTCCATGCTCTATGTCCGAATCACGCACACCATCCTCTCTCACCAAGGTAGCCGGGCTCGCCCCACATCCACTCATTGATGCTACCACTTCCACTGCTCTTTGCTGCTCCCCCTGGGGCCCCCTGTTCCAAAGGAGCTACCCCATGGGCACTTCTAGTTCTGCGTTTCAATATCTTCGGGCTTGTTGTTAGCCTTGGAGATCTCCAGCTAGGCCCGGCTCTCAGGTGAAGATCAATCCAAATCCACACTTCTTGTGGGGTCCAAAAAACTGCATGCTCTCTGGAGTTGTAACCCACAATCAGGCAGGGAAAAGCATGGCGTAAGTCAAGCCCATTTGGAAAAGGCATCGTTTAGCATCCAGGAACATGGTGCGTTGTTTCTGTACTTCCTTAGTGAAGTTCAGCAAAATCATGATTTTACTACTGTCCACTCTGATGTCCCCTTTCTTTCTGGCTTCATCCAGTATATAATCTCGGTCTCTATAGTAAAAGAGTCTGGCTACCATCGGCCGTGGCGGAACACCCGGCAGCAGGGGCTGTGCTGGGAGTCTATGAGCCCTCTCCAGAGCATAGAATGGCAAGTGACCCCCGGGGCCATATCCTCATGCAGCCACCTCTCCAAGTAGTCCAGCAAGTTGTTCCTTTCCACTCTCTCTGGCAGCCCTATCACATGGATATTGTTCCTCTGCAACCTATTTTTGGCATCCTCCACTCTGAGCTCTAGGGTCTGAACTTTCCCCTCCATAATCTTGAGTTGTTCTCATATTGCTACTAGGTACGAGGGGATGTCGGCTAGTGTGTTCTCTGCTGGTGTGATGTGTTCCGCCAGGCGTCAGTGGTCATCTTTCAGGATATCCAAATCTGCTCCCAGTGTGTCAATTGTCCTCTCTAGTACTAATCTGAAAGTGGTAATTTGTTGTAGGATATCCTGCAAAGCAGGCCTCCCCATGAGGTTCCATCAATGGTACAGCCGCTCCATCGACCGGTGTACTCTCAGCGGCACTGTGGAGGTCCTTTTTATGGTCGCTTTGCCCATGATGATAACTTAAGTATGAGAGATATGTGTGACTGGGTAATGCACTCGTATCTCCACAGTTTCAGCACAGGAGTGCCTCAGTTCAGGGAAGACAATGGGCCCAGCACCTAATTCCCAGCTGCTAAGATGCAGAACAAGAGAGCACAAGGCGTCTCCCAAGGCCCTCTCAGTATCAGATCCTGGGTCTATCAGCCGAGCTTCAGCGTGCGCTTGCGTCAAGATGCAGTTCAGCCATAATGTCACCCGGCATAAATATAGTCCAGCAGGTCACCTCTCAGGGCCTGGCAATACACTAGTGACTGCAGGTAGGGTGAAATAATCCAGAAGGCACAGGGCCCACAGCTTTCTCCAATCAGTAGCACAGTAGATTCCTTGCGATCTTTATGGGGGTTAGGCAGCGTAGGGGGCCAGGCTTACTTTACCTCAACTCCACAGCCATAGGGGGGTCCAGGAGCATCAGTACTCCACAGTGCCCTAGGCTAGGTCGAGAATCCCCACTACATCGAGAACGCATGCACATGCTCCAGGGTCAGTATTTAGTACACACTCCTTGGGGGGCCATCATCAGTTCATGCCAGCGCTTTCTTCTTAGCAGTAAGGGTCTGGCAACTAGGCGTGGTGCACCCAGCAACCTCACAGCTTCCTCCTCAGCAACAACGCTGCCGTGCCTGGCCACTAGCCAGCACCGGCCGGGCAAGGGCAATAGTAGCCATCTCTCCACCTGTACCAGGTGGTCGTCTCCGTGGTAAGTCCTGAGGCATTAGCGCTCCACAGCAGTGATTGTTCCGCACTCAGGTCAGGCCTTCTCCAGGGTGAGTGTGACCTTCAGGGTCTCTTATTATGTCCGACTTCACCCACAAGGCCCAGTAGGTGGCTCCTCTTTGTTGCCCCCTCTCTGCAGTGAGGTGATGTTCGACAATGATTGATGCCAGTAGCCCCACGGTCCCCTCAGCAGCAGCTCGACCAACATGCAACCCAGCGGAGGCACAATTGTCTGGCCAGGCCCAGATAAGCGATCGCAGCGGGTAATATGTTGCACCTCAGGTATATCTCCTACAGGCTCCTCACAAGGCCCAGTGGTCTGCTGCTTACCGCCGATCCCACTTCCCAGTCGGCCAGCGAGCGACAGCGGCTCTTTGCACTCGTCTCTACTACCCTGGGCATATCAGCATAGGTCTTCTCAGCGAGATTCCTGCGGCAAAAACAACCCCTGCTCCCAGCGGCCTAACAGGTGCACAGTGGTCAGATCGAGCCGGGACCTTTACACCACAGCCAAGTGGCTCGCATCTGCTATCTTGGTATTGCGGAGTCACGGCCTCAACGGTGGGCCGATCAGGCTTACACTTTGGCTCCTCAAATCTCTAAGAGCTACCTAGGCCATGCATGGAGATATGGGGGTGTCCACTGCTTTAATTTCATGCACTCCAATATTAATGGTACGGGTGGGCGGTGAACTCAGCTCCGCCAGCGGAGTTTGCGGAGTTTTGCCAACTCCACACTCCGCTAGGAGTGCAGTTTGCCAAAAAACTCTGATTCCGCCGCATGGCGGAGTTTGCCCCCGCCGCCCACCCCTAGAGCTGGGAGCAGGGGCGTAACAAACACCCCCACAGCCCCCGCGGTGCGGGGGGCCCCCAGTCTTCGGTAGGTGAAGGGGGCCCCCTCAGGCAGCTCATCTGCAGAGAGCTGTGAGAGCGAGGCATGCTCTAAAGCAGCTGCAGGTGCAGCCTGCTCTGAGCTCCTCGCGCTGACCCAGGACTGAAGAGAAACAAAGTAACAAGTTACATTGTTTCTCTTCTGTCAGAGCCGGGTCCGGAACAAGGATGGGGGTGGGGGCCCCAGAGAGAGCATTCACGCAGGGTACTGCTCCTCTGAGGCAGCACAGAGCTGACTTGGGCCGGAGAAAGTTTGCAGCTCCAGAAACAGGATCTGCTGGGAGGTATTGGAAGCAGGGGCGTAACAAAGGCCCACACAGTCCCCACGGTGCGTGGGGGCCCCCAGAGAGAGCATTCTCCAAACGCAGGGGTCTCCAACTGGCCGATTGCGAGCTGCTGGTAGCTCTCCCAGAGCAGAAGGAGCCCGGTGCTAGACAGATCAGCTCCACACCCTTAGTGAGCCCCTGCCCTGATAGTTGTTTGGGCGAGGTGGCTCATTTATCTTCTAGTGTAAGCATCACCGTCACTGATTGGGGCCAATTATTTATGTGCTTCATTAATGTGACTCTTGCCAGGGCTACAAAAAGTTTTTTTCTCCCTCAAACCCCCACCTGCCACAACTGTCCCTCCGTCGTCCTTCTTCCACTTATTGTTGGAACAACTCGTTCCTCTCCCCTCCTCTCGCTCACCCTGTGGAAAAGTAATTGCTCTGCCCGGTTTGTGTGAGAGAGGCCAAGCAGAGGTGAGAGACTCCATGCTGGTGGAGCTGCTGGCTCCTCTCAAGGCCTGCGTGTAATTTATAGCCATCCTGTTCCCACCTGGAAGCGAGGCGTTGGCGATAGCACCTATGGCAGAGACCCGTGTATCCTGCTGGTGGTTGTGGTGTTAGCTGAGGCCTGCGGGGCCGGGGAGGCTGAGGGCTCATTTAGCTGCAGTAAGCATCAGCTGCATTGGGGCCAAATCACGCTTGCCAAGGCTTCAAAAAGTGTTTTCCCCTCCAACCTCTCCTGACCCTCCCTCACCCTTGTTCCACTTATTGTTGGGACAACTCGCTGTCAACCAAACAACAGCCCTCTCCCCTCCTCCCGCCCGCACTGTGGAGAAGTCATCACTCTGCCCTGTCTGCATGAGAGAGGCAGAGCAGAGGTGAGAGGCATCGCGGCGCGCCCGGCTCCTTATAGGGCCTGGAAGTAATTCAGAGCAATCCTGTGCCCTCCTGTGAGCAAGGAGCTGGTGATGGGACTTATGGCAGAGGCCGGTGCATCTTGCTGTTGGCTTTGGTGTTGGGTGCGGCCTGCGGGGCTGGGGAGGCTAAGGGGGTGGATGAGAAGACCGCTACTGGGCTGAGAAGAGAGATTCAGAGGGACACCAGCCCCTGCTTAAATACAGGCCTGTGGCATGGCAGCCCCTGAGGCCTAGCAGCCTTTAGCCAGGAGAGGTGGTCCGCAGTGAGACAAGTGACCAGCACCCCTAAGGGACACGAAGCCCAGAGCCTCTCAGGCAGTGTCAAACGCCAGTAAAGAACCACAGACCCGGGCTCAGCAGGGTGTGAAAAAAGGCTGATTCAGTTTCGGAACGCTTGAAAGCAGCTTTACAATTTACGTAAACTACCATCGGACTGGAGTATAAGGCAGTCAAGCAGTGTTTGATTGACTGGTCTGGCAGGTCAGTGTTTGGACCTGTTTTTTGGATGTTCGTGGGTTGGTTTTAAAGTCTTCTGGTCCGGTTTCACACTTGATTTCCCTTGTATTAAAGCAAACATTGCCTCAGATAGCTCAAATCAATGCAGTCTTTCATACCTTACCAAACATATTATACAGCGGTTCTTTACAAGTTAAAAACTACCACAATTTGCAAATATGGGCCACTTTTTTACTATCTAATTCACTATTGGGGCCACTTTTCTTTTGGTGCCCTGGCCTATCCTGTCCCCATGGGCGTAACAAAGGCCCCCGCAGCCACCGCAGTGCGGGGGGGGCCCGAGCATCAGGGGCCCCCTGCAGCGCACAGTAAACTAATACTGTAAGTGTCCGTCTTTGGGAACTTGTTTTAAAGTTATGCTCATCGCTTTTCACTGCATTCTGCGCGCGCGCTTCAGCATCAAAACAAATACAACACCCTTCCAACCACACACCCTCCACATAGTGTAGCTTGCTACTCATGTAGGCAAGCGGCAAGCGCTTCAGTGCTCCATATAGGGGTAGTAAGCCCTCTATAAATATAACAATACAATACATTCAAGACAGCTTCAGCCCCTCATCACCTGTCTTTTTGGCTCTGTCCCTTTAGCTCCTGCCTCCTTGCAGCCATACATTTAGATCATCCCTTCTTGCATCTATCCCTTTACTTCCTGCATTATTGGCTCTTATCGCCCTCATCCAACTGTTGAGTAATTACCTCCTAATCCCATCTCTTTTGTATCTTTCCCTTGAGTACTCGCCTTCTTGCATCCATTCCTTGATTTTACAAAACATGCTTGATTTTTGTATATTGCTGGATTGGTGATTGTTTTATTTTGCACTTTGAAAGTATTTGCACTTTTTCCTTTGCTTTACCAACTATAGTTGTATAGATTCTGTCATTAGTTACTTGCTGATATGGTTTGTTTTTATGCTACATGCTGTGTTATTTATGATTTTGCTTTCTCTTGTCTGTAAAATGTGCTCTTTAAATCTTGCAATTAGCATTGTTTACACTACAGAAATGATAAATTCAAACTGACAAACATCTGCAACTATGTTCTGAAGCATCCAAGTAGTTTTCATCATCAGCCTCGTTTACCTGCCTGTTTTTGTCCTGCTTACTAGTAAAGACATGATGGTAGAAATTAAAAGTGCTTCCTCAGTTCACCTTATTATCATGCACACCCTTGACAGTCGCAAGTGTGTGGCATGCAGATAATTCACTAGTTTATCTCTCTTGGGGCTGGCAGGATACTGAGTTATATCTTGTGTACTCCTCATGTATATTGTCAGTCGAGTCTGTGAAATTGCAGGTTTGGGTTTGTCTTTCAAAGTTTCAAGTTATTGTCTATCAATGTAAATTCTAATACAGACCCTAAGTAGTTCTTTGCTATTCAGCGATAGGCAGTTCCTAAGCGAATAGGACCTCTCCTTGGCATTGTTCTGATTGTTGTCTCAGTTAAATAATCTGCCCTTGACAATAATGTTACAAATGGTGTAGTTTATATATTAAGAGTGTTTCCCACTTTCTTATTAAAACTTTGAACAAGAGGCATTTCATTAAATGTTGGCGGTTTCAAATCAAAATATACCAGATTTTTGGGTGGTGGGGAAAAGAGGTAGGTGGTGGGATGGGCCACTGGGAGAGGGCCCCCCTACATGTACTTTGCAGGGAGGCCCGCTCAAGTTTTGTTACGCCACTGGCTGGGAGGGAGTGCCGGTGACATTGCAGAGGGACCACGCCATTGCTGCGATGCTGCCCTCGGCCCACGGGCCTTCTCACAGCACCGTTTCATATCCCGCACACAATAAAACAGATACTACGGAGTCAAATTATAAAACAATAATGGCATTTTTATTGTACTTTGCATATAATTTAGTAGCAGTATTTGTAAGCATTCAATACTGTAAAATCTAATGAAGCCCTTTCCTTCATGCGATTCTTTAGTGGAATACATTTCACCATAAAGTTATTAATTATATTATAAGCAAATGTGCAGTAATAAAGGCGATTTGTTTAACGGCATTGGAATTATGAAGACTGCTGCCTCTTCCAAGATGGCTGCTAAATTGTGTGGCTTCCGTCGCAGGCCCTGCAGCGCCCGGGTCGCAGACCCTGCAGCGCCCGGAGCGCAGGGGAGCAGCGGGTTCACCTCACACGCAGTTCAACCACATGCAGAGGCCTGGGATGCTTAGTTGTCTGCACGCCTCTCCCGGGCTCCAGAGCGGTCCCCGCAGGGCTGCCGAGCTTGCTCACACGCACAGCCATCTGGTGCCAGGCAGCTTATCCAGCGGAATGCCTCTGGCAAAATGTCACTGGTTTGCACGTGCCTTTGTGTACATTTTGTATTCAACCACCTTAGCCCCCCCCCCAGCCTCAATAGTCCTAATTTCACAGTTTTCTGCACACACTGTGGCCTTGCATAGAGTCCCTGCCCTTAAGAAGGACACAATATCTCCAACCCTAAGGGAGGTAGAATACATCAGGCTCCCCCTGGGCTGTCTTTTTTAGGCACCACCTCTGGAAGCACGCTCACACAGGACCGGAACTACCTACGCCAGTCCTCTGCGCGGGCATGCATCGGTACAGGCTTTGCAGCTGGAACGCTCGTGCACCCGAGCGGTCATACAGGTTCTCTCAGACCACTTTGCGCCCTCGGAACGGGTGATTCAAACAGCTGGAAAAGGAACATTGCAGCGTCGTAATGGAGGGGGAGGAGCAGTTTTCATATACTCAGGTGAGGGGATACGTGTGTGGGGCAGAGTGATGAGTAGCCACCTTTATCAAAAAAACTAAAAAAGCCCAGGGTGGTGGGGGCCGACTTTGTAAGGGCCTTCTTATAAGTAGAGTAGCTGGAATTATGGCAGGGGAATTCAAATTATATAAAGCAGAGCGGAACTCCGTGGAATTCAGCTGAGTTTTTATGCAACTCCGCGAACTCCACCCATGAGTTGATGCCAGATAAAGGATCATCAGGTAGGAGCTCCTAATCGTGAGACCTACCCAGTCTGCGTTCGCCCACATCCCCATGGAAGAATTGCTTAATGGCTAAAGCGAATACCACGTTGAATAAAAGCCGCCCTGAGGGGCTCTCTCTGGTACTTCAAGAGTGCAGGACAAAGGATACTAGGCTTGCCAGATCCTCTTTGTTAGTCCTGCACAGACAAAAGTTAATGATGTGACCACCGACAACTTCATGGTGTAATTTTGTGATTTTCTTAAAAGCAGCTTAAGTGGTGGTAAGATCCCAAATTGGATGTATTCCCAAGGCTTGTAAGTCTGAATCTCGGTAGATCCTTGCTGGTGTAGCTGGACCACTAGCTATTGCCGACCATAACACTGTATTAAGGGAGTTATCCGTTGTGGTCTTTAACTTGTAACAGCTTTTAACATAGGCACCCTGTCTTGCTATTGATTGTTTCATTATCCCAAATTCAAGACGAATCTGTGCTGGTGATATGGACACGGTTCTCTCAAGGTGCTATATAAAGTGCAGAATGCCAATATCAAAATAATGCTTTTCCTTGAGAGTTGTAGTTTTTGAGGCTGGAAGGAACTTTTAGCATTTTTCCATCCAAGAGAACCCCAAGATATTTATACTTCTCAACATTATTCAGAGGTTGGCTTTTGATTTGTGGTTTTCTCCAATTTTCTTGCTCATCACCGTAAGTGAAGTTTTTTTTGGGTTAATTACCATTACGTTTACAGTAGATTATTGGTTTAATGCATCTATCAGGTGTTGAAGACTAATTTTAGTTTGACTTAAAATAATTACATCATTCGCATATAATATAGTTCGGAGATGAAGGTCTCCTAGCTTGGGAGGATGGGAGTCGACTGTATCCAGAGGTGTTGGTCATATCAGCCAAGAAAAGATTAAATAGGTAGGGTGCCATAACAAATCCTTGTTTATAAAACCCTGATTTGTAGCAATCCTTCTCGAAAGGCAGGGGCCATCACCTATCTTAATTCTCAGCCAGGTGTTTGGGTGCAAAAGTTGTATCCCTTTTAGCAGATGTTGTTGTATTCCCCAATTAGAGTTTGGACCAGAGGATGTTGCATTAAACACAGTCAAACATAGCTTTAAAATCAATAAATCATTAGTATAGTGGTTCACACTTTATTAGCATTTGATCTAAGAGAAGAGGCAATGCCATTATATTGGTAGTTGTCCCAGTTCCTTGGCCAGTTTGATTTAAAGGGATGATATTTTTGTCTGGGGCCCAAGTTTTCAGCTTCCTCAATAGGAGTGCAGCAAAATACTTTTCTTCATTCTCAAGCAATGCTATGAAGAGATAATTGTTGGGTTGCAACCAATCACCCCCCTTGAAGATTGGATTGACAATAGACCCACTCCAAGAGTCCGGGATGACCTGAGCCTGTAGAACGTTATTTAAAACTGGTGCCATTTTATCAGTCCAAAACACAGGGGTTGATCTCCTAAATTGGGTTTGGAATACCATTTGGCCCTGGCGCTCCATCTGAATGTCCCCGCTCTATCTCTTTTGCAATTTGAGATAGAGCCTTTAGGTATATTGATTTTTTGAAAGTCTAATTGACTGCATCCATTGAAGGGCCAGTGGGAGTTTGTCTTCATCATTCCCTTGGCTGACAGCATCGTCGGAATGGCTGTTAATAGTACTGTTAGATCAGGCCTCTGTGTTTGCATCATTGAGTACCATAGTTGTGGAGTTATTTCCCTTGACACTTTTTTCTGTCCGTGCCTTCCATGAAACCGGGGCTGAAGTCTCCAGGGGGCTTCCCTGACAAATTGCCCAGTTCAGAGTTAAGGTGATTGGTTAGGTAGGTTACCAACCAAGCATACGTGGTGTTGAAGTTGTAAATTGAATATAGGGCTCTGTTAATGCCGTTCACGAACCTCCAGACCCCCCTTGAGTTTGGCTTCTTACTAAGTTATAGGAGTTTGACCCAGAAGTCCTCCTCCATTAGTTTCCTTTCGTTCCAGAGCAGGATCTTGAATTAATTCCTAAGATTACTAACATTGGGGGATTGTTCAGTGTTAATTGGACTTTCCTCTGTATTCTTAGTGCCTGGTTGAGTTTCTTATTTGCCAGTTTGCAGGCTGCTGACAGCTTCTTACCTTTGGGCGTTTGCCCAGTCTCACCCAAAGGAACATTACCAGCCCAAGGGGGTTTATTTTTGGTGTACTTGTCTAAATGATGCTCCATTAAAAGCATCAAGTTCTCAATTGGAGTGAGATCCTGTCTTTGGCAGTTTTCAACTACTTGGAGCGCTGTGGCCTCTATTGCACCAATTGAGTCTTCGGTCTATTTTAATTTTAGAAATTTACAGAGTGCAGAGTACCAGGCAAATTAATCACTGATGGAAAAAACGGTGGGTTAACAGCCAATTCGATTGCTTGCGGGAAGTGGTCACTTTTCAATTTTTTTCTGTTTGGATTGATGTAACCTATGTAAATAGCAGCAAGGTAACTATGGTGTAGTCAAGAATGGGCTGTGAGGTTGAGGGTTGATGCTTTGGAGGGGTAAATTCTGTGTGAAATCTACCATTTAGTACTTTCAATCCTAGCTGTTCTCTTTCAGTCACTTGTTCACCTTTCCTGTCCCGATGATGAGAATGCCACGTCCCCTGTACGAGGATGCCCCATTACTGGTTCTGGGATTTAAGCAGATCAAAATCTGGAGTAGAGATCAAGTTCATATTAAAATCCCCTTTGGTTAGAATTCCTGGCAATCGCACGTCTTTCCTTGCATCCATAGTGATTGAAATTAACTTTTCCGTAAGCTCTTGTTCAGTTCTGTAGTTTGGGTGCATGTAAATGTTAACAAGTATAAGTGGTTTGGCACTTCTTGGAAGCAAGTTGGTCAAAGAGACCATACATATCCTTAGATTGTCTGGAGTCAGAATTTAATTTCCACATTTTAGTGCAGCTGAAATATAAATTGACAATCCACCCTTTGGTCGTACATACTTCCGTGACTTACCTGCCGGGCTAGAGAATTCTATATAGCCTGGCAACGATAGTGAGGATGCTGACCATGTTTCTTGTAAGATTACTATGTGAAACCTCTTCCAGTGACTTATTAAATCGGTGTTGTGTACTTTGTTTGGTAGTCCACTTACGTTCCAAGAGCAAATATTAAGGTTATTCTGGTTTGGAAAGCTTGGAGTAAGAGTGGAGACTAGGGGTCATTGTATGTTGTTTTTATAAAGCGCGGTTGTCTGCCACTCCTATTCAACCTATGATGTTGCATGTCTAAACTTCATCTGGTCATGTTTGAAACCAAGATCTGTATTTCCAATGATTGTTTCACCCAGTGCATTCTTAAGTGTAGAATTCATTGGGATATAGAATTCTTCTTCTACCCAGGTGGGACTCCAATTGGTAGGCGGGGGCAGTTTCTTTGCTGACCATTGCTGCCTGACTGCCCATGTTGTCTTTATCTTGTTGGGATGTCCCCAGTAGTGTGCGGTCTATGCTGTCATCTTTTGTAAGTTGCCTACAACCATTAGCCTGCAATGTGGGGTGCCGTGCCACTTCCGTAGACATGTTATTGTTATCTACGTGGGTCCCCTTTACTGCCACACTTCCGGTCTTCATGCCTGTCATTGTAGGAATAGTGACACCATCCACTCTTAAAAGGGGAAAAGATAAAAGTGAATGACTGTGGCTAGGTCTATCTAGGCTTAGTGGGCATACATAAATGTTTTGTGGGGTGCCGGGCCTTACATACATATCTGATCCCTTAGCCATTGTCCCTTAAAACTGGGGGTGAGCAGACTAGAGGGCATGGCTTGTGTCTACTGTGCTTTTCCATAGAGTACACTGCAGTGTGTTAGTGGGGTAGCCTTGTCATGCCTGTCTCCTACTGTTGGACTATTTTCTTACTAGGAGCCTCTGATTCCATGAGGGAGTCTGTTGGGGGGCAACAGCCTGGCATGTCGGAGCTTTTCTATTGGGTATTGGGTTTTACTGAACATGCATTGTCCTCTGTATTGTGCTCTGTCTCCCTATTTTCTTCACTTGATTCCAGCTTTTTCAACGTGTTTGTAAAGTTGCATGAGGTCTTAGTAATACCCTTAATGCATTCCGAGGGTCTAGTCTCATCTGACATGTTCTACATTGACCCCCCCCTTTATCCTGACCGGACCGCTAGTGGAACATATCTCGATGGGGCATATGCTTTTGGGATGATCTCATTCCATGTCTTCCTCTTCCTTTATCTTTGTCTTTTTGTTGCTGGTTGAGCAAGATCTTCATTATATGAAATTTTATTCAGAGTTCTTTGTTTTGGTGAAATAGCTTCCTTATTCTGTTGATGTAACACCAAGGATGTTTCTTCGTTAGGTTTGAGTGTTACAAATTGTGCCTTCGTGGGGGATGTCAAAGGGCCCTGTGTGTTCTTTCCTAAGGTTCTGTAATGGTATTGGCTTTAGGCACTTCATGGAGATCCCTCCTTGGTTGTCTTTAGGTAAGCAAGACTTTCAGGGACATTGGGGCACAGGTTTGCGGAATAAGGACTTGATGAGGAGTTATCGAGATGTTATCGAGACGTTTTGGGTTCTGATATGGGATGCTCAGATTAATCAGATTAACTGTAATCACTTTGATTAAAGTATCTAGAGCAAGAGGCAGTGTGCTTAATTTATCGCATGAGCATAGTGGCTGACATCCTGCGTCCTCTGTTTGCACGCAAGATATTTAGGGCCATATGTACAAAATTCTTATTTTGCATTTCCTAAATAGTGATTACAGAGGAATTGCTATTTAGGAAATCCAAACCTAAGGGTGCCTCTGGGCTTAAAGCCACCCTTGAGGCACCCTGAAATTCGTAGTGCACATTTAAGTGCACCTATGCCTTAGGGGCATATGTGCGCGTCATGTCACATTAAAAATGCATTTTTAAATGCATTTATAATTTTGCACATGGTTACCATCGACTTTGAGTCGATGCCAGTAGCATTTCCTAAATTCCCAATTCGCATTTAGGAAATGCTTTATACATGTGCTTTAGAAATCGCAAATTGGTAATCTCTATTTGCGTTTGGTAAATCGTGGTCTCAATTTGCAACCGATTTTTTGTATTTGTACATATGAAAAGGCTGCTTTGAATTTCTTAATAGGCCGAAATTAAGAAATGGAAAAAGCTTTCGTACATCTAGCCATAACTTGTTTAAATCACCAAGCTTCATGTCAACCCCTGAAACCAATATTGCTACAGTGTTCAAGAGGTCGATTTGCAAGTCCATTTTCTTGGACTGGTACTTCAGGGTATCTACAGAACACTGAAGTGGTTTTAACAAGTGTCCCATGAGTCTGTGAATGTACCTGCTAGCTCTTTTTCTAAGACCTTTGCCGGGCAGTCATCCGTTGCTGTTACATGAGTATTCTCAACTTCAGATTCCAATAAGTGCATAGACCCTCTTGACTGAAATGAAAAGAGGTCTGCTAAACTACTTGATGGCTTGTTTTTTGGACCCAATAGTATATGGTAGGTTCTTGGTAGGTTCTTTGGTCCTGTTTGAATTATCAATCAATCAATCATATCACTTGTAAAGCGCACTACTTACCCGTGAGGGTCTCAAGGCGCTGGGGGTTGGGGGTTGGGGAGTGCTGCTACTGCTCGAAGAGCCAGGTCTTGAGGAGTCTTCTGAAGGTCAGTAGGTCTTGGGTCTGCCGTAGGTGGGTGGGGAGGGTGTTCCAGGTCTTGGCGGCGAAGTGGGAGAAAGATCTGCCACCGGCAGTCGTTCTTTGGATGCGGGGGACTGCGGCGAGGGCGAGGCCGGTGGAGCGGAGCGGAGCTGGCGGGTGGGGGTGTAGAAGCTGAGTCGTCCGTTGAGATATGCTGGTCCGGTGTTGTGGAGTGCTTTGTGTGCGTGGGTGAGGAGCTTGAAGGTTATCCTCTTGTTGACGGGGAGCCAGTGCAGGTCTCTCAGGTGGGGTGTGATGTGACTGCGGCGGGGGATGTCGAGGATCAGACGTGCAGAAGCGTTCTGGATGCGTTGCAGCCGTCTCAGGAGTTTGGCCGAAGTTCCTGCGTAGAGGGCGTTTCCATAGTCCAACCTGCTGCTGACGAGGGCCTGGGTGACCGTTCTTCTCGTTTCGGTGGGGATCCACTTGAGGATCCTGCGGAGCATGTGGAGGGTGTTGAAGCAGGAGGAGGAGATGGCGTTGACCTGCTTAGTCATGGAGAGGGTGGAGTCGAGGATGACCCCTAGGTTGCGTGCGTGGTCGGTGGGTGTTGGAGCTGTTCCCAGTGTGGTCGGCCACCAGGAGTCGTCCCAGGCCGAAGGGGTGGAGCCGAGGATGAGGACCTCCGTCTTGTCCGAGTTCAGCTTCAGTCGGCTGTTCCTCATCCATTCGGCGACGGCCTTCATTCCTTTGTGGAGGTTGGTTTTGGCGGTGTGAGGGTCTTTAGTGAGGGAGATGATCAGCTGGGTGTCATCGGCGTAGGAGATGATGTTGAGGTCGTGCTGTCGGGCGACGTGGGCGAGAGGTGCCATGTAGATGTTGAACAGCGTTGGGCTGAGGGATGAGCCCTGGGGTACGCCGCAGATGATCTCGGTGGCATTGGAGCGGAAGGGGGGGAGGCGGACGCTCTGTGTTCTGCCGGAGAGGAAGGATGTGGTCCAGTCCAGGGCCTTCTCTTGGATCCCGGCGTCGTGTAGGCGTGTTCGTAGTGTGCGGTGGCAGACCGTGTCGAAGGCGGCTGACAGGTCCAGGAGGATGAGGGCCGCTGTTTCTCCGTTGTCTAGCAGGGTCCTGATGTCATCGGGGGCAGCGATGAGGGCGGTTTCGGTGCTGTGGTTGCTGCGGAACCCAGACTGCGACGGGTCCAGGATGCTGTTCTCCTCGAGGTAGCGGGTCAGTTGTTTGTTGACGGTCTTCTCGATGACCTTCGCCGGGAACGGGAGCAGGGAGATGGGCCGGAAGTTCTTGAGGTCCTTGGGGTCCGCCTTGGGTTTCTTGAGTAAGGCGTTGATCTCGGCGTGCTTCCAGCTTTCCGGGAAGGTTGCTGTCTCGAAGGAGATGTTGATTACTTTCCGGAGATGGGGTGCGATGGCTGTGCTGGCTTTGTTGAAGATGTGATTTGGGCATGGGTCTAATGGTGATCCGGAGTGGATGGTGCTCATAATCTTGCTGGTGTCCTCGTCGTTGATGTTGGTCCAGGAGAGCAGGCGGTTGGTGCGGTGGTGGTCGTGGGGGCGGAGGTCTCAGTGGTTGTCGGGGCGGTCGTGGCATTGATGCTGTCGTGGATGTCGGCGATCTTGCGGTGGAAGAAGGTGGCCAGTGAGTCGCACAGGTCTTGCGAGGGTGGGATGTCGTTGGGGTTGGAGAGTTCCTTCACGGTGTTGAAGAGCTCTTTGCTGTTGTGTGCGTTGTTATCTAGGCGGTCTTTGAGTGAGGCCCTTTTGGTGGATCTGATGAGGTGATGGTGTCTGCGGGTGGCGTTCTTGTGGGCTGCGTAGCTGTCTGGTGTTCGTTCGCGGATCCAGTTCTTCTCCAGTTTTCGGCATGTTCGTTTGGAGGCCTGGAGGTCTTCGGTGAACCAGGTGGCTTTCTTGCTGGTGTGGCTGTTGGAGGGTTTCTTGGGCGGGGCGAGAGTGTTGGCGCAGTCGTTGATCCACTATCTGCAGTTGCGGGCGGCGGTGTCGGGGTTGGTGGGGTCGGCGGGTGGGCTCTGGGCGAGGGTGGTGGTTAGCTGGTTTTCGGTGACTTTGCTCCAGCAGCGGCGAGGCATCTGTTGGGTGCGATGGTGCGTGGTGGGCTTCCTGAAGGCGAAGTGGATGCAGTGATGGTCGGTCCAGTGGAGTTCGGTGGTGTGGTTGAAGGAGACGTGGGAGCTTGCGGAGAAGATGGGGTCAAGCGTGTGGCCGGCGGCGTGGGTGGGTGTTGTCATGAGCTGTCTGAGTCCGATGTTGGCGAGGTTGTCGATCAGGGTGGTGGAGTTGGTGTCGTTGTTGTTCTCGAGGTGGAAGTTCAGGTCCCCGAGGAGGATGTAGTCCGTGGAGGCGAGGGCGTGTGTGCTGATGAAGTCGGCGATGGAGTCGCTGAACTGTGGTCGGGGTCCGGGGGGTCTGTAGACGAGGGTTCCTCTGAGGGTGGTGTTGGGGTCGGTGTGGATCTGGAAGTGCAGGTGTTCGGCGGTGCTGAGGGTGTCGTCGGTGTTGGTCGAGACTCTGAGGGTGTTCTTGTGGACGATGGCGATTCCTCCTCCTACTCCGTTGGTGCGATCCCTGCGGGTGATCTTGTAGCCTTCCGGGATGGCTATGGCGATGTCGGGTGCTGAGGCAGGGTTCAGCCAGGTCTCCGTCAGGAAGGCGACGTCTGGGGAGGTTGAGTCGAGAAGGTCCCAGAGTTCGACGGCGTGTTTGCGGGCGGAGCGGGTGTTGAGGAGGATGCATCTGAGGTAGTTGGGTTCTTTCCTGGGCGGAGGTTTGGCGGGGCGGATGCTGGTGAAGCTGCAGTTCCGGCAGGTGAAGGGTCCTTGGGTGCGCTTTGGGGTGGCCCGGTAGCAGGTGTGTTCTCGTCCGGAGTTGAGTGCGTGGAGGGAGCTGGCATCGTAGCGGAGTCGGGCGTCGTGGCGTTCGCGGGGGCCAGGGGTTTTGGCGCTGGGCGCTGTACAGGCGCGGACGGGCGCAGACGGGCTTGCCATAAGAAGGGGAGGTGGGAGGGAGGAGCAGCTGGGAGGGGGGAACGACGAATGGGCGAGCAGGGGGGCGGGGCCGCAGGGGATGCAGCGGCGGGAAGAACGGGAGGAAGGGACGGCGAAGGGAAAACAGAAGGCAAAAGGGCAAAGAAATAACAGGAGGGAAAAACGATCACAGAAACAAGTAAACAAAATACAAAATACAATACAGTTACAGAAAGGAAAACCTACGGCGAGCGGGGGGCGGGGCCGCAGGGGATGCAGCGGCGGGGAGAATGGGCGAAGGGAAACAGAAGGCAAAAAGGGCAAAGAAATAGCAGGGATACGAACGGTCACAGAGCAAGTAAGATTACAGAAAGGCAGAAGGGCACAGAAATAACAGGAGGGAAAAAACGGTCACAGAAAAGTAAACAAAATACAATGAAATTACTGAAAGGCAGACCTACGGCCTACCACTGGCCACCAGGGATGAGGCGCAGGTGGTAGCCTGTGGGTGGAGGTGGGCCTCGAACTCGGCACTCGGCAGCAGCTGGGCACAGGAGCACGGGCGCAGTCAGGTGGAGCTGCGCGGCGTGGGGAGCGACCTGCCTGGAACAGGTCAAGGGTCGCTCTCACTGCCGCGCAGCGCCCGCCATAAGAAGGGGAGGTGGGAGGGAGGAGCAGCTGGGAGGGGGGAACGACGAATGGGCGAGCGGGGGGGCGGGGCCGCAGGGGACGCAGCAGCGGGAAGAACGGGAGGAAGGGACGGCGAAGGGAAAACAGAAGGCAAAAGGGCAAAGAAATAACAGGAGGGAAAAACGATCACAGAAACAAGTAAACAAAATACAAAATACAATACAGTTACAGAAAGGCAAACCTACGGCGAGCGGGGGGGCGGGGCCGCAGGGGATGCAGCGGCGGGGAGAACGGGCGAAGGGAAACAGAAGGCAAAAAGGGCACAGAAATAGCAGGGATACGAACGGTCACAGAGCAAGTAAGCAAAATACAAAATGCAATAAGATTACAGAAAGGCAGAAGGGCACAGAAATAACAGGAGGGAAAAAACGGTCACGGAAAAGTAAACAAAATACAATGAAATTACTGAAAGGCAGACCTACGGCCTACCACTGGCCACCAGGGATGAGGCGCAGGTGGTAGCCTGCGGGTGGAGGCGGGCCTCGAACTCGGCACTCGGCAGCAGCTGGGCACAGGAGCACGGGCGCAGTCAGGTGGAGCTGCGCGGTGTGGGCAGCGACCTGCCTGGAACAGGGTCAAGGGTCGCTCTCACTGCCGCACAGCGGCCGCCATCAGAAGGGGAGGTGGGAGGGAGGAGCAGCTGGGAGGGGGGAACGACGAATGGGCGAGCGGGGGGGCGGGGCCGCAGGGGACGCAGCGGCGGGAAGAACGGGAGGAAGGGACGGCGAAGGGAAAACAGAAGGCAAAAGGGCAAAGAAATAACAGGAGGGAAAAACGATCACAGAAACAAGTAAACAAAATACAAAATACAATACAGTTACAAAAAGGCAAACCTACGGCGAGCGGGGGGGCGGGGCCGATGGGGATGCAGCGGCAGGGAGAATGGGCGAAGGGAAACAGAAGGCAAAAAGGGCAAAGAAATAGCAGGGATACGAACGGTCACAGAGCAAGTAAGCAAAATACAAAATGCAATAAGATTACAGAAAGGCAGAAGGGCACAGAAATAACAGGAGGGAAAAAACAGTCACAGAAAAGTAAACAAAATACAAAATACAATGAAATTACTGAAAGGCAGACCTACGGCCTACCACTGGCCACCAGGGATGAGGCGCAGGTGGTAGCCTGCGGGTGGAGGCGGGCCTCGAACTCGGCACTAGGCAGCAGCTGGGCACAGGAGCACGGGCGCAATCAGGTGGAGCTGCGAGGCGTGAGGAGCAACCTGCCTGGAACAGGGTCAAGGGTCGCTCTCACTGCTGCGCAGCGGCCGCCATAAGAAGGGGAGGTGGGAGGGAGGAGCAGCTGGGAGGGGGGAACGACGAATGGGCGAGCGGGGGGGCGGGGCCGCAGGGGACGCAGCGGCGGGAAGAACGGGAGGAAGGGACGGCGAAGGGAAAACAGAAGGCAAAAGGGCAAAGAAATAACAGGAGGGAAAAACAATCACAGAAATAAGTAAACAAAATACAAAATGCAATACAGTTACAGAAAGGCAAACCTACGGCGAGCGGGGGGGCGGGGCCGCAGGGGATGCAGCGGCGGGGAGAACGGGCGAAGGGAAACAGAAGGCAAAAAGGGCAAAGAAATAGCAGGGATAAGAACACAACAGGGATATGTCACAACTGGTTAACAAGCTGAGGACCTCCTGATCAAGTTTTGTTGTTTCCTTGTTAGGTGGTTCTTCTTCAGTCTCTTGGGCATTTATTACTATTCTTTCCTCGTTAGGAGTGTTTCCAAGTTCATTTGGAAAAGGGCAGAAGGATGGTGCTTCTTCTCCCTACGAGTCCACTGAATTTACTTGTGAAATCGACTTATATTAGAGGTGAAGCTATTAAACAGTGCCTGGTTCTTCTAGAGTTTGCTTGAGGTGAGTTTACCCCACTCTTAACTTGGCCAACACATTCCTGGTTGAACTGATTGACCAGAGGACCATTAGGGTTACATTTAACTATTGTCTCAAAAGGTGTCTGTTTTGTGGGGCGCCTGGAGCTCGCCTTTACCTGCCTGCGCTCAATTTGATTAGAATCAGCGTTAGGTGCCTTTGTTGAGATTCTATCTGCTGAAGATGAGTAAAAATACGTCTCTGAAGCTATTACGTTTGAACTTAGGTCAACTGAGGGAGACACATTGGCGCATGCATGATTGTCCTTGTTGAGCACATTGCTGTGGTGTGCCTGGCTTACTTTATTTGGACTGATTGCAGTTGGGAGACCAGTTGCACCATCATTCATCGCTGGCATCTTTAAGAAAGGAACATTTTGAGACCCTTTTAGTGCTCTTTTCGAACATCTAGGCAAGAGGCGAGATTAGGCGCAGAGTTTCCTGGGCCAGTTGTGTTTTTGTATGTCTAAATGTTGGTGAAGGTAAATGCTTGTAGTTCCTGTGTGTGGCTGGTTTTGGAGATGCTCTAACTTTTCCTGATCTCATGACTTTTCTTGTGTGGCCTGGGGTACCTCTTGGTTGATTTGTGCTTGCTCACGTTATACTCTTCCACGTATTTATCTGAATAAGTGCCGTCCAGGTGGGTAATAAGGGTGAGGTGAATTAAATGAACAATATGCGTGTGCACAATATTCCTAGTTTGACAGTGTGCATAAATCCTTTAATAGAGCCATTTGCTAAGAATTTCGCTATTACACAGTAGTGTTCAACAAGGTATGGAAGTGCACTGGTGCCATACCATGCCTTGTTCGTGTGGTGCTTTCCCGCGCTGTGTTGTGCTGGTAATGCTTCTCCACTTAGCTTGTAATTAAACACCAAGAGGAGTGGAGGAGGAAGGGCAGGTCACCAAAGATGCATGGGGCGAGGGGACACAGACTACTGCTCTGAATATGACAAGAGCAGGAGAAGAAAGGGTTGAAGAAGGAGTAAACGGGGTCAGGGGTGGGACTAAGGGGAAAACATGATGATACTTAATGACTTATAAACCAGTTGCAGCACATGAGAAATGCATTTAAGTAAACAAAACAGGTTAGTTTGTTACATAAAATGAAAGCCAAACACAACATGTTAACATTTCCTTGTTTTGTAATATTTGCAGCTTCTTAATGCCATACTGTAATTTGTTGTTGTTTGGCACAATGCTATATATTTTCAAGCATGCACACACAGACCAAAACAAGCAGACCTGTACTCACAGCATTCCACTCATTTCCTTTGAAATACCTCCCTCTTTATCTCACAAAAATAGGCACACCCAAGACACAAAAATAAGCAGACACTCGCACAAAAGTCTCAGGTGGGATTAAAGCCATTTTAAACTCCGTACCTCCCATGGCTTTCTTAACTGAGGCTGTCAGCCGGCTGACTCGATTCCTGTGTTTGCACAAATGCACACGATAGTGTGAATGTAATTGACTGGACAGGCACTAAAAAGACCCTCCACTGCCAAACACAGCTTGACGGTGAACACCCGGACATTTTGCAAATGAGCCCACGATGAATAGTTGAGCTAGGGCTCATCTCCGAGCTACAGAATAGACTGTCAGAGACAGATTCCAACCCTGACAGCCTAGTGCTCACCAGAGCTAGCAGACAATCCGCCTACCATTCATGAGTACCGGTACTCTCCTTTGACAGTAGAGAAGTGCCGGTACTCAGAGTGATAAAAATATGAAATGCCTGTGATTACTGGCCCATTTAAAGCACTGAGTAAACTGATTCTTAGGAGTGGCATTAGTAACTAAACAGGAAAGGAGCTGAGAAGCTCAGAGGGGCGGGAGAGCACAGTGCGTGCAAGCTGTACCGGATCCTACGCCGTTAGCTTCAGTGACCGCATACTGCTCTAAGATCCTCCGCTAACGATGCCTACTGCACCAAGCTCGACCTGCTCAGCTTCAGTTCCTGTGGTTTCAGGCCTCTTACTGCCCAAATCCCTCAGCTTTCCTGCAACTATCTCATCGCGGCATTCGGCTCACGGACCCTGCAGCTGATCAGCTGAACCTCCTTGCCAGCAGCACAGGCGCACAACACCTGCACGACCTCTGAAGCAGCCGTGCCGTCTACTTTCTGATTCCTGCACCGAATTTCCGCTTCCATTGCCTTTGCATAGCTGCTTCACAGGAAGTGTCCCAGCACTGACCAGCCGGTAATTCATAGCGGTCCTACTTTTTTACAAAAAGGAGAGTCTTCAGCCTCTTTTTGAACAGCGCTTGCAAATCAGTCTTGACCCTTCTCCAATCGTAACAGGCCAAGACAGGTACTCCCTTTACCTGAACACAAGCAACCCAGGACCTGGTTCACCTTAATTAGGGTCTCATCAGCCGGGTACAGCTTGGTTCCAGTGACATAGTGTGCACAGGACCAACATCTGGGTATACCCGTCCCACTTAGGGCGACACACCAAAGTATACAAAAAAGTGATGGATGGAATGCTTGAATTAATCTCAGCCACTGGTACTTACTCAGACCACATCCCAATCCATAGTTATTTTGCACACCATTCCACCTCAGTTTGGACCCGGCCATGTGCAAATCAGGCTTGACTCAGCTCCAGTTGGAACAGTCCAGCTCAAACTACCAAGCCAGGTCCTCACTGAAGTGGAACACAAGCAATCCACAACCGATTTTGCCCTAGTTATGGGCTCTTCAGCCGGATACAGCTTGGTTTCAGTAACACAGTGTTCAGGGGACCCACATCTGGGCATACCCGTCCCATTTTTGGCGACATAATAAAGTATACAAAAAAGTGATGGATGTAATGCTTGAATTAATCTCAGCCACTGGTAATTACTCAGGCCACAACCCAATCCATCGTTATTTTGCACACCATGCCACCTCAGTTTGGACCCATCCACATGCAAATCAGTCTTGACCCTGCTCCAATCAGGATGGTCCAGCCCAAACTGCCAAGCCTGGTCCTCCTATCGTTTGGTCGTGCTACGCAGTATCCTAAAGGTGGATACCGGTTCACCTTGGATAGTTAAGCTTACTGCTAGTGAGGCACCGTGGTGACGTGTGTTTAGCCGGCGGCCCAGAGAACGGATGCAAAGCGTCCTGTTGTCAGGGTGACCAAACTGCTGGAAATAACCTGCAGATCTCGATAGTGGCAGTAATGGCTGCATGCCTATAACGTGATATTGCACTGCTATGCTGCTCTTATCACAGTGCCCCACTTCAAGATGTTGACCATTCCACGTGTGGCCACAAGCACCCCTCACACTATAAATTACTGCCACTATCGAGATCTGCAGGTTATTTCCAGCAGTTTGGTCACCCTGACAACAGGTCGCTTTGCATCCATTCTCTGGGCTGCCGGCTTAACACACGTCACCACGGTGCCTGACGTGCTCGTCATGACCCCGCCCACGTGACCGGAAGCAATCCGGACGTTCGGTGCTTCACGGAAACATTAAGAGGACTGCCTTGCTGCTCTCCCGCATACCTACACAGCGAGAGCAGGCAAGCAGTCGATGGGAGGAGTACCACCCTTGATGCAGTAAGGAGTCGGGGGCACGCAGGGGGGCACATTTTTTACGGGCGGAACGCGCTAGTGATTATCGCTGTGCACCACAGTAGATAAGGACAGGGGTTACTACCGCAGGGGCCATTATGCCGTCTTGCTTCTGACGGTGCGGTTCATGGGGGCTTCACACAGCAAGCATCCGCATTTTCTAGTATACTACATCGGGCAGTGATAATAACAACATATTTCTCACTAGCAGTAAGCTTAACTATCCAAGGTGAACCGGTATCCAGCTTTAGGATACTGCGCAACACGACCAAACGATAGTAACGGTCACCCTTTGCATGTCCCGCAGCACTGAGTATAAGGGTCCCTATCACTGCGTACAAATGGTCGATACAGTCGTAATTTGTCCTAAGTAATGGGAATTTAATCCTGTCGAGGTGCCTACGAACTACACCTCTTGACACCGTTATAACATGAAACAGTGATCATTAACTACTACGATATCTTTTCCCTTTCTCTAAACTTTCCTCCCCAGAGTGTGACTACAGGGGGTCTCTCCTTGCCTCCCGCCATTTTTAACATGGTTTAGGGGTAAACTCGGTAAGTGAAGATACACCAAGTGCCCTTATGTTTGCTTGATTGTATGAATATACAGTATGATGCACGCATCGCTTGGATCTACGCCTACTTAGAGGGTAGGATACATGAATGGTTAATTACGAGCTATTGGCTTGACTCCGACATTCAGGAGTTTTTTTAGGGTGATCTACCCATGACTTTGGTGGAGTGATTTGTTTAACAGGTCATAGCTTTTATATATATATATATATATATATATATATATATATATATATATATATATATATATATATATATATATATATATATATATATATATATATATATATAAACACGAAGGGTAACTATCCTTTTTTTTTAATGATCCTTTTCTCTTTTGTCTTTTGTCCCCTTGTTCTTATATAGTACATCCACGATCATATTCGAGGGATTACCTCGGAACCAGAACCAGAGGTTCCTGACACCCTCATCTCGATTTGAGGTGAGGGAGATACACAGATAGACTGGGACTGGCAGAGTCCTGAAGAAGGCCGGCGTGACCACAACCGAGGGGCACAGATACACGGCCGAAACATGTCAACAACCAGGCAGTAAGGAGGGGTGTTAGGAGCACATTATATCTCCCAATCACCACCATCTTCACATTTTTAACCCTGGCCGGAGGGTCCAGGAATAAAGTATAGGCATTGTGGCACCTCCGAGCTAGTTTTAATCCACACTGCACTTTCACTTCCGGTGATCCCGGTCACTTTTGGAATCATTGTTTCTCTTTTTTGTTGTGTTTGTCTTCCCCTACCCTATTGCTCCACCCCAGGCGTTGGCTGCATGGGGGGATGTTTGGTAGCAGCCCTATGATGAAGCATGTCACACAATTGTGTGAGTGAGGGCAGGATTAAGACACACAGCACGTGCCACCACTAGACTAAGACATTTTTTATTACTCCCTACTCCTTCTGGTGTGTAAAAGTATTGTCTGGGGGTCCGGAGTAGGTGAGTACGTTACCCTCACCCCTCATCTTTTGTGTGAATTATGATTTTGTTAGTCACTCTTTAGAATGTATATAGAGGCAAAGCATAATGTATGTTTTAGTATTCATTTGATAATATGGAGGGGACCTTGAACACTTTTTAGTAATTGTGTCTTTTTTACATACAGGTGTATGATATTGATTTTAACATGCACACAATGAGAGTTATTGTTATGGTCTTGATAAAGATGATGTAAACCAGGACGATACCATCAAAACGCGTCGACGCTTGTGATTCTTAATCTGTGTCTTGGGTTGGCACAACAGTTGTCACGGATAGCTTGTGTTTATGACAAAGTGTATTGTCTTGTGGATGCTCTCTATGTCTCTTTTCTCTCCTCATTTTCTTTCTTGTCTTATATTTACAATATCCTTGTGTACAAAAAATTTATATTTTTTTGTAATAACTATGTGAATGAACTACTCCTGAATGTGTTTTTAATGATCGATATTCTTTTTTATATGCATTGAAATAGAAGACGTCAAAAGGTAATATTTTTTAAATAAAGCACTTTTTATAATTGTATATGTGTATCTGCGTAGTGGCACACGTCTATCATTTTTTCCCTTTTTTGGGTGAATTGATTGTTGGTGCTTTTGTTTTTATTATTTTGTGTATACTTTGATGGTTATTCTAACCGAATAAAGTTATTACTAACTAACTATATATTTAAAAAAGCATACATATATACTTTTTTCTCTTTTTTTTGCCTGTTGTAGAGGGATGTGGCGTTTGAATGAGAGTTTTGTGGTAATGAGGCTATTTTGACTTCAATATGAAAGGCTAAATGGTCTGCCAAAGGAAAAATGTATCTTCTTAGTAGAAATTAGCTTACATCCAATTGGCACATTTAATTTACTTGTAAGTCCCTAGTAAACTGTTACTACATTTACCCAGGGCAGGATTTTTAATGTTGTCAAAGAGAGAGTAGCTACAATTCTGGATCCCTCTCAGACACTGTAACCAATACTCCTTAAACAAACACCCGTTTATTTTACTTTTAACAGATATGACCGAGTCCAGGTCCTGAGGAGAACCCCTGGAATGATTAGGGGCTTGAAACGAGTTGATCCATGCCCTTGGGATAGAACAGTCGCATCAACAGTGTCTTAGAGGAATCCAGAATTGTAGCTACTCTCTCTTTGACAACATTAAAAATCAGCGACCCCGGGGCAACACACATTGGCAGGACACACTATACATAATATAAAGTGAACAATCTGCCTAGTGTTAATGTGTTAATGAAGAACTGGTCAAAGAAAGGCCACATATTTGATGTTGTTTATGTATATGAATACATCAGTGGGTCATTATATGTTGTTTGGTAACTCATGTATATTAACTGTGCAATGTTTGTTTGTATTTTGTGTTTTCCAAACTAAGGGGCCAATTCCGATTCGGGCAGGAAATCTCTCCGACCGAGCCGGACCCGGAGAGATTTCCGACCGAATCGGACCCTAGCAGTCCGACCGAACGAGTACGATGCGTTCGCATGCTATCGGACTCAATTCGGTCGGACTCCCATTGAAGTCAATGGGAGCAAGTCGTACAACGCGTACGCGGGCTCCCATTGACTCAATGGGTGCGAGGCGAACAAGGGCGCCCCCTATAGCGGGTACGCGTTGAAGCGGGTCGCGCCGTACACGCACAGGTAGGGGGGACCCATGGGTCCCCCCTGTGTGCGACTCGCGTGGCTAGGCGTACAGGGGGGTCCGACACGGACCCCCAAAGTGCGGCTCCGACTGCACTTTCGAGCCGGACGGCGCGAGTCGGTCGGACTGCTCGCGGCGCGCATCGTACTTACCCGGCCGGGGAACGTCTCCATTGCGCGGTGCGAGTCGTGTCCGTGCGATTCGGTCGGAGCGGTTGGGTTCCGCGAACGAGGCGGTCGGCGATCTCGCGTGCGTTCGCATCGTACTCGCTCGCCCGGACGCACGTCCGACTCGGTCGGAAACAGGGCATCCAAATCGGATCCGGTAAAGCCGAATCCGATTCGGAGCCCTACCGGCCGAGATCGGAATCGACCCCTAAGTGTTACCCTTGAGACATGCCTTAATGAAAAAAAAATTTTTCTGAAAAAGAATAAAAGAGAAGTGAAATAAACCACAAGGGCTAATGAAATCAGAACATTGGTACCTTTATTTTTGAATAAATTAACAAATATGGCAACTAGATACCTTGTTAGTTTACACAATAGAAGTGATCCAATCCAGTTTGCGCAAGGACCCAACCAAGCCCCCTTTGTATTAACAAGTTTTAGTGCAGACGGCGGTCCGCAAGGCTTGCAGCGAATCTACATGCTTAAAGAATTGCAATTCATTTCACCTAGTTTGCCCGATCAGGCTCACTAGGCACATTATCCTTTACAGAGGACCATATACCAACATTTATTTCAGATCCTACCCTTCTCTCCACTATAACTCTCAGTACCTCAGCAAAACAACAAAATACCTCCAAAAAATTGATAAGGTTACAGAAAAAACACAGAAGAACAGAACTTCATGATAATTTTCTTGTTGAACACTTGAAAGCCGGCACGATCCCCAGGGGCCTCCAGGTCAAGAATGTCCAAGTGATATTTACAGAAGACCCCGAATACAAAAAGGGATTCAGCTATATTAGCACAAAATGCAGCTGTGATTTAATGGTCCACTCGATAGAGACGGCACACAGGATTTGTGAAAAAGAGGCAGAAGAAATTGAGGAACAGATACAAGCAATATAAGACAACCACACGGTTGCAAAAGCTCGTTTGGAAAAGATAGAAAAAGAAATTTCCTCCTTTAAGGATAATACCATAAATTTCAAATCGAATAAATTCGAGAAGGACAAAAAAACTTTCAATATAGAAACAGTGTACCCGTACCTGAAAGAAGATTTCTATACAAAACCAGACTCCAGGAGATTCTTGTCGGAGTATCAAGGACGTTCTAAAAATAGATTTCTAACATTTTCAGAAACGTCGTCATCGGAATCTAAAGGTGACTCGGACCTAGGGGAAGGGGCGTCGAACCAGAACCAACAAAGAAAGTCCTCTTTTTTAGTCGGAGGCCGACAAAAAAACCGAGAGCGTTACAAACCACAGCTGTGGGAAATGCAAACCAGGCGTCAGTATTACAAAACATAGAAAAATCCTCCATAATAAATTTATCCAATATTGTCCTTACCGAGGAACAGTCATCTGTTTTAGAACTAGTATTAACATTTGTTCCCTGGGTGCACTCAGATTTGGTCAAATTAAAAATGGAAGCCATGGAACTCTTTCAGAAAATACGGCTAAGAGCATTTTTTAAAGATAAAGAAGATACCACAAGAGTAGAACCCTCTGGTCTTCGGAACAAATCTAATTTTTGTCCGCCGATTTACAGCATTCCCAAGGAGGTGATATCATTCGAGCAAGCAGTGTTGTCGTCCCTGAGCAAACTTGAGAATAAAAAAGTGTTTGTGAAGAACAACATATCATGGGAACAAAGGTTGGCAATTCGAACATTAAAAGAAGAGAAGTCTATTGTCATCAAGCCGGCCGACAAATGCGGGGCCATAGTCATCTGGTTAAAAGAATCTTACCTATCAGAAGGGAGAAGCCATGTGTTGAACCCTCTGTGGTATCGACGCATTCCTCAAGACCCCTCAAAAGAAATTCAGAATGATATCATGAAGATTGTGAAAGAAGGATTAGCTACGGGTATTCTAGGACCAAAAGAGTACGAGTACCTCATAAAGAAACATCCAAGAACTCCGGTAATGTACTTCTTACCTAAAGTCCTCAAAGATGCCATGCACCCCCCAGGAAGACCGATAGTTTCCGGATGTGAAGCTATTCTGGAGCAACTCCCAAAGTATGTGAACACCTTTCTGAAACCTTTCCTACCAGATGTTCCCTGTTATTTACGTGACACAATGGAGTTCATCAACAGAGTAGAGGGATACAACTTTGATCCAGCACGGAACATCTTAGTCACATTGGATGTCGCATCCCTTTATACACAAATCCCCCAGGACGAAGCCTTGGAGGCGATGGAATTTTACCTAGAGCAAAGACCAAAGCCACACCAAGTACTGACTCAATTTATTCTGAGCCTGGCCTCACTATCTTTGAGAAAGAACTTTTTCGAATTTGAAGACAATTTTTTTCCACAAATAAAGGGGACTGCGATGGGTTGTCCTTTCACCCCAGAAATGGCGGTGCTGTACATGGCCAGATATGAAGACAAATACATCTATAATAACAACCCCTTCATTGATCACATAATGTCGATATATAGATGATATTTGGTGCACTTGGGAGGGAAACGAGACATCCCTGATTAAATTCCATGAATGGCTGAACAATCGCAGCCCTGATATTAAATTCAGTTTGTCACATAACACAAAGAATCTTGCATTCTTAGATGTGGAGGTCAGAGCAACTGAGAGTGGATTAATTACCACCTTGCATACCAAAGTGACGGACAAGAACAATTTGTGATTTGTGTAAAAACAAAACAATCGCCTTGTATAGTCTGACATCAAAATCAATTTGTGATTTTTAAATTCTTCTTTATTTTTAGTGCAGCATTTTTCTATTTTCCTACATTTCACTTCTATCCTCATATTTTGCACCTGTGATTTTTGCATACCAGACAGCCCTCAGAGCCTGAGAAGAGGTCTGCCTATTACAGTCTTCATCACAGGGGGAGGAGGATGGTGGTACAGAAGAGGAGGATGAAACGGAAGAGGAGGAAGATAATCCCCTGGTAATGGCTGCAGAGGAGAGAGCAGGGCCCACAATAGTGAGGTCAGTCCAGTCCAGTCTCAGAATACCACCGCCGAGATGATGGGAAGGAGAGTGGAACAAGTGTGAAGTGAAGCCTATCCAAAGCCCAAGGTTGGAGCCTTCATCTGGCAGTGGGTGTGAGTGTGGATGGCAGGTTCAGTAGTCAGTGGCATCTATTTGTTGTGGTCCGTATGTGCAGAGTTTCCTTGGGTTAGGGGTTATAGGCCTGACTTAGGGGGCAGAATGGATCATATCACCTTTTTGGCCATAGTGGTACTGTCTGTCTACTGGGATCCAGCGGTGGGCAAGCTAAGGTTATTTGCCTCATAGACGGGACCTGCAGAGAAGGAAAACGGGTTTCCCTGGGCCAGCCTAGTGGTCCAGGATGATTGTAGCAGAGGGGTTCAGATATATTCAGAGAGGAATAGAACAGACACGTGCCACTACAGAGGAGGCAAATTGTCAATGTTCTATCACCTGTGCAGGGAAGCCCATTAAGGTATTGATTAGCCTACCCTAGCTTTTGGCTGGGGTGAGGCATGTGTTGGAAATTTGCCATAGGGGTGGGCCCGATTCACAAAGGTAAACTTAGACTTAAGTCTAATTTTACTACATTTTAGTATTCACAAAGGTAAGTTACTACTAGTAATCTTACTACTAGTAAACTTACTAATAGTAAAGTTACTAGTAGTAAAGGTACTACTCTTAAAATTACTAGTAGTAAATGTGCTAGTAGTAACCTGCCTTTCTGAATACCAAAAGACAGTAAACTTATACTTGAGTCTGAGTTTACTACTTAAGTCTGAATTTACTACTTTTTAGTATTCACAAATGTAAGCTACTACTAGTAACTTTACTACTAGTAAACCTACTAGCAGTAAAGTTACTAGTAGTAAAGTAGTAAGTTAACTAGTAGTAAAGTAACTAGTAGTAACTTACTTTGTGAATACCAAAAAAGAAGTTGATTTAGACTTCAGTCTAAGTTTACCTTAGTGAACTGGGTCCAAAGAGTTCCTGGTGAATTCCATTCTTCTGGGCAGGAAGAAGCTGAAAGTGCTCCTATATTTAGTGTACTATTATGACCACCAACATCATTGGCCCATCCGAAGCAACATCATCTGATCACAGAAAGAGAAGATTTAGTATCTTGTTTCTCCAAGCTCATCCTCCGATATAGAGGACAGTGTAGGGAATATTTCCTCAAGCCTTAGCATCAAGGGATTATATGTGCATCATATGTGCTATATGTCTAGAACACATGTCCTTGTTTTCTGTCAGGCTAGTTCATATGCTCTCCTTGTTAGTGTTTAGTCTGTCCTCATACTATTGCATCATTTCATGCTGCACAAGCATCACCTTGACCAAGAAGGTTGAGGGAAGCTGCTCCAGGTGCTGGAGTGACAGTGATCAGTTGCTGAATGAAGAGCAGGTCTGGTGGATGGTGCAGACATTACCACCTCCATTTTTCCACCAGCTGGTGAAATAATTCAGTGATTACCTCCAAGTTGTAAGCCGCAGAACACTGCTACCCCCTAGACCTACCAATGAGCACCTTTCATGGATGCAGGCTAAGGTGGTCCATAAATAGAAAAAAGGCACTAGTAATACCCTCTAAAGTATGCATGTACATGTCTGCATACATGTAGAAATCACACAAAGCTGCTGGATCAGCAAACCTTAAGCTATCTATCCCACACCCTTGTATTGCCTTACTAATGTATACTCTGTAACTCACTATGCTGCCTCATAAATGTAATTCTTTGGGTGGAGTTACTTTTGGTGTAAGAGTAAATAGGTTAGGTTTAAGGTTAAGGAGGGAGTAATAGGGCTCAGGGTTGAGGATGAAAAAACCAAAGGCTACAGGGCCATTATAGTTAGGCTCAGATTTCACTCGTACAAAACCATAGAAATTCATTAGTTATTGTTACCTGAGCTAACTAAAACTAATGTCCCCGCAATGCACTGCATATGACCTCACATATCACATCACTCATGACATGGTCAGTGACATCATTGATGACATCACTGATGACACCTCAAATGACATCACTGATGACATCCTCCAGTGATTGTATTTCTGAAATTGTCTGAGTGTTAAAGATATATACTAAGATACTACAAAAGTTAAATGAGTATACTTTGTGCACTACTAACGAGTGACACTATTTGTAAAACATATTATGTGAGTGGCTGTGTGCATCCATGTGTGAGTAGGTCTCTGAGTGGTTGTAAGGGTGAGTGAGTGGCTTTACTGCTGTGTGGGTGGCTGTATGGGTGAGTGAGTGAGTGACTGTGTAGCTGTGTGGGTGAGTGAGTGGGTGTGTCAGTGGTGTGTGGATGAGTGAGTGGGTATGTGAGAGGCTGTATTGGTGAGTGACGGGTGTATGAGTGGCTGTATGGGTGAGTGAGTGGGTGCATAAGGGCTGTATGGGTGAGTGAGTGGGTCTGTGAGTGACTGTATGGATGAGAATTAATGTGCGAGTGGCTGGGTGTATGCTTGTGTCAGTGACTGTATAGGTGAGGGCCTAAATGTGATAGTATCTGTATGAGTAAGTGAGCGGATGTGTGAGTGACTGTATCGGTGAGTGAGTAGGTATGTGAGTAGCTGTATTTGGGATTGACACAGTGTGTGAGAGGCTGTGAGTGGATGTGTAAGTGTCTGTTTAACCTGATGTGTCAGTGGCTGTATTGGTGAGTTAGTGGGTACATGAGTGGTTATATGGGTGAGTTAGTGGTTGTGTGAGTGGCTGTATGAGTGAGTTTATATGAGTGGCTCTATGGATCAGTGAGTGAGTATGTGAGTAGTTGTATGAATGGGTATGTAAGTGGTTGTTTGGGAGTGGGTGTATGAGAGGTTGTATGGGGGTGTGAGTGGGTATGTGACTGGCTCTGTGGATGATATCATCAGTGATATCATCAGTGATGTCATTTGAGATGCCATTAGTGATGTCACTGACCATGTCATGAGTGATGTAATATGTGAGGTCATAAGCAGTGCATTGCAGGGCCATAAGTTATAGATGGCTCAGGTAACTATCACTGCAGAATTTCTATGGTTCTGTACAAGTGAAATCTGAGCCTAACTATAACATCCCTGTCATGTTATGTTATGTTATGTTAGTGGGTTTTATAAAGTGCGACAGCTGACCCAACAAAGGGGCGTCCCGGCGCTGACAGCAATGAGGTGGACAAGATCAAGGAGGGCCCCGGGGAGGCCTACGGAGTGGGAAAGAGAAAGGTTTTTATGGTTTTCTGAATTCTAGGTAATTGTTAAGCCCACGAGTGTGGGCAGTCAGAGTGTTCCAGAGGATGGCCGCTCTGTTCCGGAAAGAACGACCTCCAGCGCGAACCCTCCTAACCCGGGGAACCACCACCAGGTGTTGTCCCATGGAACGGAGCTGGCGGGAGGGAACATAGGGTAGGAGCAGGTCGGTCAGAATACCAGGAGAGGCAGATTTCAGGACTTTAAAGGCTATGCAGAGAGCCTTGAACTCAACCCGCCTGGCCACAGGCAGCCAGTGGAGACGACGAATAGCATTAGTCACCGAGCCGGCTCTGCGCAGACCCAGGAGAGATCTTGCGGCCGCATTCTGAACTCTCTGTAGCCTATGTATTTCTGTCTTGTTTGCTCCCAGATACAGTGAGCTGGCGTAATCAAGTCTAGACATAATCAAGGCCTGAATTATAATCTGCCTGGTAGGGGCATCAAAGAAGCCCAGGATGGTTTTGAGTCCTCGCAACAGCCCACAGCAGGTTCCCGCCACCTTTTTTGTTTGAGTCTGGAAGTTGAGGGAAGCATCCATCCAAACCCCTAAGTTCTTCACAGCCTGCTTGGGGCCTAGGCTCTTGGGCCACCAGAGCTCATTCCATAGACCATGGTCCTTTCCCACCAACAACACCTCCGACTTGTTAGCATTCAGTTGGAGACAGTTGGCGGTCATCCACTCGGCGACTGCCGCAAGATCACTTTGAAATTTAAAAGCGTCCTGCTTAACGTCGCTCGAGAGAGCCACCACCAGCTGTGTGTCGTCGGCGTAGGAGACCATGGTCAGCCCTCTGCTCTTGGCTACTACAGCCAGAGGTTGTACGTATAGATTGAAAAGCAGAGGGCTCAGGGAAGAGCCCTGTGGCACTCCTTGCTTGATGGGAAAGATGCCGGAGGTGAAGGGGGGAGCTATCACCTGAAACATCCTATCAGCAAGGAATGAGGCAAGCCACTTCAGGGCTAAGCCTACGATTCCAGCCTCCTCCAGGCGTTGTAACAGAATGGCGTGGGACACTGTATCAAACGCTGCACTGAGATCCAGAAGGATCAGTGCCAACATCTGCCCTGCATCCAAAGCTGTCCAAGATGTTCTGTGACCGCCAGGAGCGCCGACTCTGTGCTGTGGCCAGGGCGAAAGCCATTTTGGGAAGGATCTAATCTGTTGTTGGAGTTCAGGTGGACCGTGAGGAGAGAGTTGATATAAGCCTCTGTGATCTTTGCGGCCCAAGGTAGCAGGGAAATCGGCCGAAAGTAACCTTTGTTTTTTTCAGTGAATTTCTAAGGTTTTTTAAATTCTATTTCCTAACTATAACATCCCTGTAACCTTTGGCCTTTTCAGTGAATTTCTACGTTTTTGTAGAATTTATTTCCTAACTGTAACCTGTAAACTTTAAAAATGGGTTTGTGAGTGGCTGTATAGGTCAGTGAGTGGGTGTATGAGTACATGTATGGGTCTGTGAGTGGGTGTGTGTGTGGCTGTATGGATCTGTGTGTGGATGTGTAAGGGGCTGCATGGGTCTGTGAGTGGGAGTGTAAGTGCCTGTGTGGCTCTGTGAGTGGGTGTGTGAGTGCCTTTGTAGGTTTGTGAGTGGGTGTGTGAGTGCCTGTGTATGTCTGTGAGTGGGTGTATGAGTTGTGCTATGGGTCTGTTAGTGTGTGTGTGAGCAGCTGTGTGGGTCTGTGAGTGGGTGTGTGAGTGCCTGTGTGTGTCTGTCAGTGGGTGTGTGAGTGCCTGTGTGGGTTTGTGAGTGGCACTATGGGTCTGTGAATGGGTGTGTGAGTGGTTGTGTAGGTCTGTGACTGGGTCTGAAAGTGCCTGTGTGTGTCTGTGAGTGGGTGTGTGAGTGGTGCTATGAGTATGTTAATGGGTGTGTGAGTGCCTGTGTGGGTCTGTGAGTGTGTGTGTTAGTGTCTCAGTGGGCCTGTGAGTGGGTATGTGAGTGCCTGTGTGGGTCCATGACTGGGTTTGTGAGTGGCACTATGGGTCTGTGAGTAGCTCTGTGAGTGGCTGTGTGGGTCTGTGAGTAGTTGTATGAGTGGCACTATGGATTTTGGGCATTTGCCTACTTAGGGTATTTAAAAGGTAGAACCATGGACTCTGCTCTCACCAGAAAACGACAGGAAAGAAACCACTAATCACAGTCACCCCATCATAGAATACGAGAAGAAACACATTTGATTTGCCTTCGCCAAGCCCAAGAAGTTATGAATGTTTGTGCTTTACTGAAGTGGAGCTTCAACTGGGGCTCCTGCTATGTTAAAAATTGTAAGTGCTTCCCGTTGTGGTTTAAATTCTGTGAAATGCGCGCCAGGGCCAGATGGAACCTAATTTTTTCCCACAAGAGTCCCCGGTTTTGCAAAATTGTTTACCCAAATGGCGTACTTTCATCTGGTTAATTTGTAAGTGATACCTTTTTGGGTAAATGTCGCATGCATATTCTGCACTACAGCTGTGTAAAGGATCACAGGGGTGCTTCCTCTTAACTAAATGAAGTAAGTGCTTCTTTTTTTGGTGGAGATGTCCTCCTATTCCTCTGCATCAATAACTTGTCACCAAAATTCACTAGTAACGTGCTCGGGGCGTATTGTTAAGCTGTCCATCAGCTTTGCAAAAAGCAGGAAGACCTTTGCATACCACTATAGATAATGGGGAGAGGACCCCACCCCTGGCCGATTTTGGCCCCAGGAACCCCATCCCTCTGGGCCCGGACACATTTGAATGGGGGATGGGGGCTGCGCGGCCCCCCTCCCCAGGCTAATTTCAGCCCTAGGACCCCATCCTCTGGGGCCTAGGCACATTTGAATGGTGGAGGGAGGCAGCATGTACTCCCTCCCCGGCTGATTTCAGCCCCAGGGACCCCATCTGGCAGGGCCCAGACAAGCGTCCTTGGGTGCCCTGGTTCCATTGAGGGCACCCAGTGTGCTATGGCACCGTTCGGGGAGCCTCAAGGCCCCGCGGCCCCAGTGGGCTCCCCACCTCCTGCGGGAGCCGGCATTGCTGCTGCATTCAGGGAGCTCCTTGGAATGCAGCTCCCTGCATTCAGGAGTACTGTTTCATCTATTTTCTTGCTCACATGCCTGCGGCAGGGAAAGAGATGAAACCTCTGCTTACAGCAAGTGAGAGCACTTTGACAGCTCCCGCTTGCTGGAAGCGGAGTGTTTGCTTTTGCTTGGTGGGAGCTGCCAGCTGCAGCCAATCAAAAGCAAGCAGCTATGCCCCGGGGAGGTGGTGGTCCGCAAGGCTGTATATGGCCAGGGAGGGGGGCTGCGCACCCCACCTCCATCATTTAAAAAAAGTATTTGGCCTGAAGAGGTGGTGGTCCCCAGGGCCGGGGGTCTGCGTGGCCCCACCTATATCATTTATTAATTATAGAGCTGGGGAGGTGGTGGTCCCAAGGACCCGGCGGAGTCTGCACAGCCCACTCCTTAATTTTAACATAAGCCCCGTAGAGGTGGTGGTCCCCGGGGAATTAATAAGCCCTTTTAAAGAGGGGCCCCATGCGCCCCCTCCATTTGTATAATTAATCTCTGCATGCCGTCGGGACCTGGCCCACCCGGGGGCTTAAATACAAACAAGCACGGGAGACTGCACGTATTTTTGTTTTTATTCACGACAATATTCACACATTTTTCTCATAAATCGCCATAAATTTTAATGCTTTTTTGCCGTGTCTGGGTCCCAGGGGACCCCAAGACTGAGGCTTTGGGGTCAGGGTATTCCTACCCTGCCCCCTTTTCTTTTTTTTGTGGGACTCGGTGGAAACCAAGTCGCAAGATGGCTACCAACAATTCCTTGTTGAAGTGTTGGCAGCCATTCAGAGCTCTGCAGATCTCTGCACGAGCTTGTCATTATCCGTGAAGTCGTCATGGCCACAGATATACAAATTTGAATTCCCTTAATTTCACAACAACTACGGATGGAATTACACCAAATAACTGAAAGTGTGATCTGTAACCAAATCTACCTTTTTGCCAAATTCTGTGTTATTCCATTTAGCAGTTTGGACTGTAGTCATGTTCAGATTCCCTGTGGGAATTAACATGGGAAAACTCACTTTTTTTTACCCCCCTTTTTCTCGGCCCCTGCCCGATGGATTGCACTGAAATTTCCCAGACGCAACAAGACCTAACTTGACACTTTTTCGGGAAATGTTTGTGTGTTGATTCATCAAAGACCCCACCACTGCCAAACTCAACTTCCAGAAAGGAATGCAAGACGTCGCAGTCTGGATGACCACCAGCTGCCTGAAGCTCAACGCCGAGAAGACAGAAGTCCTCGCCCTCGGTACTACCCCTTCTGCATGGGACAGCACCTGGTGGTCGACCGCCCTCGGAATTCCACCTACCCCCTCAGACCACGCCAAGAACCTTGGCATCGTACTCGACTCATCACTCACCATGAACCACCAGGTCAACGCCGTCACCTCCAGCTGCTTCAACACCCTCCGCATCCTCCGCAAGACCTTCAAGTGGATCCCCCCTGAGTCAAGGAAGCCAGTCACCCACGCACTCATCACCAGCAGCCTGGACTATTGGAAACACACTCTACGCCGGCATCAACAAGTCCCTACTCCGCAAACTCCAGACAATACAGAACACCGCTGCCAGACTCGTTCTCTGCATCCCCCGACACGAACACATCAGCCAACACCTACGAAGTCTCCACTGGCTCCCCGTGGAGAAAAGAGTCACTTTCAAAATCCTCACTCACGCCTACAAATGCCTACACAACAATGGACCCAAATACCTCAACGACAGAATCAACTTCCACGTACCCAAAAGAAACCTCCGATCTTCCAACCTCGCACTGGCCGAAACCCCGCGCATCCACAGAGCCAGAGCAGGCGGAAGATCCTTCTCTCACATTGCAGCCAAGACCTGGAATGAGCTACCGGCAGACATCAGACGCGCCCCCTCCCTGAACAACTTCAGGAAGACCCTCAAGACCTGGCTCTTCGGCTAAACAGATCTGCGGACCCCCCACCTCAGCGCCTTGAGACCCTCACGGATGAGTAGCGCGATTACAATTCCCTGATTGATTGATTGATTGATCAAATGGCGCCAAAGATATAGACACGTCAAAAAATGCTTTTCCTATAGAAACATGGTCCTAGCTGTAACTACCTACTGGCAACCACCAGGAAAATATATATAAATATATATATATGTATATGTATCTATATATATAATCTATATATATGATGTATATCTATATATATCTATATATATATCTCTATATATATACATATAAAAATGTATATATATATATATATATATATATATTACCTACTGGCGGTCGCCAGTAGGTAGTTATAGTTAGAACCTTGTTTCTATTCAAAAAGCATTTTTTCTTTTGCCAATATCTTTTGCACCGGTTGATAAATCTTCGCGAAATTTTCAAAACTAATGGGGCGCTCCGGTCAGCTCCTGTCTTTAAAGTTTCCGGGTGATTCGTCAAGCGAGGGCCAAGAAAAAAGGGGGTCCCAAAACGTGTTTTCTCCATTTTATTTTCCATAGGAAACTTTAGACACGGCTACAGCCCGAACTGCTGAACGGAATTACACCAAATTTGGCAAAAAGATAGCTTTTGGTCCAGAAAGCACTCTTTTCTTTAAATGGTGTAAATCCGTTCAGTAGTTTTTGAGAAATTTAAACATTTACAGATATCGATATTTGAGAAGTGTGAGATCTGATTGGCTGAACCCTCCCGATCTTGAGCTTGTTTCTTCAAACCAGGAAGTGTTGGCAACCATCTTGTGACTCGGTTGAACCGAGTCATGCGCAAAAAGGTGAGAAAAACATTAAAAAAACAAGAAAAGGGGGCAGGGTAAAAACACCCTGACCCCCTAGGCCTGGTCAGGGGGTCCCACAGGGACCCCCAGGGCCGAAAAAAGAATTTTTTATTTTTTATTTTTGGCCGGAGTCGCATAGGGTGCTTGAATCCAGCAGATTTATTTTTTTTAAAACGGAGCGGGGGCTCCTGTGCTTTGTTTGTTTTAAACCCCCGTGTGGGCCAGGTCCTGGGGGCAATGCAGAATTATGTAGCGGGGGCCCGCGGGAGCCCCCACAGCCCCGGGGACCACCACCTCCCCGGTGCTTTGCTGATATTGCATGGGGGGCACGCGGCCCCCCCGCAGCCCGAGGACCACCACCTCCCTGGAGCTTGTTAAAAAAAATGTGTGTGGGGGCTCCTTCCCCCCCACCCTGCCCCGGGGACTGCCACCTCCCCGGGGCCTTACTTTATTTAGGGCAGGGGTGCTTCGCAGCCCCCCCCAAACCCCGGGGACCACCACCTCCCGGGGGCTATTTTTAATACTAAGTGTGGGGGGGCTCGAGCCCCCCCACACTGCCCTGGGGACCACCACCTCCCGGGGTTTTAAATAAGTTGGGAGGCCCCCCTCCTGGAGCCCTCCTTGGCCCTGGGGACCGCCACCCGCCAGGGCTGGCTCCAACAATGTCCCGGTGTGCCCATCCCCAGGACTTTGCAGTTTGCAATGGCAGGGCAGGAGCACTGCTCCCGCCCTGCCATTGCAAACACTGCTTTGCTTCATGGAAGCGAAGCAGAATTGCTTTTGGGCAAAGGGAGCTGCATGTCAGCAGCTCCCTTTGCCCAAAAGCAATACCGGCTCCTGCAGGAGGCGGGGAGCCGGCAGGGACCGCGGAGGCATTGGGGCTCCCCCTGCGGTCCCCAACGTGAGACCAGGCCCCGGGGGATGGGGTCCCCGGGGCCAAAAGTGACCCAGGGAAGGGGCCATGCGGCCCCCCCTCCTGTAATAAAATGTAAAAAAAAAAAATCATAAAGAGGCAAAGCCCCGGGGGATGGGGTCCCCGGGCCCAAAAATGGCCACGCGCCCCCACTCTTTTCAAAGGAAGGTTTAAAAAAAAATAGGTGGTGATGCCCCGGGGGATGGGGTCGCCGGAGCCGAAATCAGCCTCGGGAGGGGGGCTGCGCGGCACCTTCCCGTTTTTCAACAAAAAAAAATTATAAAATGGCTCAGGTCCTGTGGGATGGGGTCCCCAGAGCCCAAAAATATTAAGAGAAGGAGTGCCACACAGCCCCTCTGCTACAAAAAAAAAGAAGAGAGAAGTCGGCATTTCGCCAGAGGCCCCGCCTCCTCCCTGCACCACGCTGCAAACGCGCCTCCTGGCGCATTTTGGGTTGGGGGATTAAGTCCTCTTGATTCCTAAGGGTCCTTAGGGGCCAACTAGCCCACCAGGTACCTCCAGTAAGCCTCACACAGTGGGATTGCTGAGAGGTAGTCCGAGGGAACGCCCCTTTTCACACCACTCTGCAAACGCGCCTCTTGGCGCACTGCTGGTGGGGCGATGAAGTCCTTTTGTGTCCTGATAACCTCAGGACTAAAGTGGACTTCAACCACCAAGCAGCAGTGCGCCAGGAGGTGTGTTTGCAGAGTGGTGTAAAAAGGGGGCATGGCCTCGGACCACTCTCAACAATCCATCTGTATGGGGCTTACTAGAGATAACAGGAGGGTTAGTTGGCCCCCAGAGACCCTCAGGAGGCAAGGGGACTACATCCCCCAACCAAGAGCACGCCAGGAGGCGCGTTTGCAGAGTATGAGAAAGGGGGTGTGGTCTGTTTCCACCTCTCAGTAATCCCACTATCTGGGGCATACTGGAGGTATCAGGTAGGCTAGTTGGCCCCTACGGAGCCCCAGCAGCGAAGGGGACTTTAATCCCCATCCAACAGCGTGCCAGGGAGCGCGTTTGCGGAGTGGTGGGCAAAGGGGCCGTGGCCTGCTATGACAACTTACCAATCCTGCTGTGTGGGACTTACTGGAGGTAATAGGAGGGGTAGATGGCCCCCAAGGTTGTCCTTGGGGGCCAACTACCCCTCTTGTTACCTCCAGTAAGTCCCACACAGTGGGATTGCTAAGACGTCTTCGGAGGTCACGCTCACCCTTCTCCACCACTCTGCAAACGTGCCTCCTGGCAGACTACGGGATGGGGGATGAAGTCCACTTTACTCCTGAGGGACTTTGGGGGCCAAGGAGCCCTCCAGGTACCTCCTGTAAGTCCTACGCAGCAGAATTCCTGAGCGCTGGTCGGCGGCCCAGCACCCTTTCTCCACCACTCTGCAAACGCGACTACCAGTTAAAGAAGCATTTGTAATGTAATAGGTCTCGCATTTGCGAGAGTTAGAGCTATTGGAGTTGTAAATCTAAAAGTGTTTTATAAATGTTTCTTGGAGTGGAGTGGATGTAGGTTGTGTGTAGTGGAATTATGTGGTATGTTGTGCAGTGAAATTATGTGGATAGAAATTATGTGGTATTTAGTGTATAGGAATTATGTAGAGTGGGATTATGTGTTATGGAGAGTAATTATGTGGTATGGTAGTCTGTTTTGTGGAGTGGTAACCTCAGGTTTAGTCTTCCTCGTTTCCATAGAAGCTAAACTATGAACTCAATGAGACAAAAAAAGAAGGAATCAATGAGGAGCACTTGTGGACCTAGTCAGAGGTATGAGCAGGGCCACTGGAATTATGCGACTGTTTGGCTGCACTAACTTTTGCACAATTATACATTTTCCGCATTAGCCACATAATTCATCATCTGCTGCCTAATCTGCAGATTTGAACAAAAAAAAGCCTTGTTTCTAGCTCAAACGGATCAAACGTTACCAAAAATGCAGTGACAAGTGTTACGGCGTGGTGGAAGGTACTTTGTAAACCTAGAATGGTCACCTGTTACTTATTGCTAAATGTGGGTGTTAAATTGGAACTAGTGGTGTGCAAGCCACTCTTGTTTCTTTCTGCGCCTCTCTTGCCTCTTTCTGCATTTCTGTTGCTTCTTTCTGCACCTTTCTTTCTTTTTCTGCACTTCTCTTGCCTCTTTCTGCACATCTCTTCTACTTTCTGCACCCCTCTTGCCTCTTTCTCTACCCCTCTTCCCTCTTTCTGCATCTCTGTTGCTTCTTTCTGTACTTATCTTGCGGCTTTCTGTACCTCTCTTGCTTCTTTCTGCACCCCTTGTGCCTCTTTCTGTACCCCTCTTCTCTTTCTGCACTCCTCTTGCCTCTTTCTGCACCTCTGTTCCTTCTTTCTGCACTTATCTTGCGTCTTTCTGTACCTCTCTTGCTTCTTTCTGCACCCCTCTTGACTCTTTCTCCATCCCTCTTCCGTCTTTCTGCACATCAGTTGCTTCTTTCTGCACCTCTCTTTCTTTCTCCACCCCTCTTCCCTCTTTCTGCACCTCTGTTGCTTCTTTCTGCACCTCTCTTGCTTCTTTCTGCACCCCTCTTTCCTCTTTTTGCACCCCTCTTGCCTCTTTCTGCACCCCTGCTGCCTCTTTCTGCACCTCTGTTCCCTCTTTCTGCACCTCTCTTGTTTCTTTCTGTATCCCTCTTGCCTCTTTCTCCACCCCACTTCCCCTTTCTGCATCTCTGTTGCTTCTTTCTGCACTTCTCTTGCTTCTTTCTGCACCTCTATTGCTTCTTTTTGCACCCCTCGTGCCTCTTTCTGCACCCCTCTTCCCTCTTTCTGCACTCCTCTTGCCTCTTTCTCCACCCCTCCTCCCCCTTTCTGCATGCAACTCTGTTGCTTTTTTCTGCACTTCACTTGCCTCTTTCTGCACCTCTGTCCCTTCTTTCTGCAACACTTGTGCCTCTTTCTGCACTCCTCTTCCCTCTTTCTGCTCCCCTCTTGTCTCTTTCTGCACCTCTGTTGCTTCTTTCTACACCTCTGTTGCGTCTTTCTGCACTTCTCTTGCTTCTTTCTGCACCCCTCTTGCCTCTTTCTGTACCCCTTTTGCCTCTTTGTGCACCTCTCCTGCCTCTTCCTGCACCTCTCTTGCTTCTTTCTGCACCCCTCTTTCCTCTTTTTGCACCCCTCTTACCTCTTTCAGCACACCTGTTCCCTCTTTCTGCACCCCTGCTGCCTCTTTCTGCACCTCTGTTCCCTCTTTCTGCACCTCTCTTGTTTCTTTATGTATCCCTCTTCCCTCTTTCTGCATCTCTGTTGCTTCTTTATGCACTTCTCTTGCCTCTTTTTCCACCCTTATCCCTCTTTCTGCACCTCTGTTGCTTCTTTCTGCACTTCTCTTGCTTCTTTCTGCACCTCTGTCCCTTCTTTCTGCAACTCTTGTGCCTCTTTCTGCACCCTTCTTCCCTCTTTCTGCACTCCTCTTACCTCTTTCTGTACCTCTGTTGCTTCTTTCTGCACTTCTTTTGTTTCTTTCTGCACCCCTCTTGCCTCTTTCTCCACCCCTCCTCCCCCTTTCTGCATGCATCTCTGTTGCTTTTTTCTGCACTTCACTTGCCTCTTTCTGCACCTCTGTCCCTTCTTTCTGCAACACCTGTGCCTCTTTCTGCACTCCTCTTCCCTCTTTCTGCTCCCCTCTTGTCTCTTTCTGCACCTCTGTCACTTCTTTCTACACCTCTGTTGCTTCTTTCTGCAATTCTCTTGCCTCTTTCTGCACTTCTCTTGCCTGTTTCTGCACTTCTCTTGCCTCTTTCTGCACCTCTCTTGCCTCTTTCTGCACCTCACTTGCTTCTTTCTGCACCCCTCTTACCTCTTTCTGCACCCCTCTTCCTTCTTTGTGCAACTCTCTTGCCTCTTTTTACACCTCTCTTCCCTCTCTCTGTACAACTCTTGCCTCTTTCAGCACCTCTGTTGGTTCTTTCTGCACCCCTCTTGCCTCTTTCTGCATCTCTCTTGCCTCTGTCTGCACATCACTTGCCTCCTTCTGCACTTCTCTTGCTTCTTTCCACACCTCTGTTGCTTCTTTCAGCAATCCTCTTGCCTCTTTCTGCACTTCTCTTGCTTGTTTCTGCACCTCTCTTGCGTCTTTCTGCACCTCTGTTGCCTCTTTCTGTACCTCACTTGCTTCTTTCTGCACCCCTCTTTTCTCTTTCTGTACCTCTCTTGCCTCTTTCTGCACCCCTGTTCCCTCTTTTTGCACTTTCCCTGCCTGTTTCTATACCTCTCTTGCCTCTTTCTGTACCTCTGTTGCTTCTTTCTGCACTTCTCTTCCTTCTTTCTGCACCCCTCCTGCCTCTTTCTGTACCTCTCTTGCCTCTTTCTGCACCTCTCCTACCTTTTTCTGCACCCCTCTTGCCTCTTTCTACACCTCTGTTGCTTCTTTCAGCAATTCTCTTGCCTCTTTCTGCACTTCTCTTCCTTCTTTCTGCACCCCTCCTGCCTCTTTCTGTACCTCTCTTGCCTCTTTGTGTACCTCTCCTACCTCTTTCTGCACCCCTCTTGCCTCTTTTTGCATCTCTGTTGGTTCATTCTGCACTGCTCTTGCTTCTTAATGCACCTCACTTGCCTCTTTCTGCACTTCTCTTGCTTCTTTCAGCACCTCTGTTGCTTCTTTCAGCAATTCTCTTGCCTCTTTCTGCACTTCTCTTGCTTGTTTCTGTACCTCTCCTGTGTCTTTCTGCACCTCTGTTGCTTCTTTCTGCACCCCTCTTGCCTCTTTTTGCACCTCTGTTGGTTCATTCTGCACTGCTCTTGCTTCTTTCTGCACCTCTCTTGCCTTTTTCTGCAGTTCTCTTGCCTATTTCTGCACCTCTTTTGCTTCTTTCTGTACTTTTCTTGCCTCTTTCTGTACCCCTCTTGCCTCTTTCTGCACCTCTGTTGCTTCTTTCTGCACTCCTCTTGCCTCTTTCTGCACCCCTCTTCCCTCTTTCTGCACCTCTCTTGCCTCTTTTTGCACCCCTGTTCCCTCTTTCTGCACCTTTCCTGTCTGTTTCTGTACCTCTCTTGCCTCTTTCTGTACCTCTGTTGCTTCTTTCTGCACTTCTCTTGCCTCTTTCTGCACCCTTCGAGCCTCTTTCAGCACCTCTGTTGCTTCTTTCTGCACTTCTCTTCTTTTTTTTGCACCCCTCCTGCCTCTTTCTATATCTCTCTTGCCTCTTTGTGTACCTCTCCTACCTCTTTCTGCACCCCTCTTGCCTCTTTTTGCACCTCTGTTAGTTCTTTTTGCACTGCTCTTGCTTCTTTCTGCACCTCTTTTGCAAATTTCTGTATCCCTGTTACCTCGTTCTGCACCCCTGTTCCCTCTTTCTGCACCTTTCTTGCCTGTTTCTGCACCTCTCTTGCCTCTTTCGGCACCTCTGTTGCTTCTTTCTGCACTTCTCTTGCCTCTTTCTGCATCTCTGACTTAGAGGTAGTTTTAATCCCCCTGCCCTATTATATACTAGTACCTTACAGGGGAGGTCATGCCAATCAAAGGGGTACCCCAACCCATAGTGTACCCTAGTGTATGTAGGTGTTTTCTCTGTATTCTATGTGTCTTTCAGCATAGCACTGGCTCCGGGCCTGGTTAGTCAGAGTCAGTTACCACCAGTACCAGGCAGCAAAAAAGTTGGGGGCACAGGATGACTTTGCAACAAGGCCTCTTTCTGCACCTCTGTTGGTTCGTTCTGCATATCTCTTGTTTCTTTCTGCACCTTTCTTCCTCTTTCCGGATTTCTGTTGCCTCTTTCTGCATTTCTCTTGCTTCTTTCTGCGCCTTTCTTCCTCTTTCTGCACATGTCCTACCTCTGTAGGCATAGTTAGAAATTAGCATTTAAAAAACCTTAGAAATTCACTGAAAAAACCATAGGTTTCAGGGACGTTATAGTTAGAAATTAGCATTTAAAAAACCTTAGAAATTCACTGAAAAAACCACAGGTTTCAGGGACGTTATAGTTAGTTGGACATTTCACTCGTACAAAACCAGAGAAATTCGGCTGTTATAGTTAGTTGAGCTAACTATAACTCGCGCCCCCGCAATGCACTGCTGATGACGTCACATATTACATCATTCATGACATGGTCAGTGACATCACTGATGACATTACTGATGACATCTCAAATGACATCACTGATGACATCATCCACGTTATAATCTTGCACCTCCTCACACCCTAATATAACCTTTGATACACCCACTCTAAAATACAGACTACCATTTTTGAAAGAGACACACCAATACCAGTTACTACATACCCACTCACTGATTCCTAGGTCTACACACACATCCACTCATTCACCCATACAGTCACTCATACATGCAGTCACTCATCAATACAGCACTATCATATACACTCAGACACCTATACAGACACTCACACACCGCCACTCATCCATAGCGTTACTCACACACCTAGTCAGTCAGGCGAAGAATCAATCACACTCCCATTTACTCACCTATACAGTTATACACACACCACCTCACTTATTCATACAGATACTAACACATACTTACTCTCTTATACAATCACTGATACAAGCACACACTCATCCATACAGCTACTCACAATCACTCACTCTCACATATAGTCATTTATATACTCCCAACACTCACATATACTGCCTTTCACATATGTAGTTACTCACACATGTACCACTGAGACATCCATTCACTCACCAACACAGCCATACACACACTCACCCTCCCATACAGCCCCTCACAGACGCACTCTTGAACCCATACACCCAGTGAATCACCTACTCACACATCCATGCACGGAGACACACACCCCCCACCCACCCACACAGGCATTCAGGCACCCATACAGGTACTCGGACAACCAATCAATAACCCCTATAGACACTCAAGTAGCTACTCAACAACCCATGCAGCCACTTACACACCAACTGACAGACTGATACTGACATTCACACAGATTAGTCACTAACCCATGAATTCAATAAGACATGTTTAATCACTCACTTATAGAGTCAGTCACGCACCTACTAAATCATCCATTCAGACACTTATACACCCACTCATTCTTCAATACACCTTGGCCTATATATATATAAAACATATATAAACTTTACAGAAACACACAGTCACTGGATTATGTCATCAGTGATGTCATTTGAGATGTCATCAGTGATGTCATCAGTGATGTCACTGACCATGTCATGAATGATGTAATATGTGACGTCATCAGCAGTGCATTGCGGGGGCGCGAGTTATAGCTAGCTCAAATAACTATAACGGCCGAATTTCTCTGGTTTTGTACGAGTAAAATATCCAACTAACTATAACGTCCCTGAAACCTGTGGATTTTTCAGTGAATTTCTAAGGTTTTTTAAATGCTAATTTCTAACTATAACGTCCCTGAAACCTATGTTTTTTTCAGTGAATATATATATATATATATATATATATATATATATCGGGTAGCTATAGTTACGATGTGTTTACATAGGAAAAGATTGTTTTGGTTTGCTCATAATGTTGGCGCAGTTTGATTAATTTTCACGAAACTTTCCAAAAACAAGTCTCATCCACCTCAGCTCCTTCCTGGAAAGTTAGTTTCAAGGTGATCTGTCAAGAGGAGGCTGAGAAAAAGGGGGGAGGAGTCCCAAAACGGGTTTTCCCCATTCATTTTTCCATAGAAAAGTTGAACTATGATACCGAAAAAAAAGCTGAACGGAATTACAGCTAATTTTTCAGAAATCTAGATCTTGGTCCAGAAAGTATGCTTTCTGTGATTTGGAGTAAATCTGTTCAATAATTTAGAGAGATTAAGGCTCAAAAACCTTGTACATTTCACACCATGGAGGATCCATGGAGCCGACAGATCTTAAGTTAAGATCTAGTTGGCTTCTACCACATCTAGAAAGATGTGACAGTAGCCATTTTAGGTTTCGGGGACTCAGTCCACTGTCCTGAAGAAAAGGTTAAAAAACATATAAGTGAGCAGAGTAGGGCTACCCTGCCCCCCTTGACCTGGTGCAGTTTTTGGGAAATAGAGACTTTGCTGCAAATTTGCTTTGGATCCACAAATTGGGATGGGTCAGGGGCTGGGGTCAGCGATTTGATGTTTTTGGGAAGGAGGGCATGCATCCTGCCCTATTCAAGCCTTTTTCTGGCCCCGGGGATCCCAAACCTATGGGGCTGCATTTTAATAAAAGGGGTGTGTGGCCCCCTTCCCCGAACCTTTATCAGACCCAGGGAACCCCATCCCCCGGGGTCACATTTTATTTAATGGGAAGGGGACGGTACAAGCCGCTTCCCTGAGTCTCATTTAGGCCGAGGGGTCCCATCTCTTGGGGCTGTGTATAAATTTAAGGGAAGTGGCGTGTGGGTCCCCTCCCTGTGCATCCTTGAGGCCCCGGAGACCCCGTCCCATGGGGCCATTTATTAAATTGAAAGAGGGGGGCATACATCTTCCCTCCCTGAGCCATTCAATGGCCCTGGGCATGCCATCCCCTGCAGTAGACTGAGTCACAGTGTCCCAAGGACCCCATCCCCAGGACATCATTGCTTCCCTGCCCGCAAGAATGCAGGCTGAGAAATGTTATGTGCTCCCACCCTGCGGGGCATGAAAACTGCTCCCACCAGGTGGGAGTACATAAGTTTCTCCTTGCTTGAAACATAGAATTGCTCCTGCCCGGCGGGAGCAAAAGGAAAGCTGCCCCCGGCGGATGGGAGCAATGCTGGATCCAACCGCACCCAGGATGGATGTTAGCAGGTGAGCCAATTGATCTGTGGGTGCCATGGACCTCCCCCCACAGCCACCAATGCTGCACATGTTGTGGGGTGGCCCGGCACTAAATGACACTAAATAAATAAAAAAAGAATAATAAATGAGCATCAGGAACCACTTATCCCCTGGGGTGCTGCCAATTTTCAGAAGGGGGAGAAGCGCCACTCCGCCCTCATCCTGGCCCAATTTCGGCCCGGGGGACCCCATTCTCCAGGACTCAGCCTTTTTAAAAAGGGGGACAGGGCATGCGGCACCCCCTCCCCGAGCCGATTTCATCCCCGGGGACCCCATCCCCCGGGGCCCAGACTTATTAAAGAAGGGCGTCACAGAGACTGCTTCTGGGCAGATTTCAGCCCCCGGGACCTCATCCCCCGGTGCCCGGCCAATTTTCAGAACGGAGAGGGTGCCCACGAGGCCCCCTTCCTGGGTAGATTTCGGCCCCGTGGATCCCATTCTCCAGGGCCAAACCATATTGCCATATTGAAAAGGGTGGAGGGGGCATGCAGCCCCCCTCCCCGGTCTGATTTTGACCCCGGGACTCCATCCTCTGGGGCCCCGCTAAATGTCCAAAGGGAAAGGAGACCATACAGCCCCCCTCCTCGTTTATGCAAGGGAAAGGGGGCTATGGGACCCCTCCCTAAGTCATTAATGGCCCTGGGACCCCCTCCCTAAGTCATTAATGGCCCTGGGGACCCCATCACCCATCACTGGCTCATGCAATGTTCCGGGGTGGCCACCCCAGGGACGTAGTGGTTTCCCTGCCTGCACTGGTGGGCAGGGATACCTGTATTTGCTCCCGCTTGGTGGGAGCAATTTCAAAACTCCTGCCAAGCGGTAGCAAACACCAAGTCTGCTCTCAGTGGGCGAGAGCATGAAAAATGCTCCTGCCCGCTGGGAGGGGACTTTTTATCTGTTTTCCCACCCACAATGAAGTGGCCAGGGCTACAAATGAAAAGATTGCTCCAGCATGCAGGGAGCAGCATTTCTTAGCTGCTCCCTGCAGGCAGGAGCAATGCTGCCTCCCGTTGGAGATGGGGAGCTGGCTGGGGCCTTTGTGCTTCCCCGACATCCACAAAAGTGTGGTGGGTGCCCTGGGTGGGCATCCACCCTTTGGTGCCGGACCCTGGGGGATGGGGTCTGCGGGGCTAAAATCGGCCCGGAGAGGGTAACCATGTGCCCCTTTCCACATGTGGCTGGGCCCCAGGCGATGGGGTCCCCATAGCCAAAATCATCCCGGGTAGGGGGGCCCTCATACCCCCTCCCCCACTTTAGATATGCATTCGGGCCCTGGGGTATCGGGTCCCAGGGGGCCGAAACCAGCTTGGGGAGAAGGGCCGTATACAACACTTAAATATGTTTGTGGGCCCCAGGGAATGGGGTCCCCCGGGGCCAAAAGTAGCCTGGGGAGGTGGGCCATATACCCCCTCAGACTTCCCATATGTGGGCAGGCCCCAGGGAATGGGGTACACGGGGCTAAAATCAGCCTGGGTCGGGGGGCTGCATGCCCCCTCCCCTTTAAATATGTTGCAGGACCCCGTGGGATGGGGTCTCCAGGACCAAAAGTTGCCTGCAGAGGGGGTCCCCATGCCCACTCCCCTCAAAAAAGGTGCAGGACCCCGGGGGATGTGGGCCCGGGGCAATAAGTGGCCTGGGGAGGGGACTTGCAGGTTGGCTGCTGCAGGCCAGGCCTTGTGGACAGCCGCCCACTGGGCCGTTTAAGGCGCGAGTTATAGGGCACAAGATATAGTTTCTTCAGATATCTATAAATGCTGAATTGCTATGGTTTTATGTGAGTAAAATCTGAGCGCAACTATAACGTCCCTGTAACCTTTGTATTTTTAGTGAATAATATATATAGTTCTATGCATAGTCTTCCTTTTTGCGGCAAAGCAGGTGCTCAACCACCATACCTTGGTGCCAGGCAGACGGATGACCCTATGAGATGACCCTATGACTCAAATCCCAAAGGAACATCTCTCCAAGTGTAAAGCCCGCCCTTCAGGTTTATGCCACCAGTGATGTTTATTCATGATCATTTCTGCACAGCTGGCGCCTTCGTAAAACAATGATCAATTATATACAAGTGAACATAAATAAATTACTTACACCAGAAATAACAAAAAGACTTGCTTGTCCACTATTGCTAAGTCTGTTTTCCAAAAAGTTTTCATTTCCCTCGTTCTCATAGAAAGTGGACTTGTAACCTGGAAGACATATTGGACAAATTTCAAGCACCATCAACATATAAATAGAACACACAATAAAAATAGATGTAACTCACATGAAATATGGAATTATTGTTTGGAGTGCATCAAGTCATGAACTGAACTATATTTACATGTGAGTACTTGTATGGTGATGGTGCTTGCGATTTGGAAGATAGTAAGATGCGGCTACTACATATCAATTTTGTATCCTTGCATGAAAGCGCAAATGTTGACACGGTCATATAGGCAACATGTTGCTGTTTTTTTTCATTTAACAAAACTTGATCAGCACAGCAACTGTGCAAATCTGACAAAAGTTTAAAATATGTACAGTTGTGAAGTGTTGCTCATAAGACAAACAATGACATAGAGACATGCATTAAAAATGGCAGATCATACTAACAAGTTAAATCATTACATTAATTAATGTTAACAACTACAAGCATTAAACCTGATACCCTCGGGTCTCGCCAGCGCTATATAAAACTCCTTAAATAAAATTAATTACTTATTGTCTAGGCTTGGGTGTGTCACCACCACCTCCAGCCTGAGGTTATTCACCACCTGGCCATGTAAGCATGGCACCTGTTATTTGGCACAGATGTCCATGCACACAAATCTCACGTGGACCCGCCACACAGGGAGGAGGTAGCCTTTTCCAGGCCTGCCACCTGCTGCTAGCGTATGGTGAGGGCACTCATCGGGGAAAACTGCATGAAATCATTACACAATTGAAAATGCTGAATGGAGGAGCAGGCAATTAAAAGTCAATATGACTTGACGTTCACTCCCAAGCTGTCTACGTGTAGGATGTAGAAAATTTAGCATGCTTCTCTTAGATTCTGTGGCAAAAATGTGAAGGACAAAAAAAAATAAGCATTGGCAAAACCAATAGATTTGGTGTTGGCTGCCAGCCTTTTTGCTTTGACATGCTTGCTTTATTATGGTTTTTGCACAACTTTATTGTTTGGGAAGCTGTTGGGCCCTCAACAATCTAAAAAAAACCCAGCTAAAACAAAAATACTAAAAAACACATTTTGTCATAGTAGTTACAGAACTTTAAGGAACATTGGGGCATATTTACAAGCCCCTATCGCCACCACAACGTCACTTTTAGTGACGTTGTCATGGCGATAGGAGCTTTGCCTTATTTACAAGGCAGTATTAATCCACTTAACGTGGCTTAACGCTGCCTTGTAAATAAGGCCCCCTTTCACCCTATACTTAGCATGAAAGGGGCAGGCAATGGGTGTTGTGGTGGTCGTTTTTTACCGCAACACCCATTGATTTTGTCGCTGCCCCCTATTTACAAGAGCAGCGTAAACAGGAGGCAGCGCCAAAATTAAGACCAGGGAAAACCTGGTCCTAAACAGGCGAAACGAGGAGAAAGGCTTTATTTCTCCTCGTTTTTGCTGTTCACCTTGAGCAGCACACATATAAACAGCAAAACCCTTCCTGCACATAAACAATCAAAAAAATAAAAACGACGTTTTGCAACTTCTATGTGTGCTGCAATAAGCAGCACACATAGAAGTTTCAAAACGCCATGAATGTTTGTTTATGTGCAGGAAGGAAGACCTTCCTGCACATAAACAATCATTTTCCCCAACGCAGACCCTCTTGCACTATGGTGTAAGGGTGCCTGCGTTGGCGCTAGGCAGCTGTACTCCGCGCCAGCGCTAGGGGAAACACAGGGGTGCGCCGCATTCTTGTGAATACGGCACATCCCTGCGTTTTCAGAATGGAGAATCGTCACGTTAGCAATGTTTGCTTAACGCCACGCTTCTCCATTCTGTTGTAAATATGCCCCTACGTTTTATGTGGATGTGGCTCTAGTGAAAAGGCAGAATGCAGTTACTCACAGTCCAATTAGCCAATGACTGAAGTGGGTTGACCCACTAGACCCTGCTCTGTGCTGCAATGGGTGAAAGAAAAATGTGAATGACAAAATAACAGACCAATGGTTGAAGAGGGCTGGTTGAAAGCCCCGGAGTGAACTATATTATACATAGAATTTTAATAAAGTCAAAAATTCTTTGTAACGCCATATCAAAAAATGTACATCTTTGGGATAAAAAGAGAAAAGAGCTGTAACCCCACATCCTTGCAATGCTCTAAAACCAGTCATCCATTTTCTGGACCAGCTGATGGTAGACCATTAACCTACAGGAAGCTCTTGCACTAGATGTGCGCTGGTGCCTAATAAAGATGGAGGAGAGCATGCGAATATTATCGAAATTCACTTTTTCTACATAAAACCCAAACTAGTATCAGTACCGGCGACCGCCATTAACATGGGCCCACAAAGGGTGGCCGAGAACTGATGGCAGCCGCCAGCTATTGTTAATTAAAGATGTATTAAAAAAAACGCCATTTTGCCGCCTTTCAACCGTGCTGGGTACAGGAGCGGCATTTTGATACCGGATCGCAGCATGATGTGCCCCATGAGGGCTGCCACTAAACTGTGATCTGGGTAGAATGGGGCAGAAGATAATCTTCAAATATAAAACAAACATCGCAGGTGTCTAACACCATTATTGGGAGAAATATACTACCCCCCAACCACTCATAGAAGCGGAACCCCTCCATTTACTTTCTCCTTGCCAATACAATGCATATAACCGGCCTAGGTGTCCCTGCGCTCAAGTCCTCCATTACCCCTCTCCCCTTATCAGTACCACCCATGACACCGACAGCAGCGACCCTGTGTTCAGCCTTCGGCCAGGGAGTTCATTGGATGTGCATGGCACGGTTACCCCAGACCAGTCACCCGGTGGTTTCGCCGATTGTCGTCCTAGTGCGTAACGTAGGCCGCCTGCTCGCTGTCTTCATCGGTCTTGAGCCGCTTGGCCTGGGTCTCGTAGACATTCCCCTCATAGTTGTCCTCCTTATTCAGCTGTTACTCTTGTTCCTCGCCCAGCAAGAGGGCCGAATCATTCTTGTATTCCTTGTCCTGCAGCATGGCGTCTCCTTGTTTGGAGGGGTTGGACAATGATGGTGGATGCTACTGCTTTGGTCTGCGCAGCAGCTGCAACCAACTCGCCCAGCAAGAGGGCCGAATCATTCTCGTATTTCTTGTGCCGGAGCGCGTGCACCCACCACACCACAGAAAAAAGTCCCTTTGAGTGCCAGACCAAGTACCCGCCTAGTGTTTATTCTATTGGCTGCCATGTTCCCTGCCTGAAACTCTGATTGGTCACTGTTTAGCATTGTCACAGATAGGGCTGGTTCTTTAGCCAGCCTCCCATTTTGCAAGTCGCCGCTGGTGCGCTCGCCGCTTTAAAATTCGTTCGGTTGGCCACCATTTTCTTCCTCTTACTCTAATGAAGAATACACCACTTACGTTACCTATCGGTTCTCATTGGAGACAACGAACTATCGTATGCACCCATCACTCGTCTAGCGGCTATGTAAAAAAAACAAAAATACGAGATAGCCGTTTATATATTTATACCGTCTCTCAACAATTCTGGTCCTTATGTAATGTAACTGGTGCTCATGTAAAGCGCGCCTCCTTCGGGTTGAGTTTGCGCTATATAAAACTGCAACAAAACAAAACACAGAACCAAGCGGGGTTAAACACAGAACCGGTGAGGAACTGAAGGTTTAAGTTGTGCGTCTCCTCCCGTGCCGCGAGGAACTGAAGGTTTAAGTTGTGCGTCTCCTCCCGTGCCGGCTTCTGGAAGAGGCACAAAGGAGCCGGGAGAGGGAAGGAAGGGGTAGGGGAGGAGGCTTTAACAAGCGCAGCCGCGAAACGAAAAGCACGAAAGTGAAAGCTAATTAGAACAAGCTGTCGGCATTGTGAGAACAAGTGACGGTCTGCTAGGAAAGTGAAAGCGCGCCATGCGCGTTGTGCGTGCCTGCAGTGGGAAAAACTCATTAAAGAAAGTAGAGCTCACAGACTAACTTCGGAAACATGATCCGTCACTACACGCCTCCTTTAGATAAGAAATACCCTCACGACAGCCGTCAAGCAAACGATCCAGTCCGGATGGGCTGTCCCAAAAGGAGACAGGGCGGTAACAAAGAAGCCTCATTTTCAATCGGAGGCCACCGTTTACCATAAACGATGACGCCAGCCAATGAAAATAATGGGCGGGGCTTCAAGTCCCCTTCTGAAATCTCCTCTACCACAATATGTCTCACAGAGCGAGCAGCGCATGCGCGCTGCAACGCTAGGCGAGACCTAAAAATGAGAAGCGCACCAAGTAGAAATAGCAGTTTTGAGGAACGAAGGGATTAGGCGAACTAGGGACTATATTAAAAATATGACCTTCGGCCAAAACTTTCTGTAACTTGCCATTTGCAAATGATATTTCTGCCAAACAGCTAATACAGGAACGATATTTACAGACAAATTACTTTTCAGCACAAGTCGTTTAGTGCTAATTTTATTTTTTGCAAAAGTCAGTTGGTGCAAATTTTATAATAAAATTACATGGATCTGTTCCAGGGTAAGTGTGAATTGCTGTTACTGAATCATGGAGCCATTGTTTACACTCACATTCACTTTGACCTATTGATGGAGCAATTACGTTAAGTTGCGGTGAAGCGTTATTTTGCTCCCCCCCTATACGTCACAGATACTTAACATAAACGTGCACTTGTGTGATCTAACGACTAAAATGAAGTGGTGCACTTGACATCATTATTAAAAGTGCAGTCCCGGTAGTATGAGAGACTGTATTCATACTGTGCACCTTAACCGTATTAACCCCTTGAACGTGGCTGGAATTCCCCCGCTGTGCGGGCGAATTCAACGCGTGCGCAAATCGGACAGCCCCCGGCCGTCCGACGCACACTCCCACCGTGACGTCGGACAGCCGGGGGCCGTCCGACGCATGGAACGGGTTAAATGATACATTCTTCGAAGACTTGATGAATAAACTATCCTTACTTTTTAAATGTATACTCGCTATAGAAACAAAAAATAATTTATGTAATGTGTGCACCAATGTTTCATATAATGTATTAAATGCAGTTCTTAGCCATTCTTACACCTACATGTTCAACATTTTACTGTATGCTACAGGTAATGTGAGTCTAAGGTACTGACATTTTATATTCATTTGTGTTTGAATGTGCACACGCATATTAAATGTGCACCATTAATTTAATACTTTAATACTGATTTGACTTGGCCTGTTTTCCATGCTGTATAAAATACTGTTTTTCTATTTTCTGCTTACATGACTTTCCTTTGCAGGTGCATTTCTCATGGTTTGTTAGTTTGAGAATAGATACAATACTGTACTAGTGATAGAGAGAGAGCCTGAGAAGAAGACCTTGAAGAAGAACATGGAGAACCAGAGTGTTAATTGAAAGTTCTTATTCAGCAATGTTTCATGAGTTGGGAGAATAAGGACTATGTAGTTCCCATGCCCAGTGTGGGACATTTCATAAATGTTGCTGCTTACAACGTGAGAATGGATAAGGGCAATGGAACCCCTGATGATGCGAACAGAGGGGTGTTGCTCACAAGATGTTTGTGTTAAAAATCAAGTGTTCACACTGTCTGAACTCAGAACGCTTCCAGGACCTTTCCTGAACTGTGAGGAGTTTAGGCATTCTTCCCTTTGGACCTGAGAGGTTTAGACCTCTATGCTTTCTCTTGATTCTTTGTTAAGTGTGACTTATGCTACACTTATTCCCCTGACCCTCGAAGACTCTTGACCGAGGTTCTGAAATGCTGACACCTTCCCATTCTTCCTATTTTTTCCTGCACTACCTTATTTTTCTCTTTATTAAATTTCCATAGCTTTGAGAGTTTTTTCGATACAACCATCAACTTTAGTTTGGACTTTAACTTAGACAATTTAAAATCACTTATATAGATTTGCTATGATTTTCTATGGCACACCAATGCGTTGTTTTCACCTGGTGTTTAGTACTCCTGACATACCTCATCCAATAAGTGCATTCTAGAATGTACACTACAAAGTGGTGCCTTTCAGGTTCTGGCCCCCATGCTGTTGTTAAAGTTTACACCTCCTGCCCAAACTACAAAAGCTGGGATTTAGAAACTTTTAGCCAAACTTTTTCTTCAAAGAACCGAAGGGAAACCGGAACTGCCATCGAGCCGAAGCCATCGACGTTGAATCGCTGGTCAGGTGTAACTTGCCGGTTTGCCCCACTGAAAGAGATCTAACTTCCAGAAAAGTTTTTAGGGCATCAGGGGACTGACCCAAAGCAGGCTTTCGATGTTGAGGCCATCCTGAACACAGACATCAGACTTCGCTTGGTTGGAGCTTTCCCACCTTTCTTTACGACCGCACCTGGACCACGCTTTTCAGAATAAGCCATCGCCAAGTCCTGCATCAGATCCAGCTTGCAACGATAACCACTTTTCTGAAAAAAAAACCTACGTGCGAAGGTGAACTTTCCACCAAGAAGAGCCTGGTCCCTATATCTGACCCACGCTCCATCGCGGTTGGCCTTTACCTTTGAATTTGGCCCTGTCTAGCCTGACCAGATAACCACGATTGGTGCTTTGTGTTTTTTTGGGCTATTTTTAAGTCAAACTTTAAAAATTCATACCTCCAGTTCTTCTAATTATATGTTTGTAATTTTTATGTCATTTTATTTATTCAAATATTTTTCCAAAATAGTTTGGGAAATTTCTTGTGTTTTTACTTTATTATTGTTTGAGAAGTCCTGACCTCTTGGTCTAGCCCACCGCTTCCTACTGCTGCAGTTCAGCCAACCTGCACTGCAGGACAGGTGACCACGCCGTGATCCTTGAGCTCACAGGGTTAGTACCGCTGTGGGGATCTCCTCCCTGCTTTAGCCAGTATTTTTTGTATCCCATTGCCAGTGTGTTTTGTTTGCCAAAAGTGTCTGAATTGTTGTAATCACTGTTGTAATCATTGTTTATTTTTCATTTAAAACTATTGTCTTGACTGCTTTGCACCAACACCCCTACAACGATTTTTCCACCACTTGCTCCCCACCTCTAACCTCCCCGACAGCCCCTCCAACCTCCCAGGACTATTTATGCAGGCCGCTGCACAGCCCTAGTGACCAGTCCTGACCTCCCTGGTCTAGCTCACTGCTCCTCACAGCCGCCCTTCAGCCTATTTGCATTGCATGCCGGACGGCCACCCCACGATTCCCGAGCTCGGAGGTTCAGTACCGCTTTGGGGATCTCCAACATGCTATAGCCAGTGTTTTTTGTCTCCTGCACCCAGTGTGTTTTGTTTGCCCAAAGTGTCTGAAATGTTGTAATCAATGTTTATTTTTAATTTAAAACTGTTTTCTTGATTTCTTTGCGCCGACACCCCTTAGCCGATTCTCCCGCAACTTGCTCCCCACCCTCCCACCTCCCCGATAGCCCCTCCCAACTCCCAGGACTATTTATGCAGGCTGCTGCGTGACCATGCCAAAGTCGCGCCAAAGGCTGGCCTGTCCGTGCCTGGACCGCGCCCAGTGGCAGGAATGCTGGCTCTTCCTGCCCATGTACTTACCCTGGCTCCGAGCCCTGGACCCCGTACGGGCCATCAACAACTGCTGCAGCACATCCCCACGCACCACCAGAGGACCGTTCTCCTGCTGACACTGCAGCCATAATCTCAGCACCAAAGCAACTAATGGCACCAGAGGAAACACAAACACCATGCCGACCGAGATCACCATGACAAAACTCTAGCGCATTCTGCTCAACGCACAATCACTCGGCAAACACGCCGTAAAAATCTGGGACACACAATCATATCCCTGACACCAGACGTCATCTTCCTCACAGAGACCTGGCTGAACCCTGCCTCTGCACCAGACATCGCAACTGCCATTCCCGGAGGCTACAAAATTACTCATCGAGACCGAACCAACAAACACGGAGGTGGAATTGCAATCATCTACAAGGACACCATCCGCTGCATGACATCCCCAGACAACCCAACTCCACTGGCAGAACACCTCAACTTTCAGCCACACACAGATGGAAAAAGCACCATCTGGGGCACCTTTGCCTACAGACCACCTGGACCTCACCCCAGCTTCTACAATGTCATCCCAGATGTTATCGCCCCAAACTCCGAGCACTACATCTTCGTAGGGGACCTCAAGTCGATGACCCCAGTGACACCAACACCATTGACCTCTTGGAAGGTTTGAGCAACATCTTACTCAGACAACTGATCACCGACTCCACCCACATCACAGGACACACGCTTGACTCCATCTTCCCCTCTAGCGAAAGAGTCAAGTTCACCCATGCTACACAACACACCTGGGCCGACCACTACAGCATCCATTTCACCATCGCAGGACCCACCAACGCAGGCACCGTATCCCCCAGATCCACGCGGAGAGACTAGAAAAAGATATCAGAAGACCAATGTAACAACACTCTTCACATCCCAGACTCGACACCTGACCCAGATCAAGCAGCAAAAACCCTCTCTCAGTGGATCACAGAAGGAGCCGACAGAATCGCCCCAGCCAAGACAGATATGACCACAGGACTAATGAAAAGAGCCAGATAGTTCACAGAGGAACTGCAAGCTGCAAAATGCAACTGCCGACAACTAGAAAGAAAGTGGCGTTCAAGCAAACAATCGGAAGACCACACTGCCTTCAGGACAGAACTGAACCAGTACCACCTTCTCCTGAAAGAAACCAAGAAGAATGCTCTGGCAGGCCACATTGAAGCCAGCACAAACCGCAGCAAGGAACTCTTTTCCATCGTAACGGAGTTCTCCAACCCAACAGCCATTGAGAATGACATCACCCCCTCACAGAAACTGTGCAACAACATTGCTGACTTTTTTCACAAGATATTAGCCATCTACGAAAACTTTGAACTCCAACCCCTTGCCGACAACAGCATCAACATGCTTGCACCCACAAACAAAAACTCCGAACGCCAGCTCACCCACTGGGACCTCCTCACCACGCAAGACACAATAGCCATCAAGAACTCTGTGCACTCTGGAGCACCCACAGACCACTGCCCCAACCACATCTTCAACTTGGGAAGCAAGACTATCGGCGATGAACTCAGGAAAGTCCTGAACTTTCTCATCATCACAGCCTTCTTCCCAGAGTACTGGAAACACGCTGAATGTAAACCCCTCCTGAAGAAGCTATCCACCGACCCAGCAGAAACTAAGAATTTCCAGCCCATCTCTCTACTCCCCTTTTCTGAAAAAGTACTTGAGAAAACAATCAACCAGCAACTCACTCAACACCTAGAACACCACGACCTCCTGGACCCCTCCCAATCCAGATTTCGAGCCAACCACAGGACTGAGGCAGTCCTGTTTGCAGCCACCAATGACATCAGGGCACTCCTAGACTAGAGAGAAACGGCAGCCTTCATGCTTCTGGACTTGTCAGCAGCATACAACACTGTTTCCCATCAAATCCTGATCAACAGACTTCACCACTGCGGGATCCAAGGAGCCGTCCTCAAATGGTTCGCCTCATAACTCACTGGTAGAACCCAGAGGATCCGGCTCCAACCGTTCACCTCAGAGTCCAAGAAAATCATCTGCCGAGAGTTCCCCAAGGATAGTCCCTCAGCCCTACACTCTTCAACATCTACATGACCCACCTGGCTGACACATCAGATCGCAAAGACTCAACATCATCTCCTGTGCCGACCACACCCAGCTCATCCTCTCACTATCCGAAGACCCCTCCGCCACCAAAGCCAACTTCCACAGATGCATGAGGGACATCGCCATTTGGATGAAAGTCAACCGTCTCAAACTCAACACAGACAAGACGGAAATCCTCATATATGGAACCCACACCTCGCCTTGGAACGATGCATGGTGGTCCCCGGAACTCGTCCCTCCCCCTGCCCCAACAGACCACTCTCGCAACCTCGGCATCATCCTTGACAGCAAGCTTTCAATGAAGTCTCATCTGCCTGCTTTCACATCCTCAGTTTGCTCCGCAAGATCTTTAGATGGCTCCCAGTCAACACCAGAAGGAATGTCGTGCAGGCCCTCCTGACCAGCAGACTGGACTATGAAAATACACTCTACGTAGAAATCACCACACGCCTCCTGAAAAGACTACAAACCATACAAAACTAGCAGCAAGACTCATCCTCGACCTCCCCAGAAGGACCCAAGAAACTCCACTGGCTCCCGATCCAAAAGAGATGCCAGTTCAAAATGCTGACCCATGCCTACAAAGCCCTACACAACGGAGGACCAGCATACATCAACAAATGCCTAACCTTCCACCAACTAACCAAACAAATGTGATCTGCCTCCCTCGCCGACACCCCTCAGATCCGCCGAACCAACAGCAGAGGACGCTCTTTCTCGCATGCCAAGGCACCCCCTACACCTCAGAACCTCAACCCCACTCCAGCTTTTCAGGAGGGAACTCAAGATCTAGCTGTTTGACTGAACATCCCACCAGCCAGCAGTCTAAATGTCCACAGCACCTCGAGACCCTCACGTGTGAGTTGCTGCACTTTATAAATGTTTTATTGATTGATTGATTTGAGCACTGTATAAATTCTAGGCCTGGGCATAATTTGAATTATGCCAGAGTAATTTCTGGAATTATGCATTGCTATTGTGATGCGGAATTACTGAAATTACACGATTGCGTCAGGTTGAGTAATTATGAGAAATTTGGAGCAAAAATCCTACTGCTGGGCAAAGGAACAACAAACAAAGAGAGCGCAAGTAGCTTCTGGGTACTGCTGTTCATTTCCTGTAGCATTTAGTGTTATTTTCTTACTGCAAAATGCATCCTTGGGCTCATTTTGGACATGAGGGGGCATTTTGAAAATAGACCTAAACGCTGGACTACGCTTCTCACACAATTGCGCATAATTACGAATAATTTTGTGGTATTTACGATAATGTACGCCAGTTATGCTCACGCCTAATACATACTTAGCACCTTGCCTCTAAGTTAAGCCTGACTGATTTGTCCCAAGCTACCAGCGGGTTAAGCAGAAGTTCAAATAGCGACTTTATTGGTTCTCGCTTAGAGGGATTCTGATTAGACTTTGAAGTGGGTTCTCCCCCACTTCAACAAAGAATCCAATTTCTTACATTGAGTATTGGTCAGTTCCCCGAAGCCTGAGTTGGCAGCTTACGTTTCAAAATGCCAGAGGAACTCGGTGCTTCCCCATGCCCAAACGACACTAAACTGTCCTTTGGACAAAAAAAATAACAACAGTTTTTAAAATGTCAGTCTTTACCAAATTATGTAAAGAAAGATCTTCCAGTTGCTTCACATAAGACATTAAATTTACCAGGGAATTGGTGGCATCTAGTTGGGCTAGTGCAACACTGCATATGCAGAAGCACCAAAGAAAGAGATCATGAAAACTACAGACAATGCTAAATCACACAGCCAGATTGTCTTAACATAAGCAAATTGACTATCATTACACTGTTGCTTAAGACCCTTTACTCACTTGTGTTCGACAAAGAATAAAGTTTAAAGTTTTCAAAGCACATGAGGACAAGGGCCCAAAATATCTGCAAGATCATTTCCTGAACTATACACCCAGGCAAACCTTGAGGTCCAGCAGAGCAAATGTGAACACCAAGATCAGATTCAATAGCAAATCTCATTGAGGTAAATTGCTCAGTGTATTTCGAGCTCAGCTTTGAAACTGCACCCAGACCATAGCAAACAACCAATTCAGGCATCCTTTAAAAAACAAGCTTGTTGGAAGAGGCTTTTCTTTATATACCAATAACACTGTGACTGTCCCCCCCTAAAAGGAAACGTGGTCTGATTGGATGTACTTCAAGCATCACAAGTCCATACTTACAGATTCTCTTACACTGCATCACATGCACCAAAGAACTTAGGGCCAAATGTACCACCATGTCATTTTGCGAGTCCCAAATTGTGCTGAATTGTGAGTCACAATGACATGTACAACAGTGTCAGAGACACTGTTTGTGATTCTCAATGGGGTCGCAAATTGCATGCCTCATCAATATTCATGAGGCACTCGCAATTTGCGACCCCATTAAGAATGCCTGGCCCTCCCAGGTATGGTGGCCTGCTGGCCTCAGCAGACCTCCCTGTCTGGGACTGCTTTTAAATAAACCAGTTTTTTTAAAAAATGCAGCCCGTTTTCCTTAAAGGAAAACGGGATGCATTTGAAAAAAAGAAAAATGAAACGTTTTAGTTTCATTTTTTAAGGGCAGGTAGTGGTCCCTGGGACCAATGCCTGCCCCTAAAAATATTTTCCACTGCATTTGCAAAGGGGGGGACCCCTTCCCTTTTGCGATTGCATTACCACCCTCTTGAAGAGGGCAGTAAATTGCGAGTGTTTTGCAACCACAATTGCGGTTGCAAAACATTCTCAGATGGCTTGTGGGGTCGCTATTAGGAAGGGAACGCCCCTTCCTAATAGCGAGTCGCAAAACACTATTTTGCGAGTCGCAAATTATTTGCGACTCAAATATTTGCGACTCGCAAATTAGTGTTAGTACATGGCCCAGAGGATTTTTGCATGCGCAAACGGGTCGCAAACCTGTTTCCGCATGCAATTTTCTGTCGTACATCTGGCCCTCACTTTCTTCTATGGCGCTATAGAAGCTTCTTGCCACAATGTTGTGCTTAAATAAATAAGATCTAGAGACAACATCTAGGGGTGGATTTTCTACGATTTTACACGATGTTTGCATGACAAAAGTAGCGCAAATTGGTAAAAATCTTTCTTTTCTGATTTACTTTCCAGCGCTAAACCTGTTTAGCGCTGGAAAAAACATAAAAGTAACGCAAAGCAGCGCATAGCGCTGATTTGCATTACTTAACGCCAGGGGGGCGTACTATGGGTGGAACATGGGCATTCCCATGCAACCACCCAAGGTTTCTGATGCTAAACCCTATTTACTAAATAAAGTAGACAGGGTTTAGCGTCAGAAAACGGCGCCCTTTTGAAGTAGGCGCAAGGAAGGAGAAATGCTTTCATTTCTCCTTCCTTTTCGGACTTTGTACTCGTGCTGCACTGTGCAGCACACATACAAACTGGGAAAATGGTTTAAGTCGGTCTATGGATAGTATTTTGTACTGGAAGGATGCCCTTCTAGTACAAAACCTATGCTAGAGTCACCGAAACACCCATGCACCATGGCACAAAGGTGTCTCTGTGGCGCACGGCAGCCGATTTCAGCACCGGCGCTAGGGAAAGGGGAGGAGAGTGCCATAATTTAGTACATTTGGCGCTCTCCTCTCTCCTTTTCACGCATTTGCGGCTGCTGCACTGCACTGCGTGAAAAAGTGTTAAAGCTGCCCCCTAATCTTACAATTCATATATTCAACCATTATCTTAGATCAGTATTTGTCTTGCAGACTTTCAAAACTGGGAGGGATCCTTTGGGTTGAAGAAGTCTCAAAATGAATCACCGAAGAAGGTTTGTCTTGGGATGTTCTCTAGAAACTGAGGCACATCAACATTTTTTATATTTTGTTTTTTTCCCTAGTAAAATATTTATTGTAGTGCGATGATGCTTATTAAAAGAGTATACAAAATACTTTCGGGAAGGGACAGGAATATTCTTGTTTTACTTCTTGACATGCAAGTCCTCTTTTTCTCCCCACTCCACAATTAGGATCCTGACACCCACTAATAAAATTATATTACTGCTGAAGCTGCAGAAACATGGCTTTAAATGAGATAATAAATGGAATAAATGTATGACTAGTCAGAGCAATGCTCTTAAAAAGAACAAAATGCACGTATGAGCTGTGCTCCAGTTTTGCCCTAGTGCAGACTTGTTGCAAGGCGTTGGCAGTGATTGATGTGCAAAGAACTGCGGTTATCATGGGAATGTATGTGCCCTGAATATTGTTGACAAAAATATTGTTCCATTAAGTGTAGGGTTTGCATTATTAACTCCAATGGAGCGATATTTTTGGCTATAATGTTCTAGTCCTACCAATCGTGGCACATATACCAGCTAGGAAAATAGGTTTATTCTGTCAAGCAATCACTACCGGCACCCCCCCCACCCCCAATTTTTCAGACAAAGAGAGTGCTTAATATGAGCCAGTGGTTGCCGGTGGGGGCCACCGGCACTCATTTTTGGGGACCAACACTTATTTTTCCTCATCAGACATTTCCCGAGAGCCTGAGAGGGAAAACACTCAAAGGGGAGAGAAAGAGGGAGAGAAAGACAGTAAAACCGTCATGCGGTGACAAAGCAGGTACCTACAAGAGTGAGAAAAAGGGCTTGGAGTGTCTGGTAGCGAATTAAAGAGGCATGAGGGGGACTCAGGACTACACAGCAATGGTATTCGGTGTGCTTACATTTAATTGCACCGGCCGCAGGCTTCTACGCAGTGCTTTTGGCCCCGGCACTCCTTATTTTACCAATTAAGCACTGGACATTGCATCATCTCTGGTGGTTCTGGTACACCCTCAGCCAGGACACCATCAGACTGCAGACTAAGTGCAAAAAATGAAAAACAAGAAGTCAGTCCTTTTCCATCTATGCACCAAGGATCTGGGAGAACGTCTCCATATCCATCTAGCAATACCCAATGCTGCTCCAATTTAGGAAAGAGATGAAGACTCCCTTCTTTAACAAACACTACATCACAATGGATTAACCCTCCACAATTCAGCTTCCTCTCCTATTACTCGCTGACTTTAGGCTTGCTTTTGACCATGTATAGAGCTCTGCTGCCTTTTGGCTAAGTTTGTGCTATAGAAACACCATATACATACACACATACATACAATGTCCACCAAGGTCCAAATGACAATATTTGGAACTGGATGTGTCAATGGCTGCTGCTCTGTTTCTATATCAATGCTCCATAAAGTAGGGCAGTCTCCAACAAACCCTATAGCATGCCTCAAGCAGAGATGTCTCTATCTCTACCAAACAATAATCTCCATAGCTTCTAGGCACTCCGCTAAATAGCGACAGATCAGACGCGGGAGCCCAGTGGTAATACCGACAGGCCATACTGTTCTTGATGACCAGTCAGGGAACAAACAGACACATACTAAAAGCTTTTCTTAATCTTGAAAAAGATTACTGGTTCAGTACATCTCTGGTCTGGCAAAGGAGGGTTTTCACTCTCCCTGACATTTTAGAAACGATTCATCTTTTTGCTTGGTCTTAGTTTGTGGCTACATAGGTATCCATTCAGAGACTTTGTGCAATGGACCACCATCTAGTGAAGGTCACAGGTAAGTTGCCCCCTGCACACTGAAAGCAATACTCTTACCTCTTATAGCAAAATTCCTGTCTGATTAAAAAAAACAAGTGGTCTCATCAGAGATGCATATTTACATATGGAATCACCATCCTCTCCAACAGTTTTTATACAAAAAGAGGTATGTGGATTTGTGGCTCAGAACCTGTACAATTAGGTTCCAGCTTAAGTATAACAAATCTGGCTTGAAAACAAGATTGCCTCGCTTTTTTCACAGCGGAAATAAATAATACGTTTTCTGCTGTTTCAATACTTTCAATCACAAGCCCTCATCTTTCATTGGAATGTGCAGAGGAAGCATACTGATGAATCCTAAATCAAAACACTTGATTCAGTCTGTACCAGACAAGGTCAGATTCCTAGCTAAGCTCAAGGGATCCCGTGATAGCAAAAAACCTCCGGGTTAGCAGATACATTTCCTACAGTGCTTATCTCTTCCCTTGGCCAAGATTCTAAGCCCCACTTGGCCCCCATTCAAAACAAGGCCTTAAGGCTGAAAAATGTGGATAGAAAGTGTCTGCAGATCACAGCTACTATCAAGATGCTCAGAAAAGAGGTTCACCTAAGAGGAGTGTAATGGTGCAAAAGTGGCTCTTGCAGTAATCTTATGTGTGCCTGTCCCGGACACGTCCCTGTAATTACACCAAGCATGGCGTGAGGATTCTCTTCAGATATGCATTTATGGGATGCTCCATTACCATAAAACTGAGGCCTCGGGCATGAAGCGATGCACGCCTTTTCTTGTATAATGATAGACTCCTGGTCCTTCAAATGCCACACAATAAAATGGATCAATTTTTACGTCCAATTTCATGTACCTCAGATATCTTGGCATGGATGGGAATGCATGTGTCATGCCAATAAAAAATCCCCAGTAAAAATCTTTTTTCCTCCAGAAACTCCCTCTGCAGGAGCTATAAAAGAAGCTGTCCACAGACTCCGCTTCCACCGTAGACGGAATAGCCCAGGAGCACGCAGAGTTGGCTTGATCTGGACCCTTACCTTCTGTCATCATGAGTCGTACCATCAGACAGACCTCCTCCTCTTCTGGGTCCCTGAAAGGTGGCCTCCCAGGCGGGAGCGTTCGCTATTCCACCTCCTCTGGGCTTGGAGGTCTGGGAGGTAGTGGTGTCTCTTCCCGCATGTCTTCTGTCCGTGTGGGAGGCTCCTACAGATCTCCGAGCATCCATGGAGGCAGCGGTGGCGGAGGAATCTCCATGTCTCAGTTTTCCACTGGGATGGGCAGTGGCTATGGCGGGGGATTCGGGGTCTCTGGAGGCGGCTGGGTCAATGAGGGCCTCCTTAATGTCAATGAGAAGGAGACCATGCACTACCTGAATGACCGCCTGGCCACCTACCTGGGAAAGGTGCATTCTTTGGAGCAGGAGAACAGCCAACTGGAGCGGCAGATCAGAGAGTGGTACGACAAGCAAGTACCGTACATGTCCCCAGACTTCCACCCCTACTTCAGGACCATCGAAGAGCTTCAAAACAAGGTAGAGCATCCCTTCTGTTAGGATGTTGCTGCTTCAATCCTTGTTGCCTGGCCAGTTCACGAAGGGCATGAACAATCATAAGAGAATTGATAGTATATGGCAAGTGTCATTATTAGTTCATCCCCTACGCAAGGAGTTGTTATTGCCTTCTGAAGAATGCCCTCCATTCTACACTGAATTTTTGCTCGTCTAGATTTACACTTCTAAACATCTGCATTCCCTACAAATCAACATTGTTTAGTGGACAGAAGTTTGAGAGAGACAGTGCAAGTGATGTCTTGGGAAGTCTGTTTATAGGGAGATGACTTTGTTAAGACCCAGGGGAAAAGGGGGAAGTTTTTGCATATTTTCTTCTTATCAGAATACCAATGATTCAGTTTTTTTCTCCCTATTTTTCCACTGTTTTAATGTTTTAAAAGTCTTTTGCAAGTAGACAGAAAAGCTTTGCGTGGAACGAGGTGGGCAGTTGTGACCTAAGACAAAGGAAAATGTTCTGATTCACCAGTACACTTTAAGAGGATGTTGCACAGTTAGGAAACCCAAGGAAGGAAGTGCTCACATTTCGCAGGCTCTAAACTCCAGGGGATTTTGGGGAGATACCAAGAAGGAGTCAAGGTGACCTGACTGAATACTCAAGGCGCTGGTGCTTTCTGCACGAGACACCGCCAAATGTTTCACAGCTGATTTGAAACTGTCAAATTGTGCTTCATTGGAAATGTAAATCTTACCAAGTTAAGGCCTGAGTACAGAGGATAGCGTAGATATCTTTTACGAGCACCTTTATCCAGACATCCTTGCCAGCATGTTTGCTTTAGTTCATGAGCTCCTGCTCAGAGCACAGAGCTTTTTCTCTAGGAGTCAGTTTATTTAAGAAACTGTAACAAATGACTCAAGCTCCTTGACCCATGCAAGAGTTTATTGATGGAAATTATTGCAGCGAAGCCATCTTCATTTTTCTGTGCAATTGTAGGTTTCGCTAAACTCGCTGGAGAAAAAAAAACACATATGGTGGGTGCCGTTTGCAAATTTATTTGTCCCTGAAAATGAGTGAAACATCTGTTGGCGTTTTATCACCGTTTTGCTATAAAATAAAGACAAAAAAACCAAACAGAAAATTTGTTTTTGAAGGAGAATTTTCAATAAAAATAGGAGGATTTCACCAGTGTTGTAAACTAAAATTTCGCAATTTAATAAAATGTTAAAAATTATAAATATATATCATGTATATGTCGTAGCACATACGGAGTTTCTTAGATTATAATTTTTTAGTGACCAGTGGTCACGGTTAGTAGTTTTAATGAACACCATAGACTCTTTGCAAGTTATTTTCCATTAGACATAGGGGATGTTTTTTATTGGTTGCCAGATTCATGGTTAAGCAAACTGGCATACAAGAAAGATTGTGACTTGGATATCAGTGCATTCAGCATACAGAAGGGAGGGGTGAGATGGTGCCCTTGGAAGATACAGCACTGAACACACTGGCAGCTCTGGGAGATGCTGTGGCTGGCAGAGCAGAGATCAGCTCCCATCTCATGTCGGATCAATCCTAGGGTCTTCTGCTGAGGTTAAAGCTATCCACCAAGAGTGGGAGTGAATAGGGGTCAAGTAGGCTGCTGCATAATCGAATGTGGCCTTGAAATGCCAGATTATGTCTCAGTTAGAAACCTTCAAGCTGTAATGAGCTACAGTCGTTGGAACTAGACAGAATTCTAGTTGGAAAGATGCTAGAGTGGAGAAAAATCAGTTACATGCCAGGGTTGCCTTTACCCTCCTAACCTGATGACATTGAATCTGTGCTGTGTGTGTGTTTAAAGACATTGAATGGACCCACTTATTCCCCTCAATTGGAAGGTCAGTTTTCAATGCTATGGTGATTCTGGTGAGCTTCCTCTCCATTCCAATGCCTCTTTTCTAGTTCCCTTCCGTCTTCAGACCAAGTAGTCCTCCAGTAACCCAGTTTTCATGCTGATCCTGTTGTCTTGTACGAAAAAGGAAATATTTTTGTTGAAGCCAAGCAGGAGAAGTCTTCTGAAAGGAGTGTTTCTCAGTAGGACACTTGTGGGAGATACCAGAAAGGTAATGGTTGGCCAGCAGAAGGGATGCAATGTGCACACTTTGGTTCCAATCAACTGAGGTACTTGGCGCCTTCCATAGGAATGCCCTCCCACACAGCAACGGCGACCCTCCTGCACCCTAGAACAATTCAAACACTACAAATGGAATATCAGAGTCAAATATCTAACCTCTGCATCTCCGTTGCACTTCTCTAATACAATTCTCAACCAACCCTAAAGTTATGCAATCGCCCAACCACTATCTCTAATTGTGTAACTGCCTTAAGACTCTCTCTGTGGTAGAAGAGCTTTCTCAAACAATGAAGAACCCCCTACGCTAAGGTTCTTTAGGCACAGATTAACGTTCCTATGTGAAAATTCATGGTGGTTCAAGAGAATTTTGGCTGTGAAATTTTGAGATAGAGAAATGTAGTCTTAGAATTGCAGTGGACAGTTGCGGCATATGGAATTGTGTCCCTACACCCCTTCAGCTCCTCTTTTCTTTCTCAGCATATTTCTCTATTCTCTCCTTGATGCCTATTTTGAATTCATATCAAACCCCCACATGATCTTTCCTGTCAATCAGTGTCTATCCTCATCTGAAAGTTTGCCTTGTGTTTCAGATCCAGGCCGCCACTATGGACAACGCCAAATGTGTCCTGCAAATTGACAACGCCAGGCTGGCTGCTGATGACTTCCGCAACAAGTAGGTCTTCTAACAGACTGGACCATTTCATGTATATTTCTCTTTCTGAATTATCCATGTGATAAAACCTGACAATGTAACTAATGGGTTGACCACAGTTCTACCGTGCAAGGCACAGCAGACCACCCTTCTACTAACGGAGTCGTACAACGTTAGTTTGTGATATGATGAATCTGAATAAGGCTCTACATCTGGGCACTATTGATTGATATGAATATATTCTTTTATTTATATGTTTCTAGTAGTTCACTTTTCAAAGGAATCATAGTGGTTGGGTTTCCAATACGTTAGATTATTGTGGTGCAGCGTTGTGTGATACGTTCCACCCGGGATGATTATGTCTCCCAGATTCCATGAAGAAGGAACAGAAAGAAGGATACAGCTTTAATAAAACCCCTGAGCCACCCACCTGGAGCACATGTTTGCAGACTTAGAAACTGATTGAGATTTTGGACGGGCGGCCCGTTTCTCCACTAGGCTGATGGAGTAAATTACTCGATTGCCCTGATAGGGATGCCGTCTACTTAATATATAAATGACTGCCAAGCTCGTGGTCGTTTCTAAAGCATTAGCAGGACCCACTGTCATGGTTCATACATCAACAGGATGGAGCCCTGCACTAAAATGTTTTCTTTTATTATTTTTTAAAAGAAAATCCTGAAACTGAATTTTCTTTTTGAAAATAAAAACAAAATGCACCCTTACCATATGAGTCCTCTCCCATGGTGAGAGGAGTATTTAGCAGTTTTCACTGTCCCATACTGCCAGGATTTTCCTGACAGTGACAGGCAGTGAAAACTGATCTCTTATTCCACCCATCTAAATCAGGTGGGTGAAATTCCAGGTCTGCCTCTGACGGACCGCAATCCATAGGGCCATTGAAGGGATTTAATCACAGTGGAGACGGAGTAGCCTCTGCAGTAATTAAACCTACGGTCCACCTGCATCTAAATCAGGCGGGCGGAGCATTAACTTGGTGGTATACATACTCCGTTGCCATAGTGACGGAGTATCTATACTGCCCAGATAGAAATTGGTCCCTAAATGCTTTAGTATAAACATAAGCAATACAAAAAAATAGGGAGAAGACAAGAGTGATCTTGGGCAGGTAAGAATTGAAGGAATGGAACAGGAAAAGAAGAAAGATATGTGGCAATAGGAGGAATGGAACAGGAACAGAAGAAAAATAAATTGAATAGGGCGCAAACAGAAGAAAAATAGATGGAATGTAATGAAAACAAATCAATCTGACCTTCTGCAATGTAATCAGATGCTCATCTAAAGTGCTCTGATAACTTTGGGCCAAGTTTGCGCTATATGAGAAAGAAGGGAGAGATGAGGACAGTGGGGGAAATTTGAAAATGATATTTAAGGAAAAAAGCGCTAGGAAACTCCAAACATTAGCACTCGCCTGCTTACATTTACTGCACCTCGACCCTCATGTAGGTGTATGAGGTGAAATGTGTATGTATAAATGCATCTAAGGCCCCCATTTGTAAGAGTGTATAACTGAATGATTTCTACGCATGGATACCAATGATATCTATCTGAAGAAAAAAGGATAAACATTGTGCAAGTGGACATATTCCCTAACCCCAGTACATTTCCTGCTCTGTGATGACATATAGGACAGTCATAGATTTTCTTGATTTTTGCCTGAAACATTTGAGAATAGGAGAAAAGTCCTAAATGTCTGCAGTGCATGGTCCGGAGTCTACATATTTAGCATGTATGCGTTTTGATAAATCAGACCCTCAGGCTGTCACTCCGTCAAGTTAATTTCACAAAGTACATTGAATATTTACTGGCCAACTTTGGCATTTGGATCTGAGTGACCAGAGGTGAATGCTTAATAATAAGGAGCTTACCCGTGATGAACCAATCCAACGTCATCACACATATTATACTGGGTTAAGCTTCCCTTTCAAAGCCCATCTTCCAGATCTCAGAAGTTTTGATGTCTGTTCCCACCCTCCCAGGTTTGAAGTGGAGCAGGGTCTTCGCCAGTGCGTGGAAGCCGATGTGAATGGCCTGCGGAGGGTCCTTGATGAACTCACCCTGGAGAGGAGTGACTTGGAGCTGCAAATCGAGAACCTGAAGGAGGAGCTGGTGCACCTGAAGAAGAACCATGAAGAGGTGATGTGGCGCACTGCTGCCTTGCAATAGTCTATCAAACAAGACCAGGTTCTGGTGGCAAAGAGGTCTTTGCAACATGCGCATTAATTTGCTAACCCATCTTTATCTCTGCTCGATTCAATGATCCGTGTGTTGGCCATGAATAGAATGGTGTGGTTTCTCATTTCTAGACCTAGCAGTCTGTAAATCTTTTAGGGTTTCCAATAATGATCCAAATTTTATCCACAAACCAGTTCCAGATGTGTTATTATGAAAATTGATAAATCCTACCCTACCAGTTGCTGCCAGGAACTGGATTGTGAATAGTAAGACTGGCATAGTAAACACAGGACAACACCACTCTGTCAACATGCCCAAACCAGAGATGATGTTTTCCTGTGTGAGGTTTGGTTGAGTTTAAGGACTGGATCTCACACAGTTTCTGACATTCAGTGCTGCCACTCTGCCTCCTGTTTGGTAACCCGCAGAGCTCTGTGAGCGGTCAAGAGTAACAGATGAGTGTGCTATCTATCGCCTCCTACTTACTACAGTATTCTCTCCACAGGACGTGACTATACTGCGTGCTCAGCTCGGAGCCCGGGTCAACGTGGAGGTGGACGCCGCACCATCTGTTGATCTCAACAGGATCCTCAATGACACGAGAGAACAATATGAGAGGGTGATGGAAAAGAATAGGCAAGAGGCCGAGACCTGGTTCACCACCAAGGTAAAGTCCCCCCTCAAAACTCACAAACCAAGGGTCTGAATTAAAGAAGGGTTGTTAAGGGCCAACTGCCAAAATTCTGCTAGAGTCCCATCCTTCATCCTCAACTTTCTTACAACCTATTTTGAAAATGGCAGAAGACAGTCTTTAAGCAAGTAGAACATTGGTCAGCGTCCTCATGCAGGATGTTATTTGTGCAGTGGAAGTGCTGACAAAAATGGTGGCAGATCAGCCATCAGTTCCCAACATGCCCGGGATGCTTGAATTGTGAGTACTGGGACTTTGAAAGAACAATTCTATCACCCACATATGCTGATATGCACATGGCACAGTGAAATCACTGCCACAGAATCTAGAATTTTTCCTTGAGGTGGGTCCCGCTGTAGGAGAGGCTGACATCTCAGGGTCTAAAGCCACAATTTCATGTCAGCCACCTTCCAATATTGTGGAAATTTCTCAGTTTGGCAGAGGTAGTCTTCCCTTCCAGTGCCAGTTTAAACCCTGTGGAGGCCCCTAGGCAGTCGAAATTTTGGGGTCCCCCTCGTAAATTATCTCCTAATACCCAATGCACTTGATTTTTTTTCAAACTGACAGCTGCCAGAAGATGAGCTTTTAAGAGACAAACTGATATGTGAATCTGATGTCTCTGGTTTATTACTTTAAGTTGTTAATGGGTACATGACATTAATACAGTATTTTCTCTATAGAGTCTTTAAAGTAAAGTTTTCGTTTCTTTGAGTTGATTATTTTTTTCTATCTTTTGGAAACAATATTCAAGAAAGTTTGATTGTAATTTCCTTTCAAGATCAAATCAATATTATTTTGATCTGTTGTTCGGGGCCCCTCAAAGGAGTGGGGCCCATAGGCCGGTGCCTAGTTTTCCTATTTGGTAATCCAGAACTGTTCTCTTCCGTTCTCCTAACACACTTGTGGGTAGAACATCTTCCTAAAAAAACAACTTTAAATGAGATTACAGTGTTCATACCTCACTGAGAAGGCTGTGTATGTACTTTCTTTACATTTCAGAGTGAAGAACTCAATCAACAGGTGACCTCGAGTTCGTCACAACTGCACTCAGTCCAGACGGAAATCATTGAGTTGAGACACAGCGTCCAAGGCTTGGAGATCGACCTGCAGGCTCAGCTAAGCATGGTAGGTGTAACCTCACACCAGGCATATCCCCTTGGGATAAAACTATGTCATGCCAAGAGGGTAGGAACAGGAGGCATCAACCAGCCTTTCCCGCAAGTTGGCAGCATACCAGTCGATAAGCTTGATTAGTCAATGTATTTGATGTTTTTTTATGCCTAATGTCCTTCCATTGCCATTACTTCTCATCATTCTTTAATCCCACCTCTAAAATTTAGAAAACGCACCTTCATACAGTAGAGAACATGGATTTGCGATGGTGACTTCTAGTAACGAATAGGATGAAACTCGCTTGTGACTGGGTGGTGTTGGGTAATAGAAGGCAGCAAAGAAGAGTTTCCCAAGAGAAGATACAAAACTGGAGTTTTTGAGCAGTTTATTCCAAACGGCCACCAACCATGACTGCTTTAAACGTGAGCTGAGGTTACCAGATGTCTTCAAACTCAGAAGCCGCTCTCAATATGACATCATGGAATGTATAGGCTGAAATAGCTGAACAATCCCACTCCAGGTGTCCAGGAACATTCCTCATACTTTAGCCTTAAAGTATAGATGGGTGAATAGCAGAGAAGATTAAACGCTTTCATTGCGTACTATTCTGGCAGCTCACATATGTAACAATGAATCACTGAGGGACTCTGTACATGGTGATTTTTTTTTTACATGTACGATTTTCCCTACTACCCCAAAAAAAGTAAAATCTGGAGAAGATGGAGAAGGTGGGTGAATATCTGACTGCAAACCCTCACTTGCCTTTGGACTTAATGGGATCTTCAAAAGATGCCGAAAATGGGCATCTAAAAATATTGGCACATGCCCTTCTGACTAAGCTCTCACTAACCCTACCACTTTTAGAGGTGCGTTAAGTGTCACAATTTGCCACTGTTATAAACATGCTTACAGCAGGCTCCTTGCTAGCGTCCAGAAGCAGACACAGTGTCCGAAGACCCGCTCAATGTAGGACACATGCCTTTTAGCACCATGGCTGCTCTTTTTTTTCCTGCCCTAGGGCTCCCCCAATCTCTTCATATTCATTTGATAGCTGCAATGAAGGAGGTGTAATGGGACTAATGCACTGCTTCCTTAAAATACGATTTGAAATTGGAGTGGATAAATCCTATACCTTGCAGTAAGAATGATACTATGCTAGCCCTTTAAATCCCTATTTCCTCTCTCCGTTCTCAGAAAAGTGCCCTAGAAGGAACCTTGGCGGAGACTGAAGGCCGGTACTGTGCCCAGCTCAGCCAAGTCCAGGCCTTGATCACCAATGTGGAGGAGCAGCTGACCGAGCTCCGGAGCGATCTGGAACGCCAAAACTATGATTACAAAGTGCTGATGGATGTGAAAACTCGTCTAGAGCTGGAGATCGCCACCTACCGCCGCTTACTGGACGGGGAGGACATTCCGTAAGTATTCTGCTAAGGGATTTATTCGCTAACATGTGTCTGTGACTCCAAACAACTATGGATAAGGAGGCAATGGAATTGTTATGTGATGTTGTTATGTTAGCAGTTTTGTAAAGCGCTTGGTTACTCTAAATGGAGTGTCCCCGTCCTAGACTACCAAAGAAGAACCACCGGTCTGTTGTCCTCCTCACTGATTCCTTATATTTGCCTGAAGAGCCAGGTTTTAAGCTTTTTCTGGAAAATTGACTCTGCACCTTCCAGTCTTAACTCCAGTGGGAGAGCGTTCCATAGTTTGGCTGTCAGGTATTTAAAGGAACGACCACGCAACCGTTCTCTGTTAATCTTTGGGACTGCTACCAGTTCTGAGTCAGAAGTTCTAAGGAAACAGAAAACAAAAACAATGACTGAAATCAGTTTCTGTTATATGTAGTCTGTAAAACAGCACCTGAAGAATGAAACCTCAAAATTGTCCATTTTCTTACTGTGTTTTCTAAAGATTTCTCTCCTTTCAGTGGAAAAGTTCCTGAGGAAAATGTGATAACTATTACTGCCTGTCTCCAGAAAGATAACAACCACGGGACTTATTTACAAGGAATAAACGCAGTGTGGTGCCGCAAACCATTTGGCTGCTCTGCGCTGCGTTAATTCCGAATCACAGGGCTGTGTCATATCTACAATGATATGATGGATCCCTTTGCTCTCCCCTGTGCTGGCACACAATTAGCTGCCATGCGCTGCCACAGGCACCCTTGCTTTGAGAGGAGTGATTGTTTATGTGCAGGAAGGTGCACCTTTCTGCACATAAACAGTCTAAAATGGCACTTTGAAACTTCTATGTATGCTGCTTAATGCAGCACACATAAAAGTTGCAAAACGTCATTTTGTTTTCATGATTGTTTATGTGCAGGAAGGGACACCTTCCTGCACATAAACAATCACAAGAGGCGATTTCCTCATTTTATGTGTGCTGCAGAATGTCACAGGTGTTGTGTGGGAACACCCACAGCGACACTCATTGCACGCCCCTTTCATGCAAAGTGTCGCGTGTAAAGGGGCCATATTTACAAGGACACTATAAGCCACGCAGGGTGGCTTTATGTGTCCTTGTAAATATGGGACAGCAGGTTGCGCCACCTGTGCGTCACAAAAAGTGACGCACTTGTGACGCAAGGGGCAAGTAAATAAGCCCCCATGTGTTTTACTCATTTCCGACTTGATTTCCCCATACAAAATCCTCCGTTTGATACCTGGAGAAATTTGCATGGGATAATGCAGAAGCCAGATTATACATTTTCCTCAACTCGGAATTTGAAATCAGCTGCAAACACTGTGTGGAATCTGTGCAGGACTTTGACTGTGTCCAAATGTGTTTCTAAGGCCCATATCTAAAACCATTCTTAAATAGTGGTATTATTAACCCATGCAATTGTACCTCTTCTTACAAACTCACAATGGCTAAATGCCAAGCTAGTCTTTAGAGGATTTGGAATTGCAATATGCATATTTCTGAATGAATACTTAGCCAACTCAGTTGTTTTAAAACCTTTCCGAAAAAAAAGACATATACATTCCTGTAGCCTAGGAGTCTGCTTTCACAGATGTCACTGCTTCAAAAAATCCTCAAATAAATAAATAAAATACGTTTTTGATCTTCAAATCTCACCCACCTCTCTGTCAGCTAATGCTTTTACATGTAGATAGATGGTGTGACCTTTAAAAACCAGATTCTTTGTTCTGTAAATGTTAATGCACAAAGTATTTTACATATTTTTCTTTTTATCTTCACAGCAGCAGATCCCATTTTCCTGGAGGTAAAGAGGGTAAGATGACTACCTTGTTTTTGATAACTAATATCTTTGCTTCAGTAGTAGTCTATTGATGAATGTTTTTGATCTAAATATAAACAGAGAATTTGATGGGAGGTAACGCTTAGCAGGATCTGTCAGTCTACCCATGGCACTCTCTTCTCGATTTACAAAAATGACATAGGGCCAGATGTATCAAGCTAATTGCGATCGCAAACGCTGAAATTCGCAGAATTTCAGTGTTTGCGATCGCAATTTAGCTGTGTGCAATGTAGGAAAGAAAAACCTACAAGCAAAATAAGGAATCGCAACATTTGCGATTCCCTATTTTGCGCATGCATTTAGAGACTCGCAATTTGCGAGTCCCTGAATGCTATGCTAGTAGCCATTGCAAATTAATGGGAAGGGAAGGGATTCCTTAATTGTGAAACGCTATTTGCGATTCGCAATAAATGAACATGTAGGATTCGCAATTATTATTGCGATTTCTACCTACATAGCATTTTGCGAGTCCTTAATAGCAATTCGCTAAAAATCGCTATTAGGGACTCGCAAACTGCTACAATGATACATCTGCCCCATAATCTCTAGTTTTACCTGGTCTCGTTTGGTAATTGCTCCTCTCCAGCTCTCTAGCAGTTTACAAAGTTTGCATTTCTCCACCATGTTTTTAAAAGTTTTTTTCGCTGCCTTTTTAATATTTTCTTGCAAGATCCTTGCTAATGTTGCTCCTGGCTGCCTTCGACCTCTATTAGAGTAGGTTTCTGCCGGCAAACATTTGCTCAGATAAAGTATTTATTTCCTATAGAAATGTGAATGTCTCTATTATATCCTTCGTCCCACTCCTTTCCTCTGATGTGCCCTTGTTATTTTCTTGGGCCATTCATTTTGGGCCTTGTGGCTAAAGCATGCAATATTTTTTCACCCTTCTCTACACTTCCCTCAAATTGGGGTTGGTCAATGTTGCAAAGATTTAGAATCTATTTCATTGGCAATTCCTTATTTCTGAACTTGCATGCTGCATGAGTTTCATTGGGTTTTAATGAACAATTGGAAAGCTACACATCACACATCTCACTGTGAAGTAGCCCCTTAATAGTAAATGAGCTTTCTGAAATCTGATTCATAATTGAGACTTCAGAAGTGTTAGCCTTGCCACAGGCAGTGATATAGTATTTGAAGGGGAGGGAGCTTTAACATACATTCTGAGGTACCCAGGCTCCAGGTAGACAAGGGGATACTGCCAGCTTTCTGCCTGTGGAGCCTCAGCTGGCTGTTAGAAGCCTTTGACCTGGCAACCATTTGTCACAGGGCCACGAGGTCATGGTGGCAGATTTCCCTGACATCCATGGAGAAAAGTCTCTGCATGTCAAGGACTTTGATATGTTTTTTTCTTTAAACCCCTCCTTGCTGTGGGGCTTGTTTATGAAAAGTACAAAGGACTGCTGAACAAGCAACAGAAGTATGATGGGGTGTTTGGCATTCAGCTTAGCAGAGATGCATCCACCAGACTAGCCGGTGCACTATTTGCAAAGAGATCCTACCAGAACCGTGGGGATTTCTAAATCCGGTGGTCGGATCTTCGCTCAGGGTTTCCAAATGTAAGAACCTCTATCAACTTCAGTAATCCAGCAAGGACTCCATGAGCCTTGGTGCTAGCAAGGAAAATGGCTCCTTTGACTGCTGTTGGGGCAGTAAAATACCAGGAAGAGAAAAGGGCATCCTGTATTCCAATGGAACTGGAGTAATGAAGGCCATATGCACAACAATGTTCCAAAGGAAATCATTCAAAAACATTTAGGGCCTGATTACGAGTTTTGGTAGTGCAGGAGCGGACAGCACAACACCACCTTGCTCCTGCACCGCCAAAACACACCGCCCTCATTCAATAACAATTATTTTTGTGGTCTGTCAGGCGGGTGGCGTGGCGGTCCCACGGCGGTGCAGTTTAAAGGCTCATAGTAAGCCTTAGACTGCACCGCTGCGGGACCGACACGCATGTTTCTGCACGGGAAGGAATTAACCTTGTCGTGCATTCCCTCCTATGCAGGAACTGGGGGTGCAAAAATTTAGGGGGTCACAACATGCATAGGGCCCCCATTCTTTCCTCTCCACCAGCATTTTCATGGAGGAAGAAACTCCGTGAGATCACTCGCGGCGTGGAAAGTCTTAATATGCTTGGTGGTGCCTCAGGGCACCACCAAGCATATTGCGGCCCTCAGACTGCCGCGACACCGCCAGGGATCTCTATTGCTGGTTGCGGTAGTGCATATGGCGGTCCAACCACCCCAGTCGTAATAGGGCAGTTGGACCGCCGGTGCAGCAGTGGCCGCACCGCCAATGCCGCGCCACCATGAGTCTGGTGGTCCGTGGACAGCCAGACTCATAATCAGGCCCTTAATACATTTACAGGGGTTATCTCATTCAATGACCCTGCTGTCACAATAAATGCTTTTAAAGATTCCTAAATGTAATCGCTCTGTACATTACATGAGTAAAAAGACAATTCCAAAACATGGAAAGGTGCTGCAGGTGATGGTGCAGTGAGAGTGAAAATGAGTGAGCAATGTGCGAATGCAAAAACAAAATACAGTGTGAATAACTAAGAAATGCCTTAACCATCAAGACATCTATTAAAATGTAGAACACCACGGAAAAATTAATTGGTCAGGTTTATCAAAGTCTGTCAATCAATGCACGTATGGTTAAGATTGAAAAGTCGACGTTTCGACCCTTAACTTCATTTAATGGGGTTTTCCTCAGGAGAATTGTTGGAACCGGCGGTGCCCAGAATATAATCAGCAAGGTTCCCAAAGCGCATCAGTCTAAGACCCCAACTTCACGTGGCCGCCAATTGCATTTAGCACTTTGTATTCAGGAGACCACCGGTTTCTACAGTTCAGAACAATTACATTGAAGAATCTTTAAAACATTTATTGTGACTGCAGGGTCATTGAATTGGATACCCCTGCAAATGTATTACATTTTTGGAGTGATTTCCTTTGAAACTTTGTGGCACATGGGGTAGTAAAATACAGCAATGTTAGGGTTTAATGTGTCCTTAGGGCTCTGGGCCCCAGTGCCACTGCACCTGCTGCACCAATTGAAGCTACACCCCTGGTAAACATGCGCTAGCGAACATCTAAATAAGGCCAATAGTGTTTTGCATTGCTTAAAGATGCTAGCTTGGTAGCCCCTGTGGCTAACATATTCTTTTTAAATCTGGTTTGGCAGAATTTGGCTGTGATTTTTCGGGCATACCACTTCCGCTTGAAGTTTTATGGAAGGGATTGTCTGTAACTATGCTAATAAACCTTTCTCTTTTTCCTCAGTCTCCTCAGGGCCACATACCACAATCTCCAGCAGTTCCAAAGTACGATTGATCACAGAAGACATTGAGAATGGAAGTGTTGTCTCCTCCCGCGAGCAGGTTCACAAGTCTGGCTACTGAACCACACATGTTGTCCCGCTCAGTCTGAATATAACATCCTGCTTTACTACACACACACCGACAAACAGCTGGCACAATGGCCACTTTGCCTTTCCTCTAGAAGCAAACTCCACAATCCACCACTTTCTATAGCATTTTCAGAAAACAGTGCCCTGTAAATGAGCTATTAATGGATTATGTGATGTTTATTCCAAAGCTAGAGATGACTTTAATCTCATTCAGTTCTACAACTTTTGTGCTTCTTCTTATGTGACGTGTTTTTCACAGTGGCGTGCATTGTGCTGTGTTGAAGGTGGTCATGTATCTCTCTTGTCCTTCTTGCAATATATCTTTTCAATAAACATCAAATAAAATGATCTGTCAATGGTGTCTCATTTGGCCTTAATTTAGTGTGAATACGATTTCCCAGGATCTATCAGCTGATTAGAAAGAAGGAGAGAGCGACCCAACTACAGCTAAAGCCAATGAGAACATGATCACTAAGGCTAAGAGATGAAGCACCAGGGCCTAGAATGCACCTTCCTGGCAGCAAGTTCTATATGCTCCCCCCTGGGCAAGGAGAGCAATTACTGCAAACCCACACCATGCGCCCAAGAATAGCCACTCGAGTAACCAAGTGACTAGGCTAGTGCCCACAGCTGGCCACTCGGTATCCTCAAACCAAAGCACAATATGTTCCTAGTCCCATGCAGTCCACTTAGATATAGAAGTTGGCTTTCCAATGCCACATGAGGTCTTTTGGGGCCACCTGGCATGTTTCAGTGACCAGTAGTTCAGACTAATTGGAAAGGTTCCTCCCATGAACTTTTGTACTTACATCAGACTTATACCTGTGAGCAGACATTGCCTGCATGCACTGATTAAAACGTTCATCCTGGAATAGGGTTCCTCACACTGGATTTACTATGTTGGTTCTGTTGAAGAGAATGAAGAATGGAACTCCCTGAAAACAACAATAATAAATGTACAACATATATTTATAAACCAGAAGAACACCACCAGAAAGTGAATGACATGTTTTAATTGGGCGATCTAGCACCCCCTGCTGTCACCCTAATCCTTTCCAGAATCTTGAATTAACCCTGATGCAGGATGCATTGTTACACAAGAAGAATAGATAGCATAGTAAAAAGCCAGTGGAGGGCAGTGAAGAGCAATGGAGGTGTGGTACCCAGAAGACGCAAGTGAAGAAGCATGTGCAAGTATAACTCACGAACAGAAAAGAGGCGCACTATGTGCTGCAAGTGCTGGTTATCTATCTAGCCATTTGGGATGCTCGATAGTCTCTAACCAGCAGAACCCTAAACCTTGAAACAGTAATATTAAACCTTACTACTCAAAGCTGCATATAATGAAAGTAAATCCCTAGAACAGTAGAACGAATATGGATTACTTGTAGCTACATTTCCCATCCGCTCTCAGCACAACACTCTCTTAAAATATGAAAATGTAGCCTAGAAAATCCTCAAATGGAAGGTATAATCCCTTAGAAGGATAGGGGGGTGGGAAGGACTTCACTGTGCAGTGGTGACCTCTGTTGGTGCTTATATATCAAAATGGCTGATTGATGGATCGGCGCTATGCGGCTTTAAAGACCAGAGACTTAAAAAACAATCATGGAAACCCAGAGGCAACACATAGAAAAATCCACACAGGAAAGCCCACACTGGATAATCCACACATGGGACAAGATTTCAAGATGCAAATCATTGAGGTTTATTACAAATTAAAAATTAATACAGAAAACAAAAGCCATTAGTCAGTTTATTCAAAATGCTAAATATCATTGGCAGTGAAAAATAAGCACAAATCTTATTAATAGCCAGCACCGTAAACAATCTAGTACAGGGGCAGAGGACTATCAAGGAGCATATTTCGTATGGGCTGCTCGATGAAGCAGGAGAGAAAGAATATGAAAATATTCAAGGTGAAGAGTGACTAACAGGCCAATATGAGTTCAGTTCTCAGAGTCAGGGAAGAAATGTTCAAAATATTCCAAATATTAAAGTAAATAAGGCTTTGACGTGAAGTCTGCCTCAGTGGGATTCAGGAAGAAACTCTGGCTCATCCCCAAAAGCGGGAGCCTTTGTACATTTCTAGACAGAGAAACTATACAGTCAATGGGGTCTGACAAGGAAAGTAACATTGAACCATCCAATAGGTAAATAGGAAACCCATCATATGATAAATATTGACATTTGCCCCTTATCTAATGAATATGCTGTAGCATGCTTCACACAGAAAGCAATACTACATTCAGAATATAAACAGCACCTCCTTTCGCTCTAAAGAAGTGGACTTCAATTTGTACAGTTTTAAAATCTACCCTGTCCAGGAACATCAGGGAGACAAAACAGTGCATTTTATAAATGTTACAAAGCAATTAACACCATAGAACTAACGGTTTTTCATACTATTATATAGAGTGTGAAGGTCACACTTGAAGCTCCACAGTGCTTAGGCAGGGAGGGGGAAGATGAGTTGTTGTCAGGCTCTGTAAACCACTCACAATATAAAAGTGAAATTAAAAACACAAGTAGGCCTAAAGCCGCACTCATCCCAAGCTAAACATCCTTGTTATATTGAACACAGTACAAACATTGCATTTGTGACTCTCCTGCATGAATTGTTAACTATCAAATCTGCACCCACACCTCTAACCCGGAAGTGTGAGAGGGACAAGAACAAATGAGAATTCGAAGTATAGGAGAGTATTTGTAGCTAGGAGGAGCTCTGCTTTACGTGTTATGATGGGAGGGTGATTTTGGGCAATTGGAGGAGGAAGAATGTGACAAGTACACATGTGCCCAGAGATGTATTATCTACTCTGTGTTTAGGTTGGTGTAGCGTAAGATTTTGCACCTGATGTACTATACCAGATTGCAACTTTTCAAGTTTGGTGTGAATATTTGAAGTAAATGTTGTGGATACTTTCCACCACATAATATGGAAATGTCCTCCGATAGGGCCAATTATTATCAAACAACTTGTCCGCAGTGGTGAGAATCACTATTAACGTGACCATGATAGTGGTTCTGATGGGCATCTGGGGAAATAAGATCTGGCTAAAGTATAATAAAATCTTTTATGACCTGGGTCTTGCGGTGGGTGGCACAGCCAGTGATTAATTTGTAAACAAATAGGCACCAGGACCCAAAGTGTTCACGGGAGGCAACTGCAGCCTAAACCAACCATTGCCCCACCAGTGCTGCCAAATACCAAAACCACTGTTGTGTACTGACCATCACTCTCTAACAAATGTGTCAATTATTCAGTATTACCCAAAGCTTTGACGTTTAGTTTTCTAGTTTAGTAGATTTGTTTGCTATTGATGGAGCAGGGGAGACAAAATATTTTTTGTACCGCTTGGAAGTTAATGACCCCATAACGATTAATGATACTAACCGTTTGAAAACGCATGAACTAATCAACAAATGCACCTTTTATTAAACATTACACGTGGGCAACTTGCTGGCATTGCAAAATATAATTTATTTACAAATGTGAAGCAAAATAACATGAGTATTGTGATTTGAGTAGTAAATAGAGTAAATTGCAAGATTTGTGTTGCTTAGTAAAACAGCATTGTGGCAAAGAATGCAGATGGTAAGTAAAATGGCTTTAAATGTCGCTTCTGCTAGGTAATACCTAACACTGGTCTTTAGAATGGCAGGTGGTAAAAAGAAAGGCTTATTTTCCATGTTTAATTTCTGTTGTGTTTGTTCTTATATTAGTTTAGTTCGGGCCTGCTAGGCCGTGCTTCGAAAATGGCCACTGGAAAAGAAGGAGATTGCGTGCGCTGAATAACATGGCCCCCGCGCATGAGCAGAGTGATTGCTCCAGTTACGTGTATGCGGCCTGTGCCCGGAGTGAGAGATATCAAGGCCAGTCTGACCTGCAACAAGGATCATGCCAAGAGTTCAGCATATATGCATGGGAACGGATGAGAGAATCGAGCGACAGAGGATGAACTATTAAGTGACCATCGGAGTTTGTTACAAAATACATTAACAAATTGAATTACCTTTGGACATTGTTGATCATGAGAATTAATGTATGCGTTATTGTCCCCAAACCGGTTCGAACAAGGAGGGCGATGAGGTGACTATCACCACCCCTCCAATGGACCAATTAGCGTGATTTCTGCCCCTAAAGATTGCAATTTTAAGTGTAGCGAGTCAGAGAATAGGGTATAAGAGAGTCTGCTCTTCCGTTGTGCTTAATTCGCTTCTTCTATCCTGATGCTGCGAGAGACTCTGTCATTTTGGACTTCGGACTTTGACTGGGGAAGGAATGAGACCGTTGCGGGAGTTGCCGGGAGGAGATTGCGTCCGAGGAGATTAGCGGGACAGTCAGTCAGTTTTGGGAGTCCCATCCTGTGATCTGCGGTTCATCTTTCTTTCTTCATGAACCATTCTTGTCATCGCCCTATGGCCAAGGGTAATGAGTATTTTCCGTCTCTATTCTCAAAACTTTACTTAAATGCTTACTGATATTTTAAATGTATTTGCCTAATTATGAACTTTACTTATTTGCTCAAAGAATTTAGATAAAATTATATGCTAACTCTAAGTGAGTTTGTGGTTCTTTAAAATAAAATTGTGATTAATAAAATGTTAAAAGTTTTAATTGTGATTGAGCTGGACTTAATCGCCATCAACTGATTCTACTAGTTGGTCCATCGACCGAATAGTGGAGTACCTTGATGTTTAGAACCGACAGGATCCTAAGTTAATGTATATAATGTGTAGGTTATAATTCTGTCATTTTAATAATGTATCCCGTTTGTCCAGCAGCTCATTTTCCTTAGCGTATTGATCCAGAAAATTGAGTGAATGTATGTATGCAGTGTTATGGGCCCCACCGACATAGGTTTTATATGATTACGGTTGAGTAGGTGTTTTTCTGGATTAGTGTCATAAGGAAAAATTTATATTAGCCGTGCTGGATCAGATTTCTTGGTAGCAGAGTTATGGTTTCTATAGATTAGTTTGGTGATTATTGATTATCGATTTTTTTTTTCATGTGTAACACTCTATGTTGAGTTTGTATTACGTTATGTGTAGTCAGAATTTTGAAGCTTCTGGGAAGTAGGAAGTGGACACGTGTGGCAAGAGAAGTTACATGGAATTGTACATTGTCTGATTTCAAATTTGGTGATAACACAAGACTGTGTTATGTTAGGGAAATTTCGCGTATGAATTGCATTTGAGTGAAATAGCAACAGGTTTTCTTGTGAAACTTTGGCCTTAATTCTCAGGAGCAGTGTAGTCTCCACATGTGTTTTATCCCCAGAGAAACGGGTTTACCTCTTGCTTGAGAGAAGGGTAAGGTAGAGAGAAGTGCTACACTTATCGAACGAAACAGTATTCTTGTAAGTGGGAATAAACTATCTCTTTTGTTTAGAGAAACAGGCAATGGTAATGTGTTTTACGTTGTAACTAATCGATTTAGTTGAAAAGAAAAGTTAAGAAAAGTGCCGATAATTTTTGTAAAGGAGGGGTCAGTAGAAGCAGGAGTAGAGCTGACGTAAACAAGAACCGTGCTGGTATTGGCCAGTTGTGGAAGAATGAAGAGTTTCCTGATTGGTGCGTTAGTGTGAGACGTCAGTGGCGGCTGGTGACATTTGAAAGCGGTGAGGCGTAACATTATTGTCGTACTGCACTGCGGCTAGCGAGCGAGCTCGAACAACCTACGGGGGGATTGGGGGGTTCTCCCCCCAAGAAAATTTTGAAAAAAGAGTGGACAAACGGTGCATTTTTAAGCAAATTTGAGGAAGCAGGAAGGTTAATAAAGCAATTAGTGCTGGGCCTAAACTGCCCTCACAGACTTATCTACAAGTTCCTCATCTCAGCACATCTTAGACACTGATAGGTTGGCCACCCAACCTTACTTGCAGATCTCACCTAAGCCTTGTTTGATGGTAAAGCCAAAGAGTGGATCTCCTATCTCACCGATTGATCTTTCTTGGCCTTCTGCTGCTCCTCCACTTGCCACCTGCCCTCCTACCTGTTAGTGAGCCCCATGGTTCTGTCCTGGACCTGTCTTTTTTTTACCCTTTACATGATGGTGATCCCAATGATGTTCTTCTTTCTTCCTCCTCTGCCTGGAACTTAAGGACCCTATTTAATCCTAGACAACAGTTCTTCAGAGCATTCACAGCTACCATGAGTTGATTACAGCTACTTAACAGAAGAAATAACCCCAAGCGCATTACCCGTCCACACTGCTAATGTTCTGATTAACACACTGCATGCTAATAGTAAACTAGATTACTGCAACAATCTAATACTGCGACCCAATATACTGTTTCTCAGCACAAGAACATTTTGAATTTTGCTACATACACACTGTTCAAATTGCACCGCTAATCACCAAGCACTGCACAATAAAAAGAGGGAGGCTGACTCTAATACACAAAGTGCACAGGACATGTTTTCCATCCAACCTCTCCCATCCAGGGCTAACGGCGCCTCTTGGAAACCCCAGGCCCAAATAGATGCACCCTGCATGAACATACAAATATCCTCCCATAAGCAATATGGTGCAAGCAGTACGGGAATTTGTGTATACATGTACCAACAGCTAACTGGTGTCTCGCTGCACATGTGTTCTATGGTGAAGCGCAGCTGTGCTTACTGTTATAATTGTAACCTACATAATGCAAACACCAGTTCAACACGTGCAGCACGGCACGAGTCGAATGTAATTAACTGCACAATTCCATGAGCATTTTTTACAAAAAGTGATAAGTGGAAGCATGGGGATTAATAGATGGCCGGCAAATGAAAAGGAAGTGCTTATTGATTTCCGATCAAATATCATTTCGAGAACGTAAATGGTCATATTTCTCTATAAGGGGGGTGGAAAGGGAAGCAGCTGGAGATACTGAAAAGGGTGCGTTCACAGTGCATTCACATTCAAAGTGATACAAAGAGCAAACACAAGTAAATATCTGTAAAAATCGGCATTTCTTATTAATCAGAGCAGATTCCTTATTGCACACAGGAAGGATGGAAACTTCCTTTCAAGAGTTTCAAACTTTAAATAAAAAAAGTTATAGTAATTCTGAGAAATTAAATATACAACTGAAAAAACACAAGCGACGAGAGGCCAGGAGGAACGTTCTGGGCAGTAACCAGTTCAAGTTTCTCTACAAGGGATTGTGTTTTGGTGCCTCTCCTGCCCCCGAACACTGACTGTCCCCGCAGAAGGAAAGGTTAAATAAGGCAGTACTCGTTGTCCATACAATTGAGACGGTTGCACACTCTAATAACATTGGCACCACCTTCTGCCGCTCTGCACAAAAGAAGCGCAATGGGGCAGCTTTACATTTTCGTCGATGATTCTAGGATTTCCACCCCTTGCCTGTCAAGAACTCGGGTTGCATTTAAGGCGCTGTGAAAGCTCACACAGATGACATTAAACCCAGGCTCAGTTTTCTATCCACCTCTGGTGTGCTGGTGACTTTCTCACAAAACCATAATTAAACGACCTATTAGCACATGACAAAACAATGACCACACACGGCACCGTAGATTAATGGCCACAAACCACCAAACTCAAAGAACAGACACAATGCATACACACACACACACACATTCACATACATGCACATACATACACGCTCAGCCACACACAAGTCACCACTCCGTTAAAAACAGGTGAACTCTAGCAATGACGGGATGCAAAACATATGCCTTCTCTGGGGTAATTCTTCAGTGCATTTGTTTTCAGATGACCTTGTAGCACGTTATGCCCCCCAATAGCCTATTGGGGGGCATAACGTGCTACAAACAGAACACTGTTTGCAACTGCAAAAAGAGAGAATTCCACTCTCGGAATGCCGGCGATTAAGACAACACACCAGCAATGCTCTTTACAGGACCCTCTGCCGAGCCTACCCAGCCAGAAATGCATTTCTCAAGTCTGCGGAACTCCCGGAGGAGTCCTAAAATAGGCTCAAAAACAGCCCAGCTGCGCAAAATGTGCTTCGGTGATAAACAGCATCAAGAACCAGAAAACCGGATGACGTGAAAAGAACACACATTAAGTCTGATCCGCGCAGTGTTAGTCTAAATTATGGCACAGTAGCAAACTCTTTAATTACCAGTAGACCATTTAATCTCGCCTATGTTTAGAGCAACAACAACATATATTTAAAATATAGAGATATTTTGCTGCTCACCCGCCGATTTATAAATGTATTCATGCTTTCAGTTTTTATATAGCGCGAACTCGACCTGAAGGTATAGGAGCGCTTTACATGAGCACCAGTTACTTTACACAGGGTCACTTTGTAGGCACGGGGAGACTGATGACTTGCCCAGAATCACGGGATGTTGAGCCGACCCCGAGACCCAGTTGCAAAGTCGGCAGCTCTGGATCTAACGCCACATCCTCGCCAATACTTAAACTGATACAATCGCTACTGACATATTAATATTATTGACAGTCTAGCGTATATCTGACCAGCATACAACTCGAAATACGGGATCTTTCATGCGAGTCTTTATTTCAAACCTAGCGCCAAGTGTTCTAATGCAGGCTTCTCCGAGCGTCTAGAAGAGAAGGGTTTCCTCCCAATAACCACAAAGGTGTCAATGCACGCATGTGCTTCTTCCCAGGGGTGAAGCAGGGACTTTCAGACTGCACACTTCACCCGTGCACTTCTAAATACGCCCTCCCAAAACTGCACCCATATCCACTCAAATACCTTTAAATCCCGCGTAAGAGTCCCGTTCCATTTAGAGCGCAGACTGGGTTGGTGCTTAAATCCCAGCTGTGCAGCCGGCACCACTGCATGCTGTTGAAATCTACAAGGCAGTAGGGAGTAGTTGCGCACCCTCCTTATGCTGGGTAGGTCACACCGAACATTCTATTCCATCGATTGTGTGCGATGTGACCTGCTCACCAGAAAACACAGATACCGGCTCTTGGGGCGGGGGGGTAAGGACCATGAGGGAAAAATTACAGTCGCGACCAGTAATACTCGCGGGGGTGGGTGGGGGGGGGTCGCGCGTGGGTGGGGGTCAGGGGGGGAGATTAAAATTTAAAAAAAGAACACTTACCTGACCGGGTCGGTCCGCGCCGCCTCACCTCTGCTCCTCGGCCGGGTCCCGCATTGGCGCAATGGCGCCTCTTCTAAACAGGAACAGCACTGGAGTGGCAACCCTTCTAAGCCAATACTGGCGCTGCTCCGGCAGCGCCAGGATTGGCTTAGCAGGGCTGCTCGCCGCCCGCCTGCCCATTAGGAGACCGAGGTTTGAGCCTTTGCTCAACCCTCGCTCTCCTAATGCGCAGACGCCAGCCTGAGCAGACACTAATGCGCATGACTGGGCTGGTCGGAAAAATTCGCTGACCTTCACCAGTCATGCCCACTTGTGCACAGTTGCTGCATTCCCCATGTCTGACAATGCATGTCAGTCAACATGACGGCGGACCGCCCACCCCCTTCAGACTCTGAAGGGGGTGGGCGGTCCGACTTCATGCTGACTGACATGATTGTCAGTTCTCCCTCGGCGTCTCTGAACTTAAGTAAACTGAGAGCTTACTTAAGTTCAGAGACACCGAGGGAGCTGCGGGCGGCTTGTGGGGCAACGCCCAAGAGCCCTAATGGACGCACCGCCACTGTGAGACGTGCTGGAATAGGTTAGTGTGAGAGTGACGTAGAGCTTTCTGATTGGTGCGTTGGTGAGAGACGCGCTGGGATAGGTCAGAATAGCCGAGCGGTAGAAAGAACCGATTGGTGAAGAATTGTGTGAATTAGCTTCGGAAAAACAACAGTGAAATATGGCTTATTACAATGAACGTGATAGAGAGAAACCGTCATGGTTCGCGAAGCTTAAAAATCTTTTTAAGAAAGATAAAAAGGTTGTGACTAGGGAAGGAGAAGTACTTCCTCCGCCGAAAACACCAGCATCTTATATGATGGTGAAATATGGCTATCATACTTGCATTTGGTTGGAAAATTGGGCGAAATATACCAAAGACGATGGAGTATTGGCATTTCGGAAAAAGGCTCGTTTAGCACAGCTGTACTTCGAAATTTGAGCGAAAAGATGATGAGACTTGAACCGAGACCTAGACCGACACAGTTTGAAGCCTTAGGTGAATGGGAAGATGAGATGTATGAAAGGGAAAGACACAGAGGTGCAAAGAATTATAATTTTATTCATGGAAGAGTATGGGGTTTGAGTCATGAAGACAGGATGAGACGATGGCGGTATGCTAACATGACGGATGGTATGTTTCCTGCCAGAACAGTTGAAGAATTAGCAGGGAAAAAGTGTACGGAGAAAAAGAAGCATGCAGTACCAGAGAAATATTGGTATGGAGTTAGTGACACAGAGGATGAGTTGCTGGAGGACATTTTAAATAAAGGACCACCTCCATATCAACAGGAGTCTGTGGTGGTGACACCAAATGCACCGTCAATGGGAACTGTAATAAATCAAAGCCCTGAACAATTTTCTGACATAAATAGTCCATTTAATAGACTAGAAACACCACAGACTGTGAAACATGATAATGGTAATATGGCCGAACTAGCCAGAACCACAAGAGAGTTGACTGAAAAGATAAGAGAACTGACAAAGAATATGGAAGCTGTGACTGTGCCAGTAACTATAGGGCCAGTAATCCCAGTTTTTGAAAATCAAAAGATAGACACACATTCCTTAATAATTCCATTAAATTCTAGTATGCAAAAAGTAAAAGAAGGGATAATTCCAGAAAATAGAGAGACAAAAGTTTCTGTTGGTCCATTTAGGTCAAGTCCACCTGTAAATTTGACAATTAATGAGAGTCCGATAAATAGGATTCCTATAGGAGCCGAGTCAGCAACTGAAACCCGGAGAAAAGTGTAAACAGGGTAGAATTAACTAAAACCCCTGTGGGTCCGACTGCAGAGGAATTAAATGATTGGGTGAGGAGCTTGCAGAAAAAAGATGCCGAACCACAACCTTTGGATGTGGTCAGATTAAAGATAGATATGGAGGAATTGATTCTAGGGACTATTGGTACAGATCGATTGAAGTCCTATCAAGATGATGAATTAATGTTTATGTGTAAAAGCATCACTTGGAGAGCTAGGAACTTGCATGAAAAATTGGAAGAAACAGCGAACCAACTAGGAGTAGATTTTGCAAAAATTAGGGGATTGCAGAAACCGTACAGGGTAGATTTTAGTGAAAAGGACATAGAAAATCTGAACACTTCAGGACGACTAACACAGATAAAAGAACTAATTGTTTTACTGAGAAAATGGGGAGATATAGACAAGTGGAGAAGTAGGTGGATAAGGAGAAAAGAGGGAACAACTGATAAAGCATCATTGGCTTTTCCAGTAAAAGAAAAAGAACCAACGGTAGTAGAATGTCCAATGAGAGAAATTCCAGGAGGAGGTTATGTACACGTCCCATGGTCCAGACAAGATATATTGTCATTTACAAATGATTTTCCAATATTGAGAGAAAAGCCTGTAGAATGGTATAGACAGGTAGAAAGGTTTGTAAAGGTTTCAAAAGTATTGTGGGAAGATCTGGATGGATTGTTTGAGATTGTTGTTCCTGCGGATTTATGGACAGAGTGTAAAATTACAATTGACTGGCAGAAGGAAGAATATCCTAGAGATGCAAAAACAGGAGCCCCAAGTTCAGAAGTAATGAAAAATATGAACAGGCAATTACATTCCTGAAAAATAAGATCCCATCAAAAGAAACGGACTGGGTAAAGATTGATAGAACAACTCAGGAGAATAAGGAATCTGTACATGCTTATTATGAAAGGTTGCTCTTGGTTTTTTAAACAGTATAGTGGATACGAGAATTTGAGTGAAAAAGAGATGAGTCATTTTGTGTATCGATTTGTGTATGGTTTGAAACCTGAGATAAGTGAAATGATTAAGCAGCATATGTTATGTTGGCAGACTAGCACAGTAGATGAGGTACTACGGTATGAAAAATATTGCAGTGATGATATTGAGTCCAGACAGCGTAAACTCAAGGAAAAGGCAATGTGGGCACAAGTAAAGGTTGCAGAACAGCAAGAAGCTCAGATGAATATTCAGTCTAGTGGCGCAGGGCAGACCAATTTCAGACCGAATATTGGTAAGGAAAAAGGTCAGATGAGTATAGAAGAAGCCAAAAAGAAATGGCCATATCATAATTGCAGAAAATTAGGGCACTGGAGAAATGAGTGTAAATTACCTCCGAGAGTTAATACCGAGAATCAACCATTAAATCCACAGGTGCAGAATGAGGTGAGTTACCAGCAGCCGCAACAGCCGCAGGTAGTTACTCAACAGTGTCAGGTGCCGCAACCACCTCTTCCAAAGAGTGTAAATCCTCAAAGATACAGTACAGAGGCAGGATTCTACGGAGGAGAGCAGGTAACAAAATTGCTGCGCGCAGCTGCTGTTTCACAATATTGGTTACAGCAAGATGAAGATGAATCGGATGAAAGCATATGACGGTGCCTAGGAGAGGAAGAGGAGTGCGTGCTTGGCGCAACTCTAGAGATAGATCAGTCAGGTCCATTTGTGGATGGAAAAGTGAATGGTGTAAATGTTACATTCCTTGTGGACACTGGCGCTACCCGTTCTACTGTTAGATCAGTGGAAATTCCAAACCTTCCTCTCTCAGGAGAATACATCCAAGTTGTAGGTGTTTCAAACAGGCAAATTAAAACCCCTCTTACAAAACCAGTAGAGGTGGAAATTGGTCCATTCAAAGATATGCACCGCTTTGTGGTGTGTGATTGTAGTCCTGTAAATTTATTAGGACGCGATCTGCTTTGCAAAATGAATTGTACCACCTACTGTACTCCAGATGGTATTGCTTTCCAGACACCAGATGATGATGTTCTGTATAAAATGACAATGGCAGAACTAGAACCTGAAATGTATGATATGTTTCCTGTGTTTGATGCAGAGAAAATCCATACTGAATTGAAAGGAACAGTCAGGTCTGATGTATGGGATTTCACAGGTGAAGATTTTGGACTAATGAGAGAAGTTGATTCTATAAAAATTACTGTAAAAGAAGGAACGAATTACCCAAACCCCCCGCAGTACAAACTGACGCCAGAAATTATTGAAGGAATAACACCTGTAATTAATAAGATGATTGAACAAGGAATTTTGAGAGAAATAATGAGCAGTCCATGTAATTCTCCTATAAGGGGATTGAAAAAGCCAAATGGAACATATAGAATAGTACAGGATTTGAGAAAAGTGAACAAAATTGTTATTCCTTGCTGCCCAATTGTGCCAAACCCTGCTGTAATACTGTATCAAATCCCTCATGATGCAGAATGGTACACAGTTATTGATTTGTGCCATGCATTTTTCTCTATTCCATTGCACCCTGACAGCCAGCCATTATTTGCGTTTCGGTTTGGAGAACGTATTTTGGCATGGTGTCGAATTTCTCAAGGGTATACTGAAAGTCCTTCTATTTTTAATCAAATTCTGAAGAAATCCTTAGAAAATTTGAAAATGCCTGAAAAATCTGTGATGGTCCAATATATCGATGACCTATTGGTGGCATCAAAGACCAGAGAAGCATGTGTTATGGACACAATTGCTTTACTGAATCATTTGGCAGAAGGAGGACACAAGGTGTCCCCATCAAAATTGCAATTCTGTCAACAGGAAGTACAGTACTTAGGTCATAAGATTGAGAAAGGGATAAGAAAAGTGACAACAGAAAGAATAAGGATTATTAAAGGAATGAGAGACCCAATGACACAAAGAGAGGTGAGAATGTTCCTTGGAGTGGTTGGTTATTGCCGACAGTGGATAAGTGGATTTTCATTGATTGCAAAACCTTTACAGCGATTGACAAAGAGTGATGTCAAAGATCCGATTGCGTTGGATGAGGAAGAAATGAAGGCTTTCGAGCAACTGAGGACAAGTTTGTGTGAAGCACCAGCATTGGGAATGCCTGATTATGAGAAAGAATTTGAGCTGTATTGTATTGAGAGAGACGGATGTGCACTTTCAGTATTAGTGCAGAGGCATGGAAGAATGAGACGACCAATAGCTTATTTTTCAGCTGTTTTAGATCCGGTAGCAAAAGCGTTGCCTGGATGTCTGAAAGCAGTAGCTGCTACTTGTGTGAGTCTGGAACAGAGTGAAGGCATTGTGATGGGATATCCTTTGAGAGTATATGTCCCACATTCAGTTGAAATCCTTCTGACCAGAAGAAAAACACAATTCATGACACACAGTCGGCTGACTAGGTATGAAAAAGTGATCTTGGGTGCAGACAATGTAACCATTGTAAGATGCACGAGTGTGAATCCTTCCACCTTACTGCCAGATGCAGTAAATGCAGAGGTCAAAGATGAGATTGATAATAACTGTTTGGATGTGCTTGAGTTTTGTACAAAGCCCCGTCCTGACATCAGAGATGAACCTCTAAAAGAGTCAGATTATGTGATGTTTGTGGATGGATCATGCCTGAGGACAAATGAAGGAGTTTTAAGTGCTGCGTATGCTGTATGTACGGTGGCAACCATAATGGAAGCATCTTGTTTGAGAGGAATACGTTCAGCCCAAGTTGCTGAGCTGATTGCTCTGATTCGAGCTTGCAAACTGGGAAGGAATTTCCGAATTACTGTGATCACGGATAGCCAGTATGGCTTCGGAGTGGTCCATGACTTCGGACAAATCTGGTCCCAGAGGGGATTCCTGACTTCCTCAGGGTCTCCTATTAGGAATGGTGAGTTTGTGAAGAAGTTGCTTGAGGCGATACAGCTGCCTAAACAGATTGCGGTGGTAAAATGCACTGCTCACAAAAATGGAACTGATTACATTGCAGTAGGTAACAATTTTGCTGATGAATTAGCTCAATATTGTGCCAGAAATATGACCTCAATAAATCGGAGAAGGGAAAAAGAAATTGTTTCATGTCCCTTGCTGTTTACTAACCCAGTTGAAACATGGGAAGAGGTGAAACAATTGCAGGAAGAGGCAAGTGATGAGGAAAAAGACGTTTGGATAAAATTAGGTTGCAGACGGAGAGAGGAAGATGAAGTCTGGGTTTACAGGGAGGAAAGACCAGTTATGCCTGATAGCATGATCTCTAACATGGCACGGATGTACCATGGACAGGCACACATAGGTAGAGATGCCATGATCAGACTTTTCAAACAGACCTGGTACAACCCAAAGTTTAGGGCTATAGCTGAAAGCCTTTGCCAAAGATGCCTTATATGCCAACAGATAAATCCTGGAAGGAAGACAGTAGTGAGTTTGGGAACAATAGGACGTGAAGGAGGTCCTTTTACCAGAATGCAATTGGATTTTATTGAAATGCCCCCGATTAACAGATTGAGGTATGTCCTGGTGGTCGTCTGTTTGTTTTCTCGTTGGGTGGAGGCCTATCCGACAAGAAGGAATGATGGAGTTACTGTAGCTAAGCTCCTACTGAGAGAATTCATTCCTAGATATGGCTTTCCAGTAACGATAGAAACAGATAGGGAACGCATTTCCAGAATGAAATTATCCAACTAATATGTGGAGCACTAGACATTCAACAAAAGCTGCATTGTGCCTACAGACCAGAGGCTTCTGGAGTGGTAGAGCAAGTAAATGGCACAATAAAGAATAGGTTAGGGAAAATGTGTCAAGCCACAGGACTCAAATGGCCAGATGCCTTACCCCTGGTGTTGATGAGCATAAGAAGCATACCTGACAGAAAAACAGGTCTGAGTCCTCATGAAATAATAATGGGACAAGCAATGAGACAAGCATACGTACCTGTCAACAAACTGCTGACTATAACTGATGATCTCATACTGGACTATTGCAAAGGATTGGCTGATGTGGTGCATTCTGTGTTTCATCAGGTTGGGCCGGATGCGACCACTCTTGAGAGAAAACCAGCTCATGATCTGAGTCCGGGAGACTGGATCCGCATAAAAGTTCACAGAAGAAGAAATTGCTTGGTTCCACGCTGGGACAAGCCACGTCAAGTGATTCTGGTGACAACAACTGCAGTAAAGTGTGCAGGTGTGAAAAATTGGATTCATGCCAGCCAAACTATCAGAGTTTCAGATCCTGAAGTTCGACCTGTAAGTCGACATCTGGAAATATCAGGTACCAGTTCGGCATCTGAAGCAGAAACTGAAACAATCAGAGTTCCAGATCCTGAAGATCGACCTGTAAGTCGACATCTGGAAATATCAGATACCAGTTCGGCATCTGAAGCAGACCAACCTGAATCCAGTGAAAGACAAACAGAAGAATCCGAAAAACAAAGAACTGATATTGAAACAGGGGAAACTGAACCAATAGACAGTGACGGTGAACAGCCAAGTACAAGCTTTGGGGAAATTCCTCCAGAAATTATAGAAATAACTCAAGAAAATTCAGATTCAGACAGAGAGATTGAGGAAGTTGCGGAAGAAACACAAGGAGAATTAGACTCAGAATTACAAGTAGAAGAAACCCAAGGAGATTTGAATTCAGACAAAGAGACAGAGATCATAAAGTTCAAAGTTAAAGAAAGTGAAGTGAGATCTGAGACAGAATCTGAAGAAAGTGAAGAAGAAATAAGACAATGAATAGGACCAAGAAAGAGAACTTGGAGAGCGGAACGAGGAGAAAAGGAAAACGAACTGAAAAGACCAAGAAAAGGAGACAATTGGCCCAACGAAATTAAAAGACTGAGATATAAGCTAATAAATTTGAACAAAGACAATGCAGAACAGGTAAATGAAATAACAAGTCAGAAAAGACAAAGAAAAACAAATAAAAGACAATTGCAGAGACGCAAAAGAGTGAAAAGTCCTAACCTGAAATACAAGTCACCTGAATGGGTATACATAGCACTAGACACACAAACTGATAAAGTCAAAGAAAACATTTCTGAAAGACCAAAAAAGTGTGCCAAAAGCAATTGGTTCCAGTCAACACTTAAAGAAAGGGTAAAACGGCAAAAAAATAATTCTGAGGTGTGGAAACACATTTTCTGTACATATATTTAGATTATATTTCAACATGGTAGACACTGAGAATAGAAGATCTAGATGTGAGTTTTTCCTTAGATGGTATAAAATGTGTTTCTATTGTACAGGTTTACTAATGCTTATTTGGTTCATTTTAGCAATAATAATTCCACTTAGATTAGTTGGAGAAAATACATCTGCAATCATGAATGACACGAATAGTGACAAGAACTCTAACATAAAGAACACTGCAACACTGATAGATAGTACTGAATTTCATAGGGATAAGTCAATAACTGATTTCTCCAAGAATGTCTTCACAAAACTCTTGTATGAATATGTAGAGACAATGGATGTTAGAGATTGTTATGTATGTATGCAGTTACCTGCGTCTGTAACAGAAGGTGTGACATATCATCACCTTCCTTTGACATATGGAATAACCTGTAGTGTTTTAGCTAGCTTATTTTACAAAACAGGTAAATTAGAGTATTACTACACTGACACAGACGCTGTTTTTGCTAAAGTTCCTGTAGTCCCTGAACTAAATAAGGTGAAACTTGCAAAGATTTTTGGAGAATTTTTCTTAGAAACGAAAGAATTAACATTAGATTATGCATTTAGACATAACCTTACTTGTAGGTTAAGAAAGGAAGAAAAGGGTTTTTTAGACATGGTAGAAGACAGAAGGGTTAAGTTTCTAAGAAAAGCAACGGGAGAAAAGACAAAAACCCCACCTTGGGCGTTTGAAGAGGGAAGTTATGGCAAGAGCGAAACGAATGCAGCCATGGTTTTAGATTGGCCCCAACATGGAAAATTGTGTATTAGTAGAGATAACACTATGTATGATAACTATTTCGTGGGTTCTAGTGATTGCTGAGATACATACAAAATTATAGGGGGATGGGGATTCAAAGGAGGAAAAGATCCAGTATTCCCAGGATTCTATTATATTTGCGGAAACCGAGCCTATTATAGGTTACCGGACCATTGGTATGGAACATGTTATCTAGGCCTGGTCTTTCCAAAGATTTTTCACGTGGAGAGAGGAACTAAAGGAATTCACGAGATAGGTAAACCATTAACCCGTAGGAGAAGGGAAAGCTTCTCAGAGATAATAGGTGACATTTTTGGAGCATTGATACCGGCAGTGGGTGTATCTTTGAATGCATACAAAATTCGGAAATTGGCTACAGTAGTAGATCGTTTATCAACGAATACTGCTGGAGGGTTCTTGATGATAAATACTGAAATGGTTGCCATGAGAGCTATGGTAATGCAAAATCAACTTGCCCTTGACATTCTTTTGGCAAAAGATCGTGGAGTCTGTGGAATGCTGAAGGTACAACATTGTTGCACTTACATTCCAGACAAAAGTCAGAATATACAGAAGTATATAAAGAACATTAATGATTTGCATAAAGAAATTGCCCCACTGGAGGTTGAAGGTGCTTGGGAGAAACTTGGTGAGGGTTTTTCCTCAATAAAGAAATGGTTCACCGAAATAGGTAGTTATCTAATTGGGAAAATACTAATTCCAGTGACCTTAGTAGTAGTGATAATATTAATATTGAGATTAGCACATGTGTGTATTAGAAAAAGAAAAAGACAAAATAAAGCAAAAAGAGAAAATGAGAAAAATAAGGAAAGAGAAACAAGAGAACGGGAGATGGGAGAGATCGAATTGGAAGAGTTTAAAGAAAACATGTACAAAAGGTCTAAAAGACAAGATGAAAAGAACACAATTGTCTTAAATAACAAATGCAAGTGGACAAGAAACATTTTTCTGATAAATTTTGTAGGATAGGTTTTAGTGGTGATGTTGAAAACCACCAAAGGGGGGAATTGATGGAGCAGGGGAAACAAAATATTTTTTTGTACCCCTTGGAAGTTAATGACCCCATAACGATTAATGATACTAACCATTTGAAAACGCATAAACTAAACAACAAATGCACCTTTTATTAAACATTACACGTGGGCAACTTGCTGGCATTGCAAAATCTAATTTATTTACAAATGTGAAGCAAAATAACATGAGTATTGTGATTTGAGTAGTAAATAGAGTAAATTGCATGATTTGTGTTGCGTAGTAAAACTGCATCGTGGCAAAGAATGCAGATGGTAAGTAAAATGGCTTTAAATGTCGCTTCTGCTAGGTAATACCTAACACAGGTCTTTAGAATGGCAGGTGGCAAACAGAAAGGCTTATTTTCCATGTTTAATTTCTGTTGTGTTTGTTCTTATATTAGTTTCGTTCGGGCCTGCTAGGCCGTGCTTCGAAAATGGCCGCTGGTAAAGGACGAGATTGCGTGCGCTGAATAAAATGGCCGAGCGCATGAGCAGAGGGAATGCTCCAGTCACGTGTATGCGGCCTGTGCCCGGAGTGAGAGATGTCAAGGCCAGTCTGACCTGCAACAAGGATCGTGCCAAGAGTTCAGCATATATGCATGGGAACGGATGAGAGAATCGAGCGACAGAGGATAAACTAATATGTGACCATCGGAGTTTGTTACAAAATACATTAACAAATTGAATTACCTTTGGACATTGTTGATCATGAGAATTAATGTATGCGTTATTGTCCCCAAACCGGTTCGAACAAGGATGGCGATGAGGTGACCATCACCACCCCTCCAATGGACCAATTAGTGTGATTTCTGCCCCTAAAGATTGCAACTTTAAGTGTAGCGAGTTGGAGAATAGGGTATAAGAGAATCTGCTCTTACGTTGTGCTTTATTTGCTTCTTCTATCCTGATGCTGCGAGAGACTCTGTCATTTTGGACTTCGGACTTTGACTGGGGAAGGAACGAGACCGTTGCGGGAGTTGCCCGGGAGGAGATTGCGTCTGAGGAGGTTAGCAGGACAGTCAGTCAGTTCTGGGAGTCCCATCCTGTGATCTGCGGTTCATCTTTCTTTCCTGGTGAACCATTCTTGTCATCGCCCTATGGCCAAGGGTAATGAGTATTTTCCGTCTCTATTCTCAAAACTTTACTTAAATGCTTACTGATATTTTAAATGTATTTGCCTAATTATGAACTTTACTTATTTGCTCAAAGAATTTAGATAAAATTATATGCTAACTCTAAATGAGTCTGTGGTTCTTTAAAATAAAATTGTGATTAATAAAATGTTAAAAGTTTTAATTGTGATTGAGCTGGACTTAATCGCCATCAACTGATTCTACTAGTTGGTCCATCGACCGAATAGTGGAGTACCTTGATGTTTAGAACCGACAGGATCCTAAGTTAATGTATATAATGTGTAGGTTATAATTCTGTCATTTTAATAAGGTATCCCGTTTGTCCAGCAGCTCATTTTCCTTAGCGTATTGATCCAGAAAATTGAGTGAATGTATGTATGCCGTGTTATGGGCCCCACCGACATAGGTTTTATATGATTAAGGTTGAGTAGGTGTTTTTCTGGATTAGTGTCATAAGGAAAAATGTATATTAGCCGCGCTGGATCACTATTTACTGAACTTTGTTCCAAGGGGCCTTTAAAGTTCCTCTCTATCCATTGTTAGACCTGTCAGCCTTAGGGTGGTCTTCCTCCAAACCTTTTGCCTTACTCCTCCTGTCTTTGCTGAATTCGTTTTTGTTGGCCGTAGGATTCTGCTCACTTTACCACTGCTAACCAGTGCTAAAGTGCCTGTGCTCTTTCCTTTAACATGGTGAAATTGGCTTACACCCATTTGGCACATTTAATTTTTGTGTAATGTCCCTAGTAAAGCTGGACTACCTGTACCCAGGTCCTGTAAATTAAATGCTACTGGTGGGACTGCAGCACTCATTGCACCACCTACTTAAATAGCCTTTTAAACATGTCTCAGGCCTGCTATTGCTGCCTCTATGTGCAGTTTTAAACTGCCATTTTGACCTAACAAAACAATCCATTTGCCAGGCCTAACCCTTCCTTTTTTAATACCTACAAGCCACCTCTATTGTAGGTCCTATACAGCCCGTAGGCCTGGGTGCAGTGTATTTAAAAAGTCGGGCATGTACTTTTAACTTCTACATGTCATAGTAGTAAAAAACTCTTAAATTAATTTTTCACTACTGCAAGGCCTACCTCTCCCAGAGGATAACATTAGGCTACCTTATTACATTTAATAAGTGATAGCTTCCAATTGGAAACAGGTAGGAATATCGAGTTTGGTGTTCAAAGAATTGTAACTTAAAACCCTCTTTGATGGTAAAGTTGTATTTTAAGTCAAATTTCTGAATATGCTACCTTTAGAAAGTTGGCATTTTTTGTCCCAACTATTTGATGTCTGCAGCCTGTATCCTGGGTCACATGACTAGGTATATCTGGCAGTTGGTCTTTGTGTATTACTCCCAGACAGTGAGAGAAAAGGGGAATTGGTGTTGTCTGGATGGGTCATCTCTGTAAGGATGATGGGAAGGAGCTGTCAGCTACCACACTTGCACATCACAACGTCTCTGCCTCACCACACTCACAAAGTACTTCACACTAGTCTTCTGTGCCCCCAGACAAGCTGGGGCCAGGGCAGGGAGGAAGTAAATTCCAGACATCTCTGTAGGGGAAGTACTCCAGAAGGTTCTCCCACTTCACAGTGGGCACCAAGTATAAATATTGGACTCTCAGACCCAACTCTTCAGTACCCTTCTGGACCTGTGGGTCGCTCAGAAGAAGTACTGCTGTGCTGCTATGCCCAAAGAAGGACTGCCCTGCAGTCCAGCTACTCTACTCTTCTGCTGCCCTGCTGTCTGAGTGAGCAGGACTGGACCTGTATCTTGAACCCAGAGTCACCAGAGTGACTCCAAGGGCTAATTGTCTGGCCTCCTTATCAGAGCCTCACAGATAGAAAAAGCTCCAACCATCTTGAGCCCTGCACCTGGACTCTGCCTGCTACGTGTCCTAATCCCCCCCCCCCAAATGGTGCCCTCCAGTTCTGGACCCCTGGAGGTTTGGGCTAAAGGTGCTTTGCCAGCTCAGCTGTGGTCTCTACCAGAACTCATGCAGCACAACGAAAAACCCGATGCAGCTCTTCATAGCACTTCATGGAAACCGCAGAGGCCGCTCTTTCTCGCATGCCAAGGCATCCCCTACACCTCCGAATCTCAACCTCACTCCAGCTTTTCAGGAGGTAACTCAAGACCTGGCTGTTTGACTGAACATCCCACCAGCAAGCAGTCTAAATGTCCACAGCACCTCGAGACCCTCACGTGTGAGTTGCTGTGCTTTATAAATGTTTTATTGATTGATTGATTTGAGCGCTGTATAAATCCTAGGCCTGGGTGTAGGACTTGGCCTTTTTGGCTAAAGTTCCCTAAAACGTTTTGCTTTCCCCCTAGACCGTTTTCCTGACATAGAGTGCCACTTTAGATGCTTTGGGCACTTTGCCACTGCTGATCAGTGTCAAAGTACAGTAGTTCCCTGTGTAAAGTGTAATGGTAATTGGTTGGCCATGATTGGGATGTTTGCCTTACTAGTAAAGTCCCTAGTGATGTGCACTGTGTGTGCCAGGGCTAGTAATGCAAGGGCACGCGGAGAAGGGAACTCAGGCCCACAGTGTAGGGCCTGCGCTCAGTTTGCTAAGTTAGCATGTGTCCTGACAAGTACAGCTACTTGTCAGGCCTTACTTTCCCTTTTACATGCACCGTGGGCACCCCTGTGGTAGGTCCCAGGTAACCCCTGGGCAGGGTGCCGTGTAAGTAAAAGACAGGACATATACTGAGGTGTGTGTTATGTCCTGACAGTGAAAAACACTCCATTTCGTTTTTCACTGGTGAAAGGCCATTCTGCTCATAGGACAGAATGGGGGAGGCTGGGTATTGTGTTTGTTAGCCTAGTTTCCCATGAGTTTAGAATGGAGAAGTGAAGTTTGGTATGTATGAACTCACAGCGTCATAACCCATCTTTCTATGAAAGTGGATTTGTCACTGTGTGTTCAGAAGCCGCTCTTTTAGAAAGTGGCTGAGTTTTGTGCTTTAAGCTTTTCTGTGTGTCTCTGTTGAATGTGGATTGACTGTCTGGATCTGAGAGGGGCTGGGGTGAGATGGCACCAGGCTGACCTGCAGCTGGAGAGTATGGGAGGAGAAGCCCCGGGAGGTGAAGAGGGCTGGGTTGCTGCTATAAAACAATTGACCCATCTCCTGCTGAGTGATTAAGGATCCAGACCCCCAGTATCAAAGGGAGAAAGGTGACACTGGGAGGGAGATACCCAGAACTGATTTAGGCAGGGGTCAGGGACCCCTGAGCACAACGAACTTCAAAGACATCTAGGGGTATATCTATGAGAGCTGAAACCCCTGAATGTTGGAATGAAACAGAAATGGATTGAGACTGAAAAGGCTTGGACCCATTCTGTGGTCAAGAGGAACCTCTGCTAAAGAAGGAGCAACTGAAGAGACTGCTGGGGGAGACCAATCCTTGCTTCGTGATCTGGGGCTGGTCTGCAGTTTGCTGTTCTAACTAAGGGAGAGGCTGTTGGGACTGTTCTTGGAGGTGCTGGGTCCCCCTGCTTGAAGAAGACTGTGCTTTGTGCTGTGTCTTGTAACCCCAAGGGCCCGAGGTGAGCTGGCTCCCTGTTTGGAAACACAGGAACATAAAAGTTTCCGGAGACGTTTCAAGCAGCGCGGTGGGCGCGTGTTGTGGCAGCTTGAGACCCTCAGAAGGTGTGCCCTGTGATCTTGGACACACGAAGGAGAAGCGAGGCTCGGACATGGTGAGCGTGTCGTGGTGCACATGAGGCGTCGGTGAGGGGCGCCTGGTGAAGTGTGCAACAGAGGTGAAGCGAGACTCGGACGCGCTGGGTGCGTGTCATGGTGCACAGGAGGCGTTGGTGAAGAGCGCCTGGTGAACGTGTGCATCGACGGAGGAGTGAGTCTCGGACGCGAGGGTGGGTGTCGTGGTGCACAGGAGGCGTCGGTGAGGGGCACCTGGTGAAGTGTGCACCGGAGGAGAAGCGAGACTCGGAAGCGCAGGGTGCGTGTCGGGGTGCACCGCAGGTGCTGGTGAAGAGGGCCTGGTGAGCGGGTGCATCGGAGGTGAAGAGAGTCTCGGACGCGCGGGGTGCGTGTAGGGGTGCACCGAGGCCTTGGTGAAGAGTGCCTGGTGATCGAGTGCACCGGAGGAGAAGCGAGGCTCGGACACGGTGAGCGTGTCGAGGTGCGGCGGAGGCGTTGGTGAGGAGCGCCTGGATATCGGGGCACCGGAATTGGAGTAAGTCTCAGTGAAGCAGTGTGCGTGCTTTGGTGCAACCTGGGACTGTGGAGGTGATCGGCTGATCATCGAGTGCACCGGAAGAAAGTGAGTCTCTGCAGCGTGGTGTGCGTGTCTTGGTGCGAACTGAGACCGCAGAAAGGAGTGCTGATTGAACGTGCACTCGGAGTCGACGTGAAGTCCCATCAGCGTTGTGTGTGTGGCTTCGTGCCAGAAGAGACCCGGAGGGTGCGGTGGTGAACGTGCACCCGGATTAACGTAATCTCAGGGGCGTGGAGTACGTGTGCCCTGTGGCCGCCTGAGACCTTCCTAACAGTCGCGGCCCGGACCGGCAGCCCCGGAGGAGCTGAGCTGCTAGGCCGAGCCGCTGAGGCCCATTGAGAAAGTTCTGCACGAAAGGCCTAGTTCATTGAAGGAGGAGTGGAGAGTGGGGTCGCGCCCCCCAGGTAACGTGGATCACTGCCTGGGCGGGGTGCGGGCTCGGAGGGACACTCTCTCTGCCTCTCAGTCCTTCTGACAACGTGAGCCTTTGCTTCAGCTCAGATTGGGGCCCGTACTGACCAAGGAGTAGTGGTACTGGGGCCCGAGTGGGAAGCTGTACTGTTTTTCATCGTGAATACGTGTGGGGGGCAACTGTTATCGAAGAGGCTGACTGTCGTAATACACATTGCCAATATTGCTGCTAACGAACTGCCGGACTGTCTTATGACGCCTGACATTATTTCTGCCTAACGAAGTACACGATTGTAGCGCTACGCATTGCATTATTCCTACCTTGCAAAGTACAGGATTGTAGCGGCCCACATTGCATTATTTCGTCATTGCAACGTACATGATTGTAGCTACGCATTGCATTATTCCTTAATTGCAAAGTACATGATTGTGGCGGCGCGCATTGCATTGTTTCTTCATTGCAAAGTACGTGATTGGGGTGTGACGCATTGCATTATTCCTTCATTGCGCAGTACATGATTGTAGCGGTACGCATTGCATAATTTCTCCTATTGCAGGTACCGGAGTGTATCATTACGCATTGTATTATTTCTCCTGTGCCCAGCACAGTATTGTATCGTTAAGCAGAGCACTATTGTTTGTCCATTGCAACGTGTGTGATTCTAGCATTACGACCAGGATAACGTTTGGAAAGCGGTGGTTGGGATTTGAACCTACCAGCCAGCCGGAACGAATATTACCCTTTATTATATGTTGGCTTTTGTAACGTGTGGTCTGAACGTATATCTTTCTATATAAAGTTTATACTCATTTTTATCAAACTCGTGTGGAGTCCATTTGTGGTGTCACCATGGGGTTGCTGTGGGTGTGGTTGCACATACTGTACACTCGTGCCTTGGAGATAGGCCTGGCTGCTCATGCCAAGCTACTAAGGGGGTGAGCAGGGCTATCTCAAATGGTGTCCTTACTTGGCCTAACGTTGAGTGGGGAGTCCCGGGTCGCGCATTTGTGACAGTGACGCGTGACGGGGACTTCGGCTTCCAACACTGGGCATAATTTGAATTATGCCAGAGTAATCTGAGTAATTTCAGGAATTATGCATTACTATTGTGATGCGGAATTACTGAAATTACACAATTACGTCAGGTTGAGTAATTACGAGAAATTTGGAGCGAAAAATCCTACCGCTGGGCAAAGGAACAACAAACATAGAGAGAGCAAGTAGCTGCTGGGTACTGCTGTTCATTTCCTGTAGCATTTAGTGTTATTTTCTTACTGCAAAATGCATCCTTGGGCTCATTTTGGATATGAGAGGGCATTTTGAAAATAGAACTAAACGCTGTACTATGCTTCTCACACAATTGCGCATAATTACGAATAATTTTGTGGTATTTACGATAACGTACGCCAGTTATGCCCACGCCTAATACATACTCAGCACCTTGCCTCTAAGTTAAGCCTGACTGATTTGTCCCAAGCTACCAGCGGGTTAAGCAGAAGTTCAATTAGTGACTTTATTGGTTCTCGCTTAGAGGGATTCTGATTAGTCTTTGTAGTGGGTTCTCCCCCACTTCAACAAAGAATCCAATTTCTTACACTGAGTATTGGTCAGTTCCCCGAAGCCTGTGTTGGCAGCTTACTTTTCAAAATGCCAGAGGAACTCGGTGCTTCCCCATGACCAAACGACACTAAACTGTCCTTTGGACAAAAAAAATAACAACAGTTTTTAAAATGTCAGTCTTTACCAAATTATGTAAAGAAAGATCTTCCAGTTGCTTCACATAAGACATTAAATTTACCAGGGAATTGGTGGCATCTAGTTGGACTAGTGCGACACTGCATGTGCAGAAGCACCAAAGAAAGAGATCATGAAAACTACAGACAATGCTAAATCACACAGCCAGATTGTCTTAACATAAGCAAATTGACTATCATTACACTGTTGCTTAAGACCCTTTACTCACTTGTGTTCGACAAAGAATAAAGTTTAAAGTTTTCAAAGCACATGAGGACAAGGGCCCAAAATATCTGCAAGATCATTTCCTGAACTATACACCCAGGCAAACCTTGAGGTCCAGCAGAGCAAATGTGAACACCAAGGTCAGATTCAATAGCAAATCTCATTGAGGTAAATTTCTCAGTGTATTTCGGGCTCAGCTTTGAAACTGCACCCAGACCATAGCAAACAACCAATTCAGGCATCCTTTAAAAAACAAGCTTGATGGAAGAGGCTTTTCTTTATATACCAATAACACTGTGACTACCTACCCCCCCAAAAGGAGACATGGTCTGATTGGATGTACTTCAAGCATCACAAGTCCATACTTACAGATTCTCTTACACTGCATCACATGCACCAAAGCACTTAAGGCCAAATGTACAACCATGTCATTTTGTGAGTCGCAAATTGCGCTCAATTGCGAGTCGCAATTTACGACTCGCAAAATGACATGTACAATAGTGTCAGAGACACTGTTTGCGATTCTCAATGGGGTCGCAAATTGCACGCCTCATCAATATTATTGAGGCACTCGCAGTTTGCGACCCCATTGAGAATGGCTGGCCCTCCCAGGTATGGTGGCCTGCTGGCCTCAGCAGACCTCCATGTCTGGGACTGCTTTTAGATAAAGCAGTTATTTTTTAAATGCAGCCCGTTTTCCTTAAAGAACAAGCATTTGCAATGCAATAGGTCTCGCATTTACGCCAGTTTGAGCTATTGGCATTGTAAATGACAATGCCTTTAATTTTGTTTTAGTTTTTGAAAACATAAATAAAACGCAGTGTCATTTACAATGCCGATAGCTTAAACTTGCGTAAATGCGAGACCTATTGCATTGCAAATGCTTGTTTTTTGTTTGGAAGAAGGAGAAGTTTGGAAAGTTCGCTTCGGCACACAAGCGAACCTGATTGGTCGTGACATGCTGTTTTTCCTATTCTACTGCTGTTCTGTTACCGCTGTATGCAACTCATTGTGTAAAGCCCCAAATTGTTCCTGTTCAAATTCCTCTGGTTATTTTATCCTGATTTGCAGATCTTCTCAGCAAACATTATCCACACCACATTCAGCAGCCAGATGGGTTTCATTGAGTGATTTCCATATTTGCTTTAATGAAATCCTGACATGCTTGAAAAGCACCTTCTAAAACAGAATTGATGCAAAAACGACATTACTAATCATGTGTTCATACATTCCTTTTGTGAAGATAATGCTCTCTATATGGCATACAGGCATGTTTCCGTACACTGACTGCGTGTGTATCTGGTATCCTGACTTTTATTTTGGCCCAGCATCATTCTAATCTAAGCATGTGCACAGATTTAGGCCTGTCCCGAACTGTGATTTCCCAGTACTTTCCCGTGACCGGTATGGACGAAGGAAGCATGCCCTCAAAATGGACAGAGGATTAATGTTTTTGTCATTGGGTATAGAACATAAAGCGGTGGTGACAGTGTGACTACACTTTTTTTAAACTGTGACACTGAGAGTGTGGCCTAAAGCCCCTTCTTGATTAAAGTTTAACTGGCATATAAATGCCCTGGACCTTGCACTGACATCCTGTGTGTATATCGAGTGCGTGTGCAGTGTACTTGTAGCTCATGTGCAGTAGTAGGACTCTGTGTGAGAATCCTACTATTTCAGCTTCCCCTGACAGTGGAAGTGCGCTGCCTGCATTCCTGTAGCTGTAGGATGGAGATCTGGGCAGTGAAGCAAGGTGGGTGGAGACAGGGCTACCTTTAGACATTCCATGAGGACTTTCGTTAGCAAGAGGCTGCCTATTAGTTTTTCCTGAGCATTACAATCTGGTTGATGGTAGGGGTCAAGGGTTGGACTGAAGTTTCTGTTGTGCAAGGTAGAGAGGTTTCTAGGTTGGGCCTGCCCTTCTATCTACCCCTGATTAGTGCTTCATAGAGGCTGATGATGATGTCCAGGTGCAGAAACCGCACACTTCATTGATCCCATATTGTGGGTTCTTAAATTTGGAGACACCCCAGTGCTGCTTTTGTGCTGGAAGAGCGGATTGTCTTCCTAGTGCCTTTAAGACAGCAAGCCTACTGAGAGAGGGAAGGAGTCCGCCTGGCCCTGCAGAAGGATGCACTGTCAAAGAGAAAAGCCCACTGTGTCCCTGGATAGAGGGACACCCAAGGAAAGCTGACTGCTTGACAGCGAATCCAGCAGTGACCCATGTGCCAGACCATCCACTGGTCTGTCTGGAGGTTTCTGGCAGGAGACATGAAAAGCCTAGGTGAATGCACCAGCTTGGTCGGAATTCATCTACCTTGGTGATCGCGTAGGCCTGATCAGGGCTGCAACTGCCAGGGTTATTGTGTTGGTCCAGTGAGGGCTTCAACCACTGATTGTGTTGGGCCTATCAGGGCTGTAACTGCCTTTGTGAATGTATCAGCCTGGAGAAAGCTGCAATTGCCCTGGTGATTGTGTCAGTCCAGTTAGGGTCTGTACCTTCTTTGGTATCAGCCAACAGCCTAAGCAAGAACTGGCTGGATGGGGCCACAGTAGCTGATCCCGCACCTGCGTAGAAGCACCGGTTCTGTCGATCAAATCTGGACTGTAATCGGACGGTCATGTGAGAAGGAATGCAGGCTGCGACCGGCCTCCCTTCCAAGCACTGCTTCCAACTACCATGGGCCTCAATCTGTGGGAGGTAAACTAAGCTGCCAGATCTACTGGAGTTAGAGACTAGCTTCCTACCTACTACACCACCATGGTAAGAACACGTGAAACACATGAACAGGTTGCGATTTGACTTGTGGGAGACTACAATCTGCACCTTAGCCCGATTTATGCTTCTTCCATAACTGTAGGTGGGACAAGCTCGTCAAGGGTCTTCCAGATGGGGGCTCCGTAGGTGTAGCACCACAAGTGGAAATGGTGACTAGAATCACTGCCCTGGATTGAATTATGTAGTATTTAGTACTGCTGAAAGAGGACAAGCAATATGCTCCTGCATTGAATTCATTGTGTTTGTTGGCTGATTGTCGAGTTCTGAGCTTGTGTGCCCCACGCTACCCACCTGAAAATCCTGTGATTGCCCCACCTCGCTTCCCTGACAGTCATGTGTGGAATGGGTTTAACTTGGCTCTGTTTGCACAGCCATAGTAGGATAAAACTCAGGACACCAGTGACAAACAATCTTAACCAGGACAGTTGGAACCCAGAGGCCCTGTGTGCCTTGAGCCCCCCCCGAATGAGGTCTGAGAGCCCCCCTCCCCATGAAAGTGTGTTACTTGAAAATCTATGAGAAATGGCCTTCTTAAAAATTTGGAACGCAACACACAGAACCTGACATCTAAATGGTAAGGCCTGTAATGTGCAACATTGTAGGCTTTGTGACAGCAAAAGAGGCAAGTCACAATGTAGTAAAGGTGCACTGTGAGTCGAAAATGGCACTGTGCACACTGCAGCTCCTTGTTATGCGCAGTGATAAGATGAAGTGAAAGAGGCGTTGCCATTAATTGCAAATCGCACTGGCATGCATCAATGCTTGGCAACTGCAACTGCAGGTGCAAACCATTGCCATATTACCAACCTGTCAATCTACGGGATAGGAACTTGCTAAGTGAAAGCTGCCTGTGATATGCAGTCTCCACTCGGTGGATCACAACTTAGGGGAAATAGTGGAAACACCAGCCGCCCAAGAGATCGCTGCATGCTCACCCTGATGTTCATTCACATGATGCCACGTACCCTTATAACGGACTGTAGAAGTGTGGAATTAGACACAGGGCACATCAGATACAGATTTGAGGCAAGTTCAATACATGGAAAGCCCACGCCGGCATGCAGGTCCACCACCATCCAAAGACACACAACAACACAGGTCCGCTCTCCAATCAAACGTGAACATTCTACAATAAACATTCTATTCCATAAACATTCTACAAAATAGCGTAACCATTACAGAGCACCAAATTACAAAAAGATGACTTTATCACATACTACAGGGACGAAGTCTGCTATGCTGACATTCTGTGAACAAGAATGTAGGCTTGCTGTCTCTTGCAGCCCCCAATTTCTGCATTCAAAGGCATTCAGAGGAATTTGCTAACAGAATCACATTTCATTAACAACAAGCCACGAATCAATTACGGCTCTGAAACACGCACCACTGAACAAACTATTAATTCGATGCCTCTGCATTTTTCACATTTGCGCTCAACGTCGTGTTGCTTCACTCTACACTAAAGACTGATCAAAGAATATAAATGTGTTAGAAAGGCGGCATGACAGGAAGATAAAACGAATACTAAGGCTAGTTAGTGCAGTGCAGGTGGTGAAGAAGAGGAGTGACGATCTGAAGAAAAACAGCCAATGAGTGGATGCGAATAAAAGTTAGAACGGGAGTAATAGTAAAATAGCATAATAAATCGAGAACGCATATGGTTATTTTCATTCTCTCCGGAATGGACCATTATTTTAAATAAGCATGCGACAAAATGCTTGCTGGGAAGTTAGTTGGAAGTATAATACCTCATAAGTTTAAAAAAATTAAAAATCTAATGAAAAGCCGCGGGCGGGACGTGTAAATTAAAGTAAACTGCACCTGGCTAAATGATAAACTGTCACGGGCGGAAGGTGAAAGCAACATGAGCATTACTAAATGCACTCACCCAATGTGGAGAAACTGGGAGCACATCAGCGCCGGTGCCAGGCTGTTTTTGCCGTCCGTAGGATGCAGTCACTTATTGAGAGAAGGAGGAAGCCCCGTGACTGAAGCAGCTGGTTTGTGCAATGAAGGGCGGCAGTAATGTGGTGGACCCTTCCGTGGCGAGAGAGTTGCAGACTGCAGCAGAGTAGCAGCAGTGGCTCAGCCATAGCTCTGCTTTCGAGAAGTGAGCACGAGCACCATTACTGCAGTTCCAGAATAGTTAGAGAGGGCGGCGCAATCAAAACAAACTGCGACGGGTGGAAGGGCGAAAACTATACCTGTGCTAATGAGAATAAATGCTTGTTTTATTTTGCATACACATGCCACATGGTGGAAAAACAATTGTGGGAGAGCTGTTAAAAGAATACGCTGTCCTCTGAAGCTCTCTTCCTGCAATTAAAAAACAGTGGTGCACGCGCACCACAGAGAGCGGGGGGGCGAGGGAGCCTGTCGTCTGTGCCGCGCGCTGATGCGCGTCCTAGACACGGACGGGAATGGGCGGAGCAAAGGCGGGACATGCGCCCGCCTTTGCCCAATTGCGTGCTGTCTTTGTTAAAAAGACGGACGCAAAGCCCAATAGCCGGGGGAAAAACGAAAAGCACACGCACGAGCGTGTGCGCTTCCTAGGTCAGTCTTTAAACCCCCTACATGAGGTCTCTCGCTGCGCGAGCAGTGCTATGCACTGCAACGCTAGGCGCGAGACCTAAAAACGGGATGCATTTAAAAAAAAGAAAAATGAAACGTTTTCGTTTAATTTTTTAAGGGCAGGTAGTGGTCCCTGGGACCACTGCCTGCCCCTAAAAATATTTTCCCCTGCATTTGCATTTGTGGGGTCGCTATTAGGAAGGTAACGCCCCTTCCTAATAGCGAGTCGCAAAACTCTATTTTGCGAGTCGCAAATTAGTGTTAGTACATGGCCCAGAGCATTTTTGCATGCGCAAATGGGTCGCAAACCTGTTTGCGCAAACAATTTTCCGTCGTACATCTGGCACTCACTTTCTTCTATGACGCTAGCGCTACAAATGGCTTCTTGTCACAATCTTGTGCTTATATAAATAAGATCTAGAGACAACATCTTGCGGTGGATTTTCTACAATTTTACACGATGTTTGCATCACAAAAGTGGCGCAAATTGGCTCAAAATCTTTCTTTTCTGATTTACTTTCCATCGCTAAACCTGTTTAGCGCTGAAAACAACATAAAAGTAACACAAAGCAGCGCATAGCGCCGATTTGCATTAGTTAACGCCAGGGGGACGTACCATGGGTGGAACATGGGCATTACCATGCAACCACCCAAGGTTTCTGATGCTAAACCCTATTTACTAAATAAAGTAGACTGGGTTTAGCGTCGAAAACGGTGCCCATTTGAAGTAGGCGCAAGGAAGGAGAAATGTTTTAATTTCTCCTTACTTTTCGGACTTTGTACGTGTGCTGCACTGTGCAGCACACATACAAACTGGGAAAATGGTTTAAGTCAGTCTATGCATAGTATTGTGTTCTGGAAGGGTACCCTTCCAGTACAAAAACCTATGTTAGAGTCCCGGAGACAACCTTGCACCATAGAGCAAAGGTGTCTCCGTGGCGCACGGCAGCCGATTTCAGCGCCGACGCTAGGGAAAGGGGAGGAGAGTGCCATAATTTAGTAAATTTGGCGCTCTCCTCCGCTCTCCTTTTCACGCATTTGCGGCTGCTGCACTGCGCTGCGTGAAAAAGTGTTAAAGCTGCCCCATAATCTTATAATTCTTTTATTCAACCATTATCTTAGATCAGTGTTTGTCTTGCAGACTTTTAAAACTGCGAGGGATCCTTTGAAGAAGTCTCAAAATGAATCACCGAAGAAGGTTTGTCTTGGGATTTTCTCCAGCAACTGAGGCACATCAGCTTTTTTTTATATGTAGGTTTTTTCACCTGGTAAAATATTTATTGTAGTGCGATGATGCTTATTAAAAGAGTATGGAAAATACTTTCGGGAAGGGACAGGAATATTCTTGTTTTACTTCTTGACATGCAAGTCCTCTTTTTCTCACCACTCCACAATTAGGATCCTGACACCCACTAATAAAATTATATTACTGCTGAAGCTGGAGAAACATGGCTTTAAATGATCTAATAAATGGAATGAATGTATGACTAGTCAGAGCAATGCTCTTAAAAAGAACAAAATGCACCTATGAGCTGTTCTCCAGTTTTGCCCTAGTGCAGGACTTGTTCCCAGGCTTTGGCAGTGATTGACGTGCAAAGAACTGTGGTCATCATGGGGTTGTATTGTGCCCTAAATATCTTTGGCAAAAATATTGTCCCATTAGGTGTAGGGTTTGTATTATTAACTCCAATGGGGCGATATTTTGGCTACAATATTCTAGTCATACCAATCGTGGCACATATACCGGCTGGGAAAATAGGTTTATTCTGTCAAGCCATCACTACCGGCACCCCCCCCACCCCCACCCCCCTAATCTTTCAGACAAACACAGTGCCTAATTTGAGCCAGTGGTTGCCGGTGGGGGCCACCGGCACTCATTTTTGGGGACCAACACTTATTTTTCCTCATCAGACATTTCCCGAGAGCCTGAGAGAAAAACACACAAAGGGGAAAGAAAGAGGGAGAGAAAGACAGAAAAACAGTTAAGCAGTGACAAAGCAGGTACCTACAAGAGTGAGATAAAGGGCTGGGAGTGTCTGGTAGTGAATTAAAGAGGCTTGAGGGGGATTCAGGACTACACAGCAATGGTATTCGGTGTGCTGACATTTAATTGCACCAGCCGCAGGCTTCTAAGCAGTGCTTTCGGCCCCGGCACTCCTTATTTTACAAATTAAGCACTGGACAGACTCATCATCTCTGGTGGTTCTGGTACACCCTCAGCCAGGACACCATCAGACTGCAGACTAAGTGCAAAAAAGGAAAAACAAGAAGTCAGGCCTTTTCCATCTATGCACCAAGGATCTGGGAGAACGTCTCCATATCCATCTAGCAATACCCAATGCTGCTCCAATTTAGGAAAGAGATGAAGACTCCCTTCTTTAACAAACACTACATCACAATGGATTAACCCTCCACAATTCAGCTTCCTCTCCTATTACTCGCTGACTTTAGGCTTGCTTTTGACCATGTATAGAGCTCTGCTGCCTTTTGACTAGGTTTGTGCTATAGAAACACCATATACATACACACAATGTCCACCAATGTCCAAATGGCAATGTTTGGAACTGGATGTGTCAATGGCTGCTGCTCTGTTTCTATATCAATGCTTCATAAAGTAGGGCAGGCTCCAACAATCCCTATAGCATGCCTCAAGCAGAGATTTTCTATCTCTACCAAACAATAATTTTCATAGCTTCTAGGCCCTCCGCTAAATAGCGACAGATCAGGCCCGGGAGCCCAGTGGTAATACCGACAGGCCATACTGTTCTTGATGACCAGTCAGGGAACAAACAGACACATACTAAAAGCTTTTCTTAATCTTGAAAAAGATTACTGATTCAGTACATCTCTGGTCTGGCAAAGGAGGGTTTTCACTCTCCCTGACATTTTAGAGGCGATTCCTGTTTTTGCTTGGTCTTAGTTTGTGGCTACATAGGTATCCATTCAGAGACTTTGTGCAATGGACCACCCTCTAGTGAAGGTCACAGGTAAGTTCCCCCTGCACACTGAAAGCAAATACTCTTACCTCTTATAGTAAAATTCCTGTCTGATTAAAAAAACAAGTGGTCTCATCAGAGATGCATATTTACATATGGAATCACCATCCTCTCCAACAGTTTTTAAACAAAAAGAGGTATGTTAGGGATTTGTGGCTTAGAACCTGGACCATTAGGTTCCAGCTTAAGTATAATAAATCTGGCTTGAAAACAAGATTGCCTCGTTTTTTCCACAGCCGAAATAAATAATACGTTTTCTGCTGTTTCAATACTTTCAATCACAAGCCCTCATCTGTCATTGGAATGTGCAGAGGAAGCATACTGATGAATCCTAAATCAAAACACTTAATTCAGTCTGTACCAGACTAGGTCAGATTCCTAGCTAAGCTCAAGGGACCCCGTGATAGCAAAAAACCTCCGGGTTAGCAGATAAATTTCCTACAGTGCTTATCTCTTCCCTTGGCCAAGATTCTAAGACCCCCTTGGCCCCCATTCAAAACAAGGCCTTAAGGCTGGAAAAAGAGGACAGAAAGTGTCTGCAGATCACAGCTACTATCAAGATGCTCAGAGAAGAGATTCACCTAAGAGGAGTGTAATGGTGCAAAAGTGGCTCTTGCAGTAATCTTATGTGTGCCTGTCCCGGACACGTCCCTGTAATTACACCAAGCATGGCGTGAGGATTCTCGACAGATATGCATTTATGGGATGCTCCATTACCATAAAACTGAGGCCTCGGGCATGAAGCGATGCACGTCATTTCTTGTATAATGATAGACTCCTGGTCCTTCAAATGTCACACAATAAAATGGATCAATTTTTACGTCCAATTTCATGTACCTCAGATATCTTGGCATGGATGGGAATGCATGTGTCATGCCAATAAAAATCCCCAGTAAAAATCTTTTTTCCTCCAGAAACTCCCTCCGCAGGAGCTATATATGAAGCTGTCCACAGACTCCGCTTCCACCGTAGACGGAATAGCCCAGGAGCACGCAGAGTTGGCTTGATCTGGACCCTTACCTTCTGTCATCATGAGTCGTACCATCAGACAGACCTCCTCCTCTTCTGGGTCCCTGAAAGGTGGCCTCCCAGGCGGGAGCGTTCGCTATTCCACCTCCTCTGGGCTTGGAGGTCTGGGAGGTAGTGGTGTCTCTTCCCGCATGTCTTCTACCCGTGTGGGAGGCTCCTACAGAGCTCCAAGCATCCATGGAGGCAGCGGTGGCGGAGGAATCTCCATGTCTCAGTTTTCCACTGGGATGGGCAGTGGCTATGGCGGGGGATTCGGGGTCTCTGGAGGCGGCTGGGTCAATGAGGGCCTCCTTAATGTCAACGAGAAGGAGACCATGCAGTACCTGAATGACCGCCTGGGCACCTACCTGGGAAAGGTGCATTCTTTGGAGCAGGAGAACAGCCAACTGGAGCGGCAGATCAGGGAGTGGTATGACAAGCAAGTACCGTACATGTCCCCAGACTTCCACCCCTACTTCAGGACCATCGAAGAGCTTCAAAACAAGGTAGAGCATCCCTTCTGTTAGGATGTTGCTGCTTCAATCCTTCTTGCCTGGCCAGTTCGAGAAGGGCATGAACAATCGTAAGAGAATTGATAGTATATGGCAAGTGTCATTATTAGTTTATCCCCTACGCAAGGAGTTGTTATTGCCTTCTGAAGTGCATTCTACACTGAATTTTTGCTCGTCTAGATTTACACTTCTAAACATCTGCATTCCCTACAAATCAACATTGTTTGGCGAACAGAAGTTTGAGAGAAACAGTGCAAGTGATGTCTTGGGAAGTCTGTTTATAGGGAGATGACTTTGTTAAGACCCAGGGGAAAAGGGGGAAGTTTTTGCATATTTTCTTCTTATCAGAATACCAATGACTCCGTTTTTTTTCTCCCTATTTTTCCACTGTTTTAATGTTTTAAAAGTCTTTTGCAAGTAAACAGAAAAGCTTTGTGTGGAACGAGGTGGGCAGTTGTGACCTAAGACAAAGGAAAATGTACTGATTCACCAGTACACTTTAAGAGGATGTTGCACAGTTAGGAAACCCAAGGAAGGAAGTGCTCACATTTCGCAGGCTCTAAACTCCAGGGGATTTTGGGGAGATACCAAGAAGGAATCGAGGTGACCTGACTGAATACTCAAGGCACTGTTGCTTTCTGCACGAGACACCGCCAAATGTTTCACAGCTGATTTGAAACTGTCAAATTGTGCTTCATTGGAAATGTAAATCTTACCAAGTTAAGGCCTGAGTACAGAGGATAGCGTAGATATCTTTTACGAGCACCTTTATCCAGACATCCTTGCCAGCATGTTTGCTTTAGTTCATGAGCTCCTGCTCAGAGCACAGAGCTTTTTCTCTAGGAGTCAGTTTATTTAAGAAACTGTAACAAATGACTCAAGCTCCTTGACCCATGCAAGAGTTTATTGATGGAAATGATTGCAGCGACGCCATCTTCATTTTTCTGTGCAATTGTAGGTTTCGCTAAATTCGCTGGAGAAAAAAAAACACATATGGGGACGTTTGCAAATGTATTTGTCCCCGAAAATGAGTGAAACATCTGTTGGAGTTTTATCATCGTTTTGCTATAAAATAAAGACAAAAAAACCAAACAGAAAATTCGTTTTTGAAGGAGAATTTTCAATAAAAATAGGAGGATTTCACCAGTGTTGTAAAATAAAATTTCGCAATTTAATAAAATGTTAAAAATTATAAATATATATCACGTATATGCCGTAGCACATACGGAGTTTCTTAGATTATAATTTTTTTAGTGACCAGTGGTCGCGGTTAGTAGTTTTAATGAACACCATAGACTCTTTGCAAATTATTTTCCATTAGACATAGGGGTTGTTTAGGTCTCGCCTACGCAGCGCGCATGCGCTGCATAGGCAAAAGACCTTTGCAATTGATTCGGCTTTTCAGCCAAAACGTGCACGCGTTCCATTGCCTTCAATGGCAACGCGTGCACGTTTAGCGATTCACTTGCGGGAGCGAGCAGCTGGCGCCATATGGTAGCAATTATGCTCCTGGCGCCGCTCGCTCCCGCAAGGGAATCGCACTCCCCCACCCCTCCCTCCCACTTCTTTAACCCGGGTCCCGGAGTACTGTTTCACTTTCGCGCGGGGCCGCACTTGTGTGTCAGTGCTTGTTTTTCAGGCAGGCGTTCTGAATGTGACGATTCTAAAACTTGGATCCTAACAGCCGATTTAGTATTACGTGCGTATGCGTTGAATTTCTTTCAGATATGCTGGAACGGCTCCAAATCATGTTGTAGTGGCATTCTAGTCCGCTATCTGAAAACACTTTCTTTTACGGGGAGTCAATGCGTCCTGCATGTAAGGTTTGGGAAAGTGCGTTACCAAAATGCAGCTTTGGTAACCGAAATTACCCCACACATAAGTTCTCCATAGCAGGCTGCACCCGCTCAAGTCGCTGCTGCTGTGCTGGTTTAAAAGAACCGTGCATGGCTCAGTGGATTGGCGCGGTTGCCATTTTGCGTATAAACTGTAATGACTCTTTGATTCTGAGTTGAGTTGGATAATTGGGAGTCTGAAATCCAAAGACGGTCTCAAAGTAGTTTGAATCCTGGGTCAATTAACCGGGACTGAGATTTGGGTGTTTAAAGAAATGCAGTTTAACAGTGTTTTCGTTGAACGCCATGCCCACCGATTTCAGGCCTAATCTGACTTTTAAAAAAAAATCAAAATCATCAATGCTTATGTAGTGCATAGAGTCGCATCCACACACAAGGGCTGCCGGAGTGCTGTGTAGAGTATACACTACTGAATATTTTTGATAGATTAGCGTATCTGCTAGAGAACTATGTACAACATACAGTAGGGTATACGAGCGTGTGATTCATGGCAGTTATAGCTCAGAATATCCATAAAAAACAGGTAGTGGCTAAATATGTTTTATATGGTATCGAGCAGGGAAATAAAAAGGGTGGTGTATGACTTCAATACAGGGTACAGGGGAATGGTCCATGATGCGAGTCGCACTGGAGTCCCTGTGTGACCATGAGATTGGTAAACTTTAGTCTGTATGGAATATATTTAAGAAAGAACTGCGCTCAAACTTAATGTTTTGGGAATATTTCATCAAACCCTAGGCTTATCTACTACACCTTTAACTTGAATTAAGACTCGTTGGGGCATATTACCAAGGATTTGCGAAAATTATCGCAAAGCGCGCTTAGCGCTGTTTTTTTTATCGCTGGATTTCATCGCGGAGATAACGCGTTATTATCAACGCTTATCTCCAAGGTGATAAAAAAATCCAGCGATAGCGGCGAAGCCCAGCAATAGCGCGAGAAATCCAGCGATAAATTCACTGCGCTAATGAAAAGCTTGCTAATAGGCAGGTGAGGACTTAACCATTCTTGTCAATGGGAGGTGGATTGTAAGGTTAAGTCAAGTTTTTAGCAGGTGTTAAATTCCAGCGCTAATCGCGGTTAGCGCGACTTTTTTATCGCTTCGCGGTTCTGGGGCCGCGTTGATAATAGGGCGAAGTTGTGTCTGCGAGTGTTTCCATGACGTGTTAGTCAGGAACGCATGTATATCGCTGACATGCAAAGCGGCACCAAAACGGTCGCTTTCGCCATAAAGCTGTCGCTAACAGCTGTTAGCGACAGCTTGCTAATAGGGCGATAGAAATATCGCCGTTTTAGCAGCAAAAGTGCCGCTAAAGCGGCGATACCGCCCTTGCTAATATGCCCCGTTGTGTGGTCTGCATAGATGCACAGCTTTTTCTCTCTATAAGTGTTCACCACCTCTTTCTCCTTGGTGGCTTTTTAGGACGAGCTACAGTGCGCTTGCACTGTCTGCAAGACCTGCTGTTATCAATAAACTTACGGTATTCCCGCCTCCTACTTACAATTGGTGCAGTCCAGCGTCGCTCTTCTTTGCCGCCTTCTGTCTCGTCCTGCAGCCGATATGTCACTTCCTTTCGAGGCTGAGGAGCACCGGTAAAGTACAATGTACTTTCGCTTGTTTAACATAGATTCCTTCCTGCGCACTCTTTTTTTGCCTGGCCCACTAATCGCCACGAGAACTAGACACATAAACAGCGCTGATGTTGAAGTTAAGTGAAAGACGCGCTTGCTCCAAGACCACCCAACACTTCAGCTGTGAACTATTCCAGCATATTTACCTGGCGTATTGTATGTGATTAGATGATTCACACAAGCGGATAAAATTGTTAGGTGTTAATGAATGTCTTGGTGAAGCATGCACCGCATGCTGTTCGTGGCTTCCTTTATATTCAGTCACGCACAGCACTGCCTCTTAAAGCAGCGCTTTAGCATGGCTTCCACCCACCCTGTTGCAAACTTTCTTTGTACCTCATCTGTCTAGGATCACACTGTGCACCGAGTGGTGCCTTGATGTACTTGTTTAATTAGCAAACGGAGGTCTTGCTCCGGTAATCATCCCAAATGAACTGCTCCCCGGAATGCAGAGTTCTGTGTGGATGGGGACAGATACAGAGTCTGGGGATCTCCAGTGTGCTTTTGATATTTCTTTTATGATTTCGCTGGAAACATAATCGGTTCATGCTTGACCCCTTGTTGCCTCCGTAAGCATTTGTGTAAAATAATTTCAAATGAAGGCAGCTATTGCATTGCTGCATCCCCCAAGCCTCGAGAGTTCTGCGATCAAAATAATATCCTTTTCGCAATTTTTATAATTCCTTTAAAGTGTCTGTGCTCTGCGGTCGTGAGTTGCAAGCTTATGACATAACTGTGTTTTTGTCTACTCATGGTTTAATCTTTGAGACTACTGTGTATTTAATTCCACGTTTTCACTTTTTTGAACGTGCATTTCTTTATAATTAAATGCACATTTCATTGCTGTTGCCAGTGTGTTCTTGTTTTTCTTTGTGGCACTTTTGTAATCTTTTTTTTTCCCGCTCTCCAATTCGTCATTTTCTTTTTAAAGTGGTTTGTCTTTTCAGCAGAGCTTTTGATCAAAAGATGTGGTGGCTTCCAAGACCTCAGATTATATTTTATAAATTGTTTTTATCAGATGCGTCTCTACGAAACATTTTCCTTTTGTACAGTTTTCCTTGTGTTTGTTGGTGGGGAGATAGTTCAGCAGGTTCTGCGTTCGTTGCGGAGAACTAACGCTGCGTGCATTTTGCACATTGACATTAAAGCTCGCCCTGCTCCGTTTTTCAGTGCTGAGGCTTGTTGAATACACACAACTCTGTAGGAGGTGCACTAACACACGGTAAGCAGGCAAGCCTGTGCCCATTGACCAGCATGAAGTGGGAGTGCCCCGCAATGTCTGAGGTATACACTGCCACCTCCTACACAATAAAACAGACTCTTAACTGTAGACGTTGTAGAACCCAGGATAATGTGCTACATGGCTAAACACTTAAAAGGTCCTAAAGGCGAGACCTATTGGCTATGCCAATGTTTGTTTTTATTGGTTGCCAGTTTCATGGTTAAGCAAACTGGCATACAAGAAAGATTGTGACTTGGATATCAGTGCATTCAGCATACAGAAGGGAGGGGTGAGATGGTGCCCTTGGAAGATACAGCACTGAGCACACTGGCAGCTCTGGGAGATGCTGTGGCTGGCAGAGCAGAGATCAGCTCCCATCTCATGTCGGATCAATCCTAGGGTCTTCTGCTGAGGTTAAAGCTATCCACCAAGAGTGGGAGTGAATAGGGGCCAAGTAGGCTGCTGCATAATCGAATGTGGCCTTGAAATGCCAGATTATCTCTCAGTTAGAAACCTTCAGGCTGTAAGGAGCTACAGTCGTTGGAACTAGACAGAATTCTAGTTGGAAAGATGCTAGAGTGGAGAAAAATCAGTTACATGCCAGGGTTGCCTTTACCCTCCTAACCTGATGACATTGAATCTGTGCTGTGTGTGTGTTTAAAGACATTGAATGGACCCACTTATTCCCCTCAATTGGAAGGTCAGTTTTCAATGCTATGGTGATTCTGGTGAGCTTCCTCTCCATTCCAATGCCTCTTTTCTAGTTCCCTTCCGTCTTCAGACCAAGTAGTCCTCCAGTAACCCAGTTTTCATGCTGATCCTGTTGTCTTGTACGAAAAAGGAAATATTTTTGTTGAAGCCAAGCAGGAGAAGACTTCTGAAAGGAGTGTTTCTCAGTAGGACACTTGTGGGAGATACCAGAAAGGTAAAGGTTGGCCAGCAGAAGGGATGTAATGTGCACACTTTGGTTCCAATCAACTGAGGTACTTGGCGCCTTCCATAGGAATGCCCTCCCACACAGCAACGGCGACCCTCCTGCACCCTAGAACAATTCAAACACTACAAATGGAATATCAGAGTCAAATATCTAACCTCTGCATCTCCGTTGCACTTCTCTAATACAATTCTCAACCAACCCTAAAGTTATGCAATCGCCCAACCACTATCTCTAATTGTGTAACTGCCTTAAGACTCTCTCTGTGGTAGAAGAGCTTTCTCAAACAATGAAGAACCCCATACGCTAAGGCTCTTTAGGCACAGATTAACATTCCTTTGTGAAAATTCATGGTGGTTCAAGAGAATTTTGTCCGTGAAATTTTGAGATAGAGAGAGAAATGTAGTCTTAGAATTGCAGTGGACAGTTGCGGCATATGGAATTGTGTCCCTACACCCCTTCAGCTCCTCTTTTCTTTCTCAGCATATTTCTCTATTCTCTCCTTGATGCCTATTTTGAATTCATATCAAACCCCCACATGATCTTTCCTGTCAATCAGTGTCTATCCTCATCTGAAAGTTTGCCTTGTGTTTCAGATCCAGGCCGCCACTATGGACAACGCCAAATGTGTCCTGCAAATTGACAACGCCAGGCTGGCTGCTGACGACTTCCGCAACAAGTAGGTCTTCTAACAGACTGGACCATTTCATGTATATTTCTCTTTCTGAATTATCCATGTGATAAAACCTGACAATGTATCTAATGGGTTGACTACACTTCTACCGTGCAAGGCACAGCAGACCACCCTTCTACTAACGGAGTCGTACAACGTTAGTTTGTGATATGATGAATCTGAATAAGGCTCCACATCTGGGCACTATTGATTGATCCTTGATTGATATGAATATATTCTTTTATTTATATGTTTCTAGTAGTTCACTTTTTCAAGGAATCATAGTGGTTGGGTTTCCAATACGTTAGATTATTGTGGTGCAGCGTTGTGTGATACATTCCTCCCGGGATGATTATGTCTCCCAGATTCCATGAAGAAGGAACAGAAAGAAGGATACAGCTTTAATAAAACCCCTCAGCCACCCGCTTGGAGCCCATATTTGCAGACTTAGAAACTGATTGAGATTTTGGACGGGCGGCCCGTTTCTCCACTAGGCTGATGGAGTAAATTACTCGATTGCCCTGATAGGGATGCCGTCTACTTAATATATAAATGACTGCCAAGCTCGTGGTCGTTTCTAAAGCATTAGCAGGACCCACTGTCATGGTTCATACATCAACAGGATGGAGCCCTGCACTAAAATGTTTTCTTTTATTATTTTTTAAAAGAAAATCCTGAAACTGAATTTTCTTTTTGAAAATAAAAAACAAAATGCACCCCTTACCATATGAGTCCTCTCCCATGGTGAGAGGAGTATTTAGCAGTTTTCACTGTCCCATACTGCCAGGATTTTCCTGACAGTGACAGGCAGTGAAAACTGATCTCTTATTCCACCCATCTAAATCAGGTGGGTGAAATTCCAGGTCTGCCTCTGACGGACCGCAATCCATAGGGCCATTGAAGGGATTTAATCACAGTGGAGACGGAGTAGCCTCTGCAGTAATCAAACCTATGGTCCACCTGCATATAAATCAGGCGGGCGGACCATTAACTTGGTGGTATAGATACTCCGTTGCCATTGTGACGGAGTATCTATACTGCCCAGATAGAAATTGCCCCCTAAATGCTTTAGTATAAACATAAGCAATACAAAAAAGTAGGGAGAAGACAAGAGTGATCTTAGGCAGGTAAGAATTGAAGGAATGGAACAGGAAAAGAAGAAAAATATGTGGCAATAGGAGGAATGGAACAGGAACAGAAGAAAAATAAATTGAATAGGGCACAAACAGAAGAAAAATAGTTGGAATGTAATGAAAACAAATCAATCTGACCTTCTGCAATGTAATAAGATGCTCATCTAAAGTGCTCTGATAACTTTGGGCCAAGTTTGCGCTATATGAGAAAGAAGGGAGAGATGAGGACAGTGGGGGAAATTTGAAAATGATATTTAAGGAAAAAAGCGCTAGGACACTCCAAACATTAGCACTCGCCTGCTTACATTTACTGCACCTCGACCCTCATGTAGGTGTATGAGGTGAAATGTGTATGGATAAATGCATCTAAGGCCCCCATTTGTAAGAGTGTATAACTGAATGATTTCTACGCATGGATACCAATGTTATCTATCTATAGAAAAAAGGATAAACGTTGTGCAAGTGGACATATTCCCTAACCCTAGTACATTTTCTGCTCTGTGATGACATATAGGACAGTCATAGATTTTCTTGATTTTTGCCTGAAACATTTGAGAAAGTCCTAAATGTCTGCAGTGCATGGTCCGGAGTCTACATATTTAGCATGTATGCGTTTTTGATAAATCAGACCCTCAGGCTGTCACTCCGTCAAGTTAATTTCACAAAGTACATTGAAAATTTACTGGCCAACTTTGCCATTTGGATCTGAGTGACCAGAGGTGAATGCTTAATAATAAGGAGGTTACCCGTGATGAGCCAATCCAGCGTCATCACACATATTATACTGGGTTAAGCTTCCCTTTCGAAACCCATCTTCCAGATCTCAGAAGTTTTGATGTCTGCTCTCACCCTCCCAGGTTTGAAGTGGAGCAGGGTCTTCGCCAGAGCGTGGAAGCTGATGTGAATGGCCTGCGGAGGGTCCTTGATGAACTCACCCTGGAGAGGAGTGACCTGGAGCTGCAAATCGAGAACCTGAAGGAGGAGCTGGTGCACCTGAAGAAGAACCATGAAGAGGTGATGTGGCGCACTGTTGCCTGGCAATAGTCTATCAAACAAGACCAGGTTCTGGTGGCAAAGAGGTCTTTGCAACATGCGCATTACTTTGCTAACCCATCTTTATCTCTGCTCGATTCAATGATCCGTGTGTTGGCCTTGAATAGAATGGTGTGGTTTCTCATCTCTAGACCTAGCAGTCTGTAAATCTTTTAGGGTTTCCAATGATGATGCAAATTTTATCCACAAACCAGTCCCATACGTATTATTATGAAAATTGATAAATCCTACCCTACCAGTTGCTGCCAGGAACCGGATTGTGAATAGTAAGACTGGCATAGTAAACACAGGACAACACCACTCTGTCAACATGCCCAAACCAGAGATGATGTTTTCCTGTGTGAGGTTTGGTTGAGTTTAAGGACTGGATCTCACACAGTTCCTGACATTCAGTGCTGCCACTCTGCCTCCTGTTTGGTAACCCGCAGAGCTCTGTGAGCGGTCAAGAGTAACAGATGAGTGTGCTATCTATCGCCTCCTACTTACTTCAGTATTCTCTCCACAGGACGTGACCATACTGCGTGCTCAGCTCGGAGCCCGGGTCAACGTGGAAGTGGACGCCGCACCATCTGTTGATCTCAACAGGATCCTCAATGACACGAGAGAACAATATGAGAGGGTGATGGAAAAGAATAGGCAAGAGGCCGAGACCTGGTTCACCACCAAGGTAAAGTCCCCCTCAAAACTCACAAACCAAGGGTCTGAATTAAAGAAGGGTTGTTAAGGGCCAACTGCCAAAATTCTGCTAGAGTCCCATCCTTCATCCTCAACTTTCTTACAACCTATTTTGAAAATGGCAGAAGACAGTCTTTAAGCAAGTAGAACATTGGTCAGCGTCCTCATGCGGGATGTTATTTGTGCAGTGGAAGTGCTGACAAAAATGGTGGCAGATCAGCCATCAGTTCCCAATATGCCCGGGATGCTTGAATTGTGAGTACTGGGACTTTGAAAGAACTATTCTATCACCCACATATGCTGATATTCACATGGCACAGTGAAATCACTGCCATAGAATCTAGGGGCATATTAGCAAGACCCACATTGTAATTATCGCTGCTTTAGCGGCAGGAAACTGCTGCTAAAACGGCGATAATGGGCTTGCTAATATGCGTTATGGAATTCAATAGAAGCCCAGGTTAGATGTCCTGCACATCTAACCTGGGCTTCTATTGAATTCTATAACGCATATTAGCAAGCCCATTATCGCCGTTTTAGCGGCAGTTTCCTGCCGCTAAAGCGGCGATAATTTTAACGTGGGTCTTGCTAATATGCCCCCTAGACTTTTTCCTTGAGGTGGGTCCCGCTGTAGAAGAGGCTGACATCTCAGGGTCTAAAGCCACAATTTCATGTCAGCCACCTTCCAATATTGTGGAAATTTCTCAGTTTGGCAGAGGTAGTCTTCCCTTCCAGTGCCAGTTTAAACCCTGTGGAGGCCCCTAGGCAGTCGAAATTTTGGGGTCCCCTCGTAAATTATCTCCTAATACCCAATGCACTTGATTTTTTTTCAAACTGACAGCTGCCAGAAGATGAGCTTTTAAGAGACAAACTGATATGTGAATCTGATGTCTCTGGTTTATTACTTTAAGTTGTTAATGGGTACATGACATTAATACAGTATTTTCTCTATAGAGTCTTTAAAGTAAAGTTTTCGTTTCTTTGAGTTGATTATTTTTTTCTATCTTTTGGAAACAATATTCAAGAAAGTTTGATTGTAATTTCCTTTCAAGATCAAATCAATATTATTTTGATCTGTTGTTCGGGGGCCCTCAAAGGAGTGGGGCCCATAGGCCGGTGCCTAGTTTTCCTATTTGGTAATCCAGAACTGTTCTCTTCCGTTCTCCTAACACACTTGTGGGTAGAACATCTTCCTAAAAAAACAACTTTAAATGAGATTACAGTGTTCATACCTCACTGAGAAGGCTGTGTATGTACTTTCTTTACATTTCAGAGTGAAGAACTCAATCAACAGGTGACCTCGAGTTCGTCACAACTGCACTCAGTCCAGACGGAAATCATTGAGTTGAGACACAGCGTCCAAGGCTTGGAGATCGACCTGCAGGCTCAGCTAAGCATGGTAGGTGTAACCTCACACCAGGCATATCCTCTTGGGATAAAACTATGTCATGCCAAGAGGGTAGGAACAGGAGGCATCAACCAGCCTTTCCCGCAAGTTGGCAGCATACCAGTCGATAAGCTTGATTAGTCAATGTATTTGATGTTTTTTTATGCCTAATGTCCTTCCATTGCCATTACTTCTCATCACTCTTTAATCCCACCTCTAAAATTTAGAAAACGCACCTTCATACAGTAGAGAACATGGATTTGCGATGGTGACTTCTAGTAACGAATAGGATGAAACTCGCTTGTGACTGGGTGGTGTTGGGTAATAGAAGGCAGCAAAGAAGAGTTTCCCAAGAGAAGATACAAAACTGGAGTTTTTGAGCAGTTTATTCCAAACGGCCACCAACCATGACTGCTTTAAACGTGAGCTGAGGTTACCAGATGTCTTCAAACTCAGAAGCCGCTCTCAATATGACATCATGGAATGTATAGGCTGAAATAGCTGACCAATCCCACTCCAGGTGTCCAGGAACATTCCTCATACTTTAGCCTTAAAGTATGGATGGGTGAATAGCAGAGAAGATTAAACGCTTTCATTGCGTACTATTCTGGCAGCTCACATATGTAACAATGAATCACTGAGGGACTCTGTACATGGTGATTTTTTTTTTTACATGTACGATTTTCCCTACTACCCCAAAAAAAGTAAAATCTGGAGAAGATGGAGTAGGTGGGTGAATATCTGACTGCAAACCCTCACTTGCCTTTGGACTTAATGGGATCTTCAGAAGCTGCCGGAAATGGGCATCTAAAAATATTGGTACATGCCCTTCTGACTAAGCTCTCATTAACCCTACCACTTTTAGAGGTGCGTTAAGTGTCACAATTTGCCACTGTTATAAACATGCTTACAGCAGGCTCCTTGCTAGCGTCCAGAAGCAGACACAGTGTCCGAAGACCCGCTCAATGTAGGACACACGCCTTTTAGCACCATGGCTGCTCTTTTTTTTCCTGCCCTAGGTCTCCCCCAATCTCTTCATATTCATTTGATAGCTGCAATGAAGGAGGTGTAATGGGACTGATGCACTGCTTCCTTAAAATGCAATTTGAAATTGGAATGGATAAATCCTATACCTTGCAGTAAGAATGATACTATGCTAGCCCTTTAAATCCCTATTTCCTCTCTCCGTTCTCAGAAAAGTGCCCTAGAAGGAACCTTGGCGGAGACCGAAGGCCGGTACTGTGCCCAGCTCAGCCAAGTCCAGGCCTTGATCACCAATGTGGAGGAGCAGCTGACCGAGCTCCGGAGCGACCTGGAACGCCAAAACTATGATTACAAAGTGCTGTTGGATGTGAAAACTCGTCTAGAGCTGGAGATCGCCACCTACCGCCGCTTACTGGACGGGGAGGACATTCCGTAAGTATTCTGCAATGGGGTTTATTCGCTAACATGTGTCTGTGACTCCAAACAAGTATGGATAAGGAGGCAATGGAATTGTTATGTGATGTTGTTATGTTAGCAGTTTTGTAAAGCGCTTGGTTACTCTAAATGGAGTGTCCCCACCCTAGACTACCAAAGAAGAACCACCAGTCTGTTGTCCGCCTCACTGATTCCTTATATTTGCCTGAAGAGCCAGGTTTTAAGCTTTTTCTGGAAAATTGACTCTGCACCTTCCAGTCTTAACTCCAGTGGGAGAGCGTTCCATAGTTTGGCTTTCAGGTATTTAAAGGAACGACCACCCAACCGTTCTTTGTTAATCTTTGGGACTGCGACCAGTTCTGAGTCAGAAGTTCTAAGGAAACAGAAAACAAAAACAATGACTGAAATCAGTTTCTGGTCAATGTAGTCTGTAAAACAGCACCTGATGAACGAAACCTCAAAATTGTCCATTTTCTTACTGTGTTTTCTAAAGATTTTTCTTCTTTCAGTGGAAAAGTTGATGAGGAAAATGTGATAACTATTACTGCCTGTCTCTAGAAAGATAACAACCACGGGACTTATTTACAAGGAATAAACTCAGCGCGGTGCCGCAAGCCATTTGGCTGCACTGCGCTGCGTTAATTCCGAATCACAGGGGTGTGTCATATCTCCAATGATATGATGGATCCCTTTGCTCTCCCCTGCGCTGGCACACAATTAGCTGCCATGCGCTGCCACAGGCACCCTTGCTTTGAGAGGAGTGATTGTTTATGTGCAGGAAGGTGCACCTTCCTGCACATAAACAGTCTGAAATGGCACTTTCAAACTTCTATGTGTGCTGCTTAATGCAGCACACATAAAAGTTGCAAAACGTCTTTTTTTTTTCATAATTGTTTGTGTGCAGGAAGGGACACCTTCCTGCACATAAACAATCTCAAGAGGCGTTTTCCTCATTCTATGTGTGCTGCAGAATGTCACGGGTGTTGTGTGGGAACACCCACAGCGACACTCATTGCACGCCCCTTTCATGCAAAGTGTTGCGTGTAATGGGGCCATATTTACAAGGACACTATAAGCCACGCAGGGTGGCTTTATGTGTCCTTGTAAATATGGGACAGCAGGTTGCGCCACCTGTGCGTCACAAAAAGTGACGCACTGGTGACGCAAGGGGCAAGTAAATAAGCCCCCATGTGTTTTACTCATTTCCGACTTGATTTCCCCATACAAAATCCTCCGTTTGATACCTGGAGAAATTTGCATGGGATAATGCAGAAGCCAGAGTATACATTTTCCTCAACTCGGAATTTGAAATCAGCTGCAAACACTGTGTGAAATCTGTGCAGGACTTTGACTGTGTCCAAATGTGTTTCTAAGGCCCATATCTAAAACCATTCTTAAATAGTGGTATTATTAACCCATGCAATTGTACCTCTTCTTACAAACTCACAATGGCTAAATGCCAAGCTAGTCTTTAGAGGATTTGGAATTGCAATATGCATATTTCTGAATGAATACTTAGCCAACTCAGTTGTTTTAAAATCTTTCCGAAAAATACATATACATTCCTATAGCCTAGGAGTCTGCTTTCACAGATGTCACTGCTTCAAAAAATCCTCAAATAAATAAATAAAATACGTTTTTGATCTTCAAATCTCACCCACTTCTCTGTCAGCTAATGCTTTTACATGTAGATAGATGGTGTGACCTTTAAAAAACCAGATTCTTTGTTCTGTAAATGTTAATGCACAAAGTATCTTACATATTTTTCTTTTTATCTTCACAGCAGCAGATCCTATTTTCCTGGAGGTAAAGAGGGTAAGATGACTACCTTGTTTTTGATAACTAATATCTTTGCTTCAGTAGTAGTCTATTGATTAATGTTTTTGATCTAAATATAAACAGAGAATTTGATGGGAGGTAACGCTTAGCAGGATCTGTCAGTCTACCCATGGCACTCTCTTCTCGATTTACAAAAATGACATAGGGCCAGATGTATCAAGCTAATTGCGATCGCAAACGCTGAAATTCGCAGAATTTCAGTGTTTGCGATCGCAATTTAGCTGTGTGCAATGTAGGAAAGAAAAACCTACTAGCAAAATAAGGAAACGCAAAATTTGCGATTCCCTATTTTGCGCATGCATTTAGAGACTCGCAATTTGCGAGTCCCTAAATGCTATGCTAGTAGCCATCGCAAATTGCGATATTGCTGTAAGGAATCGCAAATTACCACCAACTTCAAGTTGGTGGTAATTTGCGATTTCCTCGAAAAAAGCACTTTTTTGCTTTTTTCAAAGTGCCATGAGGCACACATACATGCCCTTAGGGCATGTATGTGCGCCACATGTGCACACATGCACATTTCAGGGGTGCAACAGGGTGTCCTTTTGGAACCCTTACACCCTTGAAATTGCATGCACAATTTGCGAGTACCTATTGGGTACTCGCAAATTGCTCTTGCAATTCCATTCATTCCTATGGGCCTCTTGGCCCATAGAAATGATTGGGAAGGATTCCTTAATTGCGAAACGCTATTTGCGATTCGCAATTAAGGAATATGTAGGAATCGCAATTATTATTGCGATTTCTACCTACATAGCATTTTGCGAGTCCTTAATAGCGATTCGCTAAAAATCGCTATTAGGGACTCGCAAACTGCTACAATGATACATCTGCCCCATAATCTCTAGTTTTACCTGGTCTTGTTTGGTAATTGCTCCTCTCCAGCTCTCTAGCAGTTTACAAAGTTTGCATTTCTCCACCATGTTTTTTAAAAGTTTTTTTCGCTGACTTTTTAATATTTTCATGCAAGATCTTTGCTAATGTTGCTCCTGGCTGCCTTCGACCTCTATTAGAGTAGGTTTCTGCTGGCAAGCATTTGCTCGGATACAGTATTTATTTCCTATAGAAATGGGAATGTCTCTACAATATCTTTTGTCCCACTCCTTTCCTCTGATGTACCCTTGTTATTTTCTTGGGCCATTTATTTTGGGCCTTGTGGCTAAAGCATGCAATATTTTTTCACCCTTCTCTACACTCCCCTCAAATTGGGGTTGGTCAATGTTGCAAAGATTTAGAATCTATTTCATTGGCAATCCCTTATTTCGGAACTTGCATGCTGCATGAGTTTCATTGGGTTTTAATGAACAATTGGAAAGCTACACATCACACATCTCACTGTGAAGTAGCCCCTTAATAGTAAATGAGCTTTCTGAAATCGGATTCATAATTGAGACTTCAGAAGTGTTTGCCATGCCACAGGCAGTGATATAGTATTTGAAGGGGAGGGAGCTTTAACATACATTCTGAGGTACCCAGGCTCCAGGTAGACAAGGGGATACCTCCACCTTTCTGCCTGTGGAGCCTCAGCTGGCTGTTAGAAGCCTTTGACCTGGCAACCATTTGTCACAGGGCCACGAGGTCATGGTGGCAGATTTCCCTGACATCCATGGAGAAAAGTCTCTGCATGTCAAGGACTTTGATATGTTTATTTTTTAAAACCCCTCCTTGCTGTGGGGCTTGTTTATGAAAAGTACAAAGGACTGCTGAACAGGCCACAGAAATATGATGGGGTGTTTGGCATTCAGCTTAGCAGAGATGCATCCACCAGACTAGCCGGTGCACTATTTGCAAAGAGATCCTACTAGAACCGTGGGGATTTCTAAATACGGTGGTCGGATCTGCGCTCAGGGTTTCCAAATGTAAGAACCTCTATCAACTTCAGTAGTCCAGCAAGGACTCCATGAGCCTTGGTGCTAGCAAGGAAAATGGCTCCTTTGACTGCTGTTGGGGCAGTAAAATACCAGGAAGAGAAAAGGGCATCCTGTATTCCAATGGAACTGGAGTAATGAAGGCCATATGCACAAAAATGTTCCAAAGGAAATCATTCAAAAACATGTAGGGCCTGATTAAGAGTTTTGGTAGTGCAGGAGCGGGCAGCACACCACCACCTTGCTCCTGCACCGCCAAAACACACCGCCCTCATTCAATAACAATTATTTTTGTGGTCTGTCAGGCGGGCGGCGTGGCGGTCCCATGGCGGTGCAGTTTAAAGGCTCATAGTAAGCCTTAGACTGCACCGCTGCGGGACCGCCATGCATGTTTCTGCATGGGAAGGAATGAACCTTATCGTGCATTCCCTCCTATACAGGAACTGTGGGTGCAAAAATTTAGGGGGTCACAACATGCATAGGGCTCCCTTTCTTTCCTCTCCACCAGCAGTTTCATGGAGGAAGAAACTCCGTGAGACCACTGGCGGCGAGGAAAGTCGTAATATGCTTGGTGGTGCCTCAGGACACCACCAAGCATATTGCGGCCCTCAGAATGCCGCGACAACGCCAGGGATCTCTAATCCTTGCTGGCTGTGGTAGTGCAATGGCGGTCCAACCACCCTATTCGTAATAGGGCAGTTGGACCGCCGGTGCGGCAGTGGCCGCCCCGCCAATGCCGCTCCACCATGAGTCTGGTGGTCCGTGGACAGCCAGACTCATAATCAGGCCCTTAATACATTTATAGGGGTTATCTCATTCAATGACCCTGCTGTCACAATAAATGCTTTTAAAGATTCCTAAATGTAATCGCTCTGTACATTACATGAGTAAAAAGACAATTCCAAAACATGGAAAGGTGCTGCAGGTGATGGTGCAGTGAGAGTGAAAATGAGTGAGCAATGTGCGAATGCAAAAACAAAAATACAGTGTGAATAACTAAGAAATGTCGTAACCATCAAGACATCTATTAAAATGTAGAACACCACGAAAAAATGAATTGGTCAGGTTTCTCAAAGTCTGTCAATCAATGCACATATGGTTAAGATTGAAAAGTCGACGTTTCGACCCTTAACTTCATTTAATGGGGTTTTCCTCAGGAGAATTGTTGGAACCGGCGGTGCCCAGAATATAATCAGCAAGGTTCCCAAAGCGCATCAGTCTAAGACCCCAACTTCACGTGGCCGCCATTTGCATTTAGCACTTTGTATTCAGGACACCACCGGTTGCTACAGTTCAGAACAATTACATTGAAGAATCTTTAAAACATTTATTGTGACAGCAGGGTCATTGAATTGGATACCCCTGCAAATGTATTACATTTTTGGAGTGATTTCCTTTGAAACTTTGTGGCACATGGGGTAGTAAAATACAACAATGTTAGGGTTTAATGTGTCCTTAGGGCTCTGGGCCACAGTGCCACTGCACCTGCTGCACTAATTGAAGCTACACCCCTGGTAAACGTGCGCTAGCGAACATCTAAATAAGGCCAATAGTGTTTTGCATTGCATAAAGATGCTAGCTTGGTAGCCCCTGTGGCTAACATATTCTTTTTAAATCTGGTTTGGCAGAATTTGGCTGTGATTTTTCGGGCATACCACTTCCGCTTGAAGTTTTATGGAAGGGATTGTCTGTAACTATGCTAATAAACCTTTCTATTTTTCCTCAGTCTCCTCAGGGCCACATACCACAATCTCCAGCAGTTCCAAAGTACGGTTGATCACAGAAGACATTGAGAATTGAAGTGTTGTCTCCTTCCGCGAGCAGGTTCACTAGTCTGGCTACTGAACTACACATGTTGTACCGCTCAGTCTGAATATAACATCCTGCTTTACTACACACACACCGACAAACAGCTGCCACAATGGCCACTTTGCCTTTCCTCAAGAAGCAAACTCCACAATCCACCATATTCTTTAGCATTTTCAGAAAACAGTGCCCTTTAAAGGAGCTATTAATGGATTATGTGATGTTTATTCCAAAGCTAGAGATGACTTTAATCTCATTCAGTTCTACAACTTTTGTGCTTCTTCTTATGTGACGTGTTTTTCACAGTGGCGTGCATTGTGCTATGTTGAAGGTGGTCATGTATCTCTCTTGTCCTTCTTGCAATATATCTTTTCAATAAACATCAAATAAAATGATCTGTCAATGGTGTCTCATTTGGCCTTAATTTAGTGTGAATACGATTTCCCAGGATCTATCAGCTGATTAGAAAGAAGGAGAGAGCGACCCAACTACAGCTAAAGCCAATGAGAACATGATCAGTAAGGCTAAGAGATGAAGCACCAGGGCCTAGAATGCACCTTCCTGGCAGCAAGTTCTATATGCTCCCCCTGGGCAAGGAGAGCAATTACTGCAAACCCACACCATGCGCCCAAGAATAGCCACTCGAGTAACCAAGAGACAAGGCTAGTGCCCACAGCTGGCCACTCGGTATCCTCAAACCAAAGCACAATATGTTCCTAGTCCCATGCAGTCGACTTAGATATAGAAGTTGGCTTTCCAATGCCACATGAGGTCTTTTGGGGCCACCTGGCATGTTTCAGTGACCATGAGGGAGAGAGCATTGCCTCCCAGTACATACCTCTTAATCGCTGAAGTCCACTCCGCCCACACTGACTCCCCAAATACTGCTTTGGTTGGACATTTCTGTACGCTTACAGCATCCCAGAGCTTTGGGGGGCAGAAGGCAAAATGATGGTTCTATACTAAGCAATCAGAAAAGAGGGCAGGCACACCAGTACTGATCTCAACAACCGACAATGTGATGGAGGGAATGCTGAATTAATCTCATCACTGGCAATCACTCGGAGTCACATTCCAGACTATCATTTTTCGTCCAGTATGCCACTCTAAACAGAGGTCAGCCAATTGCAAATCCGTCTTACCAGGCCTGGTCACCTCCAGATGGGAACACAAACAGTCTCAGAGTAGTTTCAGGCTGCTTACGCCTCATTAGAACGAGGCATAGCTTGATACAACACCCTAAGTGGCCAAGGGTATGCTCAGTCCCAGACGCCTTGCTTCCTGTCCCACAGGATATATGGCAAACCTCACTGACAAGTGCCAACAAGAGTGAAACCTGTCTGGGGTTGCTTGTGTTGTAATTGTATTGTATTGTATTGTAATTGCATCTATATAGCGCTTACTACCCCTGACGAGGCGTCGAAGCGCTTTGTTCATTTCTACAGAGGTCCTCACCTGCATTTCAGCATGGACTGTTCCCATGAGGTGCTGGGTCAGTACGGAATTCCATATGGTGGGCATGTTTCTAAGGAGGAACTGTGGGTGAAAATTGGTGGGATTGGAATACTACATATAGTAAATTGTCAGTAGTTTAGACTAATTGCAAGGGTTCCTCCCATGAACTTTTGTACTTACATCAGACTTATACCTGTGACCAGACATTGCCTGCATGCACTGATTAAAACGTTCATCCTGGAATAGGATTCCTCACACTGGATTTACTATGTTGGTTCTGTTGAAGAGAACGAAGAATGGAACTCCCTGAAAACATCAATAATAAATGTACAACATATATTTATAAACCAGAAGAACACCACCAGAAAGTTAATGACATGTTTTAATTGGGCGATCTAGCACCCCCTGCTGTCACCCTAATCCTTCCCAGAATCTTGAATTAACCCTGATGCTGGATGCATTGTTACACAAGAAGAATAGATAGCATAGTAAAAAGCCAGTGGAGGGCAGTGAAGAGCAATGGAGGTGTGGTACCCAGAAGACACAAGTGAAGAAGCAGGTGCAAGTATAACTCACTAACAGAAAAGAGGCGCACTATGTGCTGCAAGTGCTGGTTTATTACAAATTAAAAATTAATACAGAAAACAAAAGGCATTAGTCAGTTTATTCAAAATGCAAAATATCATTGGCAGTGAAAAATAAGCACAAATCTTATTAATAGCCAGTACCGTAAACAATCTAGTACAGGGGCAAAGGACTATCAAGGAGCATATTTCATATGGGCTGCTCGATGAAGCAGGAGAGAAAGAATATGAAAATATTCAAGGTGAAGAGTGACTAACAGGCCAACATGAGTTCAGTTCTCAGAGTCAGGGAAGAAATGTTCAAAATATTCCAAGTATTAAAGTAAATAAGGCTTTGACGTGAAGTCTACCTCAGTGGGTTCAGGAAGAAACTCTGGCTCATCCCCAAAATCGGGAGCCTTTGTACATTTCTAGACAGAGAAACTATACAGTCAATGGGGTCTGACAAGGAAAGTAACATTGAACCATCCAATAGGTAAATAGGAAACCCATCATATGATAAATATTGACATTTGCCCCTTATCTAATGAATATGCTGTAGCATGGTTTACACAGAAAGCAATACTACATTCAGAATATAAACAGCACCTCCTTTCGCTCTAAAGAAGTGGACTTCAATTTGTACAGTTTTAAAATCTACCCTGTCCAGGAACATCTGGGAGACAAAACAGTGCATTTTATAAATGTTCCAAAGCAATTAACACCATAGAACTAACGGTTTTTCATACTATTATATAGAGTGTGAAGGTCACACTTGAAGCTCCACAGTGCTTAGGCAGGGAGGGGAAGATGGGTTGTTGTCAGGCTCTGTAAACCACTCACAATATAAAAGTGAAATTAAAAACACAAGTAGGCCTAAAGCCGCACTCATCCCAAGCTCAACAGTCTTGTTATATTGAACACAGTACAAACATTGCATTTGTGACTCTCCTGCATGAATTGTTAACTATCAAATCTGCACCCACACCTCTAACCCAGAAGTGTGAGAGGGACAAGAACAAATGAGAATTCGAAGTATAGGAGAGTATTTGTAGCTAGGAGGAGCTCTGCTTTACGTGTTATGATGGGAGGGTGAGTTTGGGCAATTGGAGGAGGAAGAATGTGACAAGTACACATGTACCCAGAGATGTATTATCCACTCTGTGTTTAGGTTGGTGTAGCGTAAGATTTTGCACCCGATGTACTATACCAGATTGCAACTTTTCAAGTTTGGTGTGAATATTTGTAGTAAATGTTGTGGATACTTTCCACCACATAATATGTAAATGTCCTCTGATTGGGCCAATTATTATCAAACAACTTGTCCGCAGTGGTGAGAATCACTATTAACGTGACCATGATAGTGGTTCTGTTGGGCATCTGGGGAAATAAGATCTAGCTAAAGTTTAAGATAATCTTTTATGACCTGGGTCTTGCGGTGGCACAGCCAGTGATTAATTTGTAAACAAATAGGCACCAGGACCCAAAGTGTTTATGGGAGGCAACTGCAGCCTAAACCAACCACTGCCCCACCAGTGCTGCCAAATACCAGAACCACTGTTGTGTACTGACCATCACTCTCTAACAAATGTGTCAATTATTCAGTATTACCCAAAGCTTTGACGTTTAGTTTTCTAGTTTAGCAGATTTGTTTTCTATTTACTGAACTTTGTTCCAAGTGGCCCTTAAAGTTGCTGTTTATCCATTGTTAGACCTGTCAGCCTTAGGGTGGTCTTCCTCTAAACCTTTTGCCTTACTTCTCCTGTCTTTGCTGAATTCGTTTTTGTTGGCCGTAGGATTCTGCTCACTTTACCACTGCTAACCAGTGCTAAAGTGCTTGTGCTCTTTCCTTTAACATGGTGAAATTGGCTTACACCCATTTGGCACATTTAATTTTTGTGTAATGTCCCTAGTAAAGCTGGACTACCTGTATCCAGGTCCTGTAAATTAAATGCTACTGGTGGGCCTGCAGCACTCATTGCACCACCCACTTAAATAGCCTTTTAAACATGTCTCAGGCCTGCTATTGCTGCCTCTATGTGCAGCTTTAAACTGCCATTTTGACATGACAAAACAATCCCTTTGCCAGGCCTAAACCTTCCTTTTTTAATACATACAAGCCACCTCTATTGTAGGCCCTATACAGCCCGTAGGTGTCGGACTTCTCCGTCCAGATTCCTCGGGACTGTGCTGATGCTCTAAAGGGGTCCACCTCTCGACGGCCCCAAGTCTGGAATGTACACACACACAGACTGTTGGGATAGTCAAGCGAGGGAAGGAAAGGGTAGGAACAGCAGGGAGGGAGATCTAAGAAGAAATAGAGAAACACAAGATCAGTGGATAGTGGTATCACCACAACTTAAGTTCAAGAATCTAGCACATTCCCCACACTGCTGAACTTCACACACCCTACCTGAAAAGGAAAAGATAAGCGATGGCTGCCAGAAGAGAGTAGGGGGGGATGCAGTGTTTCCATATACTCTAAGAAGAATCAAAAAAGAGAACAGACATGTAACAGACCTTTTTCTCTGAGGAATACCATAGACTACTAGTAATAGTCCCCTTTACACATACCTATAGATACATATAGAAATGCGGTAGCTGCAGGGACTTAACAGTCTGGACACCCCTATTATAGTACCTCTCTCCTGGGAAATAAACAAGACAAAGAACAAAAAGGTGAAATGATAAGATATTGATTGGCTGGGTTAAACAGTCTTCTTCATCAATCTCTATGAAGGCGTCGGAAAATAATATCCCAATGCAATGCCAGGCAAGGATTGCACCTTACAGTGAGTTCTAATTCTTCCCCTGCACGAGACCGAACACTGCCGGTCTCAGCCAACAGGGAAAAGGAAAAGGGACTATGTCTCTATATGTTTTCCCGCGCACGAGACCATATACAGCCGGTCTCATCCAACGGGGGAAACACAAAGGAACGCGGGACTCAGTTAGGCAAGACACTGAGTCTCTGCAATCTTTCCCCGCACAAGACCATGCACAGCCGGTCTCATCCAACGGGGAAACACAAGGAACGCGGGACTCAGTTAGGCAAGACACTGAGTCTCTGCAATCTTTCCCCGCACGAGACCATGCACTTCCGGTCTCATCCAACGGGGAAAAGCAAGGAATGCGATAGTGCAAGGCAGGGCTTACAAGCCCCTGAAGGCAATCTGAGGGATGCGAGACAAAGTTACTGGGCACACCGCCCTCTTACCGCCTGTACCGGAGAAGCCGTCGGTAAACCACAGGAACTGGAATAATCGGCCGCGAGGATTGTTCCCGGCGGCTCTTGTACCTGAGTTCCTGGTGTGACGTCAGAGCACGTACAACGTGTCTCGCGGGGCATAACGGGACCTGTAGTCTTCAGGCTTGGGTCTGCCCGCTTCCTGGTTTCGCGTGATGTCACAGTCAGCGCGTAACCGGTCAAACCCTGACAGTAGGCCTGGGTGCAGTGTATTTAGAAAGTCGGGCATGTACTTTTAACTTCTACATGTCATAGTAGTAAAAAGCTCTTAAATTAATTTTTCACTACTGCAAAGCCTATCTCTCCCAGAGGATAACATTAGGCTACCTTATTACATTTAATAAGTAATAGCTTTCAATTGGAAACAGGTAGGAATGTCGAGTTTGGTGTTCAAAGAATTGTAACTTAAAACCCTCTTTAATGGTAAAGTTGTATTTTAAGTCAAATTTCTGAATATGCTACCTTTAGAAAGTTGGCATTTTTTGTCCCAACTATTTGATGCCTGCAGCCTGTATCCTGGGTCACATGACTAGATATATCTGGCAGTTGGTCTTTGTGTATTACTCCCAGACAGTGAGAGAAAAGGGGAATTGGTGTTGTCTGGATGGGTCATCTCTGTAAGGATGATGGGAAGGAGCTGTCAGCTACCACACTTGCACATCACAAAGTCTCTGCCTCACCACACTCACAAAGTATTTCACACTAGTCTTCTGTGCCCCCAGACAAGCTGGGGCCAGGGCAGGGAGGAAGTACATTCCAGACATCTCTGTAGGGGAAGTACTCCAGAAGGTTCTCCCACTTCAAAGTGGGCACCAAGTATAAATATTGGACTCTCAGACCCAACTCTTCAGTACACTTCTGGACCTGTGGGTCGCTCAGAAGAAGTACTGCTGTGCTGCTATGCCCAAAGAAGGACTGCCCTGCAGTCCAGCTACTCTACTCTCCTGCTGCCCTGCTGTCTGAGTGAGCAGGACTGGACCTGTATCTTGAACCCAGAGTCACCAGAGTGACTCCAAGGGCTAATTGTCTGGCCTACTGATCAGAGCCTCACAGATAGAAAAAGCTCCAACCATCTTGAGCCCTGCACCTGGACTCTGCCTGCTACGTGTCCTAATCCCCCCAAATGGTGCCCTCCAGTTCTGGACCCCTGGAGGTTTGGGCTAAAGGTGCTTTGCCAGCTCAGCTGTGGTCTCTACCAGAACTCATGCAGCACAATGAAAAATCCGATGCAGCTCTTCATAGCACTTCATGGAAACCATAGAGGACGCTCTTTCTCGCATGCCAAGGCATCCCATACACCTCAGAACCTCAACCTCACTCCAGCTTTTCAGGAGGTAACTCAAGACCTGGCTGTTTGACTGAACAGCCCACCAGGCAGCAGTCTAAATGTCCACAGCACCTCGAGACCCTCACGTGTGAGTTGCTGTGCTTTATAAATGTTTTATTGAATGATTGATTTGAGCGCTGTATAAATCCTAGGCCTCGGTGTAGGTTCCCTAAAACGTTTTGCTTTCCCCCTAGACCGTTTTCCTGACATAGAGTGCCAATTTAGATGCTTTGGGTACTTTGCCACTGCTGATCAGTGTCAAAGTACAGTAGTTCCCTGTGTAAAGTGTAATGGTAATTGGTTGGCCATGATTGGGATGTTTGCCTTACTAGTAAAGTCCCTTGTGATGTGCACTGTGTGTGCCAGGGCTAGTAATGCAAGGGCGCGCGGAGAAGGAAACTCAGGCCTACAGTGTAGGGCCTGCGCGCAGTTTGCTAAGTTAGCATGTGTCCTGACAAGTACAGCTACTTGTCAGGCCTTACTTTCCCTTTTACATGCACCGTGGGCACCCCTGTGGTAGGTCCCAGGTAACCCCTGGGCAGGGTGCTGTGTAAGTAAAAGGCAGGACATATACTGAGGTGTGTGTTATGTCCTGACAGTGAAAAACACTCCATTTCGTTTTTCACTGGTGAAAGGCCATTCTGCCCATAGGACAGAATGGCGGAGGCTGGATATTGTGTTGTTAGCCTAGTTTCCCATAAGTTTAGAATGGAGAAGTGAAGTTTTGTATGTATGAACTCACAGCGTCATAACCCATCTTTCTATGAAAGTGGATTTGTCACTGTGTGTTCAGAAGCCGCTCTTTTAGAAAGTGGCTGAGTTTTGTGCTTTAAGCTTTTCTGTGTGTGTCTGTTGAATGTGGATTGACTGTCTGGATCTGAGAGGGGAGGGGGTGAGATGGCACCAGGCTGACCTGCAGCTGGAGAGTATGGGAGGAGAAGCCCCGGGAGGTGAAGAGGCCTGGGTTGCTACTATAAAACAATTGACCCATCTCCTGCTGAGTGATTAAGGATCCAGACCCCCAGTATCAAAGGGAGAAAGGTGACACTGGGAGGGAGATACCCAGAACTGATTTAGGCAGGGGTCAGGGACCCCTGAGCACAACGAACTTCAAAGACATCTAGGGGTATATCTATGAGAGCTGAAACCCCTGAATGTTGGAATGAAACAGAAATGGATTGAGACTGAAAAGGCTTGGACCCATTCTGTGGTCAAGAGGAACCTCTGCTAAAGAAGGAGCAACTGAAGAGACTGCTGGGGGACCCCTGAGCACAACCAACTTCAAAGACATTTAGGGGTATATCTATGAGAGCTGAAACCCCTGAACGTTGGAATGAAACAGAAATGGATTGAGACTGAAAAGGCTTGGACCCATTCTGTGCTTTGTGCTGTGTCTTGTAACCCCAAGGGCCCGAGGTGAGCTGGCTCCCTGTTTGGAAACACAGGAACATAAAAGTTTCTGGAGACGTTTCACACAACGCGGTGGGCCCGTGTTGTGGCAGCTTGAGACCCTCAGAAGGTGTGCCCTGTGATCTTGGACACACGAAGGAGAAGCGAGGCTCGGACATGGTGAGCGTGTCGTAGTGCACAGGAGGCGTTGGTGAAGAGCGCCTGGTGAAGTGTGCAACAGAGGTGAAGCGAGACTCGGACGCGCTGGGTGCGTGTCATGGTGCACAGGAGGCGTTGGGGAAGAGCGCCTGGTGAACGTGTGCATCGACGGAGGAGTGAGTCTTGGACGCGCTGGGTGCGTGTCGTGGTGCACAGGAGGCGTCGGTGAGGGGCACCTGGTGAAGTGTGCAACAGAGGTGAAGCGAGACTCGGACGCGCTGGGTGCGTGTCATGGTGCACAGGAGGCGTTGGGGAAGAGCGCCTGGTAAACGTGTGCATCGACGGAGGAGTGAGTCTCGGACGCGCAGGGTGCGTGTCGTGGTGCACAGGAGGCGTCGGTGAGGGGCACCTGGGGAAGTGTGCACCGGAGGAGAAGCAAGACTCGGACGCGCAGGGTGCGTGTCGGGGTGCACCGCAGGCGCTGGTAAAGAGGGCCTGGTGAGCGGGTGCATCGGAGGTGAAGAGAGTCTCGGACGTGCGGGGTGCGTGTCGTGGTGCACAGGAGGTGTTGGCGAGGAGCACCTGGTCAACGCGTGCATCAGAAGTGGAGTGAGTCTCGGACGCGCAGGGTGCGTGTCGGGGTGCACCGTGGCATTGGTGAGGAGTGCCTGGTGATCGAGTGCACCGGAGGAGAAGCGAGGCTCGGACACGGTGAGCGTGTCGAGGTGCGGCGGAGGCTTTGGTGAGAAGCGCCTGGATATCGGGGCACCGGAATTGGAGTAAGTCTCAGTGAAGCAGTGTGCGTGCTTTGGTGCAACCTGGGACTGTGGAGGTGATTGGCTGATCATCGTGTGCACCGGAAGAAAGTGAGTCTCTGCAGCGTGGTGTGCATGTCTTGGTGCGAACTGAGACCCCAGAAAGGAGTGCTGATTGAACGTGCACTCGGAGTCGACGTGAAGTCCCATCAGCGTTGTGTGTGTGGCTTCATGCCAGAAGAGACCCGGAGGTTGCGGTGGTGAACGTGCACCCGGAGTAACGTAATCTCAGGGGCGTGGGGTACGTGTGCCCTGCGGCCGCCTGAGACCTTCTTAACAGTCGCGGCCCGGACCGGCAGCCCCGGAGGAGCTGAGCTGCCAGGCCGAGCCGCTGAGGCCCATTGAGAAAGTTCTACACGAAAGGCCTAGTTCATTGAAGGAGGAGAGGAGAGTGGGGTCGCGCCCCCCAGGTAACGTGGATCACTGCCTGGGCGGGGTGCGGGCTCGGAGGGACACTCTCTCGGCCTCTCAGTCCTTCTGACAACGTGAGCCTTTGCTTCGGCTCAGATTGGGGCCCGTACTGACCAAGGAGTGGTGGTACTGGGGCCCGAGTGGGAAGCTGTATTGTTTTTCATCATGAATATGTGTGGGGGGCAACTGTTATCGAAGAGGCTGACTGTCGTAATACACATTGCCAATATTGCTGCTAACGAACTGCCGGACTGTCTTATGACGCCTGACATTATTTCTGCCTAACGAAGTACACGATTGTAGCGCTACGCATTGTATTATTTCTACCTTGCAAAGTACAGGATTGTAGCAGCCCGCATTGCATTATTTCGTCATTGCAACGTACATGATTGTGGCGGCGCACATTGCATTGTTTCTTCATTGCAAAGTACGTGTTTGGGGTGTGACGCATTGCATTATTCCTTCATTGCGCAGTACATGATTGTAGCGGTACGCATTGCATAATTTCTCCCATTGCAGGTACCGGAGTGTATCATTACGCATTGTATTATTTCTCCTGTGCCCAGCACAGGATTGTATCGTTAAGCAGAGCACCATTGTTTGTCCATTGCAACGTGTGTGATTCTAGCATTACGACCAGCATAACGTTTGGAAAGCGGTGGTTGGGATTTGAACCAACCAGCCGGCCGGAACGAATATTACCCTTTATTATATGTTGGCTTTTGTAACCTGTGGTCTGAACGTATATCTTTCTATATAAAGTTTATACTCATTTTTATCAAACTCGTGTGGAGTCCATTTGTGGTGTCACCAGGGGGTTGCTGTGGGTGTGGTTGCACATACTGTACACTCGTGCCTTGGAGATAGGCCTGGCTGCTCGTGCCAAGCTACTAAGGGGTGAGCAGGGCTATCTCAAATGGTGTCCTTACTTGGCCTAACGTTGAGTGGGGAGTCCCGGGTCGCGCATTTGTGACAGTGACACGTGACGGGGACTCCGGCTTCCAACACTGGGCATAATTTGAATTATGCCAGAGTAATCTGAGTAATTTCAGGAATTATGCATTACTATTGTGATGCGAAATTACTGAAATTACACGATTACGTCAGGTTGAGTAATTACGAGAAATTTGGAGCGAAAAATCCTACCGCTGGGCAAAGGAACAACAAACATAGAGAGAGCAAGTAGCTGCTGGGTACTGCTGTTCATTACCTGTAGCATTTAGTGTTATTTTCTTACTGCAAAATGCATCCTTGGGCTCATTTTGGACATATGGGGGCATTTTGAAAATAGAACTAAATGCTGGACTACGCTTCTCACACAATTGCGCATAATTACGAATAATTTTGTAGTATTTACAATAACGTATGCCAGTTATGCCCACGCCTAATACATACTTTGCACCTTGCCTCTAAGTTAAGCCTGACTGATTTGTCCCAAGCTACCAGCGGGTTAAGCAGAAGTTCAAATAGCAACTTTATTGGTTCTCGCTTAGAGGGATTGTGATTAGTCTTTGAAGTGGGTTCTCCCCCACTTCAACAAAGAATCCAATTTCTTACATTGAGTATTGGTCAGTTCCCCGAAGCCTGAGTTGGCAGCTTACTTTTCAAAATGCCAGAGTAACTCGGTAGCTTCCCCATGCCCAAACGACACTAAACTGTCCTTTGGACAAAAAAAATAACAACAGTTTTTAAAATGTCAGGGGCCTATTAGCAATAACCGGCGATAATTATCGCTAAGCGCACTTAGCGCTAGGATAATTATCGCCGGCTATCGCAGGTTTCTATCACGGAGATAGCGTGCTATCAGCAACGCTTATCTCCAATGCGATAGAAACACTGTAGAACAGTGTGAATATCGCTTGAAAACAAGCGATATTCACACTGTGACCAGTGTTAGCTTGGTGATAGGGCCAGGGGGATTTAGCCATGTAATCCACCTCCCATTGGATTACATGGCTAAATCAGTTTTGGACCAGGCGTTAACAAACCAGCGCTAAACGTGTTTAGCACTGGTTCGTTAATCACCTCCCCTGTCTCGCTAATAGGCGATAGCGACCTCTGCGACTGTTTCCAGTCGCTTTTAGGTTGGTGAACGCCTACTTTGCATGCCATTAGCGATAAATATCGCTGGCATGCAAAGCGGCACCCAACCCGGTCGCTATCGCCTAGAAGCTGTTGCTAACAGCAATTAGCGACAGCTTGCTAATAGGGCTATTGAATTATCGCCGCTTTAGCGGGAAAAAGTCCCGCTAAAGCGGCGATAATCACGTTGATAATATGCCCCTCAGTCTTTACCAAATTATGTAAAGAAAGATCTTCCAGTTGCTTCACATAAGACATTAAATTTACCAGGGAATTGGTGGCATCTAGTTGGACTAGTGCAACACTGCATATGCAGAAGCACCAAGGAAAGAGATCATGAAAACTACAGACAATGCTAAATCACACAGCCAGACTCTGTCTTAACATAAGTAAATTGACTATCATTACACTGTTGCTTAAGACCCTTTACTCACTTGTGTTCGACAAAGAATAAAGTTTAAAGTTTTCAAAGCACATGAGGACAAGGGCCCAAAATATCTGCAAGATCATTTCCTGAACTATACACCCAGGCAAACCTTGAGGTCCAGCAGAGCAAATGTGAACACCAAGGTCAGATTGAATAGCAAATCTTATTGAGGTACATTTCTCAGTGTATTTCGGGCTCAGCTTTGAAACTGCACCCAGACCATAGCAAACAACCAATTCAGGCAACCTTTAAAAAACAAGCTTGTAGGAAGAGGCTTTTCTTTATATACCAATAACACTGTGACTACCTACCCCCTCAAAAGGAGACATGGTCTGATTGGATGTACTTCAAGCATCACAAGTCCATACTTACAGATTCTCTTACACTGCATCACATGCACCAAAGCACTTAAGGCCAAATGTACAACCATGCCATTTTGCGAGTCGCAAATTGCGCTCAATTGCGAGTCGCAATTTGCGACTCGCAAAATGACATGTACAATAGTGTCAGAGACACTGTTTGCGATTCTCAATGGGGTCGCAAATTGCACGCCTCATCAATATTATTGAGGCACTCGCAGTTTGCGACCCCATTGAGAATGGCTGGCCCTCCCAGGTATGGTGGCCTGCTGGCCTCAGCAGACCTCCATGTCTGGGACTGCTTTTAAATAAAGCAGTTATTTTTTAAATGTAGCCCGTTTTCCTTAAAGAAAAACGGGATGCATTTAAAAAAAGAAAAATGAAACGTTTTCGTTACATTTTTTAAGGGCAGGTAGTGGTCCCTGGGACCACTGCCTGCCCCTAAAAATATTTTCCCCTGCATTTGCATTTGTGGGGTCGCTATTAGGAAGGGAACGCCCCTTCCTAATAGTGAGTCGCAAAACACTATTTTGCGAGTGGCAAATTATTTGCGACTCGCAAATTAGTGTTAGTACATGGCCCAGAGCATTTTTGCATGCGCAAATGGGTCGCAAACCTGTTTGCGCAAGCAATTTTCCGTCGTACATCTGGCACTCACTTTCTTCTATGACGCTAGCGCTACAAATGGCTTCTTGTCACAATCTTGTGCTTATATAAATAAGATCTAGAGACAACATCTTGCGGTGGATTTTCTACAATTTTACACGATGTTTGCATCACAAAAGTGACGCAAATTGGCTCAAAATCTTTCTTTTCTGATTTACTTTCCATCGCTAAACCTGTTTAGCGCTGAAAACAACATAAAAGTAACACAAAGCAGCGCATATCGCTGATTTGCATTAGTTAACGCCAGGGGGACGTACCATGGGTGGAACATGGGCCTTACCATGCAACCACCCAAGGTTTCTGATGCTAAACCCTATTTACTAAATAAAGTAGACTGGGTTTAGCGTCGAAAACGGTGCCCATTTGAAGTAGGTGCAAGGAAGGAGAAATGTTTTAATTTCTCCTTACTTTTCGGACTTTGTACGTGTGCTGCACTGTGCAGCATGCATACAAAGTGGGAAAATGGTTTAAGTCAGTCTATGCATAGTATTGTGTTCTGGAAGGGTACCCTTCCAGTACAAAAACCTATGTTAGAGTCCCGGAGACAACCTTGCACCATAGAGCAAAGGTGTCTCCGTGGCGCACGGCAGCCGATTTCAGCGCCGACGCTAGGGTAAGGGGAGGAGAGTGCCATAATTTAGTACATTTGGCGCTCTCCTCCGCTCTCCTTTTCACGCATTTGCGGCTGCTGCACTGCACTGCGTGAAAAAGTGTTAAAGCTGCCCCATAATCTTATAATTCTTTTATTCAACCATTATCTTAGATCAGTGTTTGTCTTGCAGACTTTTAAAACTGCGAGGGATCCTTTGAAGAAGTCTCAAAATGAATCACCGAAGAAGGTTTGTCTTGGGATTTTCTCCAGCAACTGAGGCACATCAGCTTTTTTTTATATGTAGGTTTTTTCACCTGGTAAAATATTTATTGTAGTGCGATGATGCTTATTAAAAGAGTATGGAAAATACTTTCGGGAAGGGACAGGAATATTCTTGTTTTACTTCTTGACATGCAAGTCCTCTTTTTTCTCACCACTCCACAATTAGGATCCTGACACCCACTAATAAAATTATATTACTGCTGAAGCTGGAGAAACATGGCTTTAAATGAGCTAATAAATGGAATGAATGTATGACTAGTCAGAGAAATGCTCTTAAAAAGAACAAAATGCACGTATGAGCTGTTCTCCAGTTTTGCCCTAGTGCAGGACCTGTTCCCAGGCTTTGGCAGTGATTGACGTGCAAAGAACTGTGGTCATCATGGGGTTGTAATGTGCCCTAAATATCTTTGGCAAAAATATTGTCCCATTAGGTGTAGGGTTTGTATTATTAACTCCAATGGGGCGATATTTTGGCTACAATATTCTAGTCATACCAATCGTGGCACATATACCGGCTGGGAAAATAGGTTTATTCTGTCAAGCCATCACTACCGGCACCCCGCCACCCCCACCCCCTAATCTTTCAGACAAACACAGTGCCTAATTTGAGCCAGTGGTTGCCGGTGGGGGCCACCGGCACTCATTTTTGGGGACCAACACTTATTTTTCCTCATCAGACATTTCCCGAGAGCCTGAGAGAAAAAACACACAAAGGGGAAAGAAAGAGGGAGAGAAAGACAGAAAAACAGTTAAGCAGTGACAAAGCAGGTACCTACAAGAGTGAGATAAAGGGCTGGGAGTGTCTGGTAGTGAATTAAAGAGGCTTGAGGGGGATTCAGGACTACACAGCAATGGTATTCGGTGTGCTGACATTTAATTGCACCAGCCGCAGGCTTCTAAGCAGTGCTTTCGGCCCCGGCACTCCTTATTTTACAAATTAAGCACTGGACAGACTCATCATCTCTGGTGGTTCTGGTACACCCTCAGCCAGGACACCATCAGACTGCAGACTAAGTGCAAAAAAGGAAAAACAAGAAGTCAGGCCTTTTCCATCTATGCACCAAGGATCTGGGAGAACGTCTCCATATCCATCTAGCAATACCCAATGCTGCTCCAATTTAGGAAAGAGATGAAGACTCCCTTCTTTAACAAACACTACATCACAATGGATTAACCCTCCACAATTCAGCTTCCTCTCCTATTACTCGCTGACTTTAGGCTTGCTTTTGACCATGTATAGAGCTCTGCTGCCTTTTGACTAGGTTTGTGCTATAGAAACACCATATACATACACACAATGTCCACCAATGTCCAAATGGCAATGTTTGGAACTGGATGTGTCAATGGCTGCTGCTCTGTTTCTATATCAATGCTTCATAAAGTAGGGCAGGCTCCAACAATCCCTATAGCATGCCTCAAGCAGAGATTTTCTATCTCTACCAAACAATAATTTTCATAGCTTCTAGGCCCTCCGCTAAATAGCGACAGATCAGGCCCGGGAGCCCAGTGGTAATACCGACAGGCCATACTGTTCTTGATGACCAGTCAGGGAACAAACAGACACATACTAAAAGCTTTTCTTAATCTTGAAAAAGATTACTGATTCAGTACATCTCTGGTCTGGCAAAGGAGGGTTTTCACTCTCCCTGACATTTTAGAGGCGATTCCTGTTTTTGCTTGGTCTTAGTTTGTGGCTACATAGGTATCCATTCAGAGACTTTGTGCAATGGACCACCCTCTAGTGAAGGTCACAGGTAAGTTCCCCCTGCACACTGAAAGCAAATACTCTTACCTCTTATAGTAAAATTCCTGTCTGATTAAAAAAACAAGTGGTCTCATCAGAGATGCATATTTACATATGGAATCACCATCCTCTCCAACAGTTTTTAAACAAAAAGAGGTATGTTAGGGATTTGTGGCTTAGAACCTGGACCATTAGGTTCCAGCTTAAGTATAATAAATCTGGCTTGAAAACAAGATTGCCTCTTTTTTTCCACAGCCGAAATAAATAATACGTTTTCTGCTGTTTCAATACTTTCAATCACAAGCCCTCATCTTTCATTGGAATGTGCAGAGGAAGCATACTGATGAATCCTAAATCAAAACACTTAATTCAGTCTGTACCAGACTAGGTCAGATTCCTAGCTAAGCTCAAGGGACCCCGTGATAGCAAAAAACCTCCGGGTTAGCAGATAAATTTCCTACAGTGCTTATCTCTTCCCTTGGCCAAGATTCTAAGACCCCCTTGGCCCCCATTCAAAACAAGGCCTTAAGGCTGGAAAAAGAGGACAGAAAGTGTCTGCAGATCACAGCTACTATCAAGATGCTCAGAGAAGAGATTCACCTAAGAGGAGTGTAATGGTGCAAAAGTGGCTCTTGCAGTAATCTTATGTGTGCCTGTCCCGGACACGTCCCTGTAATTACACCAAGCATGGTGTGAGGATTCTCGACAGATATGCATTTATGGGATGCTCCATTACCATAAAACTGAGGCCTCGGGCATGAAGCGATGCACGTCATTTCTTGTATAATGATAGACTCCTGGTCCTTCAAATGCCACACAATAAAATGGATCAATTTTTACGTCCAATTTCATGTACCTCAGATATCTTGGCATGGATGGGAATGCATGTGTCATGCCAATAAAAAATCCCCAGTAAAAATCTTTTTTCCTCCAGAAACTCCCTCCGCAGGAGCTATATATGAAGCTGTCCACAGACTCCGCTTCCACCGTAGACGGAATAGCCCAGGAGCACGCAGAGTTGGCTTGATCTGGACCCTTACCTTCTGTCATCATGAGTCGTACCATCAGACAGACCTCCTCCTCTTCTGGGTCCCTGAAAGGTGGCCTCCCAGGCGGGAGCGTTCGCTATTCCACCTCCTCTGGGCTTGGAGGTCTGGGAGGTAGTGGTGTCTCTTCCCGCATGTCTTCTACCGTGTGGGAGGCTCCTACAGAGCTCCAAGCATCCATGGAGGCAGCGGTGGCGGAGGAATCTCCATGTCTCAGTTTTCCACTGGGATGGGCAGTGGCTATGGCGGGGGATTCGGGGTCTCTGGAGGCGGCTGGGTCAATGAGGGCCTCCTTAATGTCAACGAGAAGGAGACCATGCAGTACCTGAATGACCGCCTGGGCACCTACCTGGGAAAGGTGCATTCTTTGGAGCAGGAGAACAGCCAACTGGAGCGGCAGATCAGGGAGTGGTACGACAAGCAAGTACCGTACATGTCCCCAGACTTCCACCCCTACTTCAGGACCATCGAAGAGCTTCAAAACAAGGTAGAGCATCCCTTCTGTTAGGATGTTGCTGCTTCAATCCTTCTTGCCTGGCCAGTTCGAGAAGGGCATGAACAATCGTAAGAGAATTGATAGTATATGGCAAGTGTCATTATTAGTTTATCCCCTACGCAAGGAGTTGTTATTGCCTTCTGAAGTGCATTCTACACTGAATTTTTGCTCGTCTAGATTTACACTTCTAAACATCTGCATTCCCTACAAATCAACATTGTTTGGCGAACAGAAGTTTGAGAGAAACAGTGCAAGTGATGTCTTGGGAAGTCTGTTTATAGGGAGATGACTTTGTTAAGACCCAGGGGAAAAGGGGGAAGTTTTTGCATATTTTCTTCTTATCAGAATACCAATGACTCAGTTTTTTTTCTCCCTATTTTTCCACTGTTTTAATGTTTTAAAAGTCTTTTGCAAGTAAACAGAAAAGCTTTGTGTGGAACGAGGTGGGCAGTTGTGACCTAAGACAAAGGAAAATGTACTGATTCACCAGTACACTTTAAGAGGATGTTGCACAGTTAGGAAACCCAAGGAAGGAAGTGCTCACATTTCGCAGGCTCTAAACTCCAGGGGATTTTGGGGAGATACCAAGAAGGAATCGAGGTGACCTGACTGAATACTCAAGGCACTGTTGCTTTCTGCACGAGACACCGCCAAATGTTTTACAGCTGATTTGAAACTGTCAAATTGTGCTTCATTGGAAATGTAAATCTTACCAAGTTAAGGCCTGAGTACAGAGGATAGCGTAGATATCTTTTACGAGCACCTTTATCCAGACATCCTTGCCAGCATGTTTGCTTTAGTTCATGAGCTCCTGCTCAGAGCACAGAGCTTTTTCTCTAGGAGTCAGTTTATTTAAGAAACTGTAACAAATGACTCAAGCTCCTTGACCCATGCAAGAGTTTAGTGATGGAAATGATTGCAGCGACGCCATCTTCATTTTTCTGTGCAATTGTAGGTTTCGCTAAATTCGCTGGAGAAAAAAAAACACATATGGGGACGTTTGCAAATGTATTTGTCCCCGAAAATGAGTGAAACATCTGTTGGAGTTTTATCATCGTTTTGCTATAAAATAAAGACAAAAAAAAAACAAACAGAAAATTCGTTTTTGAAGGAGAATTTTCAATAAAAATAGGAGGATTTCACCAGTGTTGTAAAATAAAATTTCGCAATTTAATAAAATGTTAAAAATTATAAATATATATCAGGTATATGCCGTAGCACATACGGAGTTTCTTAGATTATAATTTTTTTAGTGACCAGTGGTCGCGGTTAGTAGTTTTAATGAACACCATAGACTCTTTGCAAATTATTTTCCATTAGACATAGGGGGTTGTTTAGGTCTCGCCTACGCAGCGCGCATGCGCTGCATAGGCAAAAAGACCTTTTGCAATCGATTCGGCTTTTCAGCCAAAAACGTGCACGCGTTCCATTGCCTTCAATGGCAACGCGTGCACGTTTGGCGATTCACTTGCGGGAGCGAGCAGCTGGCGCCATATGGTAGCAATTATGCTCCTGGCGCCGCTCGCTCCCGCAAGGGAATCGCACTCCCCCCACCCCTCCCCTCCCACTTCTTTAACCCGGGTCCCGGAGTACTGTTTCACTTTCGCGCGGGGCCGCACTTGTGTGTCAGTGCTTGTTTTTCAGGCAGGCGTTCTGAATGTGACGATTCTAAAACTTGGATCCTAACAGCCGATTTAGTATTACGTGCGTATGCGTTGAATTTCTTTCAGATATGCTGGAACGGCTCCAAATCATGTTGTAGTGGCATTCTAGTCCGCTATCTGAAAACACTTTCTTTTACGGGGAGTCGATGCGTCCTGCATGTAAGGTTTGGGAAAGTGCGTTACCAAAATGCAGCTTTGGTAACCGAAATTACCCCACACATAAGTTCTCCATAGCAGGCTGCATCCGCTCAAGTCGCTGCTGCTGTGCTGGTTTAAAAGAACCGTGCATGGCTCAGTGGATTGGCGCGGTTGCCATTTTGCGTATAAACTCTAATGACTCTTTGATTCTGAGTTGAGTTGGATAATTGGGAGTCTGAAATCCAAAGACGGTCTCAAAGTAGTTTGAATCCTGGGTCAATTAACCGGGACTGAGATTTGGGTGTTTAAAGAAATGCAGTTTAACAGTGTTTTCGTTGAACGCCATGCCCACCGATTTCAGGCCTAATCTGACTTTTTAAAAAAAATCAAAATCATCAATGTTTATGTAGTGCATAGCGTCGCATCCACACACAAGGGCTGCCGGAGTGCTGTGTAGAGTATACACTACTGAATATTTTTGATAGATTAGCGTATCTGCTAGAGAACTATGTACAACATACAGTAGGGTATACGAGCGTGTGATTCATGGCAGTTATAGCTCAGAATATCCATAAAAAACAGGTAGTGGCTAAATATGTTTTATATGGTATCGAGCAGGGAAATAAAAAGGGTGGTGTATGACTTCAATACAGGGTACAGGGGAATGGTCCATGATGCGAGTCGCACTGGAGTCCCTGTGTGACCATGAGATTGGTAAACTTTAGTCTGTATGGAATATATTTAAGAAAGAACTGTGCTCAAACTTAATGTTTTGGGAATATTTCATCAAACCCTAGGCTTATCTACTACACCTTTAACTTGAATTAAGACTCGTTGGGGCATATTACCAAGGATTTGCGAAAATTATCGCAAAGCGCGCTTAGCGCTGTTTTTTTTTATCGCCGGCTATCGCTGGATTTCATTGCGGAGATAACGCGTTATTATCAACGCTTATCTCCAAGGTGATAAAAAAATCCAGCGATAGCGGCGAAGCCCAGCAATAGCGCGAGAAATCCAGCGATAAATTCACTGCGCTAATGAAAAGCTTGCTAATAGGCAGGTGAGGACTTAACCATTCTTGTCAATGGGAGGTGGATTGTAAGGTTAAGTCAAGTTTTTAGCAGGTGTTAAATTCCAGCGCTAATCGCGGTTAGCGCGACTTTTTTATCGCTTCGCGGTTCTGGGGCCGCGTTGATAATAGGGCGAAGTTGTGTCTGCGAGTGTTTCCATGACGTGTTAGTCAGGAACGCATGTATATCGCTGACATGCAAAGCGGCACCAAAACGGTCGCTTTCGCCATAAAGCTGTCGCTAACAGCTGTTAGCGACAGCTTGCTAATAGGGCGATAGAAATATCGCCGTTTTAGCAGCAAAAGTGCCGCTAAAGCGGCGATACCGCCCTTGCTAATATGCCCCGTTGTGTGGTCTGCATAGATGCACAGCTTTTTCTCTCTATAAGTGTTCACCACCTCTTTCTCCTTGGTGGCTTTTTAGGACGAGCTACAGTGCGCTTGCACTGTCTGCAAGAACTGCTGTTATCAATAAACTTACGGTATTCCCGCCTCCTACTTACAATTGGTGCAGTCCAGCGTCGCTCTTCTTTGCCGCCTTCTGTCTCGTCCTGCAGCCGATATGTCACTTCCTTTCGAGGCTGAGGAGCACCGGTAAAGTACAATGTACTTTCGCTTGTTTAACATAGATTCCTTCCTGCGCACTCTTTTTTTGCCTGGCCCACTAATCGCCACGAGAACTAGACACATAAACAGCGCTGATGTTGAAGTTAAGTGAAAGACGCGCTTGCTCCAAGACCACCCAACACTTCAGCTGTGAACTATTCCAGCATATTTACCTGGCGTATTGTATGTGATTAGATGATTCACACAAGCGGATAAAATTGTTAGGTGTTAATGAATGTCTTGGTGAAGCATGCACCGCATGCTGTTCGTGGCTTCCTTTATATTCAGTCACGCACAGCACTGCCTCTTAAAGCAGCGCTTTAGCATGGCTTCCACCCACCCTGTTGCAAACTTTCTTTGTACCTCATCTGTCTAGGATCACACTGTGCACCGAGTGGTGCCTTGATGTACTTGTTTAATTAGCAAACGGAGGTCTTGCTCCGGTAATCATCCCAAATGAACTGCTCCCCGGAATGCAGAGTTCTGTGTGGATGGGGACAGATACAGAGTCTGGGGATCTCCAGTGTGCTTTTGATATTTCTTTTATGATTTCGCTGGAAACATAATCGGTTCATGCTTGACCCCTTGTTGCCTCCGTAAGCATTTGTGTAAAATAATTTCAAATGAAGGCAGCTATTGCATTGCTGCATCCCCCAAGCCTCGAGAGTTCTGCGATCAAAATAATATCCTTTTCGCAATTTTTATAATTCCTTTAAAGTGTCTGTGCTCTGCGGTCGTGAGTTGCAAGCTTATGACATAACTGTGTTTTTGTCTACTCATGGTTTAATCTTTGAGACTACTGTGTATTTAATTCCACGTTTTCACTTTTTTGAACGTGCATTTCTTTATAATTAAATGCACATTTCATTGCTGTTGCCAGTGTGTTCTTGTTTTTCTTTGTGGCACTTTTGTAATCTTTTTTTTTTCCCGCTCTCCAATTCGTCATTTTCTTTTTAAAGTAGTTTGTCTTTTCAGCAGAGCTTTTGATCAAAAGATGTGGTGGCTTCCAAGACCTCAGATTATATTTTATAAATTGTTTTTATCAGATGCGTCTCTACGAAACATTTTCCTTTTGTACAGTTTTCCTTGTGTTTGTTGGTGGGGAGATAGTTCAGCAGGTTCTGCGTTCGTTGCGGAGAACTAACGCCGCGTGCATTTTGCACATTGACATTAAAGCTCGCCCTGCTCCGTTTTTCAGTGCTGAGGCTTGTTGAATACACACAACTCTGTAGGAGGTGCACTAACACACGGTAAGCAGGCAAGCCTGTGCCCATTGACCAGCATGAAGTGGGAGTGCCCCGCAATGTCTGAGGTATACACTGCCACCTCCTACACAATAAAACAGACTCTTAACTGTAGACGTTGTAGAACCCAGGATAATGTGCTACATGGCTAAACACTTAAAAGGTCCTAAAGGCGAGACCTATTGGCTATGCCAATGCTTGTTTTTATTGGTTGCCAGTTTCATGGTTAAGCAAACTGGCATACAAGAAAGATTGTGACTTGGATATCAGTGCATTCAGCATACAGAAGGGAGGGGTGAGATGGTGCCCTTGGAAGATACAGCACTGAGCACACTGGCAGCTCTGGGAGATGCTGTGGCTGGCAGAGCAGAGATCAACTCCCATCTCATGTCGGATCAATCCTAGGGTCTTCTGCTGAGGTTAAAGCTATCCACCAAGAGTGGGAGTGAATAGGGGCCAAGTAGGCTGCTGCATAATCGAATGTGGCCTTGAAATGCCAGATTATCTCTCAGTTAGAAACCTTCAGGCTGTAAGGAGCTACAGTCGTTGGAACTAGACAGAATTCTAGTTGGAAAGATGCTAGAGTGGAGAAAAATCAGTTACATGCCAGGGTTGCCTTTACCCTCCTAACCTGATGACATTGAATCTGTGCTGTGTGTGTGTTTAAAGACATTGAATGGACCCACTTATTCCCCTCAATTGGAAGGTCAGTTTTCAATGCTATGGTGATTCTGGTGAGCTTCCTCTCCATTCCAATGCCTCTTTTCTAGTTCCCTTCCGTCTTCAGACCAAGTAGTCCTCCAGTAACCCAGTTTTCATGCTGATCCTGTTGTCTTGTACGAAAAAGGAAATATTTTTGTTGAAGCCAAGCAGGAGAAGACTTCTGAAAGGAGTGTTTCTCAGTAGGACACTTGTGGGAGATACCAGAAAGGTAAAGGTTGGCCAGCAGAAGGGATGTAATGTGCACACTTTGGTTCCAATCAACTGAGGTACTTGGCGCCTTCCATAGGAATGCCCTCCCACACAGCAACGGCGACCCTCCTGCACCCTAGAACAATTCAAACACTACAAATGGAATATCAGAGTCAAATATCTAACCTCTGCATCTCCGTTGCACTTCTCTAATACAATTCTCAACCAACCCTAAAGTTATGCAATCGCCCAACCACTATCTCTAATTGTGTAACTGCCTTAAGACTCTCTCTGTGGTAGAAGAGCTTTCTCAAACAATGAAGAACCCCATACGCTAAGGCTCTTTAGGCACAGATTAACGTTCCTTTGTGAAAATTCATGGTGGTTCAAGAGAATTTTGTCCGTGAAATTTTGAGATAGAGAGAGAAATATAGTCTTAGAATTGCAGTGGACAGTTGCGGCATATGGAATTGTGTCCCTACACCCCTTCAGCTCCTCTTTTCTTTCTCAGCATATTTCTCTATTCTCTCCTTGATGCCTATTTTGAATTCATATCAAACCCCCACATGATCTTTCCTGTCAATCAGTGTCTATCCTCATCTGAAAGTTTGCCTTGTGTTTCAGATCCAGGCCGCCACTATGGACAACGCCAAATGTGTCCTGCAAATTGACAACGCCAGGCTGGCTGCTGATGACTTCCGCAACAAGTAGGTCTTCTAACAGACTGGACCATTTCATGTATATTTCTCTTTCTGAATTATCCATGTGATAAAACCTGACAATGTAACTAATGGGTTGACCACAGTTCTACCGTGCAAGGCACAGCAGACCACCCTTCTACTAACGGAGTCGTACAACGTTAGTTTGTGATATGATGAATCTGAATAAGGCTCCACATCTGGGCACTATTGATTGATATGAATATATTCTTTTATTTATATGTTTCTAGTAGTTCACTTTTTCAAGGAATCATAGTGGTTGGGTTTCCAATACGTTAGATTATTGTGGTGCAGCGTTGTGTGATACGTTCCACCCGGGATGATTATGTCTCCCAGATTCCATGAAGAAGGAACAGAAAGAAGGATACAGCTTTAATAAAACCCCTGAGCCACCCACCTGGAGCACATGTTTGCAGACTTAGAAACTGATTGAGATTTTGGACGGGCGGCCCGTTTCTCCACTAGGCTGATGGAGTAAATTACTCGATTGCCCTGATAGGGATGCCGTCTACTTAATATATAAATGACTGCCAAGCTCGTGGTCGTTTCTAAAGCATTAGCAGGACCCACTGTCATGGTTCATACATCAACAGGATGGAGCCCTGCACTAAAATGTTTTCTTTTATTATTTTTTAAAAGAAAATCCTGAAACTGAATTTTCTTTTTGAAAATAAAAAACAAAATGCACCCCTTACCATATGAGTCCTCTCCCATGGTGAGAGGAGTATTTAGCAGTTTTCACTGTCCCATACTGCCAGGATTTTCCTGACAGTGACAGGCAGTGAAAACTGATCTCTTATTCCACCCATCTAAATCAGGTGGGTGAAATTCCAGGTCTGCCTCTGACGGACCGCAATCCATAGGGCCATTGAAGGGATTTAATCACAGTGGAGACGGAGTAGCCTCTGCAGTAATTAAACCTACGGTCCACCTGCATATAAATCAGGCGGGCGGACCATTAACTTGGTGGTATAGATACTCCGTTGCCATTGTGACGGAGTATCTATACTGCCCAGATAGAAATTGCCCCCTAAATGCTTTAGTATAAACATAAGCAATACAAAAAAGTAGGGAGAAGACAAGAGTGATCTTAGGCAGGTAAGAATTGAAGGAATGGAACAGGAAAAGAAGAAAAATATGTGGCAATAGGAGGAATGCAACAGGAACAGAAGAAAAATAAATTGAATAGGGCACAAACAGAAGAAAAATAGATGGAATGTAATGAAAACAAATCAATCTGACCTTCTGCAATGTAATAAGATGCTCATCTAAAGTGCTCTGATAACTTTGGGCCAAGTTTGCGCTATATGAGAAAGAAGGGAGAGATGAGGACAGTGGGGGATGTGAAAATGATATTTAAGGAAAAAAGCGCTAGGACACTCCAAACATTAGCACTCGCCTGCTTACATTTACTGCACCTCGACCCTCATGTAGGTGTATGAGGTGAAATGTGTATGGATAAATGCATCTAAGGCCCCCATTTGTAAGAGTGTATAACTGAATGATTTCTACGCATGGATACCAATGTTATCTATCTATAGAAAAAAGGATAAACGTTGTGCAAGTGGACATATTCCCTAACCCTAGTACATTTTCTGCTCTGTGATGACATATAGGACAGTCATAGATTTTCTTGATTTTTGCCTGAAACATTTGAGAATAGGAGAAAAGTCCTAAATGTCTGCAGTGCATGGTCCGGAGTCTACATATTTAGCATGTATGCGTTTTTGATAAATCAGACCCTCAGGCTGTCACTCCGTCAAGTTAATTTCACAAAGTACATTGAAAATTTACTGGCCAACTTTGCCATTTGGATCTGAGTGACCAGAGGTGAATGCTTAATAATAAGGAGGTTACCCGTGATGAGCCAATCCAGCGTCATCACACATATTATACTGGGTTAAGCTTCCTTTCGAAACCCATCTTCCAGATCTCAGAAGTTTTGATGTCTGCTCTCACCCTCCCAGGTTTGAAGTGGAGCAGGGTCTTCGCCAGAGCGTGGAAGCTGATGTGAATGGCCTGCGGAGGGTCCTTGATGAACTCACCCTGGAGAGGAGTGACCTGGAGCTGCAAATCGAGAACCTGAAGGAGGAGCTGGTGCACCTGAAGAAGAACCATGAAGAGGTGATGTGGCGCACTGTTGCCTGGCAATAGTCTATCAAACAAGACCAGGTTCTGGTGGCAAAGAGGTCTTTGCAACATGCGCATTACTTTGCTAACCCATCTTTATCTCTGCTCGATTCAATGATCCGTGTGTTGGCCTTGAATAGAATGGTGTGGTTTCTCATCTCTAGACCTAGCAGTCTGTAAATCTTTTAGGGTTTCCAATGATGATGCAAATTTTATCCACAAACCAGTCCCATACGTATTATTATGAAAATTGATAAATCCTACCCTACCAGTTGCTGCCAGGAACCGGATTGTGAATAGTAAGACTGGCATAGTAAACACAGGACAACACCACTCTGTCAACATGCCCAAACCAGAGATGATGTTTTCCTGTGTGAGGTTTGGTTGAGTTTAAGGACTGGATCTCACACAGTTCCTGACATTCAGTGCTGCCACTCTGCCTCCTGTTTGGTAACCCGCAGAGCTCTGTGAGCGGTCAAGAGTAACAGATGAGTGTGCTATCTATCGCCTCCTACTTACTTCAGTATTCTCTCCACAGGACGTGACCATACTGCGTGCTCAGCTCGGAGCCCGGGTCAACGTGGAAGTGGACGCCGCACCATCTGTTGATCTCAACAGGATCCTCAATGACACGAGAGAACAATATGAGAGGGTGATGGAAAAGAATAGGCAAGAGGCCGAGACCTGGTTCACCACCAAGGTAAAGTCCCCCTCAAAACTCACAAACCAAGGGTCTGAATTAAAGAAGGGTTGTTAAGGGCCAACTGCCAAAATTCTGCTAGAGTCCCATCCTTCATCCTCAACTTTCTTACAACCTATTTTGAAAATGGCAGAAGACAGTCTTTAAGCAAGTAGAACATTGGTCAGCGTCCTCATGCGGGATGTTATTTGTGCAGTGGAAGTGCTGACAAAAATGGTGGCAGATCAGCCATCAGTTCCCAATATGCCCGGGATGCTTGAATTGTGAGTACTGGGACTTTGAAAGAACTATTCTATCACCCACATATGCTGATATTCACATGGCACAGTGAAATCACTGCCATAGAATCTAGGGGCATATTAGCAAGACCCACATTAAAATTATCGCCGTTTTAGCGGCAGGAAACTGCTGCTAAAACGGCGATAATGGGCTTGCTAATATGCGTTATGGAATTCCAATAGAAGCCCTGTTTAGATGTCCTGCACATCTAACCTGGGCTTCTATTGGAATTCTATAACGCATATTAGCAAGCCCATTATCGCCGCCGTTTTAGCGGCAGTTTCCTGCCGCTAAAACGGCGATAATTTTAACGTGGGTCTTGCTAATATGCCCCCTAGACTTTTTCCTTGAGGTGGGTCCCGCTGTAGAAGAGGCTGACATCTCAGGGTCTAAAGCCACAATTTCATGTCAGCCACCTTCCAATATTGTGGAAATTTCTCAGTTTGGCAGAGGTAGTCTTCCCTTCCAGTGCCAGTTTAAACCCTGTGGAGGCCCCTAGGCAGTCGAAATTTTGGGGTCCCCCTCGTAAATTATCTCCTAATACCCAATGCACTTGATTTTTTTTCAAACTGACAGCTGCCAGAAGATGAGCTTTTAAGAGACAAACTGATATGTGAATCTGATGTCTCTGGTTTATTACTTTAAGTTGTTAATGGGTACATGACATTAATACAGTATTTTCTCTATAGAGTCTTTAAAGTAAAGTTTTCGTTTCTTTGAGTTGATTATTTTTTTCTATCTTTTGGAAACAATATTCAAGAAAGTTTGATTGTAATTTCCTTTCAAGATCAAATCAATATTATTTTGATCTGTTGTTCGGGGGCCCCTCAAAGGAGTGGGGCCCATAGGCCGGTGCCTAGTTTTCCTATTTGGTAATCCAGAACTGTTCTCTTCCGTTCTCCTAACACACTTGTGGGTAGAACATCTTCCTAAAAAAAACAACTTTAAATGAGATTACAGTGTTCATACCTCACTGAGAAGGCTGTGTATGTACTTTCTTTACATTTCAGAGTGAAGAACTCAATCAACAGGTGACCTCGAGTGCGTCACAACTGCACTCAGTCCAGACGGAAATCATTGAGTTGAGACACAGCGTCCAAGGCTTGGAGATCGACCTGCAGGCTCAGCTAAGCATGGTAGGTGTAACCTCACACCAGGCATATCCTTTTGGGATAAACCTATGTCATGCCAAGAGGGCACAAAAACCGAGGGATCAACTATTAATTAGGAATCGGAGGAAGGCCTATAAAATAGCAACATATAATAGGAAGAAGCAGATCAGGGAAGAGGCCTGGGATGCACTCAACCAAGCTAGTATCTTGGCTGACAGCACGAAATTTTGGTCTGTGGTTAATAGCTCCTATTTTTCAGAAACCCCAAATCTTAGTCGCGATTGCGTGATTCCTCCAGAACGATGGGTTCAGCATTTTAGTAACATCTACAGTGACGCAAATCTGGAACCAGAGGAGGGAGTGTCAATCCCCGGTCCATCAAGTAACCCCCTTCATTTTAATATAGATGAAGTTCATAAGGCTATCATCTCTGCCTCGGCAGGCAAGGCGCCCGGCCCAGATGGGGTTCCAGCCGATGTTTTTAAGGCCGACAATAGAGTCTGGGCTAAGATTTTAACTTGTGTTTTTAATGCAGCTTGTATTTACGGATTCCCATTTTCTTGGGCTAAAGCGGTCATCATTCCCATTTTTAAAAAGGGAGACCGGGCGGATCCCGCCTGCTCTAGACCAATCTCCCTTTTAGATTCTGTAGCAAAAACATTAGGGAAGGTAATTTTGGATCGCCTAACTACTTATCTCGATCAAGCTAATATTATTTCAGATTTGCAATATGGCTTTAGACAGGGGAAGGGGACCTTGGACCAGTGTCTTAATCTCCAGTTAGTTATCGGGAAGTACACTATCGCCAGGAAGGGAGTCTTACACCTTGCCTTCATGGACCTAACCTCAGCCTTTGACTATGTCAATAGATCCAGATTATGGCGGGTGTTACGTGAACTGGGGATAGATGCAGACTTGGTCTCTTACCTCCAAGTAGCGCATGATAATACCACAGCTGCTGTACGGTATAATACTGATGGCAGCTTGACAAAATCATGGGAAGTAAAAAGGGGGGTCCGGCAGGGATGCATTTTGGCTCCACTGCTGTTTACACTGTACATTAATAAATTAGGAGACTCCCTAACAGCCTGCTGCAAAGATGTACCAAGAGCCAGTTCTAAAATGATCCCAGCCCTTTTATATGCTGATGATGCGGTCCTACTGGCAAGAACCGCATTGGGCCTTCAACGTCTTTTAAATTGTTTTACTAATTTTATGGAGTCACTAGACTTAACCACAAATCTTAAGAAATCTCATACCATGACCATAGGGCTGGGAAGGGTGGCCAAGACTAAGTTTTACTGCAAGGGGGCAGAATTAACTAAAGTGCCTACGTTTCCGTATTTAGGTGTGGTTTTTGATGAGCGAGGATCTTGGTGCCCGCAACTTTTATTAAAAGAAAATACATTAGCCCGAGGAGCAGGTGCCACTCTAAATTTTGCCAAAAGACTGGGGTCAAAGCCACTACCTGCATTATTAAAAGTCTATAATGCAAAATGTGTTCCGATGGCTACATACGGGTGTGACATTTGGGGATACAAGGACGTTAAGGGGATCCAGGTGACTGAGAATAACTTTATGCACAAACTTCTGGCGGTCCCTACCGCAACCCCTGTTTTTAATCTACATGAAGAACTGGGAACGGGTTATATATCAGACCAGATCGCGGTTGCCCCATTGTTACGCTGGCTAAGAGTATGGGCAAATCCGGCCCCTAATCTTAATCAACTAATAATTGCGGACTGTATGTTACTGGAGGGGGTGTTATCCATCCCATGGCTGAAATATGTCATGGAACAGACTAGATGGTTAGGTCGCCCTGATTTGTTCCCGAGCCCAGGTGTCCTGACCAAGACTGCAATTAAAGAAGTGAAAAAGCAGTTCTTGGACAAGCGGCAGAGTATGAGGGAGGAGACGGAACTAAGTAAACCTTCAGTGAGACGATTTATTTTATTGTCCCTGGGCTCGCAGATGCAGCCATATCTATCTTATGTCAGCAAAGCATACCATCGATTTGTTTTGACTAGATTCAGATTTAACTTGGTTCCTTGGCTCTTGGCATTTCCCCAAGGTTATTCTAAACCTGGCTTACTTAGACCCTGTCCCTGTGACAATTTCTCGGATCAGGATACATTACACTTTTTGTTTTTCTGTTCCTTTTATGCTTATCAGCGTAAAAAATACATTTTACCGCTCCTTAGAGAACGGCGGTTTGTTCAAGTAAGACCGGCCTTGGTCTATCTCCAGATGTTACCCTCCCCTGTGGTATCATTGGGTGTGGCTAGTTTCTTAACAGCGGCCGTTAGACACAGGAAAAAGTTGCCGCTATTAGAATAAACTTGCCACTTATGTTAAAGTACCCCTTTGAAACTTTTTTATTTTTTTATTAGCCGTGGACTTTTACTTAGTACTTTTTGCACTTTACACTATTTGCACTACTCCACGATTTTTATATGAATGATGAAATGGCTAAATGAGATTCTTTTTAACCTGTTTTGTATTGGTATTTTAATCTAGTGACTCAATGTTTTTTTGTATTGATGTGTCAATTCTGTATTTGTGTCCTTTTTTCTTGACTATGTTTACTTTTTTGGCTCTTGTCTGCCGAATAAAGTTTTCTGACTGACTGACTGTATGAACAGGAGGCATCAACCAGCCTTTCCCGCAAGTTGGCAGCATACCAGTCGATAAGCTTGATCAGTCAATGTATTTGATGTTTTTTTATGCCTAATGTCCTTCCATTGCCATTACTTCTCATCACTCTTTAATCCCACCTCTGAAATTTAGAAAACGCACCTTCATACAGTAGAGAACATGGATTTGCGATGGTGACTTCTAGTAACGAATAGGATGAAACTCGCTTGTGACTGGGTGGTGTTGGGTAATAGAAGGCAGAAAAGAAGAGTTTCCCAAGAGACGATACAAAACTGTAGTTTTTGAGCAGTTTATTCCAAACGGCCACCAACCATGACTGCTTTAGTTTAAACGTGAGCTGAGGTTACCAGATGTCTCCAAACTCAGAAGCCGCTCTCAATATGACATCATGGAATGTATAGGCTGAAATAGCTGACCAATCCCACTCCAGGTGTCCAGGAACATTCCTCATACTTTAGCCTTAAAGTATGGATGGGTGAATAGCAGAGAAGATTAAACGCTTTCATTGCGTACTATTCTGGCAGCTCACATATGTAACAATGAATCACTGAGGGACTCTGTACATGGTGATTTTTTTTTTTACATGTACGATTTTCCCTACTACCCCAAAAAAAAGTAAAATCTGGAGAAGATGGAGTAGGTGGGTGAATATCTGACTGCAAACCCTCACTTGCCTTTGGACTTAATGGGATCTTCAGAAGCTGCCGGAAATGGGCATCTAAAAATATTGGTACATGCCCTTCTGACTAAGCTCTCATTAACCCTACCACTTTTAGAGGTGCGTTAATTGTCACAATTTGCCACTGTTATAAACATGCTTACAGCAGGCTCCTTGCTGGCATCCAGAAGCAGACACAGTGTCCGAAGACCCGCTCACTGTAGGACACACGCCTTTTAGCACCATGGCTGCTCTTTTTTTCCCTGCCCTAGGTCTCCCCCAATCTCTTCATATTCATTTGATAGCTGCAATGAAGGAGGTGTAATGGGACTAATGCACTGCTTCCTTAAAATACGATTTGAAATTGGAATGGATAAATCCTATACCTTGCAGTAAGAATGATACTATGCTAGCCCTTTAAATCCCTATTTCCTCTCTCCGTTCTCAGAAAAGTGCCCTAGAAGGAACCTTGGCGGAGACCGAAGGCCGGTACTGTGCCCAGCTCAGCCAAGTCCAGGCCTTGATCACCAATGTGGAGGAGCAGCTGACCGAGCTCCGGAGCGACCTGGAACGCCAAAACTATGATTACAAAGTGCTGTTGGATGTGAAAACTCGTCTAGAGCTGGAGATCGCCACCTACCGCCGCTTACTGGACGGGGAGGACATTCCGTAAGTATTCTGCAATGGGGTTTATTCGCTAACATGTGTCTGTGACTCCAAACAAGTATGGATAAGGAGGCAATGGAATTGTTATGTGATGTTGTTATGTTAGCAGTTTTGTAAAGCGCTTGGTTACTCTAAATGGAGTGTCCCCACCCTAGACTACCAAAGAAGAACCACCAGTCTGTTGTCCGCCTCACTGATTCCTTATATTTGCCTGAAGAGCCAGGTTTTAAGCTTTTTCTGGAAAATTGACTCTGCACCTTCCAGTCTTAACTCCAGTGGGAGAGCGTTCCATAGTTTGGCTTTCAGGTATTTAAAGGAACGACCACCCAACCGTTCTTTGTTAATCTTTGGGACTGCGACCAGTTCTGAGTCAGAAGTTCTAAGGAAACAGAAAACAAAAACAATGACTGAAATCAGTTTCTGGTCAATGTAGTCTGTAAAACAGCACCTGAAGAACGAAACCTCAAAATTGTCCATTTTCTTACTGTGTTTTCTAAAGATTTTTCTTCTTTCAGTGGAAAAGTTGATGAGGAAAATGTGATAACTATTACTGCCTGTCTCTAGAAAGATAACAACCACGGGACTTATTTACAAGGAATAAACTCAGCGCGGTGCCGCAAGCCATTTGGCTGCACTGCGCTGCGTTAATTCCGAATCACAGGGGTGTGTCATATCTACAATGATATGATGGATCCCTTTGCTCTCCCCTGCGCTGGCACACAATTAGCTGCCATGCGCTGCCACAGGCACCCTTGCTTTGAGAGGAGTGATTGTTTATGTGCAGGAAGGTGCACCTTCCTGCACATAAACAGTCTGAAATGGCACTTTCAAACTTCTATGTGTGCTGCTTAATGCAGCACACATAAAAGTTGCAAAACGTCTTTTTTTTTTCATAATTGTTTGTGTGCAGGAAGGGACACCTTCCTGTACATAAACAATCTCAAGAGGCGTTTTCCTCATTCTATGTGTGCTGCAGAATGTCACGGGTGTTGTGTGGGAACACCCACAGCGACACTCATTGCACGCCCCTTTCATGCAAAGTGTTGCGTGTAATGGGGCCATATTTACAAGGACACTATAAGCCACGCAGGGTGGCTTTATGTGTCCTTGTAAATATGGGACAGCAGGTTGCGCCACCTGTGCGTCACAAAAAGTGACGCACTGGTGACGCAAGGGGCAAGTAAATAAGCCCCCATGTGTTTTACTCATTTCCGACTTGATTTCCCCATACAAAATCCTCCGTTTGATACCTGGAGAAATTTGCATGGGATAATGCAGAAGCCAGAGTATACATTTTCCTCAACTCGGAATTTGAAATCAGCTGCAAACACTGTGTGAAATCTGTGCAGGACTTTGACTGTGTCCAAATGTGTTTCTAAGGCCCATATCTAAAACCATTCTTAAATAGTGGTATTATTAACCCATGCAATTGTACCTCTTCTTACAAACTCACAATGGCTAAATGCCAAGCTAGTCTTTAGAGGATTTGGAATTGCAATATGCATATTTCTGAATGAATACTTAGCCAACTCAGTTGTTTTAAAACCTTTCCGAAAAATACATATACATTCCTATAGCCTAGGAGTCTGCTTTCACAGATGTCACTGCTTCAAAAATCCTCAAATAAATAAATAAAATACGTTTTTGATCTTCAAATCTCACCCACTTCTCTGTCAGCTAATGCTTTTACATGTAGATAGATGGTGTGACCTTTAAAAAACCAGATTCTTTGTTCTGTAAATGTTAATGCACAAAGTATCTTACATATTTTTCTTTTTATCTTCACAGCAGCAGATCCTATTTTCCTGGAGGTAAAGAGGGTAAGATGACTACCTTGTTTTTGATAACTAATATCTTTGCTTCAGTAGTAGTCTATTGATGAATGTTTTTGATCTAAATATAAACAGAGAATTTGATGGGAGGTAACGCTTAGCAGGATCTGTCAGTCTACCCATGGCACTCTCTTCTCGATTTACAAAAATGACATAGGGCCAGATGTATCAAGCTAAATTGCGACCGCAAACGCTGAAATTCGCAGAATTTCAGTGTTTGCGATCGCAATTTAGCTGTGTGCAATGTAGGAAAGAAAAACCTACTAGCAAAATAAGGAAACGCAAAATTTGCGATTCCCTATTTTGCGCATGCATTTAGAGACTCGCAATTTGCGAGTCCCTAAATGCTATGCTAGTAGCCATCGCAAATTGCGATATTGCTGTAAGGAATCGCAAATTACCACCAACTTCAAGTTGGTGGTAATTTGCAATTTCCTCGAAAAAAGCACTTTTTTGCTTTTTTCAAAGTGCCATGAGGCACACATACATGCCCTTAGGGCATGTATGTGCGCCACATGTGCACACATGCACATTTCAGGGGTGCAACAGGGTGTCCTTTTGGAACCCTTACACCCTTGAAATTGCATGCACAATTTGCGAGTACCTATTGGGTACTCGCAAATTGCTCTTGCAATTCCATTCATTCCTATGGGCCTCTTGGCCCATAGAAATGATTGGGAAGGGATTCCTTAATTGCGAAACGCTATTTGCGATTCGCAATTAAGGAATATGTAGGAATCGCAATTATTATTGCGATTTCTACCTACATAGCATTTTGCGAGTCCTTAATAGCGATTCGCTAAAAATCGCTATTAGGGACTCGCAATCTGCTACAATGATACATCTGCCCCATAATCTCTAGTTTTACCTGGTCTTGTTTGGTAATTGCTCCTCTCCAGCTCTCTAGCAGTTTACAAAGTTTGCATTTCTCCACCATGTTTTTTAAAAGTTTTTTTCGCTGACTTTTTAATATTTTCATGCAAGATCTTTGCTAATGTTGCTCCTGGCTGCCTTCGACCTCTATTAGAGTAGGTTTCTGCTGGCAAGCATTTGCTCGGATACAGTATTTATTTCCTATAGAAATGGGAATGTCTCTACAATATCTTTTGTCCCACTCCTTTCCTCTGATGTACCCTTGTTATTTTCTTGGGCCATTTATTTTGGGCCTTGTGGCTAAAGCATGCAATATTTTTTCACCCTTCTCTACACTCCCCTCAAATTGGGGTTGGTCAATGTTGCAAAGATTTAGAATCTATTTCATTGGCAATCCCTTATTTCGGAACTTGCATGCTGCATGAGTTTCATTGGGTTTTAATGAACAATTGGAAAGCTACACACCACACATCTCATTGTGAAGTAGCCCCTTAATAGTAAATGAGCTTTCTGAAATCGGATTCATAATTGAGACTTCAGAAGTGTTTGCCATGCCACAGGCAGTGATATAGTATTTGAAGGGGAGGGAGCTTTAACATACATTCTGAGGTACCCAGGCTCCAGGTAGACAAGGGGATACTGCCAGCTTTCTGCCTGTGGAGCCTCAGCTGGCTGTTAGAAGCCTTTGACCTGGCAACCATTTGTCACAGGGCCACGAGGTCATGGTGGCAGATTTCCCTGACATCCATGGAGAAAAGTCTCTGCATGTCAAGGACTTTGATATGTTTATTTTTAAAACCCCTCCTTGCTGTGGGGCTTGTTTATGAAAAGTACAAAGGACTGCTGAACAGGCCACAGAAATATGATGGGGTGTTTGGCATTCAGCTTAGCAGAGATGCATCCACCAGACTAGCCGGTGCACTATTTGCAAAGAGATCCTACTAGAACCGTGGGGATTTCTAAATACGGTGGTCGGATCTGCGCTCAGGGTTTCCAAATGTAAGAACCTCTATCAACTTCAGTAGTCCAGCAAGGACTCCATGAGCCTTGGTGCTAGCAAGGAAAATGGCTCCTTTGACTGCTGTTGGGGTAGTAAAATACCAGGAAGAGAAAAGGGCATCCTGTATTCCAATGGAACTGGAGTAATGAAGGCCATATGCACAACAATGTTCCAAAGGAAATCATTCAAAAACATGTAGGGCCTGATTAAGAGTTTTGGTAGTGCAGGAGCGGGCAGCACACCACCACCTTGCTCCTGCACCGCCAAAACACACCGCCCTCATTCAATAACAATTATTTTTGTGGTCTGTCAGGCTGGCGGCGTGGCGGTCCCATGGCGGTGCAGTTTAAAGGCTCATAGTAAGCCTTAGACTGCACCGCTGCGGGACCACCATGCATGTTTCTGCATGGGAAGGAATGAACCTTATCGTGCATTCCCTCCTATACAGGAACTGTGGGTGCAAAAATTTAGGGGGTCACAACATGCATAGGGCTCCCTTTCTTTCCTCTCCACCAGCAGTTTCATGGAGGAAGAAACTCCGTGAGACCACTGGCGGCGAGGAAAGTCGTAATATGCTTGGTGGTGCCTCAGGACACCACCAAGCATATTGCGGCCCTCAGAATGCCGCGACAACGCCAGGGATCTCTAATCCTTGCTGGCTGTGGTAGTGCAATGGCGGTCCAACCACCCTATTCGTAATAGGGCAGTTGGACCGCCGGTGCGGCAGTGGCCGCACCGCCAATGCCGCTCCACCATGAGTCTGGTGGTCCGTGGACAGCCAGACTCATAATCAGGCCCTTAATACATTTATAGGGGTTATCTCATTCAATGACCCTGCTGTCACAATAAATGCTTTTAAAGATTCCTAAATGTAATCGCTCTGTACATTACATGAGTAAAAAGACAATTCCAAAACATGGAAAGGTGCTGCAGGTGATGGTGCAGTGAGAGTGAAAATGAGTGAGCAATGTGCGAATGCAAAAAACAAAAATACAGTGTGAATAACTAAGAAATATCGTAACCATCAAGACATCTATTAAAATGTAGAACACCACGAAAAAATGAATTGGTCAGGTTTCTCAAAGTCTGTCAATCAATGCACATATGGTTAAGATTGAAAAGTCGACGTTTCGACCCTTAACTTCATTTAATGGGGTTTTCCTCAGGAGAATTGTTGGAACCGGCGGTGCCCAGAATATAATCAGCAAGGTTCCCAAAGCGCATCAGTCTAAGACCCCAACATCACGTGGCCGCCATTTGCATTTAGCACTTTGTATTCAGGACACCACCGGTTGCTACAGTTCAGAACAATTACATTGAAGAATCTTTAAAACATTTATTGTGACAGCAGGGTCATTGAATTGGATACCCCTGCAAATGTATTACATTTTTGGAGTGATTTCCTTTGAAACTTTGTGGCACATGGGGTAGTAAAATACAACAATGTTAGGGTTTAATGTGTCCTTAGGGCTCTGGGCCACAGTGCCACTGCACCTGCTGCACTAATTGAAGCTACACCCCTGGTAAACGTGCGCTAGCGAACATCTAAATAAGGCCAATAGTGTTTTGCATTGCATAAAGATGCTAGCTTGGTAGCCCCTGTGGCTAACATATTCTTTTTAAATCTGGTTTGGCAGAATTTGGCTGTGATTTTTCGGGCATACCACTTCCGCTTGAAGTTTTATGGAAGGGATTGTCTGTAACTATGCTAATAAACCTTTCTATTTTTCCTCAGTCTCCTCAGGGCCACATACCACAATCTCCAGCAGTTCCAAAGTACGGTTGATCACAGAAGACATTGAGAATTGAAGTGTTGTCTCCTTCCGCGAGCAGGTTCACTAGTCTGGCTACTGAACTACACATGTTGTACCGCTCAGTCTGAATATAACATCCTGCTTTACTACACACACACCGACAAACAGCTGCCACAATGGCCACTTTGCCTTTCCTCAAGAAGCAAACTCCACAATCCACCATATTCTTTAGCATTTTCAGAAAACAGTGCCCTTTAAAGGAGCTATTAATGGATTATGTGATGTTTATTCCAAAGCTAGAGATGACTTTAATCTCATTCAGTTCTACAACTTTTGTGCTTCTTCTTATGTGACGTGTTTTTCACAGTGGCGTGCATTGTGCTATGTTGAAGGTGGTCATGTATCTCTCTTGTCCTTCTTGCAATATATCTTTTCAATAAACATCAAATAAAATGATCTGTCAATGGTGTCTCATTTGGCCTTAATTTAGTGTGAATACGATTTCCCAGGATCTATCAGCTGATTAGAAAGAAGGAGAGAGCGACCCAACTACAGCTAAAGCCAATGAGAACATGATCAGTAAGGCTAAGAGATGAAGCACCAGGGCCTAGAATGCACCTTCCTGGCAGCAAGTTCTATATGCTCCCCCCTGGGCAAGGAGAGCAATTACTGCAAACCCACACCATGCGCCCAAGAATAGCCACTCGAGTAACCAAGAGACTAGGCTAGTGCCCACAGCTGGCCACTCGGTATCCTCAAACCAAAGCACAATATGTTCCTAGTCCCATGCAGTCGACTTAGATATAGAAGTTGGCTTTCCAATGCCACATGAGGTCTTTTGGGGCCACCTGGCATGTTTCAGTGACCATGAGGGAGAGAGCATTGCCTCCCAGTACATACCTCTTAATCGCTGAAGTCCACTCCGCCCACACTGACTCCCCAAATACTGCTATGGTTGGACATTTCTGTACTCTTACAGCATCCCAGAGCTTTGGGGGGCAGAAGGCAAAATGATGGTTCTATACTAAGCAATCAGAAAAGAGGGCAGGCACACCAGTACTGATCACAACAACCGACAATGTGATGGAGGGAATGCTGAATTAATCTCATCACTGGCAATCACTCGGAGTCACATTCCAGACTATCATTTTTCGTCCAGTATGCCACTCTAAACAGAGGTCAGCCAATTGCAAATCCGTCTTACCAGGCCTGGTCACCTCCAGATGGGAACACAAACAGTCTCAGAGTAGTTTCAGGCTGCTTACGCCTCATTAGAACGAGGCATAGCTTGATACAACACCCTAAGTGGCCAAGGGTATGCTCAGTCCCAGACGCCTTGCTTCCTGTCCCACAGGATATATGGCAAACCTCACTGACAAGTGCCAACAAGAGTGAAACCTGTCTGGGGTTGCTTGTGTTGTAATTGTATTGTATTGTATTGTAATTGCATCTATATAGCGCTTACTACCCCTGACGAGGCGTCGAAGCGCTTTGTTCATTTCTACTGAGGTCCTCACCTGCATTTCAGCATGGACTGTTCCCATGAGGTGCTGGGTCAGTACGGAATTCCATATGGTGGGCATGTTTCTAAGGAGGAACTGTGGGTGAAAATTGGTGGGATTGGAATACTACATATAGTAAATTGTCAGTAGTTTAGACTAATTGCAAGGGTTCCTCCCATGAACTTTTGTACTTACAGCAGACTTATACCTGTGACCAGACATTGCCTGCATGCACTGATTAAAACGTTCATCCTGGAATAGGATTCCTCACACTGGATTTACTATGTTGGTTCTGTTGAAGAGAACAAAGAATGGAACTCCCTGAAAACATCAATAATAAATGTACAACATATATTTATAAACCAGAAGAACACCACCAGAAAGTGAATGACATGTTTTAATTGGGCGATCTAGCACCCCCTGCTGTCACCCTAATCCTTCCCAGAATCTTGAATTAACCCTGATGCAGGATGCATTGTTACACAAGAAGAATAGATAGCATAGTAAAAAGCCAGTGGAGGTCAGTGAAGAGCAATGGAGGTGTGGTACCCAGAAGACACAAGTGAAGAAGCAGGTGCAAGTATAACTCACTAACAGAAAAGAGGCGCACTATGTGCTGCAAGTGCTGGTTTATTACAAATTAAAAATTAATACAGAAAACAAAAGGCATTAGTCAGTTTATTCAAAATGCAAAATATCATTGACAGTGAAAAATAAGCACAAATCTTATGAATAGCCAGTACCGTAAACAATCTAGTACAGGGGCAAAGGACTATCAAGGAGCATATTTCATATGGGCTGCTCGATGAAGCAGGAGAGAAAGAATATGAAAATATTCAAGGTGAAGAGTGACTAGCAGGCCAACATGAGTTCAGTTCTCAGAGTCAGGGAAGAAATGTTCAAAATATTCCAAGTATTAAAGTAAATAAGGCTTTGACGTGAAGTCTACCTCAGTGGGTTCAGGAAGAAACTCTGGCTCACCCCCAAAATCGGGAGCCTTTGTACATTTCTAGACAGAGAAACTATACAGTCAATGGGGTCTGACAAGGAAAGTAACATTGAACCATCCAATAGGTAAATAGGAAACCCATCATATGATAAATATTGACATTTGCCCCTTATCTAATGAATATGCTGTAGCATGGTTTACACAGAAAGCAATACTACATTCAGAATATAAACAGCACCTCCTTTCGCTCTAAAGAAGTGGACTTCAATTTGTACAGTTTTAAAATCTACCCTGTCCAGGAACATCTGGGAGACAAAACAGTGCATTTTATAAATGTTACAAAGCAATTAAGACCTTAGAACTAACTGAATTTCGTACTATTATATAGAGTGTGAAGGTCACACTTGAAGCTCCACTGTGCACAGGCAGGGAGGGGGAAGATGAGTTGTTGTCAGGCTCTGTAAACCACTCACAATATAAAAGTGAAATTAAAAACACAAGTAGGCCTAAAGCCGCACTCATCCCAAGCTCAACAGTCTTGTTATATTGAACACAGTACAAACATTGCATTTGTGACTCTCCTGCATGAATTGTTAACTATCAAATCTGCACCCACACCTCTAACCCAGAAGTGTGAGAGGGACAAGAACAAATGAGAATTCGAAGTATAGGAGAGTATTTGTAGCTAGGAGGAGCTCTGCTTTACGTGTTATGATGGGAGGGTGAGTTTGGGCAATTGGAGGAGGAAGAATGTGACAAGTACACATGTACCCAGAGATGTATTATCCACTCTGTGTTTAGGTTGGTGTAGCGTAAGATTTTGCACCCGATGTACTATACCAGATTGCAACTTTTCAAGTTTGGTGTGAATATTTGTAGTAAATGTTGTGGATACTTTCCACCACATAATATGTAAATGTCCTCTGATTGGGCCAATTATTATCAAACAACTTGTCCGCAGTGGTGAGAATCACTATTAACGTGACCATGATAGTGGTTCTGTTGGGCATCTGGGGAAATAAGATCTAGCTAAAGTATAAGATAATCTTTTATGACCTGGGTCTTGCGGTGGCACAGCCAGTGATTAATTTGTAAACAAATAGGCACCAGGACTCAAAGTGTTTATGGGAGGCAACTGCAGCCTAAACCAACCATTGCCCCACCAGTGCTGCCAAATACCAGAACCACTGTTGTGTACTGACCATCACTCTCTAACAAATGTGTCAATTATTCAGTATTACCCAAAGCTTTGACGTTTAGTTTTCTAGTTTAGCAGATTTGTTTTCTATTTACTGAACTTTGTTCCAAGTGGCCCTTAAAGTTGCTGTTTATCCATTGTTAGACCTGTCAGCCTTAGGGTGGTCTTCCTCTAAACCTTTTGCCTTACTTCTCCTGTCTTTGCTGAATTCGTTTTTGTTGGCCGTAGGATTCTGCTCACTTTACCACTGCTAACCAGTGCTAAAGTGCTTGTGCTCTTTCCTTTAACATGGTGAAATTGGCTTACACCCATTTGGCACATTTACTTTTTGTGTAATGTCCCTAGTAAAGCTGGACTACCTGTATCCAGGTCCTGTAAATTAAATGCTACTGGTGGGCCTGCAGCACTCATTGCACCACCCACTTAAATAGCCTTTTAAACATGTCTCAGGCCTGCTATTGCTGCCTCTATGTGCAGCTTTAAACTGCCATTTTGACATGACAAAACAATCCCTTTGCCAGGCCTAAACCTTCCTTTTTAATACATACAAGCCACCTCTATTGTAGGCCCTATACAGCCCGTAGGTGTCAGACTTCTCCGTCCAGATTCCTCGGGACTGTGCTGATGCTCTAAAGGGGTCCACCTCTCGACGGCCCCAAGTCTGGAATGTACACACACACAGACTGTTGGGATAGTCAAGCGAGGGAAGGAAAGGGTAGGAACAGCAGGGAGGGAGATCTAAGAAGAAATAGAGAAACACAAGATCAGTGGATAGTGGTATCACCACAACTTAAGTTCAAGAATCTAGCACATTCCCCACACTGCTGAACTTCACACACCCTACCTGAAAAGGAAAAGATAAGCGATGGCTGCCAGAAGAGAGTAGGGGGATGCAGTGTTTCCATATACTCTAAGAAGAATCAAAAAAGAGAACAGACATGTAACAGACCTTTTTCTCTGAGGAATACCATAGACTACTAGTAATAGTCCCCTTTACACATACCTATAGATACATATAGAAATGCGGTAGCTGCAGGGACTTAACAGTCTGGACACCCCTATTATAGTACCTCTCTCCTGGGAAATAAACAAGACAAAGAACAAAAAGGTGAAATGATAAGATATTGATTGGCTGGGTTAAACAGTCTTCTTCATCAATCTCTATGAAGGCGTCGGAAAATAATATCCCAATGCAATGCCAGGCAAGGATTGCACCTTACAGTGAGTTCTAATTCTTCCCCTGCACGAGACCGAACACTGCCGGTCTCAGCCAACAGGGAAAAGGAAAAGGGACTATGTCTCTATATGTTTTCCCGCGCACGAGACCATATACAGCCGGTCTCATCCAACGGGGGAAACACAAAGGAACGCGGGACTCAGTTAGGCAAGACACTGAGTCTCTGCAATCTTTCCCCGCACAAGACCATGCACAGCCGGTCTCATCCAACGGGGAAACACAAGGAACGCGGGACTCAGTTAGGCAAGACACTGAGTCTCTGCAATCTTTCCCCGCACGAGACCATGCACTTCCGGTCTCATCCAACGGGGAAAAGCAAGGAATGCGATTGTGCAAGGCAGGGCTTACAAGCCCCTGAAGGCAATCTGAGGGATGCGAGACAAAGTTACTGGGCACACCGCCCTCTTACCGCCTGTACCGGAGAAGCCGTCGGTAAACCACAGGAACTGGAATAATCGGCCGCGAGGATTGTTCCCGGCGGCTCTTGTACCTGAGTTCCTGGTGTGACGTCAGAGCACGTACAACGTGTCTCGCGGGGCATAACGGGACCTGTAGTCTTCAGGCTTGGGTCTGCCCGCTTCCTGGTTTCGCGTGATGTCACAGTCAGCGCGTAACCGGTCAAACCCTGACAGTAGGCCTGGGTGCAGTGTATTTAGAAAGTCGGGCATGTACTTTTAACTTCTACATGTCATAGTAGTAAAAAACTCTTAAATTAATTTTTCACTACTGCAAAGCCTATCTCTCCCAGAGGATAACATTAGGCTACCTTATTACATTTAATAAGTAATAGCTTTCAATTGGAAACAGGTAGGAATGTCGAGTTTGGTGTTCAAAGAATTGTAACTTAAAACCCTCTTTAATGGTAAAGTTGTATTTTAAGTCAAATTTCTGAATATGCTACCTTTAGAAAGTTGGCATTTTTTGTCCCAACTATTTGATGCCTGCAGCCTGTATCCTGGGTCACATGACTAGATATATCTGGCAGTTGGTCTTTGTGTATTACTCCCAGACAGTGAGAGAAAAGGGGAATTGGTGTTGTCTGGATGGGTCATCTCTGTAAGGATGATGGGAAGGAGCTGTCAGCTACCACACTTGCACATCACAAAGTCTCTGCCTCACCACACTCACAAAGTATTTCACACTAGTCTTCTGTGCCCCCAGACAAGCTGGGGCCAGGGCAGGGAGGAAGTACATTCCAGACATCTCTGTAGGGGAAGTACTCCAGAAGGTTCTCCCACTTCAAAGTGGGCACCAAGTATAAATATTGGACTCTCAGACCCAACTCTTCAGTACACTTCTGGACCTGTGGGTCGCTCAGAAGAAGTACTGCTGTGCTGCTATGCCCAAAGAAGGACTGCCCTGCAGTCCAGCTACTCTACTCTCCTGCTGCCCTGCTGTCTGAGTGAGCAGGACTGGACCTGTATCTTGAACCCAGAGTCACCAGAGTGACTCCAAGGGCTAATTGTCTGGCCTACTGATCAGAGCCTCACAGATAGAAAAAGCTCCAACCATCTTGAGCCCTGCACCTGGACTCTGCCTGCTACGTGTCCTAATCCCCCCAAATGGTGCCCTCCAGTTCTGGACCCCTGGAGGTTTGGGCTAAAGGTGCTTTGCCAGCTCAGCTGTGGTCTCTACCAGAACTCATGCAGCACAATGAAAAATCCGATGCAGCTCTTCATAGCACTTCATGGAAACCATAGAGGACGCTCTTTCTCGCATGCCAAGGCATCCCATACACCTCAGAACCTCAACCTCACTCCAGCTTTTCAGGAGGTAACTCAAGACCTGGCTGTTTGACTGAACAGCCCACCAGGCAGCAGTCTAAATGTCCACAGCACCTCGAGACCCTCACGTGTGAGTTGCTGTGCTTTATAAATGTTTTATTGAATGATTGATTTGAGCGCTGTATAAATCCTAGGCCTCGGTGTAGGTTCCCTAAAACGTTTTGCTTTCCCCCTAGACCGTTTTCCTGACATAGAGTGCCAATTTAGATGCTTTGGGTACTTTGCCACTGCTGATCAGTGTCAAAGTACAGTAGTTCCCTGTGTAAAGTGTAATGGTAATTGGTTGGCCATGATTGGGATGTTTGCCTTACTAGTAAAGTCCCTTGTGATGTGCACTGTGTGTGCCAGGGCTAGTAATGCAAGGGCGCGCGGAGAAGGGAACTCAGGCCTACAGTGTAGGGCCTGCGCGCAGTTTGCTAAGTTAGCATGTGTCCTGACAAGTACAGCTACTTGTCAGGCCTTACTTTCCCTTTTACATGCACCGTGGGCACCCCTGTGGTAGGTCCCAGGTAACCCCTGGGCAGGGTGCTGTGTAAGTAAAAGGCAGGACATATACTGAGGTGTGTGTTATGTCCTGACAGTGAAAAACACTCCATTTCGTTTTTCACTGGTGAAAGGCCATTCTGCCCATAGGACAGAATGGCGGAGGCTGGGTATTGTGTTGTTAGCCTAGTTTCCCATAAGTTTAGAATGGAGAAGTGAAGTTTTGTATGTATGAACTCACAGCGTCATAACCCATCTTTCTATGAAAGTGGATTTGTCACTGTGTGTTCAGAAGCCGCTCTTTTAGAAAGTGGCTGAGTTTTGTGCTTTAAGCTTTTCTGTGTGTCTCTGTTGAATGTGGATTGACTGTCTGGATCTGAGAGGGGAGGGGTGAGATGGCACCAGGCTGACCTGCAGCTGGAGAGTATGGGAGGAGAAGCCCCGGGAGGTGAAGAGGCCTGGGTTGCTACTATAAAACAATTGACCCATCTCCTGCTGAGTGATTAAGGATCCAGACCCCCAGTATCAAAGGGAGAAAGGTGACACTGGGAGGGAGATACCCAGAACTGATTTAGGCAGGGGTCAGGGACCCCTGAGCACAACGAACTTCAAAGACATCTAGGGGTATATCTATGAGAGCTGAAACCCCTGAATGTTGGAATGAAACAGAAATGGATTGAGACTGAAAAGGCTTGGACCCATTCTGTGGTCAAGAGGAACCTCTGCTAAAGAAGGAGCAACTGAAGAGACTGCTGGGGGACCCCTGAGCACAACCAACTTCAAAGACATTTAGGGGTATATCTATGAGAGCTGAAACCCCTGAACGTTGGAATGAAACAGAAATGGATTGAGACTGAAAAGGCTTGGACCCATTCTGTGCTTTGTGCTGTGTCTTGTAACCCCAAGGGCCCGAGGTGAGCTGGCTCCCTGTTTGGAAACACAGGAACATAAAAGTTTCTGGAGACGTTTCACGCAACGCGGTGGGCCTGTGTTGTGGCAGCTTGAGACCCTCAGAAGGTGTGCCCTGTGATCTTGGACACACGAAGGAGAAGCGAGGCTCGGACATGGTGAGCGTGTCGTAGTGCACAGGAGGCGTTGGTGAAGAGCGCCTGGTGAAGTGTGCAACAGAGGTGAAGCGAGACTCGGACGCGCTGGGTGCGTGTCATGGTGCACAGGAGGCGTTGGGGAAGAGCGCCTGGTGAACGTGTGCATCGACGGAGGAGTGAGTCTTGGACGCGCTGGGTGCGTGTCGTGGTGCACAGGAGGCGTCGGTGAGGGGCACCTGGTGAAGTGTGCAACAGAGGTGAAGCGAGACTCGGACGCGCTGGGTGCGTGTCATGGTGCACAGGAGGCGTTGGGGAAGAGCGCCTGGTAAACGTGTGCATCGACGGAGGAGTGAGTCTCGGACGCGCAGGGTGCGTGTCGTGGTGCACAGGAGGCGTCGGTGAGGGGCACCTGGGGAAGTGTGCACCGGAGGAGAAGCAAGACTCGGACGCGCAGGGTGCGTGTCGGGGTGCACCGCAGGTGCTGGTAAAGAGGGCCTGGTGAGCGGGTGCATCGGAGGTGAAGAGAGTCTCGGACGTGCGGGGTGCGTGTCGTGGTGCACAGGAGGTGTTGGCGAGGAGCACCTGGTCAACGCGTGCATCAGAAGTGGAGTGAGTCTCGGACGCGCAGGGTGCGTGTCGGGGTGCACCGAGGCATTGGTGAGGAGTGCCTGGTGATCGAGTGCACCGGAGGAGAAGCGAGGCTCGGACACGGTGAGCGTGTCGAGGTGCGGCGGAGGCTTTGGTGAGAAGCGCCTGGATATCGGGGCACCGGAATTGGAGTAAGTCTCAGTGAAGCAGTGTGCGTGCTTTGGTGCAACCTGGGACTGTGGAGGTGATCGGCTGATCATCGTGTGCACCGGAAGAAAGTGAGTCTCTGCAGCGTGGTGTGCATGTCTTGGTGCGAACTGAGACCCCAGAAAGGAGTGCTGATTGAACGTGCACTCGGAGTCGACGTGAAGTCCCATCAGCGTTGTGTGTGTGGCTTCATGCCAGAAGAGACCCGGAGGTTGCGGTGGTGAACGTGCACCCGGAGTAACGTAATCTCAGGGGCGTGGGGTACGTGTGCCCTGCGGCCGCCTGAGACCTTCCTAACAGTCGCGGCCCGGACCGGCAGCCCCGGAGGAGCTGAGCTGCCAGGCCGAGCCGCTGAGGCCCATTGAGAAAGTTCTGCACGAAAGGCCTAGTTCATTGAAGGAGGAGAGGAGAGTGGGGTCGCGCCCCCAGGTAACGCGGATCACTGCCTGGGCGGGGTGCGGGCTCGGAGGGACACTCTCTCGGCCTCTCAGTCCTTCTGACAACGTGAGCCTTTGCTTCGGCTCAGATTGGGGCCCGTACTGACCAAGGAGTGGTGGTACTGGGGCCCGAGTGGGAAGCTGTACTGTTTTTCATCATGAATACGTGTGGGGGGCAACTGTTATCGAAGAGGCTGACTGTCGTAATACACATTGCCAATATTGCTGCTAACGAACTGCCGGACTGTCTTATGACGCCTGACATTATTTCTGCCTAACGAAGTACACGATTGTAGCGCTACGCATTGTATTATTTCTACCTTGCAAAGTACAGGATTGTAGCAGCCCGCATTGCATTATTTCGTCATTGCAACGTACATGATTGTGGCGGTGCACATTGCATTGTTTCTTCATTGCAAAGTACGTGATTGGGGTGTGACGCATTGCATTATTCCTTCATTGCGCAGTACATGATTGTAGCGGTACGCATTGCATAATTTCTCCCATTGCAGGTACCGGAGTGTATCATTACGCATTGTATTATTTCTCCTGTGCCCAGCACAGGATTGTATCGTTAAGCAGAGCACCATTGTTTGTCCATTGCAACGTGTGTGATTCTAGCATTACGACCAGCATAACGTTTGGAAAGCGGTGGTTGGGATTTGAACCAACCAGCCGGCCGGAACGAATATTACCTTTTATTATATGTTGGCTTTTGTAACCTGTGGTCTGAACGTATATCTTTCTATATAAAGTTTATACTCATTTTTATCAAACTCGTGTGGAGTCCATTTGTGGTGTCACCAGGGGGTTGCTGTGGGTGTGGTTGCACATACTGTACACTCGTGCCTTGTAGATAGGCCTGGCTGCTCGTGCCAAGCTACTAAGGGGGTGAGCAGGGCTATCTCAAATGGTGTCCTTACTTGGCCTAACGTTGAGTGGGGAGTCCCGGGTCGCGCATTTGTGACAGTGACACGTGACGGGGACTCCGGCTTCCAACACTGGGCATAATTTGAATTATGCCAGAGTAATCTGAGTAATTTCAGGAATTATGCATTACTATTGTGATGCGAAATTACTGAAATTACACGATTACGTCAGGTTGAGTAATTACGAGAAATTTGGAGCGAAAAATCCTACCGCTGGGCAAAGGAACAACAAACATAGAGAGAGCAAGTAGCTGCTGGGTACTGCTGTTCATTTCCTGTAGCATTTAGTGTTATTTTTCTTACTGCAAAATGCATCCTTGGGCTCATTTTGGACATATGGGGGCATTTTGAAAATAGAACGAAATGCTGGACTACGCTTCTCACACAATTGCGCATAATTACGAATAATTTTGTAGTATTTACGATAACGTATGCCAGTTATGCCCACGCCTAATACATACTTTGCACCTTGCCTCTAAGTTAAGCCTGACTGATTTGTCCCAAGCTACCAGCGGGTTAAGCAGAAGTTCAAATAGCAACTTTATTGGTTCTCGCTTAGAGGGATTGTGATTAGTCTTTGAAGTGGGTTCTCCCCCACTTCAACAAAGAATCCAATTTCTTACATTGAGTATTGGTCAGTTCCCCGAAGCCTGAGTTGGCAGCTTACTTTTCAAAATGCCAGAGTAACTCGGTAGCTTCCCCATGCCCAAACGACACTAAACTGTCCTTTGGACAAAAAAAATAACAACAGTTTTTAAAATGTCAGGGGCCTATTAGCAATAACCGGCGATAATTATCGCTAAGCGCACTTAGCGCTAGGATAATTATCGCCGGCTATCGCAGGTTTCTATCACGGAGATAGCGTGCTATCAGCAACGCTTATCTCCAATGCGATAGAAACACTGGAGAACAGTGTGAATATCGCTTGAAAACAAGCGATATTCACACTGTGACCAGTGTTAGCTTGGTGATAGGGCCAGGGGGATTTAGCCATGTAATCCACCTCCCATTGGATTACATGGCTAAATCAGGTTTGGACCAGGCGTTAACAAACCAGCGCTAAACGTGTTTAGCGCTGGTTCGTTAATCACCTCCCCTGCCTCGCTAATAGGCGATAGCGACCTTAGCGACTGTTTCCAGTCGCTTTTAGGTTGGTGAACGCCTACTTTGCATGCCATTAGCGATAAATATCGCTGGCATGCAAAGCGGCACCCAACCCGGTCGCTATCGCCTAGAAGCTGTTGCTAACAGCAATTAGCGACAGCTTGCTAATAGGGTGATTGAATTATCGCCGCTTTAGCGGGAAAAAGTCCCGCTAAAGCGGCGATAATCACGTTGATAATATGCCCCTCAGTCTTTACCAAATTATGTAAAGAAAGATCTTCCAGTTGCTTCACATAAGACATTAAATTTACCAGGGAATTGGTGGCATCTAGTTGGACTAGTGCAACACTGCATATGCAGAAGCACCAAAGAAAGAGATCATGAAAACTACAGACAATGCTAAATCACACAGCCAGACTCTGTCTTAACATAAGTAAATTGACTATCATTACACTGTTGCTTAAGACCCTTTACTCACTTGTGTTCGACAAAGAATAAAGTTTAAAGTTTTCAAAGCACATGAGGACAAGGGCCCAAAATATCTGCAAGATCATTTCCTGAACTATACACCCAGGCAAACCTTGAGGTCCAGCAGAGCAAATGTGAACACCAAGGTCAGATTCAATAGCAAATCTCATTGAGGTACATTTCTCAGTGTATTTCGGGCTCAGCTTTGAAACTGCACCCAGACCATAGCAAACAACCAATTCAGGCAACCTTTAAAAAACAAGCTTGTTGGAAGAGGCTTTTCTTTATATACCAATAACACTGTGACTACCTACCCCCTCAAAAGGAGACATGGTCTGATTGGATGTACTTCAAGCATCACAAGTCCATACTTACAGATTCTCTTACACTGCATCACATGCACCAAAGCACTTAAGGCCAAATGTACAACCATGCCATTTTGCGAGTCGCAAATTGCGCTCAATTGCGAGTCGCAATTTGCGACTCGCAAAATGACATGTACAATAGTGTCAGAGACACTGTTTGCGATTCTCAATGGGGTCGCAAATTGCACGCCTCATCAATATTATTGAGGCACTCGCAGTTTGCGACCCCATTGAGAATGGCTGGCCCTCCCAGGTATGGTGGCCTGCTGGCCTCAGTAGACCTCCATGTCTGGGACTGCTTTTAAATAAAGCAGTTATTTTTTAAATGTAGCCCGTTTTCCTTAAAGAAAAACGGGATGCATTTAAAAAAAAGAAAAATGAAACGTTTTCGTTACATTTTTTAAGGGCAGGTAGTGGTCCCTGGGACCACTGCCTGCCCCTAAAAATATTTTCCCCTGCATTTGCATTTGTGGGGTAGCTATTAGGAAGGGAACGCCCCTTCCTAATAGTGAGTCGCAAAACACTATTTTGCGAGTGGCAAATTATTTGCGACTCGCAAATTAGTGTTAGTACATGGCCCAGAGCATTTTTGCATGCGCAAATGGGTCGCAAACCTGTTTGCGCAAGCAATTTTCCGTCGTACATCTGGCACTCACTTTCTTCTATGACGCTAGCGCTACAAATGGCTTCTTGTCACAATCTTGTGCTTATATAAATAAGATCTAGAGACAACATCTTGCGGTGGATTTTCTACAATTTTACACGATGTTTGCATCACAAAAGTGACGCAAATTGGCTCAAAATCTTTCTTTTCTGATTTACTTTCCATCGCTAAACCTGTTTAGCGCTGAAAACAACATAAAAGTAACACAAAGCAGCGCATATCGCTGATTTGCATTAGTTAACGCCAGGGGGACGTACCATGGGTGGAACATGGGCCTTACCATGCAACCACCCAAGGTTTCTGATGCTAAACCCTATTTACTAAATAAAGTAGACTGGGTTTAGCGTCGAAAACGGTGCCCATTTGAAGTAGGTGCAAGGAAGGAGAAATGTTTTAATTTCTCCTTACTTTTCGGACTTTGTACGTGTGCTGCACTGTGCAGCATGCATACAAAGTGGGAAAATGGTTTAAGTCAGTCTATGCATAGTATTGTGTTCTGGAAGGGTACCCTTCCAGTACAAAAAACCTATGCTAGAGTCCCGGAGACAACCTTGCACTATAGTGCAAAGGTGTCTCCGTGGCGCACGGCAGCCGATTTCAGCGCCGACGCTAGGGAAAGGGGAGGAGAGTGCCATAATTTAGTACATTTGGCGCTCTCCTCCGCTCTCCTTTTCAAGCATTTGCGGCTGCTGCACTGCGCTGCGTGAAAAAGTGTTAAAGCTGCCCCATAATCTTATAATTCTTTTATTCAACCATTATCTTAGATCAGTGTTTGTCTTGCAGACTTTTAAAACTGCGAGGGATCCTTTGAAGAAGTCTCAAAATGAATCACCGAAGAAGGTTTGTCTTGGGATTTTCTCCAGCAACTGAGGCACATCAGCTTTTTTTTATATGTAGGTTTTTTCACCTGGTAAAATATTTATTGTAGTGCGATGATGCTTATTAAAAGAGTATGGAAAATACTTTCGGGAAGGGACAGGAATATTCTTGTTTTACTTCTTGACATGCAAGTCCTCTTTTTTCTCACCACTCCACAATTAGGATCCTGACACCCACTAATAAAATTATATTACTGCTGAAGCTGCAGAAACATGGCTTTAAATGAGCTAATAAATGGAATGAATGTATGACTAGTCAGAGCAATGCTCTTAAAAAGAACAAAATGCACGTATGAGCTGTTCTCCAGTTTTGCCCTAGTGCACGACTTCTTCCCAGGCTTTGGCAGTGATTGACGTGCAAAGAACTGTGGTCATCATGGGGTTGTATTGTGCCCTAAATATCTTTGGCAAAAATATTGTCCCATTAGGTGTAGGGTTTGTATTATTAACTCCAATGGGGCGATATTTTGGCTACAATATTCTAGTCATACCAATCGTGGCACATATACCGGCTGGGAAAATAGGTTTATTCTGTCAAGCCATCACTACCGGCACCCCTCCCACCCCCACCCCCCTAATCTTTCAGACAAACACAGCGCCTAATTTGAGCCAGTGGTTGCCGGTGGGGGCCACCGGCACTCATTTTTGGGGACCAACACTTATTTTTCCTCATCAGACATTTCCCGAGAGCCTGAGAGAAAAAACACACAAAGGGGAAAGAAAGAGGGAGAGAAAGACAGAAAAACAGTCAAGCGGTGACAAAGCAGGTACCTACAAGAGTGAGATAAAGGGCTGGGAGTGTCTGGTAGTGAATTGAAGAGGCATGAGGGGGATTCAGGACTACACAGCAATGGTATTCGGTGTGCTGACATTTAATTGCACCGCCCGCAGGCTTCTAAGCAGTGCTTTCGGCCCCGGCACTCCTTATTTTACAAATTAAGCACTGGACATTGCATCATCTCTGGTGGTTCTGGTACACCCTCAGCCAGGACACCATCAGACTGCAGACTAAGTGCAAAAAATGAAAAACAAGAAGTCAGTCCTTTTCCATCTATGCACCAAGGATCTGGGAGAACGTCTCCATATCCGTCTAGCAATCCCCAATTCTGCTCCAATTTAGGAAAGAGATGAAGACTCCCTTCTTTAACAAACCCTACATCACAATGGATTAACCCTCCACAATTCAGCTTCCTCTCCTATTACTCGCTGACTTTAGGTTTGCTTTTGACCATGAATAGAGCTCTGCTGCCTTTTGGCTAGGTTTGTGCTATAGGAACACCATATACATACACACAATGTCCAAATGGCAATGTTTGGAACTGGATGTGTCAATGGCTGCTGCTCTGTTTCTATATCAATGCTTCATTAAGTAGGGCAGGCTCCAACAATCCCTATAGCATGCCTCAAGCAGAGATTTTCTATCTCTACCAAACAGTAATTTTCATAGCTTCTAGGCACTCCGCTAAATAGCGACAGATCAGACCCGGAAGCCCAGTGGTAATACCGACAGGCCATACTGTTCTTGATGACCAGTCAGGGAACAAACAGACACATACTAAAAGCTTTTCTTAATCTTGAAAAAGATTACTGATTCAGTACATCTCTGGTCTGGCAAAGGAGGGTTTTCACTCTCCCTGACATTTTAGAGGCGATTCCTGTTTTTGCTTGGTCTTAGTTTGTGGCTACATAGGTATCCATTCAGAGACTTTGTGCAATGGACCACCCTCTAGTGAAGGTCACAGGTAAGTTGCCCCCTGCACACTGAAAGCAAATACTCTTACCTCTTGTAGTAAAATTCCTGTCTGATTAAAAAAATAAGTGGTCTCATCAGAGATGCATATTTACATATATAATCACCATCCTCTCCAACAGTTTTTAAACAAAAAGAGGTATGTTAGGGATTTGTGGCTTAGAACCTGGACCATTAGGTTCCAGCTTAAGTATAACAAATCTGGCTTGAAAACAAGATTGCCTCGTTTTTTTCACAGCCGAAATAAATAATACGTTTTCTGCTGTTTCAATACTTTCAATCACAAGCCCTCATCTTTCATTGGAATGTGCAGAGGAAGCATACTGATGAATCCTAAATCAAAACACTTGATTCAGTCTGTACCAGACAAGGTCAGATTCCTAGCTAAGCTCAAGGGACCCCGTGATAGCAAAAACCTCCGGGTTAGCAGATAAATTTCCTACAGTGCTTATCTCTTCCCTTGGCCAAGATTCTAAGCCCCCCTTGGCCCCCATTCAAAACAAGGCCTTAAGGCTGGAAAAAGAGGACAGAAAGTGTCTGCAGATCACAGCTACTATCAAGATGCTCAGAGAAGAGATTCACCTAAGAGGAGTGTAATGGTGCAAAAGTGGCTCTTGCAGTAATCTTATGTGTGCCTGTCCCGGACACGTCCCTGTAATTACACCAAGCATGGCGTGAGGATTCTCAACAGATATGCATTTATGGGATGCTCCATTACCATAAAACTGAGGCCTCGGGCATGAAGCGATGCACGTCATTTCTTGTATAATGATAGACTCCTGGTCCTTCAAATGCCACACAATAAAATGGATCAATTTTTACGTCCAATTTCATGTACCTCAGATATCTTGGCATGGATGGGAATGCATGTGTCATGCCAATAAAAAATCCCCAGTAAAAATCTTTTTTCCTCCAGAAACTCCCTCCGCAGGAGCTATAAAAGAAGCTGTCCACAGAGTCCGCTTCCACCGTAGGCGGAATAGCCCAGGAGCACGCAGAGTTGGCTTGATCTGGACCCTTACCTTGTGTCATCATGAGTCGTACCATCAGACAGACCTCCTCCTCTTCTGGGTCCCTGAAAGGTGGCCTCCCAGGCAGGAGCGTTCGCTATTCCACCTCCTCTGGGCTTGGAGGTCTGGGAGGTAGTGGTGTCTCGTCCCGCATGTCTTCTGCCCGTGTGGGAGGCTCCTACAGATCTCCAAGCATCCATGGAGGCAGCGGTGGCGGAGGAATCTCCATGTCTCAGTTTTCCACTGGGATGGGCAGTGGCTATGGCGGGGGATTCGGGGTCTCTGGAGGCGGCTGGGTCAATGAGGGCCTCCTTAATGTCAACGAGAAGGAGACCATGCACTACCTGAATGACCGCCTGGCCACCTACCTGGGAAAGGTGCATTCTTTGGAGCAGGAGAACAGCCAACTGGAGCGGCAGATCAGAGAGTGGTACGACAAGCAAGTACCGTACATGTCCCCAGACTTCCACCCCTACTTCAGGACCATCGAAGATCTTCAAAACAAGGTAGAGCATCCCTTCTGTTAGGACGTAGCTGCTTCAATCCTTCTTGCCTGGCCAGTTCACGAAGGGCATGAACAATCGTAAGAGAATTGATAGTATATGGCAAGTGTCATTATTAGTTTATCCCCTACGCAAGGAGTTGTTATTGCCTTCTGAAGAATGCCCTCCATTCTACACTGAATTTTTGCTCGTCTAGATTTACACTTCTAACCATCTGCATTCCCTACAAATCAACATTGTTTGACGGGCAGAAGTTTGAGAGAGACAGTGCAAGTGATGTCTTGGGAAGTCTGTTTATAGGGAGATGACTTTGTTAAGACCAAGGGGAAAAGGGGGAAGTTTTTGCATATTTTCTTCTTATCAGAATACCACTGATTCGGTTTTTTTCTCCCTATTTTTCCACTGTTTTAATGTTTTAAAAGTCTTTTGCAAGTAAACAGAAAAGCTTTGTGTGGAACGAGGTGGGCAGTTGTGACCTAAGACAAAGGAAAATGTACTGATTCACCAGTACACTTTAAGAGGATGTTGCACAGTTAGGAAACCCAAAGAAGGAAGTGCTCACATTTCGCAGGCTTTAAACTCCAGGGGATTTTGGGGAGATACCAAGAAGGAGTTAAGGTGACCTGACTGAATACTCAAGGCGCTGGTGCTTTCTGCACGAGACACCGCCAAATGTTTTACAGCTGATTTGAAACTGTCAAATTGTGCTTCATTGGAAATGTAAATCTTACCAAGTTAAGGCCTGAGTACAGAGGATAGCGTAGATATCTTTTACGAGCACCTTTATCCAGACATCCTTGCCAGCATGTTTGCTTTAGTTCATGAGCTCCTGCTCAGAGCACAGAGCTTTTTCTCTAGGAGTCAGTTTATTTAAGAAACTGTAGCAAATGACTCAAGCTCCTTGACCCTAGCAAGAGTTTATTGAGGGAAATTATTGCAGCGACGCCATCTTCATTTTTCTGTGCAATTGTAGGTTTCGCTAAATTCGCTGGAGAAAAAAACCACATATGGTGACGTTTGCAAATGTATTTGTCAGGAAAATAAGTGAAACATCTGTTGGAGTTTTATCATCGTTTTGCTATAGAAAAAGGGAAAAAAAAAAACCAGAAAATTAGTTTTTGAAGGAGAATGAATTGTCAACAAAAATAGGAGGATTTCACCAGTGTTGAAAAATAAAATGTCGCAATTTAATAAAATGTAAAAAATCATAAATATATATCACGTGTATGCACGTACCACAAACGCAGTTTCTTAGATTATAATTTTTTTAGTGACCAGTGGTCACGGTTAGTAGTTTTAATGAACACCATAGACTCTTTGCAAATTATTTTCCATTAGACATAGGGTTGTTTTTTATTAGTTGCCAGTTTCATGGTTAAGCAAATTGGCATACAAGAAGAGTGTGACTTGGATATGAGTGCATTCAGCATACAGAATGGAGGGGTGAGATGGTGCCCTTGGAAGATACAGCACTGAGCACACTGGCAGCTCTGGGAGATGCTGTGGCTGGCAGAGCAGAGATCAGCTCCCATCTCATGTCGGATCAATCCTAGGGTCTTCTGCTGAGGTTAAAGCTATCCACCAAGAGTGGGAGTGAATAGGGGCCAAGTAGGCTGCTGCATAATCGAACGTGGGCTTGAAATGCCAGATTATGTTTCAGTTAGAAACCTTCAAGCTGTAATGAGCTACAGTCGTTGGAACTAGGCAGAATTCTAGTTGGAAAGATGCTAGAGTGGAGAAAAATCAGTTACATGCCAGGGTTGCCTTTACCCTCCTAACCTGATGACATTGAATCTGTGCTGGGTGTGTGTTTAAAGACATTGAATGGACCCACTTATTCCCCTCAATTGGAAAGTCAGTTTTCAATGCTATGGTGATTCTGGTGAGCTTCCGCTCCGTTCCAATGCCCCTTTGCTAGTTCCCTTCCATCTTCAGATCAAGTAGTCCTCCCGTAACCCAGTTTTCATGCTGATCCTGTTCTCTTGTAAGAAAAAGAAAAGGAAATATTTTTGTTGATGTCGAAGCCAAGCAGGAGGAGACTTCTGAAAGGAGTGTTTCTCAGTGGGACACTTGTGGGAGATACCAGAAAGGTAAGGGTTGGCCAGCAGAAGGGATGCAATGTGCACACTTTGGTTCCAATCAACTGAGGTACTTGGCGCCTTCCATAGTAATGCCCTCCTACACAGCAACGGCGACCCTCCTGCACCCTACAACAATTCACACACTACAAATGGTACATCAGGGCCCAAATATGAAACCAAGAAAACCTGACCTCATCACAAAATCACATGTATGCCTCCCTCCACCATTCAATTGACTACAACCATATATGTGTTTATGTATGGAATGTTGATAATGAAATATCTAGTCTCTGCATCTCCGTTGCACTTCTCTAATACAATTCTCAACCAACCCTAAACGTATGCAATCGCCCAACCACTATCTTTCATTGTGTGACTGCCTTCAGACTCTCTCTGAGGTAGAAGAGCTTTCTCAAACAATGAAGAACCCCATACACTAAGGCTCTTTAGGCACAGATTAACGTTCCCTTGTGAAATTTCATGGTGGTTCAAGAGAATTTTGGCCGTGAAATTTTGAGATGGAGAGAGAAATATAGTGCAGTGGACAGTTGCGGCATATAGAATTGTGTCCCTACACCCCTTCAGCTCCTCTTTCCTTTCTCAGCATATTTCTCTTATTCTCTCCTTGATGCCTATTCTTAATTCACATCAAACCATCACATGATCTTTCCTGGCAATCAGTGTCTATCCTTATCTGAAAGTTTGCCTTGTATTTCAGATACAGGCCGCCACTATGGACAACGCCAAATGTGTCCTGCAAATTGACAACGCCAGGCTGGCTGCTGACGACTTCCACAACAAGTAGGTCTTCTAACAGACTGGACCATTTCATGTATATTTTCCTTTCTGCATTAACCATGCATTAAAACGTGACAATGTAACTAATGGATTGACACAGTTCTACCATGCAAGGCACAGCAGACCATCCTACTGCTTGCGGAGTCGTACAACGTTAGTTTGTGATATGATGAATCTGAATAGGGATCTACATAAGGGCACTATTGATTGATCCTTCATTGATATGAATATATTCTTTCATTTATATGTTTCTAGTAGTTCACTTTTTCAAGGAATCATAGTAATTGGTGTTCCAATACGTTAGGTTATTGTGGTGCAGCGTTGTGTGATACGTTCCTCCCGGAATGATTATGGGGCATATTACCAAGGATTTGCGATAATTATCGCAAAGTGCGCTTAGCGCTGTTTTTTTTATCGCCGGCTATCGCTGGATTTCATCGCGGAGATAACGCGTTATTATCAACGCTTATCTCCAAGGCGATAAAAAATCCAGCGATAGCGGCGAAACCCAGCATTAGCGCGAGAAATCCAGCGATAAATTCACTGCGCTAATGAAAAGCTTGCTAATAGGCAGGTGAGGACTTAACCTTACAATCCACCTCCCATTGACAAGATGGTTAAGTCAAGTTTTTAGCAGATGTTAGATTCCAGCGATAATCGCAGTTAGCGCAAGTTTTTTTATCGCTTCGCGGGCATTGCTAATAGGTGGAAGTTGTGTTTGCGACTGTTTGCAGTTGCTTTTAGTTGGGAACACCTACTTTGCATGTCATTAGCGATAATTATCGCTGACATGCAAAGCGGCACCAAAACGGTCGCTTTCGCCATAAAGCTGTCGCTACCAGCTGTTAGCGACAGCTTGCTATTAGGGCGATCGAAATATCGCTGCTTTAGCGCAAAAAGTGCCGCTAAAGCGGCGATACAGCCCTTGCTAATATGCCCCTATGTCTCCCAGATTCTGGGAAGAAGGAAGAGAAAGTAGGATACAGCTTTAATGAAACCCCTGAGCCTCCCACCTGGAGCACATGTTTGCAGACTTAGGGACTGATTGAGATTTTGGACGGGCGGCCCGTTTCTTCACTAGGCTGATGGAGTAAATTACTCCATTGCCCTGATAGGGATGCCGTCTGCCGAATATATAAATGACTGCCAAGCTTCTGGTAATTTCTAAAGCATTGGCAGGATTTGCTGTCATGGTTCATACATTAAAAAGATGGAGCCCTGCACTAAAAAGTTTTCTTTTATTGAAACGGAATTTTCTTTTTGAAAATAAAAAATAAAATGCACCCCTCACCATAGGAGTCTTCTCCCATGGTGAGAGGAGTATTTAGCAGTTTTCACTGTCCCATACTTTCAGGGTTGACAGGCAGTTAAAACTGATCTCTTATTCTGCCCATCTAAATCAGGTTGGTGGAATTTCAGGTCTGCCTCCGACGTCCCGCACTCCATAGGGCCATTGGAGGGATTTAATCACAGCGTAATTAAACCTATGGTCCACCTACATCTAAATCAGGCGGGCGGACCATTAACTTGATGGTATAGATACTCCGTTGCCATTGTGACGGAGTAACTATACCTCCAAGATAGAAATTGTCCCCTAAATGCTTTAGTATTAACATTACCAGTACAAAAAGTAGGGAGAAGACAAGAGTGATCTTAGACAGGTAAGAATTAAAGGAATGGAACAGGAACAGAAGAAAAATATGTGGCAATAGGAGGAATGGAACAGGAACAGAAGAAAAAGAAATTGAATAGGACAGGAACTGAAGGAAAATAGATGGAATGCAATCAAAACAAATCAATCTGACCTTCTGTAATGTAATGAGAGGCTCATCTAAAGTGCTTTGATGTCTTTGGGCCACGTTTGTGGTATATAAGAAAGGAGGGAGAAATGAGGACAGTTGGAGGAAATTATATTTAAGGAGGAAAGCGCTAGGACACTCCAAACATCAGAGCTCGCCTGATTACATTTACTGCACCTCACACCTCACGTAGGTGTATGAGGTGAAATGTGAATGGATAAATGCGTCTAAGGCCCCCATTTGTAAGAGTGTATAACTGAATGATTTCTACACATGGATACCAATGTTATCTATCTGAAGAAAAAAGGATAAACGTTGTGCAAGTGGACATATTCCCTAACCCCAGTACATTTTCTGCTCGGTGATGACATATAGGACAGTCATAGATTTTCTTGATTTTTGCCTGAAACATTTGAGAATAGGAGAAAAGTCCTAAATGTCTGCAGTGCATGGTCCGGATTCTACATATTTAGCATGTATGCGTTTTTGATAAATCAGACCCTCAGGCTGTCACTCCGTCAAGTTAATTTCACAAAGTACATTGGCTATTTACTGGCCAACTTTGGCATTTGGATATAAGTAGCCAGAGGTGAATGCTTAATATTAAGGAGCTTACCCGTGACGAGCCAATCCCGCCTCATCACACATTATACTGGGCCAGTCTTCCCTTTCGAAATCCATCTTCCAGATCTCAGAAGTTTTGATGTCTGCTCTCACCCTCACAGGTTTGAAGTGGAGCAGGGTCTTCGCCAGAGCGTGGAAGCCGATGTGAATGGCCTGCGGAGGGTCCTTGATGAACTCACCCTGGAGAGGAGTGACCTGGAGCTGCAAATCGAGAACCTGAAGGAGGAGCTGGTGCACCTGAAGAAGAACCATGAAGAGGTGATGCGGCGCACTGCTGCCTAGTAATAGCCTATCAAACAAGACCAGGGAATTTGGGGGCACAGAGTTCTTTGCAACATGTGCATTACAATGCTAACCTATCTTAACCTCTGAGCTATTTAGTGATCCATGTGTTGGTCATGAATAGAATGGTGAGGTTTCGCATTTCTAGCAGTCTGTAAATATTTCAGGATTTCCAAAGGTAATGCAAATGTTATCCACAAACCAGTCCCACACTTGTTAATATGAAAATTGATAAATCCTACCCTACCAGTTGCTGTCAGGGACTGGATTGTGAATGTCTACAGTAACACTGGCATAGTAAACATAGGAAAACACCACTCTGTCAACATGCCCAAACCAGAGCTGATGTTTTCCTGTGTGAGGTTTGGGTGAGTTTAAGGACTGGATCTCACACAGTTCCTGACATTCAGTGCTGCCACTCTGCCTCCTGTTTGGTAACCCGCAGAGCTCTGTGAGCGGTCAAGAGGAACAGATGAGTGTGCTATCTATCGCCTCCTACTTACTTCAATATTCTCCCCACAGGAAGTGACCATACTGCGTGCTCAGCTCGGAGCCCGAGTTAACGTGGAAGTGGACGCCGCACCATCTGTTGATCTCAACAGGATCCTCAATGAAATGAGAGAACAATATGAGAGGGTGATGGAAAAGAATAGGCAGGAGGCCGAGACCTGGTTCACCACCAAGGTAAAGTCCCCCCTCAAAACTCACAAACCAAGAGTCTGAATTAAAGAAGGGTTGTTAAAGGCCTGCTACCAAAATTCTGCTAGAGTCCCATCCTCAACATTCTTGCACCCTATTTTGAAAATGCAGAAGACAGTCTTTAAGCAAGCAGAAAATTGGTCAGTGTTCTCATTCGGTATGTTATTTGGGCAGTGGAAGTGCTGACAAAAATGGAGCCAGATCAGCCATCAGTTCCCAGCATGGCAGGGGTGCTTATAATGTTAGTACTGGGAATGTACTGGGACTCAGATAGAACAATTCTATTACCCACATATGCTGATATGCACATGGCACAGTGAAATCACTGCCATAGAATCTAGACTTTTTTCCTTGAGGTGGGTCCCGCTGTAGAAGAGGCTGACATCTAAGGGTCTAAAGCCACAATATCATGTCAGCCACCTTCCAATATTGTGGAAATTTCTCAGTTTGGCAGAGGTAGTTTTCCCTTCCCTTCTCCTAACACACTGGTGGGTAGAACATCTTCCTAAAAAACTTTAAATGAGATTACAGTGTTCATACCTCACTGAGAAGGCTGTGTGTGTACTTTCTTTACATTTCAGAGTGAAGAATTGAATCAACAGGTGACCTCGGGTGCGTCACAACTGCAGTCAGTCCAGACGGAAATCATTGAGTTGAGACACAGCGTCCAAGGCTTGGATATCGACCTGCAGGCTCAGCTAAGCATGGTAGGTGTGTCCTCAAACCAGGCATATCCTCTTGGGATAAACCTATGTCATGCCAAGAGGGTAGGAACAGGAGGCATCATCCAGCCTTTCCCAGAATTTGGAAGCATACCGATCGATAAGGTTGATCAGTCAATGTAGATGAAGTATTTTTGATGCCTAATGTCCTTCCATTGCCATTACTTCTCATCACTCTTTAATCCCACCTCTGAAATTTAGAAAACGCACCTTCATACAGTAGAGAACATGCATATTCCATGGTGACTGCTAGTAACGAATAGGATGAAACTCGCTTGTGACTGGGTGGTGTTGGGTAATAGAAGGCAGAAAAGAAGAGGTATAGTTTCCCAAGTGAAGTCACAAAACTGGAGTTTTTGAGTTTTTGACCAGTTTATTCCAAACGGCCACCAACCACGTCTGCTTTAAACGTGAGCTGAGGTTACCAGATGTCTCCAAACTCAGAAACCACTCTCAATATGACATCATGGATTGTATAGACCGAAATAGCTGAACAATCCCACACTAGGTGTCCAGGAACATTCCTCATACTTCAGCCTTAAAGAATGGATGGGTGAACAGCAGAGTGGATTAAACGCTTTCATAGCGTCCTGTTCTGGCAACTCACATATGTTACAATGAATCACTTATGGACTCTGTACATGGTGATTTGTTTTTACGTCTACAATTTTCCCTACTACCCCCCAAAAAAGGTAAAATCTGGAGAAGATGGAGTTGGTGGGTGAATATCTGACTGCAAACCCTCACTTGCCTTTGGACTTAGTGGGATCTTCAAAAGCTGGCATAAATGGGCATCTAAAAGTATTGGTACATGCCCTTCTGAACAACCTCTTACTTACCCTACCACTTTGAGAGGTGCATTAAGTGTCACAATTCACCACAGTTATAAACACGCTTACAGCAGGCCCCTTGCTGGCGTCCAGAAGCAGACACAGTGTCCGAAGACCCGCTCAATGTAGGACACACGCCTTTTAGCACCATGGCTGCTCTTTTTTTACCTGCCCTAGGTCTCCCCCAATCTCTTCATATTCATTTGATAGCTGCAATGAAGGCGGTGTAATGGGACTAATGCACTGCTTCCTTAAAATGCGATTTGAAATTGGAATGGATAAATCCTATACTATGCAGTGAGAATGATACTATGCTAGCCCTTTAAATCCCTATTTCTCCTCTCCTTTCTCAGAAAAGCGCCCTAGAAGGAACCTTGGCAGAGACCGAAGGCCGGTACTGTGCCCAGCTCAGCCAAGTCCAGGCCTTGATCACCAATGTGGAGGAGCAGCTGACCGAGCTCCGGTGCGACCTGGAACGCCAGAACTATGATTACAAGGTGCTGATGGATGTGAAAACTCGCCTAGAGCTGGAGATCGCCACCTACCGCCGCTTACTGGATGGGGAGGACATTCCGTAAGTATTCTGCAATGGGGTTTATTCGCTAACATGTATCTGTGACTCCAAACAACTATGGATAAGGAGGCAATGGAATTGTTATGTGATGTTGTTATGTTAGCAGTTTTGTAAAGCGCATGGTTGCTCCAAATGGAGTGTCCCCGCGCTAAGCTACCAAAGAAGAACCACCGGTCTGTTGTCCGCCTCACTGATTCCTTATATTTGCCTGAAGAGCCAGGTTTTAAGCTTTTTCCGGAAAATTTACTCGGCACCTTCCAGTCTCAACTCCAGTGGGAGAGCGTTCCATAGTTTGGCTGTCAGGTATTTAAAGGAACGACCACCCAACCGTTCTCTGTTAATCTTTGGGACTGTGACCAGTTCCGAGTCAGAAGTTCTAAGGCATCTTCTAGGGCGGTAGTATCATGGAGGACCAATGATCTGCTTCTGGTGGTGCAATAGGACAGTGGGTCTTACGTTATCAGTACATCTCCTTTGATCTTGGCCATGAATGGTCAGTTCGCTTTGACTTAGAGCAAACATGTCCCTTTAAGATTGATATGAATGGTGCAGACCAGGACAGCACCCAGGGCAGCATCCGAGTAATGGTTTTTGCATGTATTTATGTTCCGCAACCTATCTACAATTTTGCTGCCATTCACTTTCCCTCGCCACTCATCCACTGCAGACATTATCAGTGTTTTCTGACACAGGAAATGATCTGGATTAAGGGGTAAGCTAGGAACAAAAAAGAGATGAGCTGGAAAGGCAATGTAGACTAGTCACAGGACTAAATATGGAGGAAAGACTTTGCAATGGTATCTCAGCCTTGATAGTCATGTAAAAGTAGATCAACAATTCCGAATGGATATATGAAAAACACTAAAAATAGAGAGAGAAAAAGAAAGAATTCCCATTATCAATTAGCAACAAATAGACAAAGTGCACACAGCTGTACCCTCAGTACAAAAAGAGACATAGCTGGAATACCTTGTGTGCAAAATTGTTAGGCCAAGACCCTAGCCTTGCCTGCATGCTTTAATTTAGCGATGCTGCTTGGAACCAATAGAAACTAATCTGAGAAACAGAAAATAAAAACAATGACCGTAGGATTCTCACATCAGTTTCTGTTACATGTATTCTGTAAAACAACACCTGAAGGCTGAAGCCTCAAAATTCTCCATTTTCGTACTGTGTTTTCTAAAGATTTCTCTCCTTTCAGTTAAAAAGTTGCTGAGGAAAATGTGATATATTTCTGGAGACAGGCAGTAATAGTTAACAACCACATGTTTTACTAATTTCCGACTTGATTCCCCAACGCAAAATCCTCCGTGTGATACCTGGAGAAATTTGCATGGGATAATGCAGAGCCTGAATGTAAATTTTTCTCAAGTCGGAATTTGAAATCAGCTGCAAACATGTTTTTCTGTGGCCCATAACTAAAACCATTCTTAAATAGTGGTATTATTAACCCATGTAATTGTACCCCTTCTTTCAAACTCACATTGGTAAAATACCAAACTAGTCTTTGGAGGATTTGGAATTCCCACATCCATATTTCTGAATGAATACTTAACCAACTCAGCTGTTTTAAAACTTTTCCTAAAAATACATATACATTCCTATAGCCTAGGAAGTCTGCTTTCACAGATGTCACTGCTTCCAAAAATCCTCTAATAAATAAATGAAATACGTTGCTGATCTTCAAATCTCACCCACTTCTCTGTCAGCTAATGCTTTTACATGTAGACAGATTGTGTGACCTTTAAAAAAACCACTCGACTTGGGATGGACTGACGAGAGAAGCGGGCTGTGACTTAAGTAATTAAAATAAATACGCAAAACGGAATCGGGAGGTATCGTGGAAATATTCCCTTTGAAAGTCTTTATGCCACGTTAGACCTCTATTGTCTTGCCGAAATTACACTTTGGATTGATCGTAGTGCCGGACTCTCATTGATTTTATGCTTGAGACTGGATTAGCATTGCTTGAACAATTGCTGGTTGCTCTCTATATATTATGTCCTGATGATGACCTGACAAATTAGCAAGGTCGAAACGCCGTTGACGCCTTTCTTGGCAAAAAATCAAGAGGAAGCATTTAGTGTATTTTGTTATTGTCATCTGACAAACTTGTTTTTGTATTTTTTTCTTTGCCATTGTTTTCGTTTACACTTATGTTTGTCTCTTGTTGGTTATATATGTTTGTGTAACCTTGTGAGCACCACTATATTACTGTATATTTGAATCTTTTATAATTGTCCATTAACAAATAATTTTTTTGATATATGTCTGAGGGTACTTTATTATTCATCTGTGTGTTTCCTTGAATGGACCAGCCAAAGTTAGAATTGTTATTTTTCTTGTAAATTGGTACCTGAACCATTGTTGTGTTTATTTTCTTTAAAAAACCAGCTTCTTTGTTCTGTGAATGTTCATGCACAAAGTATCTTACATATTTTTCTTTTTATCTTCTCAGCAGCAGATCCTATTTTACTGGAGGTAAAGAGGGTAAGATGACTACCTTATTTTGATAACTAATATCTTTGCTTCAGTAGTAGTCTATTGATGAATGTTTTTGATATAAATATAAACAGAGAATTTGATGGGAGGTAACGATTAGCAGGATCTTTCAGTCTAGCCAAGGCACTGTCTTCTCGATTTACAAAAATGACATCATCTCTAGTTTCACTCAGTCTTGTTTGGTAATTGCTCCTCTCCAGCTCTCAAGCAGTTTACAAAGTCTGCATTTCTCCACTATGTTTTTTAAAAAGTTTTTTCACTGAATTTTTAATATTTTCATGCAAGATCTTTGCTAATGTTGCTCCTGGCTGCCTCCGACCTCTATTAGAGTAGGTTTCTGCCAGCAAACATTTGCTCGGATACAGTATTTATTTCCTATAGAAATGTGAATGTCTCTATTATATCTTCCGTGCCACTCCTTTCCTCTAATGTACCCTTGTTATTTTCTTGGGCCATTAATTTTGGGCCTTGTGGCTGAAAGCATGCACTATTTTTTTACCCTTCTCTACACTTCCCTCAAATTGGGGTTGGTCAATGCTGCAAAGATTTAGAATCTGTTTAATTGGCAATCCCTTATTTATGAATTTGCATACTGCATGAGTTACATTGGGTTTTAATGAACAAGTGGAAAGCTACACACCACACATCACACTGGGAAGTAGCCCCTTAATAGTAAATGAGCTTTCTGAACTCTGATTCATAGTCTAGACTTCAGACGTGTTAGTCATGCCACAGGCAGTGATATAGTATTTGAAAGGAAGGAAGCTTTAACATGAATTCTGAGGTACCCAGACTCCAGGTAGACAAGGAGGTACTGCCAGGTTTCTGCCTGTGAAGCCTCAGCTGGCTGTTAGAAGCCTTTGACCTGGCAACCATTTGTCACAGGGCCACGAGGTCTGGTGGCAGATTTCCCTGACATCCATGGAGAAAAGTCTCTGCATGTTAAGGACTTTGATGTTTTTTTTCTTTAAACACCCCCTTGCTGTAGGAATTGTTTATGAACAGTACAAAGGACTGCTGAACAGGCCACAGCAATATGAATGGGTGTTTGGCCTAAAGCTTTGCAGAGATGCATCCACCAGACTAGCCGGTGCACTATTTGCAAAGAGATCCCACCAGAACCGTGGGGATTTCTAAATCGGGTGGGTGGATCTTCGCTCGGGCACCCAAGTGTAAGAACCTCTGTCAACTTCAATAATGCAGAAAGGACACCATGAGCCTTGGTGCTAGCAAGGAAAATGACTCCTTTGACCGCTGTTGGGGTAGTAAAATGCCAGGAAGAGAAAAGGGGCATCCTGTATTCCAATGGAGCTGGGGTGATGAAGCCCATATGCACAACAGTGTTCCAAAGGAAATCATTCAGAAACATTTAGGGCCTGATTACGAGTTTTGGCAGTGCAGGAGCGGGCAGCATGCCACCACCATGCTCCCGCACCTCCAAAACTCACCTTGCCCTATTACAAGTATTTTTGTTGTCAGGCAGACAGCATGGCGGCCCCGTGGCGGTGCAGTTTAAAGGCTCATAGTGAGCCTTAAACTGCACCGCCAAGGGACCGCCATGCACGTTCCTGCACAGGAAGGAATGCACCATGCCGTGCATTCCTTCCTATGCAGGAACAGTGGGTGCAGTAATACAGTGGGGCACAACATGTGACCCCATGCATGCACCCCCGTGCCAGCAGTTTCTAGGAGAAAGAAACTCCATGAGACCGCTGGCGGTGAGGAAAGTCGTAATATGCTTGGCGGTGCCTCAGGGCACCACCAAGGATATTGTGGCACTCAGACCGCCGTGCCAAAACTAGGGATCACCGATCCCTGGTGGTTGCGGCGGTGCAATGGCGGACCGACCGCCCTAATCGTAATAGGGCAGTTGAACCGCCGGTGCGGCGGTGGCAGGACCGCCACTGCCGTGCCACCATGAGTCTGGTGGTCCGTGGACCGCCAGACTCATAATCAGAGACTTAATACATTTGCAGGGGTTATCCATTCAATGACCCTGCTATCACAATAAATGCTTTTAAAGATTCCTAAATGTAATTGCTCTGTACATTACATGAGTAAAAAGATAATTCCAAAACATGGAAAGGTGCTACAGGTGATGGTGCAGTGAGAGTGAAAATAAGTGAACAATGTGCTAATGCAAAAAACAAAAATACAGTGTGAATAACCAAGAAATGCCTTAACCATCAGGACATCTATTAAATGTAGAACCCCATTAAAAAACATATTGTGGCTAGGTTCCCCAAAGTCCGGCAATCAATGCAAATATGACTGAAAAGTCGACGTTTTGACCCCTTAACATCATTTAATGGGGTCTTCCTCAGGACAGAATTGTAGGAACCATTCACGTTAAGTACTTCATATTCAGGACACCGCCCCGGTTGTTACAATTCAGAACAATTACATTGAAGAATCTTTAAAACATTTATTTTGACTGCAGGGACCTTGAATGAGATAACTCCTGCAAATGAATTAATCGTTTTTGCGTGATTTCCTTTAGAACCTTGCTGTACATGTGGTAGTAAAATGCAGCATTGTCAGTGTTTAATGGGTCCTTAGGACTATGTGCCCCAGTGCCACGTCAACTGCTGCACCAATTGCAGCTACATCCCTGGCAATCTTGTGCTATTGAACATATAAATAAGGCCACCAGTGTTTTGCATTGTATAAAGATGCTATTTGGTAGCCCCTGAGGCTAACATCTTCTTTTAAAAGTGTTTTTTTTAGAACGTGGGTGTGATTTTTCGGGCATACAAATTCCACTTGAAGTTTTATGGAAGGGATTGACTGTAAGGATGCTAATAAACCTTTCTCTTTCTCATCAGTATCCTCAGGGACACACACCACTATCTCCAGCAGTTCCAAAGTCCGGTCGATCACTGAAGACATTGAGAATGGAAGTGTTGTCTCCTCCCGCGAGCAGATTCACAAGTCTGGCTACTGAACCACACATGTTGTCCCACTCAGTCTGAATATAACATCCTGCTTTACCACATTCACACCAACAAACAGCTGCCACAATGGCCACTTTGCATTTCCTCTAGAAGCAAACTCCACAATCCACCATTTTCTTTAGCATTTTCAGAAAACAGTGCTCTGTAAAGGAGCTATTATTGGATTTTGTGGTGTTTATTCCAAAGCTAGAGATGGCTTTAATATCATTCAATCCTATAACTTTGTGCTTCTTCTTATCTGACGTGTTTTTTCACAGTGGCGTTCGTTGTGCTATGTTGAACATGGTCATGTATCTCTCTTGTGCTTCTTGCAATGCATCTTTTCAATAAACATCATCTACAAAGATCTGTCAAGGGTGTCTCATTTGCCCTCTATTTAGTATGAATACGATTTCTCAGGATATATCAGCTGATTAGAAAGAAGGAGAGAGTGACCCAACCACAGCTATAGCCAATCAGAACATGATCAGTAAGGCTAAGAGATGAAGCACCAGGGCCTAGAATGCACCTTCCTGGCAGCAAGTTCTATATGCTTCCCCCTGGGAAAGGAGAGGAATTACTGCAAACCCACACCATGCGCACAAGAATAGCCACTCGAGTAACCAAGAGACTAGGCTAGTGCCCACAGCTGGCCACTCGGTATCCTCAAACCAAAGCACAATATGTTCCTAGCCTCATGCAGTTCTCTTAGATGTATAACTTGGCTTTCCATTGCCACCTGAGGTCTTTTGGGGCCACCTGGCATGTTTCAGTGACCATCAGGGAGAGATCATTGCCTCCCAGTACACACCTCTTAACGCCTGGAGGTCACTCCATCCACACTGACTCTCCAGATACTGCTTTGGTTTGACATTTCTGTACGGTTACAGCATCTCAGAGCTTTGTGAAGGGGCAGAAGGCAATATGTTGGCACTATACTAAGCACCCAGACAAGCAAAAAGAGGGCAGGCACACCAGTACTTACCACAACAACCAAAAATGTGATGGAGGGAATGCTGAATTAATCTCATCACTGGCAATCACTCGGAGTCACATTCCAGACTATCATTTTTCGTCCAGTATGCCACTCTAAACAGAGGTCAGCCAATTGCAAATCAGTCTTACCAGGCCTGGTCACCTCCAGATGGGAACACAAACAGTCTCAGAGTAGTTTCAGGCTAGTAAGGCCTCATTAGAATGAGGCATAGCTTGATACAACACCCTAAGTGGCCAAGGGTATGCTCAGTCCCAGACGCCTTGCTTACTGTCCCACAGGATCTCAGATACACCTCACAGACAAGGCCTAACCAGAGGGAAACCTGGCTGGGGTTGCTTGTGTTCATTTCTACAGAGGTCCTCACCTGGCATTTCAGCATGGACTGTTCCCATGAGGTGCTGGGTCAGTACGGAATTCCATATGGTGGGCATGTTTCTAAGGAGGAACTGTGGGTGAAAATTGGTGGGATTGGAATACTACATATAGTAAATTGTCAGTAGTTTAGACTAATTGCAAGGGTTCCTCCCATGAACTTTTGTACTTACATCAGACTTATACCTGTGAGCAGACATTGCCTGCATGCACTGATTAAAACGTTCATCCTGGAATAGGATTCCTCACACTGGATTTTCTATGTTGGTTCTGTTGAAGAGAACGAAGATTGGAACTCCCTGAAAACAACAATAATAAATGTACAACATATATTTATAAACCAGAAGAACACCACCAGAAAGTTAATGACATGTTTTAATTGGGCGATCTAGCACCCCCTGCTGTCACCCTAATCCTTCCCAGAATCTTGAATTAACCCTGATGCTGGATGCATTGTTACACAAGAAGAATAGATAGCATAGTAAAAAGCCAGTGGAGGGCAGTGAAGAGCAATGGAGGTGTGGTACCCAGAAGACGCAAGTGAAGAAGCATGTGCAAGTATAACTCACGAACAGAAAAGAGGCGCACTATGTGCTGCAAGTGCTGGTTATCTATCTAGCGATTTGGGATGCTCGATAGTCTCTAACCAGCAGAACCCTAAACCTTGAAACAGTAATATTAAACCTTACTACTCAAAACTGCATATAATGAAAGTAAATCCCTAGAACAGTAGAACGAATATGGATTACTTGTAGCTACATTTCCCATCCGCTCTCAGCACAACACTCTCTTAAAATATGAAAATGTAGCCTAGAAAATCCTCAAATGGAAGGTATAATCCCTTAGAAGGATAGGGGGGTGGGAAGGACTTCACTGTGCAGTGGTGACCTCTGTTGGTGCTTATATATCAAAATGGCTGATTGATGGATCGGCGCTATGCGGCTTTAAAGACCAGAGACTTAAAAAACAATCATGGAAACCCAGAGGCAACACATAGAAAAATCCACACAGGAAAGCCCACACTGGATAATCCACACATGGGACAAGATTTCAAGATGCAGATCATAAAGGTTTATTACAAATTAAAAATAAATACAGAAAACAAAAGCCATTAGTCAGTTTATTCAAAATGCAAAATATCATTGGCAGTGAAAAATAAGCACAAATCTTATTAATAGCCAGCACCGTAAACAATCTAGTACAGGGGCAAAGGACTATCAAGGAGCATATTTCGTATGGGCTGCTCGATGAAGCAGGAGAGAAAGAATATGAAATTATTCAAGGTGAAGAGTGACTAACAGGCCAACATGAGTTCAGTTCTCAGAGTCAGGGAAGAAATGTTCAAAATATTCCAAGTATTAAAGTAAATAAGGCTTTGACGTGAAGTCTGCCTCAGTGGGATTCAGGAAGAAACTCTGACTCATCCCCAAAATCGGGAGCCTTTGTACATTTCTAGACAGGGAAACTATACAGTCAATGGGGTCTGACAAGGAAAGTAACATTGAACCATCCAATAGGTAAATAGGAAACCCATCATATGATAAATATTGACATTTGCCCCTTATCTAATGAATATGCTGTAGCATGCTTCACACAGAAAGCAATACTACATTCAGAATATAAACAGCACCTCCTTTCGCTCTAAAGAAGTGGACTTCAATTTGTACAGTTTTAAAATCTACCCTGTCCAGGAACATCAGGGAGACAAAACAGTGCATTTTATAAATGTTCCAAAGCAATTAACACCATAGAACTAACGGTTTTTCATACTATTATATAGAGTGTGAAGGTCACACTTGAAGCTTCGTGGTGCATAGGCAGGGAGGGGGAAGATGGGTTGTTGTCAGGCTCTGTAAACCACTCACAATAAAAAAGTGAAATTAAAAACATAAGTAGGCCTAAAGCCGCACTCATCCCAAGCTAAACATCCTTGTTATATTGAACACAGTACAAACATTGCATTTGTGACTCTCCTGTGCTAATGCATGAGTTATTAACTATTGAACCTGTTCCCACAGCTCTAACCCGGAAGTGTGAAGAGGGTCAAGAACAAATGAGAATTTGAAGTATAGGAGAGTATTTGTAGCTAGGAGGAGCTCTGCTTTACGTGTTATGATGGGAGGGTGATTTTGGGCAATTGGAGGAGGAAGAATGTGACAAGTACACATGTACCCAGAGATGTATTATCCACTCTGTGTTTAGGTTGGTGCAGCTTAAGAGTTTGCACCTGATGTACTATACCAGATTGCAACTTTTCAAGTTTGTAGTAAATGTTGTGGATACTTTCTGCCACATAATATGGAAATGTCCTCCTAGGACCAATTTTTATCAAACAACTTGTCTGCAGTGGTGGGACTCACTGCTAATGTGAAGATGATAGTGGTTCTGATGGGCATCTGGGAGATAGGATCTTGCTACAGTATAATAAAATCTTTTATGACCTGGGTCTTGTGGTTGCACAGCCAGTGATTAATTTGTAAACAAATAGGCGCCAGGACCCGAAGTGTTCATGGGAGGCAACTGCAGCCTAAACCACCCACTGCCCCACCAGTGCTGCCAAATGCCAGTACCACTGTTGTGTACTGACCATCACTCTCTAATAATGTCAATTATTCAGTATTAGGTATTACCCAAAGCCTTGACATTAGCTTTCTAGTTTAGCAGATGTGTTCGCTTTTTACTGAACTTTGTTCCAAGGGGCCTTTAAAATTGCTGTTCATCCATTGTTAGACCTGTCAGCCTTAGGGTGGTCTTCCCCCAACCCTTTTGCCTTACTCCTCCTGTCTTTGCTGAATTCATTTTTGTTGGCCGTAGGATTCTGCTCACTTTACCACTGCTAACCAGTGCTAAAGTGCTTGTGCTCTTTCTTTTAAACTTGGTGTAATTGGCTTACACCCATTTGGCACATTTAATTTCTGTGTAAGTCCCTAGTAAAGCGGGACTACCTGTACCCAGGTCCTGTAAATTAAATGCTACTGGTGGCCTGCAGCACTTATTGTGCCACCCACTTAAATAGCCTATTAAACATGTGTCAGGCCTGCTATTGCAGCCTGTGTGTGCAGTTTTAAACTGCCATTTCGACCTGACAAAACGATCCCTGTGCCAGGCCTAAATCTTCCTTTTTTAATATATACAAGCCACCTCTATGGTAAGCCCTATACAGCCCATAGGCCAGGGTGCAGTGTTTTTAAAAAGTTGGGCATGTACTTTTAACTTCTACATGTCACAGTAGTAAAAAACTCTTAAATTCATTTTTCACTACTGCAAGGCCTACCTCTCCCAGAGGTTAACATTAGGCTACCCTCTTACATTTAATAAGTGATAACTTTCATTTGGAAACAGGTAGGAATGTCAATGTTAAAGGTAAGGTTGGATTGTAAGTCAAATTTCTGAATATGCTACCTTTAAAAAGTTGGATTTTATTTCTCCCAACCGTTTGATGCCTGCAGCCTGTATCCTGGGGTATCCTGGGTTACATGACTAGGTGTGTCTGGCAGTTTGTCTTTGTGTATTACTCCCAGATAGTGAGAGAAAAGGGGAATAGGTGTTGTCTGGATGGGTCCTCTCTGTAAGGATGATGGGAAGGAGCTGTCAGCTACCACACTTGCACATCACAAAGACTCTGCCTCGCCACACTCACAAAGGGTTTCACACTAGTCTTCTGTGACCCCCGACAAGCTGGTGCCAGGGCAGGGAGGAAGGAAATTCCAGAAACCTCTGTAGGGGGAACTACTCCAGAAGGTTCTCCTAACTCAAAGTGGGCACCAGGTATAAATATTGGACTCTCAGACCCAACTCTTCAGTATACTTCTGGACCTGTGGAACACTCAGTAGAAGGACTGCTGTGCTGCTCAGCCCCGAGAAGGACTTCCATGCAGCCCTGCTACTCTGCTCTCCTGCTGCCCTGCTGTCTACGTGAGCAGGACTGGACCTGCATCTTGAACCCAGAACCACCAGAGTGACTCCAAGGGCTAATTGTCTGGCCTCCTGATCAGAGCCTCATGGACAAAAAAAGCTCCAAACCATCTTGAGCCCTGCACCTGGACTCTGAATGCTATGTGTCCTAACCTTCGCCCAAGTGGTGCCTTCCAGTTCTGGACCCCTGGAAGTGGGGCTAAAGGTGTTCTTCCAGCTCAGCTGTGGACTATACCAGAACTGATGCAGCACAGCGCAAACCCGATGCAGCTCTTCGTAGCACCTCATCGGAACCGATGAAGTGCGACGAAGCAATGACGCACGCCTGCATTGCAGCCCTCGCAGCTCACCAGAACCGCTGCTGCGCACCTCATTCTCTATGCGGACCTTGCAGCTCCAGATCAGAACCTCAGACACAGTGTGAATCAGCCTTGACGCAAGCACACATAGCAGCCCTCGCAGGACCTCACATTGCTTCTTGGGACTGCCACTGCACGGCACAACATTCCGCAACCAGGTTTTAAGATACATTTCTCAGTGGAACTAACTTGGTCCCTGTATCTTGCTCCATTGAGGTCGGCCTGAACTTGTGACTTCATCCTGGTCCAGCTCAACCTGATAACTATAGTTGGAGCTTTGTGCTGTTAAGCACTGTTTCTACCTAAACCTTTCAAATTGTATATCTCTGGTACTGCTGATTGGATTTTTGTTGTTTTGGTGTCAAATAATGTATTTTTAAATTCTATTTTACTATATTGGTCTGGGATTTTTCTTGTGTTGTGTTCCCACGTAATTACTGTTTGAAGTGCTGCATAAATACTTTGCACATTGCCTTTAAACTTGTGCCAACCTACCACAGGATTAAGCATAGGTTAATTTGGGGTTGCTTGTGGCTTCAGCCTGAAGAGAATTGTGGTTGCTTCTTGAGTAAGTTTTCACCCCCCTCAACTAGTAACCCAATTTCCTATATCCATGTTTATTCTAACTCTGTCATCGATATCTGAGTGGGTAGGGGGTGTTACTGAGCTTTGTTGTATAGGGATACCTCATCAGGTATTGTTATTTCTTTATTGTGAAATATATAAAACTGTGATTGTTTTTTTTGTTACAAAAACAAACTATTCCTGCACTGAGCGTTTGGGCATAACAAAGGCTTTATGCCGAATAATGCTTTTCCTTTTCATTTAAGCTCATGTATATTATGATGGAGAGGGTCCATGGGGTGCGTGCCAAAAATATATATAACAGTTATATTTGTGGATGGCACATCCACTTCCAGGTGGTCTCTTGGCAAAGGTGTTTATTGTATTGCAGTTCAGTCTTTCTCATTTTATCAACCTCAGAAGGATGAAATGGTGATGGAACACCTGGGGATACAAACCTATGACCATGTAGGCAACTACTGCCCCTGTAATGTGTAATGCAATGTAAGGTGGATCTGTAGAGCGCTGCTTGTCACCAGTGAGGGCATCCAGACGCTGAGGGATGCGTTGGCTCACTGATCCACCAGATCTAGTTGTCCAATCGCTTGCAGCCAGGTGGTGACAGCTGAAGACAAAGGTACAGTTCTTTATGTGTATTGAAGAAGAGAAGCGACTGTCTGTTCCCAAAAGGTATGTTTAAAACTGTAGAAAAAGGTGACATTTATAAGCACAGGTGAAGACTATCTAAATCCAGGCGTCAGAGGAGATGTCCATGGCTTAACCCTTAGTACCCCTGCGCTGGTTCTACTCCTGGTGGGCAGAAGAGCAGGGTCAGCAACAGACAAGGTACCTTTGTAGTTTAGGAGGCTGTTGAAGGGCTGAGTGTGAGACACTGGTTCAATTCACTGGTAAACGTGTGAGAGTATATTATATAACTTCTGGTGGTGAACAGTGTGATATCATGCACAGCAGGCAGTGAGAATTGTGTAATACACCATTATGATCCAGAGATCACTCCTTTTAATTACCTGATGAGCTGATTCCTTTATGTGTCAGAAACTACAAATCACCTCAAGAGCTCTTTTGACAGATATGGATGTCATCTGAAGACAGAATTATGTTCGCCGCTTGCGCCTGGCGCGCGCCACTGGGCACGTGCCAACGTGAAGATTCAGCAGGTGCAAAAAAATCATATGGCAGGTTTTTCAAAACGGGTGACACTTTATGTGTAGGATGATCACAGTGAAATAAGTCATTTTTTCCTTCTTCGAGTTGATCCTGGCATTTGAAAAATCATAAGCATATATTTTAAAAGCTGCTGATTGTCTTATCCCTATGTGGGCGACAGAGTGGAGCTTTAAAATTCCATACGAGTTATTGTCTGCACTCCTCCAGGCAAAACTTTAGGATAATCCCCAACCGCAGAGCTGATTGAAATTAGCCACTAATCACTCACTGTCTGCTTATGCAGAGTTGGAGAATACCACCAAACCCCAATGGTGTTCAGTTCTCCAGGTAAAATAGTATTTTGCCTACTGCAGCCCTTCCCATACATCATATTAAGCTTTTTGTAGTACTTTGGCAGCATTTCTAGGTAGAGTTTTAAGACTGCTGAATTATCTCTGCCCGGACCTAACCAGCTATGGCATTCATTTAGGAAATCCCACAGAAACATATCACTCTACCCACTATATGCGTACGCACAGGTGTTGGAGGAGATCACAAGAGCCACTCAAGGCTGGCTTTAGTGCTGGTGGCACCCAGTGCGACAATCATTTTTGGCACCCCCACACCCCATGACCGCCTGCTCAGATTCTCTCACTACCACCAGGCAAAAGTACCCCTCATCTCTCCATTCATAAGTTATTACTTAACACAGCGCTCCCCCCCCTGAGGTCAGCGCCCCCCTCCGCGGGGCAGCGCTCAGTGCGGCCTCACCAGTCGCACTGCCCTAAAGCTGGCCCTGGAGCCACTTCCACCTGGATTCCATCACAGGAAAACACTATACTGAGCACAAGGACTTGACTCACTGTGCACAAATATATTCAGACGCAAGATGGAGACAAAAAATGCTAATCAGACGACAGTGCCAAGAAGTCTGTGTGAACGGCATAAGGGCCTGTTTACAAACTGCACTCCTATCTTTTCTATGCGGAGATCTCAGCACTGATCTCCAGACAGGTCCACCAACACATTTTTGTGATAAATGTGAGAGGCACAGGTGGAGCGACTGCAAAATGAGCCGTACTTATTACAAAATGGGAGGGGTTTAGAGAGAGATAACAAAAGGTTAAGGTAGGGTTAAGTAAGGCTTACAGGAGGCATAAACACCCACCCACAAAAGAGTAAGCCCATTGCTATTTACCATGGGAAATATCGTTAAAACAAATCAACTGATTTTGACTTTTAAAAAATTTATATTTTTATGTTAAATTAATATTTAAGTATACATTTCGGATCAACTTTTACAAATTTAAAATAAATGTAGCTTATTTTTTTGTAAACATTTTTAATTAATTCTATACATAATGTTTAGTAATTTTTCATGCAGATTAAATAAAACAAACATCTTACCGTAGGTGGGATTGTTTTTATTAACTATTTGAATAAATAATAAGAAAATAATTGAATATATTAAAATTAATTAATTTGTAACCCACTGTGAAGATAATAGTGCTTTTATTTGTTCTAGGTTTAAAAAAATCTAAAATTATTTTACATCAACATTTAACATTAAAATATATTTACTAAATTATTTTAAAGTTTAATAAACTTTTTTTTACTTTTCTTAATTTTTTTACCATTGGGAGATCTCTGCCCGGTGGTGGCCTATGTGTGAAAAGTTACTAGTATTAACAATACGCTTGGGGCGTGGCCAAGATGGCGGCCGTGCTGGTCAAACTCCATTGAGCTCCAGCCGAAGAACCCTGGAAATCCAAAGTTATCCTGCATTTACTACCTTACTGACCATTGTCGATTGAGCACAGAGCCTCTCTGAAGGGCCCTGAGACATGGCCTGATCTGGAGGTGAAGTGGCGACCATGGAGATTGGTGCGTGCTACCTCAGCCTGCTGCGGCCGCCGCAGGGAGCGCCTTTGATTGGGGCCCACGCACCTCTACTGTCGGAAGAGGCGAGCTGTGGAGAGGTGCGGCTGAGGTGCAGAACCCTCTTCCAGTCACGAGGCTGGTGGCAAACATGAGAGGAGAGTTGGCAGGAGTGGCTGAGAAGATGGCTGTCCCCACCGCAAGGATTATGGGAGCAGGCATTCTCCCATGGTGCAGTAGCAGGGAGGCCTGCTCGCTGCTAGAGGTGTGAGGGAGGCTATCCCATATCTGCATGAGGGGCAGCAGAGAGTGGAAACTCCCCACTGGGACCTGTCCATGGACTCCCTTGAAGGGTGGCCCTCCGCCCGGGCTTGACCATTGATTGCACGGGTTGGGGGCTATCCCTCTTGGTGCAACGGGGCTCCCAGGAGGGGGTCCCCTCCTGGAAACAAATACCTGAGGAACTAGAGGAGGCCTGAGGGCCTGAGACTGGACCTTTCTGTGCACACCGAACAGGCAGTGCATTGACATTACCCGCTTAGTGAGTGACCGTTGAGGATTGCCACCCCCGCCTCAGTGGTCTCAATGGACCCTCGAGGGCAGGACTGACACAGCTGATCTCCTGCTTGATGGTGAAACTCAAAAGGCACAAGCTGATGCCTGCTCCTACCACATTGGCCCCCATTGCAAGAGGCAGGATCCATAAAACAGCTACAAACCACCCTGGCTAAACATTTGGAGAAATTTGACAGAATACTGCAAGCGATTCATGATCCTAAAGCTTCACTGGAGTCCCAGATAGACACAGTCTAATTGGAGGTCTCCTTGCTTCAGGCGGATTACAGATAGCTGTCCGAACGAGTGGATGACACGGAATCAGCCTTAACAGCAAAGGGCTCTACCCTTAGGGAGGTGCACTCCCAGAGGCAAATAATGAAGACAGATATCAAATGCATACAACAAAGAGCAGAGGACGCTGAGGAGCGATCATGACGCAGCAACATCTGATTTATGGGAATCCCCGAAGGGGCCGAATATGGAGCTATTCCTGGAGCAATGGCTGATGACCACAGTGCGTGCCAGAAGGGTCCCAAAATTATTTTCCATTGAGAGGGCACATCGCATACTAAGATAAGCCCAGCCACTAGAGCAGCCCACACCCAGTGATTGAGCGCCTACTGAACAATAGGGACAGAGAACTTATGTTACTGTCCTACAGGGTGAAAGGCCAATGGCAGTATGAAGGTTTCACCGTAGTGGAATACCCGGACTATACAGCAGAAGTTCAACGGCAGTGTAACTGATGGAGGGTCCCGAAAGTCCCGTATTACCATTTAACAAGAAACCCATTAATGATTTTGCACTACCCACCAAACATGATACTCCCAGATAGGCCCTACCAGGCAGGCTCAGATAGAATGTCTTAAATTGTCCACTTTCCCTTGTCCTGGTAGCACATCTCACATAGGCCCAAGCCCAGCTCCCTAGATAAACCATATCTTACATAGGGCCAAGCATTCCTTCTTAGATACAAAAGTGTAGGCCCAAATGAAAGTGACTCTTGCTCTCATTTTTATAATAATAATAAAACAGACCTCATAGGCCTCACTGATCTGTTGGCAGAAATCTGTCCCATCCACCCAGATACAACAGTAGCCTGTCTTGTAACTTTCCACAGTTACAAGAGCAAGGGTGGCCCCCACCCACTTGACAACTTGATGGAACATCTGGCAGTGTCACATGCAAGATTCATGATATTCTTAGCTATGGGACTTTCCGGCGCTTGCTAAAATGGAACCCAAGGCAGGAACTTGACCAAGAGTTAATATATTTAATATTAATTCTAAAGCATTTTCACGGTAAAAATTATCCTTTGTTTACTTTTTGCGGTCAGAGAACTCTGACCTTCTGCCACCAGTTCTGTTTTATCCTGATACCACTTCTCATATAAAATTTTCCAGTAAACCAGGTGGCCGAGTGGCCTGCGTCACATCTCGTGTCAAGCCTCGTGCCCACGTAGGCGTAGGTTCTGCATTTTAACGATAAAGTTCTGCATTCAACTATATAAAAAGGCCTCGCCCACACTATAAGCTTTGAACTCTCCATTGCTTCAGAGCTTGACTGCAGTTGGGGGGTTCCCGTGCGATCGATCGTCCGTACAACTGGGCTAGAGCTTCAAACTTTCAAGGTGGTAATATTCTTTTCTTAATAATTTAGCCTTTTGGCTTTAACACCCTATCTAATGGCATAGCCTATTGGCATTGTCAGCCTATCTGATTATTTCACTATTGGTTTTGTCAGCCTATCTGATTATTTCATCATTCGCTTATTCAGCAACTTTAATAATTTAGCCTTTTGGCTTTGACAGCCCATCTAATTCAGTTCATTCTAAACCAAGTCATTGCATTTAACTTGGTTTAAACTGCGTAGTCTTTAATGGTGTTGCTTTCTAAAGAAAAGATTAGCCTTCTAGGCACTAGCCTACCCATCCTCTTTAGAGTTAGGGTTGCTCCTTGGGCAGCTGCTTATAGCATAGTATTTTAGTCATATATTTGCTTCTTTGAACAACTGAGTTTGAACATTGTCGATGCATTTATGCTTTGAACTGCTCATATGAAGATGGGCAACATTTAAATTGAATTGTTTTATGCTTTGACCTGATCATGTGTTGATGAACACACATTTACGTTGAACTGTTTCCTGTGGGTTTGAATTGCTTAATAAAGTGCTAATGTATTTGACATCGTTGTTCCTTCCTTTCAAGAGAACGTGCAGAGCGCAGGTCTTGCTCTCGTGAGCTGGTAAGCCATGTGTGACCACTGCAGTGTCTCTCCATTTACCCCCCATCAGCTGATGACCGCGAAGGTCTCGTGCGGACGGTTCCTCTGCAGTGTGGACCTGGGACACGCCTGCGGCTGCCCATGGCCTCTCCCCGCCTCTCCCCTCCACCGACCGGGTAAGTCAGGGACACTTTTTTCCCCTGCCTTTCCTCCGGTCTCTGGTGTGTGTGGTCCGGTGGATTGGGTCCTCCGGGGTGTCGCCGTGCCCCTCCCTGGTCCCCTGTAGTTTCTGTTGTGCCACGACCGCCGCCCTCTTCCCTCTTTGTGGCTGGTCACATCTCCCCGGGGCTCTTTGGTGCTCTGCTCTTTAGTTGTCGTGGTTTCCTTTTTGCTGCGTTCTCTTGCCCATTCTGTCTTTGGCCTCTTTGTCGTTGCCTTTTTAGGAAATATTGTGCTCTCACTTTCATTGCCGTTTTTACTTCCTCGTTCTTATCTTTGCCCTTTCCCTTGCATATGCTTCTGGTTACTGCTTAAGGTTTGAGTCCTGGAAAACACTTCTGTGTGTTTTTCGAATTCTGGCATTGTGCACAGGTGCTTCTGCAGCGTTTTTGCGTTTTCGTATTTGTTATATGTGGGTTATTTTCTTTTTTTAATTTGCTCCGTAATGCTTGAGGTTTGAGTCCTGGAAAAACACTTCTGTTTTTCGAATTCTGGCACTGTGCACGTGCGTTTGCCGCTTTCACTTGGTTTCCATATTTGGCGCACATTTTTTGTACCTCATTATTGCAGGTCTTTGACGTTGTTTTTCAGATGACTGTTTGGATTTAGTTGTGGGCTGTTGCGCCCTTGACTCGGTGCACATGTGGCACGGGTGTCTGTAGTATTGTTGCACTTTTGAAATTGGGTGTGTCTCGGCGCCATTTTGAATGCTCTTGCCGCCATTTTGTATTCTTCTTTCTACAGTGCATTTTTCAGTTTTTTCTTCTCACTTTCGTCTTCTGTAACTTTTTTCTATATTTAGTTTGGTTCCTTCACTCACTCCCTTCCTTCTCAATTTGTTGTTCTTCATATATTTCTCTTTCCTGACCTCCTTCCCGCCTTGCAACACCATTCTACTTTTCGGCGTCAATGCGCCCCTTTTTCCTTAGGTGTCTCTCCTGTTTGTTCACACACCCTTTCTTCACTCTCTCTAGTACATCCCTCTCTGATTCTATTTTGCATTGCTTGGGTGCTCTTCTCTTTTTGACTCTTAAATTTCTCTCGCTTTCTCATCGGCGCTTTTCACTGCTGTTGCGTGCGCCACTACGAAAGGAGGAACTAACCACTTTGAAGTCTCTAGCACAGTTTGACCTCCCGTTTACCTTCCTGCCTTCTCCCTCTGCGCTGAATGAGGAAGTAGGCCTCGCAGCTCCACTGTAGACCCACCTCGCCCCTCCTTCCTCTGTCCTTCCAGGCTGCTTTCTCGGCATCCGCTGTTAGCATTAAGTTGTGTTCATTTTTTTTTTAAATGCATTTCATTTATTTAATAATTGTTTATTTGTTGTCCGTTATGTCTGTTTTTTGTGTGCCTCGATTTCTTAAACATTACTAGCCCTTCTGTTCGTCTGCAGCCCCCCACCCACCACACATCTGTTGCTGACTGCCGGCTCTACACTCATTTAGCCAAGCGGCAGACTGCTAGTTACTGTTGTTGACTCAATTGCCCCCACTTTTCCTCACTATTACGGGCAGTTGCGCAAGGAAGCTGTTGTCTGGATTGCCTTGTCTTTACCTCCTAGCCGCAATCCCGCTAAGTAGTTGCACTTGTCTTCATTGCACATTATCCATACATTGCGCCTCTTTTCTTCTGTCTCTCACATGTTTTGCCTACCATTTGTCCAGGCCAATTGGTAGCCACAGTGGGGGTGGAGTTGGATCTCCATTCCTCCTGTTAGCTCCCTTAACCCCCTTCCTCTCAGGTATGTCCCTTGACCCCCCCATATTATGCTTTGGCCTGATCATCTAACAGTATTTTGATCTGTTTTAGCGAGACAGGAATACCTGGGCCTGCTAATGTATTTTTAACCATGTGAGTTGAGAGTGCTTGAGTTCACCGTGAATATTATTGTTATATTAGTATATCCTGTTTTCAAAGCATTACGTGTTGCTGAAGTCTCATCATAAGCGATGGCGATGAGACCCTGCTAGTTAGAATACCAAAACAGAAAAGAAATTAAATAAATACAGTGGTGCAGTATCACAGTTAATATTACATTTACGTTCCCATAAGTAGCTAAACTTTCTGATTCGCTAAAGCACACAAAGACACTCCCTGCTCCATGTCATGAGGGTAGGTTATAAATGCTTTGAAATACATTGTTACATTTAACTGGAAACACAGGCCTACAATTCTTGTTAATAAAATTTAGGCATTACTATAATAAGCTCACGAGTGGAAGGAAGTACTTATGAGGAGAACATTGGAGCGCAGCCAGAGGGCTACCACTCGGTTTACATTGTTGATGAGCACTGGGAAGGCTCACACACGTAATGATTGATAACGATCATGAAAAACAGACATATAGATGCAGTTACACTACAAGTACCATGATGTGCCTTAGTAGGCAACATGCAAGTGTTGCACCCCACATGCAGCCGCAACACAAGGCAATTAAGACCCAAATAATTTACTCCTACCTGCGTCCAATTCAACAGCCCAGGCAGTGAAAAGTGCCACCTCTTCAGGCACGGGCAGGTAGCCCAAGTACAAGCATAGATCTAGGAAGTACAGCTACAGAACACACACAGTTGGAGTTAGCTAGTAGCAAAGATTTTGAAATTGTGTCTCGTGGCCAAGGAAGTTAGTGACATTGGACTAAGAGCAACATACATCTCGCACCAGATGGTAATTATTAGAGAGAAAAGAGGAGACAAGGAGACAAATTGATGGAATGGAATGCACACTAACTACACCCATTTTTTAATACATGATAAAGTAAAAATAAGTTTATGAAAGGGATGTAATCTTTGTGCAGGACTAATGGGGGGAGTAGAGAAGATGAGGTGCCAAGGAACAGGAGTGCGGTACCATGAGAGAGGAGGGAGAGGTAGTGCACATTAGGGTCCACCTCTGAGACTGGGCAAATTAGGAGAATAATTTGCAAGCACCAAATGAGACACCACTTGTACTTGTCTGATGGGAAATGTTTTGTGGCTTTCAGTGAATAGAAAAGACTGAAATTGCATTTCACCTAATGGTATGTTATCAGCCCTGTCCTTCTCAAAGAAAATGTACTGCTACCCAAAGAAGGTTAAAGGTCAGTTATTGCCTGGACATTAGAAAGTGTAGAAACAAATTAATGAAGGCCACACCACCAACTTCCATAGGAAAGTAGAGCTATTTTACCTTTGATACAAATACACAGATTAATTCAGCTATATAGAACAATAATATGATTAAAAACATAGGTCCAATACAATTATTATAGGCCTTTAGGAGAAAAGACTAGAATATACGGCGTTTACACAACATGCATGACACACAGAGAACGTGCTTGAGCCTGTGTTTGACTTCATGGTCATAAGTTCAGATGCTACCAGGTCTACATTCTGAGGTGGATGAAATAAATACCATTGAGTTGAGGGAACGATAAGGATCTGCTGTTTAGCGTCAAAATACCATTCTGAGTAAACGTGCACTTTACAAAAACGCCATATTATTTTATAATAAGCTATATTTTACGTACAATTAAAGACAACACGTGTCTGGATATTACGAGGTATTGAAGGGTTAAAGGATTTCTCTTGGGCTGCCGTTATATTAACGCTGGCCGCAGAGTCTGGGCGTTGAGCCAGGCCAGAAAGACACAATGCAATAGCTTCCTGTGGGTACGAACGAACAGGAAATTAAAATATATGTATATATCTGTATACAGTTAGCAGAACATGGAGAGCTGTGTGAATGGAATAACAGTTTTGATAAAAGAAAATAATTTTAGTGTATAAGTTTCGAGTTTAGTTCAACAGATTATGTCAAGTGCGTTGTGAACACTTTTTAAGTTTTAAAGAATGAATTAGGAGAGACTGAGTCTCTTCCCCACCATGGCAGACATGCCTATATTGAACAAAGCTAGAAAAGAGGAACATGAGAAATAAATGTCTAAGATCACACAATTTGGTGGACGGGGAGCCGAGATTAGATACAGGGTTTCAGGTCTCGCATTATGAAGTTTAGTAACTGGGTATGTATGTATGTATATATATATATATATATATATGCTTCGTTCCTCTATGACCACTGTACTGAAGACACGCTACTGACTGGCAACATCTTTGCCTGGCATCAGTTTAAAGGGTTGTGCTGGGTTGAAGTGGTGGTGAAGAAAATAGTGGGTTTTTGCGGCAGCGGGAAGGCAAAATAGTTTTTTTCACTACGTGCATCACCACTGCTTGAGGTAAAGTCAGCTGAGTGTGCATGGATATATAAATATACGCATGTCCTTCAGTGACACATTTTTCAGAGAGTGTTGTTTGGCCGCTAAAAGTAGCTGGGGTATCACCAACAGGGGACGGTGTGTATGATGCAACTGATCCCAGCTTATTTGTTCAGTTGCGGCAACAAGAGCAGACTGTTGGTAAAGAATGAGCCTATACAGATATTGTCCGCTTTTGGCATAAAGTACATGTACCTCAGGGTTTCCATCAATGTTTAGCAGGTCATTTAGCAGGTCTAGTTGCTCAGGGTCTGTGTCCACAGCCAGCCATCATGCCATACATATCATCTCCAATGCCACGTTGTGTATATTTCAAAGGTGGGGACCACATTCCCCAGGCATGTATTGGGTGCATTACCTTTTCTATGGAGAGAGTGAGACATCACTTGTGCTGAGGGCTGATCAGCTCTGACAAGATAGGCCTTAGATTTTGGTAGTAATAGCACGGGGTGGACAAACAGGCGTGCTGTGAAAAATAAAAGAGTATAAGTAACACAATTGTTTTTAATGATTGATACTCTGCCCAAAGGGGACAGCAGTAGCATTGTCCAGAATATGGTCCACCATCGAATTCCAGACACACATCTATCTAGATTGCCACCCTTCAACTTTACCTCTATGAAATAAATTTGGATTCCTCGATATTTTAAAGTTTCCAGACATATGATGGGTGGTGATCACTGGGGCCCCTGAAAAAAAAATGTCATCCAGTTGAATACACCCTACCAGGTACGAACACTGGCCACCCATAGTATATATAACAACTAGATCTAGAGCAATAAGAGGCCAGGAAGCCCTGTCCGTGTCAGTACCACAAAAAGATAGGGCCACACCAATGTGTTGAACGTTTTTTATAGGTGTTAAATTCAGTGTATTTGTATATTTTATTTCTGAATGTTGTGCCTGCACAAGGGCACAGCTACTGTTGCGCACCTAGCCACAGGTCATAGACTGAGAACATATATATCTTCCCTCATTCAAACATTCATACAATTGATCAATTATTTATCCAAAATTATATACTGCTGATCGTGTATGAGGGGGGGATTTTGAGGGTTACACAACCAATCCTTCCAAAATTACTTTAAAATACACAAGGGGTCTATATTAGATCAAATGTTACGTCACCATAAGTTTCCCACACGTTTGGATCAAAGCTGGACCATGTGCCCACTGTGATTTTAAAGCAGCAACAAATCTCAGCAGTGCCTGAACGGACTACTTAGGAATAAAATAGGCAAGATAAGTACTACAATTAAAAGAAAGAAATAAACAAATAAATATTTAAGAAAAAATAAAAATAGTTTATTGCCTAGGGATCACCCTATTTTCACTAAGGCATATTCCAAGTTCTGATCAACACTTAAAGCCCCATCAGCTTGTCCCTGAACAATTAATAAATATATAAGTACCAGCAACTATACATAGAACCGACATGACCTAAAACTGACACTGAAAGTTCTTTTGTATTTATGAACAAAAAATAAATAAATAAGAGGAAATGTGTTTGACTTAACAACGCGCTGCGAAGTTGGTACACCTACATATTTGCTCATGCTTAAATGAAGTTCACATATATGTTTTCTAGGAGTACTATTTCTTGGCCTACTTCTGTAGTCTTGTGAATTCACAAAAGTTGTATATCTGCACAAATCCAAGGACATGTGTGCACTTTATTTATTATTACTTGGCTAGCTTCACTGTGAGTGACTTCATTCTGTTCTTTCACAAGGAGCATATCGACACACAGTTGTTTTATTCTGTGCCAGTAACGACTGTGCAATGTGTAATGTTTGACACTAAAACAATTTTTATTTTTTGCTAATGTTTGTTATAATGGTGAGGGCCCAGCAGCTCCCACAGAAATATTGTAAGAAAAGGATGGGTTGCGCATTGACAGAGCCAAAGGGCTGACCAACAATTTCGGACCTACTGGCTTTGCCAATGCTTGCTTATTTATATGTTGCAAAGAAATGGTACCTACCATATTCCAGTAGTTTACTGAGCATTCTGAGAACAGTATACATAGCCTCACATTGCTAAATATTGAACATATGTGTACACATTTTTATATTCTAACGACTGTCAGTAGTACAGTCTGAGCTTACAACATTTACTTAGGGCGCCCACCCTAATAATAGAGGCTTTCAATTAATGAACAGTAAATACAAGTTTGAACAGCATTATAACATGGACACAAATATTACCTTCACTGCAGACAGTGCCCTTACATGATCCATAATGTGGTACTGCAAACTAACAGCCAAAGGGTTTGAGCTAGGGGTTGGGCCTACTTGTCCCAAGAGAGAAAAAAGATTTTCATCTGTGTTTGCTGTTGGGACAAGCTATAGTACAATGTTTTAATTCTTCTTTTGCTTCTAGAGATAAATGAATTTCTTTTTACAGTCTTGTACAGGAACGCCAATATAATTTTTAGGTTCTTTCCTCCATTTGGAGTTCCCTCCTTACCTCAGCTGGCCAACAAATGCAGCATGCACCATTGATAGCTCACCTATTGTTAGACATGTTGCTATCAAAGTTTCAATTGTAGAATGTGCTGCACACACCTCCTCCAAGGACTATGTATCAATTGGTAAATAATTTATTGATGCAGATGTATAAAAAGGAATAGCATTAATTGGTTGTGAGTATACAATGGTTCAGATTGCTTCTACTACACATGATATCATGATATAAATATAAAGGATGATGATATGTACTATGACCCTAAGTATATTATTGGAAAGGCCTGGGTGGGAGAAAAGGAAGAAGGGAACAGGGGAGGATGTATGCAAAAAGAAAAGGAATACGGTTAGGCCCAAATGGAAAAATATGTTTACCAACGATAATGCTTGGTCCCATGGCCCGTCTTTTTCATGGTTCATCACTTGTAGGACGTGATGGGAAGATCAGCCTGTTTTCCTAATGCTGTATTTCCACTGCCCCAGGCCACTTCATTTCCCCACATTAAATGGACTTCATCAACATGACCCCTACTCAAACTACAAGTACGTGTTGGTTATTGTGTGCATGATAAGCAATTGGACTGAAGTATGCCAATCCAAGAACGGCAATACACAAATTATTGCCAAATGGCTCCTGAAAGAGTTCATACCGTGCTTTAAAGTACCTATGTTTTTGGGTTCTGACAATGGACCGGCGTTCATCTCACATGTGATTGAGGGGTTGTGCAAGGGGCCAGGAGCCACACAGAAAAAACATGTGTTCCACGGAAACAACCAAGTGGGAATGGTATCCCAAGCTCATCCTGAAGGGTTGCATGTGCTAAAGAAAAAGGAGGAGTGTTTAAGCGGACACCAACGATACATCAACTAAAGACGTCTGGAAAAATGTATGCCCCAACCCCTCAGTCTACAACCTGTGACAACGAGACATCTTTACCTTTTTCATCACTTTGTTTTCCTCATATCGAATGTGCCTAAGTAATAGAAGTGCTAGTAACCTCTCAAATTACTTGAAGACAGGCACCAACGGTTACTTTTTCTGTTTACAGGTATCATCTCTGAGGCTCTACCTTATTCTTCAGCAGACTTTTTGAAAAGAGTAAAAGTACAGCAGAAGATAAGACATTCTTCCAACTAGTCACACTAGCCACACGTACCAACGATTGGAACAATGCCTCAAGACTTTCAGAACAATTAGAGAAAATGATCATGGGTGCTGCTAGCAGCATTGACCCCCATTCCTGCCATTAGAATGACTACGCTCCTTAAAGTGTGTTGTGATCACAGTATTATACCTGAGATACTGCTTAAATGACACAGAGATATTGTACCAAAGTGAATAAATAGCCATTGATAAAGAAGGGACAGTTGACAGGGCAGGATGTTACACACCGGCCTACAGACACAGAAAACAGCATGTGTTACAATGTCATACCTGTCTCCAAATACTTGGGCTGTGTCCTAATGTACAAAATGCTCTTCAGACAGAACACCATGTCCGCAGTTGCACCTCCAGAGAATAGCAGAATTAGCTAAGGGAGAGCAAGGATAGAACAGGGAATGTGAGTAACTTAGCACTTATAGAAGTTGTAGAAGTAACAACAATAGGACTACACTAAGTGCAAGAATTTTGTTCAAAAGAATGAACAAGAGGAGGGAGATGATGGAGGGTCCCGAAAGTCCCGTATTACCATTTAACAAGAAACCCATTAATGATTTTGCACTACCCACCAAACATGATACTCCCAGATAGGCCCTACCAGGCAGGCTCAGATAGAATGTCTTAAATTGTCCACTTTCCCTTGTCCTGGTAGCACATCTCACATAGGCCCAAGCCCAGCTCCCTAGATAAACCATATCTTACATAGGGCCAAGCATTCCTTCTTAGATACAAAAGTGTAGGCCCAAATGAAAGTGACTCTTGCTCTCATTTTTATAATAATAATAAAACAGACCTCATAGGCCTCACTGATCTGCTAGCAGAAATCTGTCCCATCCACCCAGATACAACAGTAGCCTGTCTTGTAACTTTCCACAGTTACAAGAGCAAGGGTGGCCCCCACCCACTTGACAACTTGATGGAACATCTGGCAGTGTCACATGCAAGATTCATGATATTCTTAGCTATGGGACTTTCCGGCGCTTGCTAAAATGGAACCCAAGGCAGGAACTTGACCAAGAGTTAATATATTTAATATTAATTCTAAAGCATTTTTCACGGTAAAAATTATCCTTTGTTTACTTTTTGCGGTCAGAGAACTCTGACCTTCTGCCACCAGTTCTGTTTTATCCTGATACCACTTCTCATATAAAATTTTCCAGTAAACCAGGTGGCCGAGTGGCCTGCGTCACATCTCGTGTCAAGCCTCGTGCCCACGTAGGCGTAGGTTCTGCATTTTAATGATAAAGTTCTGCATTCAACTATATAAAAAGGCCTCGCCCACACTATAAGCTTTGAACTCTCCATTGCTTCAGAGCTTGACTGCAGTTGGGGGGTTCCCGTGCGATCGATCGTCCGTACAACTGGGCTAGAGCTTCAAACTTTCAAGGTGGTAATATTCTTTTCTTAATAATTTAGCCTTTTGGCTTTAACACCCTATCTAATGGCATAGCCTATTGGCATTGTCAGCCTATCTGATTATTTCACTATTGGTTTTGTCAGCCTATCTGATTATTTCATCATTCGCTTATTCAGCAACTTTAATAATTTAGACTTTTGGCTTTGACAGCCCATCTAATTCAGTTCATTCTAAACCAAGTCATTGCATTTAACTTGGTTTAAACTGCGTAGTCTTGAATGGTGTTGCTTTCTTAAGAAAAGATTAGCCTTCTAGGCACTAGCCTACCCATCCTCTTTAGAGTTAGGGTTGCTCCTTGGGCAGCTGCTTATAGCATAGTATTTTAGTCATATATTTGCTTCTTTGAACAACTGAGTTTGAACATTGTCGATGCATTTATGCTTTGAACTGCTCATATGAAGATGGGCAACATTTAAATTGAATTGTTTTATGCTTTGACCTGATCATGTGTTGATGAACACACATTTACGTTGAACTGTTTCCTGTGGGTTTGAATTGCTTAATAAAGTGCTACTGTATTTGACATCGTTGTTCCTTCCTTTCAAGAGAACGTGCAGAGCGCAGGTCTTGCTCTCGTGAGCTGGTAAGCCATGTGTGACCACTGCAGTGTCTCTCCATTTACCCCCCATCATAACTCGTACACTGCAGTTAAACAGCAGCTCCGCCTCAGGGGACTTAAATACACCCTTCTGTTCCCTGCCGAGCTGAGGGTAGTGGACGGTGAGGCAACATGCTTCTTTCAGACATCAGAGGAGGCCTGGACCTGGCTGCACGTAATGGTGGGCTGATGCAGACAAGAAGTGCCCCTCTCAACAGAGGCTGGGAGTTACGAAGACCAGGCAGGAGACATAACCAAAACAGAATAGCAGGCCAACTTCAGAATAAATAGCCAAAGAAAGGGCACAGGTGCTTTCGCATTTTACAGCACAGCAAGAATCCTTTCACAGTCCTGCCATGGGATCATGGCTCCAGCACTGAATCTGGCACTACTGGATCTGGTGCCTCGAGGGACGGAGAGGACTGCGGGCCGGCTCTCACCCCTCGCCTGGCAGATGACATAGCATGAGACAGGCTGGGCACTCCACACAGGGGACACTCTGATAGGGTGGTTGCTATGTTGATGTCCCAAGTATAGTTATGCAGGGGCTTGCTCGACCAGCGAGCGATGCTGACCATGTCGCACCCCCACATTCACCGTGTTGGACACAAACTACTCTAATGTTTACATACCTGTTTACGGTTGAAGGGGATTTAAATGGCGTGGCAACTTGCAGGGACCCAGCCGAGGGGGAAGGGGGATTATTAATGTTGTTTATATTGTTGCTGAGCTGAAGAACACATCAACAGGCACACGGGGAAGGCACATGGGATCCCACCTCTCGGGCACATCACAGTTCCGATTGGGGAATTGAGGGCTGCGCAGTGGCTCCCCCTCAGGGAGAGTGCCACTGTCCTCGGCGAGGATTGGGGATGGGAGGGGAAGTGTGCAGTGGCTATAGTCAGGACAGATAGGAGATATCACACCTACAACGACCCCAGTACGTAACCTCCTGACATGGAATATACGGGGCATGGTGATGCCTAGGAAGAGACATGTACTATACTCCTATCTTGGACGCCACCATATACATATAGCATTCTGCCGAAACACATTTGGTAGCCTCAGAATTGCAGGAAGTGCAGAAGAGATGGAGAGGGGCAATATAGGGGACAGCTTTCTCTGCCTTTGCGAGGGGGTGTTGATCTGGATCTCCCCAGGGTTACCGTGTGTGGTAGAGTCCCACAAAATCGACCCAGATGTAGATATGTAGTACAGGAACAGATGGGGACCCCTCTCGGTAATAGAGGTATACGCACCCAAGACGCAGCACTCAGACTTCCTGGATCAATTGACCCCGTCCATCCTGCGGAATCCGCAAGAGCCATACCTCTGGGAAGGTGACTATAATTGTGTCCCAGATATTGTCCTGGACACGTCCACCCCACCAGTTGCTAGAGCCTCATGCCGCCGGCTCACACAACACTTTCGTCACTGGATGGAATGATGTGGGGGTATACGATATATGGCAGCTATTACATTCAACAGGGAGAGAGTACTTCTTTTACTCTCCAGTACATGATGTTCATGCACAACTGAATTTATTACTTGGTAGTCCTGAGATCTGCTCACGTTCCTCAGGAGCAATGTACTTGGCCCTCACCATATCAGATCATTGCCCATTGTTAATGACTCTACAATTGAGCAAGGCATGGCCAGGATGAAGACCTGGTGACTTCAGGCGGACGCACTGCAGGATGCACCCTTCTGTGATACTATAGCAATATGCATCACCCAATACTCTGACACTAATTAGGGCTCAACTACACGAGCCACAGAATGGGAGGCACTTAAGGGGCCACTGCGTTAGTACAACACGGGGTGTTAAACAAGCACTACTCGGGGAAATCTATGGGACTGAGAGGGGCTTGAGTGATTTGACGATTTTAACACCACTACACCCTGACGGTAGGAGACAGCTCCATGGTCTTAAGAGGACACATCAGAAATTGACTGACAGGCTCGTAAAACTGGACTACGGGGAATACCTTGCCTGACAGCAGAGAGAGGGCGAAAACACTGAGGAAAATTGCTTGCATGGCTTTGCGGGAGGAAACGTCTTACCCTTCTATTGGGGCCATAAGGGGCCCAGATGGCACGATACTCAATGCCCAAAGAGATATTAATACAGCATTTATCACTTACTATCATACATTATACGCTGCAAATGATGGTGCCACTGAAGGCCAAATTCAAGGGTTCCTACGAGGAATCCACTTTCCCAGGCTGGATCGCTGCAGCGAGCTGAACTGGATGAACTATTGCAGGTAGAGGTGATCAATAGAGCTATAGCACAGATAGCAAGAAATAAAGCACTAGGAATGGATAGTTTCCCCATAGAGTATTACGCAACCTACAGCACACCTTATCCTGCAGCTGTTGGCAATGTATGGGGAAGTGAAAGAGAGGGGTGTGTTACCTGAGTCTCTTAGAGAAACTATGGTTGTAGGGCTCCCCAAACCTGGCCGTGACCCATTGGATGACCTTTTATATCAGCCTTTATCACTACTAAACTTTGATTATAAAATACTGATGAAACTCTTGGTGAACAGGTTGATGCCAATAATAGGCAGGCTAGTGCACTCTGATCAAAATGGTTTTATGCAGGACCACAGTACCTTTCGTAATATTGGTTGACTGTTGGACTTGATGGGATCCCCGATCGGGAATTAAGAGAACTGCCTGGTGGTGTCGTTGGACACCCTAGGCTGGCCGTACCTCCTGGCGGTTCTTGAATGCATGGGAATAGACCCAGAATTCATGCAATTGGTGAAGATTGCCAGCCGATGACGAGGATCCAGATGAGGAGGTTGATCTTGGATAAATTCAAGATACACAGGGACACCAAGTAGGGATGCCCACTCTCACCGCTCAGTTTCTCTCTGGCCATGGAGCCACTGACGTGCCTACTGCAGACCCACAGCAGTGGTTGCGAGCCTTAGGGAGATGGCACATAGTTTTATTGTATGTGGATGATGCGTTCATTTACCTGCAGAATGCACACACATCCCTTCCGCCCCTGATGGACATATTAGACCAATTTGCGGAGATATCTGGCTCAAAATGAACTGGGCCAAGTCCTGCTTTTTTCCGATACAGCAGACGCCCAAATGTCACAGAGTGTCACAGCTGCCTACCAAACTTTTGTGGCAGTGTGACTATTTGGGAATGCACATCTATCACTCTACCACCAATTTAACTGATGGTACTCATCGATTCGGCGTTCCCTCCTCTTTTGGGTGTCGCTATCATTATCACCATTGGGTCGCATGGCAATAGCCAAAATGCTAACACTGCCCTGGTTGCTATATTTATTTGCAGCTTGCCAGTCTTCCTCCCCAGGCAGTTCTTTAGCGAGCTGCATGGTATGCTGTTGGACTTGATGTGGGGCACAGACAGGAAAAGGATTGCACTGGCCAGTACACAGTGTCATTTATTGGACGGGGGTTGAGAGCTCCAAATTATGAGCTACATTATGCAGCAGCACAATTACAATGGCTGATGCGATGGCTGTGGACAGCTCTGAGTGCTGAAAGAGCGGAGTTCAACATATTCTAGGGGAGGAAAACATCCTGACATGGTTGCGGTGGGGGATAATGGCACGGCCACATGAAACCCACTTGATGAGTACTGCATGCAGATGCTAGACTAGATACATACTCATCCCTAGGGCACACCCTCCCAATGCTCCCTACCGAACTATATGGACTTTGCCAGCAATAGTGAATGTCCTGTGAAATAGGATGCCAGTATATGGACATTGACGGGAGTGCAACTAGTTGAGGATCTATATGTGGGGTGCATCCTACAGGCCTTTCAGCCAATCAGAGACACATATTGGGTACCCCAGCCTGAGTTCTTACATACAACACTATACAACACGTTATTTCCACACAGTAGGGTCAGGGGAATGGTGAACCACTTACATCCCTACCCTTGCAAGCCATACTGTCACACGGCAACAAAAAGAAAGCCTTAACCATGTTATATCTGGCACTAATCTCCCAATATTACTCGCCAAACTGACAGTTAGGTCTGGATGGAAAAAGGATCTACACACCACACTGATGGACAAGCAATGGGCGAGGACCGAACAACACGTGAAAGAGGTCTCTAGGAACCCAATGTTTAGATACACATAATTTATTAACTTTCACCAAACCTATCTGACGCAAAAATGTATCCAGCGCATCTTTGCTGGGGTATCCTAAGAATGGCCTCAATGCCATACATTGGACGCCGGCTTTCTCCATCTGGTGTGGGACTGTTAGGTGATTTGACATGCTTGGGAAGAGATGAGTTTTGCTTGCTGGGTATCAGGCCTAGAACTAAGGGTGACAAATATAGTCGAAGATTTACAGACCTTGCACTAGTGCTCTTTAAACGGCAAATTGAAATGTCATGGAGGGCCAGTATGGCGCCTGGCGCGAGGGGTAGGCTATGGGACCTTTTGAAATGGGCCAGAGCTGAGGTGGATGTAATTACCTTGGCTAGATTGTGGGATAATGGGGGCCTTGTGGGGACCCTGTGGGATGCCTGTGTAATGAAACTGGAGGCCAAGAATGATGAGAGGCTGACATGAGTGAGGAACCAGGGGTGCATACGGGTGGCTCAGGAGCGCCCGGGGGTCCAACAACACAGCTACTGTGCCACAGGACTTATGCTTTTAGGAACCTTTCTGGGAGGCACGGGGTCTCAACTCAGAGGGCCCGATTCACAGAAGTAATCTGAGACGAAAGTCTAACTTTACGACTTTCGGTATTCACAAAGGGCATTTACGAGTAGTAAAGTTAAACTTTTGGTCTAATATCTAAAGAATATCTCTTGTATTATTGTGTTAATATTAAAATAGGGATGCCCTGTGTCATGCCCTAGAAGTTACCAACCAGTTCATAGTGTTTTCTGCGAATCCTCTATCACCAGGTGAAGGGTTAGGTAGTATTATGCGTGACCAATAAGGTCAATACTCACTCGGTCTGTTAGGATAAACTATATCGTTTCGTCTCGGTAAGGATAAACTATATCATTTCGGTAAGTCCTGCCAACGGTTGTCACATCAGACTGGAAATCCAGAACAAGTATATCAATGTGTAGCACACGTAAAATGCCTCAAGTATATCAGTGTGTTGCACACAAAAGGCCTCAAAAACCAAGTACTTATAAATCAATAACCAGGTCTTACCTCAAGCTGACCTATCGCTGTCCGTAAGGTTGGAAATGAAGTAATTGAGGTATCTGTAAACAAAAGGTAGTATCAGCGACATAGTCTAAGTCACAACTACGTCACAACTACGTCGATCTCTAAATATAGAATAGACGACAACCGCAATCGTATTTGTCAATAAACCATTCAAATTTAATAGACCAGTGAGCTGGGAAATAGCCCAATCATGTCACGAAGGCTCCATAGTATTCCTCATTCAGTGCTGATTAGCAACAATACAGGATTTTAAAGTGGAGATTCACAAGCAGTACATTAGAACCCCACCTATCATCCTCTTATGATGTAACCTACCAGTTAGTGAACTGTCCATCTAATGTAAGTTTGACATAAATATACAGATGGCACATGAAATAACACATAGCAAGCGAACAACAGGGAACTATCTAAATCACTGCTGTATCATGTCTGGTATATATATTAAGCATACTAATAAGTAGTTGTCCATTTCAATTTGAATATGTTCAATATGTGACAACTAGATACAATATGTGCACTCGTGAGTATTCTACCAGTTCTATTAGACCTTGGCCGATAAATGTGGTTCGGAGTAACTATATCAGAACGGTCAGTTAACACTAGTGTAAAATGAATCCCACGTGATAGCCATAAAAGCTGGGGGACATTGCCGACTAAACCAACAGTAAATTACATACTGAGATCCAACATTGACAAATATGTCGTGAACTTATATAAACGATAGTGGTCAGCATTCACTAATGCACCAACTCCCCAGGACACTAGTCTGCCCACGTAATGGCACCACGTAACAGAGTGATTGTATCAAAAGGGTCAGTTAACACTGATGTGAAACGTATCCCAAGCAAGAGCCATAACAGCTCAGTAACATTGCCCAATATACCAACAAGAGATTACATGCTGAGATCCAACATTGACAATATTGACACGATAGTGGTCGACATTCACTACTGCGTCCACTCCCCAGGACACTCATCTGCCCACGTAATGGAATCAAATATTCAATGAACCATACTTATCACTAATGTTTGCGAAAATACCACAAACCCTATCACACATTTGTACTTGTTACTCACTTCGTCGCAAGGTGTATAATCTCCTTCTGGTAAAAGGTCCGCCATGTGTGACGGCGAGGAGTGCATGGATGAAGCGTGTACGTTCCGAGCATACTTAAATAAACAATGCCTGGGACGCCAACGTCATCGTAGGTCGGGTCGTCTCAAAATCATACCCATGATGGCGGCCATATTGGAACGGGCACAAAACCCCTACTGCTAATATCTTTGACCTTAGTTATGTGTATATAAAGTAACTACCCCAAACTCGACCACACATTAGTACGCCGGGTGTATAGACGTGTAGAACATGTTAATAACAACGCGTGGAATATGAACCGCATTATGGTTAGAGCATCTTAAATTCTAGTCCACAACGGCAGCCATATTGAGGTGGGCAGAGCCTCTTCAGCTTCTCTCTGACAATCTAGTCATATATATATATATATACAATATAAACATCGTCCAGCAGGTTAGTAGTTATATTGTGATCAGTAAATTAAATACGTCATTCCTAACGCTCGAAAGCAGGGTCCAGTATTCGTAGCGTTAAGATATAGGTAGACAGTCTGTCAATACTACAAATTATTCCTAGCATTGACTCTATGGTTAATGTAGTCCTGGCGTGAGAAATCTGTAGTGTTTGCATATCTTTGGTAAACCCTGGAGTGTGTCTGTGTATGAATAAGGTGTCACCTTCATTGTTCTCATGCAGGGGGAAAGTAAGTCGTGAGAATCATGGGTTATGAGCATTGTCTCTTAAAATAGGGAAAGGAGGTTCTTATTTAAAATATGTAATGCTCTCCACATTTGTTAGGCAGCAATCCATCGATAGAAAAGGGCATTATTACAAGGTCATTTATCACAAGTCATTGTGTACAATACATAATCTGAAAAATATTTAGTTACATTTATATCCCTTATAATCATATATCATACAAGGTAGTCCCTGTTACATGTATCTGAGGGTCTTAGGTATAAATGGCATTCATCACCATTTCGAGAGGCTATGATTCAGTTAGCACAGCTGTGGTCCCACAGCTGTATACAAAATTTCCACATACCGTTCTTGTTAATTCATAAACAGTTTAGGCAAGTTTCTAGTCACCCAGGAAATAGTGTAGCTCACGGTCAATGTTCAGACCCATATCAACCGCCTTCAGGCGCATTATCCAAATTGCTTCCTGCCGTCTCAATTTAAGTTCACGATTTCCACCTCTCTCATCTTGTTTCACCAGTTCTAAACCATGAAATCTGAGCGTCCTATGCTGGTCTTGCTTGTCACATGTTAACGTGTGTAGGGCAAAGGGGTATCTCAGGTCCCCTTGTTTGACTGCTCTAAGATGTTCCATTGCTCTCTCTTTAATCATCAGAATCGTACTCCCTACATAAATTTTCTCACATTTACATATTAGTACATAAACCACAAAGCGTGTAGTGCAAGTAATATTGTGGGAAATGTGATAAGTCCAACTGTTGTTAAATTCAAATGATGTTACTTCTTTAGCTAGTCTACACATTGTTCAATGACGGCATTGGTGAAAGCATAAAGTGCGAGGTGTTAGCCAGTTAGGTCTGGTTCTGTTGCCTGCGTAACTCGGGCTAATTAGCCTTTTCAATGTCTTGCCCCTGCGGAATATCACCCCAACGTTCTTGGTGATATATGGTGCAATATGGTTATCCTCTCTCAGGAGGTGCCAGTGACGGTTTAGGACCTTGTTAATATTACCAATGTCGCTACCATATGAGAGTATTGGTTTGATGAGATCTTTTGTGTGTGTCTGCTCTGTTTCTTGTTGGTAAGTGTCTTGTCTCTGTCTAGGTTTACCGCCCTTCTATATGCTTTGTTGATGGTATCTTTGTCATAGCCCCTGATGTAAAATCTCCTTCTAATGTCAGTTAGGCAGTCAGTATATTCCTTGTCTGAGCTACAGTTCCTCCTGCCTCTTACCACCCCCCCATAAGGTATGGCTTCTTTCTGATGCTTAGGGTGGGCGCTGCTAGCATGTAAAATTGCATTACAGGAAGTCTCTTTTCTGTACATTCTAATCATTAGTTTAGTACCACATGTATACAATTCAATATCTAAAAATTGTATAACCTGACAATCAAAATTCATGGTGAATGACATGTTGTAGGGATTAGTATTCAGGTGTTCTTTAAACACGTGTAGCTCATTAACAGACCCAGTCCATATCATTAGAATGTCATCAATAAACCTCCCCCAATAGTGGATATGCTCTATCCAGTGTGATCCAGCACGTCCCCACACCCGCTCCTCCTCAAACATCCCATGAAAAGGTTGGCATAAGAAGGAGCGAATCTGGATCCATTTGCCTTCAAACATGAAGGTGTTATTGTCCAGTATTAGTCTGGTCATCTGAAGTAGCATTTCAGTGTGTGAGAGTAGACCAACCGGTCTTTTGTTTAGATAGTGTGTTATTGCTAACATCCCAAACTCTGTCAAGATATTGGTATATAATGATACCACATCTAATGTCACTAGTATCATACTGTCATCCCAAACCACATCGCTCATCAGATTCAGTACATGTTTTGTGCCTTTGATATGTGATGGTAGGTTAGAGACAAAGGGTTGTAAGTACGTATCCACAAATTGTGTTAGTCCCCAATTCCGGACAAAATAGGTCTGCCTGGTGGAAAGGCAGCTCTCTTACGTGTCTTAGGCAGCGTGTAGAGGCATGGGAATCTGGGTTTATCCACTTTCAAGAACAGATATTCTTCATCTGATATCAGGCCTTGATCCTGCCACATCTTTATATGCAAATTGTTGTCGGCTGTTATCCAAGATATTGGATTCATGTCTAAAGGACAATGGCAATTTGTGTTACTCAGTTGTGAATAGATCTCATTGTTGTAGTCAACTCTATTCATTACTACAACAAAACCACCTTTATCAGCTTCTTTGATAATTATTGTATCGTCATCTGTTAGTTGTGTTAGTGCTATTATTTCTTCAGCCGCCAAATTATTAGTAGCTGACCAGGATCTACTCTTAATTCTGTTTGGTGTTTCATCCAGATCCCTACATACGTTCTTAAAGAACAGATCACAGCAGTTATCCAGTGGCAAGTTGGGAGTCCATCTGGATCTGGGTTTATGTCCACTCTCACTGGTTTGCTCTGTGTCTATATTCAGGTCAGTCAAGAACCCTCTCACATTGGTCCCCCCCATCATCATCAGATGTAAGTGATAATAACAGTGTGGTGTCAATAGCATCTTGTATGGAAATTTCACTCAACACTAGGGTACAGTCACTCAGTTTCTCAATTACACTATGGGTTGAGAAATATTTTTTGAGTTTTAGTCTACGGACAAATTTGTAAATGTCAATCTTAACCAGATCAATATTCAAATTTGTAGATGGACAAAAACTGAGGCCTTTCTTCAGCACTTTATTCATATCATTAGACAACATCTCATCTGATAAATTCACAACTTTGACATCCATTTGCCCATCATCAGTAGCATTTATTTTTATTTCTTCTTGGTTCAAGGCCTTGTGCGCATTCCCGCTCTGTCTCCTGACTGGTCTCTTAGATCCCTTCCCTCGCCTGGTCTTTCTCCACGGCTTTGGCGTATGTTTGTTTGTAAATTGCCAATCCTTATTCACCTTATCTCTTCTAAAAAACTGTTCCTCCCTTGTTCTGAGGTGCCTTCACCTGGGTCCTGGTTGATCTCATTGTCACTCGACGCTATACTAGATGAACTGTTACTAATGGCTTCAGTTGACTGCCCGATATCACCTTGTGTCGGTTTATTTACTAGGTGGTCAAATTTGCTGGCAAAAGTGAATACCCTGCTCCCTAGATAATCGTTCTCATCGCTCTTCAGTTTCCTAGTTTTACGTAACTTTATCTCCTCTTGGTGTTTGTTAAGCACATCTTGTAAAATCTCATAGTTCTTTTTCGTGGGTTCTGGCAATTTGATGTCTTTAATTTCTTTTTCAACCTCCTTAATTTCAATCTGAAACTTGCTTACTTTCCTCTCTGCATTAATGATTAATATCTCCATTAAATTTATGTAATTGCTGCTTAGTTCTTTTTCCCATCTTATTAAGAGATCTTCCTCAAGATCATCATATGTAGGGAAGATTTGGGCACGTAGTTCCCTGGGAATCCTGTTAAGTTTTATCTATTGTTTTAGAGTGGTGGCATCCCACCACTTGGATTGCTCATTCATTTTCAGCCTTTCTAGTTTCTTGAATTTTTCTTTGAGACCTTCACTTCTAGTTGGTCTGGTCATCATTGATATGCCTGCACTTACTTTCCCCCTGCATGAGAACAATGAAGGTGACACATTATTTATACACAGACACACTGCGGGGTTTACCAATGATATGCGAACACTAGGGATTTCTCAAGCTAGGACTACATTAACCATAGAGTCAATGCTAGGAATAATTTGTAGTATTGACAAACTGTCTACCTATATCTTAACGCTACGAAGACTGGACCCTGCGTTTGAGCGTTAGGAATGACGTATTCAATTTACCGATCACAATATAACTACTGGCCTGCTGGACGATGTTTTTATTGTATATATATATATATATATATATATATATATATATATATATATATATATATATATATATATATATATATATATATATATATATATATATATATATATATATATATGACTAGATTGTCTTATAGAAGCTGAAGAGGCTCTGCCCACCTCAATATGGCTGCCGTTGTGGACTAGAATTTAAGATGCTCTAACCATAATGCGGTTCATATTCCACACGTTGTTATTAACATGTTCTACACGTCTATACACCCGGCGTACTAATGTGTGGTCGAGTTTGAGGTAGTTACTTTATATACACATAACTAAGGTCACAGATATTAGCAGTAAGGGTTTTGTGCCCGTTCCAATATGGCCGCCGTCACGGGTATGATTTTGAGACGACCCAACCTACGATGATGTTGACGTCCAATGCGTTGTTTATTTAAGTATGCTCGGAACGTACACGCTCGTCCATACACTCCTCGCCGTCACACACGGCGGACCTGTTACCAGGAAGGGATTATACACCTTACGACGAAGTGAGTAACAAGTACGAATGTGTGATAGGGTTTGTGGTATTTTCGCAAACATTAGTGATACGTATGGTTCATTGAATGTTTGGTGCCGTTACGTGGGCAGATGGGTATCCTGGGGAGTGGATGCAGTAGTGAATGCTGACCACTATTGTGTCAATATTGTCAATGTTGGATCTCAGCATGTAATCTCTTGTTGGTATATTGGGCAATGTTACTGAGCTGTTATGGCTCTTGCTTGGGATCCGTTGCACATCAGTGTTAACTGACCATTTTGATACAGTCACTCCGTTACGTGGTGCCGTTACGTGGGCAGACTAGTGTCCTGGGGAGTTGGTGCATTAATGAACGCTGACCACTATCGTTTATATAAGTTCACAACATATTTGTCAATGTTGGATCTCAGTATGTAATTTACTGTTGGTTTGGTCGGCAATGTCCCAGAGCGTGGGATTCATTTTACACTAGTGTGAACTGACCGTTCTGATATAGTTACTCCGAACCACATTTATCGGGCAAAGTCTAATCGAACTGGTAGAATACTCACAAGTGCACATATTGTATCTAGTTGTCACATATTCACCATATTCAAATTGAAATGGATAAGTACTTATTAGTACGCTTAATATATATAACGGACATGATACAGCAGTGATTTAGATCCCTGTTGTTCGCTTGCTATGTGTTATTTCATGTGCCATCTGTATATTTATGTCAAACTTACATTAGATGGACAGTTCACTAACTGGTAGGTTACATCATGTGAGGATGAGAGGTGGGGTTCTAATGTACTGCTTGTGAATCTCCACTTTAAAATCCTGTATTGTTGCTAATCAGCACTGAATGAGGAATACTATGGAGCCTTCGTGATAAGATCGGGCTATTTCCCCGCTCACTGGTCTATTAAATTTGAATGGTTTATTGACAAATACGATCGCGGTTGTCGTCTATTTGCTGGTAACACATAGTCGAGGTTGCCGTATATATTTAGAGATCAACGTAGTTGTGACTTAGACTATGTCGCTGATACTACCTTTTGTTTACAGATACCTCAATTACTTCATTACCAACCTTACGGACAGCGATAGGTCAGCTTGAGGTAAGACCTGGTTATTGATTTATAAGTACTTGGTATTTGAGGCCTTTTGTGTGCCACACACTGATATACTTGAGGCATTTTACGTGTGCTACACATTGATATACTTGTTCTGGATTTACAGTCTGATGTGACAACCGTTGGCAGGACTTACCGAAACGATATAGTTTATCCTTACCGAGACGAAACGATATAGTTTATCCTAACAGACCGACTGAGTATTGACCTTATTGGGCACGCATAATACTACCAAACCCTTCACCTGGTGATAGGGGATTCAAAGAAACACTATAAACTGGTTGGTAACTTCTAGGGCATGACACAGGGTGTCCCTATTTTATTATTAACACAATAATACAAGAGAGGAGAGGAGTTGGCCTAACGGCTAGGGCGGTCGACCTCAAATCTGGGGAACTGGGTTCAAGTCTCGGCAATGACGCTGAACATCCTGTGATTCTGGGCAAATCACTTAATCTCCCCGTGCCTAACAAAAAAAATGAATGTGTCCTCATGTAATGCAACTGGTGCTATGTAAAGCGCTCTGATACCCGATACCTTCGGGTCAAGTTCGCGCTATATAAAACTCCGTAAAAAAAAAAAGAGATATTCTTTAGATATTTGACCCAGGTTGTGGGCCTTTCACAATTCTATTACTCCTCTGCGATACCAAAAACACACTGGAAACTAAAGTTTTGATTATGATTTTGTTATAGAATTTTGCCCTGAAGAAGTCTGCTGTGACAACAACAGCTTGAGATGAAACACGTGTTGGCAAGGGGCTCGTATTACAAATTAAAGAATAAAAAAGGACTTTTGAAACCACAATCTCAACTTATTTCTGTGTGCCTGAAGAACAGTACTGTAAATTCCGGAACTTTTCCGATTGAGGAAGAATGGATGGCTCTTCCTTCTCCGGAGCACCAGATAACTCTTGGGCATTGGCCTGAATTTGACTGCAATACTTTGTTTATAAACATTTGGTAGCGTGCGCCATTCTCCCAGCCATCGCACTGTATTCTATTGTCTAGACTTTTGGTCTAAGTTTAGACCAAAAGTCTAACTTATACCAAAAGTCTAACTTTACTACTACTAACGTTAGACTTTTGATCTAAGTTAGACTTTTGGTCTAAATTTAGACCAAAAGTCTGACTTTACTACTCGTAAATGCCCTTTGTGAATACCGAAAGTCGTAAAGTTAGACTTTCGTCTCAGATTACTTCTGTGAATCGGGCCCTAAGTGTATTATGGCCGAGTGTGGGATGGGGTCCATATCTGTAGTGCAGCACAGAAACTGGCACACTTCTAATAGCTGAGGTGACCTAGCAAAAAAGAGAAGACAAAAGAAGGCTATGACAACAACCAGAGAATCTAATCGTGGCTAAACATTTTTTGAAACGTGGCCCTGTAAAATATTTTTCCAAATAAAGTGAACACAAGCGTTTCATGTAATCTCATCTATTCAATAAATTCTCTTTTTTGTGCTTGGTACTTACAGCTTTGGGAGGAAGGAGGGAATGCATACACTGCTTGAGAATCCAAACATGCAACAGGAGGAAAATGTTATTATCACTGGTGTGGACCTGAAACACTTTCCTTGCACTTGAAAGCAGACAGATGTATGGATGTGAAGGGTGCTGGTTGCTTTAGCCTACACGTATAGCATTGTGTATTGTTTGTGCGGCCACTGAAGCGGTGCTCCAGCTGCACTGCAAAGAGAATGTAGCAGCATAGCTTGGAAGATGCAATTGAGAGAAATTGTGTAGAGAGGCACGAGGTAGGCAGTCACAGGGTAGCTGTGATAAAGCGATGTGATGGCTGGTAGCACTGGATGCAAGGTTCGGGAGGTGGGCCATGTGTATGTCAGCATGATGGGCCTGAGAGGCGTAGATTTGCTCATGTACTCAGGTACCTTGTAGGAGGGACAGGAATGTACTCAGATTGTGGTGCTATAATTCATGAGTGCAGCTAAGAGGAGGGAAGAAGGATGCAGGGATGAATCCATACATGAATCACTCCTCTAAAGGTGTGTCTTAGCCATTGTTCGCATGTGTTGAAACAGCCATGTCTCCAGGTAGTCATACATGGATATGATGTGGACCTGAAGCCCAATCCCGAGGTTTCCTGTCAGACATGAGCTTATACTTTCAGTCTCTAGAGGTGAGTGTTTTGACATATTGTCCTGGAATGGCCTCAGAATGGGAACTCAAATTGCCCAAAATCCTACTGTAGAAAATGTCCATTTATTCAATATGGTGCTAACTTCTGGTGTGTAGTGGAGCCCATCTCTCAGTCCTCCAAAGTGTGTCAGGCAGCAGAACTGAGGCACATGGAAAGAAATTCAAATTTGCCTGAGTCGAATGGGGGAGCACATTCAATTGAAAGCCTACAAAATGCTTGACTGTTTGCAAATCTGGTCTGCTATGGCTACTGAGTGTAGTATTAAGACCACTCAGGAATATTGGCATTGCCCCCTATCTTTTCCTATTAGGTTCCTGTGTCTGTCTAAAGCTTTCCAAATTCTCTGTTTGATTCCAAAATTTTGTTCTACAACATTTCTAAGCTGTTCACATATGAATCACAGAAAGTGTTTGATGCCTAATTCTGAATGTAAAAATCTGTGGTGGCCAAATGTTGTTCCCCATGCCCTGAGACATTTTGGTCATGAATTGCAAGTATTCGGCCAGCAGTAAGGCACTAAGGGGCATATTATCAAGAACGGCGTTAAAAATTATCGCCGGTTTAGCGGCAGAAAACTGCTGCTAAAGTGGCAATAATGGGCTTGATAATATGCCCTTGAGAATTCCAATAGAAGTCCATGTTCTGGTGTGAACATGGGCTTCTATTGGAATTCTCCAGAGCATATTATCAAGCCCATTATCGCCGCTTTAGTGGCAGTTTTCTGCCGCTAAACCGGCGATAATTTTAACGCCGTTCTTGATAATATGCCCCTTCATTACTTGAACAGAAATGTATACATTAAAATACAACCTGTACAGTTTTTTTTGTAACTGACATGATGCATGCTTTCAAATCGTCATTATTGAATGTCTGAAAATAATTATATTTCTGAGTATCTCTTTTCTTACCTCTGCTAAGCCTGAGCTCTGTTGAGCAGGCTCTAACCTGATATAATAAATTTAAAATGGGTTAAGAATGTACTTGTTATCATGTGACTAATGTGATATTTAGAAGGTCGATAGGCTATCACCGGACTTAGCAAATTATTGTTTGTAAGTACACTGCTCATTGACTGTACAAGTCTTCTCCCTGTCTTGTCATGTGTGTACTTCTGTTTTAAGTCATAGGGGAATAGATGTAACTTTCTCCATATAGCCCCCAATGTCTCCTGGTGGCTTTTGGCAAATGCAACGCAGGTGGGTCTATGCTTCCTACTCACTATACCTCTACTAAAAATTCTATCTTTGGGAAGTGGAATTTACAAACTTCACTTGTACATTTATAATAACTCGCAAATCAGAAAACAATTGCAATGTCTTCCTTCAAACATTGCTTCCAGTCAATGGTAAGTCAAAAAAGTAATATTGGTTGAAGGAATTCACTAGCTGTATTTGGGGGTCCAGTGGGTTCATCTCCCTGAGAGGTTAAAGACCCTTAAGTTTCAGTGGAGAAAGAAAAGCTAACTCAAAGAGAAATTTTACATTTTAGATGAAGGGGATGGTAGCCAGCGAAAGCTTCTTCACCTCATGTTGTTTCACATTAACTTTTTCTGAAATCACACAATGATTTATTTAACTTTGTGTTTATATTTTTAAAAAGAACAGAAGTTCCACATAAATGTACAAATGTATAAATGTGAGGCTTAAATCAAAATTGCATACGATATGTACATTGTAGCAGTGCATCGCAGAGATATACTACGGATTGGAATCCCCTCTGGTGCCTGATTTTTCATAGGATCACGCAAGGTGAAGCAGGGGTAACGCAATCCTTAAGTCAGATTTACCAGGCTACGCATCATCCCCCTGTGGCTTGGTAAATCAAGAGTAAAGTAAAGAAGTGCAAGTCGCTGCCTTGCGGTTCTCTGCACTGGGAAGGCGTTACGTGGGTGGAGTGTGGGTGTTCCCATGCATCCACCCATGTATTTTGGCACAGTCCCAGATTGAACAAGACTGGTGAACCTGGGATTGCATCAAAATAGTACGCCTTCCCAAAAGAGGCACAACAAGGAGTTATCTCTTTATTCTCCTCGTTGTTTCCTCTTACTAAGTGTCTGTAGTACATTTAGAAAGAGGACAACGCCTCTAAGGATTGTTTTTCTGCTGGAAAGTGAACATTCCTGCACAAAATCAATTCTGCCTGCAATGCTGTCCCCCTTGCACCATGGCGCAAGGGGGACTGCGTTGGAGCTAGGCACCACTCAGTGCACCAGCACAGAGAGAGAGAGCAGGAATGCGCGAGATCTTAATAGATATGGCGAGTTCATGCCCTCTCCATTTGAGGCAGCGCTGCAAGTTTTCTTGCTGTATTGTGCTGCATCAAATGATGATACATCTTCCCCCTGGTAAGGAAATTGGTAGTTTATAGCACAGCCGATAGCATATATGATCTTAGATGTACAACTTTATTATCAACTAATTCTGAAAAAGTGGATAGAATGCAAATGTAGTTGAGCGCACAAGGAAAATGGGAGGGGAAAAAGAAGAAATAAAGAAGGGTGTTTAGGCAAAAGCAAACAGCAGCAAGTGTTGTAGAATGTGCAGTTCACTATATATGTAGTTCAAGACATTGTTTCCATATGTTTGGAAATACATGTCCTGTTCTTTTTATGTAAAAGCTTCTCAAGTGATGCACGTTGTGATGTCACATTGACACACATTGAACTATCCACTTACCCATTTACTACCCTATTGAAGAAAAACGAAGGCATTTATCCTGACAACTGTCTATATCACTGGTGAACTGAAACTTGGTTCATCAACCAGAGAATCAATTCTTTTGATTTTACGGACAGGCACTGGGGAGTCCCGGCCCACCTATATTGCCTGTATCCTGCTGTTTTGATCTCAGTAACATATGCATAAGCATGTTTAGCTGTGAGATGTTTCATCCTGGAGACAGAAAACAGAAGAACCTCCAACCTACAGAGACAGAAGAGGCTTCAACCAACAAAGAGAGAAGAGCCAGAAGTACCTGCAGAGACAGAAAAGCCTGCGACCAGTAGAGACAGAAACCTACAGAGGCAGAAGAACCTGCAATCAACAGAGGCAGAAGAGCCTCCACTGTAAGAGACAGAGGCACCTGCAACAAACATAGAGAGTCTACAGAGATAGAAGACTCTGCAACCTACATAGACGTAAGAGCGTCACCCTACAAAGGCAGCTGCGTCTGCAACCAACAGGGACAGAAGAGCCCCCATCCTACAGGGACAGAGGCACCAGTAACCAACAGAGACAGTGTACAGAGACATAAGACACTCCAACCTGCAGAGACCTAAGAGTTTCAACCTACAGAGACAGAAGAGCCTGCAACCAATAGAGACAGAAACCTACAGAGGCAGAAGAACCTGCAATTAACAGAGGCAGAAGAGCGTCCACCCTACAGAGACAGAGGCACCAGCAACCAACAGAAACAGTCTACAGAGACATAATACACTCCAAACTGCAGAGACCTAAGGGCTTCAAACTACAGAGGCAGAAAAGCCCACAACTAATAGAGACAGAAACCTACAGAGGCAGAAGAACCTGCAACCTACAGAGACATAAGAGCCTGCAACTTACAAAGGCAGAGGAGCCTGCAAACAACAAAGACTGAAGAGCCTCCATCCTACAGAGACAGGGGCACCGGCAACCAACAGAGACAGTCTACAGAGACAGAAGACTATGCAACATACAGAGCCTTAAGAGCTTCAAGCTACAGACCCTTAAGAGCTTCAATCTACAGAGACTTAAGAGCCTGTAGCTTGCAAAGGCTGAAGAGTCTGAAACCAACAAAGACAGAAGAGCCTGCAACCAACAGAGACAAAGGCACTAGCAACCTACTGAGACATTGTGGAGCTTTGGGAGGACTTTTGGATAAGTTAGCAAATCTCTGGGGATCCCTCAGAATCACTGGCCAAGAGGACTGAGTTCATTAGACACCATTCTGAAGACTCCTGTTATCCCTAGTCTGATATGCCAACATATGTTATGTTAACTGTAAAAATTCTTTGGATGTAACTAACTGGAAAGGGCCAATTTGTTGCAAGAATTGCAAACATGCTCTTAGTCCTATACAGGATATTGTAGCCGAAAACTGCACTATACCAACTTGCTTACGCAGTGGGCTTATTAAGGCTCGATCTATGTGCAAGCATGCCCAACATATTTACGACCTAATAATAAATGACCATCTCGACTGCCTTTTCGTAACGGAAACGTGGCTGAAGGCCTGGTGCAATCCAGATATAGTCAATACCCTCCCCCCTGGCTATCTAATTCAGAGACTGGACAGACCAGAACAACGTGGGGGAGGCCTAGCAATCATCCATCGTAGCTCTCTGAGGTGTTCAACATCTCAACTATCAGATATAAAAGGAGCTGAAGGTATCAGTTTCTGCTTCCAATTAGAAGACTCCTTCGTGTTTGCAGGAGCATTACTTTACCGCCCACCGGGGAACTACAAGGCCTTTCTGGAAAATATTGGAGACATAGTGAGCTCACTTACCCTTAGATTCTCCAATTTCACTCTTTTAGGAGACATCAATATTCACCTCGACACACATAACGATCCAGGGGCAACTTGCTTCAAGGAAATTATGGACACACTCGGCTTAGAGCAGCGAATCTTTTCCGCCACACATAACGTTGGTCACACGTTAGATTGTATCTGCTCCAACCTCAAAACCCTTAAAGTTAAGCCTCCAGTGGACTTAACTTGGACTGATTGTTGGAAGCCGGAGTCCCAGTCCCGCACCACTGTCACCAAATGCGAGACCCGGGACTCCTCACTCAACGTTAGGCCAAGTAAGGACACCGTTTGAGATAGCCCTGCTCACCCCCTTAGTAGCTTGGCACGAGCAGCCAGGCCTATCTCCAAGGCACGAGTGTACAGTATGTGCAACCACACTCACAGCAACCCACTGGTGACACCACAAATGGACTCCACACGAGTTTGATAAAACGAGTATAAACTTTATATAAAAAGATATACGATCAGACCACACGATACAAAAGCCAACATATAATAAAGGGTAATATTCGTTCTGGCTGGCTGGCTGGTAGGTTCAAATCCCAACCACCGCTTTCAAAATGCTATCCTGGTCGCAATGCTAGAATCACACACGTTGCAATGGACAAACAATAGTGCGCTGCGTAACGATACAATCCTGTGCTGGGCAAAGGAGAAATAATACAATGCATAACGATACACCCCGGTACCTTGCAATGGGAGAAATAATGCAATGCGTACCGCTACAATCATGTACTGCGCAATGAAGGAATAATGCAATGCATCACACCCCAATCACGTACTTTGCAATGAAGAAATAATGCAATGCGCATGCTACAATCATGTACTTTGCAATTAAGGAATAATGCAATGCGTAGCTACAATCATGTACTTTGCAATGAAGAAATAATGCAATGCGGGCTGCTACAATCCTGTACTTTGCAATGGAGAAATAATGCAATGCGTAGCGTTACAATCGTGTACTTCGTTATGCAGAAATAATGTCAGGCGTCATAAGACAGTCCGGCAGTTCGTTAGCAGCAATATTGGCAATCTGTATTACGACAGTCAGCCTCTTCGATAACAGTTGCCCCCCACACGTATCAACGATGACATAAAGTACAGCTTCTCACTCTGGCCCCAGTACTGCCACTCCTTTGGTCAGTACGGGCCCCAATCTGAGCCGAAGCAAAGGCTCACATTGCCAGAAGGACTGAGAGGCCGAGAGAGTGTCCCTCCGAGCCCGCACCCCGCCCAGGCAGTGATGCACGTTACCTGGGGGCATGACCCCACTCTCCTCTCCTCCTTCAGCGAACTGGGCCTTCCATGCAGAACTTTCTCAATGGGCCTCAGCGGCTCGGCCTGGCAGCTCAGCTCCTCCGGGCTGCCGGTCCGGGCACCAACTGTTAGGAAGGTCTCAGGCGGCCGCAGGGCACACGTACCCCACGCCTCTGAGATTACGTTACTCCGGGTGCACGTTCACCACAGCACCCTCCAGGTCTCCTCTGGCACAAAGCCACACACACAACGCTGATGGGACTTCACGTCGACTCCGAGTGCACGTTCACCAGGCACTCCTTCCTGCGGTCTCAGTTGGCACCAAGACACGCACACCGCACTGCAGAGACTCACTTTCTTCCGGTGCACACGATGATCAGCCGATCACCTCCACAGTCCCAGGTTGCACCAAAGCACGCACACTGCTTCACTGAGACTTACTCCAACTCCGGTGCCCCGATATCCAGGCGCTCTTCACCAATGCCTTTAGCCGCACCCCGACACGCTCACCGTGTCCGAGCCTCACTTCTCCTCCGGTGCACTCGATGACCAGGCGCTCTTCACCATCGCCTCCGGTGCACCCAAACACGCACCCTGCGCGTTCGAGACTCACTCCACTTCCGATGCACACGTTGACCAGGCGCTCCTCACCAACGCCTCCTGTGCACCACAACATGCACCCTGCGCATCCGAGACTCCCTTCACCTCCGATGCACCCACTGACCAGGCACTCTTCACCAACGCCTGCGGTGCACCACGACACACACCCAGCGCGTCCGAGACTCACTTCACCTTCGATGCACACGTTGACCAGACGCTCTTCACCAACGCCTGTGGTACACCACGACACGCACCCTGCGCGTCCGAGTCTCACGTCACCTCCGATGCACACACTGACCAGGCGCTCTTCACCAACGCCTGCGGTGCACCACGACACGCACCCAGCGCGTCCGAGACTCACTTCACCTTCGATGCACACGCTGACCAGGCGCTCTTCACCAACGCCTGCGGTACACCACGACACGCACCCAGCGCGTCCGAGTCTCACTTCTCCTCTGTGTGTCCAAGATCACAGGGTACACCTTCCGAGGGTCTCAAGCTGCCACAACACGCGCCCACCGCGTCACTTGAAACTTCTCCGGAAACTTTTATGTTCCTGTGTTTCCAAACAGGGAGCCAGCTCACCTCGGGCCCTTGGGGTAACAAGACACAGCACAAAGCACAGTCTTCTTCAAGCAGGGGGACCCAGCGCACAAAGCACAGTCGCAACAGCCTCTTCCTTGGTTAAAACAGCAAACTGCAGACCAGCCCCAGATCATGAAGCAAGGGTCGGTCCTTCCCAGCAGTCTCTTCAGTTGTTCCTTCCTTACAGAGGTTCCTCTTGACCACGAAATGGGTCCAAGCCTTTTCAGTCTCAATCCATTTCTATTCCCACGTTCAGGGGTCTCAGCTCTCATAGTTATACCCCTAAATGTCTTTGAAGTTCGTTGTGCTCAGGGGTCCCTGACCCCTGCCTAAATCAGTTCTGGGTGTCTCCCTCCCAGTGTCACCTTTCTCCCTTTGATACTGGGGTCTGGATCCTTAATCACTCAGCAGGAGATGGGTCAATTGTTTTATAGTCGCAACCCAGGCCTCTTCACCTCCCGGGGCTTCTCCTCCGCCTACTCTCCAGATGCAGGTCAGCCTGGTACCATTCTCAACCCCTCCCTGGGTCAAGACCTCCCCCAGCTCCTCTCCCCTCTCAGGTCCAGGCAGTCAATCCACATTCAGCAGAGACACACAGAAATGCTTAAAGCACAAAACTCAGCCACTTTCTAAAAGAGTGGTTTCTGAACACACAGTGACAAAACCACTTTCATAGAAAGATGTGTTATGACACTGTGAGTTCATACATACTAAACTTCACCTCTCCATTTTAAACTTATGGGAAACTAGGCTAACAAACACAATACCCAGCCTCCCCCATTCTGTCCTATGGGCAGGATGGCCTTTCACCAGTGAAAAACGAAAAGGAGTGTTTTTCAGTGTCAGGACATAACACATACCTCAGTATATGTCCTGCCTTTTACTTATACTGCACCCTGCCCAGGGGTTACCCAGGACCTACCACAGGGGTGCCCACTGTGTACACAAAAGGGAAAGTAAGGCCTGACAAGTGGTTGCACTTGTCAGGACAACATGCTAACTTAGCAAACTGCGCGCAGGCCCTACACTGCAGGCCTGAGTTCCCTTCTCCGCGCACCTTTGCATTACTAGCCCTGGCACACACAGTGCACATCACTAGGGACTTTACTAGTAAGGCAAACATATCAATCATGGCCAACCAATTACCATTACACTCTACACAGGGAACACTTGTACTTTGACACTGATCAGCAGTGGCAAAGTACCCAAAGCATCTAAATTGGCAACTCTATGTCAGGAAACGGTCTAGGGGGAAAGCAAAACGTTTAGGGAACTTTAGCCAAAAAGGCCAAGTCCTACACAACCCCCTCCCAGCCAAAAGCCAGGGTAGACCAATCATTACCTTGATGAACTTCCCGGCTTCGGGCGATAGAACCAGGACGCAGGCCCTCTACCACAGGGACACCCTCCTGTTCCACGCCTTCCTGACCCCTGGGGGTCTTCTTGATCACTACTCCCTGAGCCAACAATGCTGTTCCATGGATCCCTCCCGGCCAGGGGGACCCCTCCAGGGGTGCTGGTCCCATGCCAACCCCACCCTGGAGTGGTACCCTGGGAAGGCCCATCGGTCAGGATACTACCTCCAGTCATCCTGCCCTCCAGGTTAAAAGTGGGTTTACCCTGGTCACTTCTAGGGGACCCAGCCCCACTGGCTGGACACTGTCCCATGGGTGTTCCCACTGGGGAACACAACCCTCTTTATCCTTCCATTTATTTTTCTGGGCCTGCCACTTAGGAATGGCACCCACAAACTTCAGGACGGCAGGAGCTCTGGCTACAGACTCCCGACGCCCTCCTGATGCTAGGTGTCCTTCCTCATACCTCTGGCAAGTAGGCACTAGGAATCCACCCAGGGGCTCTCCTACGGCCCCCCCCCAGTTTCCTGGGTGGTGCTGCTGATCCCTGGGGGTGCTGCTTACTCTTCCTCCCCCTCTTTTGAGACAAGGGGCTAGCCAGCAACCCCTCCTCACTACTCTGGGATCTCCTTGCGACTCTTGGCCCTTCTTCCCTCTCTGGGGCCTTTTCAGGCCCCTGGACCCATGACCAGGGGTCCCGTTCTCGTGCAGGCTCCCGGGAATCAAGGAGCCCACACCTTAACCCGGGGTGGCACAATCCTGGAAAATAATTTCTGAGCCTAGGCTCCCCTGGGGCCAAATTGGACAACCCCTCCAAATCATTTACCATGCTAACCACTACCCAATCTTCCAGTGCACACTTGTACTCATCCACACTTGGCACTGGCTGTGCGCTGCCACCATTCGAACTGGACTTTGCTTGTTTACCTTTAATGTCCAGTTACCTCATGCTTAACTCATAAGCGAAGAAAATCCGTTTCTCTTCCAACGCGAGAGCGTTCCTGCTCTCCTCTGCTTGAGTTTTAAGTTTTAACACCTCCAACTCATGCAGTCTGACCCTTTGGTTTTCCTCCAACTCCTCTGGTGAAAAACTCCTCCCTGAATGGCTACTACCAGCCCCTGCGGCTGGTCCCTCCACCGGCAAATCCTGTGGACCCAATCCATTCCCTGGGTCATCCTCATCCACCTCAACATCACCCATCTCCTTAGCCTCTTTGGCTTCCCACCAGGCCCTCAAGGCCACTTGCAGCTCCTCCTTCTTGGCGCTACCCTTCATGGGACATCCCAAAGCTCTGCAGAATTTCCTCAACTGATCAACCTTGTAGGTAAACAATGCCTCAATGTTAAACTCTAATTCTGCAGCCGCAGCGTCACCGGCTATCTGGCTCCCCTCCCGAGACATGATATGTGGTTTAACCCCTTCGGTGCTTATGACGAGCTGGACTCGTCATGGCACACAGTGCTCGTGTGCTCATGACGAGTCCAGCTCATCATAAGACCACCCATGGGGAAGCGCTGGCGCTCCCCGTGGGAATCCGATCCTTAGTTTTTTTTGGGGAGGCAGGGGAAGGGCTTCCCCTGCCTCCCCGCCCGCCCCGCCCTCCCCATCAATGACGTCAGCGCGCGAGGCGCGCTGACATCATTGAGGGTTTCCCTTTCTTCCCCGATGCGCTGGAAGCCATTTGCTTCCAGCGCGTCGGGGAAATAAGGTGAGGTTTGGCTCGGGGAGGGGGTGTTTGTATCAAAAGAGGCATCGAGGGAAAGGAAAGGGTTTTCCTTTCCCCCGATGCCTCTTTTGTGCATTCCTGCTGCACGATCATGTGATCGTGCAGCAGGAATGCCCACGAGGAGGGAGGGAGGGTCCTTTACGCAGCTGTAGTGTAGGAAAGGCACTATACATTTACCCAACGAGGTAGCATTTACTGATTAGCCAGTAGAAAGTACTCCAGTTGAGTAGAGGTATTGCACAAAACGGTGGCATCTTCGTGGATAAATATGCAGGGCAGATGTGCCTTCTCTCCATTTCCAACGTGAAAAGTTAGCTGTAATCCTTGATGGAGGTCTTTGCATCCTTCATTTTCTCGAGCGCAATTCTCGTGTAGAATTCGTGAGCGTGGTTAAGCAGATGTGGCTTCTCTCCATTTACACCCTGAAAAGTTAGCTGTAATCCTTGATGGAGGTCTTTGCATCCTTGAATTTCTCGAGCGCAATGCTCGTGTAGTTCCTGTGACCAGGAGGTTCCTTCTCCTCGTCTGCCGCTGAGATCGTGCTCTGACCCTTTATAAACAAGAGGCATGTGAACGGGCCTAGAAGCCCCGCTCGTTTGGCCCCGCCACACATACACTAGCGGTATGCAACGTCTGCCCGCCCTTTCCCCACTATGATGGACAGCTTATCAAAGGTTCCCGGCGCTTTCGGTGCGGTGGCAAAATTACAGACACACAGGTCACTGGAGACAATTCTTCTGGTCCTTTACGCAGCTGTAGTGTAGGAAAGGCACTATACATTTACCCAACGAGGTAGCGGTTACTGATTAGCCAGTAGAAAGTACTCCAGTTGAGTAGAGGTATTGCACAAAACGGTGGCATCTTCGTGGATAAATATGCAGGGCAGATGTGCCTTCTCTCCATTTCCAACGTGAAAAGTTAGCTGTAATCCTTGATGGAGGTCTTTGCATCCTTCATTTTCTCGAGCGCAATTCTCGTGTAGAATTCGTGAGCGTGGTTAAGCAGATGTGGCTTCTCTCCATTTACACCCTGAAAAGTTAGCTGTAATCCTTGATGGAGGTCTTTGCATCCTTGAATTTCTCGAGCGCAATACTCGTGTAGTTTAAGCCTGGGCGTAGTTCGCGAAGTAGCGCTACGCGAGCTACGCAAAGTGCAGTTCGCACTCACGCGAACTACGCGTAGCACTACGCGAACTGCGTAGTGCACTGTTCGCAATGATTGCACAGTGCCGGATGCTTGTCCGCACTGTGCAATCATTGAAAACGGCATCTTGCACAGTGCGAGCTGTCTTTTACTGCCGCTCGAGTAGATTTTTACTCGAGCGGCAGCTTTCTCAACGTGGACTGGTAGATTCTCATCGCGAGCGGTCGCGAGCATACGCGACCACTCGCAATGAGAAACCTGACCTCCCTGCGTTGAGAATCTCGCCGGGATGTCATTTTGCTTGCTCGCGGTCGCCAACTTGACGTTGAGGACCGCGAGCAAGCAAAAAATGACCGCTGCACTACGCTACGCTACGCTACGCTACGCGTGTTTGCACTGTGCTACGTGCAATTCGCGTTGTGCGAAGTAGCGCAAACTTCGCAAACTACGCGAGCGTAGCGTAGTTCTTTGCCCAGGGTTAGTGTAGTTCCTGTGACCAGGAGGTTCCTTCTCCTCGTCTGCCGCTGAGATCGTGCTCTGACCCTTTATAAACAAGAGGCATGTGAACGAGCCTAGAAGCCCCGCTCGTTTGGCCCCGCCACACATACACTAGCGGTATGCAACGTCTGCCCGCCCTTTCCCCACTATGATGGACAGCTTATCAAAGGTTCCCGGCGCTTTCGGCGCGGTGGCAAAATTACAGACACACAGGTCACTGGAGACAATTCTTCTGGTCCTTTACGCAGCTGTAGTGTAGGAAAGGCACTATACATTTACCCAACGAGGTAGCAGTTACTGATTAGCCAGTAGAAAGTACTCCAGTTGAGTAGAGGTATTGCACAAAACGGTGGCATCTTCGTGGATAAATATGCAGGGCAGATGTGCCTTCTCTCCATTTCCAACGTGAAAAGTTAGCTGTAATCCTTGATGGAGGTCTTTGCATCCTTAATTTTCACGAGCGCAATTCTCGTGTAGAATTCGTGAGCGTGGTTAAGCAGATGTGGCTTCTCTCCATTTACACCCTGAAAAGTTAGTTGTAATCCTTGATGGAGGTCTTTGCATCCTTGAATTTCTCGAGCGCAATGCTCATGTAGTTCCTGTGACCAGGAGGTTCCTTCTCCTCGTCTGCCGCTGAGATCGTGCTCTGACCCTTTATAAACAAGAGGCATGTGAACGGGCCTAGAAGCCCCGCTCGTTTGGCCCCGCCACACATACACTAGCGGTATGCAACGTCTGCCCGCCCTTTCCCCACTATGATGGACAGCTTAATCAAAGGTTCCCGGCGCTTTCGGCGCGGTGGCAAAATTACAGACACACAGGTCACTGGAGACAATTCTTCTGGTCCTTTACGCAGCTGTAGTGTAGGAAAGGCACTATACATTTACCCAACGAGGTAACACTTACTGATTAGCCAGTAGACAGTACTACAGTTGAGTAGAGGTATTGCACAAAACGGTGGCATCTTCTTGGATAAATATGCAGGGCAGGTGTGCAGAATTCGTGAGCGTGGTTAAGCAGATGTGCCTTCTCTCCATTTCCAACGTGAAAAGTTAGCTGTAATCCTTGATGGAGGTCTTTGCATCCTTCATTTTCTCGAGCGCAATTCTCGTGTAGAATTCGTGAGCGTGGTTAAGCAGATGTGGCTTCTCTCCATTTACACCCTGAAAAGTTAGCTGTAATCCTTGATGGAGGTCTTTGCATCCTTGAATTTCTCGAGCGCAATGCTCGTGTAGTTCCTGTGACCAGGAGGTTCCTTCTCCTCGTCTGCCGCTGAGATCCTGCTCTGACCCTTTATCCCCTTCGGTGCTTATGACGAGCTGGACTCGTCATGGCACACAGTGCTCGTGTGCTCATGACGAGTCCAGCTCGTCATAAGACCACCCACGGGGAAGCGCTGGCGCTCCCCGTGGGAATCCGATCGTTAGTTTTTTTTTTGGGGAGGCAGGGGAAGGGCTTCCCCTGCCTCCCCCCGCCCCATCAATGACGTCAGCGCGCGAGGCGCGCTGACATCATTGAGGGTTTCCCTTTCTTCCCCGATGCGCTGGAAGCCATTTGCTTCCAGCGTGTCGGGGAAATCAGGTGAGGTTTGGCTCGGGGAGGGGGGGGTTTGTATCAAAAGAGGCATCGAGGGAAAGGAAAGGGTTTTCCTTTCCCCCGATGCCTCTTTTGTGCATTCCTGCTGCACGATCATGTGATCGTGCAGCAGGAATGCCCACTAGGCACGAGGGAGGGAGGGAGAGAGAGAGAGAGAGAGAGAGAGAGAGAGAGAGAGAGAGAGAGAGAGAGAGTGTGTGTGTGTGTGTGTGTGTGTGTGTGTACACCCCAGCTTCTATTTTATTTTAATTTGCTTCTCCATGAAATGTAAATGGGCAGTAGACCACAAAGTTATTATTGGTATGTGGCTAGGACGCGTCAATTCAAACTGCTCCCAATTCACACCGGTGAGCGTATTGTGTAGGTGGGTAATTAATGTGCACTGGTGTTCAGCTTTGCGCTGCAGGATTTTTGTACAATGCATATGCATGTTGACTGTGTGCACGGGGGATTTATATAGGTGCTGGTCAGTGCATGAGGAGTGTCAGCAGGACACGTGTATTGCCTACATAGAGACACAGGTTATGTGGACTGGACTAGGTAAATTTAGAATATATCTGCGTTTGTGAACTACATCTACACTGTGTGTGTATAGGTAGAAGGGTACATAAACTCCAGCACGCAAGGGTGAGGAATGTACAGGAAAAAGTACAAATTTACAATGAAGAGCGAACTTCCTAGAGGGGGCTTAGAGTGAAAGTATTAGTTCTGAAAGTGTCTTTGGAAGAGAAGAGATTTGAGGTCAGCTTTGAAGATCCGGGTAGAGGAGGTGGCATGGAGCAATGGGGGAAGCGAGTTCCAGAATCTCACCGCATTTCCTGAGAAGGATTGCGCCATCGATCTTTCCCTTTTTGAAGACGGGGGTGGGCTCAAGCAGAAGCTTTTCCGCATTGCGAGAAGGGCGAGAGCCACCGGACAATTTCAATTTATTTGCCAGGTAACGAGGGGAGGAGGTGTGTAAGGCTTTGTGTGTGATGCAGGCAGTTTTGTAAATCGATCTTGCCTCGATCGGAAGCCATCGAAGAGAGGATAGGAGTGACGTGGTCGCTTCGTTTAGACCCTGAAATGAGGCGAGCTGCTGAATGGAGGATGGATTTGAGAGGGGAGAGGTGGGATTTGGGTAGGCCCGTCAGAAGAGAATTGCAATAATCCAGTCTTGAGAGAACCAGAGATTGTACCAAGGTTTTAAGTCTTTCTCCGGGAAGAACCGACGGATCCCCCGTAGAAGGCGCAACTGGTAACGTGCGTTCTTAGCAATAGAGTTGATGTGGGAGATTAGGCTGAGTCTTTTGTCAAGAATGACACCTAGGGATTTAGCGCTGTCAACAATGATGGGTTTGTTGTTGAGTAGGTTCAGCTGATCCATCCAAGATTGAACAGGAGGAGGTGAGAGAGAGGTAGAGAGGAGGAGGAATTCAGTTTTGGCGGGATTCAGAATGAGTTGGTGAGCTAACATCCAGTTGTGAATAGAGTTGAGAGTAGAGTTGAGTAGTGAGAGATCGTGTGCGGAAGATAAAGGTATCTTCCCACTAGTCCACCAGGCTTTTATTTGTGGAGAGTGACCCCTTGGGTGGCAGAATAGCAGTATGTTTTTAGGCCCATCTGCCCCCAAGGAGGGCAGAAGCCACTAGACACCAGGGTTTTTTTAATTTTTGTGTTGGGGAGTGGCCAAAAGGGCAAGGGTTGCTCCCCTTTTACGGGGGTGAATATTTTATTTATACTGTAAGGCCCACCTACCCCTTAGCTTGGCTGGTGGATTGTGTGTGGACTGGTGCATTATTTGCATATGTGATTGTAATGTTTTTTTCTTCTCCTTTTTATTCTAGTGTAAAGCTTTTGATTCCTGTTTGCGGTTTCGGCAGTGGTGGTTCTGCAGTTTTGCGTAATTGCATTTATTTGGTAAGAAAAATATTTTTGTTGTGTGTACTCCAAATGAGTATTATTGTCATGCATGAATGAATTTTTTGTAAGTGGTGCCATAATGGCAGCATATTTGTTAGTGTTCAGAGCATGAAATTCTTTGCGATGTTTTGCATTGTCTTATGTGTAATTTTTTTCTTCTTCTTTTTAGTGGGATATTGTTGATCCTTACTGTGTCTGTGCAGAGTAGGTGGTGGTGAGTCTAGCTGCTTCTGTCACGTGAGTGGTATAGTGTTGGAGTATATAGGTCTTTGTGATAAAGCTACATTTTGTTTATTTCTTTTTTTTACAAAGGGTTTGTTGTTGTTGACTTGTTTGACAAGTAACCTTTATTAGTAAGCATTATGGCTAGCCGTAGAATTACTGCTCAGCAGGTGGTTGGTTTGCTTCTTGAATCTTCCTCTGAGCAGGATTATGAGACTGACAGTGCGTCTGAGGGAGAGGAGGGAGGGGAAGATTCAGGCAGTGAGTTTTCTCTCCACATGGAATCATCGGATGATGAAGGTACTCTCAGTGCAGATGAAGTGCCTGATTTAGAGGAGGATACTACTGTGCCGATGGTGCAAGAGGCATCTGGATTGCAGCCTGGGGCTGCTAGGCTTCCTACTGGAAGTGCTGGACTCTGGGTTGATCCAAACATGGTGCAGCCGGTGTTGCCTGCCTTTAGTGGTTATGCAGGGTGTAGAGTGGATTGTGAACATTATTTGCCTATACAGTATTTTCAGTTGTTTATGGATGATGTATTTTTGGGTGAGATTGTTGAGCAGACTAATTTGTATGCTGAACAGTTTTTGAGGGACAACAGTGCCAGACTTAGGCCCCATTCTAGAGCTACCCGGTGGAGTCCCACAAATCTGGAAGAGATGAATAAGTTTTTGGGTTTGACTTTTTTGATGGGTTTGATAAGGAAGCCGTCCATGGGTTCATATTGGTCTACCAGTCCCTTGATGGCAACGGCCATATTTCCTGCAGTTATGACTCGTGATCGGTATTTACTTTTGCTTCGGATGCTGCATTTTGTTGATAATGGTTTGGCGTTGCCACGAGATCACCCTGAATGTGACCGTCTTTTTAAGATTCGGCCTGTTCTTGATCACTTTGTAGATCGATTTTCAGAGATCTATACTCCAGGGAAAGAAATATCTATTGATGAGTCTTTGGTCCTGTTCAAGGGCCGTTTGGTTTTTAGGCAGTACATTCCTAGCAAGAGGGCACGCTATGGAATTAAGCTGTATATGTTGTCTGAGAGTAGGACAGGATATGTTTTTAATTTGCGTGTGTACACTGGTAGGGATTCCACTATTGACCCCCTGGTTGTCCGTCCACTTTTGGAGTTTCAGAGAAAATTGTGTGGGATCTTGCTAGAGGACTGTTTAACAGAGGCCACCATTTGTACCTTGATAACTTCTACACTGCTGTGCAATTGTTTAAGGAATTGTTCAAAGTGGACACTTTTGCTTGTGGCACAATCCGCTCTAACCGTAAAGGTTATCCAAAAGAGCTTGTTTGCAAAAAACTTCAGAGGGGACAGTGCAGTGCCTTGCGTAGTGAGGAACTGCTAGCTGTGAAATTTGTGGACAGGAGGGATGTGTACATGCTGACTACCATCCATGATGAGAGTACTTCACCTGTGGCTGTTTGGGGTCAGATTGCTGAAGTGCGCAAACCTGTGTGCATTTTAGACTACAATAAGCACATGGGTGGTGTTGATAGAGTAGATCAGAGGTTGGAACCTTACACTGCTATTCGTAAGTCTTACATTTGGTATAAGAAGTTGGCCATCCATCTCTTCAATTTAGCAACTTTCAATGCTTTTGTTGTGTTCAAGGAGTGTTCTCCTGCGTCAAAGTTGACTTTTGTTCAGTTTCAGGAGTCTGTCATAGGCAGCCTTGTTGTTGTGGAACAGGCAAGTGTTCCTAGAGTTGGAGTGGTGGAGGATGTGGCTCGATTGAAAGATCGCCACTTTCCTGATCACATTCCTCCTACACCCTCAAAAGACTTTTCCACTAGGAGATGTAGAGTCTGTTGGCGAAGAGGTACGCGGAAGGAGACTCGTATGTACTGCCCTGAGTGTCCTTCTAACCCTGGGCTGTGTGTGCCTGCTTGTTATAGAGCGTACCACAAGCAAAAGAATTATTGGGAGCAACCATGAGTGGTAAAGTGAACTGCCTGGTCTGTAATGTTTAAGAATTGTTGTTCTGTTTCAAGGTTGGCATTAGTGCAATGTATTTAGTTTCTGATTTTGTGTTAGTAGATTTGTATCTATTTGCAATTTGTTGATGTTTTCTTTTTTGTATAAAAAAATCCTAAATGTGATGGTGGTGTGTGTAGGCTGGTGCTTGGCTGGCGGTGTGCGTGGAGTGGCGCTTGGCTGGCGGTGTGCGGGGAGTGGCTCTTGGCTGGCGGTGTGCGTGGAGTGGTGCTTGGCTGGCGGTGTGCGTGGAGTGGCGCTAGGCTGGCGGTGTGCGTGGAGTGGCGCTAGGCTGGCGGTGTGCGTGGAGTGGCGCTAGGCTGGCGGTGTGCGTGGAGTGGCGCTAGGCTGGCGGTGTGCGTGGAGTGGCGCTAGGCTGGCGGTGTGCGTGGAGTGGCGCTAGGCTGGCGGTGTGCGTGGAGTGGCGCTTGGCTGGCGGTGTGCGTGGAGTGGCGCTTGGCTGGCGGTGTGCGTGGAGTGGCGCTTGGCTGGCGGTGTGCGTGGACTGGCGCTCGGCTGGCAGTGTGTGAGTAGTGACTTGCTGCTGGTCACTACACACACTGCTAGCCGAGCGACACTCCACGCAATCCATCAGCTTGTGTGGTTGCTGTGTTAGGAATGTGGGCGTGTGAAAGTGATGGGCCCTTGAATGGCGCTGTCTGCTGGTGTGAGTGTTGTAATGTGATGGGCCCGCGGCTGGTGGTGTGAATGGTTTTGTATTTGTCACACGTATGAAAGGTGTATGAATGGCCTGTAAATAGGTTGGTGCCTTGTCGTGGCTTTACAGCTCACGAGCTGTGAGTCAATGGTTCAGTTTCTCGTCCTTTCAATTATTAACAGTGCATTTCATTTTTGTGAAATCACTTGTTAATACAATTGTATATACTGAACCATCACTCACCCTCGTGCCAAATCCAACCAGTATGTGTGTGTGTGCTTGAGGATTAGATGGCTGTGCAGTAATATTTTTTTTTGTCTTTCTCAAGCAGGGTGTACCTTGTCCCTTTTTGTGAATGTTGTAATGTGTTTGTTTCGTGCCTGGGGGTGTGAATGGTCTTGTGTGTATCACGTATGAAAGGTGTGTGAATGGCCTGTAAAGCGGTTGGGGCCTTGACGTGGCTTTACAGCTCACGAGCTGCGAGTCACTGGTTCCGTTTTTGTCCTTTCAATTATTGACAGTGCATTTCATTTTTGTGAAATCTCTTGTTAATAAAATTGTATATACTGAACCATCACTTGCCCTCGTGCCAAATCCAACCAGTATGTGTGTGTGCTTGAGGAATAGATGGCTGTGCAGTAATCTTTGTCTTTTTAGTCTGTCTGCCAAGGTGTACATTCCGTCTAAGAATAACCTACCAACTGTAGATATTGTCGTAAACGAAACACCCATGGGAGTACATGGTGATATCTCTCTTGTGGATCCCAACAAGTTATGGTACCCACAATGTCCTGCAAACCTCAAAATGTCTGTCACATTTTCCTTGCAATATTGTGCCAAAATTTTCACGCTGCAGAAATAAACAACACATTATCTCAAAATGACCTGGTTTTGCAAGGGGGTCACCTGGGTTTTTGGCCCGGGGCTCGGCGGCCACATAGGAAACCTACCAAACCCACACATTTCTGAATAGTAGACACCCGGGGGCTTCCAGGGAGGTATGGCTTGCGTGGATCCCCCAACGTTTCCATACCCAGAATTCCCTGCAAACCTCAATTTTAGCTGAAAAAATCACTTTTTCACACATTTTTGTGTGGGAAAGTGTGGCATCACTGGCCTCACACAAATTTCCTACCACCCAGCGTTCCCCCAGGTCTCCCGATAAAAATGGTGCCTCACTTGTGTGGGAGGCCCAAGTACCCGCGACAGGCAAGGGCCCACAACGTAGTGAGGCGACCTCAAAATGGCCTATCTCAAAACCACCTGGTTTTGCAAGGAGTCACCTGGGTTTTTGGCCCCGTGCTCGGCGGCCATCTAGGAAACCTACCAAACCCACACATTTCTGAACAGTAGACACCGGGGGCTTCCAGGGAGGTATGGCTTGCGTGGATCCCCCAACGTTTCCTTACCCAGAATCCCCTGCAAACCTCAATTTTAGCTGAAAAAATCACTTTTTCACACATTTTTGTGTGGGAAAGTGTGGCATCACTGGCCTCACACAAATTTCCTACCACCCAGCGTTCCCCCAGGTCTCCCGATAAAAATGGTGCCTCACTTGTGTGGGAGGCCCAAGTACCCGCGACATGCAAGGACACAAAACGTTTTGAGGCAACATCAACATTGCCTATCAAAAATGTTTTGGGCCCTTGCCTGTCGCGAGTACTTGGGCCTCCCACACAAGTGAAGCACCATTTTTATCGGGAGACCTGGGGAAACGCTGGGTGGTAGGAAATTTGTGTGAGGCCAGTGATGCCACACTTTCCCACACAAAAATGTGTGAAAAAGTGATTTTTTCAGCTAAAATTGAGGTTTGCAGGGGATTCTGGGTAAGGAAACGTTGGGGGATCCACGCAAGCCATACCTCCTGGAAGCCCCGGGTGTCTACTTTTCAGAAATGTGTGGGTTTGGTAGGTTTCCTAGATGGCCGCCGAGCACGGGACCAAAACCCAGGTGACTCCTGCAAAACCAGGTGGTTTTGTGAAAGGCCATTTTGAGGTCGCCTCACTACGTTGTGGGCCCTTGCCTGTCGCGGGTACTTGGGCCTCCCACACAAGTGAGGCACCATTTTTATCGGGTGACCTGGGGGAACGCTGGGTGGTAGGAAATTTGTGTGAGGCCAGTGATGCCACACTTTCCCACACAAAAATGTGTGAAAAAAGTGATTTTTTCAGCTAAAATTGAGGTTTGCAGGGATTCTGGGTAAGGAAACGTTGGGGGATCCACACAAGCCATACCTCCTGGAAGCCCCCGGGTGTCTACTTTTCAGAAATGTGTGGGTTTGGTAGGTTTCCTAGATGGCCGCCGAGCACGGGGCCAAAACCCAGGTGACCCCTTGCAAAACCAGGTGGTTTTGTGAAAGGCCATTTTGAGGTCGCCTCACTACGTTGTGGGCCCTTGCCTGTCACGGGTACTTGGGCCTCCCACACAAGTGAGGCACCATTTTTATCGGGAGACCTGGGGAACGCTGGGTGGTAGGAAATTTGTGTGAGGCCAGTGATGCCACACTTTCCCACACGAAAATGTGTGAAAAAGTGATTTTTTCAGCTAAAATTGAGGTTTGCAGGGGATTCTGGGTAAGGAAACGTTGGGGGATCCACGCAAGCCATACCTCCCTGGAAGCCCCCGGGTGTCTACTTTTCAGAAATGTGTGGGTTTGGTAGGTTTCCTAGATGGCCGCCGAGCACGGGGCCAAAACCCAGGTGACTCCCCTTGCAAAACCAGGTGGTTTTGTGAAAGGCCATTTTGAGGTCGCCTCACTACGTTGTGGGCCCTTGCCTGTCGCGGGTACTTGGGCCTCCCACACAAGTGAGGCACCATTTTTATCGGGAGACCTGGGGGAACGCTGGGTGGTAGGAAATTTGTGTGAGGCCAGTGATGCCACACTTTCCCACACAAAAATGTGTGAAAAAAGTGATTTTTTCAGCAAAAATTGAGGTTTGCAGGGGATTCTGGGTAAGGAAACGTTGGGGGATCCACGCAAGCCATACCTCCCTGGAAGCCCCCGGGTGTCTACTTTTCAGAAATGTGTGGGTTTGGTAGGTTTCTCTAGATGGCCGCCGAGCACGGGGCCAAAAACCCAGGTGACTCCCTTGCAAAACCAGGTGGTTTTGTGAAAGGCCATTTTGAGGTCGCCTCAATACGTTGTGGGCCCTTGCCTGTCGCGGGTACTTGGGCCTCCCACACAAGTGAGGCACCATTTTTATCGGGAGACCTGGGGGACCGCTGGGTGGTAGGTAATTTGTGTGAGGCCAGTGATGCCACACTTTCCCACACAAAAATGTGTGAAAAAAGTGATTTTTTCAGCTAAAATTGAGGTTTGCAGGGGATTCTGGGTAAGGAAACGTTGGGGGATCCACGCAAGCCATACCTCCCTGGAAGCCCCCGGGTGTCTACTTTTCAGAAATGTGTGGGTTTGGTAGGTTTCCTAGATGGCCGCCGAGCACGGGGCCAAAACCCAGGTGACTCCCCTTGCAAAACCAGGTGGTTTTGTGAAAGGCCATTTTGAGGTCGCCTCAATACGTTGTGGGCCCTTGCCTGTCGCGGGTACTTGGGCCTCCCACACAAGTGAGGCACCATTTTTATCGGGAGACCTGGGGGAACGCTGGGTGGTAGGAAATTTGTGTGAGGCCAGTGATGCCACACTTTCCCACACAAAAATGTGTGAAAAAAGTGATTTTTTCAGCTAAAATTGAGGTTTGCAGGGGATTCTGGGTAAGGAAACGTTGGGGGATCCACGCAAGCCATACCTCCCTGGAAGCCCCCGGGTGTCTACTTTTCAGAAATGTGTGTGTTTGGTAGGTTTCCCTAGGTGCCGGCAGAGCTAGGGTTCACAAACTACAGCTAGGCACTGTGCCAAAAAGGGTCATTTTTCACTGCGAAATTGAGGTGTGACCACGTTGCGCTTTGCGCCGTTTCCTGTCGCAGGCACTAGGCCGACCCACACAAGTGAGGTACCATTTTTCTCGTAAGACTTTGGGGAACGCGGGGTGGGTGGAAATTTGTGGATCCACGCAGATTCCAGAATTTTCCACCACAGAAATGTGGGGAAAATGTGGTTTTTTTGACAATTGTTTAGGTTTGCTAGGGATTCTGGGTAACAGAACCTGGTGGGAGGCAGTCCAGTCACCCCATCCTGGATTCCCCTGGGTGTCTAGTTTTCAAAAATGTATAGGTTTGCTAGGTTTCCCTAGGTGCCGGCAGAGGTAGGGTTAAAAACTACAGCTAGGCACTTTGCCAAAAAGGGTCATTTTTCACTGCGAAATTGAGGTGTGACCACGTTGCGTTTTGCGCCGTTTCCTGTCGCAGGCACTAGGCCGACCCACACAAGTGAGGTACCATTTTTCTCGTAAGACTTTGGGGAACGCGGGGTGGGTGGAAATTTGTGGATCCACGCAGATTCCAGAACTTTCCACCACAGAAATGTGGGAAAAATGTGTTTTTTGACAATTCTTTAGGTTTGCAAGGGATTCTGGGTAACAGAACCTGGTGGGAGGCAGTCCAGTCACCCCATCCTGGATTCCCCTGGGTGTCTAGTTTTCAAAAATGTATAGGTTTGCTAGGTTTCCCTAGGTGCCGGCAGAGCTAGGGTTCAAAAACTACAGCTAGGCACTTTGCCAAAAAGGGTCATTTTTCACTGCGAAATTGAGGTGTGACCACGTTGCGTTTTGCGCCGTTTCCTGTCGCAGGCACTAGGCCGACCCACACAAGTGAGGTACCATTTTTCTCGTAATACTTTGGGGAACGCGGGTGGGTGGAAATTTGTGGATCCATGCAGATTCCAGAACTTTCCACCACAGAAATGTGGGGAAAATGTGTTTTTTTGACAATTGTTTATGTTTGCAAGGGATTCTGGGTAACAGAACCTGGTGGGAGGCAGTCAAGTCACCCCATCCTGGATTCCCTGGGTGTCTAGTTTTCAAAAATGTATAGGTTTGCTAGGTTTCCCTAGGTGCCGGCAGAGCTAGGGTTCAAAAACTACACCTAGGCACTTTGCAAAAAAGGGTAATTTTTCATTGTGAAAATGTGGTACGTCCACGTTGCATTTTGAGCCATTTCCTGTTGTGGGCACAAGGGCTACCCACACAAGTGAGGTACCATTTTTATCGGGAGACTTAGGGTAACACAGAATTGTAGAGCAACTGTTATTACCTATTGACTTTCGATGCATTTCTGCCTTCCAAATGAAAGACAATGTGTAAAAAATAAGTCATTTTGAAAAATGACCTATAATTCTCATGCTAGTATGGGTACTCCCAATTTCGGAAATGTGCAAATATCTACTGTTTCTAAAATCTACATTTTGTTCCCATTTCAGAAATACATAGGTGTCTTTCATAACAATTTTTCCATGTATACATTTTCCCAAAATAATTGCTATATACCCGGTACATAATAAAAAACCATTGCAAGATGCTGCTCAATTATTGGCTCTGGGTTCGTCGGGTTCTTGGTGAACCTACAAGTCCTATATATCCCCACAACCAGAAAGGTCCAGCGGATATAACGGTATATTGCCTTCAAATAGCTGTCATAATTAGAAGAAGTTACAGGTGAAAACGTTGACACAAATGGCTGTTTTTTTCAACTAATTTTCAATTTTTCCTTTATTTAACTGTTAGTTTCTATAAGGAAAACTTTAAGGATCTACACAAATGACCCCTTGCTGAATTCAGAATTTTGTCTACTTTTCAGAAATGTATGGCTTTCCAGGATCCATCATTGGTTTCATACCCATTTCTACCATTAACTGGAAGGAGGTTGAAAGCACAAAAAATAGCAAAAATAGGCTATGTCCCAGAAAAATGCCAAAACTGTGTAAAAAAGTTGGTTTTCTGACAAAAGTCTGCTTGTCCCTGAAAGCTGGGAAGATGGTGATTTCAGCACCACAACCCCTTTTTGATGCCATTTGCAGGGAAAAATCAAGACGCTTTCATCTGTAGCCCTTTTTTTCGCATTTTTCCCAAAAAACCCAAAATTTAGCTGTATTTTGACTAATTTCTGGGTCCCCTCCAGGGGAATCCACAAACCCTGGGTACCTTTATAATCCCCATGATGTTAGAAAAAAAGGACGCAAATTTGGCATGGATACCTTATGTGGTCAAAAAGATACAGGGGCCTAAGCGCGCACTACCCCAAATAGCCAAAAAAAGGCTTGGCACAGGAGGGGAAAAGGCCTAGCAGCGAAGGGGTTAATAACGATACCATTAATTGTTTTGAAAAAGGCATGATTAAAGAATTACAAAGAATTGAGTCATGTAAATGTAACAGTAGACAAAATCTCAAAGAAGCCCACAAAGTGGCATTAAAAGAGCTAGAAGATTGTACTGATATAGTTATCAAAAAATCAGACAAGGGTGGAAATGTCGTCATGTGGCCACTTGAAATGTATCTTGCGGAAGGCTACAAACAGTTGTCTGATAAGGACAGGTATAGCATCTCCTCTAAAATTGAGTATGAGGTAGCGAACAAAGATGTCCTTGATAAATTGATTGACTGGCGGGATAAGGGTATCTTGAACTGGGACGAGTATCTATTCCTTGTATGCAAAGACCCTAAGATCCCAGCGCTATACCTTCTCCTCAAGATACATAAGAATGCCATAAATCCGCCCGGAAGACCTATTGTATCTTCAAGAGGTAGCTCTCTTGAAAATGTATCTAAATATGTTGACCATTTTCTACAGCCACTAGTCCAGTCATTGCCATCGTACGTAAGAGACACCGGTGATTTCCTTAGAATCATCAATGAAATCACCTGGGATAAGGACTACTTACTTATGAGTATGGACGTAAGTAGTTTATACACTTGTATCCCCCAAGATCAGGTCATTGACGCATGCAGACATTTTCTGAGGGGAAGATCGATATCGTATCTTCTCCATACAGAAATGCTGCTGGAGATGATTCATATATGTCTTAAAAACTATTTTTTTCTGTTCGACACTAAGATATATAAACAAACCCAGGGGACGGCGATGGGAACTTGCTTCGCCCCCAGCTTTGCAGGACTTTACCTCGGCTGGTGGGAGAAGCAAGTTGTCAGTAACATCAGACACTTTATTGACCACGTCGTCCTCTGGGCAAGGTACATTGATGACATCTTCTGCATATGGAAAGGGACCGAAATCCAGGCGCAGGAATTTGTCACCTTACTTAATGATAACACACTTAATTTACAGTTTACCAGTGAGACCAATGCTACCACCATTGAATTCCTCGATCTGAAGTTAGAGATCCAAGATGACAAAATAACTAGTAAATTATTTAGGAAGAACACAGCCGGCAACAGCTTGCTACATGCTAGCAGTTGCCATCCTAATAATTTAATATGCAGCATTCCTTTTGGCGAGCTACTTAGGGCCAAAAGGAACTGCAGCACTGAAGAGAGCTACCTGAAAGAAAAAGACATCATGACAGATAGATTCTTAGCAAGAGGTTACAGCAAATCTGTTATTGATCAGGCCACCTCTATAGCTGATAAATTGAACCGCAATGATTTGCTTACCCACAAAAAGAAAATGAATCATGTAAAAGAGCCCATTAGATTCATTACAAACTATAACAATCAAGCTTGGGAGATAAGGAAAAGCCTGAAAAAATTCTGGAATGTGTTGAGAAATGATGATGACCTTAATGAATATGTAGGTGAATTTCCTTCCCTTACATTCAGAAAGGCTAAATCTTTACGTGATTCACTCAGTAAAACTTTAGTGAATCAAATTAAAAACGTAGAGGTATTCAGGGCTTTTTCACATGCAATCAGTGTAAAGCTTGTAAATTCAGCACCAACTACAAATCGGTAAAAATCTGTAATGAGAAAGCTCCTTATAGAATTACGAAACATTTAACCTGTAATTCTGAGTTTGTTGTCTATGCTTTGAAATCCCCTATAATATATTTTACATAGGGAGCACGATCCATAAAGCCAAAAAAAGAGTACTGGAACATCTTCAGGCTATAAAGAAAAATTACAAACAGTATCCTGTAGCCCGTCATTTAAGTACATGTCATAATCAGAATGCTAACTTACTTAAATTCATTGTCCTTGATGATATCCCCCTTAGAGAAAGAGGAGGCAATAGAACTGTCGAATTGAGGAAACTTGAGTAAAAAATGATCATTAAATATAATACGTTATCTCCTATTGGTTTAAATCTGGACGAAGAAATGTCTGTCCACCTATGATTCAAAGGTGGTAACTACTGCCCTCGATCTTGACATTTTTAGATGTTTTTTAAAGGTTTTGTTTGTTTGTTTAATTTGGCATTTGTGCACCTTTAGAAATGATTTTAACTTGATTATTTCTGTCTGGTCTATTGCAGATAACAGTGGGAAATGCAGCAGAGCTTTATTAAGTATCAACACACCAGCAGATGAATTTTGTCACTTGTGGTGCGGGTTAATCTTTGGCTCACTGGAGCAGGACTGTGTGCATTGCCGTTATTTTAAATATGCCCACTTGGGCTAAATTGTTTAGCATTGCTGGTACTTCAAAGTGCCCACTTGGGCTGAATTGGTTAGCAAGCGATATCGGCTATTTAATGAAAGAAAGCACCAAGTGACTATACGGCATTATAATGAATACGAACAAATAATGTATTATAATAACAAAGCTTTCACAATTACGAACAATATGTAGTGTGGTTAATAATCTGCAATTCCCGTTATGAGTTTTGTATTTTACAACTTTGTTTCATGACACCATGACCAGCCGAAGTATGTTTTTTATGTTCACTAAGTAAGCACACGAATAGAGCACTTGTTTCTTTAAAAGAAAGCAAAGAGGCACTTAACCTTGCCCGTGAGAAAGGAGTGATGTAACTCCGAAACGCGTCGGGACTGTGCATTGCAATAAACACGTTTATGAATAGAGGCCACGGCTCCGGTGTTTTCTTGGCATCAAGGATTGTGTTCACTGGATTTTGGTGGATATATATATATATATATATATATATATATATATATATATATATATATATATATATATATTTACTGAAAAAACCATAGGTTTCAGGGGCGTTATAGTTAGTTGGACATTTCACTCGTACAAAACCATAGAAATTCCCCTGTTATAGTTAGTTCAGCTAACTATAACTCGCGCTCCCGCAATGTACTGCTGATGACGTCACATATTACATCACTCATGACATGGTCAGTGACATCACTCATGACATCACTGATGACATCTCAAATGACATCACTGATGACATCACTGATGACATCATCCTTGTGATAGAGTGGCAGACCTCCTCTCACCCTAATATAACCTTTGATACACACACTCAAAAATACAAACTAACATTTTCAAAACAATGGACATACCAATACCAGTTACAACACACCTATTCAGTAATTCCAAGATCTACACACACATCCACTCATTCACCAACAGTCCCTATACAGTCACTCATACATGTACTCCCTCATCATATGTACTCATACACCTATACATCCTGTTACACACCGCCACTCATCCATAGAGTTACTCACACACATAGTCACACATGCAAACAAAGTATCAAACATCCATTTACTTGCATATACAGTTATACACACACTACCACACTTACTTCTACAGAAACTTACACATACTTTCTCTCTTAAACAATCACTTATAGAAACACCTACTTATTTGTACAGGAACTCTTCCAATCTCTCACTCTCACATATACTCACTTATATACACCAATACTCACATATACTAGTTTAAAACATATGTAGTCACTCATAAAGACACTATTGAGACCGTCATTCACTCACTAACACACCCATACACATACACATCCACCTATACAGTCCTGCACACATGCTGTCTTCAACACATACAAACAGTGAGTCACTCATTCATGCATCTATGCACTAAGTAATACCCCCACCGAACCATACAGACACTCAGACACTCATACTGATACTCAAAAACCAACTAATAACCCATATAGACACTCATGTAGCTACTCACCAACCCATGCAGCCACTTATACACAAAGTGAGAGACTGATACAGATATTTTCATATTTAAACATTACTCACTAACCCATGTATTCACTAAGATACACTTAGTCAGTTATACAATCAATTTTACAAAACAAAATCATCCATTTAGACACTTATATACCCATTTATTCTTCCATCGACCTTGAGATATACATATATAAAACATATTTAATTTTCAGAAAAACACACATTCACTGGATGATGTCATCAGTGATGTCATCAGTGATGTCATTTGAGATGTCATCAGTGATGTCATGAGTGATGTCACTGACCATGTCATGAGTGATGTAATATGTGACGTCATCAGCAGTGCATTGCGGGCGCGCGAGTTATAGTTAGCTGAACTAACTATAACGGGGAATTTCTATGGTTTTGTACGAGTGAAATGTCCAACTAACTATAACGCCCCTGAAACCTATGGTTTTTTCAGTGAATTTCTAAGGTTTTTTAAATGCTAATTTCTAACTATAACGTGCCTGAAACCTATGGTTTTTTCAGTGAATATATATATATTTATTATACTATGTATACATGTGAAAATGTCTCGGTCCCCTGTTTGCCTCGGTGGCACGGAAAAAATGGGTGGAACTGACGTCAGCACGCCGACGAGGTTCTCTTATGGCTCTGATGACGTCATACGGTGTCGCGAGCGGAGCCGTGCTATTATGACGTCCTCGTTGACGTGGGAGAGCTAGGAAAGAATTTCCGTGGAATGCTGGTGCAGGGGATATTCACCTAAGTGTTCAGTCTAGTCCTTTGGGAGCAACTGTTTATGTTGCCACTCCAGAAACCGAAACCAGTGATCCGAGGGCAGAGGCCCTGCAGATGGCACACGAGGTGGGGTGCCCAGTCGTGTGCACCGGCGGGCAGCGAAGTGACAAGCACCACAACCCACAAAAAAGGTAACGAGGGCACTGAATAACACAGGATCTTCTCTTTGTATCTGGCAGGAACAACAAAGTTAAAATGCCCTAGTACCAAAATGTAGAATTAGTGCTACAACGGTCTTCAAGAGGACCTGCGATGCCGCTTCTGCCTCCCATACCCTGGAGGTGGCACATGGGTCACGAGGTACGGTCATACTGTGGTGGGACGCACACTCGTTGACCTCTCATGGCACTGCTCCACACTTCAGGGAGGACGCTTTCCATTAGCTATGTTTTCTGATGACATGTCGCGCCGGCCCCGTCCAACAACAGAACTCCTTTAGATCCAAACAGACTCTTCCACTCTCTCACCGCAAGTGAAACCAGGCCACGCGGACACTTTCACAATACAACAGCCGGGAATGCACTTTTTGGTTAAAAAAACACATTCCTTCCTCCTAATTAATCAAATAAACATCTCACTGAAGAACAGGGGCCAGCTTCGATCGGTAAACAGCCGTTACAACGACTTTTTTACTTTGCGATACCATTACAACGCATGCATTACCACGCATGCGTTGTACATCACAAAGTCATTACTACGCATTTTTTAGAACACATGGTCATTTACCACGCATGCCTTTACAACAAATTTTGTTGTAAAGGTATGTATGGTAAATGACCATGCGTTCTAAAAACATGTAGACGTATCCATGTCGTTGTAAGGAAACAGAGGCTGTTCCGTTTCCTCACAACGACGTGCACCGCCCCTTAGAGACGACGTGAAGCAGGAACCACGAGGAGAGAGGAACCACGAGGAGTGAGAGGTAAGGGGGATTGGGCATGGGGTGGGGGTTTCTTTTCTAGGGTTTAGGGTAGTGCAGTGGTGTTTGGGTGGTGTAGGGGGTCGTGCTGGGGGTAGTGTTTTAGGGTTTAGGGTAGTGCAGTGGTGTTTGGGTAGTGTAGGGGGTCATGCTGGGGGTACTGTTTTAGGGTTTAGGGTAGTGCAGTAGTGTAGGGGGTCGTGCTGGGGGTAGTGTTTTAGGCTTTAGGGTAGTGCAGTGGTGTATGGGTAGTGTAGGGGGTCGTGCTGGGTTAGTGTTTTAGGGTTTAGGGTAGTGCAGTGGTGTTTGAGTAGTGTAGGGGTCATGCTGGTGGTAGTGTTTTAGGGTTTAGGGTAGTGCAGTGGTGTTTGTGTAGTGTAGGGGGTCATGCTGGGGGTAGTGTTTTATGGTTTAGGGTAGTGCAGTGGTGTTTGGGTAGTGTAGGGGGTCGTGCTGGGGGTAGATTTAGGGTTTAGGGTAGTGCAGTGGTGTTTGGGTAGTGTAGGGAGTCATGCTGGGGGTAGTGTTTTAGGGTTTAGGGTAGTGCAGTGGTGTTTGTGTAGTGTAGGGGGTTGTGCTGGGGGTAGTGTTTTAGGGTTTATGTTAGTGCAGTGGTGTTTGGGTAGTGTAGGGGGTAGTGCTTGGGTAGTGTTTTAGGGTTTAGGGTAGTGCAGTGGTGTTTGTGTAGTGTAGGGGTAGTGCTGGGTGTAGTGTTTTAAGGTTTAGGGTAGTGCAGTGGTGTTTGGGTAGTATAGGGTTTCATGCTGGGGGTAGTGTTTTAGGGTTTAGGGTATGGCAGTGGTGTTTGGGTAGTGTAGGGGGTCGTGCTGGGGGTCGATTTAGGGTTTAGGGTAGTGCAGTGGTGTTTGTGTTGTGAGGGGGTCGTGCTGGGGGTAGTGTTTTAGGGTTTAGAGTAATGCAGTGGTGTTTGTATAGTGTAGGGGGGTTTAGGGTAGTGCAGTGGTGTTTGTGTAGTGTAGGGGTCATGCTGGGGGTTGTGTTTTAGGTTTAGGGGAGGGCAGTGGTGTTTGTGTAGTGTAGGGGGTAGTGTTTTAGGGTTTAGGGTAGTGCAGTGGTGTTTGTGTAGTGTAGGGAGTCGTGCTGTGGGTAGTGTTTTTAGGGTTTAGGGTAGTGCAGTTGTGTTTGTGTAGTGTACGGGGTCGTGTTTTAGGGTATAGGGTAGTGCAGTGGGGTTTGGGTAGTGTAGGGGGTCATGCTGGGGTTAGTGTTTTAGGATTTAGGGTAGTGCAGTGGTGTTTGGGTAGTGTAGGGGGTCGTGCTGGGGGTAGTGATTTAGGGTTTAGGGTAGTGCAGTGGTGTTTGTGTAGTGTGGGAGGTCATGCTGGGGGTAGATTTAGGGTTTAGTGTAGTGCAGTGGTGTTTAGGTAGTGTAGGGAGTCGTGCTGGGGGTAGTGTTTTAGGGTTTAGGGTAGTCCAGTGGTGTTTGTGTAGTGTAGGGAGTCGTGCTGGGGGTAGTGTTTTAGGGTTTATGGTAGTGCAGTGGTGTTTGGGTAGTGTAGGGGGTCGTGCTGGGGTAGTGTTTTAGGGTTTAGGGTAGTGCAATGGTGTTTGTGTAGTGTAGGGGGTCATGCTGGGGGTAGTGTTTTAGGGTTTAGGGTAGTGCAATGGTGTTTGTGTAGTGTAGGGGGTAGTGTTTTAGGGTTTAGGGTAGTGCAGTGGTGTTTGTGTACTGTAGGGGGTCATGCTGGGTTCTAGTGTTTTAGGGTTTAGGGTAGTGCAGTGGTATTTGTGTAGTGTAGGGGGTAGATTTAGGGTTTAGGGTAGTGCAGTGGTGTTTGGGTAGTGTAGGGGGTCGTGCTGGGGGTAGTGTTTTTGAGTTTAGGGTAGTGCAGTTGTGTTTGGGTAGTGAAGGGGGTCGTGCTGGGGGTAGTGTTTTAGGGTTTAGGGTAGTGCAGTGGTGTTTGGGTAGTGTAGGGGTCAACTAACACAAATTTGTCCTTGTGTGATGTAACCAATGCTCATGTAAAGCACTCCAATACCTGACCAGTCTGCACTATATAAAACTGCAAAAAAACAAAAATAAAAAGTGTTTTGCACACTTCTGTCATTGGGCTATACGTGGGGTACCTCTGGGTGATATTTGTGCTACATTTGGGCTCTTTTTTCTCTGGTGGCCATCTTGGGAGACTTATTTGTTATGAAGTTTCCTAATTTCCTCATTTACTACAGTCTCCTCAGTAGGAAATGCTTTCAGTTTTTTACTTTGATTCCATCAAGAAGGCATTCAGATGTGTCACACATTTGCCATAAATTCAGAATGTTAGCACTCTAGTTGTTCATTAGATCACTGTAGTAAAGCTACTGCTCACCAAGGAGTTAACTGGAAGTCTACTGCTGGTATTGAAAGTGATTGTTTCAGTCTGCATGTCAGAATTTTCTAATGAAATAGAAGAGGATTTGAGATCTCACTTAAAACATGCCCCAAATTTTCTTTTTGCAGCACTAACCATAATTTCTATGGCAAAATGAACCCCTCATTTTGTTCCTTTTTAAATTAAATGTTTTAAGTGTTACCAGTTTATTCCAATCAAGATGGCTTCAGGTGTGCCATACTTTTGTCATAAGTAAGGCTGTTAGCACTCTAGTTGTTCTTTAGAACACTCTGGGAAGCTGCAGTAGAACACAAAGGCATCAACTGACAGGCTGCTCCTGTTGAAATATAACAGGAAGATATTTGAGATCTCACTTAAAACATGTCCTAATTTTTCTTTCTACAGCACTAACCATAATTTCTATGGCAAAATGAACCCCTCATTTTGTTCCTTTTTAAATTAAATGTTTTAAGTGTTACCAGTTTATTCCAATCAAGATGGCTTCAGGTGTGCCATACTTTTGTCATAAGTAAGACTGTTAGCGCTCTAGTTGTTCTTTAGAACACTCTGGGAAGCTGCAGTAGAACACAAAGGCATCAACTGACAGGCTGCTCCTGTTGAAATATAACAGGAAGATATTTGAGATCACACTTGAAACATGTCCTAATTTTTCTTTCTACAGCACTAACCATAATTTCTATGACAAAATGAACCCCATCATTTTGTTCCTTTTTAAATTAAATGTTTTAAGTGTTACCAGTTTATTCCAATCAAGATGGCTTCAGGTGTGCCATACTTTTGTCATAAGTAAGGCTGTTAGCACTCTAGTTGTTCTTTAGAACACTCTGGGAAGCTGCAGTAGAACACAAAGGAATCAACTGACAGTCTCTGCCATTGTTGGATGTACATGTTTTACTGGGAATGTCAGACTTCATTCTCACATGACTGAGAAAGATAATGTGAATTTACAGAAAATATGCTCTCATTTTAGCTTCTGGAGCACCTTCCAAAACTGTATGGGACAAGCATGTGAAAATAGTTTTCTCTCAAACATGATTCATGATATCCCAGCAGAAGGTTTTTCACAGGGTAAAATCACCTTAGAACACACCACAATTCCTGAAATTAGTATGGTACCATCAACAAATGAATTCTAATGTAACTAAAGTCTGTTATCACCCTTTATAGTTCTCCTTTTGGTAACCCTCAAAATCTTCGATTCACTACAATGCATTTCAATGGGGTACTATCATTTATATTGGTCCCAAGATGGCTGCCAGCAATTCCAGGATGAAGTGCTGACAGCCAATCAGATCTCACGATGACATGTGTGGTTAGGCTCCGCCCAGATATATATGTGTTTTTACTTTTGATTTTCTCAGCAACTACTGAACGGATTTACACCATTTAACAAAAGGGTTCTTTCTGAACCAAGAACTACCTCTTTGCCAAATTTGGTGTAATTCCGTTCAGCAGTTCGGGCTGTAACCTTGCATAAAATTTCCTATGGGAAATTGATTTTTTGACTCCTATTTTTTTAATTTCTCCGCAACTACTGAACTTATTTACACCATTTAACAAAAAGGGTTCTTTCTGAACCAAGAACTACCTCTTTGCCAAATTTTGTGTAATTCCGTTCAGCAGTTCGGGCTGTAGCCGTGGCTAAAGTTTCCTATGGGAAAATGAATGGGGAAAACACGTTTTGGGACCCCCCTTTTTTCTCGGCCCCCGCTTGACGAATCACCCCGAAACTTTCAGGGTAGGAGCGGACCGGAGCGGGCCATAAAGTTTGAAAAATTCGCGAAGATTCGTCAACCAACGCAAGAGTTATTTCAATAGAATGTTGCGGATTTCCTATGGAAAATAGGTCCTAACTATAACTATCTACTGGCGACCGCCAGTAGATAATATATATACATATATACATATATATCTCATGCCCTAAGGTAACTATAACTCGTGCCCACACCATGCGCAGTGATACTATCAATTATGAACTATAACTTCTGAATTTCTATGGTGTGTGTGTGTAAAATCTGAACCTAACTACAGCGTCCCTGTAACCTTTGTTTTTTTAGTGAATTTCAAAGATTTTTAAATTTTCATTTCCTAACTATAACGTTTCTGTAACCTTTGTTTTCTTCAGTGAATTTCTACATTTTTTAATGCTATTTCCTAACTATAATGTGCCTGTAACCTGGGTGTGTGAATGGGTGTATGAGTGGTTGTCTAGGTGTGTGATAGGTGTGCGAGTGCCTCTATGGGTGTGTACATGGGTGTGTGAGGGCCTCTGTGGATCTGGACATGTATAACCCACACTCAGTGAGTGCCTGTGTGGATCTGCGAGTTGGTGTGTGGGTGGTTCTCTGGGTCTCTGAGTGGGTGTGCGAGTAGCTGTATGGGTGTGTGAGTGGGTGTGTGAGAGGTGTTCTGGGTCTCTGAGTGGGTGTGTGAGTAGTTGTACGGATGTGTGAGTGAGTATGTGATTGGTTGTGTGGGTGTGTAAGTTGATGTGTGAGTGAGTGTATGAGTGGGTCTGTGAGTAGGTTTATTTTTTTATTGGGTTCTGGATCTGCGGATCCATCACAGATTCACATGGGGGCTGCGCTGAGCACCACAGTGTATCCACAGATCCACGCACTCCCCCCAAAAACATTTTTAGATACATTTCTGGCCATGAGAGGTCCCTCACAGACCCCTCCACCAGACCCATGGGTTCAGGATACCTCTATGCCGATCCCTTCCATCCTATTTTTTCTTTATCCTCCCCGAGGAACTGTGTCACAATTCACTAAATGGCGCCTGTAACTTTTATCTCAGGTTGCGGCCAGCCAATCACAGCATTGCTGTTGGAGTGTGGATTCATCCATGGTGGATCCTTGTCTCTAGATATACATAAATCATTTTTCTTTAATGACTCCAAAACTACTCAACAGTTTTACACCAAATTACAAAAAGCACTCTTTCCGAACGAGATCTAGCTTTCTGGCAAATTTGGTCTAATTCCTATCAGCAGTTCGTGCTGTATTTGTGTCTAAAGTCCCAATGGGAAATTGCATGTGAAAACAAGTTTTGGAACCCCCTCTTTTTCTCGGCCCCTGCTTGATGAATTACTTCGAAACTTTCCTGACAGCAGCTTAAGTGGCTGGCACACTACTTTTGAAAAGTTTGAGAAGATTCATCAAATGGCGCCAAAGTTGTTAGCAAAACATAAAATAATTTTCCTATGCAAACTAGGGGCCTGATTAGGATGGCCGTCAAACTTACGTCTGACCGCCATCCTGGTGGGAAACGGGACTGCCTGACAAGCTGTCGACAGTCCCGCACTGTGAATCACGATGCAACCGCCTTCAAGGTGGTCGCAGAGTGTATATTTTGTATTGCGGCAGGTGCTGCGGGCTGCAGCACACGCCGCAGTACAAATATGCACCCCATGCATATCCCTGCACTTTGTGGCAAGCACCATGGGCCATGTAAGAGGACCAGAGAGGAAGGGGAGCCCACTACAGGCCCCCAATGTCCCTTTCCGCCAGCAGGAAGGGATATTGTAATCCCTACGGCGGTGCCTGGCAGGCACCGCCACTGTTGTAGGGATACAAGTCCCTCCAATGGGCTCCTTAAGGAGAGACTGACCGCCAACCATCCGCCGGCCATCCTAATGTGGCAGGCGGTAATTGGTATTACGATGGTGGTGGGACAGCCACTGACGGCTGTTGGTGGTGGTCCCACCGTCATCGTAATCAGGACCTAGGTCCTAACTACAACTACCTACTGGCAACAAATATCTTTGTTGACCCAATAACATAAACAAATAAATGATGATGACACTTACAGTTTCATAGCTGAAGTCCTGCTCAGTAAAATTGTTAAAAAAAGCCCAAAATAAATGGAAAAATAAATTAGAGAAAAATTGAATATCCAATATGACTCCAAATATCCATCAAGGAATCCATCAACCTGCTGAAACATTGGAAAAAAATAAATAAATGTTCAAAGAAGAAAAACAAATTCAAGGAAAAAATCGACTAAAAAAAGAACTAATGGCCCGATTACGATGGCGGTGAGACCACCACCGATAGCCAGTCTGTGGCCCCCCACTGCCATCGGTCGCTGAATCCCCGCCCACCACATTACGATGGTGGGCAGTGTTGGTGGTCGGAAAGACCAACCACCAAGCATCCGACGGGCTCCTTCAGTCCGCCGGTGCGGCAGAGGGTGTTGTAGTCCCTACCATGGTGGTGGTGCCTGCCAGGCACTGCCGTAAATATTACAATGTCCCTTTCCGCTTGCCTTTTCATGGAGGTTAACCCGCCATGAAAAGGCTGGCGGAAAGGGACTTTGGGGGCCCATAGCGGGCCCCCATTCCCCTGGCCCTCCAATGTGGGCACTGGGGGGCACCAACATGTCCCTGCACCATGTGTCAGGCACCGTATGGTGCCTGCCACGTAGTGCAGGGATATGTGTGGTGTCCCTATTTTGCATTGGGGCAGCCTGCAGCACCCGCCGCAATACAAAGTATAGGCATTGCGACCACCGTGTTGGCGGTCTCATTGTTATGCCTATGTTGGGACTGCTGACAGCCTGTCGGGCGGTCCTGATTCCCAATAGGGTGGCGGGCAGACGTAAGCTTGCCCGCCATCCTAATCAGCCCCTAACTGTTTTTCCTTCAAAATAAATGAAACACTTCTAGGTAAAAAGTAAAATCAAACATTCAAAACAAAAAACCTGGAAAGGAAAACCCATATAAACCCACCAAAAATTACTTACAAATCTAGTGCACGTGAAAGCACAATAAAATAGCATTAAAATCATTTTCAAGCACAAAAAAATATATAAAATACACTTAAACATTAACTTTCACAATAAGGCCCACCACAATACCATAAACTAGATAGCACATACTACACTAAAATAAATACACTACAGCAATATTCAATTACAATGACTGGGTTAGCTAAGTCTACACACCTCCCACTGTCATTAAACATTTGGAAAATAAGTCTTGTCTGAACCGGAGACCAACAACAGGAGCCCGCGAAAGCAAACTCCACAAACAGCCCCAAATGATGAAGAAAGACTACAAAATTCAAAGAAATGAGAAAACGGTGGAAAAATAAAAATATAAAAAGACTTCCATCTGATTTCATTCCAGGTTATTTTTTTATTTATTAATCTTCATTAAATAATAAACATGTTACAAATGTTAAAAAGTCTGTGTTTAAAAATGCGTAAAAATGTTTTATGTGTAAGTATATATTGAAAATACTGATAGAAATTGATAACCAATTTTGTCAGTACTTTTGAATGTATTATAATGTTCCAAAAATGTACTCAATGTATAAAATGACATCTGTTACATATCATTGTACAACCTATATATAACATTGTATTACTACACATAAAAATGTATGTATACTACTGTATAATATGTGTAACTGCCATTATTCTGAAGTATTTCTTCATTGGAAATAAAAAATATTCTAAAAACATGTTGTAAGTGTTGACCAAATACACAGTAAAAATGTTATATATTACAAGAGATGTCTAGAAAATATATATAGTATTTACGGGTAAAAATACTACTGCATAAAAACTACATTAAAAAAACAAAACACTTTATAATATAAATGAGTGCAATTTTTAATGTAGAAAATAAAACTGCAAACAAATGCTAACAGTATATTGATTTCACATTTAATATTCCTAATAAAAACTTAGCCACATTGGACACAAAGTTATAAATTATGGAAAGTCTAATTTAGCACTTCCACAAATTTAACAACACTGGGGAAAGGTGCTAAACGTTGGGGGGGTCCTCCCATTTTACTATTCCCACTTCAAACCCAACCACATTATGAAAGTGTTGACTTTCGAGGGGTTCAGATATACCATTCCAACTCCAAACTTCACCATATTGTGGAAAGAATTGGATTTTTGGACTTTGGTGGGTCAGATTTGTTATTCATACTGCAAGCGTAACCACATTGGGGAAGTATTGGACTTTGAGGGTTTCAGATTTACAATTCCAAATCCAAACTTACCCACATTGGGAAAAATGTTGGGCTTTAGGGTGGGGATCAAATTTACTACTGCCACTCCAAACTTAAGGACAGGAAGAAAACTGCTATTTTTTTTTTTATTAACTACTACCACGATTTTACAATGCACATTATACTAAAAAGATTGCATGACAGAAATCCATTTAAATTATTGCAAAAAAACAAACCATATATCATAATAAATAAATTGAGAGTACTACCAAACAAAATATAAAATAAATATTTACTATAACTTTCAAATATATACTTAATTAAACAAATATTACATTTGAAAACAATAACAAAATGTACAATTTCTTAAGATATAAAACAATATATTAAAATTAAACTAATTATTTTAATCATTAAAAATAATAATATATTTTACATGATCAAGTAATCAAAAACATTTTATCAAATTATATGCACAAAACATTTAAAAAATAGATTTTTTAAACATAACTTGTATGTAAAATTTTGACTGTCATGCAATTATAAAATAAATTGAATAAACAAAAAAGACATAATTCCATATGAACATATTTATTATAAAAGCAAAATGTTAAAAATAAAAAATTAACAGTCTTAAAGAATTAAATTGTTTAAATTATTCCCCACCATATTCCCCTCAAAACCTAACAGTCTGTTCCTAAAACAATATACAAAAAAGCAAACATTTAAAAAACAAATAAAATATACTAAAACAAAAAAACACAAAATACACATATAAATGATATAAATTATAACACACAACAATATTTTTAACAATGGTATTAAAAAATATTTCATAGATGATTATCTTAACTGCGATATTCTGACCCCATTATATTTTTGCATCGCATATTTAAGACATAATAGGGCTTATTTACAAGCCCCTTGCGCCACCGGTACGTCACTTTTTCCCATGTTAAAAGTGACCCACCGAAGGCGCAAGGGGCTTGTAAATAAGCCCCAATGTTTGTGTCTCACGATGGTCTTTCCATAATATTTTGTTGAAAATTTGAAAAGACTTGGTCATGACTCTGGGCCTGATTACGATCTTGGCGGACAGTTACTCCATCACAAACACGATGGATATCCCGTCCACTGTATTACAAGTCCATTATATCCCTATGGAACTTGTAATACAGTGGATGGGATTGCAACGGAGTAACCCATCTGCAAAAGATTGTAATCAGGCCCTTTGTTATTTCTACTTAAGTCTTGCTCCTATTTTACTAAAGAACCCCATATGCTAGGGATGGAAGCCTAAATTACCATAAAATGTCTTCTTGTAAAACACTTGGGGCCTGATTATGATGGCGGTTGGATCCTTTCGGGCAGGTGTTCAACTGACTAGATGTTGGAGGTTCCACCTGCTCAATTACAATGCAACTGCCATGCAGGCAGTCGGAAAACTGCTCTTTGCCATTGAATCATGTGCTGTGGCCCTAGAAAAGGGTTGGAGCACAAGCTGCAGTGGAAAAGGGCAGTTCACAAACATCCATGCACTGTGTGCCAGGCACCATGTAGTGCCTGCCACACGGTGCATGGATTTTTGCAGGGGGCAGCAAATGTGCCTCCCTAGGCCCATAGCGGAGGCCCACGGGGGCCCTGCAAGGGGCCCCCAAAGTCCCATTCTAGCTGCCTTTTCAAGGCGGTCAGACCCCCATCAAAAAGCAGTTGGAAAGGGCCATCGTAATCCCTATGGCGGTGCCTCGGCAGGCACCACCCCCATTGTAGGTATTACAGTCAGACCAGTGCTCCGACAGGCTCCTTGCCTGCCAGAGGCGTCGGTCGGCCCCTCTGTCTGCTACGGTGCAACCAACTGCATTGTAATCCGGCGGTCGGACCGCAATGCTGGATGTCAGTGGGACCGCCACCGACGGCCTGTCAGTGGCAGTCCCATTGACATCATAATTGGGCCATTACTCACCCCCTTGGTCATCTTAGCACTGAATTAAAAAGATTTATTGTTACTTTCTTATCAGCCTCAGAAGGATGAAAGGAAGGCTGAGTGGAACCACTTGAATTCAAACCTGTAGCTATGAGGTCAAGACAGATTCATGGAGTGGACATAGTTCACTGAGCCACCAGACATTGCTTATAGCACTTTTGCAAAGTTGCTGATGTATGTAGGCTGATGCCTATGAGTTAGACACTTAGGGATACATAAAAAAATCAATTACGGCATGTGTTATACACATTTATTCATCAAATCCGGCTATTATTACTGCTTTCATATAATGAGTACCTAACGTGACCATGTAACTTTTATAAACTGTCTCACCTCTCTGTTGAAAATTGTAATTGACATTTACTTTAGTAACTTTTAATTTTTTTCACCTACAACATTTCATTCTAGGAAAATGCAAATTATGCAGGAAGTTGTGGAATATGTAGCAAGTGCTGCAAATCCATCTTTATGCAGAAAACTTTGGGCCTCATGCGATGTTGGGAGGAAAGCCTCCGACCAGCTGTCAGAGGCTTTCCGCCCCACATCGTAGGTTTCAGTCCGACCACCGTTTTAGGATGATGGTGTTTGGAGTGAAACCTGCGGGGGGTTCCGACACGATTCCAATGGGCTCCTTGAGCCCGTTGGAGCATCGGAAGCCACCATAATCAGCTAATGACGGCGGAGCCAGACTCGGCTCTGCCACCAGGATTATGATCACACTTTCCAACAGCCTTTTCTTGTCGCCTTTCTGACATGGAAAGGCTGTAAGAAAGTGCTTTGGGGGCCCCTAGAAGGGCCCCATTGCTCCATAGCCCAGTGCTATGGGGCCCCCCAAAACATCCCTGCACTGTGTGGCAGGCCCCGCCCCACGGTGGCCCGCCACACAGTGCAGGGATGTTTAAAAACATCCATTTCCCAATGGCAGCTTGTGCTGCGGGTCTTTTCCATCTGCCGCACAAGCTGCTATATTGAAAATGGATGTTTCCGACTGCCCATAGGGCGGTCGCATCCAAATCCGGCGGACGGAACCGCTGACCTATGGTCAGTCGGTTCTAGACCACTACGGTGTCCGACATCGTAATGAGGCCCTCTGTGGTTTGCAGAATTGCAGAATTTTAGTAGGTCTGTCTACACATGTTGCAATGCACATGTGCTGCTGCTTGATATTCCTTTATGTTGTTGTTTTCTTAGCACTGCATTTGCAGTCTATGACTTATGTAAATTATAGCTGCATTGGTTTAGAGAATTGTGTTTTTAAAATGTTTCCTTTTAATTATTTTGTACCATCAATGAAAATGTGTTTCCATTAATTGCAGCTGTATGTATTTATCTATGTATGTATTTTTATATGCATTTATGTGTTATTTATTTCGAACAAACCAATCCAAAAGGCAGCAGGGTGCAGTACAGGATCCAAGGCAAAGGCAGAGGTAAAGTGTGATAGGAGGGTAGGTGATATTTTCAGTTCAAAATATTTTATTGATATTTTCAAGTAACAACATAACAGACATCAACATTAAATATAAATGCAAAAGGAGCTAATATCATCTATGATATTGGAAAAAGTAAGGAGTATAACAAAACGGTATAAAATAACAGAACACAAACAATATGACACCAAAATTGATATCAACCAAAAATATCTTTGTACAGTGTGTTCACAAGGCCCTTAAATCTGCATACTGTTGGCTCTCAAAAAGTTAAATATCGATAAATATGTGTCAACAAATACTGCAATGTTGTACCAATAGTAGCATAGACTGAAAGCAGGTTACCTTTGTTTGGGCATTTCACAATGAGAACACTTACTCCAAGTCACTAAAGTATATGTCAATTGTGCAACATTATACATGAATTCTGTACTGAAGTAGCTCAGCAATGTATCACATACTATGGAGATACCTAGGCTGTTGAAGACAGGCAGAAACAAATATTTGGGGGGATTGAAAAATCACTTCTACAGTATACATAGTCCCTGAAAAATGTCTAATACACTTCAGTCCACAGCAAAACATTTTCACATTTCACTCTTAAATATCTATAGTTATTTGAAGTTTGTTGTGTCTTTGTGAAATTGTTTCACTAAATATGCTGCCTTTCACTGAAGTGCAAAATGTTTAAGAACATTACAGTAGTGTTTTTTTACACTAATTCCTAAATAGTACTTACTTCAAACACTCACATATAAATCGCACTATGCAACATAGATTTATCTCTCCATACACACCAATTACACTGTAGGGCTATAAACACACAGGACATATAATGTTTTTTATTTTTAAACATGGTAAAGTGTTTAGAAATCCCTACCATCATCATCCTTTGTAAGGAACAATATGAATGACAGTTCACATCACTAACTACACTTCACTCAGGGAACTCAAAGGGAATTTGTAGCCTGTGTTAATGGTGAAAAACAATTAGACAAATTTCCATATAGATTTCGGATATGTACCTGTTCCTCTGGTGAGCCATAGAGCTGGCCATACAGGGAGAGGACTTTCTGTGCCGGCAAATCCATCTCCTCTGGCAAGGAGGCAGAGGCCCTCTCATCTGCTCGTCCCGCCATCATTGCCCCCAGAGGCGAAAAACAGCAGCAAAGGTGAAGGAGGTCTTGATGGCAGCAGTGTTAGGAGCAAATGAGTTTTATTTCCAGCCTCCACATACATGTGCGTGATGTACATGATCGTCAGTATAGGCGAACACAGCCATTGGTCTTCGTATGTTACTTTGAACAATGTTAACCTCTGGCTGTGTCCGTCGTGGAGTTCACTGATGCACCCATCTAATTAGAAGGGGCATATTCTCAAGCCCTATCGCCATGGGAACGTCACTTTTATTGACGTTCCCGTGGAGATAGGGCCAGCGACCTATTCTCAAGGCAGCATTACCCACTTAACGTGGCTTAAAGCCACGTTAAGTGGCTTAACGCTGCCTTGAGAATAGGGCCCCCTTCACGCTAAACTTAGCGTGAAAGGGGGCGTGCAGTGGGTGTTTCGGTGGGCGTACCACCGCAACACCCATTGAATTCGACGCTGCCACCTATTATCAAGGGCGGCGATAATAGGTGGCAGCGCCGAACTTAAGACCAGAAAAATCCTGGTCTTAAGGTGGCCAAACGAGGAGAAATGCTCAATTTCTCCTCGTTTTTGCTATTTCCATGTGTGCTGCCTTGTGCAGCACACATGGAAATAGCAAAATGCCATGGTTTGTTTATGTACAGGAAGGTGTCCCTTCGTGTACATAAACAAACCTTTTAAAAAAATGCATGAAGCAGCACACATGTAAGTTACTAAACGGCATTTTAGGTTTGTTTATGTGCAGGAAGGGACACCTTCCTGTACATAAACAAACCTCCCTGCTCGCAGACACCCTTGCACTCTGGTGCAAGGGTGCCTGCGTTGGCGTTAAGTCGTGAGACTTAGCGCCGTCACAGGGGGAAACGCCAGGCTGCACCAAATTCTTGAGAATAGGGTGCAGCCTGGCGTTTCCGAAGTGGCGGTGAGAGGCGTTAAGCCAAGGAGGCTAACCCTCTCACCGCCACTTCCTTGTGAATATGCCCCTAAATGTCCTATCTGCAAGGTCAGGCAGGCGCCATTTCAGAAGTTCAAAATAGTGTATTTGTCACTGTGAAGTGCGTCACCACCACTCAAAATGGGGGCTAGTTTGTTCACAAATATAAAGTTTGATGGACACTCTTTCTTTTAAAAAAAAAAAACAATTATATGTAGTGCATTGGTGTGCTGAAAAGCGATATTAGAGCAGTATTGGTTACATCTCTGTATTAATTTTTTGATGAACAAATTAAATAAAAAAACAAAATGTGTAAATAACACATTTAAAATGTATTATTTACGTATTTTTATAAAATTTCTCAACTATTTTAGGCTATAAATGTAATTTGTGAAGAATAAAGGACGAAAAGCAAATGTTGAATTAAAATATGTAGTTAAACTATGCATATGTTGTAGGAGTACATGACTTTACTGGTAATTATCAAAATATGTTGCTGTTGAAAATGTAACAAAAGTTCAAATCTTTATCCAATGCAAACATATGAACACTGGGAGAGTGAGGAGACAACAGCCTCAAGTGTACCGCCCATTTCCAGACCTTGCCACCATGGAAGAAAGGGATATCATCTAGAAGTGCAGGTTAAATAGGCAAACTATACTGGATTTGTCATCATCTGGAACTAGATTTTCAGCCTCACAACAGAAATCCCACATCTATTACACAAAATGTAAAACTCGTAGCCGTACTTCATTTTGAGGCTACAGGATCCTTCCAATACATTGTGACTGTATCTGGTGGAATGTCACAACCAACTTTCATTGGTGTGCTACAAGAAGTTCTTTCAGCAATGATGAGACACATCAGTAGCTTCATCCAATTTCAACAGCAGCATGCTTTAGCGAACGCGAAGGGAAAATTTTATGGTTTTATTTGCCTACCACGTGTGGTTGGAGCAATTGATGGCACACATATTATCTTAGTGCTACTACATGCCAGAGAACAGGTCTACTGGAATCAGAAACACTTCCATTTAATCAACGTGCAAGTTGTCTGCTTACAGGATTTTAACATCACAAGCATCTGTGCGTGTTTCCCTGACTCTGCCCATGATTCCTTTATACTACGAAAGAGCTCCATACCTCTGCAAATGTCACAACTTGGACCTGGGAGGGACTGGCTTGTTGGCCAGTACAATCTTTCATTATATTTTTTGTGTATGTCCTATTTGATTAATCTTTAATTGTATAACATATTATGACACTTTTTTTGTCTTCCATCTAGGAGACTGAGCATATCCCAACTGACAATGGTTGTTGGCACCGCTGAGGAATCCAACAACACCAGGGGAAGTTTGCTTCAATGAGGCACATGGAAGAACACAGTGGCCAGTGGAGTGGGCTTTTGGGCTCCTTCAGGCAAGATTTTGTTGTCTGGACAAATCTGAAGGACCCGTCCTCTACTTACCCAATAAGGTGTGCCAAATCACTATGGTGTGCTGCATGCTCCACAACATCGACCTGCGATGGAACATCCCTTACATCTCAGAGGATGGAGACCATGAAGAGCCACTGGGTGAGGATCCTGAAATGACAAATGAAGATGATAGTGGTGAAGAGGAAGGAAATGACTTACGTCAAGATGTCATTGACAGCTTCTTCCCTTGAGTGTAAATATATCTTTACATGTTATCACTTTCACCATTACACCAGGGGCCTCATTACGATGACCGGCATAGTTTCCTCCGCCCGACATCGTCTCGGTCAAAGGACCGACCGACACCCAGTTGGCGGTCTCGACTGACTAATTAGAATGCGACTGAACACTGTTCAGTCGCATTCCTATACATTACAATGGGAGCATGTATTCCGGCTGGAATGCATGATCCCATTGTAAAATAGGAGGTGCAGTTCATCCCTGCACCCCATGGCAGGCACCTCAAGTTGCCTGCCACGGGGTGCAGGGATCAACAGCCCCTCTGACCTTAACCTAAGGCCGTGCACACAAGGGGGCCCTGCTGGGGGCCCCTAAAGTCGAGTTCCAACAGCATTTCTGTGTCGGAAAGGCCGACACAGAAAGGCTGCGGAAACCCGACATTGTATTCCCGCGGAAAGAGCCGCCCTTGGGATTACTGGCCGCATTCCGACTGCCGGACGGGTTCTCCGAGCCCGTCGGAAGCCAGTCAGAATGACCATTCGGATTCCTTTCTGACCGCGTCCATCGTAATGAGGCGGTCAGAAAGGAATCTGACAGGCATATTACGATGCGGTCAGAAAGGCTCCGACCAATGGTCGGAGCCGTTTCCGACTGCATCGTAATCAGGCCCCATGTATTGAATTGATGATGAGAGAAATAGTTAGTGGTAATTTTTTAGGAAGGGCTAGTTCAGGAAAATCAGGCCAATGGTGTTTGTTGATCAAAGTTTAGACACATTGACTACTGTGTTCAGTTACATTGTTTATCTCTGATTGGTTTGTGAAAGTGAGTCCTCCAAAAGTTGACTTTGTAATGTGTCTATCATGTTAAGTTTGATGGGCAATGTTTTTGTTTTGATCTGTTTTAGGCCCCTTCACCATGTAGTCTTCATTTGGACAATTCAGAGTTGTGACATTTTCAGGTAAATGGTTCTGTTTTGAAGTACAAAGGGATCATGGGAGGCTCCTACGAAACACAGATATAGACTTTGGGTTTACAAATCTTGTACCAAGGCAACTTGCACTATGCTTGAATGAATGATTTGAAGATTACATTGGACTTGTAATCTGCCTTGTGTTGACACTAAGGCAATATGTGTGCCATCATTGGCTTTCACCACATGTGTTAGTGGAGTCGAATCCTGCTACTATCACCTTCACATTGGCAAAATCCTCATTGTGTGTAATGTGTATATAGCTGTTGGTGTGTGTCATCATTGAGGACATACTTCTTGCAGGACAATACTGAAACTTGGTTGTGACATCCCACCAGATAATGGAACAGTGGACTGGAATGATCGTGTGTCTAAAAAATGTAGTACTGCCATGTTTTTGTCTATTGATGTGGGATTCCTTATGTGAGCCAGAATATCGGGCTCCAGCTGATCACATGACTGAATGATCATTTGCCTATTCAATCTGATTGGTAAGAATATATCCTCTTCTTCTATGTTAGCAAAGTCTGGAACTGGAAATGTGAAAACTGGCACTGAGTATCAGTGACATGTATGTGTATGGTATGTTAGTGCAAATATTGACAGACAATCTTTGGTCAAATGGGATAAACAGAGTAGTAGATGATGTAATGGTATTAATCTTTTGGGAGTCATTGTTGGGAACTTGAGAAATACATTATGTACTTTCAAATTATCTGTTTACACAATTTTTGATTTATGTTATTGTAAATGTATGTTGGAATAGAACAAATTTATTGATAGAGTTGAGATATACCACACAAACCTATGTGGTTTTGAATAGTGATATAAAAAAACTTAACATGAAAAATTCAAACAGGGTGAAAATGAGATATCAAACTAAAAAGTGAAGAAGTCAGTCACGGTGGGTGAAACCATAGTTGGAGAGCCAAAATTGTTTGAAGTCCAATGTCCAAAATACAACAGGCATCAGAAAGGTAAATGTGTCCAGAAATAGTCCACAGAGTGAATGGTAGACACACATTAGAGGAAATTAGGATCAGCGTTTCTTGCTGGTGGTGTCAGAGGTCTTGCCATCCTTATCACTTGGTAATGTGGGTGGACGTCCCCTCCTGTGGGTGAGGGGGGGATCCACAGTTGCAGGGCCTGGGGTGTCTGCTGGTGGTTATTCCTGTGGCAGGGCCTCCTTTCCTGTGCTTGTGGCCGTTGTAGATGGGCCAGATGTTTTTGGACCACAGGAAGGGATAGATGGTGCTGGGAAAGCCCTTCACATATGTGTGTAAATGACTTGCAGCAGCCCAGTCAGGGAGTCCATATTGGAGTTGTCAGCTTCCATCTGATAAATGAGCTCCCTCTACAACTGTTTCATCTCCTGGAGCTTGCTGAGTGCCTGGCCCATCATGTCTTGGGACTGTTGACAGGCTCCCAAGACTTGGTTGATGGTGGTCTGGGTGACGGTGACCCCAGTGGCCTCCCTATGCTGGCCTACATTATCCCTCCCATGATCTCTAACCCACTACCATGTGTCCTTGGCCCAGTGTGCCTCATCCGACTGGTTCCTGGGTGAGGTGGAGCTGGTGGTGCTGTGGTCTCAACATCACCCAGGATGGGGGCACACGATTGTTGTCACAGTTGTAGGAACACAGGAAGTGGAGTCTTCGGTTTGCTGATGTGTTACAGCTGGGGTGGGAGATGTCGCTGTGGGTGCAGTGAGTGTCACTGGAGCCGCCTGTCCAGACTGACCAGATGGACCAGATTCCTCATCGTCCTCCAGATAACCAGGAGTGTTGTCCTCACTGCTGGCTTGACTCTGGGCTGAAGTGGAGGTCTCTTCAGTGGCAGATTCCTGGCCACGTGTTCTGCCGGTTGGACCTATAGAGAAATTGAGAACATTTTTATTAGTAAAAGTGTGCATTTTGCATCCAAATTTTTAGAGACAAACAATGTAGATACCTAGAAGAAAAGTAGGTAGATATTATTATGATTATAGCTTTCAGTGGTATTGAACATATTATCCTAACCTTTTGCAATTTCAAACAGTACAATGTCAAATAAACAGGTAATAAGATGCCCTTAAATGTTCATGAAATGATTAGGAAGTATAGCTCACATATCCCAACCATTAAACCCAGCTCAGTGGAAGGGTGAAATGTGTAATTGACAAATTCAAGGCCTTGCTGCCTTCAAAACAGACATTTACACAACGTGGATGAATGTTTGGCATTAGTCATCATGTGAAGAGTGCAAAGTCAATTTTTGCAAGTACCACTTATATTCAGCATAGTAATGTTCATACCTTACATTTATTGGTCAAAACAGTTTGATTTGTTAAGGTCAAGACATCAATTCAATTGGCTGAGAAGAACAGGACACCATTCAGAAAACAACAAAAACCATTTTCAGAAGAGAACATTGAATAGGGATTGATCAGTACCAGACACATTATCATATGTACAAATATGTTAGGCATGATAGAATGAGAAATATTACATAGCAATATTCTTTTGAGAAAACAGGGCATTGTGGTAGGTGTAGTGATTTCAAAGCCAACTTTGCAACACTTGCAAAATGGTTAGTGAAACATACCTGTGGAAAATATGCAGTTGAAATGGGAAAGACAAAATTTGACACACATATGGCTAAAGGTTTATTTGGTGTTGTAACACTTACAGACAACAAACCATCATGTGCCATGTAATGGAGATTGACATCTGTAATCTTAGATACAACACAATAAATTCACACAAACTATCCAAATATCTGATACTGATACTTTGATGTTTGTATCTTATGAAAATATATGCAAGAAACATTAGTAACAGCTGAGTTGAGAACAAACAGGACATTATGGTTTGGTGGGGCTTTGTAAAGTGTAACTTGCCAGACTCCACTCTACCTGGTATTCCTGTCAAGCCTTCTGGATGTAGGATCTGCAAGACATTTTCCTCCCAGGGCATGAGTTGTATGGGGGGCCTGGGAGAACCACCATCAGTCCTCTGGGCCTCCATGTGATGCTAGGAGGCCAGGGAATGCACCCTCCCCCGCAGTCATTCCACCTCTTCCTAATATCCTCCCGTGTGCATAGGTTGTTAGCTACAGCATTGACTCTGTCAACTATTCTAGCCCACATTTGACTTTTCTGTGATAGGGGAGTATTTTGGACAATTGTGGCTCTACTCTTATGATTTCATCCACCATGACTGACACTTCCCCTCAGTAAAACAGGGATTTTTGGGGCCTGGCAGTGTGCAAAGAAATATGATGAACTCAAATAAATAACAACAAGGAAATAAATGAAATAAGATAAAGGGACAAGAAACAGGGAAAAGCAAAAAAAACCTCTCTTGACTTACAAAAGATCTGGTTGTAAATGTGGTGGAGTTGGAATGGCAAAGGATTATGGTCTGAAATGGGTTGTGTGTTATAGTGTGGTATGCAGGTGTTTTCATTTGGCCACTGGACATCTGGTGTGTTCTTCTAGCATCCAACCAACGTCCACAGCAATGGTGCATTGTTGAGCACGTACTGTGATGGACTCCCTCCATCAGGGAGCCACCACCAGGAGGCCACCAGCACAACTGTGAAATCTAAATGTGCTCAGCAGGAACCCGCCTCCCAGACAGCGACGGAATATTTTTCACCAGCATTAGAGTCCACCGCATTGACGGCGGTGATTTGCGACTGTGGTGGGAAATACTCCATTGATGCGGACAGCGAATCAGCATGCATGCATCTAAATATGGCAGGTGAAAGACCGTCGACTTGGCGGAGTACTTGAGACCATCACCATGGCAGGACAGCGGTAAGACCACCAAAATCTAAATCAGGCCCTAACTTAGGAGTGCTACAACTGTAAGGCAAACCAACTCGTAACAACATATTTGTGAATTGGGCCCGCTAAGTCTTCATAAACACACACAAACAGGATGTTTCAACATACACATCATTCAAAATAGATCTGGTACCAAATATTATTCTGAATAATCGCCCTACAGGTAAAACATCATTGAGTATATGATAATTTTCCTCATAAAGGGGAATATTTTAATTTTTAAATTGTATTAATTGTGAATTTGAATTTGTTTAAAACATGCACTTTTCTCTTTATTTTGATTTGTTTTCTCCTCTCAATGCATATGTTTTTATTGTTAATGTGTTTTCTTTTGTTGTATATTCCTTGTCCACTCCTGTCTGCTTCTTCCATTTTTTGGTAGTCTTTGTGCAAACAACTTATCTGTCTTTCACAGACATCTCTGCTTGGAATTTACACAAAATATCAAGTTGTAAATATCGGGAAACAGAAATATCAGAAAAAAAATATTGTGATACAAAAATATTGTGATGCAGAAATATAGTTGTCAAGAATACCGTTATTTTCAGGTAAGTAATATCATTATTAGGAATATCGTTGTAGTTAAAATCATTTCCAATATTATAGTTATAAACTATAGTTATAAAAAATTCAATTCTGTAATTAGCTTAATCTTAATGTGGTTTAGTTCATTGAATAATTTTTTATTATATTTTAAAATATAGTTTGGCATTTGAAGTGATTTTTAATTTTTGATTTCATTGCTAATAGTAATTTATAGTGTTGTAGCGGGTTGCTAGGTTTGTAGTGATATGGGGTGGGAAGTTAATTAAGTAATAATTAATTATTAATTGTTTATTAATTATGTAAATTGTGTAATTATTATATTTTTAGTTCTATTTTAGGTGTGGGCTGCTGGGTTAGTAGGGATATAGGTTGGGATGCTAAGTAATAATCAATTTACAATTAATTTTTTATTGTTCATTTTATAATTGACAATTAATTATGTACATTATGTAATACTGATTTATTCTAGTTATATTTTAGTTATGGGTTACTAGGTTTGTAGGGGTATAGGGTGGGACATTAATTAAGAAATAATTAATTAACAGTTAATTGTTAGTTGTTAATTACTTAGTTAATTAATTATCAATTATTTAAATTGTGTTATATACTTATTTATTTTGTGTGGCTGCTAGGTTTGTAGGAGTATAGTCTTGGAAGTTAATTAAGTAATAAATACATAACATTTTTAAATTGATTATCAATTATTAAATTGCTTAATAATTATGTTCATTCTCTAATTGTTTTTTACTTTATATTTCTTTGGGGTTAATAATGTTCATATTAAGAATTTTGTATTTGTTCTAAATTAATAGGGTTATTTAAATATGTAATGTGTTTAAAGTGAAGTACTTTTCCTACTGTTACTTAGACTGGAGTGGAAATAGTAAATTTAACCCCTCTAAAGTCCAACGCTTTCCCTACAGTTGCACAGACTGGATTGGGAATAGTAAAGCTTGCCCCTCTGAAGTCCAATGCTTTCCGTACAGTTGCACAGCCTGGAGTGGGAATAGTAGATCTTACCCCTCCAAAGTCCAATGTTTTACCTACTGTTGAACACACTGGAGGTGGAATAGTAAATCTTACCCCTCCTAAGTCCAATACTTCCACTACTGTTGACCTGTTTGCAGTGGGAATAGTAAATTGAACCCCTCTGAAAGCCTACGCGGTCCCTACTGTTGCATAAACTGGAGTGAGAATAGCATATCTATTATTATTTTTTTTTAAATTCTATTTTATGTGTCTTAATTTAGTTTATTCATATGGTAATTTTTAAAATGTTTTGCAATTGATTTGATAATTTATATATATATATATATATATATATATGATCACAACCCCTGCTCCAAAAGGAAAAAGGCACGCACATGAAGATTGTATTATTATGGCTTCTTTTAATGAGATGGGCCTCCCACGACCCAGCAGCCAAAAGAGACGCGTTTCGGATGTAAGAACAGCCTTTATCAATCTGATGGGCGCCATGTTATGCATATATTATACAGTGTTCAATTCATGGAAATAGTAAAAATACTGAAGATACTGCATGTTAAAACACAAACGAAATAGACTGCTTAATACATAAAAAATACATTGCGGAATGTGTACTGACAAAAAGTCAAAATATAAAATATAACAAGTATGATAAACTAAATCCACTATTGTCAATTAATGAATGGCGCCGACCACCTCACGTGGCACTAACATATCAATTGGGATGTTAAAATTCAATCACGTTATCGACCAGAACTGCCTTAACTGATAACAACTTCTGCTTGCCTGATAATTGCTGAACAAAACTTGCTCATAAAAATGCATTGAATTCATTCTGTTGCAGAAACAACGTTTTAAATAATTACATAAAATGTATCCGACATTTAAACAGTACTGCATATATCCCATCAGTCCAATTGGCGTCGCATAGAACCTACGCAGCCACATCGCTGTAGAGAAATCCTGCGGGACTACCAATCCCATAATGCCCTAGTAAAGTAAAATCTTTACCAAGTATTAAGATGTGGCAAATAACGAACATACTTGTTCAGAGTACTGTTTAGGAAAGCTGTAGAAGTCAATCAAAGTTAAAAACTCAATGTTGCTGCAATGTTCTCGGCAACGATAGGAATGAAATAACACAACTTTCAGATTGTACTGTTCAACATAAAATGCGTGCATAGCAGCAGATCAAAGGCATCCCAGTCCATCAAATGGGAAAATTTCCACTGAGTGCAACAGCCCACTGTGAATCACAATGCGGGGTCGGGGGAGATCCTCAGATAAAGATTAGTAAACACCACAATCCTCACCAAACAGAGAGAATGCTCATAAGGTGCCCAGTCACCAGATCTGCCACGGCCTGCTGAGGGAAGCTGTAAAGTGCATGGCGAAACTCCGTCTCCGCGCTGAAAATCAGTTGATTTCCCCCCGCCGAGTCTCCGTCTCCCACACTGCCCAAGCTTCAAATTACTCATCCCGGGGCTTGCTCTGGGGGCAGTCGGAAAAGCACTTCCATGCTGGCTCCTCCAAGTTGCGGTAACTCCGGCCGCCCAAAACAACTGGTCGTGCGTGAAGAACATCTACCGCCGATGTTCAGTAATAATGATCACAACCCCTGCTCCAAAAGGAAAAAGGCACGCACATGAAGATTGTATTATTATGGCTTCTTTTAATGAGATGGGCCTCCCACGACCCAGCAGCCAAAAGAGACGCGTTTCGGATGTAAGACCAGCCTTTATCAATCTGATGGGCGCCATGTTATGCATATATTATACAGTGTTCAATTCATGGAAATAGTAAAAATACTGAAGATACTGCATGTTAAAACACAAACGAAATAGACTGCTTAATACATAAAAAATACATTGCGGAATGTGTACTGACAAAAAGTCAAAATATAACATATAACAAGTATGATAAACTAAATCCACTATTGTCAATTAATGAATGGCGCCGACCACCTCACGTGGCACTAACATATCAATTGGGATGTTAAAATTCAATCACGTTATCGACCAGAACTGCCTTAACTGATAACAACTTCTGCTTGCCTGATAATTGCTGAACAAAACTTGCTCATAAAAATGCATTGAATTCATTCTGTTGCAGAAACAACGTTTTAAATAATTACATAAAATGTATCCGACATTTAAACAGTACTGCATATATCCCATCAGTCCAATTGGCGTCGCATAGAACCTACGCAGCCACATCGCTGTAGAGAAATCCTGCGGGACTACCAATCCCATAATGCCCTAGTAAAGTAAAATCTTTACCAAGTATTAAGATGTGGCAAATAACGAACATACTTGTTCAGAGTACTGTTTAGGAAAGCTGTAGAAGTCAATCAAAGTTAAAAACTCAATGTTGCTGCAATGTTCTCGGCAACGATAGGAATGAAATAACACAACTTTCAGATTGTACTGTTCAACATAAAATGCGTGCATAGCAGCAGATCAAAGGCATCCCAGTCCATCAAATCGGAAAATTTCCACTGAGTGCAACAGCCCACTGTGAATCACAATGCGGGGTCGGGGGAGATCCTCAGATAAAGATTAGTAAACACCACAATCCTCACCAAACAGAGAGAATGCTCATAAGGTGCCCAGTCACCAGATCTGCCACGGCCTGCTGAGGGAAGCTGTAAAGTGCATGGCGAAACTCCGTCTCCGCGCTGAAAATCAGTTGATTTCCCCCGCCGAGTCTCCGTCTCCCACACTGCCCAAGCTTCAAATTACTCATCCCGGGGCTTGCTCTGGGGGCAGTCGGAAAAGCACTTCCATGCTGGCTCCTCCAAGTTGCGGTAACTCCGGCCGCCCAAAACAACTGGTCGTGCGTGAAGAACATCTACCGCCGATGTTCAGTAATAATGATCACAACCCCTGCTCCAAAAGGAAAAAGGCACGCACATGAAGATTGTATTATTATGGCTTCTTTTAATGAGATGGGCCTCCCACGACCCAGCAGCCAAAAGAGACGCGTGTCGGATGTAAGAACAGCCTTTATCAATCTGATGGGCGCCATGTTATGCATATATTATACAGTGTTCAATTCATGGAAATAGTAAAAATACTGAAGATACTGCATGTTAAAACACAAACGAAATAGACTGCTTAATACATAAAAAATACATTGCGGAATGTGTACTGACAAAAAGTCAAAATATAAAATATAACAAGTATGATAAACTAAATCCACTATTGTCAATTAATGAATGGCGCCGACCACCTCACGTGGCACTAACATATCAATTGGGATGTTAAAATTCAATCACGTTATCGACCAGAACTGCCTTAACTGATAACAACTTCTGCTTGCCTGATAATTGCTGAACAAAACTTATATACCAAACTATATATACCTAAAGTTCCAGTTGGCGCGCTCTCTGGGTACAATACACTCAAACCAGAATCATTGCCGAAAACTGTTTAATTACACTAATGTTATTAAACAGTTTTCGGCAACGATTCTGGTTTGAGTGTATTGTACCCTGAGATTCGCCTACTGGAAATTTTGGTATGCTGATGACAGCCGGTACGCTCTGCCGGCATGCGCACCACTTCCCTTGGGTCCAGTTGTTCCGGAAAGAGCAACGAGTAAAATATATATATATATATATATGCATTATCCATTCTCCCTCCTTCTTTTTAATGTGGTTTTGAATATTCATTGTTTTATACTTTAATATTTGTATTTATATTCAGTGTAGATTTTTAGATATTTATTCTACATTTAAAATGCAATTTAGGTACTTTTTACTCATTGTGTAGTAATATATAGTATGTTTTTTATGTCTATATGTCATGTGACTTTGGTTGAATTGTACACAGGTGTGTTGCTTTTATTTAATTTTTTTCTAAATCACTCTCACTATTTAATGACATGATGTCTTGTAGCGCGTTATGTGAACAAGACCGAGTTGTTTCGGTCGAAACGCGTCATGCTGAGGCACTGGCCAGGACTGACTGGTTGCTGTAGTCATGGATTTTAAATAAAGCACAGCATTTTCTTCATTTTGTCCCTTGTGTGGTCCGTACCTGCGTTTGTACGCCGTGGAGGTCTGGTGACAACCGGATTTGCTCTATATATATATATATATATATATATATATATATATATATATATATACACACACCAGTCCACCAAACAGCAGCAAAGCTGCGTACGCGCACTCCAATTCCGGAATAAAGGTTCACTTCATCAAATTTGTGCAGGAAATATTTATTCTATTACTCAGCAAATATCCAGCCGAACAAAACCCTACACGTTTCGGCGTTCTCCGCCTTGCTCACGGGTATGGATTTGACACAATCCAGTAATATTTTATAAACTTAGCGTGTGACGTAAACAAAAAACATAAACAATAAACAAAGGACTAGTGCACTCCCAGTGCCACATGATCACCCAAACAAAGCGATCGGCCATATTGTAATGGTAAAATGTCCCTTAAATCTTAATATTCTCATTCCATCCATCAGTGGTTTATGTACAGTTGTATATTGTAGTGGATTATTAGATCATATACCACATTAAACACAATTACATGAAATAGTTCATTTTCACATATCACCACATTCCTTGTTTTTTTAAATTATATGAACGCAACTTGAAAATTACACACAGTATGCGTTAAACCTGAAATTCATGATCAAAACAAATGATTAGTAACAGTATTGATCCGCAGTTGATCAATTGGGCAAATATAACGTTGGTCAAATACCTAAAACGATTCTGATCACCCAAAATCAAGTTTTTCATCTATGTAGAAATCAATGTGTGACCATACGCAGTAAGAGGGATTGGTTGTGACAAATAAATATTCCCAAGTGGGTTAAGTCTCGCAGATCTTCCTACAATATCCCTGATGGAGACAGTTTAACATTTAAAGTATAGTCCATTTAAATATTTTCTCACTATATTAAATTCAGTTCCCTATTTGAGATCAATTCCATATCTAAAGTTAAAGATATAAGCCACAGCTCTCATCCTGGACGACCTGAAAGACAAACAGACAAAAAATTGATAAAACTTTGTTGGGGAGAACATACATTCAGTGACTATTACCTCCCAACATAAAGTGTAGTGTACATCACATTTACCACAAATTCTTAAAGAATTAAAAACAAGTTGACAGCAGAGGGTTGCTACGCATGGCAAAAGCAGTTATAACCATTAAAACCACAAAATTATGAGTGTTAACCACGTGCCTTCCTTGGAAGCAATCCAGAAATGACACACAACTATACAGGACCCAACCAGAAATTAAATACTCCGCATCCTGAGACCCAAATGATCTAATCATTCTCCCAGAACCCATGTCAGTTCCTCTTCAGAGTTGAGGCCCCGGGAGTCTCTGGAATCTAATTCCAGGATATACTTGGCCTCCAGTTGTCTGAGCTTACGGATCCTGTCGCCACCCCTGATGGTCTGGGGGACGCGGTTAATCACAAAGAACCGCAACAGATTGCGGTTACTTTTGTGCTTCTCCTCGAAATGACGTGCCACAGGATAATTTTTATCCTTATTTTGGATGGCACGCATATGTTCCAGGATCCGTTTTTTCGCAGGGAACATTGTGCTCCCAACATAACTTTTGGAACAAGGGCAGTTCAAAACATAAACACAAAAGTCTGATAAACATGGTAAGTGTTTATCAATTAGTCTCTCTGTATTCGTTACTGCAAACCAGACCTTCTTTACATTACTACTAAATTTACAAGCTTTGCAGGACATGCAAGTAAAGAAACCTTGCACATCACAGGTCGTTTGACTCGCACTAGAAATTTCATTAATGCATAGTTTGTCCTTTAAGGAGTCACCTTTGTGATATGATATACTGGGAAAATCCGTTAACACATCACATAAGGTTGATTCAGTTTTTAGAATGCCCCAGTGTTTAGTCAGGCATCTCGTGAGGTCTTGTGAGTTAATATTATAGGTAGTTATATACCTAATGACGTTATCATCTGAACTGACCTTCTCTTTGGGGGCAAGAATATTCTCCCGACTCAGATTCATAGCTTTCAAACACGCTTTCTTAATGACATCCTCAGCATAACCTCGAGCCCGAAATCTAGCTGCCATACACACACATTCTTCCTGATAATCACTATCAGAACTGCAGTTCCTCCGAGCCCGGAGGAGCTCCCCATATGGAATGCTCATAATCAGATTTTTTGGGTGGCTACTATTGGCATGGAGTATTGTATTTCCAGCCGTTTTTTTGCGGAACAATTTTGTAGTTATTTTCTTGTTGACAACCACCACTTCGGTGTCCAAGAATTCAATGCTTGAGCCACTGACAATACCTTAAAATTTCAAATTAACATCATTGTCATTCAGCATAGAAATGAATCTAGAGGCTTGATCACGACTTCCCTGCCAGATGATAAAAATGTCGTCAATATAACGTAACAATGTTCTCACATGGTCGTTATATTGTTTGAACATCCTAGGCACTTGCTGCTCCCACCGCCCCATCATGAGGTTCACATAACTGGGAGCAAAGCAAGTGCCCATGGCTGTCACCTGCCTCTGTCTGTAAAATGAATCATTGAAGATGAAAAAATTGTTCTCTAGACAAAACCGGATCATGATCAACAACATGTCTGTGTGTTGCAAGAAGGAAATTGACCTTGATTTCAGATAATGGCTGCACGCTTGAATACCCTCTGAATGAAATATTGACGTGTACAAACTGCACACATCTAGAGTAATCAGGAGGAAATCGTCCTCCCAGGTCACATCTTTCAGCTTATTGAGAAAATCCGTACTATCCCGTGTATACGAAGGCAAAGATTCCACATAGGGACGCAGGAAATAATCAATATATTTCGAGGTGTGTTCCAACAATGAACCCATCGAGGACACAATCGGTCTCCCCGGTGGTTTCAGTGGGTCCTTATGTAGTTTGGGCAGTAAATATAAGACAGCAATTTTGGGTGAACGATTCAACAAGTATGCATACTCATCCCAAACCAAAAGGCCATCATTGTGCCATGTTTTCAACATATTATAATACAGCATATTAGATTTCTCAATGTTCTCCTTTGGAACTTTTTCATAGCACTCAAAGACATTTAACTGTCTCATGCCTTCCTTTAAATAATCAACAGTATCCTGTAACACAACATTACCCCCCTTGTCAGATTGGCGGATAACAATACTATGATCTGATTGTAGTGTCTTCACTGCCAGTCTTTCCACTCTGGTCAAGTTATCATTCTTCCATACTTTTCTTTTGGCCAAACGTTTTAAATCATTGATCACCATGGTCTCAAAAGTGTCAATGGCACAAGGGGGAAGGGAAGGGTTAAAGGTGGATTTGGCTTTGAACTCATTAAACAGTTGTTATTGGTTTCAAAGCCCATAGATTGAGCATCCAAGGAACTACCTTCTGGTGTATCCGTATCCAATTCATTCAAAGCAATTAATGTATCGACTTCTCTGATGGTTAGACTGTTAGGCCTGGGGCGGGTAGACGAAATGGCATTACCTGCAGTTTTTACTTTAAGTTTGTGCCATTTACATAATTTAAGCTTTCTCACAAAGTGGAATAAATCTATCCTACCCTGTGAGTAGGCAAAAGGAGTTGTAGGACAAAAGGAAAGTCCAAATTGCAGTACTCTCAGTTCAACTTTACTCAATGAACGTTTAGACAAATTTACCACATTGTTGTTCTTCATTTTCCGCGTCGCTTCTGACCCCTTGTCTCCATTCCCACTGGGGTTGATGTTCCTCTTGCTCCAGCCGCCTCTCCTTGTTGTTTTTTTGCGGTTAAAGTTGTCTCTTCTCCATTGAATCTGCCTTTGCCTCTGCCTCTTACGTTTTGGCCTCTTCCTCTGCCCCGCCCTCGATCTTTCAGCTGGTTCTTGTTCTGGTTGAGTAAGCGAAATTCCTCCCCAAAATTTGTCGGGTAGGAGAAATCCTTGTCGCCTGCCGGCATATCATCTCCTGATATGTCACTTTCACTGGCCTCACTGCCAGTTTCTTTCCCCTCCGTACGAACTTGAGTTTGTGGAACTTGTTTATTCCTCACACTATCGTATTTACGGCTAAAGGTGAATATTCTCCCTGCTCAATAGTCAATTTGATCCCTCATGAATTTACGCTCCTTTTTAGCAATAAATTCTTCCTCATGCTTCTCGACGCGCTTTTTTATTTCTTTCAAAATTCTTAGACCAGAATTTTGATTGCTCCATCATATGAGGAACCTAATCCAGAATTAACCACGGAATGGGCGACTAACCTCATGGATTACTCGAATCGCATGATGTCTATCCTGATTAAATATGCCTGGAAAGAACGCAAAACTTTATTGAAAGTCATTGAGGAACTCAAAGAAGAAATCAGGAAGGATGAAAGTGATGAGACATTTGCAACCAAACTGGAAGAAATAAAAAAGCGCGTTGAGAAGCATGAGGAAGAAATTATTGCTAAAAAGGAGCACATCCCATTGTGGCTGAGATACATCGATGATCTCTTTATCATCTGGGACGGTGGCCTGGATCTGGCCACTGAGTTCATCGATGTATTGTCAGCCAATGATCTCAACCTGAGCTTCACACACTCCATGAGTGAGAAATCATGTGACTTTTTGGATATCAGAGTCACGGTAGAGAGCAACAAACTGACCACGACACTTTTCAAAAAGGAAACCGCAGGGAATACAGTCCTACATGCACGCAGTCACCATCCATCTTCCCTTATCAACAGCATTCCCTATGGGGAGTTGCTGCGTGAACGCAGGAACTGCAGCACTGACAAAAACTTTAAGGCAGAAAGTGCCAAGATGATTCAGAGGTTCAAACAGCGTGGCTATCCTGTGCGGGTTCTAAAACAAGCCACAGATAAAGTGAGCAATATCAAACAATCAGATATCCTCTTCAGTGAAGGGAGAACCACACGCATGAGGGAGACCCCTGAAAATAATCCACGCATGATCACCACATATAACACCAAATCAGGTAGCCTTAGAGCATTAATGAAAAAACATTGGGGTCTCGTCAAAGCGGACCCTGTTATTGGCAAGGTCATAGGAGAATCACCTACCATCACATACAGACGACCTATATCATTGAAAGACAAGTTAGTCCATAGTTACCAACAGATACAACCCACTGGGACATGGCAACAAAGGAAGGAGGGGTTCTATAAATGTAATGCTTGTAAAGCATGCAAGCATACGAGTAACTGTAAAACCTTTAAAACCCATGATGGCAAGGAACGAAAGATTAGAAAATTCATTACCTGTACCACGGAGTATGTGGTATACCAATTGGAGTGTCCATGTGGCATGCACTACATAGGTAGTACTAAACATCCACTCAAGAAGCACATGCTCGAACATCAAAGGGCCATAACAAACCTAGATACGTACTGAGAAAAGATGGCCGCCGAGTAGGAGCCTCCTGAGGAGCTCCCGGTTTGGGGATTACCTGTTTGGTTGCTATCCCTGTTTAAACCGCCTCAACTGCCCTTCTACCCCTCATTGCCCCTGCACGGAACTGCACACCCCCATTGAGGCACAAAGCGGAAATGAAATCGGTCGTCTACCTACCTGATGGAGGAAACCGACGAGACCGCCCAGGTTCGTGCCTACACCTTCATGGAAGCCGACGCTGCTCCTCTTAGCTCCGGAGCCAGTCCGGTGTTGCGGCGTGCCGTTGGTATCTTCGGTTGATGCCTCCTACAATCTCGCAGCTCATGCCTCCGAGGATCGGTGTTTCGCTTGGTGTCTGGAGTGACTGACGCGACTGCCCAGGTTTGTGCTTTCACCGTCTTGGATGTTTTCTCTGCTTGCTTGTGGCCGATGTTGTCCACCCACGAGTGCCAGTTTGGTTCCCCACAGTCGCGCCTTATTCGGTGGGACCATCTCCTCCGCCCCTGGGTGACCCTTTTTTGGCTCGCCTGTTGCCTCAGTGTGGCTAGGATTCCCGGCTCCTCTATGGGCACCAACGCCATTTCCTGATGCGCCCAGCTGTTGCTGCCGCGCTGACCTGCCTGGGAGCCAGGGTGCTCGGCAGTGATCACCATTGCCATTTGTACGCCGACTCCGATCTCCTTCTGCCTCTGCTTCGCCCTGTTCCGACCAGGACTTCTGCATCCTAGCCTGGGATCGCCTGTGATAGATGACCGTCGCTTAAGACCCCCGGAAGGACGGCCTGGCGACCAGCTGCTTCGGTGGAGTCTCCCGCCCCGGATTTCTGGCGTTCGGTGTGCGGACCTTTGATTTTCACGACCAGCCTTTGCTGCGCTGGCGGAGGGGTCCGGTGTAGCTGATCAACTCCTTTTGCCATGAACGGTGTATACTGCCTGACTCTAACATGGCGGAACTCCGTAGGACATCGTTCTAACCTAGCCTGACATCAAAATGGCGGCGCTTTTCATGCTGTCTGCGCTCTCACATCGGGAGTGAAAATACTCTTTACTATTGATATGATCGCAACCTTTCATATTCCACATCCGATTTCTCCATTAGGGGGTTCCTTTGTCATTCAGCTTTTCACAATGTAGGGTGACCAAAACTTAATACCAAAAACCGGGATACTTAACGAAAATAGAAGAAGGACAAAAATGGTACTTCAAGCGAGCGGACAGAATGACAACGCTCCTCAGCATAAAAGTACAGATCTGGCAATTAGAATATACATAACATGCAATTTTCTCATGCCTGTCAACTAAATTGCTTTCTGGAAAGAACTGATAACTAACCCTGCTATGTAAAACATAAAAAAAACACCATTCATTATTTTCATTCAACCCTCTCTAAAAACCGGGACAGGAGCTAAATTTCCTGAAATCTGCCCGGACAGCTGGTAAAAAACCGGGACCGTCAGGGACACCTGGTCACCCTTATCACAAGGGGCGTGTCTAGGCTAGCTCACCAGAAGTCACTCTCCACCACGCCACTGATCCCAGTTCTGTGGTGTTCCTCCTAGACACTCACACCTCGACTGTTGTAGACCTGGGGACCTACTACCTGGCGGGTTTTCCTTCATACGAAATTGTAGTCTCTTGCCCAGGTTCTAGAGTACACCTCTCTCTGCTCACTGCTTCTTTGTCCTAGATGGGCCTCCCTTTTTCCTCTTGTATCTTCCAGCACAAGTCACTAGGCAGAGACGTGCTAAGGGATGATATGCCTGTACTGAATTCTTGGGCCCCAGTCGCCGACGTCGCACAGTAAGATCTCTCGTCGCCTCACAAGGTGCTACCATTACCCCTTCACCCGTCCGTTGAGAGATCCAGGATCGCTGCTGTGCTCTCCCACCCCCTTGTTTCTCCTCCTCTGGGCTCCCATCCTCACTAAATCTGTTAGGCATAATGGAGATCAGTCCCAACCCCAATGGCTCCAACGCCTTCATCATTAACTACCCAACCGACCTCTCCAAGAATGCGGCAAAGAAATACAAACATCGTATACTCAAAGCTAGACCAGAAACCCTAATCTCAGACCACTACTTCTGCACCAACAAAGGCGCTCTGGTCAATGACCTCATTTTTTATACTAGAAAACGGGCTTGTTGGCGATCGGTGCTTTACTCCTTGCTTAAAATAACTGGATCGAAGAAAACCGCACACGGCCTCAAACTAACAACGTCTCCCTCGCCCACTCTCAAAGCCACCACCTCAATCACCCTATACAATAATGGTATCATACTAATCCAAGCCTCTACCACTAACCTTGCTAAAATGGCCAACTTCTACCTTTTCCACCAACGCGACTACGCGGGACTTAACCATTACTCTCCCCACAACAGCTGTGAATACCCCTCTCTCCCTTAACCTCACACCTCCTCTTGTTGATCCCACAGCCACCTTGTCCTCAGTCAGACTACGTCAACTCACTAGAGTACCCTCTCAACTGGGCGACGGATTGATGGGATCAACCCCCTCACCGACTATCAGTCCGATTCAGGATGACCTCCGAGCTGAGAGGCTACATCAAGTCATACAGTCCTCCCCCTTAACCGATGTTGTCCCCTTTCCCATCCCTATAACTCTACCACATACTAGACTAGAGTCTGGGCATCGATCCCCCACACAGGCTCCAACATGCCCACATCGAGGCCCCCCGTCCCCTATCGTTTTTTCCCCACTCCATCCGCCTCTACAACAAACAAATCAAGAGTGCTAAGGCGACCTATTTCAGAGACCAATTGGACCAAGCAGCAAACCGCCCCAAGAAACTTTTCGAGCTGGTCAAACAACAAACAGTAACAGGTCCTAATCCCTCTGACCCCGGTGGCAATTCTCCCTCTTGCGATGAACTTGCCGCTTTCTTCAAGGACAAATCAAGACTCATCTCCATTGACCTCGCCTCTAAGAAGGCTCTTTTACCCCCTAACAGTGTGGCCTCAACCATTGACCCGGCTAAAATGTGTAATTCGACCTCCACGAATCTCAAGAACAATGCATCATGGAGCATCTTCACCCCTTTTAGTGAAACTGACATCTTCAAGATTCTTCAGAACATCAACCCTTCCAACCATTTCAGCGACCCGTTGCCGCCATCCATCTTCAAAGAAATCAAGAATGCACTCCTTCCCACCTGGACAAGGATTTTAAATGCTTCTCTTTCACAAGGCAGGATCCCTGACTGTCTAAAAGCAGCCCAGGTAACCCCCATACTGAAAAAACCTAACGCTGATAAATCCGATCTCAATCATTTCCGCCCCATTTCCAACATCCCCACCTTAGCGAAACTCCTTGAAAAATGTGTGCAATCCCAACTTTGTGCTCACATAGAGAATTACCAACTCCTAGACCAGCATCAATCTGGCTTCAGGAAGGGGCACAGCACCGAATCGGCTCTCATTCATATTATGGATGACGTTCTTAAAATGCTGGACCAAAATGAATCCTGCCTCCTGATCCTTCTTGACCTTTCCTCCGCTTTTGACACGGTAAATCACGACAAGCTTTTATCCATCCTGCAAAACAGAATGGGTTTTTCCGATCAGGTGCTTCAATGGTTTTCCTCCTTCCTACATCACAGATCACAAAGAGTTATGGCAAACCACTCTCTATCTCAGCCCTCTCCTGTACTCATGGGGGTCCCACAAGGGTCCGCATTATCTCCTATCCTCTTCAACCTCTTCCTGGAACCTCTTGCAAACTCTCTAAATTCCATGGACATTCTCTTCCACATGTATGCAGACAACACGCAACTATATCTGAAAATCACATCCCTGGAAAACATCATCTCACTCAACTCTACCCTTTTGTTTACTTAAAATTGGTTAACGGAGAACCATCTTCTGCTTAACACTTCCAAAACGGAATTCTTGCTCATCTCCCCCCCGAACCACATCCCCAATTTAGACTCCTGGTTGAGTCACCTCACTGCTTTCAACTGTGATCCTCTCATCGTAGACTCAGCCAAGTCTCTGGGAATCACCATGGACAAACACCTGAACATGAAAAATCATATCAACACCGTATGCAAAGGAGCAAACTACTTGTTGAGGTCACTCAGAAATATCAAACCTTTCCTACCCATAAATGATTTCAAGCAGGTGGTACAAGCGCTTGTCCTGCCGAGGCTGGATTACAGCAGTGCTACCCTTTGTGGCTTTCCGAAATATGCCCTGGCGCCACTAAGGGCATCCTTGAATGCCGCGGCTAGACTCAAATGGCTTCCCTACGAAGCTCGAATTCACTTAAAGATTGCTGTTCTTACGCACAAAGCCCTTCACTTAAACACTCCTACTTACCTGGGGCAAAAACTTAAACTCTCCTGCGGGGCAAGAGACTCAAGAAGTGCATCTACCTTACTTCTGAAACCGCTCATCCTTAACAAAAAGAGAAGTTGTCACCGAGCCTTCTCCGGCGCTGCCCCTAAGATATGGAACTATCTTCCACCAGAAGTACACAGAATCTCCTCATCGACGAAGTTCAAAGCCGAAGCAAAAAGATTCCTAATGAACAAATTCCTGCTTTAACAGGGATGGACTCTCATGTCCTGTGGATATATATCCTTATACCATTGCTCTTTCATTCTGTCATGGCTCCCTGTTACTGCATTCTGTGTCTTCCCTATTGGCCCGCCTCCTCACTATCTTGGTTGAAACTGTACTGTAATATGTGACTTTTTTTTTTTTTTTTTTTCTCCCTTCTCTTATTTGCTATGATTATTGCTTTTGTCCGTCCGCCCTTCTTATTGTAAAGCGCTCTGATATCCCTCGGGATCTTGTTCGCGCTATATAAAACTTTATAAATAAAATAAATAAATAAATAAGATTTCACATATCCCATTGCACGCCATTTCTACAATTCACACAATAGTGACAAAAATGTACTTCCCTTCTGTGGAATTGATAGAGTTTTCAAACACATACGGGGTGGTGATGTGGAGAAACATCTTAGAATTCTTGAATCTAAGTACATTATTGATTTAAGGAAGAATTGAACACACATATTGGGCTATGAATGTAGTACTCCACTGACTGTATTTCATTTCCTACCGTTAACCAGCTGTTCTTGCATTCATGGACGATTTGTCCTTTTTAAATTGTAATGTATATATGTATGTGTCTTCTTGATTATGAAATATTTGTTTTTCATTTGGTATATTCTTTTTAGGAAGGTGGCACTACACGGTGAGAGTGACTAGATCTCCAATAGCAGGGTTATGGAGAGAGCTCGATAGGCTCTCCCATGGTGATTGAAGGTCCATGAATGGAGGACCATACCGAGTGGCTGTCGACTGGGCCCCTGACTTAACACTGGGGAAGCCAGGTGATATGATCACGATTTCGTTTGTTCATATCCGACATTTCCCGCATAGGGGTGGACTAATGACCAGTAGAAACGAGGTAGGAATTTTCCACCGTCCATAACCCCATAATCAACCATGAACCTCACCATTTGGTGGGTTCCCCATTGGTTGGATTAAGATTATGAGTATCTCCATTTGGAGATTGCCCGAGCCCAGCGGATTAGCCGCAACACATTGACCCATGCTTTCTATGAGAGGGACTTACTCGTATGTTTGAGTAGTCCCAACATCTTGTCACCAACTCTTTATTTTTTAGCACTTTTTTCACGTTGATATCTGCCCATAAGAGCACATATAATTTTTTACGGCAGCGGGGCGGCCTTTTTTACATGTGATCATATGCATCATGGGGAGTTTAGCCGGAGCACACACATCCCTATGGCTTGTAGTGGCAAACTTGATACAGAGGGATCATCGGATCCATCTGTATACCAGATATATGGCATACATTTTCAGGTTTAGTGCAGCAGCCATTATAATTCTGTCACGGCATTATACTGTGGGCTATCCTTAACTTTTATGCACACAGTTGTGTTAGATCAACAGTAACCGCACTTTCTGGGACATGCCCTGCATATAATGCCGCAGGGCTTTATGGTCTCGGATGAGAGTAACACATGCCAATCAGTCGTAGAGTCTCTGTATGCCGGTGAACACATTTTCTAAGAATGGTACCAGTTCCTAAAAGGAAGAAGGAAAAAAACTAGCAGCCTATTATGGTTGCAATTCAGGGTAGGTTGTCTCCAAAGAAAGGAATGAGTGTGTCTGAGTGGAGAGTGATACTCCTGTATATATTGTGTGCCCTCACACACCCTTGCGAGTGTAAAGCATCATCATTGGGCACTGCTCCTCGTGGGGGTGGCGCTGCAGTCCCTCACGGGCCCTCAAAGAGGGCACTCTGATGGAGATCTTTTAGGAGTTGCCGCAGTTGTGTGTGTGGGTGTGTGGGCCAAGTGATAGGTGTAAGTGAAAATAAAATAACCCGGTGGTACCCTAATGGATTTATTCAAGGGTCCTCAGGGTTAGGCTAAAATCTGGACGGGAGTGGAGATGCTCTTAGTGCAAAGTAGGAAGAAAAAGGTACGATCCCACTACTCTCAACCCGTGTGACAGTGTGGTGATATTATAAAGTGAAAGGTCGACATGTTTCACGCTACTATTTGGTCCCTAATGGATCCCGGAGCGCTTCATCAGGACCATAGATACTGGTAGCAAAAGGGAGGAATCAGGGAAAGAGACACCCTATATTCCTACCGTACCTTCGTTTGAGGAAAAATGAAGTACGTAAGAGTAACGTATTATCCGTATACTCTAGTTCAAACCTGATGGAGACAAAGTACATGGGGAAAAGAAAAGAAAAAGGGGGAAAAAGGTCATGGTGTTGGAAAGCAATGCAATGAACTATAAACAGTACTTGTCATGCTTGGTAAAGAGTGCCAACACCATACAACCACGTGACTGGGGGTTAATAAATATTGTAACGTGGCAAAGAAAAAAATATAGTAACTGTAAGTCTATCAGACGTGGGTCAGTGAAGTACAGACTAGAGCTAAAGTCCGTACCTACAGTGAACCTAATCACTGACAACCGCTATGGACGCGCACCGCGCTGGCCGAGTACATGAATAAAATCAAGACGAATCCTGTAAAGCGCCATGCGAGTGCCTGAGAAAGCTTTGAAAAAACTATGGCGAATTCACATACATAATAAAAATTCCCATAAGCGGGAGATAGTAAAAATCCCCGCATGCTGTATTGGAACATAAACACAAACACAAACAAGTGGACAATGTCATACCCTTCCTAATATGGAATAGGGCTTCATCAGCGGGTAGCGGTCTTGGAGAGGGAGGAAGAGCTGCAAGAGGAGGGGAGCAAGGCAATCAAAAACGCTAGTACGTGGCTCGCAACATAACTATCACGAGTTTACCTTAGAATCCTGTAAGGGCCAGCAGCGTGCAAAAACTTACTCAGCGCCCTCCAACCGAATCCTGGAGACCTAACAGCCTGCCCAGTCCGCCGGTAAAGGGGTGTGGGAAGTCCCGGTAAATATAGTCACCAGAATCAACAACTCGCCCGTCATAGCTTATGCGACCTGGGAATGCGGGAGAAATGGACTGACAGAGCACGTAAAGAGGGCGGCCATTTTGGACAGGTCTACAATGTCCTATCTAAATAAAGGACGGCTAATGCGAGATGAAGCCACTTTCCTTATGAACAACGAACCCCGCATCCCCTATTTCTACTGTTTACCCAAGATTCATAAGGGGGTGAATCCACCTCCGGGGCGCCCGATCGTGTCCGGCATTGACTCTCTGTTAGAACCCTTGAGCAAATTTTGTGACTTTTTTCTACGACCTTTGGTCAACAAAATTCCCACATATTTGAGAGATACCACTGAGGTTCTCAATCTCATAGAACATTTTGCGGAACCTGGATCTATCAACCTCCTTGTGACCCTAGACGTGGCAGCACTTTATACCAACATCCCCCAGGACGCCACCATAGCAGTCCTTGAGAAGGCTCTTCTCAACATTGATCCATGGCCTTATGTGACACCGGTCACCTTTATCTGTGACTGTGCTACCATTGCCCTCAAAGAGAACTTCTTTGCCTTTGACAAAAAACTATACCATCAAGTTCAGGGCACCAGCATGGGGAGTACCTTCGCGCCGAGTTTGGCGTGTCTTTATATGGCTAACTTCGAAGCAGAACATATTCTAGATCCTACCAACCCATTCGAGAGTAACATCTTACTATGGCGACGCTACATTGACGATATCATTATCTTTTGGAAAGGGGATGAAGAGGAATGCCGTTCCTTCTGTGACTGGATCAATACTATTGATCCATTCCTTCAGTTCACGGGCACCTTGTCTCGGGATTCCATCCCATTCTTAGACCTTTTGATCTCTCTTCATGATGGCACCCTTCTGACAACCAATTACAAAAAGCCCACAGATAGGAATAGTCTCCTTATGTATCATAGTCACCACCCTAAGGCATTAAGGGACAATCTACCTGTTGGCCAGTTTCTACGCCTCCGTAGAAATTGTAACACACTCACTGAGTTTGATAATCAAGCTACCACTCTCACAGAGAATTTGACAGCTAGACAATATCCTATAAAAATTATCAAACACGCATGGAAAAGAGCTAAGAATAATCCAAGAGATTCTCTCTTAGAAACCAGGAACAAGATTAAGACAGACACCTTGACCTGTGTTACCTCGTTCACCCCCAACTCTAACAGAATCAAAAAGATTGTTAAGAAACACTGGAAAATTCTGGAGACCGGCACTTTTACCCCGGGCCCCATACCTTTATTTGCCTTTAAACGGACACAGAATTTGAGGGACATTCTTGTGCATACTCGCCCCAAGAACACCATCCGACAACTACCTACACTTTGGTCTCTGCCCCCAGTAGTAGGTCACTACCCATGTGGCTTATGTGCTGTTTGCCCACAAACCAGACCGTCCAAAGAATTAAACTTGGGTCTTACAAGACCCTGGCAACAAAGACGTCATACAAACTGTAACTCTAAGAACTGTGTCTACATGATCACATGCCCTTGTAGTTCCAAATACATAGGCATGACAGTCAGACCAATAAAAGTACGGATCGGTGAACATAAGAGCACAATCCGGTGTAAGAAAACCATCACCCGATTACAGAGACACTTTTTAGAAAACAATCACTCCCCTGATAGTTTACAGTGGACCGTGATCGAGTCTAATCCCCACTGGACAGCATCAGCACTATTTAGACAAGAGCAACGATGGGTGTTTAGACTCCAAAGTAATGTTGTAGGGCTGAACGATGATATACCTTGGGCTGAATTAGTACCTTGAACCATTTTCTTTTGACACCTCCTGCACACAGTAGGGACCTTTCCTCAGATACTGTATGGGACCTGGTTGACTCCTTTGCCTTAGCAGCCTCTCATTGACCACACTATCATCGAAGCATATGCAGTATTTGATTCATACGATGTTATGGGGTTATACAACTGTATTGATAGTCTCCATATATAACCAACATTTTTAGACATGGCTACTACCTCTGTTGACCCTACCTTGGCACTACCAGCCTAAACATCATCATTTGGGGTGGTCTTCACTTGTATTTTGTCTGGGAATCACTACCGGCCCAGCTTGTTTAATAAACCGGCTATTATCTTTTACATGAATTATGTTGCCATCCCCATATAGATGACGCTTTGTCACAGTGGAAAGTACTGGGCACCATCATCCCACCTAGCTCTAATATGCAGGTTCCAACCTGATACACATCACCCGTGCATCACCAATCTGCCCGGTATGTGTAACAACTTTTGGATGGTCTCTAACTCTATACTGACTAATGTGTGTACATACTGCCAAATTTTTTAGATCTATGAGCCTACATATCACACACTTGCTCCCTATTTTCACACATTAGATACGATACGTAATAATTTTTGTTCTCGTTTTTAGTATCCATCACCACCTGTAGTTTCTTTGGCATTAGCCGTCCTTTATTTAGATAGGACATTGTAGACCTGTCCAAAATGGCCGCCCTCTTTACGTGCTCTGTCAGTCCATTTCTCCCGCATTCCCAGGTCGCATAAGCTATGACGGGCGAGTTGTTGATTCTGGTGACTATATTTACCGGGACTTCCCACACCCCTTTACCGGCGGACTGGGCAGGCTGTTAGGTCTCCAGGATTCGGTTGGAGGGCGCTGAGTAAGTTTTTGCACGCTGCTGGCCCTTACAGGATTCTAAGGTAAACTCGTGATAGTTATGTTGCGAGCCACGTACTAGCGTTTTTTGATTGCCTTGCTCCCCTCCTCTTGCAGCTCTTCCTCCCTCTCCAAGACCGCTACCCGCTGATGAAGCCCTATTCCATATTAGGAAGGGTATGACATTGTCCACTTGTTTGTGTTTGTGTTTATGTTCCAATACAGCATGCGGGGATTTTTACTATCTCCCGCTTATGGGAATTTTTATTATGTATGTGAATTCGCCATAGTTTTTTCAAAGCTTTCTCAGGCACTCGCATGGCGCTTTACAGGATTCGTCTTGATTTTATTCATGTACTCGGCCAGCGCGGTGCGCGTCCATAGCGGTTGTCAGTGATTAGGTTCACTGTAGGTACGGACTTTAGCTCTAGTCTGTACTTCACTGACCCACGTCTGATAGACTTACAGTTACTATATTTTTTTCTTTGCCACGTTACAATATTTATTAACCCCCAGTCACGTGGTTGTATGGTGTTGGCACTCTTTACCAAGCATGACAAGTACTGTTTATAGTTCATTGCATTGCTTTCCAACACCATGACCTTTTCCCCCTTTTTCTTTTCTTTTCCCCATGTACTTTGTCTCCATCAGGTTTGAACTAGAGTATACGGATAATACGTTACTCTTACGTACTTCATTTTTCCTCAAACGAAGGTACGGTAGGAATATAGGGTGTCTCTTTCCCTGATTCCTCCCTTTTGCTACCAGTATCTATGGTCCTGATGAAGCGCTCCGGGATCCATTAGGGACCAAATAGTAGCGTGAAACATGTCGACCTTTCACTTTTTAATATCACCACACTGTCACACGGGTTGAGAGTAGTGGGATCGTACCTTTTTCTTCCTACTTTGCACTAAGAGCATCTCCACTCCCGTCCAGATTTTAGCCTAACCCTGAGGACCCTTGAATAAATCCATTAGGGTACCACCGGGTTATTTTATTTTCACTTACACCTATCACTTGGCCCACACACCCACACACACAACTGCGGCAACTCCTAAAAGATCTCCATCAGAGTGCCCTCTTTGAGGGCCCGTGAGGGACTGCAGCGCCACCCCCACGAGGAGCAGTGCCCAATGATGATGCTTTACACTCGCAAGGGTGTGTGAGGGCACACAATATATACAGGAGTATCACTCTCCACTCAGACACACTCATTCCTTTCTTTGGAGACAACCTACCCTGAATTGCAACCATAATAGGCTGCTAGTTTTTTTCCTTCTTCCTTTTAGGAACTGGTACCATTCTTAGAAATTGTATTACCTTTTAGGAGCACCGGTACAGGACCTATTTCCAACTAGCTCCTTGTCCCTCCCTCTTCAGAATTGTGGTTACAGTTTAGTACGGCAGCTAGCCGTGGGACAATCTATTGTAGTTTTTTCACCCCTGTACTCTCCCTGCCCAACCCTTTCCTCTTCCTTCCCCCTGTCCTCCCCCTTTTGAGATAACGTGGCCTCAACTCCTGGGCCATTACTAATTTCCATTATGGATAATCCAGGCCTCAGTTTCGATGATGAGACAGTGGCTGAGATCCTCAGGGCACCCTCATTACTAGCAGAAGATGGCAGTGCAGCCACCGGCAGTAAACATGATGACTGGAAGTCTTTGCAGGCACTTAGGAAATTGCAGATCAAGACGGCACTACATGGTACTATTATGACAGAATATCTTAGAGCAAACATCGCCCCCAACGGTCTTCTGATCACATTGGCCCCGAGAATATTCCTAGAGGACTTGATCTTCCGTCGAGAGTGGTCGCGGATTTCTTGGAAGTGTACACGTGACTGGTTAGTGTTGATTATCAACACGGCCAAAAGACTGTCGGATGAACTATTGATCCAGATCACTCTATCTGAGAACAAATTAAAAGCAGGTATATCCATTACGGCCTTCAAGTCACGCCTCACAGAAATCAACCAAGAGATGAACGACCACAAAGAATATCTGACAAAGCAGAAGATTAATCAACTACAGAAGGATGTTAAACGCTTTGACAAGGAAAAGATCTACCCCTATACTAAGGAGGATTACATCTTTCAGTATAGCGAGACCACATCGGATGATGCAAGTAGCAGTCATTCCAACAGATCAGACTCAACCAGTAGTGAGTCAAGCTATGAGAATAGACAACATAGATCTAGGGGTGGATATAGACATCAACCACCGCCACCCTTGTTTCAAAACTTTCCTGCTCATCCGTTCCAACCACCATTATACCAGGGCCCATGGATGGGACCTCAACCCCTGTGGAATGGACCTCTCGGGCCGAATCCCCACATGCAACAATACCAACAATTCCAAAACCCCCTTTTTACAACAGAGGGAGGGGCAGAGGAAGAGGCAAAAGAAGAGGAGGATCCAAGACCGTTCACTGGCAAGATCAGGAACAGAGGGTATTGAGGAGCCAAACAGCGAGAATTTAGTGGTCAATCTCTCTTCCAGACCTTTGACGTCGGGGGAACTTATGCTCTTGGAGAAGGGCCTGGGTTTTGTCCCTACGCCCAGGGAAGATGACTTTAGACTACATCAAGAACTTCACCAATTTTTTAGGAAAGTGCGCCTAAAAGCATTTTTCCAGGATAAGCCAGAGGTCCCCACCGTGGGTACTGGTTTAAAAACTAAATCCAGATTTACTCCTACCGCCGCAATGACGCCTCACGAAGTGTTGACGTTCGAACAAGCTATCCTGAAGGATGTGAGCCATATGACCATCGGACGTCCTTTTGATAACCTCTCTAAAGAAGAAAAACGATTACTGAAGAACATCGCGGAAGACACAACGATCATCCTAAAACCGGCTGACAAAGGCGGTGCCACTGTTATACAGGATAAGGACACATACGATGCAGAATGCCTCCGCCAACTTGCTGACACTAGGTATTACCAACTCATTGAAGAGGACCCCACCTCACGGCTCTCCATCAAGATACAGAGTCTTATCGTCGAAGCCACTACTGAATGCTGGATTTCACGAGATGAAGCCACTTTCCTTATCAACAACGAACCCCGCATCCCCTATTTCTACTGTTTACCCAAGATTCATAAGGGGGTGAATCCACCTCCGGGGCGCCCGATCGTGTCCGGCATTGACTCTCTGTTAGAACCCTTGAGCAAATTTTGTGACTTTTTTCTACGACCTTTGGTCAACAAAATTCCCACATATTTGAGAGATACCACTGAGGTTCTCAATCTCATAGAACATTTTGCAGAACCTGGATCTATCAACCTCCTTGTGACCCTAGACGTGGCAGCACTTTATACCAACATCCCCCAGGACGCCACCATAGCAGTCCTTGAGAAGGCTCTTCTCAACATTGATCCATGGCCTTATGTGACACCGGTCACCTTTATCTGTGACTGTGCTACCATTGCCCTCAAAGAGAACTTCTTTGCCTTTGACAAAAAACTATACCATCAAGTTCAGGGCACCAGCATGGGGAGTACCTTCGCGCCGAGTTTGGCGTGTCTTTATATGGCTAACTTCGAAGCAGAACATATTCTAGATCCTACCAACCCATTCGAGAGTAACATCTTACTATGGCGACGCTACATTGACGATATCATTATCTTTTGGAAAGGGGATGAAGAGGAATGCCGTTCCTTCTTTGACTGGATCAATACTATTGATCCATTCCTTCAGTTCACGGGCACCTTGTCTCGGGATTCCATCCCATTCTTAGACCTTTTGATCTCTCTTCATGATGGCACCCTTCTGACAACCAATTACAAAAAGCCCACAGATAGGAATAGTCTCCTTATGTATCATAGTCACCACCCTAAGGCATTAAGGGACAATCTACCTGTTGGCCAGTTTCTACGCCTCCGTAGAAATTGTAACACACTCACTGAGTTTGATAATCAAGCTACCACTCTCACAGAGAATTTGACAGCTAGACAATATCCTATAAAAATTATCAAACACGCATGGAAAAGAGCTAAGAATAATCCAAGAGATTCTCTCTTAGAAACCAGGAACAAGATTAAGACAGACACCTTGACCTGTGTTACCTCGTTCACCCCCAACTCTAACAGAATCAAAAAGATTGTTAAGAAACACTGGAAAATTCTGGAGACCGGCACTTTTACCCCGGGCCCCATACCTTTATTTGCCTTTAAACGGACACAGAATTTGAGGGACATTCTTGTGCATACTCGCCCCAAGAACACCATCCGACAACAACCTACACTTTGGTCTCTGCCCCCAGTAGTAGGTCACTACCCATGTGGCTTATGCGCTGTTTGCCCACAAACCAGACCGTCCAAAGAATTAAACTTGGGTCTTACAAGACCCTGGCAACAAAGACGTCATACAAACTGTAACTCTAAGAACTGTGTCTACATGATCACATGCCCTTGTAGTTCCAAATACATAGGCATGACAGTCAGACCAATAAAAGTACGGATCGGTGAACATAAGAGCACAATCCGGTGTAAGAAAACCATCACCCGATTACAGAGACACTTTTTAGAAAACAATCACTCCCCTGATAGTTTACAGTGGACCGTGATCGAGTCTAATCCCCACTGGACAGCATCAGCACTATTTAGACAAGAGCAACGATGGGTGTTTAGACTCCAAAGTAATGTTGTAGGGCTGAACGATGATATACCTTGGGCTGAATTAGTACCTTGAACCATTTTCTTTTGACACCTCCTGCACACAGTAGGGACCTTTCCTCAGATACTGTATGGGACCTGGTTGACTCCTTTGCCTTAGCAGCCTCTCATTGACCACACTATCATCGAAGCATATGCAGTATTTGATTCATACGATGTTATGGGGTTATACAACTGTATTGATAGTCTCCATATATAACCAACATTTTTAGACATGGCTACTACCTCTGTTGACCCTACCTTGGCACTACCAGCCTAAACATCATCATTTGGGGTGGTCTTCACTTGTATTTTGTCTGGGAATCACTACCGGCCCAGCTTGTTTAATAAACCGGCTATTATCATTTACATGAATTATGTTGCCATCCCCATATAGATGACGCTTTGTCACAGTGGAAAGTACTGGGCACCATCATCCCACCTAGCTCTAATATGCAGGTTCCAACCTGATACACATCACCCGTGCATCACCAATCTGCCCGGTATGTGTAACAACTTTTGGATGGTCTCTAACTCTATACTGACTAATGTGTGTACATACTGCCAAATTTTTTAGATCTATGAGCCTACATATCACACACTTGCTCCCTATTTTCACACATTAGATACGATACGTAATAATTTTTGTTCTCGTTTTTAGTATCCATCACCACCTGTAGTTTCTTTGGCATTAGCCGTCCTTTATTTAGATAGGACATTGTAGACCTGTCCAAAATGGCCGCCCTCTTTACGTGCTCTGTCAGTCCATTTCTCCCGCATTCCCAGGTCGCATAAGCTAAGACGGGCGAGTTGTTGATTCTGGTGACTATATTTACCGGGACTTCCCACACCCCTTTACCGGCGGACTGGGCAGGCTGTTAGGTCTCCAGGATTCGGTTGGAGGGCGCTGAGTAAGTTTTTGCACGCTGCTGGCCCTTACAGGATTCTAAGGTAAACTCGTGATAGTTATGTTGCGAGCCACGTACTAGCGTTTTTTGATTGCCTTGCTCCCCTCCTCTTGCAGCTCTTCCTCCCTCTCCAAGACCGCTACCCGCTGATGAAGCCCTATTCCATATTAGGAAGGGTATGACATTGTCCACTTGTTTGTGTTTGTGTTTATGTTCCAATACAGCATGCGGGGATTTCTACTATCTCCCGCTTATGGGAATTTTTATTATGTATGTGAATTCGCCATAGTTTTTTCAAAGCTTTCTCAGGCACTCGCATGGCGCTTTACAGGATTCGTCTTGATTTTATTCATGTACTCGGCCAGCGCGGTGCGCGTCCATAGCGGTTGTCAGTGATTAGGTTCACTGTAGGTACGGACTTTAGCTCTAGTCTGTACTTCACTGACCCACGTCTGATAGACTTACAGTTACTATATTTTTTTCTTTGCCACGTTACAATATTTATTAACCCCCAGTCACGTGGTTGTATGGTGTTGGCACTCTTTACCAAGCATGACAAGTACTGTTTATAGTTCATTGCATTGCTTTCCAACACCATGACCTTTTCCCCCTTTTTCTTTTCTTTTCCCCATGTACTTTGTCTCCATCAGGTTTGAACTAGAGTATACGGATAATACGTTACTCTTACGTACTTCATTTTTCCTCAAACGAAGGTACGGTAGGAATATAGGGTGTCTCTTTCCCTGATTCCTCCCTTTTGCTACCAGTATCTATGGTCCTGATGAAGCGCTCCGGGATCCATTAGGGACCAAATAGTAGCGTGAAACATGTCGACCTTTCACTTTTTAATATCACCACACTGTCACACGGGTTGAGAGTAGTGGGATCGTACCTTTTTTCTTCCTACTTTGCACTAAGAGCATCTCCACTCCCGTCCAGATTTTAGCCTAACCCTGAGGACCCTTGAATAAATCCATTAGGGTACCACCGGGTTATTTTATTTTCACTTACACCTATCACTTGGCCCACACACCCACACACACAACTGCGGCAACTCCTAAAAGATCTCCATCAGAGTGCCCTCTTTGAGGGCCCGTGAGGGACTGCAGCGCCACCCCCACGAGGAGCAGTGCCCAATGATGATGCTTTACACTCGCAAGGGTGTGTGAGGGCACACAATATATACAGGAGTATCACTCTCCACTCAGACACACTCATTCCTTTCTTTGGAGACAACCTACCCTGAATTGCAACCATAATAGGCTGCTAGTTTTTTTCCTTCTTCCTTTTAGGAACTGGTACCATTCTTAGAAATTGTATTACCTTTTAGGAGCACCGGTACAGGACCTATTTCCAACTAGCTCCTTGTCCCTCCCTCTTCAGAATTGTGGTTACAGTTTAGTACGGCAGCTAGCCGTGGGACAATCTATTGTAGTTTTTTCACCCCTGTACTCTCCCTGCCCAACCCTTTCCTCTTCCTTCCCCCTGTCCTCCCCCTTTTGAGATAACGTGGCCTCAACTCCTGGGCCATTACTAATTTCCATTATGGATAATCCAGGCCTCAGTTTCGATGATGAGACAGTGGCTGAGATCCTCAGGGCACCCTCATTACTAGCAGAAGATGGCAGTGCAGCCACCGGCAGTAAACATGATGACTGGAAGTCTTTGCAGGCACTTAGGAAATTGCAGATCAAGACGGCACTACATGGTACTATTATGACAGAATATCTTAGAGCAAACATCGCCCCCAACGGTCTTCTGATCACATTGGCCCCGAGAATATTCCTAGAGGACTTGATCTTCCGTCGAGAGTGGTCGCGGATTTCTTGGAAGTGTACACGTGACTGGTTAGTGTTGATTATCAACACGGCCAAAAGACTGTCGGATGAACTATTGATCCAGATCACTCTATCTGAGAACAAATTAAAAGCAGGTATATCCATTACGGCCTTCAAGTCACGCCTCACAGAAATCAACCAAGAGATGAACGACCACAAAGAATATCTGACAAAGCAGAAGATTAATCAACTACAGAAGGATGTTAAACGCTTTGACAAGGAAAAGATCTACCCCTATACTAAGGAGGATTACATCTTTCAGTATAGCGAGACCACATCGGATGATGCAAGTAGCAGTCATTCCAACAGATCAGACTCAACCAGTAGTGAGTCTAGCTATGAGAATAGACAACATAGATCTAGGGGTGGATATAGACATCAACCACCGCCACCCTTGTTTCAAAACTTTCCTACTCATCCGTTCCAACCACCATTATACCAGGGCCCATGGATGGGACCTCAACCCCTGTGGAATGGACCTCTCGGGCCGAATCCCCACATGCAACAATACCAACAATTCCAAAACCCCCTTTTTACAACAGAGGGAGGGGCAGAGGAAGAGGCAAAAGAAGAGGAGGATCCAAGACCGTTCACTGGCAAGATCAGGAACAGAGGGTATTGAGGAGCCAAACAGCGAGAATTTAGTGGTCAATCTCTCTTCCAGACCTTTGACGTCGGGGGAACTTATGCTCTTGGAGAAGGGCCTGGGTTTTGTCCCTACGCCCAGGGAAGATGACTTTAGACTACATCAAGAACTTCACCAATTTTTTAGGAAAGTGCGCCTAAAAGCATTTTTCCAGGATAAGCCAGAGGTCCCCACCGTGGGTACTGGTTTAAAAACTAAATCCAGATTTACTCCTACCGCCGCAATGACGCCTCACGAAGTGTTGACGTTCGAACAAGCTATCCTGAAGGATGTGAGCCATATGACCATCGGACGTCCTTTTGATAACCTCTCTAAAGAAGAAAAACGATTACTGAAGAACATCGCGGAAGACACAACGATCATCCTAAAACCGGCTGACAAAGGCGGTGCCACTGTTATACAGGATAAGGACACATACGATGCAGAATGCCTCCGCCAACTTGCTGACACTAGGTATTACCAACTCATTGAAGAGGACCCCACCTCACGGCTCTCCATCAAGATACAGAGTCTTATCGTCGAAGCCACTACTGAATGCTGGATTTCACGAGATGAAGCCACTTTCCTTATCAACAACGAACCCCGCATCCCCTATTTCTACTGTTTACCCAAGATTCATAAGGGGGTGAATCCACCTCCGGGGCGCCCGATCGTGTCCGGCATTGACTCTCTGTTAGAACCCTTGAGCAAATTTTGTGACTTTTTTCTACGACCTTTGGTCAACAAAATTCCCACATATTTGAGAGATACCACTGAGGTTCTCAATCTCATAGAACATTTTGCGGAACCTGGATCTATCAACCTCCTTGTGACCCTAGACGTGGCAGCACTTTATACCAACATCCCCCAGGACGCCACCATAGCAGTCCTTGAGAAGGCTCTTCTCAACATTGATCCATGGCCTTATGTGACACCGGTCACCTTTATCTGTGACTGTGCTACCATTGCCCTCAAAGAGAACTTCTTTGCCTTTGACAAAAAACTATACCATCAAGTTCAGGGCACCAGCATGGGGAGTACCTTCGCGCCGAGTTTGGCGTGTCTTTATATGGCTAACTTCGAAGCAGAACATATTCTAGATCCTACCAACCCATTCGAGAGTAACATCTTACTATGGCGACGCTACATTGACGATATCATTATCTTTTGGAAAGGGGATGAAGAGGAATGCCGTTCCTTCTTTGACTGGATCAATACTATTGATCCATTCCTTCAGTTCACGGGCACCTTGTCTCGGGATTCCATCCCATTCTTAGACCTTTTGATCTCTCTTCATGATGGCACCCTTCTGACAACCAATTACAAAAAGCCCACAGATAGGAATAGTCTCCTTATGTATCATAGTCACCACCCTAAGGCATTAAGGGACAATCTACCTGTTGGCCAGTTTCTACGCCTCCGTAGAAATTGTAACACACTCACTGAGTTTGATAATCAAGCTACCACTCTCACAGAGAATTTGACAGCTAGACAATATCCTATAAAAATTATCAAACACGCATGGAAAAGAGCTAAGAATAATCCAAGAGATTCTCTCTTAGAAACCAGGAACAAGATTAAGACAGACACCTTGACCTGTGTTACCTCGTTCACCCCCAACTCTAACAGAATCAAAAAGATTGTTAAGAAACACTGGAAAATTCTGGAGACCGGCACTTTTACCCCGGGCCCCATACCTTTATTTGCCTTTAAACGGACACAGAATTTGAGGGACATTCTTGTGCATACTCGCCCCAAGAACACCATCCGACAACAACCTACACTTTGGTCTCTGCCCCCAGTAGTAGGTCACTACCCATGTGGCTTATGCGCTGTTTGCCCACAAACCAGACCGTCCAAAGAATTAAACTTGGGTCTTACAAGACCCTGGCAACAAAGACGTCATACAAACTGTAACTCTAAGAACTGTGTCTACATGATCACATGCCCTTGTAGTTCCAAATACATAGGCATGACAGTCAGACCAATAAAAGTACGGATCGGTGAACATAAGAGCACAATCCGGTGTAAGAAAACCATCACCCGATTACAGAGACACTTTTTAGAAAACAATCACTCCCCTGATAGTTTACAGTGGACCGTGATCGAGTCTAATCCCCACTGGACAGCATCAGCACTATTTAGACAAGAGCAACGATGGGTGTTTAGACTCCAAAGTAATGTTGTAGGGCTGAACGATGATATACCTTGGGCTGAATTAGTACCTTGAACCATTTTCTTTTGACACCTCCTGCACACAGTAGGGACCTTTCCTCAGATACTGTATGGGACCTGGTTGACTCCTTTGCCTTAGCAGCCTCTCATTGACCACACTATCATCGAAGCATATGCAGTATTTGATTCATACGATGTTATGGGGTTATACAACTGTATTGATAGTCTCCATATATAACCAACATTTTTAGACATGGCTACTACCTCTGTTGACCCTACCTTGGCACTACCAGCCTAAACATCATCATTTGGGGTGGTCTTCACTTGTATTTTGTCTGGGAATCACTACCGGCCCAGCTTGTTTAATAAACCGGCTATTATCTTTTACATGAATTATGTTGCCATCCCCATATAGATGACGCTTTGTCACAGTGGAAAGTACTGGGCACCATCATCCCACCTAGCTCTAATATGCAGGTTCCAACCTGATACACATCACCCGTGCATCACCAATCTGCCCGGTATGTGTAACAACTTTTGGATGGTCTCTAACTCTATACTGACTAATGTGTGTACATACTGCCAAATTTTTTAGATCTATGAGCCTACATATCACACACTTGCTCCCTATTTTCACACATTAGATACGATACGTAATAATTTTTGTTCTCGTTTTTAGTATCCATCACCACCTGTAGTTTCTTTGGCATTAGCCGTCCTTTATTTAGATAGGACATTGTAGACCTGTCCAAAATGGCCGCCCTCTTTACGTGCTCTGTCAGTCCATTTCTCCCGCATTCCCAGGTCGCATAAGCTATGACGGGCGAGTTGTTGATTCTGGTGACTATATTTACCGGGACTTCCCACACCCCTTTACCGGCGGACTGGGCAGGCTGTTAGGTCTCCAGGATTCGGTTGGAGGGCGCTGAGTAAGTTTTTGCACGCTGCTGGCCCTTACAGGATTCTAAGGTAAACTCGTGATAGTTATGTTGCGAGCCACGTACTAGCGTTTTTTGATTGCCTTGCTCCCCTCCTCTTGCAGCTCTTCCTCCCTCTCCAAGACCGCTACCCGCTGATGAAGCCCTATTCCATATTAGGAAGGGTATGACATTGTCCACTTGTTTGTGTTTGTGTTTATGTTCCAATACAGCATGCGGGGATTTCTACTATCTCCCGCTTATGGGAATTTTTATTATGTATGTGAATTCGCCATAGTTTTTTCAAAGCTTTCTCAGGCACTCGCATGGCGCTTTACAGGATTCGTCTTGATTTTATTCATGTACTCGGCCAGCGCGGTGCGCGTCCATAGCGGTTGTCAGTGATTAGGTTCACTGTAGGTACGGACTTTAGCTCTAGTCTGTACTTCACTGACCCACGTCTGATAGACTTACAGTTACTATATTTTTTTCTTTGCCACGTTACAATATTTATTAACCCCCAGTCACGTGGTTGTATGGTGTTGGCACTCTTTACCAAGCATGACAAGTACTGTTTATAGTTCATTGCATTACTTTCCAACACCATGACCTTTTTCCCCCTTTTTCTTTTCTTTTCCCCATGTACTTTGTCTCCATCAGGTTTGAACTAGAGTATACGGATAATACGTTACTCTTACGTACTTCATTTTTCCTCAAACGAAGGTACGGTAGGAATATAGGGTGTCTCTTTCCCTGATTCCTCCCTTTTGCTACCAGTATCTATGGTCCTGATGAAGCGCTCCGGGATCCATTAGGGACCAAATAGTAGCGTGAAACATGTCGACCTTTCACTTTTTAATATCACCACACTGTCACACGGGTTGAGAGTAGTTGGATCGTACCTTTTTTCTTCCTACTTTGCACTAAGAGCATCTCCACTCCCGTCCAGATTTTAGCCTAACCCTGAGGACCCTTGAATAAATCCATTAGGGTACCACCGGGTTATTTTATTTTCACTTACACCTATCACTTGGCCCACACACCCACACACACAACTGCGGCAACTCCTAAAAGATCTCCATCAGAGTGCCCTCTTTGAGGGCCCGTGAGGGACTGCAGCGCCACCCCCACGAGGAGCAGTGCCCAATGATGATGCTTTACACTCACAAGGGTGTGTGAGGGCACACAATATATACAGGAGTATCACTCTCCACTCAGACACACTCATTCCTTTCTTTGGAGACAACCTACCCTGAATTGCAACCATAATAGGCTGCTAGTTTTTTTCCTTCTTCCTTTTAGGAACTGGTACCATTCTTAGAAATTGTATTACCTTTTAGGAGCACCGGTACAGGACCTATTTCCAACTAGCTCCTTGTCCCTCCCTCTTCAGAATTGTGGTTACTGCCGGTGAACACATGACACAATGTCCAGCCATTAATTTCATTTTACGCCTTTTAATATTTGGGTTGGTCTAATCATGAAATTTGACCGTCTATTATGAATTATGTACCTAATATGTTAATTGAAAATGATTTTATCCTCATTGAGTATTGTATAATAATATATCTGTCGCATTCTCGACCGAAGTAACTCTACTATGTCCATGATGACGTTGTTTGATGTTTACAAAATGCCGCTTCACCCGCTTCCGGGTAGCTTGACAAAGGCCTTTACGGCTGAAACGCGTTGTTGGTGAGCAATAAAATTCTCACGGTTATGGACGGTGTGCCGCCTCATTCCTTTGCGGTTTGAACTTTGGTTACTATATTTGTGGCATTTCGCTACCACAGCAGGCACCGGCAGGCACCGGCACCTGGGCAGGCGTGCAGCATTTGGCGAAAACTGTTTTTGGACACATATATATATCTCCAAACACCGTGTTTCCTGTTCTAGAACTCAGGAACTCAGCTCACAACACATAAATATCAAAGGCCTTCCTGCCCCTCTCCTTCTTGTTTCCGAAAGCAGGCACCAGCACAATGGGATTATGAACTCTAATTTATTTTATTCACGGCAGCAGCAACACAAGACAATGCGTTTCGGTGGTGACACCCACCTTGTACACATGGTGCGGCCACCATTTTCTTATTACTTAAATACCTCTTAGGTCATCACATCTCTGTGTAAACACTGAAGAAATATTTAAGAAAAACTTAAAACAGTGATTGAAATGAATAATAAAGTGCAGAGTGCTCAATTAAAGTGCATGACATTTCTTAAATATTCCAATTTAACATGTCTCACCTAGCAGTGTATTGCATTGCAAATCCAATATAAACCCATCAACAAAAATAGGAAACATAATTCCATGAATTCAGCATTCAATATGCGAAGCACAAAATGTCATCCAAGCTCAGAACGATCCTAATAGATGTGCTGGATCAACTCTAATTGATTTCAAAATGCATTATACCTTCCATACCACAAATTCATTCTAACCCTGTGGTCCACACAGAATAACATTGCGGAATAATTAGAGAATGCCCTGCATATTTATGACAATTGCCTGAAATGCGGTGAAATCATTTCTTCTCCATTAAACATTAATGACTCACATCAAGCCCCACTGATCTGCATCCGCCGTGTTCAGTGTATGCTAACACGGGCTATATTCTAGACCAGTGTCTGGGCCATACGACCTAGAAGGATAACATCTTAGCATAAAGGTTAATGTTATAAATACATTTTTCCTGCCAGAGATTGCTCTCATGGTATTCAACAAGAATACTACAGATCTACATCTCTGTAGTTGCGGCCTATAGCAATTATCCTTGCTGAGAGAGATTGAGAACTACTCAGTAAAAATTGTCAAGCATAGTTACAGGTGTATATACAGTTCTTCGTCCAAATTGAGACCATTCGGTATTTTGCTGCTCAACATGATTATGTAGCGTGACTCCAGTCTACGCGGATTGTGTTCCCTATTGCTACCCCTCATGTTGTTCGGGACCGAGTCTATGACAGGGTAGACCAGATCTTCTGCTCTGCCCCCGTGTTTTTCATGTATATGACGGGCTACTGGATAACTTTTGTCTATCCTGGCTATAGCACGTAAATGCTGTAAAATCCTTACATGTACCATATGTATGGTGCTGCCTATATATACCTTGGGGCATGTACACTGTAAAATATACACCACAAAGTCACTACTACACTTGTAAGAGTGACGGATCTTAAATGGGGTATTGTACAGTGGACTGGAAAATTCCCTCTTGTTCTGGCCTACTGTATATGCCTTGCACCTGTAGCATTTTCTGAACCCTGCATTTGTGGTAAGCCAAGTCTCAGGCTTGACTATTTCAGGGCTGCTAACACAAAGCTCACCTCACATGGATTTGGCCCGCCTATAAGAGAGGAGTGGGTTCTTAGACACTGATGTGCCTATAATTGGATCACTTTGAATTAGGCTCCAATGGGAAGTTAAAATGTTTCTCACTTTCTGGTGGTACATGTTAAAGCCGGTTATCATCCTCACTTCACCCCGACTACTTACTTCACTGCTTTTGTCTCTGAACAGCAGTGCTTCCCTAGATTTAGTCTTTGCTTTAGCTTTGGACCAGTCCAATAACGACTGATCATAGCCTCTGGCTCGGAATCTCTGCTCTAATTCTTCTTGTGCCTGTGCCAAGGACTGCTAATCACCGCAATTATGCTTCATGTGGAGATTTTCCGCATAGGGAATGCTATGCCTCAATTTTAATGGGTGAAAGCTCTCCGCATGGAGGACTGAAATTCCAGCAGTCTCGTTTCTAAATGTTTTGGTCTGTATCTTATTGTCTTGCACAAACACCTTAAGATCTAAAAACTCTACTTCACTGTTGCTGATCTTGCATGAGAAGGATAGGTTGAGGTCATTGGAATTTATTCTATTGGCGAACTCCCTGGCAGATTCCAAGGAGCCCTTCCATAGAACAAAAAGATCACCTATGTAACGGGCCCAGAGGACTATGCTATCCGTCCATTCGGCAGCGTACTCTGTTGCGAGCACCTGCTCCTCCCACCAGCCCATATGCAGATTCGCATAGCTGGCGGCGAAGCAGGTGCCCATCGCTGAACCTCGTATTTGTTTGAAAATCTGTTTCTCAAACAAGAAAAAGTTATTTTCCAAGCACCACTCCATCATTTGGAGTACCATTAAAGTGTGCTGGTATAAGTTGATAGGTCTTGCACTCAAAAAGTGTCTTGTTGCCCTCAATCCTTGCTCATGTCTGATGCTAGTGTAAAGGGAGGTTACATCTAAGGACATAAACACATACCTGTCATCCCATGTGATGTCATAAACCTTTCTAAGAAAGTCACTGGTGTCTAATATGAATAACAGTAAGCTCCTTGCATGTTCTTGCAAAAAAGTATCAATATATTTAGATGTTGTCTCAAAGAACCCCCAATAGCTGATATTATGGGTCTTCCTGGGGGATTGGTGGCATTTTTGTGAATCTTAGGGATCAAATACATGATCGGGACAATGGGATATGCTACTCTCAAACATTTTAATTCATCATTTGTTAGTAAACCCATGCCACGCCATCTTGATAGGTCCTCATGAAATTTATCTTTGATCACATTAATGCTGTTCTGTGACATTTTGCTGTAGCCCAATTTATCATTAAGTTGCAGATACGCCTCTGTTTTATACAGTGAAAGGGGCCACAAAACTATGTTTCCCCCCATATCAGATTGACGCACTAAAATATCATACCTTGATCTGATCTTTTCCATTACTGCATTATAATCACGTGTTGGCACAACATTTTCTGACCTAAATCTTTTGCTAGATTCTGCCGCAAGTCACTGAAGGTCCGTTGTCACTAGTTCAGAGAAAATATCAAGTCCATCTCTCTGCATAATGGGTGTGAAAACTGACTTGGGTTTGAATGATGTCACCATCCTGCACCATAGACCCACACCTAGGTTTTCACCAGATTGCGTCCTATCTTTAGCTTTTCTCTCCAATTGGTTCAAATCTTGGAGCAGTTCCAAATCTGCCACTGCCAGGTTCCCTGATGGGGCAGTTTCCTCATTCATGGCAATGGGTTCTGTGGAATAAGAGTGAAAATGTTTCTGAAGTTTTAGTTTTCTCAAAAACTTAAACAGATCAATTTTCGTTTGAACATAGTTGAAATTCGTGGGTGTACAATAAGAAAGGCCAAGTGATAAAATGTCTTTTTCTTTATTTGATAATTCCATGTCTGATAAATTGATTACTGTATTGGAATTGTCCAAGTTCACTTCCTCTGACGTGTTTGTTTTGTTTGTGCTGACTGATTTAGGCCCACTGCGTCTGTTTTTTCTTTTCCTTTTTCTTTTAATTTGCCAACTTTCTCTTTTCTTTGAGGCCGAGGTCTTGGGTTTAAAGTCCGGTCCAGTCTTAAAAAATGAACTTCCTCAACTATGGATGGAGGCTCACAACTAGGTCCCATGGATACACCCTCCTCTGGGTCTGTTTACACCTCCGATCTCATTTCTGAACTGGTTTCTACTTTTTGTCTTTGAGGTGTATGTTGTACTCTTTTCAACGATTGTTGCCTCCTGATGTTATCAAACCTTCACAAGAAGGTGTAAATTTGTCCAAGTTGGTAATCCAATTTGTCACGTAAGAATTTAGTGGCTTTTCGTTCTTTAATCACTTGTTCATGTTTGTGTAATCTTGTCAGCATTTCCTTTTCATATTTGGTAATCTCTTCTTTATCTGGATGCGAGTTAATTTCCTTTGGAAGTGCCTCAGTCATAGCCAAGATTTTCTCACGATCACTGAGTGAATACTTTATTAAAATTAATAACATTCTCTTTGATTACTCTGAGCTGTTGTCAGCCCACTCTTTCAACATCTCTTGCTCTGGATTTTCGTACATGGGTGGTATTAGAATTGCGCAGTCCTCTGGGAACTCGGCCCACTTCTACATATTTAGACAATGATTTGTGTTCTCACCATTTCGTGATTTCATTTTTCCTTAGTTTCTCTAATTCACTGAGTTTACTGCGAAGATTTGCTTCTGGGGTCTGGAGTCTCGCTGTCCCCTTTTGTAAACTCGCACTCAGAGTCATTGCGGACTCGTCGAACATCTTATCCGCAGCTTCTTCCCACTCTCTCAGCCATTCCGATCTCATTTCTGCCTCGCTGCAGTTCTTCAAATCCCAATCGCTGTGAAACATACACAGCTGCCTCGCCCTATGCCAAGCCTCTCCCTGTACTATTACTGCCGATGTCGCTTACCTGCACTCCCGGGCGCCCTCCGGCTCACCGGTTGCCTGTTCTGTACACGGCGGTATTGGAGATACATGTCAGTCAGCTTATAGAGGGCTCCGTGCTTGTAACTCCCTTACGACGCCAAAGCTTGCTGGTGGGTGTGGTGCCCCTGATCGAGGATATATATATATATATATATATATTCACTGAAAAAACCATAGGTTTCAGACACGTTATAGTTACAAATTAGCATTTAAAAAAACCTTTGAAATTCACTGAAAAAACCATAGGTTTCAGACACGTTATAGTTACAAATTAGCATTTAAAAAACCTTTGAAATTCACTGAAAAAACCATAGGTTTTAGGGACAGTTATAGTTACTTGGACATTGCACTCGTACAAAACCCGTGAAATTCCCCCGTTATAGTTAGTTCAGCTAACTATAACTCGCGCCCGCAATGCACTGCTGATGACGTCACATATTACATCACTCATGACATGGTCAGTGACATCACTGATGACATCACTGATGACATCTCAAATGACATCACTGATGACATCATCCAGTGACTGTGTGTTTCTGTAAAGTTTAAATATTTTTTATATATATAGGAAAAGACGTATTGAAGAATGAGTGGGTGTGTAAGTGGCTGTATGGATGATTTAGTAGGTGCGTGACTGACTCTATAAGTGAGTGATTTAACGTATCTTACTGAATGCATGGGTTAGTGACTAATCTGGGTGAATGTCTGTATCCGTCTGTCTGTTGCTGTGTAAGTGGCTGCATGTGTTTGTGAATAGCTAAATGAGTGTCTATATGAGTTATTGAATGCTTGTCTGAGTATCTGTATGGGTGCCTGAGTGTTTGTGTGGGAGGGGTGTGTGCAACTCTGTGCATAGATGTGTGAGTGGGTGATTCACTGGGTGGATGGTTTCAAGAGTGCATCTGTGATAGACTGTATGGGTGGGTAAGTGTGTGTAAGAGTGTGTTAGTGAGTGAATGTATGTCCCAGTGGTACATGTGTGAGTAACTACATATGTGAAAGGCAGTATATATGTGTGTTGGAGTATATAAATAGCTATAAGCAAGAGTGAGTGATTGTGATAGTGGCTGTATGGATGAGTGTGTGCTTGTATCAGTGATTGTATAAGAGCGTAACAATGTGATACTATTTGTATGAGTAAGTGAGCTGGTGTGTGTATAACTGTATAGGTGAGTAAATGGCAGTGTGTTTAATTATTTGCATGACTGACTAGGTGTCTGAGTATCTCTATGGATGAGTGGCGTTGTTTGAGTGTCTATATAGGAGTAAGAGTGCATATGATAGTCCTGTACTGAGTGACCGTAAGTATGAGTGACTGTACGGGTGAGTGAGTGGATGTGTGTGTGTAGACCTAAGAATCAGTGAGTGGGTATGTAGTTATTGGTGTTGGAGTGTCTATGGTTTTGCGAATGGCAGTCTGTAATTTAGAGTGGGTGTATCAAAGATTATATTAGGGTGTGAGGAGGTGCATCAGATTATCACGTGGATGATGTCATCAGTGATGTCATTTGAGATGTCATCAGTGATGTCACTGACCATGTCATGAGTGATGTAATATGTGACGTCATCAGCAGTGCATTATGGGGCGCGAGTTATAGTTAGCTGAACTAACTATAACGGGGGAATTTCACGGGTTTTGTACGAGTGCAATGTCCAAGTAACTATAACTGTCCCTAAAACCTATGGTTTTTTCAGTGAATGTCAAAGGTTTTTTAAATGCTAATTTGTAACTATAACGTGTCTGAAACCTATGGTTTTTTCAGTGAATTTCAAAGGTTTTTTAAATGCTAATTTGTAACTATAACGTGTCTGAAACCTATGGTTTTTTCAGTGAATTTGAAAGGTTTTTTAAATGCTAATTTCTAACTATAACGTGCCTGATACCTACGGTTTTTTCAGTGAATTTCAAAGGTTTTGTAAATGACAATTTTTAAATGTATTAATTGTTATATTAATTTTTTTCATACTGATTTACAACATTTTTAGAAACAATTTTTTTTACATATTTTATTTTTTAAATTACATTGTAATTACATTATACATTACATTACAAAAAATACTTTCTCAGAATGAATTACTTTAGTTTAAATACTTTGCACATAGGCAATAGACTTTTAAGTACAGTAGTTACAGTTGTTGCAATGGGCAACACATTTTCAAACAATGCAACATTCAGTTCAATGTGAATTTCTAGTTAAATGCAATTAGTTACTTTATGGATTACTTTTCTAACCACAGGACTGGATCCTAGATTCAGTCCTGGTACATCTCCTGTAAACAGTTGAGTAAAAGCGTTTTGGTTACAGTCGTGATTTTTAAGGAATATTATTGTATTTTAAAAGTTGACACTTAGAAACTTTTTCTCATAGAATCACCAATGTTATCCTATGGAAGGAAATTCACTTAGCAGGTAAAAACTGTTATCGTTACTTTTTCTTACTCAGTGTTGGATCCTGGATCCAGCACTGGTGCATCTCCTGTAAACAGTTGAAAGAATGCGTTTAAGTCATACAGGTGATTTTTAAGGAATATTTGTAGTTTGTAAAAATCAACACTTTGAAACTTTTTTGCTGAAAACCAGACAATGGATTCCTATGGAAGAAAATATAAGTTACTGGTAAGTACGGTTACAATTACTTTTCAGGGTCAGTGCTGGGCTAAAAGATGCAGCACTGGGTTCTCTCCTGATAACAGGTGAGTAAATTGGTATTCGTACTTTGGTTGATTTTAGAGGAATATTATAAAGTTCAAAAACTCCACACTTAGAAGAATTTCCAAGTGAAACCAGTCAATGTTAGCCTATGAAGGTAATTCAAGTTACTGGTAAGTACGGTTAAAATTACTTTTCAGGATTAGTACTGGGCTGAAAGATGCAGCACTGAGGTCTCTCCTGATAACAGGTCAGTAAATCGGAATTCGTATTTCGGCTGATTTTAGAGGAATATTTTAAAGTTCCAAAACTCCACACTTAGAAGAATTTCCAAGTGAAACCAGTCAATGTTAGCCTACGGAAGGAAATTCAAGTTACTGGTAAGTACGGTTAAAATTACTTTTCAGGACCAGTACTGGGCTGAAAGATGCAGCACTGAGGTCTCTCCTGATAACAGGTGAGTAAATCGGAATTCGTATTTCGGATGATTTTAGAAGAATATTTGCACAATGGTGAAGGGAGGGGGCGGGGCCTGAGGTGACATCTGTGCAAACGCGCCCGTGGCGCGTTTTAAGTTGGGGGATTAAGTCCCCTTGAATCCTGAGGGTCCCTAGGGGCCAACTAGCCCACCAGGAACCTCCAATATGCGCCAGGGGCTGCGTTGCAGAGACGTGTAGAGAGGCCACACCCCTTTTTACACCTCTCTGCAACGCAGCTCTGTGGCGCTTTCTGGATGTACCTGTTGGGCTAGTTGGCCCCCAGGGACCCTCAGGATTGAAGGGGATTTAATTCCCCATCTTAAAACGCGCCACAGGGCCTGTTTGCACACATGTCACCTGAAGCCCCGCCCTCCCTTCACCACTGCGCAAACGCGCCCCGTGGTGCGTTTTAAGTTGGGGGATTAAGTCCCCTTGAATCCTGAGGGTCCTCGGAGTCCAACTAGCCCACCATATACCTCCAAAAAGCGCCACAGAGCTGCGTTGCAGAGAGGTGTAAAAGGGGTGTGGCCTCTCTACACGTCTCTGCAACGCAGCCCCCTGGCGCATATTGGAGGTTCCTGGTGGGCTAGTTGGCCCCCAGGGACCCCCAGTATTCAAGGGGAATCGTTCCTCTCTGCAAACGCGCCAGGGGCGCGTTTGCAGAGTGGTGAAGGAAGGGGCGGGGCCTACGGTCCCGATCGTTTTTTTTTTTTTTTTTTGTCCTCTGAAGGGGGCTGTGTGGCCCCCTTCCTTTTTCCTGTTTTTTGTCCCTGGGGACCCCATCCCCCAGGGCCTTACCCCTTTTTTTAAATTTAATTTTATTAAAAAAAAACGGGAAGGGGGCCGCGTGGCCCCCCTTCCCTGGGCCTGTATTGGCCCCGGGGACCCCATCCCCCGGGGCATGGCCTTTTTTTTATTTTCTTGGGAGGGGGGCTGCGTGGCCCCCCTCCTCAGGCCATTTAAGGCCCCGGGGACCCCATCCCCCGGGGCCGGCCTTTCCATTAATTTTTTTTTTTCCTTTTTTGGGGAGGGGGTCCCAAACGTGTTTTCCCCATGCAAAAATTTTTTTTTTTTTGCCCAGGGGGTCCTTGTGGGACCCCCTGAGCAAACCTAGGGGGTCAGGGTGTTTCTACCCTGCCCCCTTTGTGCGCTTTGCGCACTTGTTTCTGTCCCTCGGTTCTACCGAGGGACAAAATGGCTGCCAACATTTCCTGAATCGGAATGTTGACAGCCAGCTGACAGCCAATTAACATGCAGCTCGTGATCGGGACGGTGCGCGCAGGGTGCGCTCAGGGTGCGCGAATCCTCCGTGCCCATAGATATATATGTACTTTTACTTTTGATTTTCTCAGCAACTACTGAACGGATTAACACCATTTAACAAAAAGGGTTCTTTCTGAACCAAGAACTACCTCTTTGCCAAATTTGGTGTAATTCCGTTCAGCAGTTCGGGCTGTAGCCGTGTCTAAAGTTTCCTATGGAAAATTGCATGGGGAAAACACGTTTTGGGACCCCCTTTTTTCTCGGCCCCGCTTGATGAATCCCCCGAGACTTTCAGGGTAGGAGCGGACCGGAGCGCCCCACAAAGTTTGAAAATTTTGCGAAGATACGTCAACCGGCAAGAGAGTTATTTCAAATAGAATGTCGCGGATTTCCTATGGATAATAGGTTGTAACTATAACTATCTACTGGCGGTCGTGTTTTGCCCCCGGGTGGCCCAAGTCCCGGGGGCATGGTGGGGGGTTTAATTTTATGTGTGGGGGGTCTCAAAGGGCTCCCCAAGCCCCGGGGACCGCCACTCCCCGGGGCTTTCTTTAAAATGGTGCGGGAGGGCTCTGAGCCCTCCCGCAGCCCCGGGGACCACCACCTCCCCGGGGCTTTTTTAAAAAAATTAAACAACCTGTGTGGGGGGCTCCAGCCCCCACATGCCCCGGGGACCGCCACCTCCCGGGGCACTAACAAATTAAAATGGGGGTCCGTTTTGGACCCCCGAAGCCCCGGGGACCACCACCTCCCCGGGGCTGTGCTGATGTAGGGAGGGGGGCCGCGCGGCCCCCCTCCTGGAGCCCTTGATGGCCCTGGGGACCACCACCCCCCAGGGCCGGCTCCTGCAGTGTCCCGGGGTGCCTACGCGGCTCCCGTCCTGCCATAGCAAACTGCTTTGGATATTGGAAGAGAGAGCAGGGAAACCTGCTCTCTCTTCCAATATCCAAAGCCGATTGCTTTTCCACATGGGGAGCAGCATGTCAGCTGCTCCCCATGTGGAACAGCAATGCCGGCTCCCAAGGGACGTGGGGAGCCGGCGGGACTGTGGGGGGATTGGGGACCCCCCCACAGTCCCCAACGGAGAGGGCCAGCCCCGGGGGATGGGGTCCCCGGGGCAAGTAGTGGCCCAGGAGGGGGGCCACGCGGCCCCCCTCCCCAAAAAACAAAAAACAAAAAACAAAAAAAAAAAATGGAAAGGCCGGCCCCGGGGGATGGGGTCCCCGGGGCCTTAAATGGCCTGAGGAGGGGGGCCACGCAGCCACCCTCCCAAGAAAATAAAAAGGCCATGCCCCGGGGGATGGGGTCCCCGGGGCCAATACAGGCCCAGGGAAGGGGGGCCACGCGGCCCCCTTCCCGTTTTTTTTTAATAAAATTAAATTTAAAAAAGGGGTAAGGCCCTGGGGGATGGGGTCCCCAGGGACAAAAAACAGGAAAAGGAAGGGGGGCCACACAGCCCCCTTAAGGGGACAAAAAACGATCGGGCCCGCAGGCCCCGCCCCTTCCTTCACCACTCTGCAAACGCGCCCCTGGCGCGTTTGCAGAGGGGAACGAATTCCCCTTGAATACTGGGGGTCCCTGGGGCCAACTAGCCCACCAGGAACCTCCAATATGCGCCAGGGGCTGCGTTGCAGAGACGTGTAGAGAGGCCACACCCCTTTACACCTCTCTGCAACGCAGCTCTGTGGCGCTTTTGGAGGTATATGGTGGGCTAGTTGGACTCCGGGGACCCTCAGGATTCAAGGGGACTTAATCCCCAACTTAAAACGCGCCACGGGGCGCGTTTGCACAGTGGTGAAGGGAGGGGCGGGGCTTCAGGTGACATGTGTGCAAACAGGCCCCGTGGCGCGTTTTAAGATGGGGAATTAAATCCCCTTCAATCCTGAGGGTCCCTGGGGGCCAACTAGCCCAACAGGTACATCCAGAAAGCGCCACAGAGCTGCGTTGCAGAGAGGTGTAAAAGGGGTGTGGCCTCTCTACACGTCTCTGCAACGCAGCCCCTGGCGCATATTGGAGGTTCCTGGTGGGCTAGTTGGCCCCTAGGGACCCTCAGGATTCAAGGGGACTTAATCCCCCAACTTAAAACGCGCCACGGGGCGCGTTTGCACAGATGTCACCTCAGGCCCCGCCCCTCCCTTCACCATTGTGCAAATATTCTTCTAAAATCATCCGAAATACGAATTCCGATTTACTCACCTGTTATCAGGAGAGACCTCAGTGCTGCATCTTTCAGCCCAGTACTGATCCTCAAAAGTAATTTTAACCGTACTTACCAGTAACTTGAATTTCCTTCCATAGGATGTCATTGCCTGCTTTTTGCTGAAAAAGTTTCTAAGTGTTGATTTTTGAAACATACAAATATTCCTCTAAAATCAGCCGAAATACGAATTCCGATTTACTCACCTGTTATAAGGAGAGACCTCAGTGCTGTATCTTTCAGCCCAGTACTGGTCCTGAAAAGTAATTTTAACCGTACTTACCAGTAACTTGAATTTCCTTCCATAGGCTAACATTGACTGGTTTCACTTGGAAATTCTTCTAAGTGTGGAGTTTTGGAACTTTAAAATATTCCTCTAAAATCAGCCGAAATACGAATTCCGATTTACTGACCTGTTATCAGGAGAGACCTCAGTGCTGCATCTTTCAGCCCAGTACTAATCCTGAAAAGTAATTTTAACCGTACTTACCAGTAACTTGAATTACCTTCATAGGCTAACATTGACTGGTTTCACTTGGAAATTCTTCTAAGTGGGGAGTTTTTGAACTTTATAATATTCCTCTAAAATCAACCAAAGTACGAATACCAATTTACTCACCTGTTATCAGGAGAGAACCCAGTGCTGCATCTTTTAGCCCAGCACTGACCCTGAAAAGTAATTGTAACCGTACTTACCAGTAACTTATATTTTCTTCCATAGGAATCCATGGTCTGGTTTTCAGCAAATAAGTTTCAAAGTGTTGATTTTTACAAACTACAAATATTCCTTAAAAATCACCTGTATGACTTAAACGCATTCTTTCAACTGTTTACAGGAGATGCACCAGTGCTGGATCCAGGATCCAACACTGAGTAAGAAAAAGTAACGATAACAGTTTTTACCTGCTAAGTGAATTTCCTTCCATAGGATAACATTGGTGATTCTATGAGAAAAAGTTTCTAAGTGTCAACTTTTAAAATACAATAATATTCCTTAAAAATCACGACTGTAACCAAAACGCTTTTACTCAACTGTTTACAGGAGATGTACCAGGACTGAATCTAGGATCCAGTCCTGTGGTTAGAAAAGTAATCCATAAAGTAACTAATTGCATTTAACTAGAAATTCACATTGAGCTGAATGTTGCATTGTGTTTGAAAATGTGTTGCCCATTGCAACAACTGTAACTACTGTACTTAAAAGTCTATTGCCTATGTGCAAAGTATTTAAACTAAAGTAATTCATTCTGAGAAAGTATTTTTTGTAATGTAATGTATAATGTAATTACAATGTAATTTAAAAAATAAAATATGTAAAAAAAATTGTTTCTAAAAATGTAGTAAATCAGTATGAAAAAAATTAATATAACAATTAATACATTTAAAAATTGTCATTTACAAAACCTTTGAAATTCACTGAAAAAACCGTAGGTATCAGGCACGTTATAGTTAGAAATTAGCATTTAAAAAACCTTTCAAATTCACTGAAAAACCATAGGTTTCAGACACGTTATAGTTACAAATTAGCATTTAAAAAACCTTTGAAATTCACTGAAAAAACCATAGGTTTCAGACACGTTATAGTTACAAATTAGCATTTAAAAAACCTTTGAAATTCACTGAAAAAACCATAGGTTTTAGGGACAGTTATAGTTACTTGGACATTGCACTCGTACAAAACCCGTGAAATTCCCCCGTTATAGTTAGTTCAGCTAACTATAACTCGCGCCCCGCAATGCACTGCTGATGACGTCACATATTACATCACTCATGACATGGTCAGTGACATCACTGATGACATCACTGATGACATCTCAAATGACATCACTGATGACATCATCCACGTGATAATCTGATGCACCTCCTCACACCCTAATATAATCTTTGATACACCCACTCTAAATTACAGACTGCCATTCGCAAAACCATAGACACTCCAACACCAATAACTACATACCCACTCACTGATTCTTAGGTCTACACACACACATCCACTCACTCACCCGTACAGTCACTCATACTTACGGTCACTCAGTACAGGACTATCATATGCACTCTTACTCCTATATAGACACTCAAACAACGCCACTCATCCATAGAGATACTCAGACACCTAGTCAGTCATGTAAATAATTAAACACACTGCCATTTACTCACCTATACAGTTATACACACACCAGCTCACTTACTCATACAAATAGTATGACATTGTTACGCTCTTATACAATCACTGATACAAGCACACACTCATCCATACAGCCACTATCACAATCACTCACTCTTGCTTATAGCTATTTATATACTCCAACACACATATATACTGCCTTTCACATATGTAGTTACTCACACATGTACCACTGGGACATACATTCACTCACTAACACACTCTTACACACACTTACCCACCCATACAGTCTATCACAGATGCACTCTTGAAACCATCCACCCAGTGAATCACCCACTCACACATCTATGCACAGAGTTGCACACACCCCTCCCACACAAACACTCAGGCACCCATACAGATACTCAGACAAGCATTCAATAACTCATATAGACACTCATTTAGCTATTCACAAACACATGCAGCCACTTACACAGCAACAGACAGACGGATACAGACATTCACCCAGATTAGTCACTAACCCATGCATTCAGTAAGATACGTTAAATCACTCACTTATAGAGTCAGTCACGCACCTACTAAATCATCCATACAGACACTTACACACCCACTCATTCTTCAATACGTCTTTTCCTATATATATTAAAAATATTTAAACTTTACAGAAACACACAGTCACTGGATGATGTCATCAGTGATGTCATTTGAGATGTCATCAGTGATGTCATCAGTGATGTCACTGACCATGTCATGAGTGATGTAATATGTGACGTCATCAGCAGTGCATTGCGGGGCGCGAGTTATAGTTAGCTGAACTAACTATAACGGGGAAATTTCACGGGTTTTGTACGAGTGCAATGTCCAAGTAACTATAACTGTCCCTAAAACCTATGGTTTTTTCAGTGAATTTCAAAGGTTTTTTAAATGCTAATTTGTAACTATAACGTGTCTGAAACCTATGGTTTTTTCAGTGAATATATATATATATATATATATATATATATATATATATATATATATATATATATATCACCAACAAAGGACTCGTCCTGACGGCATTTGCGGCGCTCTGTGACGGTGCGATCCGTGGAAAGCGGCAGAGTCCAGCCGTGATATGTCACCAAGGATTCCCTTTTGAGGAAAGAACCACTCGCACTCACGGGTATTTTTGCACGCTCTTAGATTTTATTAAAGCGGCAACATTCTCCAACCAGTAAAGAACCCCTACGCGTTTCAGTCTGCCCTCAGACCTTGCTCACGGGTAACCAACGCTGCAATTGCTGCTTCATTTAAACTGATCACCTGACATTATGTCACATCCTGTTCTCTACAGCGCTAGGCATTCTGGTAGATGTAGTCTTTTGCATTTTTATCGTGAATTTTAAATAAGTGATTTTGTGAATAGAACGAATTAAATTGATATATCTAAAAAGGAAGCGATTGTATCAGATTCAGGAAATGGAGCAGAAAGAGTACCACGTAATATTGACATTAGAAGCAAAATCAGAACGTGGGAAAGACTATCAAAAAAAGAAATAAACAAATGGTGGGAAGTGACTTCACTAAAAAAATATCTAGAGGTCAAAAGAGTACCCAGGGGATTACGGATTAACCTGATGCCAAATCACCAAGACACAAGCAATGATATGCTACATGAATGGGGGAACATATCCTTAATTCTTCAATGGGTCTTATGGAGATTTTGATTAAACACATCACAATTGCGCTGGACAGAACGACAGCACAACTAAGGGAACTAGAAAAAGAATTGGAAAAAATTGAATTAACTTCGGATCTTGCAAAATTCAAACAGGAATTGGAACATCAAATTGAAAAACATGAACAATCAGTACAGTTACGTAAACAAACTAAATTCCAGAGGGATAAAGATGATTACCAGGAAGGACGCATATTTACATATGCGAGGAAATTTGACCAATTGAAACAACAAGACAAAATGGATTTAGCCACAAACGCTTCAGGGAGTCTGTCATCTTTAACATCCACAGATGCTAGCGAAAATGAAGGGGAACAAAGTGGGGCACGCTCTAAATGTGATTTTTTAGGGGAAATGAGGTTGGCCCTACAACAACGAAACTGGGAGAAGACCATGGGGGTACAACCGGGAATAAACAGAGGAAGGGGCAGGGGAAGAGGCCGCCCAAGAGAAAGCCAATCAGAAGAGGCAAGCGGATCAACAGACCCCAAAAAAACAGGAACTTGGACAAGGAGTATGAGACAGAAGAAACCTGTGAAGAGTTAGAAAACACTCCAGAACTGGAAATAGTCAATCTATCAAAAAGGAACATATCAGATATAGAGACTCAAGTGTTAAAACGAGGATTATCATTCTGCCCCACAAGTGAAATGGATATGGCTCAAACCCGGATAGACATATACAAATATGTTCGAAAATTAAAGTTGGCAAAAACCTTCCATGAAAATCCCAACCTGGCAGTTTCAAAAAATACAAGGATACGCTTACAATGGATCTTACAGTGGCAGATGTAGATCCGTTTGTAACACTAATGGAACTTGATATTGAGGGGAATGAACAGCCCAGAGACCTGGAAACATACTGTATTCAACTGGGGAAGGAACCAGTGGCAAGAGACCAAAATCAAAGTATTACCCACAAATGCCAACTGGAAATAAAATCGAAATCTTCCATGAGGCAGTGATAAAAGATTTATACCAACTTAGAAACAAAAAGAAAAAGAAGTTCAATCTGACACTAAAAGAACGTAACGCCATCAAGACTCTAAAATCTGATAATAACATTGAAATAAAGATGGCGGACAAAGGTGGAAATATTATCATTTTGGACAAAGATTTCTATGTGGAAGAAGCCTATTCACAGTTAAATAATACAAGACATTATAAAAAGCTTAAAGAAAATCCAACATTGCGATATAAAGAAAATCTGGACAAAAAATTAAAACAATGGTGGGAAAAGAAATTAATTGATAATGATGAAAAAAAGTATCTCACGACCGATCATCCTGTCACTGCAACAATGTACTTTCTCCCAAAAATACATAAAAACCCCATGAAACCACCAGGGAGGCCAATCGTTTCAGCAAAGGGGTCACTCCTGGAACCAATTGCCAATTTTGTGGATGGATACTTATTTCCATATGTTAAGGGTTTAACATCATACCTCAGAGATACGAGCGACCTTCTCAGAAATGTACAAGGGCTAAATTGGGAACCCACTTATAAATTGATAACCATGGATGTAATTGGGCTATACACCAACATTGAAAATACTTTTGGAATGGCTGCCTGTCAATACTTTTTAAAGGATCGCAATATTCAATTTGCCAACCACAATGCTATGATAATGGAGATGATTAGCTTATGTTTGACTCAAAACATCTTCATGTTTGGAGAGGACATTTTTTTACAAAAGGATGGGACAGCGATGGGGTTTTCTTTCAGTCCCAGTTATGCGTGTTTGACAATGGGTTGGTGGGAACAAAAGGTGGCATGGAACCCAAATAATGATCGATATGTTGAAAAAATAATATCTTGGCTGAGATATATAGACGATCTTTTAATTATTTGGGATGGATCCATGGAAGAATTTAAAATCTATTTCGATATCCTCAACAATACAAACACCAACCTACACTTCACGTATGACATCAGTGAAACCCGAGTGGTATTCCTGGACACTGAAATTTACATTAGGGAAAACAAAGTACATACCACTCTACATCGCAAGGCAACAGCGACCAATGCAACACTGCATGCAGAAAGCTTCCATCAAACCTCATTAATCAGAAACATACCATATGGTGAATTATTGAGGATAAGACGGATATGCTCTGAAGAAAATGAATGGAAAAAACATAGCAAACAAACAATGATCAGATTCAGAAACAGAAAATACAACAAAAATGTATTAAAAGATTGTCTTGAAAGAACAGAAAAACAACCAAGATCAGAGATCATAAAACAGAAATTGCCCCAAATAAACAATGATCAGGATGCTATAAGATTAATTACAACATTTTCAACGGAGTCAAAGCAAATTGAGCACATCCTTCGAAAAAATTGGAACATTTTATGCTTAGATAAAACTATGAGGAATATTGTTGGCAATCATCCAAAAATTACATACAGGAGAGCGAAAAATCTAAAAGATGAACTAGTCCACAGTCATTTCAATATGAGAAAACAAAAAACTTGGATAAACGTTAAGGGCTTTTTCAAATGCTCAACGTGTAAAGTATGTCAAATCGCACAAAATACGAAGGAAATCACAATGGCAAACCGGAAGAAATGGAGAATCAATCAATTAATCAACTGTAAAAGTCAGTTTGTGGTTTACATCATTGAGTGTCCCTGCAAATTGAAATATGTAGGGAGCACGGTTTGTGAACTCAAAAAACGAATACTGGAGCATGTGAGAGCCACAGTCAATAAGGATCGTGGCTATGCCGTGGCTGAACATATGGAAAAGTATCATGATGGGGACTGGAAGAAACTAAAATTCTACGCAGTGGAAATGGTCGAATGCCATGTGAGAGGTGGCAATCGGGAAAAACTCTGAGACAAAGGGAATCACGTCACATTTTATCTTTCAGAACCCTGGCCCCCTTTGGCCTTAATAAGGATGAAGAGATGTACTCCCACCTTTAACGACATTATAAATAGAAATATATTGCTTGTAAAGAATCTGTACAATTGTAAATTTTCTCAAATTTGGAAAGAGATTTTGAAATTAGGCAATTTCTCATAGTATCATTTAGGGCCTTTCTTATCTCATAACATAACAAATTTTGGTCATAGAAAATCTTTTTTATGAAATGGAAATATCAGATATGTGGTTGGTTTTAATTATAGTTGCATGTTACTAGTTTTAAGAATAGGTAAATTTGAAGAAAGTCACCAATTTTGGTAACTCACGTCCTTGAAAGCCCACTAGAGGGCAAAATATTTTCATTTGGGCAATGTACCTGAATAGAATTGAGAAAGGATGTTTGTGGCAGGCAAAATGCAACCAAATGAATGGGTTGTTGTCAAAGTATTAGCTTAATAGATCAGTTTAATTACATATTGGAAAACTGTAACAGGCATGGCACTCACTAGTTTCACTGTATTTTAGATATATCAATTTAATTCGTTCTATTCACAAAATCACTTATTTAAAATTCACGATAAAAATGCAAAAGACTACATCTACCAGAATGCCTAGCGCTGTAGAGAACAGGATGTGACATAATGTCAGGTGATCAGTTTAAATGAAGCAGCAATTGCAGCGTTGGTTACCCGTGAGCAAGGTCTGAGGGCAGACTGAAACGCGTAGGGGTTCTTTACTGGTTGGAGAATGTTGCCGCTTTAATAAAATCTAAGAGCGTGCAAAAATACCCGTGAGTGCGAGTGGTTCTTTCCTCAAAAGGGAATCCTTGGTGATATATATATATATATATATGAATATGAAACTCGAGAAGTGGACAGTGGACCGTAGGAAACATGTGCAGCACCCGTACCGTAAATAACCAATAAAATTTGGATGCAAGGCAAATTTGTGTGCAGATAACCAAATGTGCCCCCTGTCCAGAAGCACCTCCCCTCTCCAGGGGATACAGAACAAACAAGCTAGAATGGAGCCGCACCACAACTTGTCAAAAAAGTCCGTAAAGAAATATCCATAGAGATTAAGGACTCCCAATTCAATGAAGTGAATCGCTGCTAATGCAAGATATACAATGTTTTTCTTCTTTATTATTCAATTCATACAAAACCTTCAGCCAACGCGTTTCGTCCTTTTTACATAGGACTTCTTCAGGGCTGGAAGTTAAAAAGATATAAACAGAACATTTACAAAAACACACTGTACAAAACCAACAACATTTATATATACAAAACATATATATTACATAAACAAGGCGTACATGTAATAGAGAAATCAATTGCAAACCATACCCCAGTTGGTACATAACAACCACGACATGAACAATTTATTAAAATCACAAATAAAGTTACCATGCATGTATCAACTAACAAAAGAAAGAGAAGGAAAATGAGAAATGAAAAATAGAGTGCAATAAGAGTCTGAGATCAAGAGACCACTATGACCTTGACATAAAAGATATGATGACAGAAATAAACGCCTCACCTAATTGTGAAAAATACCACTGAAAAGACATGCAGGAAAAGTCAATCCGCATACGCGACGGTGGTTACAAAGCCAAACGCACCCCATTCCGTGTACATCCGTGAGCCATAGACCTCAATATGAAATGCCCCATGTATACGCACAAATGGAGACCTACCAATATCGATCTGGGGCAACAAATCATCCAGTATGTTGTAACCCGGTTAAAAGAGATATCTTGAGCAAAAATAACAGTTTGGTATCTGAAAAACAAGCCACAAAAACATATCTTATGCGATAAATAGCGCATCCACCATTGTATATAGATAGGCAATAGCGTGCTCTATGTCATTGTGCTGCCTACCTGTTCAAAATATCAAACAAGTGCTCCAATTGGAACTGGTACAATTTTGTAACGCAATCCAATGTCCAAATGTATAAGGTTTAGAGTAGCGCATGGTGTAATAGCCATATAACAATATTGGGCGTGCAGGTTCAATTATGGACTAGCACATCGCGATGGAGAATATCCACCCTGACCTATAGACAAAGGGATATAATATATGCCTTTAATGCATTGTGTATATGAATCACTGAAAGTGACAAGCAATATTAAAATCCAAATGCTTTGAAAACAATTTGACACAGTATTCTCCAATGAACGAACCCAGTCAAAAGATACGACCCCAAATTGCGTCCTGCACATATAATGCACCGCTAGCAAAACAAAAGCTTGTAGTGTGTGCACTATCGGTAATGGAAACCATCAAGAAATAAAAACTATTATTTAAAAAGGGGAAGAGACAGGTAGTGAATCGAACCCCATATGGCCCAATGATTATAATTGGCACTATACGGATCTAACGTAAGTTGGGCAGAGAATCGATGGAGTCATGTATCACCAAAAATGCGGACGTGTGCCCACTGTGCAAGACACACTGCATTACTAAAGGACTTATGAGATATATAGAGCAAACGGCCTGCCAATTAAGTATAGAAACGCAGTTCCACCCAACTGAAGGAGTTGATTAAAACCCCCATCACAAAGCATGGCAGTGTGTTTCAAATATGAGACATAGCGATTATCATAGTGCTCCCTATCCCTCGTACGCACCCCAAACAGACCAAAGCTACTGCAGCGATGTTGTAGTCAAATACCCTAAGGTAGGGACTAAAATGATATGTAATTGGGAGATACGTGCCTCGTCTGAGAATTTGTTAGCAACGTGCCTTGGGGCATAAACGGTGGCTAATCCGGCCCACATAATCCAGCAGTGACAGAAACTTACTTCAATTGAAGTGCAGCCTGGCGTACTTCCGTCTTCGGAACAACCGCAAAGAAGTTGAGCCGTGTTATAGTCCGTCTTTTATAACGCCGGACAAAGTGACGTAATCGCGTGGTACGCTCACCACCCTAGCGATACCAAGTGCCTGCCTCCAAAGAAAGGGTCCTCCATATTGAACTTCCACGAACGGTGGAATGCATAATATTAATGTCACGGAAACCTACTCAATGAATGCCAAAACTCTGAGAACCAAAACCCCTGGTTAGTGTAAACCTAAACCGGATCAAATTTAGTACCGTTATAAATAATGAGATTGCCAAAATTGTATGCCGATTCCAAACATGGCGAATCATCACTAGGTGGATAGATTATATTATCAAAAAGGCACGCAAACAGAAACGCAAAAAGTTAATATTTATGAATATCAAGAAATAGCGTTGCAGTCAATCGCCTAACATATTCTCTCCAATATACAGGATCATCTTAGTGTTGGAGCCGGAAGCCTAACACAAAGTATGGTACCACGGTTGGTGAGGCTGACATATATTGCCAATGTCCTTCATCTGGTAATTATGTATCTTACTAAGTGGACCGTAAATGGACACCGCAAAGTAGCTGGAATGCAAGGTATAAATAACGAGCAGAACGTATTACCGGAACCTTAATTGTAACATAGTCATAGGATACAATGTGCACATGGACTATTTCGTATTATCTCTATTCTCATTGTCTGTTTTTGGCCACTTGTCATTCTGCTTTGTTCCGGTAATACGCTCTGCTCGTTATATATACCTTGCATTCCAGCTACTGTGCGGTGTCCATTTACGGCCCACTTAGGAAGATACATAATGACCAGATGAAGGACGTTGGCAATATATGTCAGCCTCACCAACCGTGGTACCATACTTTGTGTTAGGCTTCCGGTTCCAACACTAACATGATCCTGTATATTGGAGAGAATATGTTAGGCGATTGACTGCAACGCTATTTCTTGATATTCATAAATATTAACTTTTTGCGTTTCTGTTTGTGTGCCTTTTTGATAATATAATCTATCCACCTAGTGATGATTCGCCATGTTTGGAATCGGCATACAATTTTGTCAATCTCATTATTTATAACGGTACTAAATTTGATCCGGTTTAGGTTTACACTAACCAGGGGTTTTGGTTCTCAGAGTTTTGGCATTCATTGAGTAGGTTTCCGTGACATTAATATTATGCATTCCACCATTCGTGGAAGTTCAATATGGAGGACCCTTTCTTTGGAGGAAGGCACTTGGTATCGTTACGGTGGTGAGCGTACCACGCGATTACGTCACTTTGTCCGGCGTTATAAAAGAAGGACTATAACACGGCTCAACTTCTTTGCGGTTGTTCCGAAGGCGGAAGTACTCCAGGCTGCACTTCAATTGAAGTAAGTTTCTGTCACTGCTGGATTATGTGGGCTGGATTAGCCACCGTTTATGCCCCAAGGCACGTTGCTTACAATTTCTCAGACGGGGCACGTATGTCCCAATTACATATCATTTTTGTCCCTACCTTAGGGTATTTGACTACTACATCGCTGCAGTAGCTTTGGTCTGTTTGGGGTGCGTACGAGGGATAGGGAGCACTATGATAATCGCTATGTCTCATATTTGAAACACACTGCCATGCTTTGGGATGGGGGTTTTAATCAACTCCTTCAGTTGGGTGGAACTGCGTTTCTATAATTAATTGGCAGGCCATTTGCTCTATATATCTCATAAGTCCTTTAGTGAAAGCGGTGTGTCTTGCACAGTGGGTACACGTCCGCATTTTTGGTGATACATGACTCCATCGATTCTCTGCCTAACTTACGTTAGATCCGTATAGTGGCAATTATAATCATTGGGCCATATGGGGTTCGATTCACTACCTGTCTCTTCCCCTTTTTAAATAATAGTTTTTATTTCTTGATGGTTTCCATTACCGATAGTGCACACACTACAAGCTTTTGTTTTGCTAGCGGTGCATTATATGTGCAGGACGCAATTTGGGGTCGTATCTTTTGACTGGGTTTGTTCATTGGAGCATACTGTGTTAAACTGTTTTCAATGCATTTGGATTTTAATATTGCTTGTCAATTTCAGTGATTCATATACAGAATGCATTAAAGGCATATATTATATCCCTTTGTCTATAGGTCAGGGTGGATATTCTCCATTGCGATGTGCTAGTCCATAATTGAACCTGCACGCCCAACATTGTTGTATGGCTATTACACCACGCGCTACTCTAAACCTTATACATTTGGACATTGAATTGCGTTACAAAATTGTACCAGTTCCAATTGGAGTAGCTGTTTGAAATTTTGAACAGGTAGGCAAGCGCATGCTAATATCTATCTATATGCAATGGTGGATGCGCTATTTATCGCATAAGATATGTTTTTGTGGCTTGTTTTTCAGATACCAAACTGTTATTTTCGCTCAAGATAACTCTTTTAACCGGGTTACAACATACTGGATGATTTGTTGCCCCAGATCGATATTGGTAGGTCTCCATTTGTGCGCATACATGGGGCATTTCATATTGAGGTCGATGGTTCATGAATGTACACAGAATGGGGTGCGTTTTTGACTTTGTAACCACCGTCGCGTATGTGGATTGACTTTTCCTGCATGTCTTTTCAGTGGTATTTTTCACAATTAGGTGAGGCATTTATTTCTGTCATCATATCTTTTATGTCAAGGTCATAGTGGTCTCTTGATCTCAGACTCTTATTGCACTCTATTTTTCATTTCTCATTTTCCTTCTCCTTCTCTTTCTTTTGTTAGTTGACACATGCATGGCAACTTTATTTGTGATTTTAATAAATTGTTCATGTCGTGGTTGTTATGTGCCAACTGGGGTATGGTTTGCAATTGATTTCTCTATTACATGTACGCCTTGTTTATGTAATATATATGTTGTGTATATATAAATGTTGTTGGTTTTGTACAGTGTGTTTTTTGTAAATGTTCTGTATATATCTTTTTAACTTCCAGCCCTGAAGAAGTCCTATGTAAAAAGGACGAAACGCGTTGGCTGTTGGTTTTGTACGAATTGAATAATAAAGAAGAAAAACATCGTATATCTTGCATTAGCAGCGATTCACTTCATTGAATTGGGAGTCCTTAATTTCTATGGATATTTCTTTACGGACTTTTTTGACAAGTTGTGGTGCGGCTCCATTCTAGCTTGTTATATATATATATATATATATATATTCACTGAAAAAACCATAGGTTTTAGGGACAGTTATAGTTAGTTGGACATTGCACTCGTACAAAACCCGTGAAATTCCCCCGTTATAGTTAGTTCAGGTAACTATAACTCGCGCCTCCGCAATGCACTGCTGATGACGTCACATATTACATCACTCATGACATGGTCAGTGACATCACTGATGACATCACTGATGACATCTCAAATGGCATCACTGATGACATCATCCATGTGATAATTTGATGCATCTTCTCACACCCTAATATAACTTTTGATACACCCACTGTAAATTACAGACTGCCATTGTCAAAACCATAGACACTCCAACACCAATTACTATATACACACTCACTGATTCTTAGGTCTACACACACACATCTACTCACTCACCCGTACAGTCACTCATACTTATAGTCACTCAGTACAGGACTATTATATGCACTCATACACCTATATAAACACTCACACACCGCCACTCATCCATAGAGGTACTCACACACCTAGTCAGTCATGCAAAAAATTAAGCACACACCCATTTACTCACCTATACAGTTATACACACACCAACTCACTTACTCATACAAATACTAGCACATTCTTCAGTGATGTCATCAGTGATGTCACTGACCATGTCATGAGTGATGTAATAGGTGACGTCATCAGCAGTGCATTGCGGGGGCGCGAGTTATAGTTACCTGAACTAACTAATAATAACGGGGGAATTTCACGGGTTTTGTACGAGTGCAATGTCCAACTAACTATAACTGTCCCTAAAACCTATGGTCTTTTCAGTGAATTTCAAAGGTTTTTTAAATGCTAATTTCTAACTATAACGTGCCTGAAACCTATGGTTTTTTAAGTGAATTTCAAAGGTTTTTTAAATGCTAATTTCTAACAATAACATGCCCCGCCCCCTCCCTTCACCACTGTGCAAACGCGCCCGTGGCGCGTTTTAAGTTGGGGGATTAAGTTCCCTTGAATCATGAGGGTCCCTGGGGTCCAACTAGCCCACCCTGTACCTCCAGTATGCGCCAGGGAGCTGCGTTGCAGAGAGGTGTTCAGAGGCCACGCCCCTTTTTACACCTCTCTGCAACGCAGCTCTGTGGTGCTTTCTGGACGTACCTGGTGGGCTAGTTGGCCCCAGGGACCCTCAGGATTAAAGAGGATTTAATTCCCCATCTTAAAACGCGCCACGGGGCCTGTTTGCACACATGCCACCTGAAGCCCCGCCCCCTCCCTTCACCACTGTGCAAACGCGCCCCGTGGCGCGTTTTAAGTTGGGGGATTAAGCCCCCTTGAATACTGAGGGTCCCTGGAGTCCAACTAGCGCACCATGTATCTCCAAAAAGCGCCACAGAGCTGCGTTGCAGAGAGGTGTAAAAAGGGGCGTGGCCTCTGTACACCTCTCTGCAACGCAGCTCCCTGGCGCATACTGGAGGTTCCTGGTGGGCTAGTTGGCCCCCAGGGACCCCCAGTATTCAAGCGGAATTACTTCCCCTTCTCAAAACGCGCCAGGGGGCGCGTTTGCAGACTGCTGCAGGGAGGGGGCGGGGCCTCCAGCACGATGCCGGTCTTTTTTTTTCTCTGTCTTTTTTTTTTTTTTCATGGGAGGGGGGCTGCGTGGCCCTCCTTCCCTCGGCCACTTTTGGCCCCGGGGACCCCATCCCCCGGGGCCTCAGCATGTTCTTTTTTTTTTTTGTAAAATAAAAAAAATGGGAAGGGTGCCGCGTGGCCCCCCTTCCCTGGGCCTCTATTGGCCCCGGGGACCCCATCCCCCGGGGCATGGCCACTGTTTTTTTTTTATACAATATTCGGAGGGGGGCTGCGTGGCCCCCTTCCTCAGGCCATTTAAGGCCCCGGGGACCCCATCCCCCGGGCCGGCCTTTGCCTTTTTTTTTTAATTCCTTTTTTTGGGAGGGGGGCTGCATGGCCCCCCTCCCGGGCCACTAATGGCCCCGGGGACCCCATCCCCCGGGGCCTGGCCACTGGTTGGGGACCGTGGGGGTTCCCCAATAACCGCACGGTCCCGCCGGCTCCCCGCGTCCTGCGGGAGACGACATTGCTTTTCCATAAGGGGAGCTGCTGACATGCAGCTCCCCTTATGGAAAAGCAATCTGCTTTGCTTCATTGAAGCGAGAGCAGGTTTCCCTGCTCTCGCTTCAATGAAGCAAAGCAAGTTTGCAATGACAGGGCGGGAGCCGCGAGGCTCCCGTCCTGCCATTGCAAACAGCAGTGTCCCGGGGGTAGGCACCCCAGGACACTGCAGGAGCCGGCCCTGGGGGGCGGCGGTCCCCAGGGCCACCACAGGCTCCAGGAGGGGGGCCGCGCGGCCCCCCTCCCTTCAATTGCACAGCCCCGGGGAGGTGGTGGTCCCAGAGCTTCGGGGGTCCGAAACGGACCCCCAAATTTCTTTTCTAAGTGCCCTGGGGAGGTGGCAGTTCCCGGGGCGTGTGGGGGGGCTGGAGCCCCCCACACAGGTTAATAAATTTTTTTTAAAAGAAGCCCCGGGGGTTGGCGGTCCCCGGGGCTGCGGGAGGGCGGAGAGCCCTCCCGCCCCATTTTTTATTTAAAGCCCCGGGGGGTGGCGGTCCCCGGGGCTTGTGGGGCCTTAGAGGCCCCCCCCATAAACTATAAACCCACCCCCGCATGCCCCCGGGACTTGGCCCACCTGGGGGCAAAATAGCATCAAAGCGCGGGAGACCGCGCTTCGATTTTTTTACAGCGGGATCCGCGCACCCTAAGCGCATCCCGCTGATTTAAAAAAAAATGCTTTTCTGCCCAGGGGGTCCTTGTGGGACCCCTGAGCAGACCTAGGGGTCAGGGTGTTTCTACCCTGCCCCCTTTGTGCATTTTGCGCACTTGTTTCTTTTTTTTTTCTTGGCGGGATCCGCACACCCTAAGCGCATCCCGCCGATTTATTTTTTTAAAAAAGGCTTTTTTCTGCCCAGGGGGTTTTTGTGGGACCCCCTGAGCAGACCTAGGGGGTCAGGGTGTTTCTACCCTGCCCCCTTTGTGCGTTTTGCGCACTTGTTTCTGTGCCTCGGTTCTACCGAGGCATAAAATGGCTGCCAACACTTCCTGATTTGGAGTGTTGACAGCCACTTGACAGCCAATTAGCATGCAGCTCGTGATCGGGAGGGTACGCGGACCCTACTCTGCCATAGACATATATGTGACTTTACTTTTGATTTTCTCAGGAACTACTGAACGGATTTACACCATTTAAGCAAAAGGCACGACACTGAACCAAGGGCTACCTATTTGCCAAATTTGGTGTAATTCCGTTCAGCAGTTCGGGCTGTAGCTGCGACTAAAGGTTCCTATGGAAAATTGCATAGGGAAAACGCGTTTTGGGACCCCCCTTTTTTCTCGGCCTCCGCTTGACGAATCACCCCGAGTCTTTCAGGATAGGAGCGGACCGGAGCGCCCCAACAAGTTTGAAAATTTCGCGAAGATTCGTCAACCGGCGCCAAAGTTATTTCAAATAGAATGTTGCGGATTTCCTATGGAAAATAGGTCCTAACTATAACTATCTACTGACGACCGCCAGTAGATAATATATATATATATATATATATATATATATATATATATATATATATATATATATATATATATATATTCCAAACGAAAGCACGCATACAATAGGTAACGTGCGACAGGCCACACCAACGTTGCTTAGTAAATTCTTTTATTGTAGGCAGGAGAGCAGGCATAGCGCGTTTCGAATCTTGACGATTCTTTGTCAAATGCAAATGTTTCTAAGCAGAATCATTGGCTCTTTTATACAGACACGGCATGAACACTGACAAAGGACTAATTGTCCACATTCGTTTAAGGAGGCAGTAAATTAAATTATTTCGGAGTTCAAGAGCAGTTTGTTTTAAATGCTGGTGAATATTTGTCATACTTTTACAAGGATAAATCCTTCAGAAATAAAGTATTCCCACTATTTTTCTTTCACCATCGCATTTGATCATTACATTCATGTAGTTACCCAGACCACAGTATCCATAATGCCCCATTGCTGCTCCTTCAATATCCATTAGTAATTCAGTGTTCCATTTGTGATAATCTCTAGGCTTGTTATCGCTGTGTGCCAATTGCCTCAATTACATACATATATTGTTTTCTACAGTATTAAATAAAAATACCCAAAAAAGTAATATCATGTTAAATATATGTTTTTAATAATAGTATTACATCATATATATATATGTAGATATAATCAGACACACACATATGTGTGTGTTTATATAGGTATATATTTATATACAGTATTAAATATTATTTAAATGTATTTAATGTACATTATAATGTTATATTAAAATTTTTAAGATTTACTCTTTTAAACTATATATATTAAAAACAATTTTTTGGTATGTTTTTTAATGGTTAGTGTGAAACGATATTATATTTTCGATATTTCTGTACTTACCATTATACGTATGGGGAGATGATATTTTTGTAAACAATCTTTTTGACACAATATTTTTGTTAACCGGTATTGTTGTCGATGATTGTGTCAGTGATCCCTCTGCATACAACACTTCATAGAGTGGGTTTTGATTCATCATGTTAATCATGACTGGATGTCCTTCTTATCTATCTCAGTTGCCTACTCTTTATTGGATGGCTTTCCTCCCTATTCTAGTGCTTGCCCCTCCGCTGGAGAGTTTATTCTTTGTTATCAATTTAGAAATTCTATCCTTTCACTGCTGATATTGTGTAACTATTTTCTGTTCTTATTTATTGTTTGTGCCCTTAACGCATGCACAAGTTATTTCCCTAGCTTCCCAAATCTTCTCTTTTTTCATCCCTTCTCTCTCACCCTCTATCTGGGTACTGACACTAGAGATGTGCTTCACACCTCAGTGGCGTGCCATGAGCTGGTTGACTTGCTTGGTGATTCCCCTTTTGGTGTGCTGCACTACTCTTCTGTGACACATGGCTCACTCTATATTGCCCTCTCTCTCCCCTCCTATATCCATTCTCACTGCCACTCCTGCCTCTCCAGAACCTTCTTTTTCATTTAAATTTAATATTTTTGAAAAAATTGTTTTTTATAAAATCCTTGTACTCTGTTTTTCACAATCCCATCCGCCCCTTTTTATGTTATGTTTTATTATTCTCCTTATTCCATATAGCTTACTGATTTCAATTCTTTTTGTTAAAATTATGAATATTTTATTTTTTTGCTTCAGAGCTGCCACCTTTCAAAGTGTTTTATTTCAAAGTGAGGGTTTGGGGCAATCTTGACTCTGGGCCTGATTATGATAGCGGGCGGTTGGACTGCCGCCTGGTATAGTGGCGGTCAGGAGACCGCCCAGCAATCAGGCGGTGGTCCGACCGCCGCATTACGATGCCACCGCCGGGCTGGCGATCGCAAAGTGCTCTTTTTCATGGCAGCTTGGTCTGCGGCCCAGGAAAAGGGCTGCAGCACAAGTCGCTGTGAAAATTAGCATTTCCTGCACATTCATTGACCGTGTGGCATGCCTTCCAAGATGTGCATATGTGTGGGCATCTGCAGGGATGCATGGTGACCTCTTTGGAATTATTTTTATTTTGCGTTAAGAATATTCATTCAAAGACGGCCATAAGCATGTATGGGCATGTAAGCTGGTTTTTGGAGTGATGTTTCTTGAAGTATAATAAAAATTATTTCAAGATGGCCACCACACCAAAGTGCTCATGCAAAATGACCAGATGGGGATTGAAAATCCAAAACGTATCACTGGCGAGACATACCAAATTTGGAATGCTTGTTGACTAATAGTACTTGATTAAATTGCTATGCCATGTGCTGTGTTCTGTAGACAAAACAAAAAACATTTCCTTTCTTGGACACAAAATCTAGGTAAACATGTTCACCTGATCACTTTTGTAAACCACTTTGCTAAATCACTTTGATGAAAGGTTGCAGTTTATATAACTTAAAACATTATCTGGGGTTTTAACAATTGGGCTTTTTTCCAACAGTACTTTAATTTGGTTTTCGATTGTCGGACTGCACATAATTCTAAAATTGTATCACCCACGCAACTACATACTGTAGATCATTGCAGGGAGAATTGAAAAACTGGGTCAAACAAAGAGCGAGGGCCAGATGTACGACTGTTTTTAGTGGTCGCAAATGGAGAATTGGGCCATTTGTGACCTCTAAAACGGCTTCTGGCATGTACTAACCCTATTTTGCAAGCTGGTAACATATTACTGACTCGCAAAATAGGGTTTGCAGGTCGCTATTAGGAAGGGGCGTGCCAAGGGCGTCTCTTCCTAATAACGAGTTGCAAGGGCATGTAGAATTGTTTTGCAATTGGAATCTCAGTTTACCGCCTACTTCAAGCAGGTGGTAAGCCAGTCGCAAACGGGAAGCGGTCTCCAGAGAACCTCTTCCCTTTGTCACTGGCAGCAAAAACGTTTTTTTAGAGTAGGCTGTGGTCTCACGGACCAGTGCCTACTCTTAAAAAATGAAACAGAAACGTTTCATTTTTTTTTCTGAAACGCATCCGATTTTCCTTCTATTTAAAAGCAAACACAGACATGGTGGTCTGCTGTCCCCAGCAGGCCACCATGCCTGTGATACAGCCCATTCACAATGGGTCTCAAATTGCGACCTGCCTCATGAATATTGATGAGGCAGGTCATTTGAGACCCTATTGGGAATTGCTACTGTGTCTGAGACACATTAGTACATTTCATTATGTGACCTGCAAATTGCGAGTCGCTAAAAATTGCAATTTGTGAGTCACAAAATGTAATGGTTGTACATCGGGCCCCATCTAAATTAAAACTCCAGTGGCATTTTGGGCCTAATTACGATATTCTGCGGCTTGCAATTTGAGACTCTCAAAATGAAACATACTAATTTGTCTCAGACACATTAGCGATTCCCAATGGGGGTCAATATTCAGGAGGCAGGTTGTAATTTGCGATCCATTGGGAATAAATAAAGCAACTTTTTTTTTTTTAAATGCAGACAGTTTTCCTTAAAGGAAAATGGGATGCATTTCAAAAAAGAAAAATGAAACGTTTCTGTTTAATTTTTAAAGGGTAGGCAGTGGTCTGTGGGTCCACTGCCTGCTCTTTAGAAACGTTTTCACTACCATTCACAAAGGGGAAGGCGTCCTCTGGAGACCCCTTCCCATTTGCGAATGGGTTACCACCTACTTTAAGTAGGTTGTAAACTGTGATTGTTTTGAAATCACATTCCAGTCGCAAAACAATCGTACGTACATCCCCCTGCAACTCACTATTAGAAAGTGACGCCCTTGGCACGCCCCTTCTAAATAGCAACTCGCAAACCCTAGTTTGCGAGTCTGTAATAGTTTACCAACTCTCAAAATAGGGTTTGTACATGTGAAAAGGCTATTTAGCAGTCGAAAACAGCCCAGATTTTTGTTTGTGACCGCTAAAAGCCGTCGTACATCTGGGCCTTTTGCCTAATTGGAAAAATATATCACACTCTGCAGAATAGCACCTTATGGGTAACCCAAAATGTTTAGCACTTGTGTGAAATGCATCTATGGTCAATGTCAATATTTAATTAGCTATTTTTATGGTTTGTACTACTGGAACGGTAACTCTGTAATACGAATACAATTTTAAAGTCATCTTATTAATTACAAATATTTTAAAATGGTATTGCATATATTATTAAGTTGGATAAATAAAATGCATTTTATATGATAAGTAATTATCATTTACTAAGGCCGGATACAGAATCCTGTGTAAAATATTTTGGAAATGGCTTATCCGGTTTTCTGTAATTGCAGCCATTTCCAAAATATTTAAGTCTCGTTTTGAGGCATAACTAGCAGCAATATTTTTTTGCCAATTATCAGGACAAAACGCCTGGCAGCAGAAAACAACAGACACACTGGAGTTATTTTCAGAAAGTAACTGGAGGTATGTTGTATTCTCGAGATAATTTCCGGAAATATTCCTAAAGGTTCCGCTAAATTAATCATAGGGCGTTTCTTCTCCTCAGTTTATTCTAATAGTGTACTTTTATTTCTAAAAGCTCGCAAACGTCAAGATTCTTATCTAAGGGACTGCGAGTGCTATCTAAATGACATTAGCATTTAAAATGGATTACTTTATATAAAATACCAGCTATAGATTTATTGCACAGAGCGTCTGTGCAGTTTCACTGAGTGCAAAACCATGAAGTCACAGGTGTACACAATATGAGCAGGTGAAAATGTGATTGTGAAAGGTGTGATGACAAGCCTGTGTCCACAATGCGTTGATCCCCAGACGCACTTTCCATCTGTTCTGTGTTATTGGTACTAGAGTTTTAAAGACATTTCAACAGATGTGCAACTGAAAAAGTTCATCTCAGGGGGAAAAGTTTACAAAGTTATGTTGGGATGATATTCAGCACAATAGGCATGGCGATGGAGGAATTCCTAACATCCTCTTTACTAATATTTTTGTCATAGGTATGAAGTGTTAGAAAAACAGTGCTGAGCAGAAAACACTTTCCAAACGTTCATTCCAGAAGTTCCAAGGAAAATAGCAAAGTAGATATTGGGAGAGCTCTCAAGGTTCACTCTAGAAGATGCAGTGGGTTCTGAGCTTAGGTATAGTATGTCTTACGTGCAAGGTGGGTAGTTACCTGAGGCGTCAAGTATTAAGAAGGACGTGGGCTCTTCACACAGCCTGGTGGCATGTCTCCGAACTCCTCAGCCTACGCACATCTAAACAACCTCATGGCCTAGAAATTGCTAACTTTCTGTGGTTGCGACCATCCACAAGGGTGTCCCGCAAGTTCCATTGAGAATCGGGGGGTAGGGGAAAGGGCGACAGTGGAGTTAAAAATTAATAAAACAATAATTTTATTAAAATATAACTAAAAATTTTAGGGAACGAGGACTGAGCGTGCATTATCTACGTAGTACTTACCACATGGTACCCTTAGAGTTAGTGTGACAATAGGGGCGTGCCACAATCTAGCCTTATGGAGTATTAACAAATACTAACCAAGGGCATAAATATATGATTTACAAAGACAGGCAAGTAAGTCCTGTTGCATGCTATATGCCCTGAGTTGTCTTATATGATTTGGACTACTAGGCACAGGACAACTCTGTGGAATTGCTTACTGTTAGACCTGACAGACTTAGGGTGGTCTTCCCCCCCAACTTTTTGCCTTCCTCCTCCACTTTTCTGACCTTGTTCTTGGTGGTATTGGGACTCTGCACACTTAACCAGTGCTAAAGTGCTTGTACTCTCTTCCCTGAACATGGTAATATTAGTTCATCCCCAAATGGCATATTTAATTTACTTATTAACCCCTAGTAAAGTGGCAATAAATGTAACCAGGCCCTGTTTAGTAAACACTACTAGTGGGCCTGCAGCACTGATTGTGCCACCTACCAAAGTAGCCCTTTAACCGTGTATCAGGCCTGCCATTGCAGAGCCTGTGTGTGCAGTTTTCTCTGCTATGTCGACCTGACAAAATAGACGTTTTGCCAAGCCCAAACCTTCTCTTTTCATACATATAAGTCACTCCTAAGGTAGGCCCTGGACAACCCAGAGGGTAGGGTACAATACATTTAAAAGGCAGGATATATACTTTTAAGTTTACATGTCCTGATGGTGAAAAACTCTCAAAGTCGTTTTTCACCACAGCAAGGCCTATCTTTCCCATGGGATAACATTTGGATTACTTTATTGCATTTTATAAATGTGATTTCCAATTGGGAAGAGATAAACCCTCCAAGTCTGGGGTCTCTCGAATCCTAATTTAAAATCCTAACTTATGGTGAAATCAGATTTTAAATTACAGTTGTGAAAATGCCACTTTTAGAAAGTTGCCATTTTCTTACTTCAGCCTTTGGTGCCCGCTTCCCGTCTCTGATCACATGTCTGGGGTGGGTGGCACCAGTGAGTTTTGTTTATTTCCCCTAGAAAGCCACAAACAGTGGGAGCTTAATTGTGACTTGATGGGACATCCTGGCTGGATGAGAGGGAGGAGCCGGGCCCAGCCTCACTTACAACTGAAGAGGATGTGTCCTGTCCCCACACAAAGGGCTGCATACCCACCCTGTAATGAGTCTGGAGCCAGGGCTGGAAGGGCGGGGCCTCTGTGCACTTCAAATGCCTGTCTTTGAAGTATCCCCCACTTCACAAGTACCACTGGGTATAAGCACTGGACCTCAGACACCACCACTTCGGTACACTTCTGGACCTGACTATACCCTGCCAGGAAGAAGGACTGCTGTGCTGCTGAAGGACTGCCACTCTGCTGGACTGCTGCTTTGCTGGACTCTTGCTTTACTGGACTCCTGCTTTTATGTGCTGATTTGCAGCACAGAAAGCTGCCCTCTTGCCTGGGTGAGAAGGCTTGAACCTGCATCACTTGAACCCCGAACTCAGAGTGATTGCAAGGGCTAGCTGGCTTGCCTCCTGATCTGAAGCCTCTGGGACACAACAGGCTTTTAACCCCTGCACCTACACTCTGCCATCTGTGAGTCTACCCTGCCAAGTGGTGCCACACCACACCTGTACCTCTGGAAGTGGGCCTAAGATGCTTGCCATTGGCATTGCCACATCTTCACTTGCTGAGCGATGCATCCCTGAGCAGAACCGACGCACCTCCTCGGCTGAGTGGCACATCCCTGAGCAGAACCGATGCATCGCTGCTGCTGCGTGGATTGGACCTGTCGCAAAAATCTTGCATCGTTGCGCCTCCCGCATCTTGGGACTGACGTATTGCTTCCAGAGCCACCATTGCACAATGGATTTCCTGCTGCAAGCTCCCCACATCCCTCATCGACGGCAGCCTCGATGACGAAACTCCCCATTGCAGCTTCACTGCTCATCGGAACCGAAGCATCGCATCTGCTGTACCACGCAACCTCAACACCGGACTTTGCATCGCAAGCCCCATCAACAGGATGCTTGACAACAATGCATCAGGACCTCGCAACCCAGCTTTGCCGCATCTCGGAACCAGTACATTGCCTCTGCTGGGTGAAACATCTTTGATGTGGATCCATGCAACGCTCTGCAACCAGGATTTAAGGTACTTTGTTCAGTGGACCTAACTGGGTCCCTGTAGCCGGCCTGCGCTCCATCGTGTTCGGCCTGAACTTGTGACTTTGTCCCGGTCCAGATGCGGATCCATGTGACGCTCTGCAACCAGGATTTAAGGTACTTTGTTAAGTGACCTCCCCTTCCAGCTCATGTCCGGCCAGGGGTACCGACGGACAGAGCGGTGCCTCACTTCCTGAGCGGATGCCAGGTGAGGTGAGGAGTGCACCCGCATAAAGACGGGATTGTGTCCAATACTCCTGTGACTGTTGGCCAAGTTTTGAACTCACAGGTGAATGTAGGTTGTATCGGACCAACTACTTTTTATTGAGACTTCATTTGATTTTGCACTAAGTACACTATTTGCAGTAGCGATTCTATCTTTAGGTCCTGATGAAAGCCTGGGTCAGAGTTGATCTATAGGCTGAAACATGTAGACCTATCATTTCTTTGGACTCTTGCAGTTATTTGTTGAAAACTGCACACGCACTGTTTTATTCTTGACAATAGGATAGCATTTATTAAAATTGTTTGTGTCCTGGTAGCCAATTTTATACAATCACTTCTCACACACATTTTTCATATGCACTGCAAACCATCACCTTTCGAAATATTTTAGGCTCTACATTTTGGGATCATGGTTTATTCTACCTTACACTACTCTTGTAAATAACCGTGAACTCCCTTCCTCTGTTGAGAAGGTAGTAGCACTTAGTTGCACTAGGGTTTGCAACTCAAAGGAGATCCCAAGTGATGAAGCATGCCACTTTGGTGGGTGATGGGATTTTATCCTCTTTAAGAGGACTCCTTTAAATCAATTCAGACTAGTCTGTTGCTGCGGATGCTTAGTTTTAACAGACCAATGGTTTTTCTTGTGTTATTAATAACTTTGTTAAGTGGGCCTAACTGGGTCCCTGTAGCCGGCCTGCGCTACATCGTGTTCGGCCAGAACTTGTGACTTTGTCCCGGTCCAGTGCGACCAGATATTCCCAATAGCGCTATTTTTCTCTATAAACTTTAAAATTCAATATCTCAAGTTCTACTTATTAGATTTTTGTTGTTTTGGTCTTATTCTATTTATTAAAATTAGACCTTTGTTATAAACTGGTGTGGAACCATTTTGTTTGGTGTTTTCACTGTTTACTGTTTGAAGTGTTCCACGAATACTTAGACACTGCCATTTAAGTCTAAGCCTGAATGCTCTGTGCCAAGCTACCAGAGAGTGAGCACAGTTTAGTTTAGGGGTTGACTGCCTCTTACCCAGACTAGGATTGTGGTTGTTACTTGACCAGGGCTCATACCCCAGTCAACCGGTAACTCAATTTCTAACACCTGCACATAAAGAAGTCCTGACCCTTAGAGGCCAACTTGTGATGGTTGAAACACATTGACTTATGTGAGGGTGTAGGAACATCAAAACTCCTTACCACCCGGCAGTATCTCTTTTAACCATTTTGAAGACAAATACTCTTAAAGGAATACTGGGATGTCCTTCAGGTATTTTAATTTTAAATAAAAGACCCCGTTGGATAAACATTGAAAGTGCTCACTCCGATATGGTTAAGCCCATCCAGGTTTATAGGGGCCAGGATGAGGCCAGATGATGAAGCATGCCACTAATAGAGTTGGTGAGGATCTACAATAAATCCCAATGCGTTTTTTCCTGTTTTGGGTTGGTTCTGATGAAGATCTAAAAATAGGGCTATAGGATACCTGCACATGATATATATTAGTCAGGGAGGCAGTATCTGTATCCCCAAAAAATCTCTCTCCCCTTCCCGCAGAAAAATGTAGTACTCAATGATATCAGTGAATGAGTATGGAGATCTGAGTAGAGTGCTGTGTTCCCACTCAGGCCTGCCACAGGCAACATGCTCACGAATCAGTGCCACAAGTTCTGTGCAGTAGACGGTGTTCCACAAGATTATAGATTTTGTTGGAGTAGGAGGTCTAGAGACACAGGTTTCAGAGATTTGGGAGAGGGGTCCTCTCCCTTTCTGTACTGACTGCTGTTGCAGAGTTGACAGATTCTCAAAGATCAATTTTGTTTGCTCCAGTGTCAGAACGCCAAGTTGCACAAGAGCAGAATGATGCTAATTCCAAATGCCCATCTAAGAACACCCCTGCAAAGGCCTTATTGCTACCTCCTGCAGGTATGTACTAAGGGGGTAAGGGAATGGGGATAGAGAAGAGACAGCTAAGAATCGTGGTTTCTACTCTGCGGCCTCGCGTGTGATGTCTTCTTCTACGCTAGTGGTATTTTCTGGCTCCCTTGTAGTTGTCGACACTGTGAAATAACATAAACCTTATTTGAATGCCAACATTATAATTATACTCAAAATACGTGTCACAATCAGCTAAATATTCTGTAATATTTCTTACCCAAAATAATTCTGGCTAAAGCTCCTCTTCTATGTATGTAAAACTTGGCTTGAGGAAATGTTTCTTCTTATTTGCTTATCTAAAGTTTTTTCTCAAACAATCCTTCTACAGTAAAAATAATAATAACTAATATCTTCCTTTACAGAGGAAGTACTTGCTTGACTATGCCGAGAGCAGGAGACTGAATTGGTGGACTGGATAACTGGTTCTCGTGATTCTCAGGTAAGAACTCTTTTCTTGTGTTGAAGTAGCGAGTAAGAGAAGTGTTGAAATAATCTTATTAAGCCTTCAATCCTCAACTAAAGGTTTTCAGTGTGACCTTTTCACCAACTGTGAAGTAAATTAAAGAAACACTAAAGACTAATTAATGTTCGGTTTGACGCGAGGGGGCGTCAAACCTTTTTTCAGTTTTAAACTATTATTTCTTTTGACCTATGGGTAACCTTCCGGGAGCACGTTAGCGTGACCGGTTGACAGGAAAACTAAGTCTTGCTCAGAAGTGAGACACTACAAGAATCTTGGAACATGCGCATAGACAACTAACCTCTGAGAATGAATTCTGAATTTTTCCAAAGCATCAATATACGTCGACACCGACGCTTCTACCCTGACTATTCTAACCGACGCGGAGGATATTCGGAAAACGTCCAACTCGGGAAATTCTTCAGGTGAAGTGAGCATCTTAGAATCCACACGCACTTCACATTCCATTCATGATTTGGGAAATCAACTAGAGCGTAACAGGAATGGACGAGTTGGCAGCCATGTTAGAATTTCTAAGTTGTCAGCTCTATCTCCATTTCCCTCTACTGTTCTGATACAAGTGTCTTCTAAAGCCTCTACCACCTACTATGCTCACTATGACAGCATGATTGGTGGAAAATCTCCTAGGGATCCTGACAGTACCCCCTCTCAAGGAGTTTTCCTCCAATTGTGGTTTTTTGGGAAATTTTTTGTGAAAGACCTTGATTAGACGTGGGACGTGAACATCTGTGTATTTTTCACAGGATCTTTTGTCTGGTCCAAAACCTTTCCAGTCAATTAGATAGTATAGAGTGCCCTTAACTCCTTTTGAATCTAAAATTTGTTTATCCTCATATTCAATTCCTCCTTCCATTTCTAAAGGTTCTGGGGGAGTTGATTGTCTCAGTTCTGGTGAAATCTTCTTTAACAAGGAGACTTGAAAAACTGGGTGAATTTTCACGTTTTGTGGAAGTGTCCAACAAAAGGTTACTGGATTAACCATCTATTCAATGAAATATGGTCCAATAAAACGTGGTTGGAATTTCCGGTCACCTTTCAATCTTACATTTTTTATGCTCAACCAAACCTTATCGACAACTTGGAGACTAGGTTCCTTACGTCTCTTTTTATCAGCAAAATGTTTGTAGCGATCTTTAGCGAGCGTTAAATTTTGTTCTGCTGCCTTATGAACCTGAGCTATGTGTTGGATAACATCTTTTACTGCAGGTACCTCTATATTTTCACATTCGATCAAGGAATTTGGGTGTAGGCCATAGTTCATGTAAAAGGTGAAAAACCTGTAGAAACACTCTTAGCGTTGTTATGAGCAAATTCTGCTGTCCACAAGTACTCTGGCCAATCCCCTTCCTGATCCAGTAAAAACAGCCTAAGATATTGCTCCAACTCCTGATTTGTTCTCTCAGTTTGTCCATCCGTTTCCGGGTGATAACTAGTTGAATATTGAGTTTCAATGTGTAACCCCCTGGAGTAGGCCCTCCAGAACTTTGATACAAACTGAGAGCCCCTGTCTGTGACTATAATCTATGGGATGCCATGGATACGAATTACATGTTTATTGAAGAGTAATGTCAGTTGTTTGGCCGTTGGGATACCTTTTATGGCTACGAAATGTGTCATCTTAGTGAATGTGTCTATGCAGACTAGGATTGTGTCATAACCCTGACTTGAAGGGAGGTCAACAATTAAATACAAAGAAACGGTGTGCCAGGGATGTGGAGGAGTAGGTAGGGGCTGCAGTAGCCCCTTTGGATCCTGCTGTTCAGACTTACCCCTAGCACAGATCTCATAGCCTCTTACATATTGTTGTATATCCTGACTCATGTGAGGCCACCAAAAACTCAGTTTGATCAAATCTTCGGTCTTTAGTATTCCTTTATGACCTGCCAACGGACTATCATGGCATTCATACATTACTTGGGTCTGCAATTCTTTTGATAGGTACATACAAGGCTTCTTCCTGGTAAGGTAGTTCATTTCAGATCTTTCTCCTTGGATCTTCTTTAGTCCATTCTTCCATTTCTTCTCTGTTAAACGACTGCAGAATTCGTTCTTCAAAGGTTTCCTTAGAGATTGCTCCAATGAACCTTTCTTGAGGTATGATTCTCTGATCTTCTATAGCTTTTCTCTGATTTTCAGTGTCCAGTCTGGATAAGGCATCTGCCTTTCCATTCTTTGTTCCGGGTCTGTAAGTGATGACAAAATCATAATCCGCAAAATACAAGGACCATCTGATTTGTCGCGGAGTTAGGTTCATGCCGATTTTAGAAACTTTAAATTCCTATGATCAGTAAACACCTTCACAGTGTGCTTTGCACTCATTAGGTAGTGCCTCCACTCCTTAAAGGCATCTTTGATGGCTAAGAGTTCTTTGTCAGTGATAGTATAATTCACTTCCGCTGGATTTAATTTTCGAGCGCGATAAGCCACTGAGTGCAATTGCCCTGTTTCCTTATGTCTTTGAGGGAGAACTCCCCTAATGGCTAACTCTGAAGCATCTTTTTCAAGATAAAAGGGCTCGGTTGGATCTGCGTGGAGAAGAACTGGTGCCGTATTGAAACTTTTCTTTAAAGAGTTAAAGGCTCCTTCAGCTTCTACCGTCCACTTGAAGGGCATCCCTTTCTTCATCAGTCTAGTAAGAGGTATGATCTTTTGCGAAAACTCATGTATAAACCTTCTGTAGAAGTTTGTAAATCCTATGAAGCTCTGAATCTCCTTTACTGTCGTTGGTGACTTCCACTCTGTGACTGCTTTGATTTTTTGTTCATCCATAGTTATTCCAGAAGGAGAGAGTACAAATCCCAGAAACTCCACTGTCGTTACATTGAATAAGGATTTCTCCAATTTTGCATACAAGGCGTTTTCTCTTAATCATTGCAAAACTGATCTAACTTGCCTCTGATGTTCCTCTACAGTATCTGAATAGATTAGTATATAGTCGATGTACACAATTGCACATTTGTCGATAAATTCGCTCAACACATCGTTTATGAAATGCTGGAAAGCTGCAGGAGCATTACAGAGACCATACGGCATGACCTGGTACTCGAACAGCCCGTACTTGGTTCTGAATGCCGTTTTCCATACGTCCCCTTCTCGTAGTCTGATCAAGTGATAGGCTCCTCTGAGGTCCAGTTTGGTATAAATTCGCGCCCCTTTCACTTGGTCTAGGAGCACGGAAAAGAAGGGCAAAGGATAATGTTTTTTATGGTAATTCTATTGATTGCTCTGTAATCTATGCAAGTTCTCAACTCTCCCCCTTATTTGGTACGAAGAAGAGTGGAGAGGAGACAGGAGATTGCGATGGTCGGGTGAATCCGTTGTCTAGATATTTCTTCAGATAGTCCTTCAAATGTTGATTCTCTTTTTCTGTCAGGGCATAAATACGACTGCAGGGTAAATTTGTTCCAGGTTCGAGTTCAATCTTGCAGTCATAAGATCTATGAGGAGGGAGTTTCTCTGCCTCTACTTCATTGAATACGTCTGCATAATCCTCATATTCTTTCGGAATCTCATTAGTCTGAATCACCCAAACTGTGACTCCATTTTCACACAGTCGGGTGGCAGCATTTGAGTCTTGCTGGTAATCTTTTTCCATGACACAATGTTCCTTACAATATTCTGAATTCAATTGAATTGTTCTTGCGCTCCAGTTAATCGAGGGGTTGTGTTCGATTAACCAAGGGAGTCCTAGGATGAGCTGGAATTGTGAGGCATCAATTAGATTGAATTGCAAGCCTTACTGGTGCCCTTCTGAAGTTATTAATTGAACTGGTTCGGTATGACAGGTTATCGGTCCTGAAGATAAATTGGTTCCATCTACCGCTCTCACAGCTTCACTTCTTTCCTTTCTTATAGCGATTATACCAATGAATTTAGCAAACTTCTGATCACAAAAGTTTCCTGTGGCTCCAGAGTCTATCATAACCTCTAGAACTACTTCTCGAAATTTCAAGGTCATGGATAGTATTAGATGGGGGGATGCGGCTTGTAAGGTATTAGCTAACAGATGATTCGTTGGAGTTGTTTCTTCTTTTGCACTCACCAATCCAACTCCGCTTACTGGTGGTGCTGCAAGTTTTCCTTCAGCGGTAGCTTGGGTTTTTTAGGACATATTTTAACAAAGTGTCCGCTTCCTCCGCAATAGAGACATAATTTATTTTGCCCTCTTTTCTCTTTGTCTTCTTTAGACAGTGGACCTCTTATTGTACCAATTTGCATTGGTTCCATACACGACGCATTTTCCAAGGACTTATTTGAATCAGACCTTACTCTATCAAAGCGGGGTACACTTGTTCTAAATTCTTTCTTTCTCTCGCCTCTTCTTTCGTTTTGACGAAAATCGATTTCCAGGACCAAATCCTCTAGTGCTGAAATTTCCGTGGGTCGATTTGGAATCTGTGCTAGAAAATCCTTCAATCCGTCTTTTAGTCCTCTATAATCGACCGCAGCTCTTTTATTTTCTGGCCAATCTGTTTCCACCACCAGTTTGTTAAACTGGACCAGATAAGCAACTAACTCCTGGTTCCCTTGTTTTAGCTCAAGTAGTTCATTATCTGTTGCTTGAGATGCCTTCCTTCGGTCAAATATTCTAAGGAATTCTTTTTTAAATTCATCAAGGTTGTATAATATCGGCTCATCTTTTGTCACCAAAGGCATGCACAATGAGGCTGCATCCCCTCTCAAATATGACAAAATAAAGGCGACACAAGACTGTGCTTCGTGAAAGACTGTTGGGTGGCACATGAAATGGAGGGAACATTGGGTTAAAAATATTTGAGCTTTTTGAGGGTCTCCACTAAATCATTATGGAGGAGCCAATGGAATCACGGGAGATAGTGAGTGAATAACTTGGGTGGGGGTGGATGATATTGAGCTTGTATTTGTTCTATGGTCTTCTGGGATTTCTGTTTTGAAAACACCCACTGAAACAATTTCACCCATTCTATTAGCTAGCTCCGAAGTCTCTCTTCTGGAAGTGAGTATCTCTAACCTCAAGGTTTAATTTTCATCTCTAACTGCCTCTAGGTCTCTCTCAATACTCCCTAAAATTTCTCCTAAGTCTTTTATGTTGATACCCTCCGCCATTCTGCTCGGATGCAAACCACAAAGTGAGCACTTCACTCTGTCAGAACGCCAAATTGCACAGGAACAGAATGATGCTAATTTCCAATGCCCAACTCGGAACACCCCTGCAAAGGCCTTATTACTACCTCCTGCAGGTATGTACTAAGGGAGAAAGGGTATGGGGATAGAGAAGAGACAGCCAAGAATCGTGGTTTCTACTCTGGGGCCTCGCGTGTGATGTCTTCTTCTTCACTAGTGGTATTTTCTGGCTCCCTTGTAGTTGTCGAAACTGTTAAATAACATAAACCTTATTTGTATGCCAACATTATAATTATACTCAAAATACGTGTCACAATCAGCTAAATATTCTGTAATATTTCTTACCCAAAATAATTCTGGCCAAAGCTCCTCTTCTATGTATGTAAAACTTGGCTTGAGGAAATGTTTCTTCTTAATCGCTTATCTAAAGTTTTTTCTCAAACAATCCTTATACAGTAAAAAATAATAATAACTAATATCTTCCTTTACAGAGGAAGTACTTGCGTGACTACACTGAGAGCAGGAGACTGAATTGGACGACTGGATAACTGGTTCTCGTGATTCTCAGGTAAGAACTCTTATCTTGTTTTGAAGTAGCGAGTAAGAGAAGTGTCGAAATAATCTTATTAAGCCTTCTTTCCTCAACTAAAGTTTTTCAGCGTGACCTTCTTTTCACCCACTGTGAAGTAAATTAAAGAAACACTAAAGGCTAATTAATGTTCGGTTTGACGCGAGGGGGCGTCAAACCTTTTTTCAGTTTTAAACTATTATTTCTTTTGACCTATGGGTAACCTTTCGGGAGTGCGTTAGTGCGACCGGTTGACAGGAAAACTAAATCTTGCTCAGAAGCGAGACACTACAAGAATCTTTGAACATGCGCATAGACAACTAACCTCTGAGAATGAATTCTGAATTCTTCCGAAGCAACAATATACATCGACACCGACGCTTCTACCCTGACTATTCTAACCGACGCGGAGGATATTCTGAAAACGTCCAACTCTGGAAATTCTTCAGATGAAGAATGCGTCTTAGAATCCGCACGCGCTTCACATTCCATTCGTGATTTGGGAAATCAACTAGAGTGTAACAGGAATGGACGAGTTGGCAGCCATCTTAGAATTCCTAAGTTGCCAGCTCGATCCCCATTTCCCTCTACTGTTCTGATACAAGTGTCTTCTAAAGCCTCTACTACCTACTATGCTCGCTATGACAGCACGATTGGTGGAAAATCTCCTAGGGATCCTGACATCCAGTTCCCTTGGATTCTCCTCTGCCATATGAAATAGTACTTCATACACATTGCTCTTTTAGCCATGTTGCAAGGCAGCGCTGGGACACAGTGGGAAGATTGGCTCTTGGAGAGCCCTACATTTTTCACTGTTGTGCCTTCCCACTTGTGTGCACTGAACCAGTGTAGGAGAAAGGTAGTCAACATGCTGATGCAAAGGTTCCAGAGATCAGCTTGGACTGCACTTTTACCTGGTAAGACACTCTGAGGCACGAGAGAAGAGAGCAGTCGGTAGCCCACCTATCCATGGTCCCAAAAAACATCTGTCATAATCCCACATGTAGCAGGCGAGAGAGTTAGCATATTCAGGGCAGTACATTCATGATTTCCTACTGGCCCAGGTAAATTATAATGACAGCATTTGGCAAAATCAACAGCTCAGTATCTGTTGATGAGAGTGAGACTGCATAATGAAGGGAGCCAGGGGTAGTATCCAAGCCCAATGCCGGCCCTGTAGCACAAAGAGGACCCTCAACTTTCCAGAAGAATCCCTCACCCCCTTCAGGAGGCTCCCATTCAGTCCAAGGTTAATTAATGTCTGTGAGATATGGGAGACTCAGAGGCCACTAATCTTATTCTCCAGGATGGATGTAAGAAATTGGGTTATATGTTGAGGGGGTGGAAACTGCACTCAGGCAGCAACCACAATTTGTGTCAGAGAGAGTGAATCACAAAGGTAACTAAATTAATCTGTGCTTAACCCTCTGGTAGCTTGGCATAAAAGCAATCAGGCTGAACGTACAATCAATGTGTAAAGTATTTATGCTAGACACAAACAGTAATGAAGTAAAAATGCAACACAAGAAAAATCCCAAACAAACTCAAAAAAATACAGTACATTTTAATAAATAAAATGATACAAGAAGAACAAAAATCCATTCAGTAGAACCAGAGATATTAAAGTTTATATTTTTTACCGAAAATAGTACCTTAAAGCTCAAAGCGCCACTTGTAGTCATCTGGTCGCACTAGACTGGGGGAAAGGCACAGGTTTGGCTCAACCGTGATGGAGCGTGGGTCGCATACAGTGACCAAGTTAGTCCCACTGAAAAGTTACATTCTAATTCTGGCAGGAAGATGTTAGTTCACGGGAGAAAAGGCTGCGACAACGCTGAGAATCAGGGACACTCATTGTTGTAGTGCGAAGAGCAGGTCAGGTATCGTGGGCGGATGTCGCTGTAGCGCAAAGGGTCAGTCGGGTGTTGCAGACAGTCGCTGTAGTAGCCTTGTGGTGACAGTCATCATGGGATATAGTTGCTGTAGCATGGATTGCAGTTCTCGTGTTGCTGGTCACCCCGGACTGTTGTTGTTGGCGTGAACAGAGGGTCTCACTGGCACTTCGTGTTGACAGTCATCGTGGTCAGTAGAGTCTTGGCACAAGTGGACCAGTTCACTGATGTGAGAAGCCAAACATAAGGATTTTCTCTTTTTCTTCAGTAGGAATAGACTCTGATTCCAGCCAAGGGTCCAGGACCTGGGAGGGCACCTGTTGGAGATCAGGGAGCACCTCCAGCAGATGGTAGCTGGGCTCAGGCAGGTCCAGTTGCATGTCAAGGCAGATCCTGTTTCAGCAGGTTAGCTGGAAAATTGCAGGGAGGCCTAGAAAGCTTGTTGTGTCCCTGTAGCTCACACAGGAATCCAGACAACTAATCCTGGGAGTCACTCTGGTTAATCTGGGATGAAGGCGAGTAGGTCCAGTCTTGCTCATCAGACAGCAGGGAAGTCCTTCAAGCAGCAGGACGGTCCTCTGACAGCAGGGCAGTCCTTCTGCTGTAACTTCCACAGATCCCAAAATGTTCTGATATGTAGCTCTGTAGGTCCAATATTTATATCTTATACCAGCCTTTGTGTTAGGGGTCCCTGGCCTACTCCAAACACTGGTTCTGGAAAGTTCTTCCCTTTTCCTTGTCAAGACTCCAAACTGTTTGGGGTGACAAAAGACAGGGCAGGCCTGGTGTCAGGTTCCTTTATTTGAGAAGTAGGGAAAGCCCTCCGAAGTGTAATTTAGGCTTGGTACAGCTCCTCCCCAGATGGATCCTTCCCACATCTAAGCCCCTTTTGTCTCACTGTCTGTAAGCAATACACATACCCCAACAGCAGAGCCATTCACAGTTATGTGACCGAGGATAATGGAAAAAGACAAAGTTGGTCGGTACAAGAAAATACCACTTTCTAAAAATTGCATTTTCAGAACTTTAAATTAAAATCCAACATTTCTATAACCCCTTTTTATTGATTTTCATTTTCAGTGTACGCGCAACATGATGGAATTTCATGCTTTGCTAGTAGTCAGTGCTTTACAGAACAATGCATGAGTGAGGTCCAAATTACCATAACAAACAAATAACCAATAGAACATGCACATGTTCAAGCAACTGCAGCTGCAACAGCAGGAGCTTTGTACTTTGGGTTTGTCTATGAATGTTTTTTATTTTCTTGTGGCACCTGGGTGCAATAAGGGTAGTCCCACTGCCTTTCAACAATCCCACAGGTGAGCAGATCAAACTTCTGGTCACTTTAGCCCAAATGTCAAAGAGAGGGCACCTGCGGATCGCTCTGTCCTCCTCTCGAAGGAGTGCCTCCTCCTCCTCCTTTGACCATTGTTCCACTTCATGTATGTGGGACCCACCCTCTCCTTCCAATGTCTGGTGATAAGTTTCCTGGCCAAGGCCTGGGCAAGATCCAGCAACCTGTTTCAAGCCTTCCTAGGTGTACGTCGGGGGAAACTTTCCAAAAGGCAGACCTCCAGCATCAGCCCCAGTGATTGATACAGTGTGTTCTCCAGGTGAAGGACTATTCTGTCCCAATGCAATTGCAATACTGGGAAAACCCAGATCATGTGGAAAACGTTAGCTGTTAATGACCCACATCTCGGGCAGAGTCAAGGGTCCCCTTCTATAAATGTCCATTATTCTCCAGAGGGATAAGTATGTTTGATGTAACATATTGACTTGAGTGTCCTTTCATCTGGTATTCCGGGACACCTTCTTAGTGTAGGTCAGTATCCTATCCCTCTCCTTGTATGCGATCTTGTATCCAAGATCTGCCTCCTAACGACTTTTGGCCTTATCCAGATCATGCAGAGAATCCCGTTGAGTTACCTATAAAGCCAGGTAATCAGGTGGTCACTGTTTCCTAGCGACATGAGTAGCTGCAATACTCTGTGGTGTAGCAGCTCTTGCAAGCTCATCTGCCACAATCGTGCAAACACCAGTGTCAGAGCACCATAGGTTAGCAGTCGTCCTGGTGCCAGTCCATGATCTGCAATTAATTAATCTAGTGGAAGCAGGGTTCCCCCATTCCCCCAGCAAAACTTTCACCCACTGTCAGCAGGCCAACCTCGGTCCACTGCGCCAGGTGGTGTGCTGTAAAGATGGCGTCCTGGTCTCCATATGGCAGGCCAACCAGGGAGACTGCCAGAGCATATGAAGGGCCTGTCGAGGTCATCTTGACACATTTCCTCCAGCATCTCATGGCCACTGAAAGAAAAATGGATACTTATTGACATTTTGTACAATAGGATCCCCCACCATCCCACCAAGCTCTTCTGCATTCTGTACGCTCAGCCACTGCGTTATCCACTGTATATGTGCTGCCTGGTAGTAGAGATCGTAGTCTGGAATCCCCAGGCCCCCCTCTCCGATAGACTATCAAAGGGTATTAAGGGCTACCCTTTGTCAGCCCGAATCCCATACCAGTTTGTGTATCAGTGTGCCTAGGCCTCTAAACCACTTAGTCAACATCCACATGGGCACACTCATGAAAAAGTAGAGTAGTTTAGGGAGTATAACCATCTTAGTAAGGGCTGTCCTTGACATCATAGGTAGTTGTAGGGATTTCCAGAATGTTACGGAGCTACTCAGTGCTCTCAATTTCACACCCAGGATACCATCTCTGAGGTATTCCATCTTATTGTAGATATATACCCCCAGATATTTGAAAATAGTAGAGATCCATATCCTACCTAAGACAGTCATGTCTGCCATTTCTCCACCTAGGTGGACCGGGATAATGCTGGTCTTTGTGTTGTTCATTTTCAGACCAAAACTACCCCAGAGTCTCACAAGAGAGCCTGCGTTTGCATCAGATCCCGCACCCCAACCCGAACATAGAATAGTACGTCATCAACTTAGAACTTAAAATCTGACTTTACCATTAAAGTGAATTCTAAATTGCAATTCATTTGAGTGCAATGGGCAATTATCTATCTTCTCCCAATCTAAAGTTAGCACTTATTAAATGTATTAAGGTAACCCAGTGAAAAATGACTATAAGAGTTTTTCACCATCAGAACAGGTAGCACTTAAGACATATGTCCTACTTTTTAAAGACAATGCACCAAGCCTTATGATCCTTTAGGGACTACCTTAGGGTTGACTTATGAATATTTTAAAAGGGAGGTTTAGGCCTGGCGGAAGGTTGATTTTCCAGGTCAAAATGGTAGTTTAAAAATACACTACAGGCTGCAGTGGCAGGCCTGAGACATGTTTAAAAAGGCTACTTTAGTGGGTGGAACAATGAATGCTGCAGGCCCAACTGTAGTATTTAATTTACAGGCCCTGGGTACATGTAGTACCTTTTGCTAGGGACTTACAAGTAAATTAAATGTACCAATCCGGTAGATGCCAAATGTCCCATGTTTTAGGGTGGATGCGCAGTCTCTTTACCACTGGTTAGCAGGGAGAAGTGCACCGAGTCCCAATGCCAACACAAAATGAGTAAAACAAGAGAAGGCATAAATCTGAGGGTGGCCCTGCCAAAAGAGCCAGGTCCAAAAGGGGTCCCATCATTTTGTTTTACCCCACTGGAGGAGCCCTAGAGCCTGCCCCACTTGCAGCTGCTGTTTGAGTTCCTAAAGTCATCCTTCAGTCTCTCAAGAGTAGATCATTTACTTCTCTCCTATCTCAAAAATCTCTCTCTCCTCGATTAATAGTTCTCTCACCCAGCTCATGGTTTTCCAGATCCTTTCTCCTTCTATCTCTATTTTCAGTCTGCGTGCATGTTGACAGTCCTTTCTCTCAAGACACTACTACACAGACAACACACGTTTCATAAGCTAATTTATATTAACAAGGGCAATAGGTGGATCCTATTGGGGATCTACACACTAATGATTCCAAAATAACTCCTAAAAGGACATTGTTACTATAGAATAAGGAAGAACAAAGCTGCTGTATGACGGTTTTTTCGGTGGTTTCACCTTTTTAATTACTGTTTTCTGAGCACAATTTGACGCGCAATGAACATGAACTGTCAGGATGGCTCCTTGCCTAGAATGGTCACTGTGAAATAAGAATGTTCACTGTGAAATGTGTTCAGATCCTTCAGGAGTCCGCCTTTTATCCTTCCATGGTAGGTAGAATGCATGCTATTAAATTTGGTGATAAAAGCCCTTGTATATTTAAATTTACAGTGGTTAAAAAAGTACATACAAGTATTTAGGAATTAATTTGGAACATCATATGTCCTTTAAACATCATCTAGCTGCCATATAGGCAAAAGCACATTCGAGCTGTTGACAAAGAAACTCAGCTGCCCCTCACTGGATCACCTATTAACTGTAATGGCAGCCCAACTCATTCCAACAGTGGCACACAGTATGGAAATTATGCATGGTGGGGAAACGGAAAAGCTCAACAAGCTCCAAATAAAACCCTGTAAAGCAGTATTCTCTATACCAAAATCATCATTCCTAGCCCAGGTTCGCCTTGAATTTGGCTTAAAAAATCAAAAACTACACAGAATGAATTCTTTTGTCAAATTATACTGGCGAATGTGTGCCTCAGAGAGAGGTTCCCTAAATAAACTATGTTGGATGGAAATAGATGAACAGCAGAGGAACAAACAAAAACACTCTTGGGGAGAATACTTAGGACAGGCAATTGGTATCCGAGATGCATGGGACAGTAACATGTCAAAAGCAGCCGTTTGTCGAGTAACCAACTCTTCAATCAGATATCTGTCTCATTTAAATGATAAGAATCACTTCACAAAATAACGGCATGCTTAGACAGGAATCAACTCCTATACAAGCTTGAAACCCCAGGATTACATGTCAGCCCATTTTTCACTGAGATAAAACATCAGTTCATGCTTTACCGCTTCGGGCACATCGACACCAAAGATCGTATTCCAATTTGGAAGGGCCGGCCGTCAAACCCATGTTGCCGCCTATGCGGGTACAAACAAGAGACAACATCACACATCCTTTGCTCATGGCTCAAAGGAAAAGGTTACTGAAGCCAACATTTCGGAAACTTCACAATCGCAACTGCAGACAAACCACAACCACTTAGTTGAGTGGAGCCTCCATCCCCTTATCTTGCCATGGAATGACATTTTTAAAACCGGTATTGAAGAAACTCAGTGGCACCGGGACAGAGAACAAACACAGTTAGCATGCACTTTAAGAGCTCCCTGCACAAAGCACACACACACTTTATAATCAAAAACAAGGCATCGGGAGATGAACAGTGGCATCGGGCTAGAGAACGGACATGGTTACCATGCACTTTAGGAGCTCCTTGCACAAGCACTTTAGAACCAAAGACAAGGGGATAACAAGAAGTGCCCCATAGCACAACGAGTCCCCCCTCATTCCAAGACAAAGGCATTCAGGAGAAGGTTTTCCACGTGCAAATACAAAAAATCTATCTATCTCTCACAGAAACCTTGACAGAAACGCTACTTTGCACAACACGAGGATGGGCCCGAAAGGAGCACAGCAAGAGATGACCCGCAGAAGGCCATAAAAGGACTTGTACATAAGTTGTTTAATTGTATAGATTTTTAAATATCGGTCATTCTATTTATAAATGTAAACAGCATGTTTTGTGTTTTACTTGAGTGTTACGAGGTATCATTGCAAATGTTGCTATTGTTATTAGCTGTATGCAATGGTTTTTATTAACTATGAGATTCAAGATCTGACTCGGTTATCTGACGTCCGATTTTTATCTTTGTTTTATTCATGATGTCAATTGGGGAAGTGCTAGTTATCGGGCACTGTGCGCTATTTTTGCCTTGAACACATTGACATAGCATAAGAAGGGCATATTAGAAAAATTGGCGGGGGTAATGAACTTTTAATTGTTTACATTTGCAATACTGATGCAGTTTGTAGATATTTTTTAATATTAATGCCCCTGCAGAAAATCCAGTTTTTATGAGGAGATGATACTGTATGAATTCTTTTATTAACAATATGTCTTAAAATGGTTTGTGACATGTTTTTATCATGTTTTTTTCTTGATTTGTTTTTGTGTACTTTTATGCTCCAGAAAAGAAGCGAAATAAAGATTTTGAAATGAAAAGAAACTATGCAAAAAACTTTACTTGTACTTGAACACAATTTCACAACATAAAGTAGCATTTGCCAAATAGTGAGACAAGTCCGTGTGAAGGACTGGAGCATGACCTGAGGGATAACTAGAGTACACAGATTTAAAATAGATATGTGAAGGATAGGCAGGCCAGGGCTGTCTGAGGGGCTGGAAAATAGCCCACGAGGGAACAATTTGGAACAGCAATTGGAAAGATACTTGACTTGTTAGCAGTGTCGAGTTGGTTAATAGATCACAACTCTTTTGTCATTTTGGAAACACCTGAATGTAAAGAAAGAGAATGATTTAATGGAGACACAGACCCAGATTTACAAACATTTTGCACTGGGGTTGTGTCACAAAACTGTCCTTCTGTAACGAAACTGGTGCTCATGTAAAGCGCTCTGATACCCGATGTCTTGGGTCTAGTTCGCGCTATATAAAACTCAAAAAAAAAAAAAGTGCTGCAACAATGGCGTAGCAAAAGAGGGTGGGGGGGGGCGATCCGCCCCGGGTAGCACGAGTTTTGGGGGCGGTGGCACCAACCCCCCTGCTTTAACCTGCGCCCGTCGTGGGGCAGAAAACTCAGGGACTGCGCCCCCCCCCCGCTCTTACCTGCGGCCGTCGCGGGGCGGCAAAACGTCTAGCTACGCCACTGTGACGCAAACCAACCCCCAATTTTTTTTTATTTACTTTCCAGTGCAAAACTATTTTTGCACTGGAAAGCTAATTGAAAGTATTACTCAGCATTACTCTGCTTCAAGGGGGCGTTCCATGTGTGGTACATGGGCCTTCCCATGCAACCACCCATGGTTTTTGATGCAAAACCATATCCATTAACAAAAGTAGACAGGGTTTTGCGCAAAAAAATAAAGCCACTTTGAAATAGGTGTTAAAAGGAGAAATGCTTTTATTTCTCCTAACTGTTGGCACTCTTCATGTGTGCTGAATTGTTCAGCACAGATCCTAAGTAGGAAAATGTTTAAAGTTAGTCTAAGCATTGTATTTTGTATGGGAAGGGTGCCATTCCAGTGCAAAGCTTCTGCAGGACTCACGCACAAGCCTTCCAGTATGATGTAAAGGTGTGTGCATGGTGCTCGGCTGCTTGATTGTGCGCTAGCGCTAGGGAGAAAGGAAGAACATGCTATACCCAGTGCTTGACTAGAGCTGGTGTTATCCGGTGCTCAGCACTGCCACTTGTCAACACCGGCACTTATGACAGTCTGCCACATGGTGGCGCTGTTTGTCTGATTTAGAGATAACCACAGCAATAGCTGTTTACTAATTCAGTATACACTAAAAGGACTAATACCTGCTGCCCAAGATATTCTTATTGCTTTGGAGGCCTGGAATAGTCTGAAGTGACACACTTGTAGTAGTGTAATGGTTATTAGTTGTGTTGGTACTGTCATTAGCAGCGCTAACAGCGGCAATGGGTGCAAGCTGTAGTGGCCTCCTGCCTATGGTCCTGGCACATATTCTGTTACAAATTAAGCACTGGACATATCTCTGCAGATATGGTGCTCTCCTGCTCTCTCCCTGTCATGTAATTCAGTGCAGCAACTTTGGGTGCTGCTCTGCGTTCTGTGACATTTTTGTAAATATTGGCCACAGCTTGAGTACACTCATTGAAAAAAAGAGACAATAGCCAGTTAAGTATCCCACTGTTCTAAGAGGGATTAGAACACAACTCGGCATGTACATAATGGCAACAATAATTTTAAACCCTGTTTTTTAAGATATACTTATATATTTACATATATACTATTTTCTCAGACAGTCATGCCAAGGTTAACACCTCTGCAAATTGTTTGTATACTTCACCTCCAAGCAGAAAATTACTCCAGATATGAACAATTGCTGCACAAATAATAATCTGTAGAAGTTATGCATATGAGAGGGTCAAGGACATGCTGTATATATTGAGGAACTGTTATTGGTATTGAGTTTGCACCTCTTAGTTTTTCCACTGTACAATTGACAATAAACTGGAATTGGGCACTAGGCCATGACCCAACAGTAGACAGTAACTTGGCTAAAGATGATCACTGAACCCGTCTTAACTTTGTATTCACTAATTTTCCCTTTTCCCTATATCCGTGGCCAGTGATTAATTGGCTTAGTCTGGTAACTCTAAACGCAAAATCATATCACAATATGGACAGCATCCATCAACATTATGACTCCTGCATCCTCCCATGCATGATAACCCACAAAGAAAGAACATTTAGTAGATTATTATTAAGTGTTTATACAGAGTACACAACTTCAGTGCGATTTATTGGTCGAGACTTAAATATGGATTAGAATTGGTGAAATGCATCCAATCATTGAGTTAGTGTGCAGCAATTTGTCAGCGACGTTTCAACCTCATTTGCAATATTGAGCTCTCTCATCAGGACAGGCAAATGGTGGAACATCCAAGTGGGAAAATCATAAAGAAATTATAATTGGTGGTGAAAAAGATAGTTGAGTGATCATTGCTAGGGCAGGTGGTAAGAATAATTACCTTAAAATGTTAGAGGGGCCACATGTTCAGTTCCGTGGTCCTGTGCAGAATGAACAAGTTTGCAAAATCTATAGTTATTGGAATTGTTAGCGTTCAAAAGGGGCATGTCGTGTTTATCTCTAACAGAGTTATTGTTTTGTGAATCAGTGTGACACCATGGGTGAGAGGCATAAGAATATTACTTATTCATTGGGTCAGGTAGTGAATATACAATAATGTTCTCGGGCACAGTTCTCCTCGCCTCTCCGATGTGTCTCCCTCTTCCCCCGCCTTCCTGAAGATACACCAATTGAAAATTTCTTTCTTCCTGGGTGGCTGTTGGGGAAATGGCGGGGGATCTCTCCTCCGGCCGTCGCCTGCCGTCCTGAACTGAGACGCGGTTGCCTGGCATCCCGCTGCGCTGGAGCAGTATTAACGAGAACGCAGCAATGAGAACTACGCGACACTGCTGCCCTGCACCACTGAGCTTGCTTCCTTTTTTTCCTGAGTCGCTCGCCCTCCTGACCCGCAGCTGCCTCTCCTCTTCCTGGGACTGCTGCCTGGGCGCCCGAGCTGACTTCCCCTGCCGTGGATTACCCGGGTGAGATCGGCGACTATCAACCATACCTCCCTCCAATATCAAGCTGCTGCCTTCCCCATTCAGCTCTGCTTTTGGGGTAGGTTTTAAAATTCTGGATTTTTTTAATCGGATTTTTATCTACCCGCAATCCCGCCATCTTGTTTTTACAACTCTTGGGGTCCTTGTCCTTGGTTCCTCCATTTTGCGGTTTTGACTGTCCCCCTGACTGTACCTTACCACGGGCCAGATCCCTTTGCCTCCGGAGTGATCACTGCCCCTCTAAATCAACCTCTCCCCTCTCTTTCTCGTTCGGCTTGGTGAGGCACCCCTTCCATTTCTAACTCTCTACCCGACCCAGTAATGAAGTCCGGCACCGGTTGTTGTGGATCCCTGGACCCTCTCTGGTTTTGTTCGACCTGTCTACTCTGACTTTTGATATCCACGGAAGTTCTCTTCTCCATGACCGGTCGTCCTGGCTTGATATGTATTCCCAACCCTTTACTTTTCCCCCGCTACCATCTATGCTCCTTGGACTTGTTTTCTATGTTATTCTTATGCTCTAGCAACGGATGTATTTTTGTAACACTGTTTTTCTCCATGCTGTGTTATTCTCCAGAAACTAATGTAAATATGTAACACTATTCTGTTGTAACCACTTCCTTATGTAAAGTGCTCTGAAACTTCCGGGTCTAGCCAGCGCTATATAAAACTCTTCAAATAAATAAATGTTATCATCAATGATATTGAACTCACCCATTTCTTTCTTAGAAGAATGCAGGGACTGGAAATAGGCTTTATTATTTATGATCACTGTGGTATACTTTCACTGAACTCAAAACCAAGGGCCTAATTTATGAGGAATTGGCACTGGGCAGCACCGCAAGTCTTCTTGCTGTGCTACGCCAATGTGAAATGGCAGGCATGCACCGTACTTATGAAATACGGGGCATTCCTGTCCTTTCCGCCTGTGCTAGTCCACAATTTGCTGCCTAGCGTCAACGTAGGCACCCTTACACCATGGAGCAAGGGTGCCTCAATTGCAGGCAGGATTGTTTAGTGCAGGAAGGGGCACCTTCCGGCACAAAAACAATCCTGCGAGGCGTTCTCCTCTTTCTATGTGTGCTGCAGAATGGAAAAATAAAAATATTTATCCTCGTTACGCCTGCTCTGGGGAGCGTAAGGTTTTGGGGCTACCCCAGGGTTATGTGATTAAGTAAATCTGGGGCAGACTCAAAATCCATGGGAGTTGCATGGGATCACCCACCGTAACGACCGTGGAGTGCTTCCTTAACGCAGAGTAAGGCAACGCAGCGACTTGCACTGCTTTGTCTTACTCCATATATATGAGGCCATGCAAAGTCACACAGGGTGGCTTTGCTTCACCTTGTAGATATGATTGAGAGGCTTGCACCGCCGGAACGTCAAAAACAGTGAGGCTCCAGCGGCCCAAGCCTCTCATAAATAAGCCCCCAAGTTCCACATACTTGCATAACTCTTACATGCTCATACGACTACTGCTGTTGAGCCTGGGTTGAAACTGGGTAATTGTTAGTCAATTGTATTATATTTGTATTTAAGGCCATCCATCACCAGTAATAAATGACAGACCCACCACGAATGTTGCTCTGTAAACACTTACTGGCCTAGGGCCCATTATGGGCACCTGCTTCCAATGGTTGCAAAAGCACTCTGGATCGTACCTATTTTGATATCCCAATAAGATGGTACCAACACATGGGCTCAGGCATATCCCTCAATCCAGTTAGACTCTGACATTAACTTCCAAAACTGGGTTTCTTATCTATGTGTAATCCACTAATGCATCAGGATGCAGGGTGATCTTTTTTCTTATCTCACTGGAGATCTGATACTCATGCAATGCTTCCCAGCCTTCTCCATTATATCCCCTGCCAACTCATTTTGAGGATCTAGTAAATGTTGCCAGTATTTAAATGCACTCAGCATCCTTTCTGTGTAATGATATTTGATGTATCCAATGGACAACCGCCTGCTCAGTGTCCTTTTCCATTTGCAGGACTTGCCCTCGCCTGAGCCTTTAATGAAACGGTGGTACCCTGGCAGCCCACTATGTTTCACTATCTAGGCGTTCGTATATATCACTCCTCAGATGATCTACTCGACGGCAACCTTACGTGGGCGATGTTCTCCATTCAAACTCAGACGGTGTTCTGGAGGACGCTACCGTTATCTGTGATGGGTCGGATCGCATTGTTGAAGATGGTGATCCTTCCTAGACTATTGTACTATTTTTTTAATTTTCCCATTTACGTACCAGATACATTTTTAGAGACTTTGAACAAAAAATGTGTGAATTCATTTGGAATACTGGGCATTGCAGGGTAGCATTGCCGAAGCTGTACGCGCCTTTGGATCAGGGAGGGTTAGCAGAACCAAATTTGGAACTATACTACTTGGCGGCTCAGCTGCAGTGGGTGGCCAGATGGCCCTTAGACTTGCAATAGACTGACACAGTCACCACGTTGCCACCCTGGTCGATGCCTCATATCCACCACCTATTTCACCTGATCACTAGAACCGCCGCACCAGGTCCCTTGTTATTAACCATTGAGCACCGCTGCTACCGACTGAGCCTTTATTTGACGCATTCAATGATCCCGTATGCACCTGCGCTGCCCCTCCTAGGCATGCCTAGACACACCACCATCACATCTGGGGCTGAGCTCACCACTTGGCATGCGGCTGGACTACATACACTGGGAGACCTGTACAGTGATGGTGTCTTGCTGCCCTATGAGGTCCTGGCGGAAATCGCAGACTGACCCCAGGGCAATTCTTACTACACAACTCGTTACTGGCCATGCTGGCACGTGCATGGGGTGATATGGCCACTGAGCCGCAGTCACATTTAGTAGTACGATACAGGTTATGGGGACGGGTAGGCACATTGTGCATTGGTTAACTGCTGTTAGAAATGGGGGTCTCTAGTTGGCAATGGCTGGCCACTGTCCAAGTAGGGACCCTTCTTCCTAAGTCAGAGTGAGAGGGCTACACCCTTTGACAGCCCCTGCTCAACGCTGTGGTAACGTAGCACGAGCAGCTAGGCCTATCTCAGAGGCAGTGTGTGAGCATTTATGACCATACATAGGAACACAGTGAGGAACACTACAAAGGGACACCACACAAGTAGTTATAAAAAATAAGTATCTTTATATATAGACTTAACACAAGACCAATAACGATAAAAAGCCACAATACTGTCAAATAAGATTACTCTTGAAATGCTGTAAAAATAGTTCAAAGTGTGCAAAGAGGTGTTCAGTTCAAAGCAGTGGTCTCTGCGACCCTTTTACTTACAAAGTACCTGGATTTCGTAGCAAAACCAACAAATTGTCGCAAAGAAGCTGTAGCGATGATTTTCTGCACGCGAGGCCGGCGATGCGATAAATCTTTGCCGCGAGGGAGGATGATGCGCCGATCTGATGCGTGCAGAGACGATGCGACAAACTTCTGCACGCTAGGCCGTTGATGCGATGACTCCTTGTTGCGAGGGAGGAGACGATGCGACGATCCTGTTGCGTGTGCGATCAGGTTGCGATGCGAAGAAATGGCGCTCCGCGAGGGAGCGACGATCCTGATGCGATGCAATGAAAATGGCGGATGCCCGGCGTCCGCGCTGCGATGTCGTGAAGCGATGATCTCTTGGAGTTAGCGAGCACTTGGAAGCCTGCAAACGTGCGATGCGAGGCTCTTTGGAGTTAGCGAGCACTTGGCGGCCCGCAAACGTGCGATGAGTCGATCTTTGGTTGCGAGCACTCAGCGGCAGCAACGCGATGATTTTCCGGGCGCTTTCGGCTGCGGCGGCTCGCAAACGTGCGTTAGCGACGATTTCAGCACTCTCTTCTCTCTAGTAGAACTAGAGGCCCTGGAACTCACAGGAGCCTCACCTGCAGATAGAAATCCTCGCTGGGAGGAATCAGGAGGCTGGTGGTGAAGTCTGATGTGCCTGAGACTTCAACAGGAGGCTAGCCCTTGGGTGATTGCTTTAGCAAGATTAATAAAAGTTCTCTCAAAGTCCTTTTCCCTCTTCTTCCAAGTCCAATGGTAACCACTGCAGGCCAATCCAAGAAACAGCACACAAGCACAAGGATAGTCACCTCCTGCAGATTCCTTCAGTTACACGGACAGAGGTTCGTCTTGATGTCCAGGAGCAATACAAATTGTAGGGGTTTCAGCACAGATATTTATACCCCAAAAGTCTTTGTTCTTAAAGCTACAAGCCACTGAGCCTAGCCAGAACCAGTTCTGCTCAGTCCTGGAGCACTTTGTTTACCAGGCTGCATCCTTCCTTTCAGGAAGAGGGGGTCTGCTATCAGACGCACAGTAGGAGGTGGAGCCATCATTCACTTTGCCAGGCACAGCCCTATTCAAGTCAAGGAGCTACCCCTCCCCCATACTCCAAATGCAGATCTCTCTATTCAACCCAGGTCTGACTCAGCCTGCCCTGTCCCTCCAAAACCAGACAGCCAATACACATAACAGCAGAGCACACTGGAAGGCTTAGGCAAGAAAATACCTACTTTCTAAAAGTGGTATTTTCAAACACAGAATATAAAAATAAACTTTACTAAAAGATGTATTTTAATATTCTGAGCTCAGGCATACTAAATTCGTTTCTCTACCATGTTCCTGGGGTCAGTTAGGACTATAGGATGTAATAGCCACACTGCCCATCCTGGCCTATGGGGAACAGGTAGCCTTACAGTAGTGAAAAACGAAATTGGGTGTAATTCAATACCAGGACATGCTATACACACCAAGGCATGTCCTACCTTACACATACAAAGCACCCTGCCATAGGGGTGACTTACATGATGCCAAGGGAAGGTTCAGGGGCTGGGAAGTGGGTGCACTTCACAGCCAAGATGGCAGTTCTGGACTGCACACAGACTCTGCAGTGGCAGGTCTGAGACACACTTTACAAGCTGCTTCTATGGGTGGCGCAAACCAGTGCTGCAGGCCCACCAGCAGCATTCAGTTTACCAGCCCTGGGCATCCACAGGCCACGCTACTAGGGACTAACAGGTAAACCAAATAAGCCAATCAGGGATATACCAATTCACATGTCATATTTACTCAGGGAGCATCCGCGCTGTGGCACTGAAGGGCAGTGGCACAGCGCCCAGAGCATCTAACACCAGCAAAACGGAGGAGACAACAGCGAAAAATGGAAGGGAGACCCACGCCAATGGTGCCAGGTCTAACAACTGCCTCGTTACTGACACACACAATTTCTCCACTGACACGCTTGCGAGCCCATTAGGAGGAAGATCACAATCGTCCCTGGACCGATAGGGAATGGACAACGATCTTGGCAGGACCCACACACATCCCACGGAATGTGAAATTCCGGCTCATACAATTGTATATCATACGCAGAGCATACCGAAACCCCTGCCAAAACTAATCGATATTTTCGGACAGGTGCTGCTTGCCCCCGATGTGCACTAGTTGGGGCTGATCTGCTCCACATGTTTTGGCACTGCCCTGACTTACACGCCTACTGGCAAGATATCACGACCCGATTATCCTCCTGCATGGAACATCGAGCATTACACACTTGGGAGGCGTGTGTGCTGGGTCTGTTCCCCAGACCCAAAAGACACAGGGTCACTTCCCAATTCCTTGACCTGGGCTTTATAACTGCTAAGAGGCTTATTACTCACTGGTGGAAGTCCCCAGCCCCTCCCCCAATTAAGGCTGTGATACAATCATTCCTTGTGTGGGCTCAGGCGGAGAGTACGGCACTACACAAGGAGGACACCCTAGGACTGCGCAAATATCCAGTAGCTCAAAACTGGGAAGCAATATTGGTAGATTTCCAATCATAGACACAGGCACCAGAGGAGGACACACATGATTGAGGAGAGGACTGGAGTTTGGGAGACACAGAGACTGTCCCATGGTAGCAAAGGTGCTAGGAGCTAGAATCACTACGTTACTGATGGCAGACATGCAGGAGGGTGGCGCCACTCTGACATCCACGATCATGAACATGTACCGGCACTGCTGGTTGTGGGTGGGGGGAATGACACAGTTGTGTATCAATGTACTTGTAGACTCAATTTGGTCAATTTGGTTGAAGTTTTTCTTCTTAGCAATGTACACTGGGCCAAACCATTGTTTTGATACCTGCACAGTATATATGTCAAATGCCTTGATAATTTAGGCGGAGAGGGGGGAATTGCTTTCGGTAATCCTGGCTCCATACTGAAATTGTCATTTGCCAAATTCCACATATGAGATATGCACCTGTTGTAATCAGAAGCAGATTATATGTTGTTTACTGTATTGCATTATGAGCTGTTACTGTAAGAGATAACCACCAAAATGCAATAAAGAGATTCAAATTTAAAAATATTACTTGCCCTCGCCTGACACTGAATTCAGCTTCCAACGACCATGGGGAAATTCTCCATTGCAGTTTTAGCGATGGTGTCACATTCTTCAAATCCAAGTACCTCCTTGGGCTGAAGTGTGTCCTGATGCATGATAGATTAGCATTCAACACATAAATCCATCACCTCACCAACTCCCTCATACAACCTGCCAGTAGGAGAAATGTTAGCCTCAATGGCACTTCTCAGTCTAACATTTTCAGATGAAATTGTGGAGGCTGACACAAGCGTTCCAAGTGACAAAGGCAGATTTGTCGGTTGGTCCATGTCACTGAGAAACAAAGTCCATGCTTGAAGTACTATTGCAAATGGCTAAAGGGAAAGGACTCAGAGGCGTGTATGTTTGCATAAGTATGTTTTTTAAACTTTATTGTGGTTCTATCATAATCATTCAAAGCACACAGACCTTACAGATGTATATATCAACACTTCATCTATGTTCATGCTACATCTGCATGTACATTACGAACGCCATCAGAATGGAACAGCAAATGGAGGGTTCCCAAGAAGTCCAGCCAGGAGTGTCATTTTTGAGAGAGAGATTAGGTTGAATGATGTGTATTGGTTATATTGACACAGACGAGGAAAACCAATGTGAGGTAGTGAGAACTGACACAGAGAGAAAAATGAAGATACATGGATTAGTAGAGATAGAGAAGTTTAGATAGAAGGTTAAGGTTGAAGAAGTGAGGTGAATTAAGAAGAGAGAAATTACATAATGATAATTTTTTCATGTAATTGCCACCATTGGCCTGTGAGTACAAGGTCTAAGGGTGGGCAAGCCAGGCTGACACACCAAGGGGCAGATTTTTAATTAACTTTTAGTGCAATGCAACATAGCAATCAAAGTTGCTGCACTGTAATTGGCAAAGGGGATGCACAGTGAAGCACACATGCAACGTGTGGAACATTTGGAGAAATGAAAACATTTCTCAATGTTAGCACATCCTTCAAGGAGATGTCTGGCTACCTTAGTAAATCGGGCTTTGCATTAGAAAAATGATGGGGGATTACGCTAATCTGCTTAAGGTACACCCTAGTAACGCCTCTTTGACGAAAAGTAGCACAAAACAGTGCAAAGCAATGAGAAAAGTGCACTGTTACAGCACAAAATACCTTTTGTGCTGGAAAGTAAATACCCTTGCAAGAGTTTGCACTGCTTAACATCAATTCGTATGGCTTTACCGGATACTCACCCTTAGTAAATCTGGTTCTAAGTTTCTTTTAAGCATGTTCAGCTGTCAAATTAGAAAAGAAGCTGTGATTTTTTATGAGGGGCGTTATTAGAGCAGGAAATGTAATTGTCCCACTCACTTTACCAGAGGGTCCTTTGTAAGGTGGGGGCCATGGGCAATTGTATACATTGTCCATGAATGAAAACATTTCGGCCCAGGTCTGACTCCCAGCTTAAGTGTACTGGATGCACCAAAGTAACACAGGCATTTACAAATAGCATACACAAGTTGGATACCCAGGCCATGACATTCATGAAGTGTATCATTAGGGTCAGTGGGGCATATTTACAAGAAAGTGGTGAAGCTTGTCGTAAAGCCAAGAAGGGGGACCTTCCTGCACATAAAAAATCATTGGCGTTTTGCTATTTCTATGTGTGCTGCACAACGCAGCACACATGGAAACAGCAAAAACAAGGAGAAATAAAGCATTTATACTCGTTTCGCCTGTTTAAGACCAGGTTTGCCTGGTCTTAATTTTGGCGCTGCCTCCTTTTTACACTGCTCTTGTAAATAGGGGACAGCATCAAAATCAATGGGTGTTGGGGTGGAATGGCCACCACAACACCCATTGCCCGCCCCTTTCAAGTGTAGCTTGAAAGGGGGCCTTATTTATAAGACAGCGTTAAGCCACGTTAAGTGGCTTAACGCTGCCTTGTGAATAAGGTGACGATCCTATCGCCATCACACCGTCACTAAAAGTGACATTGTGGTGGCGATAGGGGATTGCAACTATGCCCCAGTGTATCAAAACTAAACAGCGCCTTTGGGAACGTAGTGAATGCTGCATGCACAGCCTGACATAACCTGAATTATGCCAGTATAGCCAAGGTTATGGTTATCTTCGACCAAGAAGATACAAAAACATACCACCACTAAATAAACATCGTAGCTGAATTAACCCCCTGTGCATTAATTTATTAATCTCTTCCACAGGTTATTCAAGTGTGACAGAGCAGGCGCATAGGGCAAGGCAAGCTCTAATTTTTTACTCGCTGTCCGCCATGCTCAATGCTTGCACCTAATCTTTTGAATTAGGGTGGTAAGCTTGGACTCCTTGATAGTTAAAATTGATTGAAGTATCCCAGATTCAGTCTGATCTCTTTCAGCCACCAGATGAGACATGTGGCAGTCAGGGGCAGTCAACACATACCAAAGTGTGATTGGGCTGCTAAGTAGTATCTTTCAAAATCAGAGATCACCTTTTTTTTAATGCATAGTTAAAATATCCCACAATAGCCCAGGTTGTTTCCCAGTCCATATCAATCTGGATAACTCAGAATGTAAACTTGTAAAGAACACTGCGTGCAGTGGAGTGAGATTAGTAAAAAAGATTTTTTAAACTTAAGTAGAACTTACATTTCTATAAAGGCAGCTCTGTCAGTCAATGACAGATGTAATTTTATCCACATTCATGTCTGGAAATATGTAAATCCCTAAATATTTCACTTTGTCATGCCAGCATAACAGATATTCCATCTTCAGTTTCTACGGGACTTGGGTGAGGGGAAAAATGTACGTTTTCTACCAAATGATTCTAACTCCAGAAAATATACCAAATTTAATTATCCTCCTGATAAGAGGTGGGAAATGTGAAGTGGGCATATAATGACACTAACAGCCTTCTAGTAGGGAATTAGATCCCCTTGTGTTAAACTTGACAGCCTTAGGGTGGTCTTCCTACATCCTCCACTTTTCTGACCGGGTGTTTGCTGGTATTAGGACTCTATGCACATTACCACTGCTAACCAGTGCTAAAGTGCTTGAGCTCTCTCCCCTAAACATAGTAACATTGGTTCATCCCCAATTGGCATATTTAATTTGCTAATCATTCCTTAGTAAAGTGGTTCTGCCTATACCCGGGGCTGGTAAATTAAATGCTACTAGTGGGCCTGCAGCACTGAATGTGCCATCCACTTAAGTAAATCTTTAAACTTTTCTTAGGCCTGCCACTGCAGAGCCTGTGTGTGCAGTTTACCCGGCCATGTCCACCTGGCAAAAGTAAGCTTTTGCCAGGCCCATACCTTCCCTTTTTTTACATATAAATCACCCCTAAGTTAGGTCCTGGGCAACCCAGAGGGCAGGGTGCTTAGTATTTAAAAGGCAGGGCATGTACTTGTAAGTTTTGCATGTTCTGGTAGTAAAAAACCTCCAAAGTCGTTTTTCACAACTGCTAGACCTATATCTCCCATAGGATAACACCGAGGTTACCTTATTACATTTTATAAGCATGATTTCCAAATGGGAAGATATGACTTGATCAAAGTTGGTGTCGCTGGAATAATAATTTAAAATCCTAAATTACGATGAAGACGTGTTTAATTTCCATTCTGAAAATGCCACATTTAGAAAGTTGGCATCTTCTTACTTTAGCCATTTGGTGCCTGCTGCCTGTCTCTGATCACTTGTCTGGGGTGGGTGTCAGTTGGGCTTTGTGTATTTCTCCTAGACAGCCACACACAATGGGAGCTTAAGTATGACTTGATGGGCTATCCTGACAGGATGGGAGGGAGGAGCTGGACCCAGCCTCACTTACACCTGAATAGACTGTGTCCTGTCCACTCACAAAGGGCTGCATACACTGCCTGTAGTGAGTCTGGATCCAGGGCAGGAAGTGCAGGACCTCTGTGAACTTCAAAGGCCTGTCTTTGAAGTCTTCCACTCTTTAAAGGCCCAACTGGGTATAAGTACTGGACCTCTAACACCACCACGCCAGTTCACTTCTTGACATGTGAAGACTCTGCCAAGTAGGACTGCTGTGCTGCTGAAAGGGCTTACACTCTGCTGGACTGCTGTTTTGCTGAGCTCCTGCCTTGCTGTGCTGTGCTGACATGCTGCCTACTGCCCTGTTGGCTGAGTAAGGGGACTGTACCTGCATCACTTGAACCCAGAGTGACTCCAAGGACTAGCTGACTGGCCTCCTGATCTGAAGTCTCAGGGACATAAAAGACTTCCAACCAACCTGCTTTTACACCTAGACTCTGCCATATGCGAGACTACCCTGCCAAGTGCTGCCACCCCTGTCCTGGATCCTTGGAAGTGGGCCTAAGGTGTTTCTCCAGCGAAACCTATGCTGAGCGACGCATCCCCAAGCAGAACAGATGCATCTCCTCGGCTGAGTGGCGCATCTTTGAGCAGAACCGACATATCGTTGCTGTTACATAGATAGAACCCGTTGCAAAAGACTTACATCACCAATGCATCCCGTATCTTCAGATCAATGCATCACCTCTGGAACTGCCACTACACAACACTTTTCTTGATGCAAGCAACTTGCATCCCTCGTCGACAGCAGTCTCGACGACGATGACGAACCTCCGCATTGCAGTTTCACTGCTCATCAGAACTGACGCATCGTCTCCACTGCGCCTCGCATTTTCGACACCGGCCTTCGTGTCGCAAGCCCCATCGACAGGATCCTCACGCCGATGTATCAGGACCTCGCACCACAGCCTCGTTGCATTTCGGAAGCAAAGCATTGACTCTGCTGCACGAAGCATCTTCGACGCAGATCCACGCATCGCTCCGCAATCAGGATTAAGGTACTTTTTTCAGCAAGCCAAACAGGGTCCCTATAGCCGGCCTGTGCTCCATCGCGGTTGGCCTGAACTTTTGACTCTGTCCCGTGCGACTAGATAGCACAAAATAGAGCTTTTTGTTTCTTGGCGCTATCTTACTTTAAAACATTAAAATTCAATATCTCAAGTTTTACTTATTGGATTTGTGTTGTTTTGGTCTTGTTTTGTTAAATAAAATCAGAGCTATTTGTCTAAAGTGGTGTGGAATCATTTTGTGTGGTGTTGTCACTGTTTTACTCTTTGAAGTGTAGCACGAATACTTTACACACAGCCTCTAAAGTTAAGCCTGACTGTTCTGTGCCAAGCTACCAGAGGGTGAACACAGGTTAATGTACAGTTGCCTACCCTTATCCTGACTAGGACTGTGGTTGCTGCTTGACCAGGGCTTACACTTCAGTCAACCAACAACCCAATTTCTAACAACTCACGTGAGTGATATTCCCAGAACCTACAGGCTAGTGGTTCCCTCTCTGGCAAAAATAACAGTGGTGCTAGAGGGGAGCCCTGACATGTACCCCTGCTAATCAGGAATGCAAGAATTATATTGCCTGCTTAAGGCTGATTATGAATCAGGCAGATTGGTATCCCTGGTAGGGATACCACTTCGTCTGATTACAACTGACCAAGTGTTCCTGCACATAGTTTTCCAAGGTGTGGAAACACTGGACCCAATTTTACCAACGGAAATTTGGATAGTTAAATTGCATGAGACTTTGGCTGCAACAGCAGCCAAGCTTCATCCCCATTCCACCACAGTTTTTCTACATCAAGGGGGGAGCATTCAGTGCTCCCCCATGCGTGAACCAATCTTTCTTTTTGCTTTCTTCCTGTCCCAACCACCCGTCCTCCACTTCTAAAATACATAGATGCCCCTGCTTCCATTTACCACCTGCTTTGAGCAGTTGATAATGAGAGTGTTAAAGCCCCTGGAATTAGGAATTGTGTGCGATTTTACGCCCAGTTAATATGATTCTGCAATGTTATTGCCCATTTTCAGCTACCCGAAATCTCCTCACGTGCTTACTCCTAACTCATAATATAGGACTGAGAGACAAATATTATGGATCTTCTAAGACAAAGGCATGTTTCCGGTAAAATTTGAAAATCCATGTTGTGTCTGTCTCAGTATGCTGTTACCAACTGTTAGAAATGGGGGTCTCTAGTTGGCAAGGGCTTGCACCTTTGTCCAAGTAGGGACCCTTCTTCCTAGTCAGGATAAGGGAGTTACACTCCTAAAATAACCCCTGCTCACCCCCTTGGTAGCTTGGCACGAGCAGTCAGGCTTATCTTAGAGGCAGTGTGTAAAGCATTTGCACATAACCAACAGTAATACAGTGTAAGCACTACAAACTGACACCACACCAGTTTAGAAAAATATCCAATATTTTTATATACTTAAAACAAGACCAATACGATAAAAATCCACTGTACAGTACTTTAAAAACCTTTAGTTATCACAGTGTCCTTAAAAACAGTTCCTTGATGTCGATAGCTCCGTCCAGGGCTATCCGGCGTCGTGAACAAACAAATCCAAACAGTTCTGGCTGACCGCGGCGTCGCGGGTCAGCTACGGTGTCGGGAAGGCCCGCAAACAGTACCTTTCAGAAATGCAGGGCGTTGATGACCTCGCGGTGAGCTTCCGAACACACGGCGTCCGCAGGTGTCGGTTCCGGAGGTCGGTGCAGGCGTCGTCGGGGCCCTCGAAGTCACACGCGTTGCAGATCGATCTCCTCTCTGTTGAAGTCAGGAGCGCTGGCGTCGGCCGGCGTCGGGTGCTGCGGTGCGAAGTGCAGCGGTGCGGCATGCGGAGCCCTCAGGTCGCGGTGCGAGCAGCGGCTCGGTGGCGGCGTAGGATGGCATCGTCGTTGAGACCAGGGTCGCGGTGTGAGATAAAGGCGGTGCTCGTCACGGTGCTGGCAGGTCACGATGCAGCAGCGGCGTCGTCGTAGCTGCAGCGCTGTCGTCGGCTGACGAACTTGGAGTCGATGGCACCGGCGTCGGTGGGCCAAGGCTGCGGTGCGGGATGAGGGCGGTGCGTCGTGTAACTTACGAGCGGTGCCCCCGAACCACGGTGAAAGCAGCGGCGTGGAGCGGCGTCGTCGGGGATACCACGGCGTCATCGTGAAGCGAGGCGGTGCGGAGTGCGGTGCCCACAGGTCGCGGTGCGAGAAGCGGCTCGGTGGCGGCATCAGCAGGCGTCGTCGGTGAGACCAGGGTCGCGGTGCGGCGTTGCGGCGGTGCCCTCTGCGGTGCCTTCAGGACACGGCGTCGGCAGCGGCGTCATAGACAGCGTCGGGCTTGAAGTCTTTGCTGTTCCTGAGACTTCTTGAACAGGGGGCAAGCTCTACCTCAAGCCCTTGGAGACACTCACAAAGTAGATTGCAGAAAGTTCAGTTCCAGTCCTTTCACTGCCCAAGACAGAAGCAGCCACTGCAGGCCAACACAGCAAAGCACACAGCAAAGTGGTAGTTCCTCCTCACAGCTTCTCCAGCTCTTCTTCTTGGCAGTCTTCTTGATCCCAAAGAGTTCCCTTGAAGTCTTTTCTATCCCTGAGACTTCCAACAGGAGGCAAGCTCTACTTCAAGCCCTTGAAGAAAACTCTAACAGCAGGATGATGAAAGCACAGTCCAGTCCTTTCCCTACCCAAGACAGAAGCAACCACTGCAGGCCAACCCCACAACACGCAGCATAGGGGCAGTACTCCTCCTCCAGCTTTCCCGGTCCTTCTTCCTGGCAGGTTCCTTAGTTCAGAAGTAATCTAAAGTTCTGGGGTTTGGGTCCCCCTTTTTATCCTCAATTTCTCTTTGTTCTCTGAAGGCAGAGAGGCCTTTGCCTAGTCCAAACCAGTTCTGGTCAGTCCTGGAGCACTTTGTTGACAGGGCTCCTTCTTTCCTTTCATAGTGCAGGCCAGGGACATCAGACGCACCACAGGAGGTGGAGCCAGCATTGTGGAGGGAAGGCCCAGCCCTTTTCAGGTCCCAGGTGCAACTCCTCCCACCCATCTACATGTAGATCTGGCTATTCAGCCCTGTGCTGACTCACCCTGTCTCCTGGCATCCCCCAGCCCCTGTCACTCACACTCCAGACAAGGAATACACAACCTAGCAGAGGCAGGCTTGGATGGTTAGACAAGAAAATACCCACTTTCTAAAAGTGGTATTTTCAAACACAGAATGTTAAAACCAACTTCACTAAAAGATGCATTTTATCATTCTGAGTCCAGGCATACTAAACTCGAATTCCTACCATGTTCCCTGGGTCAGTTAGGATTATAAGGTGTAATAATTAAAACTGCCCATTCTGGCCTATGGGGAACAGGTAGCCTTGCAATAGTGAAAAACGAAATGGGCTGTATTTCACTATCAGGACATGCCACACACACCAGGGCATGTCCTACCTTTCACATACAATGCACCCTGCCCACAGGGGTACCTTGGGCCTACCTTAGGGGTGACTAACATGTAGAAAAGGGAAGGTTTAGGGACTTGCAAGTGTGTGCACTTGCCAAGTCGACATGGCAGCCCCAGGCTGCACACAGGCTCTGCAATGGCAGGCCAGAGTTACACTTAACGGGCTGTTTGCGTGGGTGGCACAATCCAGTGCTGCAGCCCACCAACAGCATTTGATCTATAGGCCCTGGCACTCTCAGTGCACTTTACAAGGGACTGACACATAAATCAAATAGGCCAATCATGGAAACACCAATCCATAACACAATTTACATGGAGAGCATATGCACTTTAGCACTGATTAGCAGTGGTAAAGTGCCCAGAGTCCTAAAACCAACACACACAGGGTCAAAAACAGGAGGCCAAAAAGCAAAAAGTCTGGGGGTAAACCCGCTGAAAAAGCCAAGTCTAACACAACCCCTCCCAGCCTAAAGCCAGGGTAGACTAATCAATCCCTTGATGGACTTCCCTGCTTGGGGCGATAGAACATAGACCTGGCCCACAACAGCGGGGGCACGTTCTGGTTCTACGCCTTTCCAAACCCAGTTGGATCCCTCTATCCATACTCTCAGGGCCCACTAAGATGACCCATGGGGTACCCTTCTCTTCACCTGTGAACCCCATTTGTGCAGCGCCTAAACTTACTTTGCTCACAGATGTGTCCCAACAGGCCGACAGTGCCCACATGGCCAACACAGTGGTGTGGCCCAGTCCACCCCCGGGGTGTGACTCCTGTCCTCCTCCCAGGGGCAACTCTGTCCACCAGGACAGTAAGCCACAGTGGCTACCGACAGTTGTCAGTGGGGAGACCCAGGCCTTATGCCTCTCAGGGCTCTCTAACCTCTGTGGCGTCAGAGAGTGGGGGCGGTAGCCCCAGGTGCCTGGCACCCTTTGTCCACTCTCCCTCTTGTCAGGCCAGGGATGACATCGTGGCACTGACCCACCAGCCTAGGGTCTGTACCCGGCGGCTGGACAGGAGACTGGGGTAGGCTTTCCCACTCCCAGGTCTTCCTCCCAAGGGCTCTGTACCCTCCCACCTGGAGCGGTACCCCCTTCCAGAATTGTCAGGGCACCTGTGGCAGGTGCCTTGCACAGTCGCCCACCAGTTCAGGGGTGCTATCCTGCAACTGGTACACCAGCCTAGGGTCTGTACCCTGAGGCTGGACACGGAGACTGGGGTGGCCTCTCCCACACCCGGTCCTCCTCCCTGGGGCACTGCATCCTCCCACCGGGAGTAGTACCCCTCAACTCCAGAATTGTCAGGCCACCTGTGGCAGGCGTTCTGCACAATTCACCCACCAGTTCAGGGGTGCTATCCTGCAACTGGCACACCAGCCCAGGGTCTGTACCCTGTGGCTGAACAAGGGACTTGGGTAGGCTCTCCCACACCCGATCCTCCTCCCTGGGGCACTGTACACTCCCACCTGGAGCGGCACCCCCAGAAGACAAACTGGTAGTGGCACTGTTAGCAGTTCCCCGTTCCTCCAGGTCAGGGGGACACCCTGAACCTGGTCCTCCAACCCAGGGCCTGTGCCCTTAGGCTGGAACCTGTGCCTGGCAACCCAGGACTTCCGGGGGGGGTACACCAACCCCCCCCAAGGGAAACACACTCTTCATGCGGTGGGCCAGAATCCGCCTGGCGCAGGTCTCCAGCCTCCTGTCCACCTGACAGAGCATGAAGACCCCCCAGGCCAGAAGTGGCCTCACCAGGGTCAGTCCTGGGGTGCTCTGACCTCAGAGCTGGCAACCCCTGACCTACTGGTCCTTCCAAAATTGTCAGGGCACCTGTGGCAGGTGTCCTGCCCAACTCACCCACCAGTTCAGGACCTCTCTCCAGCAACTGGTCTCCCAACCTAGGGTCTAAACCCTCAAGTTGAACCGGGGTCAGAGGCGAGGACTCCCTCCCTCTGCACCCCCTCCAGAGTTCTGCACCCTCCCACCTGGAGTGGTACCCCTAGAAGACAAACCGGTCAGGACACTGCTTACAGTCGTCCTTCCCTCCAGGTCAGGCAGGACCTGAACCTGGCTTCCCAGCCCAGGGACTAAACCCTGCAGCTGAGCACCTGCCCGGCGCACCAGGACTTCCTTGGGAGCACGCATGCCCCCCCTGAGGGTAACACATGACTCATGTGTGGTGTGACAGACTGCCTGGCGCAGATCTCCTGACCTCTGTCCATCTGACAGTGCGCGAAGATCCCCCAGGACAGAAGTGGTGTCACCATGGTCACTGCTAGGAGGCTCAGCCCTTCTGGCTGGCCCCTGACCCACTGGTTCTCCCACTGGGGAACACATCCCCCTCTCACCCCTCCCTCTGGACTTCTGCACCCTCCACTTAGGAGCGGCACCGCCAGACACCAGAACCACTGGAGCTCTGTTTACAGAGGCTCCAGGCTCTCCTGACTCTAGGAGATCCCTCTCAATGGACGGCCTATCAGTACAGCCTAGGCTCCCCACCTGGTGTTCCCTCCTGGAACCACCCAGGCTCTGGGACCAGATTTCGGGCACCTTGGGCCGCAGCCCTTTCCCACTCCTTCTCCGCGGAGACAGGACGTGAGTCCCTACACCCTTCCCATGACACCGGGACCTAGCTGGGCTACCATGAACCTTTCCCACCACTCTTGGTTGGGAAATACCTAAGCCACTTCCTTCCGGGTCACCCCAGATGCTTCTCCAGACCCTCTGGAATCCACCACAAGGTCTGCCTCCAGTGCAAGCTCCCTGGGGTCAGAAAACTCACACTCCACTGGGTGTTGGCAAAGCTCTGGAAAACAGGGACTTAAAATATGCTCTCCAACAATTGAATCACACAGCCCCACACAGGTGTTAACCAAACTACCCTTCACCCAACCATCCAGTGCCTCAGAAAAGTACCCCACATCATTCTCACAAGACTGGTGAGACAGTGTCTGACTGTTGCTGTCTCTCCACCCATACTCTTCTGGCTGGTCTCCATACTCACTTACCAGGGCTTCTATCATGGGGGAACCCCTCTCCCTGCACCTCTCCTCTAGAGTCAGTAGAGTGTCCCTCCCACTACCAGGAATATGATCCCCTGTGCCAGTTCCCCAATCCACCTCAGGGATACTACGCACCACTGGAGTAACCTCACAATCCTGAACCCCCTGGTGTATGTCAACCCCCTCCTTGAAATAGGGCCCCAAATCTGTGCGTGTGGGTACCTCATCCTCAGTACTAGACACTACATTTTTGCTGCCACCATCTGGGCTGGACAAAGCCCTACCGGCTTCCCAATTCAGCTCCAGCTCTCTCATTTTAAGCTCATGATCCAAGATCATCTTCTTTCCTCCATGGCTATTCTTTTCTCTTCCCTCTCACTTTCTATTCTGAGTTTCTCCAATTCAAACTTCCTTGCTTCCCGCCTGTCCTCCAGCTCCTCTGGGGACAAGCTACTGCTGCCTTGCCAGGAGGGTTCCCCCCCTCCCAAAAGCACATCCACCCTATGAACAGGCTCCTCCACCTCTCCATTGAGATCACCAGATTGCCCACTGGCATGTCTGGCTGCTACCCAGGCCCTCAGCGCCTTTTGTAGCTCATCCTTCCTGGTGAGGCCTCTGACCTGGACTTTCAGGTTCTCGCAAATCGATTTTAACTCCTTGACATTGTAGGCTTCCAATCGATCCTCCTCAAAGGCAATTTCTACTGATGCAATTGATGATACTATAGATTCAGGCATGTTGAAGTATCAAGTTCAAACTGACAAGATCAAAACTAGGCCAAAAGAAAAAGAACCTGTATGTGGTACATAATGGTCTGCGATATGGTAGTAGTGCACACCAATCACTGTAAGTCAAGTGCAAACACAAGTCCTATCCTCACCGCTGACAACCAATGTTAGAAATGGGGGTCTCTAGTTGGCAAGGGCTTGCACCTTTGTCCAAGTAGGGACCCTTCTTCCTAGTCAGGATAAGGGAGTTACACTCCTAAAATAAACCCTGCTCACCCCCTTGGTAGCTTGGCACGAGCAGTCAGGCTTATCTTAGAGGCAGTGTGTAAAGCATTTGCACATAACCAACAGTAATACAGTGTAAGCACTACAAACGGACACCACACCAGTTTAGAAAAATATCCAATATTTTTATATACTTAAAACAAGACCAATACGATAAAAATCCACAGTACAGTACTTTAAAAACCTTCAGTTATCACAGTGTCCTTAAAAACAGTTCCTTGATGTCGATAGCTCCGTCCAGGGCTATCCGGCGTCGTGAACAAACAAATCCAAACAGTTCTGGCTGACCGCGGCGTCGCAGGTCAGCTACGGTGTCGGGAAGGCCCGCAAACAGTACCTTTCAGAAATGCAGGGCATCGATGACCTCGCGGTGAGCTTCCGTACACACGACGTCCGCAGGCGTCGGTTCCGGAGGTCGGTGCGGCGTCGTCGGGGCCCTCGAAGTTACACGCGTTGCAGATTGATCTCCTCTCTGTTGAAGTCAGGAGCGCTGGCGTCGGCCGGCGTCAGGTGCTGCGGTGCAAAGTGCAGCGGCGTGCGGTGCCCTCAGGTCGCGGTGAGAGCAGCGGCTCGGTGGCAGCATCGGATGGCGTCGTCGGTGAGACCAGGGTCGCGGTGTGAGATAAAGGCGGTGCTCGTCACGGTGCTGGCAGGTCACGATGCAGCAGTGGCGTCGTCGTAGCTGCAGCGCTGTCGTCGGTTGACGAACTTGGAGTCGATGGCACCGGCGTCGGTGGGCCAAGGCTGCGGTGCGGGATGAGGGCGGTGCATTGTGTAACTTACGAGCGGTGCCCCCGAACCATGGTGCAAGCAGCGGCGTGGAGCGACGTTGTCGGGGATACCACGGCGTCGTCGTCAAGCGAGGCGATGCGGAGTGCGGTGCCCACAGGTCGCGGTGCGAGCAGCGGCTCGGTGGCGGCATCAGCAGGCGTCGTCAGTGAGACCAGGGTCGCGGTGCGGCGGTGCCCTCTGCGGTGCCTTCAGGACACGGCGTCGGCAGCGGTGTCGTAGACGGCGTCGGGCTTGAAGTCTTTGCTGTTCCTGAGACTTCTTGAACAGGGGGCAAGCTCTACCTCAAGCCCTTGGAGACACTCACAAAGTAGATTGCAGAAAGTTCAGTTCCAGTCCTTTCACTGCCCAAGACAGAAGCAGCCACTGCAGGCCAACACAGCAAAGCACACAGCAAAGTGGTAGTTCCTCCTCACAGCTTCTCCAGCTCTTCTTCTTGGCAGTCTTCTTGATCCCAAAGAGTTCCCTTGAAGTCTTTTCTATCCCTGAGACTTCCAACAGGAGGCAAGCTCTACTTCAAGCCCTTGGAGAAAACTCTAACAGCAGGATGATGAAAGCACAGTCCAGTCCTTTCCCTACCCAAGACAGAAGCAACCACTGCAGGCCAACCCCACAACACGCAGCATAGGGGCAGTACTCCTCCTCCAGCTTTCCCGGTCCTTCTTCCTGGCAGGTTCCTTAGTTCAGAAGTAATCTAAAGTCTGGGGTTTGGGTCCCCCTTTTTATCCTCAATTTCTCTTTGTTCTCTGAAGGCAGAGAGGCCTTTTCCTAGTCCAAACCAGTTCTGGTCAGTCCTGGAGCACTTTGTTGACAGGGCTCCTTCTGTCCTTTCATAGTGCAGGCCAGGGACATCAGACGCACCAAAGGAGGTGGAGCCAGCATTGTGGAGGGAAGGCCCAGCCCTATTCAGGTCCCAGGTGCAACTCCTCCCACCCATCTACATGTAGATCTGGCTATTCAGCCCTGTGCTGACTCACCCTGTCTCCTGGCATCCCCCAGCCCCTGTCACTCACACTCCAGACAAGGAATACACAACCTAGCAGAGGCAGGCTTGGATGGTTAGACAAGAAAATACCCACTTTCTAAAAGTGGTATTTTCAAACACAGAATGTTAAAACCAACTTCACTAAAAGATGCATTTTATCATTCTGAGTCCAGGCATACTAAACTCGAATTTCTACCATGTTCCCTGGGTCAGTTAGGATTATAAGCTGTAATAATTAAAACTGCACATTCTGGCCTATGGGGAACAGGTAGCCTTGCAATAGTGAAAAACGAAATGGGCTGTAATTCACTATCAGGACATGACACACACACACCAGGGCATGTCCTACCTTTCACATACAATGCACCCTGCCCACAGGGGTACCTTGGGCCTACCTTAGGGGTGACTAACATGTAGAAAAGGGAAGGTTTAGGGACTTGCAAGTGTGTGCACTTGCCAAGTCGACATGGCAGCCCCAGGCTGCACACAGGCTCTGCAATGGCAGGCCAGAGTTACACTTTACGGGCTGTTTGCGTGGGTGGCACAATCCAGTGCTGCAGCCCACCAACAGCATTTGATCTATAGGCCCTGGCACTCTCAGTGCACTTTACAAGGGACTGACACATAAATCAAATAGGCCAATCATGGAAACACCAATCCATAACACAATTTACACGGAGAGCATACGCACTTTAGCACTGATTAGCAGTGGTAAAGTGCCCAGAGTCCTAAAACCAACACACACAGGGTCAAAAACAGGAGGCCAAAAAGCAAAAAGTCTGGGAGTAAACCCGCTGAAAAAGCCAAGTCTAACACCAACCTTTCTTTCTTAGGGTTGTTTCACACTTTATCATTCTATGAAATTAATATAACATTGTACTTTTAATTCCGATATGATAAATTTCGATATTGCAAATATAACTTGAACCAATGATTGTCATACAGTATATGTAATAAAAGTGTCAACTGAACATGCCATCGTAATAGTATATGAAGGTCTAACAAAAACCTGAGATTGACTACCCCCACACACTGAACTCACAAACTATCAGTTCAATAAGCCCAAATACCATAAGCTGTAACAAGCAACACATCCACCTAAGTGACTCACACATGGAAGGCGACACATCACTCACCGTCTGCTCCAAGGAGAGAAATATGAAAACAGTTGAAATCAGTCAGTCAGTACAGATGAAATTGGTAATCACGCACACACAGCTTAAAGTACACTGACACAGTAAGTGACCCCACCTTGATTATAATAGGAAAATAAAGCACGTCATTATATTTACTACAACGAGTAAGTTTAAACACTTTGCTTAAGTCAATGTCACTAGGAACCTGAAGTGCATTGCGTCATCTGGGCTATTCAACAGAAGAATAATTTGACCATGTGGTCTCTTCCTACATATATGTTTCTAGCAGAATTTAATAGCTACTTCAAACTTTGTCAAGAAGTGCATTTGCCCATTGTGAGTAATTTTCAGCTTAATCTCTACCGATCAGAGTATTCATTTGAGCTCCCAGAAGGCTCAATTAGCATTCTGTACTACATCCATGAAGTCTGGGAATAGGGCAACAGTGGCACTCTGATACTTCAGTTTCCCCTTATTACTGGCACTCTTTAACATCATATCACGGTCTCTGTAATTTAAAAGTCTGGCAGATATAAGCCAGGGATGCGGGGCACCTGGAGGCTGCTCATAGTACTTATCATAGATCACTAATCTCTGTGCTAGTTATATATGAACCCTCTCAAACACAAATAAGCCTGACAGTTGGCTTCTGCCAAACAACTCTGTAGTGAAGATGCTGCACACTTGTAAGAATTTAAGCACTTTATTGCAACTAGGCAGAGAAGAGGAACCGGCTGCTGGACTCTCCAACTCCAAACTAATTCCAACTGTCATCTCCACACAGCGTGATCCCTGGCTCCTGAGTGACACACACATTATGACCTATTACATTCTAGATGACATCTGTACATTCCACAATTTCCATACCCTGCACCCCCCCCCCACCACTTATACGGCAAAAAAAAAAAAATTTACAATAATAACAGGCGGGCACAAGATTCACAATTATAACAATACATTTCTATCAGAAGATGATCCTGTGTTCAGTATCAAGTAATCCATGTACATTCCAAAAATGTAATCACAAAGGTAATTATTTAGCGCTATAGACCACTTTATAATCCTTCTCGGTCTTTCCCCAACAACATCATTTTCTCCAACTTCTTTCCCAGAACCACTCTCTGCACAAACCGTAGATGCTCCTTCATCCATTCTTAAATCTATCCTCTACAAACTTTCTTGATTCTTCTCCTGTTCCTACTCGTGGTCTAACTCTAATCTTTTGTTACTTCCATTGTTTATTTTTCCTGGTTCACACAATGCTACTCTTTTAACATTCCAACACTTTCCATTCTCCGATCTCACTGAATTCTTCTTCACCGCAATGATGCGTTGTGGTTCAAAAAATTTACTATTTCCTTTAGAAATGCTTCCAGGTTTTTTAACCCTCACCCATTGACCCATTTTAACATCTATATGTTTTGTGTAGAACTTTCATCATAATATTTTTTTATATTTGTCATGTTGTTGCAATAGATTATCCTTAACTTCTAACAATGACCATCTCACACTTCCTAAAGAATTTAACCATCCAGGGTTTCACTTTGATCTGGGCTTTCTTCCTCTCATCAGTTCAAAAGGTGAGAATCTTGTAGCCTTAACTTCAGCAACTCTGTATACCATAACATTTAAAAAATCTGTACTTCCCAAGTAATATTGTTCCAGCATGCTAGTTGAATGGCACCTTTTAAAACTCTATTGTGTCATTCCACCATTCCATTTCCACTGGGATTGTACAATGAGGTAGTTCTATGCACAATCCCACACTTATTCAAATAGTGTTTCATCATGTTGAATGTGAATTGCACACCATTGTCACTAGTGATCACCGCAGGGGTACCTTCATTAAGAAAAATATCATCAAACACTTTTAGCACAGTGTCTGTGTCTAACCTTTTGATGATGTACACTATAGGCCACGTAGGAAACACATCTATGAGGGTAATAATGTTCTTCCCTGAACTATCAACAGGCCACGTGATGTCCACCACTACACACTCCCAGGGAGATACGGGACACATAAAATCACTCATAGGAGGCCTTAATGTCTTGAGTGTTTTTTCTGCTGACACACACATACCACAGCTCTCTCACCTAACTTTCCACATCTGCATCAATACCAGGCACCAATAAACACTTTTAACACTCGTTTGTTTTCTTTATAATACCTAAATGCCCTTCTTGACACAAGGAAATAATCCTTTTCCTTAATGCTTCCCGGGGAACCAGTCTTTCTCTCCTCACTACATTAAGATCACTGCAAGTTAATTCACTCCTTACCTCCTAAAATGGCCTCAACTCTGTCAACTCTCCCTTTGACGGACATCCTTTTCTTATGAACTCAATTACTGTGTTAAGCGTCAAATCTTTATTGCACTCTTCCACCCACTCTTCCTTTTTGAAAGCATGCATCCCATTATCCCATACCAGGGCAACCTTGACCTCATCTAACAAATCATCTTGATTTTCAGAAATCTGAATAGGCATATGTGATAAAAGAAATCAGCTACAGTATTCTTTTTACCCAGTAGATACTCCATTTTGTAGATGAAATCTAATAACCTCATAGAAATCCAGGCCACCCTGGAGGAAACATGGTTCATACCCACATTTGTCAACACTTTAACTAGTGGCCTATGGTCACACTTGATGGAAACTTCCCTCCACAAATGAATGAACGAAAATGTTTTAGTGCCTATGCACATGCCAATGCTTCCCTTTCAATCATCGCATACTTTTCTTCCACTGGTGACAAAGATCTTGAAGCGTATGCAATGAGTTCTTCTTTTCCTTCCTTATTATACTGAGACCGTACAGACCCAATACCTATGTTTCTTGCTTCCATTGTAATCACACTTTTTCCCATCGGGTCAAACCCTTGCAAGGTAGGAGCTGCAGAAATCACATTCTTCACATCCACAAATTCCTGCTCGCAACTCTCACGCCATACAAGTTTCACTTTGGCCTTAAGTAATTGCCTAATGTTAAACGTTCTCATAAATTCCTAAAAAACTTGGAGAAAAATTCAACCAGCCCTAGGAACGATATGACCTCTTCCTTATTCTTTGGACTTGGTGTGTCTTCAATAGCTTCAACTAGTTTGCTCTTAGGCTGAATTCCAACCGCACTGATCTCATGCCCCAAGTATGTCACCTGTCTTTCTGAGAATTTGCATTTGGCATATTCCACGGTCAGGTCATATTTGTCTAATAAGGACAAAACCTGTTTAAGCTTGAAATCATGGTCATTACTGTCCTTCCCCATCTTGAAATACCAGTACTTGGTCCAAATTCCCAAAAATATTAAACATCAGATGCTGAAATACCGCAGCTGCGGAGGCCAAGCTGAATGGCATTCTTGTAAATTGGAAACATCCAACATACATAATGAATGCTGTGTACTTCATCCTGTCCTCAAATAAAGGAATTTGATGGCATACTTGTGATAGATCTATAGTGGTAAAGAACGCCATACCCCTTGTCTTGGTAAACATCTCATTGATTTTGGGTCAGGGGAATTGGTCAATTAAAATATTAGCATTGAGATGGCGAAGATCAATGTATAATCTAATCTTGCCGTTAGCTTTCCTTGCTACAACTAACAGAGCTATCCACTCCGACGACTCAACCAGTTCTACAATACCACTCTTTTCACTAGCTGTTCCAATTCTATTTCTACCTCCTTCCTTACAGACGTGGGAATATTCCTGAGTTTATGTATCTTGGGTGTTGCATTCTCCTTCAACAATATCTTGTGTTCAAAATCTTCCATCCTTCCAATGCTTCCACCAAAAACATTTTTCTTCACACTTTCTCTTCCCAACAACCTCCTCCTCATCAAGTACCAACACTTGTTCAACACCATTAGGGTCTAATATTACGTTCAAATTCCTATGATCCCTCCATCCTAGGACCAATGGACCTTTCTTAAAAACGTATACTTTACCTAGGGTCTTCCTATTCTTGACACTAAATACTAGGGGCCCGATACACAAAGGTAAACTTAGACATTTGGTCTAAACTTAGACCAAAAGTCTAAGTTTATGACTTTGGGAATTCACAAAGGGTATTTATGAGTACTATCTTTATGTCCGCACTCCAACTCCAAACCAACTCCAACTGTCATCTCCACACAGCGCAATCCCTGTCTCCTGGGTGACACACATTATGGTCTATTACATTCTAAATGACATCTATACAGTCCACAATTTCCATACACTACAAGCTCTGACATCGTGGTCTCAACAAACAGATCCACTTTTCCCATTGCTGTAGACTCTGTAAAGCCAACTATACATACATTGTTAATGCAAGGCCATGCTTCCAAATCTTTGTTTTTTGCTTTATGATTGGAAAGGACATTATCCAATTCTTAACAACATTGTGTTGATCTCAAGGGTGTAGTACTGTCTTCTAGGTCTTATATTCTGTATTCAGGCTCGTCTAGTTGGGTTTTCTCCTTTTCTAAGTGGCATTTTATTTGATCCAGTCTGAGGGTCAGAATGTCAATTTTATTGTTAATGGCACAGAGGCTGCCTTGCATTTCCAGCAAAATTGTCTTAACCATTTGTAGCTATGTGCGGCTCCATCTGAAGCTCTGAATTTTGTTTTGCTGGTGTGATCTCAGTCATCTTGGGATGATTTTGTTGTTAAAAGCAAGCTTACTCTGTTTCTGGTCACTCTTCCTTATTTCATAAAAGGGAAACATCTAAGTCATTTTCATTCCCACCAGTGCATAGAAGTACACCAGAAAAAAACACCGTATTTCGATCAGCCACCTGAGTACACCCATAAAAGAACTAGCCCAACAGGAATGTGCAGAACAGCAGCAGTGAGAAATACAATAGTAGTGAACCTGAAACAAGGGAGATGCCCGACTGGCAGTGTCACATTCAAAGTTCTAGAACGTGCATATGTGTATCTGAACTCATCAGATAATTTGCAGTTCTTGGAAAATTCAATCCCCATCTTAATACAAACTGTCAGGAATCAGACTATGTGTGTATAGTTGGCCCTCTCCATTGGGTGCACACCCCAAACACACCAATCACACTTGGGTGGGTGTTGGGGTAAATAGCACTTTGGGTTGAAGTGCTTGGCATCAAGTAATAGGCTGAGCGTCACTGCCCAATGCACTCCAGAGTGTCTACCCAGTGCTGTTGGACACACTATACCAGGCAGCATATCTCTACTGATTCGAGGGCCCTGCCATAGTCAATGCACATTTGTACAGGGCGGGCAGTGTCACTGCCCCATACAGCGACGTGTCTGTGGCATTCACATGATTCTCCAAATTAGACAGAAATTGGTCTGCGGTTGCTTTATTGAGTTGCATAAGATGGGCCTCTGTCTAGAGTGGCAAGAGGGCAAAAATGGATTTGAGAGCTATCCAGAGCTACTGACGGTGGTTTAGACTATTTTCAAGCATTCCTCCTATCATCTTTTGTGTGTTTCATTACAACATATCATAATGGTGGTGGTGCATCAGCAAACTGTGAAGTCAGTTTTGTTTGACCCAATGTGCATCCAAAACGTAATAAAAGGTGTGAGTGATGATAAAGTTTGTACTCACATGAAAATAACTTGCCCTTATGCAGGCTTATTGTGACCTGAATATGTGATCCCTCATCTCTTCTCCGTGTTAGAGGATGTATCTTCAAGAAGTATGTGCAACAGCTCTCTTCTGATGTAATGTATATCATAAAGCACAAAGATCATGCAGAATGGCCCCATGAGATGCACAAAGATGCTTCAGAGTATGAAATTTCGCACTGTAGCTATGTTCATGAATGAAAGACATTGTGGCCATGCGGCCTGTTAACCTGAAAATATTACCATCAGCACATAATTCTATTAGTTGGCCTATGCCCCCTCCACTCTGCAGCTATATAGTATGTTTTTGTAAAGAAACACACTTCAAGATGAACTGAACTGCTCTCAAATACAGTTAGAACTGCGTGGTTATGTTGTGGCATCTCCTATGTGATTTAGTGACATGGAACAGTCATTTTGGAATCAGTCATATGATTGGCTCCTGCCTGTCAGCATTGTTATGGAGAGTAACAGGCGTTCTGCATGTTTGCAGGTTCATGGAACAGGTGTGTGATGTTGTACCTCAAGCTGTCAGATCCATATTAAAGTGGTATCCATTCTCAAGTGAATGGTGTGGTGTTCAGAGCAGCAGTTGTCTCCCATTGATATGATGTAGTCCATTATGATTCTGTATCCAGCTTGCAGGAGATATGGCTATGTGCAAAGAAACATAATTGTTTGATGTTGAGTTTTGAGTGATGTGTGGTTCTTTATCATGTGACTTCTACGTTGCTCTATGGATTCTAGGCTAATTTCATTGTGTGAAGCTGTTATTCATGCTAAGGGAGTGCATATTATACAGTGGGATGGATGTGTTTTGTGTTAATGATTCTGGAAGGTTTGAAGATTACATTGCTATACACTTGATCTTGGTGTCTGCTTACCCTGTGATCACTGAAGAGTTAGTAGCATTGGACGGTGGGTTCCTTCCAGATCAGGATTGAGAATAAGAATCAGAATGCATATGAGTAGTGACTTGCTCATTTGTGTGACAATCCACATGATGATTTGTACAAGTAAAGCTGCCATTGCTCCCTGAAATTTTATTGTGATAATTGGGTTGATTCCATTCCAGAGGACCCGAGGATGACTAGCTACTTCCATTTCAGAGGGCCTGGCCAGCCTCTTAAGAAAGTTATGTTGGTCTATCGGTGGCGTGTGCTTTTTTTCACCCTTGCAGCTGATTACTAGAGGCATGTTCCCCTTCTCTCTCACAAGACATTATGAGGTATATTACGAAGATGTTAGGCTGTGTTTACGTCACAAAAGTGAAGAAAATCAACACAAAATCTTTTTTTACCTATTTACTTTCCAGCTCTAAACCTGTTTAGCGCTGGAAAATCACTTGAAAGTAACTCAAAGCAGCACATAGCAACGCTTTGCATTACTTAACACCAAGGGGACGTTCCATGGGTGGTGCATTGGTGTTCCCATACAACCACCACACTATTTTCTTTAAAAAAGTAGCCAGGGTTATGCAGTGAAAAACTGTGCCCATTTCAATTAGGCACTATGAAGGAGAAATGCTTTCATTTCGTGTTTCTTTTCTGACTTTGCATGTGTGCTGCACTGTACAGCACACATACAAAGTGGGAAAAGGTTTAAAATTATTCTAAGCATAGTATTTTGTATTGGAAGGATATCCTTCTAGTACAAAACCTATGCTAGACTCACGGAGACACCCTTGCACTATGGTGCAAAGGTGTGTCCATGGCGCATGGCAGCACATTTCTGCTCTGTTGCTAGGGAGAGGGAAGGAGAGTGCCATATTTCTGTAAATATGGTGCTCTCCTTCTCACGCAGCGGAGCGCAGCATTGTGATCGCAATGCTGAAACCATCCTCTTCGAAAAAGAGCAACGATGGGTGTACCGCCTCCGTACATTCGATAAAGGATTGAACAACAACATCCCTTGGCTATCATTGAAGTATTAAACAAAACTCTCCAATACCATATTTTGACCTATGAACCGTATAAATACTCACTTTGCGGTGACAAAAAAGGGCATGATGTTAAGCACTGAGTCTATTTTAGTTGTCTCTTAATGGATACTGATATGACTGCTGTCACAGGATCACCAGAAGTACTGATGCATTCTCAGTCAATAGTCTGTTTTACTTACTTCACTGTCATAAATAAACACAAACATAGCGTCATCAACAAGATGTTTATTTTTGCACAAAAGGAACATGACTGAATAGCAACATCTCTTAGCTATTACTGAAAAAGTCACCATACCTTGACCTATGAACTGTATAAATATTCACCTCGCCATAAAGGAAATATGGTCATAAAGTCAGTACAGAGTCCTTGTTAGACCTGGCATCCTTGGCATGGGTCTCCCATCCATTTTTTTCATAATGCCTCCACTGTTGTCGATATGTTTTTGCTGGACTAGATGCTCATGGGCACTTTGCCACTGCTAATCAGTGCCAAAGTGCAAGTGCTCCCTATTGTAAATTGTGATGTGAATTAGTGACTCCATGTTTGGCTTATTTGAATTACTGTCAGACCCTAGTACAGTGCACTGAGTGTGCCCAGGGCTTGTAAATCAAATGCTGCTGGTGGGCTTGCAGCACTGGTTGTGCCACCCACAGAAGTAGCTTGTAAAGTGTGTCTCAGGCCTGCCATTGCAGAGCCTGTGTGCAGTCTGTGACTGCCATGTCGACTTGGTAAGTGCACCCACCTACCAGTCCCCAAACCTTCCCTTTTCTTCATATCAGACACCCCTATGGTAGGCCTATGGGCAGGGTGCATTGTAAGGATAAGGTGGGACATGCCTGGTGTGTGTGGCATGTCCTAATAGTGAATTACAGCCATTTTCGTTTTTCACTATTGCAAGGCTACCTGTTCCCCATAGGCCAGAATGGGCAGTTTGATTATAACATTTTATAATCCTAAACTGACTCAGGGAACTAGGTAGAAATTCGAGTTTAGTATGCCTGAACTCAGAATGATAAAATACATCTTTTAGTGAAGTTGGTTTTAACATTCTGTGTTTGAAAATACCACTTTTAGAAAGTGGGTATTTTCTTGCCTAACTATCCAGCCTGCCTCTGCCAGCTTGTGTATTGTGTGTCTGGTTTGTGCGTGACAGGGGCTGGGGGTGGCCACAGGAGACAGGGTGAGGCAGCCCACGGCTGAATAGAGAGATCTGCATCCAGAGTGGAGGGAGGAGTTGCATCTGGGTCTGAATAGGGCTGTGCCTGCCTGCCACAATGCTGGCTCCACCCCCTGCCGGGCGTCTGAGTACCCTGCCCCACATTGTGAAAGGAAAGAAGGAGTCATGTACACAGAGTGCTCCAAAGCTGCACAGAACTGGTTTAAGCTAGGCAAAGGCCTCTCTGCCTCCAGAGAACAAAGAGAATCAGTGTATAAGAGGGGCACCCAGACCCCAGGAAAATTAGATCACTTTTGGGAACAAGAAGAAACCTTTGCTGAGGAGCGGAACCAAGAAGAAACTGAGGAGAGACTATCCCTAAGCCTGAAGTGCTGCTTGGGGGATTGGCCTGCAGTGGTTTACCTGACTGCCAAAGAAAGGAGAAAGGAACTTTTGCTTTGCTGTGACTTTCATCAACTTGTGAAGGATCTCCAAGGGCTTGAGAGAGAGCTTGCCCCCTGACCGAAGTCCCAGGACCAGTGGACTTCACCAGCCTTGTGAATTGCTGCTGGAAACGCTGTTTCAGTGGCTACAGGGTTAGGGAGCTGTGACCGACTCTGACGACCGGGTCGGTGTCCTGTAAGCACCGCATTGAAGCACCGTCTCGCCCTGCAACGCACGTCCCTGGTCTCACCGACTCTGTCAACGAGCCGCTGCCTGCACCGCGGGACAACGCGTCCTGCAACGCTTCGCTACGCCGAAACGAACTGGTCCGACTGACACGGTCACTGCTGCTGAGTTCAAGTCTTGTGACCGCACCGGAGTTGGGCACCGCTCGCACGCTTCGCGACGCACCGCCCGACTCGCACCGCTGTCCGGACTGATCGACGCCAGCCCCCGAATCCGGCTCCGTCGCCGCACCGCAACCTGCCAGCACCGCATCGAAGCACCGTCTCGCCCTGCAACGCCCGGCCCTGGTCTCACCGACTCCGTCTCGACGACGTCAACGAGCCGCTGCCTGCACCGCATCGAGGGACAACGCGTCCTGCAACGCTTCCATTTTTGCATCGCGACCGCGACGAACAGCCATCCGGCTCGCACGCCCGTGCCTGCCGCTTCAAGTAAAAGGTACTGTGACCGAGTCTGTCTACGCTGTGTTGGCCCGTCTCGACGCGGTCAGCTGGATTTGTTAGACTCTGTTTGTTCTTGACATCGCCGTAGCCGGAGGAGGCTACCGACTCGCACAGAACCTTGAATTAAGCCTTTTTGATCAGAACTAAGCATTCTTGACAGTACTGTGGATTATTTTTGTCGTTTATGGTCTTGTGATAAATCTATATAAAAGATACTTATTTTTATAAATATACAACCTGTGTGGTGTCCATTTGTAGTGTTGTCACTTGATTACTGTATGTGTTCACAAATGCTTCACACACTGCCTCTGAACTAAGCCTGTCTGCTCGTGCCAAGCTACCAAGAGGGTGAGCAGGGGTTATTTCAGGAGTGTACCTACTTTCCCTGACTAGACTCAAGGGTCCCTATTTGGACAAAGGTACCTACCTCTGCCAACTAGAGACCCCCAAATCTAACATTGGTGGTCAGCGGTGAGGATTTTGGACTTGCATTTGTGACTCATGTACAGTAATTGGTGAACACTACCTAGTGAGTGCAGACCAAAACGCAACCACATACTCTTTGATAGCATTTTTGCTGGGATTTTCTATTTTTGCAACTGCCAAGTTTAATCACCATGGAGAAACCAGCATCAGTAGCCTCTGTTGAGTGTGATTGGGAAGAGGAGAGGCTAGAATGCTACACCCTCAAGCAGCTCAAGCATTTCTGCAAAAAGTTTAAAGTGTCCATGACCGGGCTCTCCAGGAAGGAGGACCTCTAAAAGGCGCTGAGGGCCTGGGTCGAATCAAGGATTGCCCCTGTGGAGGGGGCAGAGAATGCAGAAGGACAGCTGGAGGGGCTGGAAGACCACCTTCCCCAGTAGGTAGCAGTGTTTCTGCCAGAGGTCTGTCTCCAGAAGAGTTGGAGGACAGGAAAGAGAGTAGGATGCACGAAATGGAGCTGACCAAGCTCAAGCTGAATGGGCAGTTAGAATTTGAAATGCAAACTAGGAAATTAGCCCTAGAAGAAAAGAAAATGCAGTTTGAACATGAGAAGGTTTTGAGGGAGTTGGAATTGAAGGCCAAAAGCTTAGAGATTACTCCCTCTGGTGGCAGTGTACCGCCTGTGCCTGTTGAAGCTAGGGTGTATATTCCCAAAGATGTGGTGAAGGAGTTTTTAAAAATGATGACATTGGGCAGTGGTTCAAAGCCTATGAGGTAGCCATGTCTTCCCACCGGGTCCCTGAGAAGGATGGGGGAGCGGGGTTGTGGGGGCGGTTCCTGAGTGAAGGGAGGGATACCTTGTTGGATTTGCCCTCTGAAGTCTATAATTCATACAGCCACATGAAGGATGCTTTAATGACTAGGTATGGTTTGACCCCTGAGCTTTATAGGCAGAGGTTCAGGAACTGTAAGAAGATTGAAGGCAGTACCTAGGTTGAATATGTGACCTTTTTTTGCAGAGCCTTGGATGGTTGGGTAAAGGGTAGCAAAGCGACTGATTTTCAGGCGCTCTTTGATTTGATTGCATGGGAGCACTTGTCCAGTAATTGTTTTCCTGAGCTACGCCAGCACCTGATTGATAGTAAGCTGACTAACCCTAGGCAGCTTGCTGAGGAGGCGGACCGCTGGGTGAGTACCCGGGTCCACAAGGGTCACGTGGGAGACTCCGCCAAGGGTGGGCAGGGTCCCCAGCAGAAGAGTGGGGGGGACAAAGGTAAACAGAGAGAGTTCCATAAAGGGCCCCAAAGTAGACCCCAAGGGAACCAAGGGAAAGGTTCCCAGCCCCCCCCTGAGAAGAAGCCAGTGGCCCTGACAGGCCCCCCTGTTCACCAGGGACCACTGGTGTGTTACAAGTGTGGCGCCCCTGGCCACAAGGCAAACGATCCTCGTTGCCCTTTGCATGGAAAACCAGCACCCACTGGTGCAGTCCCCCGGCAGTTGGCTAGTGTAGCCCTGGGGGAGGAGTGGGGTGCCCAAGGTGGGGGGATCCCACAGTGTTTTCCCTTGTCTCATTAGGAGACTCTGAGATGGTCCCTAGGACCCAGCTGCCTGATAACACTAAAAAATACAGGCTGCGGGTGACCATCAATGGCCATAGGGTGGAGGCTCTGAGAGACACAGGAGCCAGTGTGACAGCTGTCAAGTGTCACCTGGTGTCTAAAGAGCAGGTTGTCCCTGATGCATTCTATCCGGTTGTTGCCGCTGACAACACAGAGAGTCACTGCAAGGTGGCTCAGGTTCCCTTTGAGTTGGGGGGGGGTCTCGGGTACTCTTCAAGTAGCTGTGAGGCCAGCCATGCCTGTTGACTGTTTGTTAGGGAACGATTTGGAGAGCCCACCTTGGGCTAAGGTGGAGCAGAGTGCGCATTTAGAAATGTTGGGCTTGCCTGATTGGGCATGTGTGACCACCCGGTCAATGGCAGCTAAAGGTGTTCAAGAGGACCTGGAGCCTGAAAGGGAGGCCCAGGTGCCTTGCGGAGAGAGAGGAGGCAGGGGGCGCGGGAAACTGGCCCCCAAAGTTCCCACGGTCCAGGAGGAGGCAGACCCTGAGGGGGATGCCCTGGAGCCTACAGGGGAACAGGTAGCTGAACTGGGGGACCTACCTGAGCTGACCCATTGGCAGCAAGAAGGAGGACCCTCCAGGGAAGAGTTCTACGAGGAGCAGAACACATGCCCTTCTCTCGTGGGTCTGAGGCAACAGGCCACAGACCAGGCAGCAGGTGATCAGTCTGGATCACATTGGATTTACTGGGAGAATGGTCTCCTGTATTCAGAGCCTAAGGTTGCTGAGCCTGGGTCAGCCCGTGTGCTGGTGGTACCCCAGCGCTTCAGAGCCTTCCTACTGGGGTTGGCTCATGATGTACCGTTAGCAGGACATCTGGGGCAGGACAAGACCTTTGAAAAACTTGTCACCCATTTCTATTGGCCCCAGATGCGCAGGAGTGCCGCCACTCACTGCAGGACATGCCAGACTTGCCAGGCAAGTGGAAAGAGTGGGAGGAAGCAGAAGGCTCCTCTCCAGCCATTCCCTGTGGTCAGCACACCCTTTGAACGGGTGGGTATTGACATTGTGGGGCCACTGGACCCCAAGACAGCCATGGGCAACAGGTTTATCCTGGTCTTGGTGGACCATGCCACCCGGTACCCTGAAGCCATCCCTCTGAGGACAGTGACGGCCCCCGTGGTGGGACGGGCACTGATGGGAATTTTCTCACGTGTGGGATTCCCTCAAGAGGTGGTGTCTGACAGAGGTACCAACTTCGTGTCCAAGTACATGAAGTCCCTGTGGCAGGAGTGCGGTGTAACTTACAAGTTCACCACTGCTTACCACCCTCAAGGAAATGGGCTGGTTGAGAGATTCAACCGGACCCTCAAGGGCATGATTATGGGTCTGGAAGAACCCATGAGGCGTAAATGGGACGTCCTCTTACCTTGCCTGTTGTTTGCATACCGGGAGGTGCCACAGAAGTCTCTAGGGTTCAGCCCCTTTGAGCTCCTCTATGGACACCCGGTGCGAGGACCTCTGAGTTTGGTCAAGGAAGGCTGGGAGCAATCTCCCAGGAAACCTCCCCAGGATGTATACAGTTACATGCTGGCCTTCAGGAACCAGACTAGGCATTTCAGAGAGCTTGCTGAGGCAAATCTGGAAGCCAGCCAGGAGGAGATGAAGCGGTGGTATGACCAGAATTCCACTCTGGTCGAGCTTCAGCCTGGTCAGAAAGTGTGGGTCATGGCCCCTGTGGAGCCTTGTGCGCTCCAGGACAGGTAGACCGGCCCTTTCACGGTGGTGGAGCGCAAGAGTCCAGTTACCTACTTGGTGGACTTGCAGTCTCCCAGGAACCCCTTGCGGGTCCTGCATGTGAACCGCCTAAAGCCCCACTTGGAGAGGTCCCAAGTGGGCATGCTCTTAGCTACAGATGATGGGATGGAGGAGGAGACCGAGCCTCTTCCTGACCTCCTGTCAGCCCAAGAGCAAGATGGATCAGTGGAGGGAGTAAACCTCTCTACCTCCCTCACACCTGAGCAGCAGGGTGACTGTCGCCAGCTGTTGGGACAGTTCCCTGACCTGTTCTCCTTGGTTCCCAGTGTCACTCATTGGTGCGTCCATGATGTGGACACTGGGGACAGTCTTCCTGTGAAGCACAAGGCTTACAGGGTGACTGACAGGGTCAGAGCCTGCATCAAGGAGGAGGTCTCCAAGATGTTTGCGCTAGGGGTGATTGAGTCCTCTAACAGCCCTTGGGCCAGCCCAGTGGTCTTGGTTCCAAAGGCTGCCACACCTGGTGCCACACCAGAACTCCGGTTCTGTGTGGACTACAGGGGACTCAATTCCGTCACCAGGACTGACGCCCACCCCATCCCCAGAGCTGATGAGCTCATAGATCGGTTAGGGGCTGCGTGGTACCTCAGCACGTTTGACTTAACGTCTGGGTACTGGCAGATCGCCTTGACTGATGGGGCAAAGGAGAGGTCAGCATTCTCCACACCAGATGGGCACTACCAGTTCCGGGTGATGCCCTTTGGGATGAAGAATGCCCCTGCCACCTTTCAGAGGTTGGTCAACCAGGTGTTGGTTGGACTGGAGGATTTCAGTGCCGCCTACCTGGATGACATCGAAGTGTTCAGTGCCAGTTGGTAAGAACATCTGCGCCACCTCTGGGAAGTGTTGATGGCGCTGCGGAGGGCAGGCCTCACAATCAAGGCAAGTAAGTGCCAGATTGGGCAGGGTTCTGTGGTGTACTTGGGACACCAGGTTGGGAGCGGCCAGGTGGCGCCCCTCCAACCGAAAATTGATACCATTCTGGCTTGGGAGCCCCCAAGACCCAGACAGAGGTGAGAGCCTTCCTAGGACTCACCGGGTATTACAGGAGATTCGTCAAGGGGTATGGCAGCATTGTTGCCCCCTTGACAGAGCTGACTTCCAAGAAGCAGCCCAGGAAAGTGATTTGGACTGACGCCTGTCAAAAAGCTTTTGACACCTTGAAGACTGCCATGTGCACGGCGCCTGTGCTCCAGGCACCCAACTTCTCCAATGAGTTCATTGTTCAGACGGACGCTTCAGAGCATGGTGTAGGGGCTGTTCTATCACAGATCAATGAGGAGGGCCTAGACCAACCTGTAGCCTTCATCAGTAGGAGGTTACTTCCCCGGGAACAGAGACGGAGTGCTATTGAGCGTGAGGCATTTGCTGTGGTCTGGGCACTGAAGAAGCTGAGACCATACCTGTTTGGGACTCACTTCCGGGTTCAGACAGACCACAGGCCCCTCAGATGGTTGATGCAGATGAGGGGTGAGAATCCAAAGCTATTGAGGTGGTCCATTTCCCTACAGGGAATGGACTTTACGGTGGAACACCGCCCTGGTACAGAACACGCCAATGCTGATGGTCTGTCCAGATTTTTCCGCCTTAGTGATGAGAACTCCCTAGGGGTAGGATAGTTCTCCTCACATTTCAGCTGGAGGGGACACGTGTTAGATCTGGCATCCTTGGCATGGGTCTCCCTTCCATTTTTTTCATAATGCCTCCACTGTTGTCGATATGTTTTTGCTGGACTAGATGCTCATGGGCACTTTGCCACTGCTAATCAGTGCCAAAGTGCAAGTGCTCCCTATTGTAAATTGTGATGTGAATTAGTGACTCCATGTTTGGCTTATTTGAATTACTGTCAGACCCTACTACAGTGCACTGAGTGTGCCCAGGGCTTGTAAATCAAATGCTGCTGGTGGGCTTGCAGCACTGGTTGTGCCACCCACAGAAGTAGCTTGTAAAGTGTGTCTCAGGCCTGCCATTGCAGAGCCTGTGTGCAGTCTGTGACTGCCATGTCGACTTGGTAAGTGCACCCACCTACCAGTCCCCAAACCTTCCCTTTTCTTCATATCAGACACCCCTATGGTAGGCCTATGGGCAGGGTGCATTGTAAGGATAAGGTGGGACATGTCTGGTGTGTGTGGCATGTCCTAATAGTGAATTACAGCCATTTTCGTTTTTCACTATTGCAAGGCTACCTGTTCCCCATAGGCCAGAATGGGCAGTTTGATTATAACATTTTATAATCCTAAACTGACTCAGGGAACTAGGTAGAAATTCGAGTTTAGTATGCCTGAACTCAGAATGATAAAATACATCTTTTAGTAAAGTTGGTTTTAACATTCTGTGTTTAAAAATACCACTTTTAGAAAGTGGGTATTTTCGTGCCTAACTATCCAGCCTGCCTCTGCCAGCTTGTGTATTGTGTGTCTGGTTTGTGCGTGACAGGGGCTGGGGGTGGCCACAGGAGACAGCAGCCCAGGGCTGAATAGAGAGATCTGCATCCAGAGTGGAGGGAGGAGTTGCATCTGGGTCTGAATAGGGCTGTGCCTGCCTGCCACAATGCTGGCTCCACCCCCTGCCGGGCGTCTGAGTACCCTGCCCCACATTGTGAAAGGAAAGAAGGAGTCATGTACACAGAGTGCTCCAAAGCTGCACAGAACTGGTTTAAGCTAGGCAAAGGCCTCTCTGCCTCCAGAGAACAAAGAGAATCAGGGTATAAGAGGGGCACCCAGACCCCAGGAAAATTAGATCACTTTTGGGAACAAGAAGAAACCTTTGCTGTGGAGCGGAACCAAGAAGAAACTGAGGAGAGACTATCCCTAAGCCTGAAGTGCTGCTTGGGGGATTGGCCTGCAGTGGTTTGCCTGACTGCCAAAGAAAGGAGAAAGGAACTTTTGCTTTGCTGTGACTTTCATCAACTTGTGAAGGATCTCCAAGGGCTTGAGAGAGAGCTTGCCCCCTGACCGAAGTCCCAGGACCAGTGGACTTCACCAGCCTTGTGAATTGCTGCTGGAAACGCTGTTTCAGTGGCTACAGGGTTAGGGAGCTGTGACCGACTCTGACGACCGGGTCGGTGTCCTGTAAGCACCGCATCGAAGCACCATCTCGCCCTGCAACGCACGTCCCTGGTCTCACCGACTCTGTCAACGAGCCGCTGCCTGCACCGCATCGAGGGACAACGCGTCCTGCAACGCTTCGCTACGCCGAAACGAACTTGTCCGACCGACACGGTCACTGCTGCTGAGTTCAAGTCTTGTGACCGCACCGGAGTTGGGCACCGCTCGCACGCTTCGCGACGCACCGCCCGACTCGCACCGCTGTCCGGACTGATCAACGCCAGCCCCCGAATCCGGCTCCGTCGCCGCACCGCAACCTGCCAGCACCGCATCGAAGCACCGTCTCGCCCTGCAACGCCTGGCCCTGGTCTCGACGACTCCGTCTCGACGACTTCAACGAGCCACTGCCTGCACCGCATCGAGAGACAACGCGTCCTGCAACGCTTCCATTTTTGCATCGCGACCGCGACGAACAGCCATCCGGCTCGCACGCCCGTGCCTGCCGCTTCAAGTAAAAGGTACTGTGACCGAGTCTGTCTACGCTGTGTTGGCCCGTCTCGACGCGGTCAGCTGGATTTGTTAGACTCTGTTTGTTCTTGACATCGCCGTAGCCGGAGGAGGCTACCGACTCGCACAGAACCTTGAATTAAGCCTTTTTGATCAGAACTAAGCATTCTTGACAGTACTGTGGATTATTTTTGTCGTTTATGGTCTTGTGATAAATCTATATAAAAGATACTTATTTTTATAAATATACAACCTGTGTGGTGTCCATTTGTAGTGTTGTCACTTGATTACTGTATGTGTTCACAAATGCTTCACACACTGCCTCTGAACTAAGCCTGTCTGCTCGTGCCAAGCTACCAAGAGGGTGAGCAGGGGTTATTTCAGGAGTGTACCTACTTTCCCTGACTAGACTCAAGGGTCCCTATTTGGACAAAGGTACCTACCTCTGCCAACTAGAGACCCCCAAATCTAACAGTCCTCTTATAATATTTCCTAAATAAATACTAGTAGGACTGCTTCCATGGGTTAGAGCTACGTAAATATTGATCCATTCTCTGCTAACTAGCTTGTTTTAGTCACCTTGTTAACACATGAGTATAGTGTCATCAACGAGAGATATTTTTCATAACAAAATGTTTTTTTCATAGAAAATATTTTTCTAATGGGAATATTCTATAACTCATGCATAAAAGGAACATGAGCAACACATGCTATAAACCTAAGGTAAAATTTAATGGGCGTACACATAACAGCCGGTATGCGTTAGAAATACCTTACTAGATAGTCTGTTTTCCAAATAACTGTGAGTATTTTCTCCCTCTCTAATGCTAATTCTTTAAAAGAATACTTTCTGGGACCGCCGGGGTCAACTTCCGGCTCACGGAAGGAAGCTGCATCATCGAAGCAAGAATGAGCAGCACAGAGGTAACAGAGAGATAACGATACTCACCTAAAAAGGTAATGCGACTCGCTCACCCCCTTCTCCCTACATTTTTCATTCCTCAGGGCTTGCCTGTCACCCGTAGGAGATCCAGAAGACTCCTTAAGATGTACGAAAAAACTAACCACCAGAATAGTAACTATAAAATTAATATGCCAATTGCTTGCTACTAATAAATTTAACTTAATCATGCCACCTCTAAAGCATGCATGCAAACTTAACAAAATATATAATTCCACTACCCTTCCATATAATAGATTGTGCATGCCGAGAAAGGTAAAAGCATCAGAATCGACCATGCGCCGAAGCTTATGCTTTCGTAATTAATGTTACTTCTCTCAGCTGCACGTCTATATTTAAAACCACTTTACCACTGTAAGGATTACTTACTTCGTGCATCAGAAAAATAACCACCTGGTGTTGTCTCAACACTGACAGCACACCTAGCATATTACCTTCGAGATCATTTTGTATTGAATACGTTAATTCCACTTTTCTCAAACAGAAAGGTTTACCATTGTAAATGTGTATAAATAATCGGTATATAAGTAAATAATACAGTTACCATACATACACGCAGAAAGACAAAATCAACACAGAGTGAAAATCTTAATGATCTGAGTACTTCATTGGATGAGACTACATGTACTCAATGTACAGTTACTTTGTCTGTTTCCTCCTCCCCCTTTTTTTCTTTGTCTACTTAAAGTTATATGTATCATCCTGAACCTATAACATTGTCACTATCTAAGTCAATGGACTTTGAGACGAAGATAGGTGAGTGACTTAACTTACCTACAAAGGAGCGGTCTATTTTTCCACCTCTCTCTCTCGGTCCTGAAGAAAGCCCACCAATCCTTAGAGACAGTAAAGGGCTGAAACATGTCGACCACCGATCTTTGAACTAAACTAGGTATAGTAGACCAATTAACACATCCACTATAGCACCCACCATTGTTTTTAATCTTACCCCTCCCTGATCAATAAAAAACAGTTTTCACAGGAATTGAGGTATTTTTAACTTCACACTTTTTTCTGCAATTTTTCACGTACCAATCACGACGGCCATGGAACCAGATGGTCTCCCTCCAGGAGGAGGAAAATTGACTGCCTGGAGAATGGGAAATTCGGGCAGAATAGGACCCAATGATGAAACCACTCACCTAACTACCTTAAGTGGAGAACCAAGATAGACAGCTACTAAATAGTTAGAGTGTATGAGGGCCTTTGTACACCATTCATAGAACCTGGAATCCCTGAAACATGATTCATTCCCTCTTGATTTTCACTATTACGTACGGAAGCTGAATGAATCACTGCTTCTTTCTCCCCATCTTCATGTTTTGAATATATTTCACAAACACATTTAAAACTATTATGGGCTGCAATTATCCCCTCTGCTGCCCATCCCCAACTATGTACAATAGAAACTGTTGGGAAATGTTTTATTCTATTATATTACATTTATTTTGTATTTGTTCCCATTTTTAGTTTTTTATGGAGTTGTGTTTAATAATTGTATTTTAGTATTTTTATACCCTACTCAAAATAAATGGCATTGGAAAAAATTTCTTCCGTATACCTCAGTAATATATTTACAACTTTAGCCTCTTATTGGTCTCCAGTAGAGGAGGCTGTCAGTGAGTGTTACTGGTTAATAGTGAACTGTGCACTTAGGGAATCGGTGCGGAGAGGGGTGCCTGACTAGGCCAGCACAGCTGCATGTGGAGCGCTAACAAGAATGGCACTGACTCATTGGTGTACTATCCAGGACTAAGTCCCGAGCAGCTAGCTCCCCATTTATGTATCAGCTTAGCTGCGCCTGACCAAACTGTTGCGTGCATACATCACTACTCATGACAGTGAGTCCAGGTGGCTCAATACATCCCATCCAACCTTAGATACTTGAGGACAGTCTCACCTGGGCACATGTGAAGTCACAGAGCCTCTGGTGACAGTGCATCGCTGTGCTGCCATGGCCCCTTCAATCCTCACCGCTTGCGGCTGCGGTTCACTAAAAGGCTGAGCCTGATCCTGGCTGGATGGCAGTGGTGCTGCCACCTACCTCTCGGGAGTAGCTCCATTGTCATCGCCAACTGGTGTCGGCATGACTGAACTGTCTAATTCGGCCTCTTCCTCGGATGGTCTTCGGACCAGGCCTTGGGTGTGCCGAAACCATGAGATGTTTCTTCTGGTCACTTCCTGACCCCTTTTGGTGGTGACCATGGTGCATTCAATGCTATCACAGTTCATGATCCCCTATTGTAAGGGGTATGAAACTTCCACCCTGGTTGGCGATCTTTTATCAGGATGCAGTCACCAACACTTAGGTGTCGATTGACAGCCCGTCGGGCCTTGCGGCTCTCTCATTGGTCTTTTGCCTCCTCGCCTGAACTTTCGCCTCACTGATGGATGGAGACTGCCACCCTAGGCGGGAAGGTATACTGTCTCGGACCATTCTTTGAAACATTAGATGCATTGGGGTGCATCTCGTTGTGGAGTGGGGTGTGTTGCGATAAGCATGGAGGAAACTATGAAGTTCCCCTCACAGTCGAGGTTTTCATCAACTGCCGCGTAGAGTGTCCTGTGCAGGGTTCTCATAAACCTCCCCATGGTGCCATTGGCCTGAGGCCATTGTGGTGTAATTTTCTAGTGTTTGTTGGCTCGTGTCAACAGGTATTGACCAAATTCTACTCCCTTAAAGGGTGGTACACTGTCTGTTTTGATTGTGATAGATATGCCATAATCTGCAAAAGTCTTTTCAAGCAGTGCTTTGATGTGGGTGAATGTAATAGTGGGCAGCTGCTCTACTATGGGATATTTGAAGCGGTCGTCGACCATTACCATGGTCAACCTCCCATTCAGAAAGCTGTCAAAGTCCATGCTCACTCTTTCCCATGTCGTCTCTGGTGCTGCTCCAGTTACTACGGGAGCCAGAGCAGCAGGTTTCCCAAGGAGCTGGCATGTCTGACAGCCTTGTACTTCTTCTTTCACCCGGATGTCCATCCCAGGGAACCAGACTTTGCTACAGATCTGGGCCTTTGTCTTCTCTACTCCTTGATGCCCCTCATGTGCCAGGGGCATGGTGGGATTCTCCTGTTCTTTCAGGATGACAATGCACCAACACCTCGTGATGACGCCCTCCACCATGGAGCTGAGCTCATCACTCACTTTCCATAGTTCTGAAAGTCTTGATTTTTCATCAGGGTGCAATTGGTTTGCATCTCTCAGGAAGAGCCTCCATCTATTGTTCATGAGAGTCTCTTCAACTCGTTGGAGGCCATCGTCTCTGGCAGTTGCTTGTCTGATGTCCTCAATTGTCAGCACTTTTGGGCAGGCAGCTGTGGTTACCATGCGGGCAAATTCTTCCACCCCGCGCAGTCTTGTCCTCTTCCTTCCCTCCTTCGGGTGGATGTCTAGAGAGGAAGTCAGGCAGGTTTCCCGACCCTGTCCTGTAGACCGCCGTAAAGTGGTATGGTAGCAGTTGTACCACCCATCGTTCAATCTGCGTGCGTGGATGAGGAGCAGCCCCTGCAAAGAGACTCACCAGCAGCTTATGGTCTGTAATCACTCTGAACTGCCGGCCATAGATGTAGAGATAGAAGTGATGGCTTGCCCACTTTATGGCCAGAACTTCCCATTCAATATGTGCATAGTGAGCCTCTGTGGCTGTCAGAGAGAGGCTCACGAATACAGGAGGAGCCCACACCCCTTGTTCTTGCTCTTGCATCATGACAGCTCCTAACCCCACCGGGCTCGCATCGATCACTAGCTCTGTTGCTTTCTCCAGGTCAAAATATGCCATTGTGGCATCTGCTAGTAGGACGTTCTTGATGTTGTCAAGCACTGCTTGACCTGTGGGCCCCCAAGCCCACCTGCCTCCTGTCTTGGTGAGTGCCCGGAGTGGTTCGTATAGGCTGGCCAGGTTCATAAGGAATGGCCCAGAGTACGCTGCCATGCATAGGAAGCTGCGTACTTCTGTTGGGTTTTTAAGGGTGGGCGCCTCCATGATGACAGCAGATTTTCTGGGGTCCACTTGGAGGCTTTCCTGGGAAAACACAAACCCAAAGAATTCCACTCTAGGTTCAAAGAAGGAGCATTTGTCTTTATGTAAGGTCAGTCCACTTTCCTTTAGATGTTGTAGGGTAGCCTTCAAGGGATTGCGGTGATCGGCCAGTGTGGACGAGAAGATCAGAATATCGTCACTGATATTCAATATTCCCTCTAGCCCTGATAGGGTTTCTCTTATTGCATTTTGGAAAACCTTTGCCTCTGAGGAAATACCAAAGTTCAGTCTTTTGTAGCGGTGCAGCCCCAGGTGCGTCAAGAAGGTAGTAATCTAGCTGCTGTCAGGGTGGAGCACCAGCTGATGGTACCCGGCATTTGAATCAAATGTAGAAAAACATTTTGCCCCATTGAGGTCAGCAATGATATCGCCATAGTTGGTGTTATGTAACGCTCTCTGTGCATTGCCTTTTTGGGTAACTTCATATTAATGCACGGCCTGCTGGCTTCCGTCTGCTTGGGCTTTTCTGTACTCACAAGCGGAAACACCAACGGGGTGGGTCTCAACACCATCTCAATCACATCCATTTTCACCAGCTTCTCCAATTCTGCCTCTACCTGTTGGCATAGATGAATAGATGAAATGGTACACATCGATGTCTTAGGGCAGTTGCCTGTATTGTTTTGTCTATATGGAGCTTGATGGGGACCCCCTTTCGGTAACCTAACTCTGTGAATAGTTCTGGGAACTTGGAGAGTGTGGATTTCCTTGGCAAAAAAACACCAGACCCTGATCTTTGGATGTGTGGTACCCAATCAGTGTGCCTTCACCTTCTTGTGTGACATGGAAGCATGTCTTTACTTCTCGGGCCGGCTTCAAAGCACATCCACCACCGCTGTTTCTATTGTTGGATTCTTCTGTGACACTCCACTACCAACTCCTTTGTTGAGTGCTACCTCCATCTCCTCTCCCTGTGCACTGGACAGGTCATATGTATCCAAAATCAGCATGTCTTCTATTGTTATTCCTGGTTGCCATAGTATCAATTGTCTCAGAGTTGCTGACATGTATCCTTGAATCAATTGGGCCCTGACTTCCTTGGTTTGGTCATCATCTGTGCATGTGCTTGCCAGGGCTCACAGGCGAGTATAAAAAGCATCTACTGACTCTCCTTCCTTTTGCCTGGCCTGGCACAGTTCAAAGCTTTTAAAATCAGGGTTAAGTTGGGGGGCTAAATGAGACTTCAGGGCAGTTATCGCTGCATGGTAGTCATCAACTTCCACTGTGGTAGGGAGGTGCTGTAATAGTTTATATTTTTGATCACCCCCAAAATGAAGCAGCAAAGATCTCTGGACCTCTTCATTGGTTTCTCTTGTGGCTCTAAAGTAGTTTTCAAGACTGCCTACCCATGCTTTCCATCTGGAGGTAGCAGGGTCTATCAGTTCACTGAAAGGCGCAAGGGAACTAACTGCCATGTGTGCTGGTATAGCCATGACAGCTGGGTCTGGGCATCCCCCTTGTGCCCCGACTTCCTGCGCATTGCCCATTATGTTGGTCAATGGTGGTATGGCGAGGATGTCCCTTCCTGACCCACTGAACACTATATGCAATCGGTGCAGTGAAGACAGCAGCAGTTTGTTGGAAGTATGACCTGCGACTTGTATGCCCCTGGAAACGTCTCTTGGTGTCAGTGCGTGCCATGTTACTTTTGTCCAGGCACTTACAGGATGCTTATGATGCGCCCCAAGTGTGACTCCATTTATTTAGTTTTACATCCAGTTCTACACTCGCGTTTTCCTGTGCCTATGTTTTCCACTCTTTATTGCTTTTTTTTTCCTTTTTGTTTTTGCTTTGTCTATCAACTTATAAAGTGCCAAAATTCCATGTATTTGGTCGTCTCGGTTTTTCATTGTGCATCAGGCCTGCTTGAGGACCTTGTCCCCCAGGGCACTTCCTTCTCCCGGGCGCTTCAGTGCATCCATTCCGCTCAAGATGCATTGAGTAAAGGTGCCCTCCAGTGCGTTACTAGTCTTTCACCTTCCACACAGCCAACGCCGCGTTGGTGCAGGGTCACCCACTACGGAAACCTTTTGAGACTCACCTCCAGTCAGGTGCAGCAATGCACGTGGCCGGTCAGGCCTCGCCATGCCTGTCTCTCCGAGCTCACTCCAGCATCGTCTGCGCAAGCTGTGGGGCATGGCGGGCAAACCTGCGCATCTGCCGATGCTGTATACACGAGGGTGGGCGGCACCCAGCCTTCTCCACCTTGCAGCATGGTCACAAGAGGTGTGGCACCTCACAGTAGTGTCTGGTATATTCCGCCCTTGTTGCCAATGTGCACTTGGGGAATCGGTGAAGGGAGGGGCACCTGACTAGGCCAGCAAGGCCATGTGCAGAGCTCTAAGAAGAATGACATTAACTCAGTGGTGTACTCAGGGCCGGCGCTAGGCATGGGCAGTGTGGGCAGCTGCCCAGGGCCCCGCGGCCGTCTAACTACGATGGACACCCCACCAGTCCATCAACCTTTTGAAATGGTGCCATTGTTTGAGTTACAGGTGGGGAGCCCCCTCCCTTGGATTTTGCAGCCGTGGTGCAGTGTGCGAGGCCCAAGGCGGGCCCCCCTCACCTGGGCCCGGCTGCCATGGACTGAAAGGGCAATATGACACTGCATCCCTTTCAGCTGCTGCAGACTGGGCAGGACTGTGTTTGTGGCCGTGATCAGCTTTCCCTGCAACTCTTTTTCTTAGCCTAATCGCTGCATCTGCATGATAACAGTGGTTAGGCAGATGTTTGAACTGGCCTGAGGTGTGAAGTGAGCCCTGCCCCTGCATGAATGAAACGCAGAGCATCCAGCAGGGCTCACAACAAAAACATAGAGTGACCTCACATCACAATAGGTGCTGCTCCTTCCATTGAAGGGAAAGGGAGAAGAGCAGAAAATGGAGAGAGGGGTTATTATTCTTTTCTTTTTTTGCAACTCTGTTTTTTTTTTTCTTCAAACAAGCATGTTCATCCAAAAGAAACATAAAAGGAGTTAAACATAAAGAGTAACTCCAGTTATAAGCACTTGGTGTTTTTTATTTTCATGTAATTTACATGAAACGAAGGAAGAATGAGCAATTGGGTCTTTAAAAGATTAGTGGAGATGATAGCGTTCAGTTAGGGGGAGGGCTGGGGGGGTGACCCCACATCCATCCTTATCAACCCAAGGGGAGTACAATGAACCTTCCAAGATACACCCAAGTTATATAACCCCTCAAGCCACTCACCATTCCTTGTTTTACGCATCTGAAAAGTAACACAAGAGCAGTTTTGTAACACAAAATGATGGGGTCCCTCTCTGCAGAATGTGATAATGGGGGGCCCCAGAGTCTCCCACATCTCACAGATATTCATTGGCCCTGGGCTGAATGGGAGCCCCCTGGTGGGTTGGGGCCCCCTGAAGTGTTGTGGGCCCATCTGTGCTGCAGCGGCCTGTATTGCACCCTGGCACAAGACGTGAAGCAAGGTAAGAGGCCGGGGAGAAGAGTGGTGAATAGCAGAGCATGTACGGGAGAGGTGGAAGCTTGAGAGGCAGAAACAGCAAATGGAGGGTAGAGGTGAGAGAGATAAAACATGAAGGGGGAGATTTTCAAACCTTTTGCACTGGTTTTGCGTCACAAAAGTGACGCTAACCAGCGCAATTTTTTTTTTGTTGCTATTTTCTTTCCAGTGCAAAACTTGTTTTCCACTGGAAAGCACCCTCTAAGTAGCACGAAGCACTGCTTTACGTTACTTTGCGCCGAGGGGGCGTTACATGGGTGGTACATGTGCTTTCCCATGTGACCACCCATGCCTTTTGACGCAAAACCATATTTACAAAGATTTGTGAACATGGTTTTGGAGCAAAAGTTAACGTCCCTTCAAAGGAGGCGCTAACAGGAGAAATGCTCTCATTTCTCCATTCTTTTCTGACTTTGCATGCGTGCTGCACTGTGCAGCACGTATGCAAAGTGGGAAAAGCTTTGTATCGTACCTAGCATAGTATTTTGTACAGGAAGGGTACCCTTCCTGTACAAATCCTATGCTACACTCATGTACACACCCTAGCGCTACAGCGCTAAGGTGTGTGCATGGCGTACAGAGCTGAAATGAGCGCCGGCGCAAGGGAAAGGGGAGGAGAGAGCCATATGTCTGAAGATATGGTGCTCTCCTGCTACCTCCCTGTTGCGCAATGCACCGCAGCCTCACGGGGGGCTGCGCTGCGTCGCGTGAATTTTTTGAAAATCTCCCTCAAAGAGTTGAGCATGGAGGGGAGAGCTGGACATGAGGGAGGCAGAACCAGTGAACAAAGTTGAGGCTGGAGAAAGATGAAAGGCAGTGCTTGGATAGGAGAGGTAGATGTAAGAGAAGCTGAACCATCAGGAGAACATAAGTGTCATGGAGAGGGAATTGTGAGTGTTGGATGTAAGAGGGCAAGACAACCAAGAGCAGGTAAGAGGCTGGGGTAGAGAGGCAGGGGAGAGGTAGATTTCAGAGAGGTTGAACCAGTGAGAGACGGCTAGAGACTGCAGAGAGATGAGAGGTGAAGGGCTCAGCAGGTCGGTAGGAGGTGGGTGTTATAGAGGCAGAATTTGTGAGAAAGGTAAGCGACAGTAGTAGATATAAAGTGAAGTGAAGAGCATTGAAGGGAGACGTGAATATATGAGACAGAAACAGTGAGACAAGGTAAGAGGCAAGGGGCTCAAAGAGGAAAGGTGGATGTAAAGGGACAGGAGAGCAAAGAAATGTTAGGAGGCTGAAGGAAGAAATGAGAGGTGAAGGGCAGTACATGGATGGGGTATGTAGATGTAAGAGAGGCAGAACAATCAAGAAACCTTATACAGAGAAGAGAGAGGGAATGATGAGAGGTGGATGTAGAAGGCTAGAATCAGTGAGAAAGGTAAGAGGCAGGGGGAGAGATGAGGCATACAGCATGGAGGGGAAAGGTGGATATAAGAGGGACCTAACGAGAAAGAGAAGCAACAAAGCTGGGAATAGCAGAGAGATTGATGTAAAAGGGGCATAATCCACAAAATAAGGTTTGAGGAAGAGATGAGAATAAGAGTAGAGCATGAACGGAAATAGGTGGTGTAAGGGGCAAAATCTGTGAGAAAAAAGTAGAGTGTTCAAGAGGATGAAAATGGAGAGAAGATGTAAATGGGGCAGAGCCAGTGAAAAAAGTTATAAGGCTGGGGGAGAGATGAGCAGTGAAGGTAGTGTATTGATAAAAGTCATGGCTATAAGAAAGACAGAACCAGCAAGAGTACATAAGCAGAGCAGCAAGAGAGAGAGAAGTGGATGCAAGAGAGAAGACCCACCAAGAGTTAGTTAGAGGTTGGATGAAGAGCGAGAGAGAAGGGGAAGGTAGATGTTAGATGTGCAGAACAGCAAGAGAAAGTTAAAGGCTTGGTGAGAGAATAGAGATGAAGAGTAGATCAGGGAGGTAGAGTTCGATGTAAGAAGGGCAGAATCAGCATGAGGAGAGAGGGAAGAAGAAAGGGGAGATGTGTATGTAACGGAGCAGGAGCAGCAAGAAAAGATAAAAGGAAAGGGGAGAAGGAAAAGGCATAGCTGGATTTAGGATGGCATAACCAGCAGAGAAGATAACGACTGGGTGGAGAGTTGAGATGTGAAGAGTAGGGCAGATAAGAGAGATGTGGATTTAAGAGGGGCAGAATCAGCAAGCGAATATGAGAGGCAAGGTGGAAAGATGAGAGGTAAAGAGTAGAGCATGGAGGTATGAGGGTCAAGATGGATGTAAGAGTGTCAGAAACAGAGAGTAAAGGTAAGAGGCTTGGGGATTGGGGAAAGATGAGACGTTAAGAGTAGAGCATGCATAACGAGGTGGATGTAGGAGGGGCTGAACCAGCAAGAGAGGAAAATAGGCTGAGCAAGAGGTGAGGTAAAAAGTAAAGCACAGAGGAGAGAGGTAGATGTAAGTGGGCCGAATCAGCAAAAAAAAAGTAGGAGGCTGGAGGAGAGGTAAAAGTGTCTTTGAACTAGCATGTGCTGCTAAGTACATTGAGTCTTCTGCCAAAGTTTGCAATTGCCTGTCTCTTTATCTTCCAAGTAGAAAATGTGGCTTAGATTTGCGATGTGTGTCATCCTTCACAAAAGTTTGTGATCTCGAACCATCCTCAACATGTCTGTGGGATTACAGCCTGCTCTCTGTGTACTCTTACTCCTCTTGACCTTTTTATTAACTCTAGCTTCCATTTGGGACCCTTTCCTGACCATTTCATGAATGGACATCTAAAGATCATAGCCCCTGACCTGACCTCCATTTGCAATATCGCCCTTGCCTCGTCATCTGTCTCTACCAATGTAGAAAAAAACAAAAAAAAACTAAAAACCTGCGTTTGTTCCTCTGCTCACAAATCCTTCAGCAGGCTCAAAGCTTCTCTGCATCTTCTAACATCTCTTTGTTGCCTTTTTCTGAAAAATCCTTGAAAAATAAGTCAACTGACAAATCTTTTTCATAGAAACTAAATTACTTATTGATCGCTTGCCAGTTGTATTCTGACCTCTCCTTAAGTTGGAAGTAGCATTTCTTGGTGTGTCGGACAGTTTGTGCCTGATTCTTGATCAGGAAGGCAGAGCAGCCTTGATATTACTAAATTATAGTGTCACATTTATCAGTTTCCCATCCGGTGCTTTTGAATCAACTGTAACAACCTGGAATTCAAGGTATTCCCTGGCGTGGCTTTAGCTCTATCCTTTCTGAGAGGCCTGGTCTCTAACCAAGAAAATGTTTTGGACTTGCATGCAATCAGTTGCTTTTTGGATAAAGACAAATTCATTAAACCTATATACCAAAACATCAAGCATCCGCATCTTTAAGGGGCCTAGTACCATATACACTGCTCTTTGGTGGGTTCTGGAGCTGGGCCAATCAACCACCATGGTTGTTTCAACAACAAAATCTTGGATTTATTTTCCAACGTCTTCTCTCCTTGTGTGGACAAACGGTATGTGTTCTACTTCTACTACATCCATATGCAACACAAATTCCCGCATTTTCACCTGTCATTAAGCAAGACTGTTGTACAGTCAATTATCTTCTCACAACCAGATTATGCAAGTGTTCCCTGTCTTGAACTTCCCACCTTTTGCATTTAGTGCCCTTCAGATCATCAAGAACAGTGATAGGATTCTAATCTGAGGCTGCTCTAGATGCTCTTTCTGCTGATTCCCGCTACCAAACGATCTATCAATTTGCCATAGTGCACTGCATAAAAGGGCACGCTCATTCTTCAGCACTATATTAGTCCTTCCGTTTATTCCAGAATCCTACGCTCTGTAACAGCCATGCTCCTGTGCCATCCTAAAATTAGGAGGAAACATATTGGAGGTAGATCCTTCTCCTTTCTAGCTGCACCGGCCTGGAAATATTTTAGTCTTGAGCTATAGTGCATCTTAAATCTTCAGGGAAAAAATTTAAAACTGGCCTTTCCAATCATTAGTATAGCATGTACCTTTTCCCTTGGAAATCCCTTAGCGCCAGGATACCCTCTTGGTGTGGTATTTTCATTCATCTCTTTCAATAAAACAATAACTAAAGAAATTTGCATTATCTGCACAATTTGGTGTAATTTAACAAAACACCCTGAGGAAAGGGGAAGGAAAAGAAGCCCAAATATCTTGTAAAAGTAGTTTGAAGGCCTATTAGGTATCTGCTCCAACGTGTTTTAAAGTTTATCATTTGTCAATAACTGTCCAAGAAACTAGAGCCACTTGAACACTAGTTATCCTGTCCGAAAGAGTATTAAAATACATTTACCAGGCTGCTGCACAGGGTCAGTCTGGTCATGCTCCCAAAGATAGCCTGATCACTGTCAAGTGCAGAATGACAATGGGAAGGCCTGGGCAGCACAAGATGATGTGCGCCTCTTCTCACAACAAATTATCCCAAACCTAAACGAGTGACGTGAGGCCTGGGGTAATTGCTGCTTTTCAGCAGTTCACTTTGAATTAGCCTTGCTTTGGAGGTGAGAAGAAGTGGCAGTTTACAGAAAAAGGGGGCTGCAGAGGGGAGCTGACTGAGGAGCCAGTGGCTCATTTCCATAGAGTACATCATCACACATGGAGTGATTAGCCAGTCACTGAGCCTAGGTGAGTGGGTGGCCAGTAGTTTTAGGAAGGCAAATCTACTATTGGCGATTGGAAGAACCAAAGGTGTTTGATTAGGTAGCCTGGGGCATGACTGGAGTAATTCATGGATGATGGACATGGTCTTTCAAGGGTCTTGCTTTCAATTGTCTCTTTAACCAAGATCCAGTGCATTTACCTGAGGGTAGGTGCAGTTTGGTTCTTACTTCTTAGGCTAAATTTGAGTCAAGTGACATGTGTCTGGACCCATCGCATTTGGCAAGTGTCTTCCCAGCTATTAAGGATATGTGACTTAAAATGTGACTTAAAATCTTTAAAAATGCAAATCTCTGGGATTCTGAGGCATTCTGGGAGAGTTATTTTGAAAATCAAACACCACCTCCCCAACCTATTCCACATTGCTAGATTTCATTTCCTTGTAAGGGAAAACTGCACTGAGTCTGCTAAAATAAATCCCTCTTGTTTTGTTGCTTTAATTTACTACTTGTCTGTTTAGTGGCTGGCTCCCATTGTAGCTTATGGCAATTTGTTTCCCTGGATAGACATTCTTGTCCCTATTTATCCATCTCATCTTTATATCTTTAAGTTAGTTCCGCTCTTTTCATCTCTTAAAAATGAAGTTTGAGAGTAGTTGCTGGGTTTAGACATTCAGTTTGTGGGAATGGTCTAGCTTTTGGTGCTCCTGCCACCCAACCTGTGTATGTTATCTGTGCCATCTCGTCCTCTTATTTTCTGCAATCAGTGCTTTCTGTTGTTTACTGGAGCATTTGCAGGTCACTCACCTGAACCAGCATGGATCCCTTTATGTTGATGTCCATGCCTGCTAAAACCAAATGCCTTAACCTTATACTTCACTGGTGCAACTGGAGTATCCGGGAGTCACCTGAAGATCCACTGTATAGCTATGGGACAGTCTGTATTAGAATTTTAATCATGCACTAATCTGGAAACATTGGTTTTGGAGAGATAGAGGCCTAGCTTTTCAACCCAGTTTGACGTGTTGCATTTCCACATAATAGAGCTTTAACATATTTGCACTTATTTTATTAGGGCTATTTTTTGTATTTGTAGCCATCTCAGTGATGTACACATTAGAGAAGTAGCTTCTTGCAAAACTACTTCAACAGTGCCAGAAAATGATTAGTCAGTTGACACTTCCTATGATGTCACTTGCTGTGATACTACATCTAATGCAAATTAGAGGGGCCTCACATGTTCCTATCCTGCCCGGGGTCCCACAAATCCTCGGACCAGCCCTGGGTGTACTATTCGAGACTAAGCCTTGAGCTGCTAGCTCTTCTTTCATTTATCAGCTTGGCCACATCCGGCCAAACTGTTACGTGCATACATCACTACATATGACGGTGAGTCTGGGTGGCTCACTACAGTTAACAACACTTTTTTAAATGTCTAAGATCAGATGATTGCCTGCTGTTAGTATATGTAGACCACTCCTGTCTTCTGAAGAATTTAGTGCAGTTCAATGCCTTCTTACAGCCTGGCAGCAATCCAAGAAGCAGCAGAAGCAAACAAAAACGGAAAACCATTAAAATAACAAACCCATTAAACAAAGTAAGTTATAAAATCTAGGGTAGCATTACAATTTAAAACTGTAAATTAAAATAACTCATTTAAAATTAATTAAAATTCAGTGTTTATTCTTTTTCTTTCATTTTGATTTCTTAAATTATATTAGTTTTCTGTTTCAGGTCCGCTGTCACGTTCTTCCTCCTACTTTCTCTTTTTCATTGGTGCTTGTTCGTCTTTCTCTTTCTGTTTGTCTTTCTCTTTTCTGTTTCTCTTACTCCTCCTTATCTTTCTCACCCTTCTTTCTTTTTATATGTCTCCTCCCATGGAAGGATCAGGCCTTTTCTAATTTTTTTACCCCTTTAAACCCACATAGGAAGCCTGATGTCAATCGGCTTTGGATAGAATTGTTGGCACACAACATTATCAGTCGTGTGTATATTAAGATGATTGGATGGGTGGGTTGGCTTGTGGTTTTCCTAGTAAAAATCAGAGGAACATATGGGTCACCTTTCAGAAGTTTACCAATTACTTTTATTTACAAATGAACACTGAATTGTAGGTACTCATGGTTGACAGAATAATTGAGGCATGGTGGTGCAGAGATAAGTGTGATTGGATGAAGGGAAGCGTTTTTTCCAGAAGAGTCAAAGAAAAAGAAGCATTTTTTCGGTGGAGGAGCATATTTTGAAAAAATAATGTAACCTATCAAGGTATTGGTTGGATTTGTACATGTATAATAAGGTCTCTGGTGTATAACGGTTGTCTGAGAAAACAGTACCAAGTGGACAGAGCCTACCCGAGCAAGTAAATAGAGGCATCAAGGTGGAAAAAAAGATGGAATTCAATGTGCTTTGCAGCTATCATATGAAGAGAGAGGAACAGAAGAGGAGAAGGTACTTGGGTAGAGGGTGTCGCTGTGTGGATGGATGCTGTCCATATTTTACTGAGGACAAGTACATGAGCAACAGTGAAAATGAAAAGAGAGTTAATTAATAGAGAGAAAATGAATACAGATGTAAGTGAAAGGCTTTGGAAAGGTAATTAGTGTAATGGAAAATTAAATGATTGTAATAATGATGTTGTTGGCAAGCAAGGATGTTGTTACCTGGGCGGTGAAAGCTAATAGAAATTAAGGTATAACAAAATAGATTGCAGCAAAATGTGGAGCGTGAAAGGTGATATTAGGGGTCTAGAATGAGGACTTGGGCTGTAGGAGAAAAAAGGGTTGGAAAGGAAAATGTAGATGTAACTTTATTGGAGATAGCAGAGCTCATTTTTGATACAATTATCAGTGTGTCCCTGTGAGGTGGCCCTGAAGGATCCGTTAGGGAGACAGCATCTGTGTAGAGAGGTGTTACTTGAGTAAGTGGTAGGTCTGACACCTTTTAGTGGTAGTCCCCCAAGCATTTTGCCTTCACCCTTCCTAATTTGCTGAATTCGTGTTTGTTGGATTTAGGACTCTGTGCACTTTACTACTACTAAACTTTGCTAAGGTGCATGTGCCTTCTCCTTAAAACATGGCAAAATTGTTCTACACATATTTGGCACATTTTATTTAATGTTAATTCCCTAGTAAATGGTACCATATGTACTCAAGGCCTGTAAATTTAATGCTACTAGTGGGCCTGGAGCATTACTCGTGCCACCCAATAAAGTAGCACTTTAAAACATGTCTCATGCCTGCCACTGCAGCCTGTAGTGCTGTTGTAATCTGCCATTTCGACCTAGCAAAATAAGACTTTTACCAAACCTAAACCTGCCATTTTAAAAAGTATAAGTCTAACCCCAGACAGTTTGGAGCCCTAACAGGGGAAGGGGAAGAACATTCCAGAACCAGAGGGGAGTAGGAGAGGGAGACCCCACAGAAATGCTGGCTCCAGGTATAAATCTTGGACCTCCAGAGCTACTTTTCATATCATTTCTCGACCTGTGGAAGCCTCAGAAGAAGGACTGCCCTGCTGCTGGAAGGACTGCCCTCCTACCCTGCTGCCTGAAGAAGGAAGAACAGACTGGCTTCTTGAACCCAGGACCACCAGAATGACTCCAAGGGCTAGACGGTTGGCCTTCTGTGTGAGCTACAGGGACACAACAAGCTCAAGAGACCCTGCAACTTTACTGCCTTATGACTTCTGCCTGCTGGAGTAAGTTCTAGCCCCCAAGCTGTGTCCCCTATGGCCCTAGACTCTTGGTGTGGTGTTAAAGTGGCCATCACCTATAAAACCTCAAAACCTGGCATTTAGAAATTTTCCAGCAAAAATGGCTCTGAGAACAGACAGGAGACCGGGACCTACCTGCAATATGATCCGACGAAGTTGCATTGCCAGTGGGATTGACTTCACCGCAGCCCCGGCTATGTTCTTATCCGCAGCAGCAAATTCTTTTTCAGCAGGCCTCTTGACTAACCTATGCAGCCTCGTAGAGCCCTCTTCAGCTCCAGCCTGCAGCCTCGTTCCACTGAAGGAATCCGAGCTCCAGAAAAACTTCTAACTCCGAAGGCGGACTTCTTCATCGGGCTCAACAACGACCAGCACCCCATCGATGACGATGACCTCCTCGGCCTGAAAATCCACTTTTCCCGCTTGGTGCTTTTCCCCCCATCATCAATGGCTTCCCTGAGACCTCATCCAGGGACTGCCCCATCAATGAAGACTTCTCCTCGGATACAGCCTGATGCCTTGCTCCGCTGACACCCTACCTTCTAACGTACTTCTCTGAAATTTCTTTCAAGTATGAAGGTAAGTCGAGACTGGGTCCAATCCATCCCTTGTATCCGACCCGCACTCCGTTGCGTTCGGCCTTAACTTTTGATTTGACCTGATCTCAAGTAAACAAATACCCATAGTTGGCGCTTTGTTCTTTTTGGCTGTATTTTTCACAAAGAATGTTACAAATTCATAACTCTGGTTGTACTAATTGGATTACATTTGTTCTGGTGTCATACTGTTTATTAAAATTATTCTATTTTTCAAATTGGTTTGTAATTTTTCTTGTGTTGTGTTTTCACTTTATTACTGGTTGTGTGTTGTGTAAATACTTTACCTATTGCCTCTAAGTTAAGCCGGACTGATTTTGTGCCAAGCTATCAGAAGGTTAAGCACAGGCTAATTTAGTGACTTTTTGTGGTTCACCCTGACAAGGATTTTTGGCTTTTGCTGTAGTAAAGCTTCCACCCCTCTCAACCAATATTCCAATTTCTTACAGTACGTTAATGTAGAGTTTATGCCTTCATAAGCTTCCTTAAATTAAATTGATCCAGTAACAAAAGCAGCACCTCCTTTAATATAGGCTTATAATAGCACTTTTGATTTTCCTGATAAAAAAGTAGAGACAGCTGGTCATTTGGGAGAATAGGAGAGAGAGCAATCTCTACAAAACTAAAAAATACTTCTTTACTTTTGAAAGTACTTCATTATAAGAAGCAAAGATTTACAAAAGATCTAGCTATGAAAAGGCAGGACTTACTCTTGTAGTGGTCCTGGCTTACTACTGAATTCCAGACGTATTCCTGGTTTACTCTTTCCCTGGTTTACTTCTTTATTTTTAAGCATATTTTAAAAGTACTTCTTACAATGCAAATCAATTAGCATGTCAACATTTTGGGTATGATTCACTAGAGATTCTTTTATGAGTAGCTGTCACGCTTGTAGTAGTCCTTGTTCACTCCTGAAATTCAGGAGTAAGCCAGAAGTACTATAAAAGTAAATCACAGCTAAATCTTTATGAATGAAGCTGTCAGTTTTTCTAGCTACGTGGCCTCCACCCTTACTTCTCACAGGTTTCCACCAAAAATATCCCACAGGAAATGTGCTCTGGCCACATTTGGCATTCTAGCAATGATCAGAGGATAACTTTAAAAACTGTATTGAAAATCCATTCAGCTGGTACCTTGCATGCCTCCTGTACTGGAGAGCATACCTCACCTGCAATTATCAAAGAGATGACCCCATGGTCAATGCATGTAAAATGTGCAAAATTAGATGTATTATGCTTGCATAACGTTGACCTTTTCACCCAGAACTAACCTGCACCAGTGAAAGAATTCTTCACTTCAGTCAGTTTTAGCCTGACTTTGATAGAAAGGTCAAACAAGGTAATGGTCACACAATTGATCAGTGAAACATAAGGGTTCCCTGTGAGCAACAACAAAATTAAAGGCGGTGTAAATACCCCTGATGGTCTATAATTATGGTCCACAAACTGTAGGATTTGGCCCCATAAGAGCCTGAAGGTATGTGCAGCAGGGGTGTGAGCTGCTGCTGAGCAATCTATATTTTGATTTTACATGTAGATCATGAAAAGGGCCGAATTTTTATAATGTGGGGGGTGGGGGGTGACTTCACAAATATGTTTTGCTCAGTTGATGCTCTGCAAGTAAAAAGAAAACTACTTTTGGATAGGTTGGTGGGAGGAAAGGAACTAGTGACCATAACATAAAGGCTCTCCCAACTCCACCGAGGATATTTGGAGCTGCAGCTTAACAGACTGTGGAATTTAACTTTTCAACGAAGAAGGGTGCAGACATATACCTGGGAAAGGGAGGACACGCATTACTCTATCCTCACTACTGGTGCAAGAAGTGGCTTTTTAACAGTAAAGGTTTTTAATAACCTTTCACAATCTGGGGGGAGTTTATCAATCAGTTTCCTTTTGATTACACTTTAAACTGACGTGGTCTCAATTATTGTTTAAGTGTTGTTTAATTTGGTATATATTAGTGATCCAGCATGATTTTCAAAATCATAATGCATGACACATTTATACAGAGAAAACACGTAAGGTTAAACGTACACGTTGCATACGTTAGACACAGCGATACATGAAATAGAGACAAGTGTAGTAGAAGCATCGTAAAAGTGTACCTTAAAACGTGAGATTAAGAAAACATATTTATAAGATAACACAAATACATATAAACAGGTTGCGCTAATGAAATATGTTTCTTATTAACGTATGTTGATGAAAAAGATGAAACTATGTGATGTGGCCTAGTGACTTTTATGTTTTTTGCTGAGAATGCACCCGTTAGAAAAGTTGGAGCAAAATTGTGTAGCAATGAAGACCAGCCTTGAGATTTTGCACATTGATACTAGAGACTTTATAGTTTATAAAATATTAGAACCAATTTTAGTAGAAAGAAATGTAAAAAAACTTTCATTTATTTAAATATCGTAAAAGTTTTTGGTAGTAGGGTATTTCTAACGGTAGCCGTTTCTATGTAATAATATTTTGTGAAAGTTCTTTGTAAATTTATAGTCTTCATTTGAAGTGATTTAATTTAATTATATTTAAAGTAAAGTCAAAGCTCATATCATTTAAACGTGCAATGCTAACTTAAAGCCCTTCATGAAATATTTTTTTCTAGTGCTGACCTTTCCCCTGATTTAATACACTGGATCGTTCTTTGCAAGTAAAATGTTGCATGTTTTGTCCTGGACATGACTACACCCTGACTTTCTTTTATGCTTTTTTTGATGTTCACAGTGAAATAGTCCTGTAGGAATATTATTTCAGCTATGACTGTAAGTCGCAACTTTCTATTTCTTTTCTACCAATGTTAGGCCAGTGAGGACTCACAAACTTTTGTTTTTTGACTAGCATGGAAAACCAGCTTGATGTTTCAATAATCTCAGGTGACATGATGTGAATGGGGACATGTGATAGTCTTTCGATGGTGGTGTGATGCTATGCCACTGGACATTGATAAAATTCAATAAAAGAAGAAACCCCAAAGGAGGGTCAACGACTGCAATTCTGATTTTTCCTACTTGGGATCCTCATGTTATGCTGATCAATCTTTTACTATAGACTGTTTGTCAATGCTACAGTCAGTGACTGATGGACTGAGACCTTGTTTGCCAAACCATTTTTTTAATTTCCAAATTTTCCGGAATATCTTTAGCTCTAAGCCAATAGACTCGCCCTTCATGGACATTAAGTCTGAACTTTCCCCTTTTTCCCGTAGGGCCTGAGCTGTTAGAACTTCAACCATCCTTCAGCTTTAAAGGGTAGTGGGACTTTGTAACTCTGAATTTTATAACTACTTGATAAAACTTTGCCTAAATGCTTGGTGCTTTGATGCAAGCTGTGATTTTCTTGACCGTAGTCCTTAAGAAAGTGCTTATTCTAATGAATTTTGATTCTTTAATACAATAACCAAATTTACTCGAATATCTGTCTGAGTCTATTATTAAGTCCTGTTGATTCTTCTATTTTGACTGTGACTGATGTTTTAAATGCGTTGTAGAGCGAATCAGTGAGCCCTATCGGAACATCCGTTTTTACTTCTTTTGATCTGTGATTTCAGAGATTTTGGTTTGTATAATTCTCACTTGACTTAACTTCTTCAGGAGGTTGGGTCTTCCAGTTGCTATTCTTTATTTCGACAGCATGATTTTAAGAGAGGTGTACCTCAACTTGATTTCTAGCTTGTGAGTTGACTGTCAATTAATGGTCTGCATTCAACTGCTAACGTGGAGTTTGGTCATCCTAATTTCCATCACTCCTATCAGTGGAGAAAAATTCATCAAAGGATCATTGCCTTTGTTTCTAATGGAAATGCTATAGACTGCCTACTCATAGAGGGCCCAGTACCGTTAGATTAGCAAAGAGAGTAAGCATACGATTGAAATGCACGCTGCAATGGTACCAATAGTGTCCAGGTCTGCTACATTGTGCTATATGTCATGAAACAGTATGAAATAGAGCATCCATGTGCACCATATTGCTTTCAGGAAAGAATTTTAACTTCAGGAGCAATAATGAAATAAAGTTTAGCTTTTAACATTAAATTATACACACAGTGCTTAAATTTGTAAAATAATAATCCTATTCTATTCTCTTGCTTAACATTAAAGAGTCTTAGATCACGTCTGAATGAGTCCAACAAAAGAATTGCTCCCTTTTTATCAAAGACAAAGGCCAAGTGCCCTACTTATGATGGAAAACAACAGTGTAACCAGGTTTTCTACTACATTCATGTACCTCAAAAACATTTGCTTAAAGCTAGACATTATACATAAGGAGGTTCAAAGACTTTACTCAAATCGCACATACACAAACAACAGACTAATGCACCAGATTTGCTCTATCGTTTGCCATTTCACTTCCCAGAATTATGGAAATACCCCTTAACACAAATTCCAGGATTTACTAATTTTTGACACAATGCAGTAACCAAAGTTGCTGTGCTGCCTTGTATCAAAGGGAGAGAGAACAAATGAACTATATCTATAATATATGGCACCTTTTTCTCTCCACCAGTTGGTGTACTTTTGGCAACCATGCTCCAATGCATAAATGCTTGTGCCATAGTGCAAGGATGTGTTCATTCTCTAGAGCAAAGGTTTTGTACTGGAAAGGAACCCTTTAAGTGGAACCTTTCCAATGCAAAAACTATCCTTAAGACTTTTCACACTTCGTTCATATGCTCTACAGTGCAACATACATGCAAAGTTAGACAAATGAGGAGAAATGAAAAAACATTCTCCTCATTTTGCTGTCCTCGAAAACATAAGAGAATCATGGTCTACCCTACCAATAAGGACATTGACGACCTTCTTGAAGGATTTGAAATCTCACAAGAAACCCATAAAAAGAAAAGTTCTAGGAAAATGATTATCCTAAATACAGTGCCTATTCTGAGGTCCAGGCCAGGCTGGGGTACTAGGCTAAAGCTTGGTGCTTGAGGCCATTTACCACTGTTGTCCCAGACCTACTATGACATTGAAAACTGAGCCCCAAGAACATACACCCTTTCAACATTTGACTCTCAAGGTAGCGGGGGAAGCAGTCTAAGGCTTCACAGGAGCATATTCTGGGGCAATAGAATCAGAAGTCAATATTCACCCAATAGAGCAAATTAATGGTTGTCCAATTTATGGCTTATATTTATTAAAAAGAGATGTACTTAGTATCCACTGCACAACACTACACAAAAAGGATACAAACAATGGCACAGCGTTCTAATGACTCTCAAGGTAGCGGGGGAAGCAGTCTAAGGCTTCCCAGGAGCATATTCTGGGGGCATAGAATCAGAAGTCAATATTCACCCAATAGAGCAAATTAATGGCTGTCCAGTTTATGACTTATATTTATTAAAAAGAGAAGTACTTAGTATCCACTGCACAACGCTACACAAAAAGGATACAAACACTGGCACAGAGTTCTAATGATGTTCTACAAATAAAAGACATTAATGGATCATGCAAGCCAAACCCTCAGGTGCAGGCTTACTGTGAAAGTGCGAGCAAATGGTGTGTCTATGATCTGTAGATCAGCTTTTAGGGCCATTTGATTTCAGATCAGTTATCAATTAGGTGATGCGGCGAGTGCAAGATAAGTGGTTTTATTTATTTCCTTTTCCCTATTCTGTCGTTTGTCACTTCCACCCCCCCACTCCCGCCCGACGCACTTACCTGCACATGCCACCACAGGATCCCACTAGTCTCATACCATTCACTCATTTACCATGCAATTTGATGCTGTCAATCACCTTATACTCTCAACACTTACATACCAAACATACGAGATGTCAGTGCAAGGACCTGGTCAATGAATTTTCATAGAACTTCAGAAGAGAAGGCCAGTAGGCTACTCTCTTGTTACCAGAAGAAGGAAAACAAGGCCTGCATGGCAATATTGATTTAAAAACAATATGTTGCCACTACCAGCACTGAACATCTATAACCCAGTACATGGACTGTAGTCCCATGTAGTAAGGAGGGCATGCTAGGTACACCCCTCCAGACTACAGAGCCCTCATCTGGGTCTTAAAATTTTTAACTGTGCCAGACCTCAGTTGGCTTGCATGATTGTTGTGCACCCTGGGCTCACAAAATAAGTGTTACATTGAAAACACAAATTTGGATAACTCAGGGCACATATGCATGCTTGCAAAAACGATGTATAGGACATTCCTGCCCAAACACCCTGTCAATAGGAAAGAGATCCACTTAGAAAACTTAACTGAAATTAAAACACTTTCTTCCACTGCCAGTAGTAGCACACTCTTCACCCTCAAGTATGTGCTGCATAACTGTAGTTTTTATAACACAAGGGAAACCCTACAATCACCAGTGACCTAGGACAATTAGTAGAATAAGGAACAAAGATCCCTAGTTGAAGGAACATGAGGAAATTATGAGCAGTCAAATGACAATTTTAATCAATTAAACCATTAAAGCCACAAAAATGGTGCTGTGAGTGCCAGTACAGAACTACATGCTCGGGTTTCCTTCAGAAGTGACACACGTATGTGATAAATATGAACATCTTGTGTGTCAAAATAACAAGAACACAGCCCATCATAACAAATCATGTATTCAAAGGTGCATCTGTAGAATAATCAGTCTATGGCATTGTGATCCTCAACAAATACCAGGATCATCATCAGGGCTCTAACATATATCATGTGCACAAGACTATATTAGCAGGCGGCACTGAGAAGCATAATAACCCTCCAGCAGACATTCATGGATAAAGAATTTGCCAGTATAGCCTTAAGTTTCAAAATGGGCACCAGGACTCAGTCACGAGAGACTGTTTGTGAGTGCCTGTGTGTGGAATCACCATGAGGCAGGCAGAGGCCAGGGCATACTGAAACAGGCCACTACTACTATTAAAGCTACAGATAAAGGCAATATCACTCCACTATTTAAGGATTTGTCCCTTTTATGGTCTGCCTTGGCAGCGCATCTGCCACCAGATAATTATGACAATTATGTGAGCATCAATAGAGAAGGGCTTTGGCTTCGCCCACATGTTAGGAGCCAGGAGTGCATGTTTTGATTGGACATGAGTTATGTGCTTCCACAAAAAAAGTGTTTTTCCCTTAAAGCAGCTGTGATCATTTTGTTTATTTATCCAGGTGCCGAAGCTTGAACTTCAGAGGCATACACATAACACTGGAATGCTATTAAAGTATCTTAGATATCTACATTCTAGACTCGAGGAGATATTACTAGCTCTACAACAAATTAAAGAAGACATCCAAACTCTTCATGACCTGATCCTGATACAACCAAAACCACACGCGAAATTCTTCCAACAATCACACGCTAGCTCCACGTTACAGAAACCCCCTAGATGGAAAACAGTACCTGACCCCAATGCCTTATCCCGCCCGTTCAGAATAAAAAACCCACTATCACCGCAAGATCTAACCTCTCTACTACATTCCTACGAGCCCCCAACTCCATCCCCCTCTCTGCGCACACGGACAACACACTGATACTGTCCTCTATCCAATCCATCCCTCCCAACCCCAATAGAGCCACGAGACACATTACCAGAGGTATCGTTGTAAAAAACCTCAAGAGAGTTCCCATCTTACAAGACCCCAACACTATACCTACCAAGGCCCGGCTAAAATGTATCCTACTAAACTGTAGGTCGGCCGCTCGTCATGCCGCTGATATAGCTGACCTCATACTAACCAACGAATCTGACCTCACAATTTTAACGGAAACTTGGCTTAACGATTCATCCTCGCCCATCCTAGACATACTAGTCCCTCCTAACTATCACATCACAAGACTAGATAGAATTGATAGGCTTGGAGGTGGTATTGCCTGCATACACCGGAACTACCTCTCCGTGAAACGTCTCATCTCCCCGGTTTTCTCCTCCTGTGAATACTTATGTCTAAAAATCTCTAATAATAACAACCCAATATGCTCACTTCACTCACTTTACCATCCACCAGGAAACAACCTTACCTTTATTGAACACATAATGGATATCCTAGCCACAAATGCCGGACACCAGAACACGCAGATATTCCTAGGGGACTTCAACCTCCATTGGAATGACCCTGACGACCCGGAGGTCAATTGCCTCAAAGCTTTCTTGACTGACCTTAACCTATCCCAAATTTGTGACAGCCCCACACATGAAAAAGGATCAACCCTAGATCTAGTAATCTCCAAAGCGGACTCCATCCAGCTGGAATCGATCCTCCCTTGTGACTGGCCCGACCATCACATCATCACTTTCCATATCAATGAAGCAGTTAAACCACTCTATGTCCAACCCAAGAGAACGAAAATCTGGAAGAGAAACTTAAAAAACGTCAATCCTACCTCACTTGCAACCGCTAGCCCTATCCTAACGCCCCCACTTGACAGTTTACATGACGTACACGATCTGACCAATCACTACTTCCAATCTATGAACATATTATTAGACAATTAAGCTCCACTACAATTGAAAAGTATCTACAACAATGACTCAAACCCATAGTATGACGGTAGGTTAAATGAAGACAGAAGAGCACTAAGAACAATTGAACGTCAATGGAGAGCAGCACCTTCCTCTCCTCACCTCAAATTACTCATAAGCACGAGAAACTCCTATTACAGAAAAATCAGACGTTCAAAAATCGACTTCATTAGCAATCAATTGAACCAATTCAAGAATCGCCCCAAAAGACTTTTTGAAATATTCAAAGCGCAATCTAAAGGTGTCTCACACTCACCTCAAGTTAATTCAGAAACACTCCCCAACTGCGAGGCATTCGCGTCCTATTTCACAACAAAAACTGAAAACATAAAGACAGACCTACTGAATGACCTATCAGCCCTCACCAACCCTCACATGATCGCCTCAAGGTCCCCCCTCAGGAACCCGCTTAGTTGTTCCGCAAAGCTCGACCTCAAAAACAACGCAGACTGGTCCTCATTCAACCTCTACAGCGTAGAAACTATTCTAAAAATGCTTACGGCCTTAAATCCCTCCAATCACTTCTCTGACCCACTCCCAGCATCCCTCCTAAAAGACTTCATACCAACGTTAGTGCCTCTATGGACCAGGATTATAAACACCTCTCTGCTACAAGGAACCATCCCAGATATCCTCAAAGCTGGTCAGGTTTCCCCCATATTAAAGAAACCATCGGCTGACCCAGCAGACCTAAATAACTATCGCCCTATATCCAACATCCCTACCCTGGCCAAATTACTAGAAAAATGTGTTCACACGCAACTTACCTACCACATTGATCACTTAAACCTGCTCGATAAATTCCAATCTGGCTTTCAATCAGGGCACAGTACCGAATCCGCCATGACCCACATAATAGACGACGCCTTAAAAATACTGGACCAAAACAAAGCCTGTTTACTAATCCTACTGGACCTATCCTCTGCCTTCGACACCGTCAAACACGACAATCTATTAGACCTCCTGAAACATAGAATGGGTCTATCGGGAACGGTTCTCAACTGGTTCACTTCCTTCCTTCAAAACATAACACAAAGATTCAAGACCAATCAATCTCTATCCAAACCTACTCCTGTCACTTTAGGAGTACCCCAAGGATCTTCCCTCTCCCCGACACTCTTCAACTTGTTCATGGAACCACTCACCGAGCTTCTCAACTCTTCAAAGGTCCAACACCACATGTATGCAGACAACACACAACTCTACATTAAGGTACACTCACTTGAGGACATCAAGTCCCTCAACTCAACGCTCCAAAAAACGCAGACCTGGTTGGCAAATAACCACTTAAAATGAAACACCCTAAAAACAGAATTCCTCCTAATAGCGCCCCCCAGCCAAACAACCACCATCATGGAATGGATGAAGCACCTAACAGCACTCGACGGCCAACCGCTCATGATCGATTCTGCCAAATCACTAGGCATAACTCTGGATAATAAGCTAAATATGCAGAAGCACATCAGCGCAGCAACTAAAGGAGCAATCTTTCAAATGAACACCTTAAGAAGACTGAAACCCTTCATACCCGCAAATGACTTTAAACAGGCAGTCCAAACTCTAGTAATCCCCAGAGTGGAATATGGGAGTGTCGCTGTCTGCGGCCTTCCCAGAACAACGACAGCCCCACTAAGAGCATCAATCAACGCAGCCGCCAGACTAATCACAGGCTCCAAAAGAAACTGTCACATCTCCCCTGACTTGCGTGCCCTTAACTGGCTACCCTTTGATGCCAGAATCCATTTGAAAATCGCCTGTATGACACACAAGGCATTGCATCACAAAACACCACGATACCTTGCAGAGAAACTAGTACCATCGGGTGGTAACAGAACCAACAGGAGTTCTTATAACCTTCTACTGAAACCACAACGATTTACCAAAAAGAAAACTTATAACCGCTCCATCTCAGGAATGGCCCCTAGGATTTGGAATGCCTTACCCCCAAAAACAAGACAGAACCCTCACGCGGCATCCTTTAAAAATGAAGTTAAATCGATTCTCTTGGCCAAATTCACTTGAACTATTAGATGCAGGCTTGTAGATATTTGCGATGCTGGAACAGTTAGCATTGTTTGAACTAATATAACCAATAATATTTTGTTTGTATATGTCTATTTCCTCTATTTCCTTTATTTGTTGTAAAGCGCTCTGATACCCGCAAGGGTCTTGTCCGCGCTATATAAAACCTTCAAAATAAATAAAATAAAAATACATAATGTATAGTGTTAGGCCAAAGCCTACAAGACAACGTAGATGTCTGGTTGCAAAAAGACTTCTAGTGGACATTCTGTAAGCTTCCCTGGGAATGCATTCCGCTCATTGCTTATCATTGACTTTGTAGTTTATAACTCACATTTGTTTGCTTTATTTGTTTTAGGCTATCCAGCATGTCTTTGTCCCTCCCGTGGAGCATATCCTGTTTACCATCACTCCTTGTATTCTTCCACGAGTGCTCACTTTCTGTAAACCGGCCTTTAAATTTTGTTCTCATCTTGTCACATTTGTTATGCTTTCAAATTGGTCAAGTGTAAGGCTCTGTCTTTGGAGGAAGCTTGGTGTTTACTTTTCGTTCGCTGACTTCAAAGTGAGAGGATTTATGTGACAATCTTACTAGATACTGGAGATGGGCAAGGAAAGTTTTTTTCTAGCACACAACAAAATCAAAATGTCTGTGAATGTACTGTGCAAATATTTCAGACTAAGTCAGAATTAGGAAAGCACCAATGAAGGAAATATTTTTGTAATTCTGAGGCATGGTATAATATTTTATTATGATCAAAATAAATCACTACTGTAGGTGATGCCATTTCCACACATCATTTGTTTGCTGTATAGTTTTATCAGTAAAAATGTATGTGCAAATATAATGGTCATTTCAATTCCACTCTACAACACTACTCCACTCTGCACCACTCCACTGTATGCCAAGCTATGCCACTCCACTCTTCGACACTCTGTGCCATTCCACTCTACGCCAGTCCACTCTGCTCTATGACACTTTACTCCACACTATGCTACGCCACTCCACTCTAAAACACTTCTCTTGATGACACTTCACTCTACGCCAAACCACTCTATGACACTCCACTTTACGACACTCCACTCTACTCCACTTTACCCCACTGCACTTTATAACACATCACTCGACTCTACACAACTCCATCTACGCCACTCTACTCCCCTCCACTCTGCTCCACTCTTCTCCACTCTGCTTCACTCCACACCACTCCACAATGCTCCAATAAACGACACTCCACTGCATGAAACACCACTCCACAGCTCTCCACTGCACTTTATAACACTCAACTCCACTCTACGGCACTCCACTCCACACCACTCTCCTCTATGGCAGTAACTTTTAGCCATGCTGATCAACCACTACGCTGGTGTACAACATGGCTAAAGCACATTGGCAAAGCCAATAGCTCTTGCATAGGCAAGAACTATTGGCTTTGCCAATGCTTGTTTTTATCTGGCGATACCAAAGGGGATGATGGACGGAGCGCTAGAGCAAATCAACCACTCACCCCCAGTCAACTGATCTGGGTTTAATCCATCATCATTCTTTAGCTCACTCCACCACCCCAGTTCAGACATGGCCATATGCAAATCAGTCTGACCCTGTGCCTCATGGGAACAGTCCAGCCCGAACTGCCAAGCCATGTCTTCCCTGGACCGGAAACAAGCATCCTGGGACCGGTTTCGGGTTCAAAACCCTCATCAGCCAGGCTATCTTGAATCCAGTGGCAAAGTGAGCAAGGGACCCACATCTGGGCATACCCTGCCAACTTAGGGCGAACAAAGCAATACCAAAGGGGATGATGGACAGAGCGCTAGAGCAAATCAAACACTCACCCCCAGTCAACTGATCTGGGTTTAATCCATCATCACTCTTTAGCTCTCTCCACCACCCCAGTTCAGACATGGCCATATGCAAATCAGTCTGACCCTGTGCCTCATGGGAACAGTCCAGCCCGAACTGCCAAGCCATGTCTTCCCTGGACCGGAAACAAGCATCCTGGGACCGGTTTCGGGTTCAAAACCCTCATCAGCCAGGCTATCTTGAATCCAGTGGCAAAGTGAGCAAGGGACCCACTTTTGGTATCGCTTTGTTCGCCCTAAGTTGGCAGGGTATGCCCAGACGTGGGTCCCTTGCTCACTTTGCCACTGGATTCAAGCTAGCCTGGCTGATGACGGATGAATAGCCAGAAACCGGTCCCAGGATGCTTGTTTCCGGTCCAGGGAAGACATGGCTTGGCAGTTCGGGCTGGACTGTTCCCATGAGGCACAGGGTCAGACTGATTTGCATATGGCCATGTCTGAACTGGGGTGGTGGAGTGAGCTAAAGAATGATGATGGATTAAACCCAGATCAGTTGACTGGGGGTGAGTGTTTGATTAGCTCAAGCGCTCCGTCCATCATCCCCTTTGGTATCGCTTTGTTCGCCCTAAGTTGGCAGGGTATGCCCAGACGTGGGTCCCTTGCTCACTTTGCCACTGGATTCAAGCTAGCCTGGCTGATGACGGCTGAATAGCCAGAAACCGGTCCCAGGATGCTTGTTTCCGGTCCAGGGAAGACATGGCTTGGCAGTTCGGGCTGGACTGTTCCCATGAGGCACAGGGTCAGACTGATTTGCATATGGCCATGTCTGAACTGGGGTGGTGGAAGTGAGCTAAAGAATGATGATGGATTAAACCCAGATCAGTTGACTGGGGGTGAGTGTTTGATTAGCTCAAGCGCTCCGTCCATCATCCCCTTTGGTATCGCTTTGTTTTTATCTGGCAGCAGAACAGATGGGAAGTTTCAGATCTGGCATGACATTGCAGCTGTAACCTGACCTTTTAACCTACACCAATATTATTCTACTAGTCTTTGTTTCCACACAAATACATACATGCTAATTACATTCAATGCTTCACTATACCATGCAACATTCCTTTAAAGCCAGACCTATTAGCATTGCTAATGCTAGTTCAGTTCTACTAGGTGACCACACTAGGAGGGGTTTCCCTATCACTAGCACACCTCTCCAATGGTTTCACATCGGGGATGCGTTAATAGACAACGTTAAGCATGTGTTTGCGGTCAGGGCTTATTGAAGGGGGGCCACAAAGGTTCTGATCTCTTCTACAGTCAGTGTATGTTAACCCAAACATCATATTTAAGAGATTTGTGGCAAATAATTTCAACAATAAGCCTTTTTTCAATAATTGATGTTGTTGAACAGCATAACCAGGTATACATGTCTAACAATCATCTCTTAAAAGTGCTGTATCCTTGCTGAGAATATTGTGCAAGCAAGATTGCTCCAAAAGATGAATCCTGAGAGCCCCTGCTTCGCATCCTCTCACAGGATACAACCTGAGGCCATGTGTTTTGTGAATGTATGAAGCCGTTTATTACAGGCCTCCCCTCTGGGGCTGTAAACAAGAAATGAGTAATAAAAGCGGATGAAGCCTGCTTTCAGGGCTTTTGTCATTCCCTCCAGTGACTTTGCAGGCTTCGATGGGACCAACTGGAATTGTGGCAAATGCTGGGGTCCACAAAGGGCAAGAAATGGGAAATCGCGTGGCTGCCATTAAACAAAACCAGAAGAATAAGCAGCTCCTCTCACTGAGCGATTCTACGCCGCTGTGTTATTGCTTATAGATGTAAATCATAAATTAAACAAATAAAAATGCATATGTTGTGATGAAAATGAGACAGAGAATCTTCTCACCGTGGATAAAAAGGACAACTGCATAGCTCAATAGGTAATGTTTACAGCATTTGTTTTGTTTCGATTTTTCTGGCCATATATGTATTTACCAGAAATACCAACAACATTCGCCCGATGCAGTAGACTCTCTAAATATTGTTTAAAGTTCCCTTCATTTTAAAATGGTATCCTTCTTAATGGGCGAATCATGGTAGCTTTTATTAAACGTGCAGTTAGTTTGTGTAGAAGCCATCTTACTAATTGTCATGTTATTTTTCTTCTGTGCCTATCTACCACAACATGTCCGCGTATGTAAGGTAGTACTACAGTAGTACTACTTGTTTGCTCTAAAACTGTACTTACTATTAACATAAAGACGGAGATCTCCTCCTATGTCTGCCCCTATCGCTTATGTGTGGAGTTCTCCACCACAAGTGTAGAGAACCCTGCACATAGTGATATATGTTTTGGTGTACATGTGGGAGGGAGAAGGGGGATTGGGAGGAAATTGAGGACTATCTGCACCAACATGGGAGGAGTAAAGGGAAAAGGAGGCAAAAGCACACTTACAAAAGAATGAAGCCACTTGCTTTTCACCTAAGTTATACCCACATTACCTCTAGTAGAACTACTGAGCAAACAGGCTCAAAAACAAGTCTTGGAGTAAGTGGCACACCAGACATAGACTCAGTGGTACAGTTTCATTGAAATAAATGGATTAATGAAATAAACTCCAAAAGCACAAAGGGAAAAATCGGAAAACGGGAACAATACTAAGTATTAAAAAAGTTTTTTTATTTAATTAATATTCAGGACAATAACAGCAAATGTATTTTGGATGTTTAGATAACACATATAGGCACAATTCTTCATTCAAATTTAATGTGCATGCTAATGCAAGGGGCTGGAAGAATCAACAGTCATGACTTCACCACACCCTTCAACAGGTGCAAACCAATACAATATCCGGGTCATGTGAGGAGATAAGGGTGGGAAGGGGAATAATTGATTCCCATCTAGACATCTCCTCCCGGCAGCGATCCGTGACACGGGCAGGATCGCTGCCGGGAGGAGATGCTGTTCTCATCTATATCCTGTAAAAAGACTTGCATGTCTCATACATTTCGTCCTCATTGAGGAATAGTACACCATTATAGCCTGCATGGTCATTGTCCTCCGGCTGAACTATGCATTATGTGAATCCAATCCCTTGAGGACCTAGTAGTATTAGAGTCCAGGTGGGAATCAATTATTTCCCTTCCCACCCTCATCTCCTCCCATGACCCGGATATCTACAGTGCGTGCCATATGACTACCGTGAATGCGACATAACGTTGTCCTTTACTACCTACTGGATATTCTATCCACAACTAGGGATTGTGAAGACTGTGAGCCCCCCTTCTTTAGTGCTCAGATTTGTATGATCCTAAATAATATGGATGGCCCCTTGCCACAGAAGTAATTTGCACAGACAGCGCCCTGATGAAGGTTGCCATCATCTACGGCTAACTACCGAAACGGGCGTCAGCGTCTTTCTGACAGTTGTAGTCGCCATTCTATAATGTTACCAACATCTACACATTGAGCAGTTTTTTCATTGGTTTTGTGATTTGTCCCATTGTTTGTTATGTATTTATTGTTTTGTCCAGTGCTTTATATTGTGTTTTTTTTTTACTATTGTGGTCCTTGTTATTAATGTATTGTGATTTCTTAAGTGTGTTCTCTTTTTGTTTGTGCAGTATTATATTTCAAACATGTATTGATTGACCGTGCTTGTGGGTGCTCACAACTACATTACTGTGTGTATTATTGTTCTGGTCTATATACAAAAAAGAATATATATACTGAATTAAAAAAAAATAAAAAAAAGGTTCTTTGTATTATAAACTTAATTAAAAAAAATATATTTTTGTATGAGGTGAATAAATTACAAAAAATACTAGTCTGATTCATGGCTTCTTGTATACTGTTGACGTACTGCATTTGCTATATACAGTGTTTAGGAGAAATTCTTGTTGTCTTTACCATGTTTAGTTTCCCTGCCCACTTCTCCTAACTTAATTAGTTAATCAGGGACCCTCTTGTGTTTACCTGAGACCATTAAGCTGCACACTAGCCATGAGGTGAGGGAGAAGAGAGCACAGTTGGCGGGAACCTCTGAACAGGGGAGACCACCTCAGAGGCCAGTTCTTCACTGTTTTGGGCACGACATGCTGCTTCCAGAGTGCAGCATTCCTGCCAGCGGAGGCTACATTTGGGGGGTCTCTTTTCTTGCATCATGGGCCTCGGGGTGTATGAGGCAATACAGCCATAGTGGTGTGCTGCTCACCCTGGAGCACTACAGTGCCTTATCAAGGGTAGTAGGCACTATATTGATGCAATTGCAGTTACAATGAAGCATCTTAGGGGTAACCAGTAGGGTGAATTTCTTTGGCACGCAGACACATTCCCCTTTGGCATGTCAGATTGTGTCACATTACTGAAGTGTATTTGATTGGGGTGGGAGTTTTTCAACGTGAGCTGCTTGCTGCATTCACTGTTCCTTTCATCACTGTTGCTTTTTACTTCAGGCTCTTGGCTTTCACATTCATCAGTACTGTCTTGTACTTAGTGTTGCTGGCTTTTCTCCTGCATCGCTGTACCCTACACGCGACTGATGCGTATAGAGCATGGAGCAAGTTTGTGATCTGTTGCAGCAAACAGAAAATTGTTTTTTCTGCAGCATTTGCCATGAGGTCAATTGTTTGAAGGTGTTCTGATGTATGATGGTGAATGGGGTGATGGTTAACCTCAGTGAAATGGAATTTTTTGATTTAGTGGTGCAGAGAAGCCAAGAATTTCCCAGATTTTCCATTTTCACACTGCAGTTTTGTAACTGGATACATGTCTTTTTCTGAAATAAAGGTTTAGTTCTTTGACCTTTATTCTTGGAGGATGGGATTGGAGCATCAGATGGGAGACACAGAGGTGCCTCTTTTGGCACAGGGAGATTTGCTCCCATTCGGGGCTGCCTCCCCATGTTGCATGGTTGTCAGCTGTGCCCACTGGGCCATATCGCCTCCTGTATTTATGGACATGAACTAGAGACATGCCCCCTCCCCCCCTGATGATGATGCCATTGGTGAGCTGATGGGAGGTGACATCTGATGTAGTATACACCCTGTGTGGCCTAGATTCTTGTTGTACTGTAGTGTGGTTTGTGGCCTCATTGCCTACATTGCTACGTTAGCTTAGGCCTGGCTGCCATGATGCCTTTTTGCACACGTTACTTTGTGACTTTGTTTTTCTAGCCTCTGCTTGTGCCCGGCTATATTAGAACTGTCTGCCTTTTTGCCTTTCACCTTTTCTCCTGTTCCCTGTGGGTTGCGTCTGCACAACATGTACAAGGTCGAAAAACAACGTCCCTTGTTCTTGCTGATCTGGTCAGCCCCTCGCACTTAGACATAACACAGAATACAGCTGCACTGGAGAAATTAGCGTGCTTTTAATATTGTGATCTTGCTGTTTGTGACACTTGGAGAAAAACCTTTCCAGGGAGAAGAGCTGTGCTTGTCTGATGATGTAAACCTTGCATCTAGATATTGAGGTATGGGGTCCGTCCGACAAAGCCCAGAGGTCTTCTATTTATAATAAACTAGTTATTAGCACGGGGAGGGTGGTAAGGCCGTTTAGTCCTATATCCACTGTCTTTATTAAATGCTGTCCCCGTTTGTATTTTATGGAATTGTAACCATGCTTATTATTTTATCATTATGCATTATGCTGATAGTACTGGCACATGTACTGTATCTTAGAGCACGATAGTTGAAATAAACATTTTAAACTATACTGTGTCTCTTATTACGCACGTTGTGGACAAGTATGAGTGAGTTATGAAAGAGTGTTCTTGCTCCCGCGAGTCCTGAGAGAAACCGTGTTCTGGGTTGTCTAATCATTGGTAGCTGTGCTGCGACTGAGACACTAAAGCTAGTCGGATTGGGATTGTGGGTACTAAGGGGCATGGTTGGCTCACCACTATACTCCGAGGTCCTATTATCCTGTGCATAGCTCTGTGTATGTGCAGAATCCTTACAACATGGCGCCACCAACGTGGTGGGCTGCTTATCTGCGAGACGCTTGAGTAGTGCTTGTGCTTGTCCACAACACCCTTCGCATACGTTTCCGGAAGCGTCTGTGAGGGTGGTACCTCCTATATTGATGTTTTTATAGGTTCTTTCAAGCTTGAAGTTATTAAAAGGTGTTAATATAAACCCTATATAGCGCTGCCTTGTACTAGGTTGTCGAACATTCTTAGCCTTAATGGCTGTCAACATCGCGGCACATAGTCGCGCAGCGCTCCCAGCTCATTTGACAGCGTATGGAGTGCCTAATGCGGGTGTCAATCTGATCTTTGTGGTACAAGCGGATCCTGCTTACCACTTTGAGGTGTTTTACTCTTGGGTCACCTTCCCGGCGGTGGATGGGACTGATAATCTGTTCCACGAATATACAGCCACCGCTCTTCCTAATGTTTATCGGCCTTATCAGGCTCTTGAAGTACCACTTACGGCATGGCAACACCGTGTTTGGTTTAATGGCGCCCTCCCACATCCGGTTACCCCGATTCGTCTAGGCCCCTTATCGATTGAAGGGGCCGGGTTTACCCCACATCCACGTCGTTTGACGGTTCCAATCGATGAACTGCGCATTTTGCATGCGTCTTTAATTAGCGTGCATAGAGCTTTGGTACAATATGTTACAGGCAACGTTCAGGGAGCCCCTCCTGGAGTTGCAGTGCATCCAGCTGGACCGGGCGGTGTAACCATAAGTCCCGTCATGGTTAATTCGGTGATGGGCAAGTGCCCACAAAATAAGGATGATTTACCTTATTGGCTTGCGGAGAAATTTGACCAGCTGGAGGCAGTTTTTCCTAATACATCGCCTGTGTAAAAACACAGGATTTTGACGATTAGTTTGCCAAAAGGCTTAATTCCCGAGTTGGCAGATTGTAACAACTGGGGCAAGGTATTCGCAGCAGTATATGCGAAGTGTTTCGGCACCCCTTCCATGACGGTACTCTCCTCTGTAATTAAACGAGTGCAGGATGAACATGGCCCTGAGGTGGCTGTGGAACTAGGGATGAGACTGGTGGGAGTGTTCGATGTAGTGGCTGACCTAATCCTTGCTAACGTCAAGGGTGATGCAGTTAACTTTCAAGTAGCTAATGCTTTGGCTTTGATCCCAGAGCCGGACAAGCCACGCGAATTACTGAAAATTATTGCACAGGCTTATAAAACCATTGGCCGCAATAGCCTGGGAGCTAAGCCTTTTGCTAAAACGCAAACTCAATCACAACCACAACAAAAAACTAAATCTGAGAAAGATGAGAAACCGTTCTTCACTAAGAAGAGCTGGAGGTTGAAGAAACAGGGTAAGCAACAGAAACAAACAGGGTCGCGTGCTGCGTCCCCGGTTTCCATATCTTCTGAACACACTTATGATTTGCGCGACCGAGAGAGAATTAAATCTCCAGAGAGATTTCAAGTCCCTGATCCGCGTTCTCCTCGTTCTTCACAGGCACCATCGACCTCCCAGACTGGTGGAGGAGATCGCCAGGATAGAGGCAGGGGTCGTGAGGCCCCACAGGGACGAGACCAACCGCGACAACCAGTCCGAGGGAAACCAGAAGAATTTCTACGTCCTCGCCCACAGTTTCAGAAGAAAAAAGTTGCAGCTGTAACAGCGAGGTAGGCCACAGACGGTGAGAACGAGACTCCTGAATTGGACGTGGGCAGTAACGCTGCTAGACAGCGCTGCGGAAGTTACCATAGTGCGGGAGGCACTGCGTCCTCATGTGGAGGCGACAGCAACTGATACATTCATTACTGTCGAGACAGCAGACACCCGAGTGGCACCCCCTGACAGACTATATAATATTGTCATTCAAATTGAAGGTGACATTGAGCGTGTTATTAAAGGGATTTTTTGGGAAAATCTGACCTCTTCATATGACATTTTGTTGGCAGAGGCGGATTGGCCGCCCCCATTCGTACTTGCTGCTCATAGAGGGGAGGAGGTAATCCTTCCGAGCTTTTCTCATCATGTCCCCAAGGACAAAGCGGAGGCTCTCGCAGCTGAATGGGCTGGGGCCCTGGCTCCGGCGCTATACCATAATCACGTGGGCTGGGATGAGGATTCTCCACGCCATGATATACCATTGCGGTCGCTGCCACAGCCACAACCCCAATATCCCATCCGGCGAGAAGCTAAAGGTCCCGTTTCAGACATTCTGACACAGTTGGAATATCAAGGAGTAATTGAAACATGCGTATCACCCTTTTTGCGGTTTCTAAACCCGATGGATCGTACCGTTTAGTTTTGGATTACCGACATTTGAACTCTCATTGTCGGACCTTTGCAGTACAAAATACCCACAGTTCTGCGCTTGTAGACAGTCTTGTTCGTAAAAAATATAAAACGACACTTGACCTATCCAATGGATTTTACACGCACAACTTGTCCCCGGAGTGCAGCCAATGGAGTGCTTTCACTTCCGGTGGAAAACATTTTAAATTTCGGCGTTTACCCATGGGCTATAAGAACAACCCGGGTGTCTTCGCCGCCCGTGTTGTCTCTTTGTTGGACAGCATAGACCCAGATGCGTGTTCGTACGTCGACGATATCTATCTGACAGACGACGAATTATGGCCGCATCTTTCACGAGTGGACCGCATTATTCTTGAATTTGCGGTCTTAGGATACAAATTTAATTTTGCCAAATCCCACATTGCTGAATTTACCGTTTTGTTCTTGGGCTATGAGCTCAACAATGAAGGTAAGGGCTTAGCACCCCATTTCTTAGAGAAGTGCGCACTGTTGCGCCCTCCATCCACACTGAAGAAGCTTCAGTCATTACTGGGTTTTCTAAACTTCGGGCGTACTTACATTCCCGAATATGCCCAGCATATCAAGCCTCTTTAGGCCTTGATACAACCTACCTTTTCGAAGTCATGCTGGCTTCCTGAGCATTCCTCTATACTGCAGTCTTTGCAGTCTGATCTACTTGAATCTAAATTCTTGTTGACTCGTGATAACCACACAAACCTGGTAATTAGAATTGTGCCAGGAGCAGTGGGTTTCACGTACTTAACCTTTAACGAAGGTGACACAGTACCAATTGCATACAAGTCACATCTTTACACTTCAGCGGAGTTGCGTTTTTCCTCTGTGGAGAAAGTTTTGACTGCAGTGCAAATGGCGATTCTAAAGGAACGCGCACTGGCACAGGGAAAATGCATTTTGGTGGTAACACCATATCCTGCCCTTGAGGCAGTGACGAAGGCAAGTGTACCAAACTCTAAGGCTTTGCACCCCCGTTGGATACAATGGGCTACCTCTTTGACATCCCCGGATGTCACTTTTATCTTTGATTCCTCTCTTCAGACACAGGAGTTCTTACAGTATGAATTTGTTCATCCTCCTCCTCTGTCTTTGCTACCGCTTGAGGAGTACGAATGTATTATTTACACCGATGGTTCGGCACAACCGGCCACGGGTTCCAAGCATGCTTATTCTGCAGCGTGTGCTATTGTTGCAGGTACTATGGTGAACGGAGAGTTCATATCGACTGTAGTGCACACACAGGCACTAGGAGACAGTACTGCACAATTGGCCGAGCTGCGTGCTTTGGTGCTCGCACTTGAGTTCGCGAATCCAGAAGTGACTACTCTTGTTGTATGCGATTCCTACTACTGTGTTCAATCTTACAATGACAACCTATTCTTTTGGTCGCAAAACGACTATAGAGATGCTAAAGGCTGCACAATTAAGCATAAAACGCTTTGGGTTCGAGTGGCAGATCTTAAATAACGTTTGCCTCTCACACAGGTGATTCACACCCTTGGCCACCAGCGTGTGGGCGCACACGCTGTCGGTAACAGTTTGGCAGATGAAGCTGCCAAATCAGCAGTAGCCACGTGCACAGTAGCAGCAGTTACAAGATCCATGACTAAAATAGATAATGATATTTTGGCAGCTATTGCTGCGACAAAGGTAGGTGCTAATTACCCAAGGGGTTTCCCTTCCAAGTACTCTTATCACTTAAGTCCCGAACAGGTTCCTTACGTAAGAGTTCCAGACGTTGGTGATCGGCTGATTCCCAACGCGGACCGCAGACCTTCCCTGATAACGGCCGCACACGAAGGCTTGGCTTCGGCCCATGCTGGCGTGTCTGCGACGGTTTCCATCTTGCAGCAGCGTTACTGGTGGTGTGGTTTATATAAACAGACCCGTACTTATGTGCTTTCTTGTGACGTTTGTCAGCAAATTAAGCCTTCGACGGTTACACGACCACCACAAACACAGCTCTGCATTTCTAACAGACCTTTTGGGTGTGTTACCTGGATCACTGCGGTCCATTTTCTTCGGACACTGCATATAAATACATCTTAGTTGCAGTGGATTCGTGCACACGTTTCATCTGGGTCTGGCCACAACGAAGTGCTGACGCTCGAAATGTCATCAGGGATTTGCGTGTCTTTGTGGGAATTTTTGCCTGCGGCACCTTCCATTCTGACCAAGGTCCAGCGTTCGCCTCTAAGGCCTACAAGGACGCAATGGGGTCACTGGGGGTGCGGGTGCAATTTTCATCTCCATATAGACCTGAGGGTAATTCAATTGTGGAGCGAATGAACCGTGACTTAAAGCAATCCTTGACAGCTAGAGTCTTAGGTACTGGCAGGAACTGGCTGGCCCACTTGTATAGCATCCAACGTGCACTTAATAATCTCCCTAGAAGATCTCTGGGTGGGCGGACCCCATACGAAATGCTCTTTGGCATACAAATGTTTGTGCCAGACCTTGATGGTCTAGACATGGCGGCAAATGCCGCAATCTTTGACGTAGATAATCATTCTACTATGTTACAGGACTTACAAGGAGCCCGTGACAAACTTGCTAACGAACACTTGCCTTCAGCCACTGACGCTGCGTTGCAGATTCCGGTTGCCGGCTGGCTTCCGAAGGTTGGAGAACTGGTCCGAGAGAAGGTGGAGAACAAAAAAGAATTTGGCCCCTCTTATCGTGCACCGGTTCCAGTCCTTGGCTTGAAGGGTACTCGTACTGTCATCTTACCACCGCTTCCTGGTCGCAAGGACAACAGATGCATCTCAGTGGACAATGTCAAGCTACAACGTCTGGCCGATCCTGAATAGTGTAACACCTGCGGTCTCATGTCCAGCCATTTCTAGGGCTCATGTTTATGGCCCTACAGCCCGCGCGGCACTGATGTTGCCATTGAGATGGTCAATTTGCCTGATCGCCTGCTCGACTTCCCGGCTTCCTCCTGCAACGAGGAGACCGAATACACCTATCCCGCCACCGAGTCGGTGGCTCATTTACCAACAACACCACTGAGCCCAACCCGTTTTTCCTTTGATTCGGATTCCACCTCATCACTTATCCCGTCCAGCTTCAGTATTTTTGTATCCTGGTTCAGAGACAATTTTTGGTCCCACCATGGACATATATTTGGTTGGTACTGTTCCTGATTTTTCTGTTCATGTCCATTGGCTTTGTGACAGTTTTCTTCTTGCTCATTAATGGTCACTATGTACCTGAACGCTCTGCAGTGAACTGTGTCGCTGGAACTTTGTCTCCACATTCTTCATCTCACATCATGAAGCGTGACCACACATTTGTGAACATTTCAGCTTTCCCAGTCGCTGATGGCATCGTATGGGATGCAGTAAATTTCCAAATTCATGGACCAACCAAGATTATTAATGTACCAAATGTCCTTCGTGTTTCGATGGGTGATGTCGTTAAAAGTAATATTCATTCTGACGATTGGGATGTGCATGCAGTTGAATCGTTATTTTCTGATTTGAAATATTATGCTGCATTTAATGCTGAAGATCTGTATTTAAATTCTGCAAGTTATGCTGACTTATACTGTTACCAGCATTGGGGTGACCATTTTCTCCATAAACCAAGTACTCTTCGGGGTCCTTTTAATTACACTCAATGGGAACATTGTCCAACCCCTTTGCCAGGTAGCTCCCAAACTCTTAGAAATAAATTTACTTATTTTACAGATTTTGATAGGTCGACCCATGTGTCCTATTTTTTAAATTGAACCTTTCGTCCAATCAGAAGATCATGTTGACCCACTCCAAATTACTATATTCGGGTTCCTTTTTGAAGACATTAGCAGTGGGTGGTTATGAACACTGGCAGGACACCATTGACTTAAAGTCTATTTGGGTACTAAATCATGCAGGTCCGAGGTACGGAAGCCTTACACCGTGCTTGCCTAATCCCGTCCCAGATTTTATTTTTAAATAGTACGATCTATCAAACGACCTGTTGGGGTTTGGCTACTTCCAAACAATTGAACGCACCCTCCATTCCCGCATTGTCTTCCACTCCCAATGAAAGCTTGCATTTTAATATATCCCTAACCAATTTGCAAGCTTTGCTTCAAAACAATTCGTTTAATATCTCGACGATTGTTCAGTCACCCTGGTTGGCCTGGCCCGTAGCATCAGATGCCTGCCAACTGCGTTTTCATGACTCAGCTCCTGGTTACAAACAGGATAAGCCAGATCCGAGGTTTTCTGACTCTCGTACTGTTACCACATATTCTGTTGGTAAATTGTGTAAACAGTGGTTGCAGCCCTCTTCATTGGATTCTGTAAAACAACATTTATCCCTCCTATCAGGCAACATTGATCTGTCCGATTTTGTTCTGGGGCCTCGTGGTCCTCGACCTAAGAGATTCATTTATGAAACTTACAATGAACTCTGGAAGCTTTCACAAATTGAAGCTGCTTCCCGTCTTCGGGAAATCGATCAAGCAAATCTAGAAAAAGTGCTTGCTGTTGTTGACAATAGTATTAATACCCTGTCTTCCCGCATTTACACATTAGAGAATATTGTATCGTCTGTTGTTGATATTGTACGGGATGATGTGTCTGTGTTATATCATGGTCAGAATCAATTGCGTTCAGTAATGCAGTTTGCATGGACTTTGAAAACACTGAAAATGGGTAAAGTTCCTTGGCATTTTTTAAACACGTCTGCCTTATTCTTACTGTTTAATTTAACTGACAAACAGCAATTCATGTCCATGAAAGATGCAACATACACTCTCTTACATATCAAGAAGATAGAGCCGTTACCATTCTCTGTGGCGGAGTTGGACTCTGCTGTGTGGCTAGTACACGGGGTTATCGCTTTGCCTTTTTCTTTATTCGAGTTCAGTTTCTGCATGAAACATTATCCTGTGGGCCGTTTTCAGCCTTTAGGCAGTGCCTTCTTGCATGAACTTTGGTCCCTGCCTTTCATGTACAGGTGCATTAGGGACGGAAAAGAGGTTTTCTCACAGGGGAGTCTTGCGATTCTGCAGTGGGTCATTCCCTCATTTGTAAAAACATTAAATTGCACGGGGCTTGTAACGTTTCGGCTCCGAATCTTGCTTGTGTTTTAAAGGGCATTCCTGCTCCTGCTATATCACCTACTTTCACTGTGCTTGCAAATGGTAGCTATCTCCTTCTGAATAATCAGGACTGCTGTGGAATGCTGGCCAGCATCCCCTATATTGTAACAGTTTCCCACCGCGTTGTGTGCTGCAAAAATGTGCTTTTTCCTCCCCCGCACGACATAATAGATAGTTCCATTTGGCCTTCCATTCCTACTTTGAAGGCAGATTTCAATAAATTGAGCAGAATAAAGGCGCTATTATTGAACCAGGAGGTTATGCTCACATCCGCACGGGAGAGCTTCATCCTCCAGGTGGCTAGTACCCACAGTGAGATACAGGCCCTTTTGAACACAAACCTCCCACAACATTTTGGTGAGCTGATTCACCGCGTTTTCAATGCATCTCGCACCGAAGGTCTTGTGCACTTTTTAAAGTTGTGGGCTCTGGCCTTGTTACCTCCTTTCAAACTATATTTGGTGTAATACCGGCTTTTATTCATTCTATTTTTTCCAGCGTCTTTGGCGGCTTTCCGTTGATCCTCGCCTTAGCTGCTGGTATATTGCTTTCGGTCTGTTTGCTACGCAATGGCTGCACTTCCTGGGGCCTCCTCGACCACGGTCGGCTCCGGATGCTCCGTGAACGCATGCTTCTCAGCTTCGGCATCCTGCCCTTAGCGACACTCAGCGTGTCATATCGACTTTATTTTCGCTTTGCGTATTTCACTTGCGTGCAACCTGTGATGTCTTGCTTAAGATGTCCTTTCTCTTGGTCCTTGGATTTTTGCCTTTCCAATACGTCTCTGTCGGACCCGGATTTTGGCCAGTTAATGGGTCCCTAAGTGGCCCATGAACGGGACTGTTCCAGCGATGGCTTAATGGCGCGTGCGGCTGCACTTGGAATTTTGGCGCACTGGGATGTCTGGGCGGCTGCTCAGACTCTCCTACAACAAAGTTATGTTGTGTATCACGCAAGTTGTCCCGCAATGCTAATCACTGCTCCCTATTATGAGGAACATGAATGCAGTTTTGATCTGTTGAACTGGATGGCGTCTCTTTTTTCGGACGATACCAATGATGTCCTCTTGGAAGGTGTGGCCTTTTTATGCACCTACACTCTATTGGATTAAGGGCCTTCGCTTTCAGCGAACTGCATTTTTGTTTGTCCTGCAAAGGTATTTTTATTTTTCTCTCATTCGCTGTCTTTCATGGGAACTTTTCGCCAATAGACGTTTACATTCTGCTCCATCACATTGAACTCTGTTTTCGTCCTATATCTTGACCTATGGACTGACCAGGGGAGGGTGTAGTGTGGTTTGTGGCCTCATTGCCTACATTGCTACGTTAGCTTAGGCCTGGCTGCCATGATGCCTTTTTGCATACGTTACTTTGTGACTTTGTTTTTCTAGCCTCTGCTTGTGCCCGGCTATATTAGAACTGTCTGCCTTTTTGCCTTTCACCTTTTCTCCTGTTCCCTGTGGGTTGCGTCTGCACAACATGTACAAGGTCGAAAAACAACGTCCCTTGTTCTTGCTGATCTGGTCAGCCCCTCGCACTTAGACATAACACAGAATACAGCTGCACTGGAGAAATTTGTGTGCTTTTAATATTGTGATCTCGCTGTTTGTGACACTTGGAGAAAAACCTTTCCAGGGAGAAGAGCTGTGCTTGTCTGATGATGTAAACCTTGCATCTAGATATTGAGGTATGGGGGTCCGTCCGACAAAGCCCAGAGGTCTTCAATTTATAATAAACTAGTTATTAGCACGGGGAGGGTGGTAAGGCCGTTTAGTCCTATATCCACTGTCTTTATAAAATGCTGTCCCTGTTTGTATTTTATGGAATTGTAACCATGCTTATTATTTTATCATTATGCATTATGCTGATAGTACTGGCACGTGTACTGTATCTTAGAGCACGATAGTTGAAATAAACATTTTAAACTATACTGTGTCTCTTATTACGCACGTTGTGGACAAGTATGAGTGAGTTATGAAAGAGTGTTCTTGCTCCCGCGAGTCCTGAGAGAAACCGTGTTCTGGGTTGTCTAATCATTGGTAGCTGCGCTGCGAATGAGACGCTAAAGCTAGTCGGATTGGGATTGTGGGTACTAAGGGGCATGGTTGGCTCACCACTATACTCCAAGGTCCTATTATCCTGTGCATAGCTCTGTGTATGTGCAGAATCCTTACAACAGTACATGAAGCAACATTATAGTCTATTGATCAAACACAGGAGAGATTTTTGTGTGGTGCTTATCCTGGGCTCGGGTGTTTGGAGGTGCTCGTGTCTGGTGATGAAAGAGGGGGATGCTCACTGAGGTGGAGTGTTTTCCTAGAATCACACGGTTTGGTCGCAAGGGTGGGGGCTGGGATTGGGCCCAGGTTTTGCTTCCACATTGTGTGTTTCGGCCTTTGGATGGGTGTCTCTTGCACTTATTTTGTATCATGGGGTTATGCTTTGTGTTTCATTCTTGGGGTAGGAGAATGGGTGGCAGACAAGTGCCACAAGGGTGCTCAGTTTATTTTGGCTCGAGGGTCAAAGAGGACCTCCAGCTGAATCGATTATCTAGCTCAGGCCTGCAATGGCTCACCCACTAGCTGGATTTTTAGGTCAATGTGTGAGATGATTCTTCTGTGTTTTTTGGGTTGTTGTTTTGTAAGTTTTTGATGGAGAGCTCAATCGAGGTCATGGACTTTATTTGCGCTCCACCACTTTCTAGATGCACTAGCAGACACTGCAAAGGAGTACATATACTCATCTCAATTTACACATTTGTGTATTGTAGCTGTTTTAAAATGTATATGGGATTCCATTTTGTTGTCATGTAGTACCAGGGTGCCATTTATAACTGTACACATGTTGTTCCATTCACCCTCTTTAATTTTCTACTTACTCTGCATAAGCGATGGATTTTTCTGCCTCTGCAATGTAGGCAAAGAACTCCATAGCAGTAGCAGAAAACTAACTAGTGGAGACAGAGTTTCCCACCAATGGTGACAAACAGAAAATTACATACAAACACAGAAAGTATTTCACTCCGAAGCTACACAAAAACCACCACACAGTTTTCCCCATCTTGCTGCAAAGGTTTTGTGGACAAAATGACTGTTGTTGGCAATTACTATCTTTTGCATGGGGCACCCCCAAATGTTTGCCTTGACTGTTTTTGCTGGCTGTAGAACTCTTTGCGCTTTGCCTCATGCTAAGCAGAGGTAAAGTGTCTTTGCTCCCCTTTTAACATGAACTTGGTATTCCCCTAATTGGCATATGTAGCTTACCTATACGCCCCATACTATGTGACACAACAGTGTTCCAGGGTCTGTAAGATAAATGTCACCTGTGGGCTGCAGCACCCATTGTGCCACCTACTGCAGTGACAGTGCAGAAATGACTGAAGGCATACCATTGTAGCCTGACTGTGCAGCTTGACAACTGCAAATTTGACCTGTCAAAATAACCCATTTTTACAGGTCTATACCTTCTTTTTACATATTATTAAGTCACCCCTAAGTAGGCCTTACTGTCCATAAGGCAGGGTGCATGGTATAAAAAAGAAGGACATGTAAAAATGTCATGTTAGACATGTCTTTACAGAGAAAAGGCCCCAAAAGCTATTTTCATTGTAGCAAGGTTGGTTGTTCCATAGGAAAGCATTGTGATTCAATATTACATTTATCAATGGTATCTTCATTAATAAATGTAATATTTACAGTTACAACTTTCATTCCTGGACTTTTTGGTGAAGTTGGATTTGTGATAAATATTTTCAAAATGTTACTTGTAGAAAGTTACTTTTTCCCTGCTTAAAGCCTCTCGTGGCGCATTTGCATGAGCTCCAACCATCACCAGCCAGCTGAACAGCCCCCTTGATGAGATGTGAACTGGCTCCCAGAACATAGACAAAAAGCCCTGGGTGTGTGATTGTGTTTTTTTCTTGACCGGATGGTATGAGGGCTGGGCCTAGAAACTTGATTAATTTCCAAGAGACCTCTCCTGTCACAGGCATATGTAGCTAACACAAGGGCCTGTTCCTTCGTTTGCTTCCTCAGTCAAGTAGGCACCAATACCAGTGGGAGAGGAGCTGCCCCCAGAACTTTTATGGAAGTGCCCATAGAGGAGAGGTTGCTCATATCCCCACATCCCTGGGGTGGGCACACAGGCTCTGTACAAGGGGAGAATGGCCTCACCATCTTGGATTTGGGCAGGAAGGGCACACAGAAAGTGGAGCAAAAGTGGATAGGTTTGTCATATTGGTTAGGGAGCGACCAGGAATCACCACCCCCTAGTCTGCTGCCAGGTATGATTGTGGCATCCACAGTACCCTTCTCAGAACACTTTCTGCTCCTGTGGAAGAACAGACGAGGACTGAACCTGCTTTCTGTGACCTGAGAAGAGCTTAAAAGTTTGTGTCTGTTCTTCCTCTTGTGCCCAGGACAAAGAAGTGGACTACAAGGGTCATAAGGCTGACCTCCTGTTCAAGCTACAGGGACACAACAAGCTAACGGAGGCCTTCCCCTTCCCTGCAATTGCCGAGCTGACTAGTTCCAACTCAACCTGCCCTGGACCCTGCTGCTGGCCTCTGCTGGAGTGAGTCTTTACCCCGAGGTTCTGTCCCTAAGGTCCTGGACCCTTGCTGATGTCAAAGTGTACACTTTTTAGTGCTATTATCATATTTAGACTTCAAAAACACATAACTCCGGTTTCCCTTATTAGATTTTATAATTTTGGTGTAATTTTATTTATTAAAATTGAGTAAATTCAATTTTCAATATCAATCATTCTTTATTTGGCAATGAATCAGCCATAAAAGAAAAAATAAATAAAAACAGTACAGCATTATAATAAAACAATCAGTAATTTGTACAAAAGACATTTTCAAAGGTGCCAAAATTACTTGATCATAGTTCAGTACCATAGCTTTTTCAAATCTTCAAAGATACCCAAATGAAGTTTTATACTGCCACGCATATATATTCAGATGAAAGCTGTTGAATTAAAAGCAATGCCTCTTTATGAGTGTGAATATTAAAATGATTAAAAAACTGGAAATAAAAAGTGTGTCCGCAGTGATGTGTAAAAAGTACAAAATAGCAAAACATGTAAGGTGCTTTGTAATGATACATTCTCGAGAGAACAAGGGGACAATGTTGACATCCATGAGCCAGTAACAGGTAATGCAAAGAGAAAGTGAAGTAAATTCAGCTTCATTTGGATTAAATAAAATCCCAACTGGGGTTTTCTGACATTTAATAGATAGGGTTCAGTTGCTTTTGCTAAAACCAGAGGCAAATCATCAATTTCCACTGGAGCGCCTAACACCTTAACCATCAGTTGTATCTCATAGTTCTTATACAGCTTATCTACTATTTTGCATTTCACTGCCCTAACAACGCTATATAAGCAACCTTTAACACAGCTTTAAAGAAGACGGTTTCTTTTTTAGTCCAAATTGAGAGCCATAACATGATGGGGGGACTTCAAACAACATCCGAGATATAGGGCATCTCAGGCTCTTATTAACGGATACAATTAGAGGTGGAATTTGGCACTGCGAGAAGCTAATGTATAAACAAATGTTCTACTTTCTGGAGGGGTTTAGGATCAATCTACTCTATACCCCCACCCCATAACTACCTATAGTAGAACATTCTGCCCTATAGATCTCCAATGTGGGCCTTAATGGTTTTCCTCCTGACTTTGTGGCAAATTTCTTCACTGCCTCAGATGATCTCAGCATCTGCTGAGCTCTAATAGTGAGGAGATATTTCCATTCTAATGAGACTGCAAATGGCAAGCCCAAATAGGAAAATGGGGGACTCTTATCAAGTTTTGAGTCATCAATCGATTGAGTTTTCATTTCAGTTCTCCTGGGCCCACTGGTCATAACATAAGATTGCGTTCAATTGATATTTAAATCAAAACTATTCATAAAAAGTTTAAAAGACTAAATCAAAGATTGAAGGCCATTTGCCATTCTTGATAATATAGCATCGCCTGCACATAATTGAAATAGAAATGGTCTTCTCCCACATGTGGGAAATCTTTCCTCCATCGATTAAAAATTGTTCTTTCCCATTAATATAAAATGAGAATGGCACCAGAACACACGCCTGTCTTACATCTTTTCCTGCGGCTAATTTCTCTGTACAAGCCTCATTAGGAGCATAACGTACCCTTACCTCTGTATCTTGGTTTAATCTTATAAAATTATTATTCAACGATTTTTGCACCCCCACTGCCTCAATAAACAGCCATAATTTAACTGATTCACAGAATCTAACGGTGCTGTTAAATTCACAAAACCCATATGAATAGAGCCCTTCTAGACCTTAGTATATTTGCCCATGACCAGCAGAAGATTAAGAGATTGCTCTACTTTTACCAAACTGCGGCGAAAGCCATATTGAACTTCGGAGAGAATCCCTTTATCTTTCACCCAATTCTCCAGCCTAGTAAGGAGAATTCTACCTAAGACCTTACAATGGAGTCAAGCAAAGAAATCCGGCGGTAGCAGGAGGGGAGTCTCATATCCCCTATTTTAAAAATCTGAACTATAATTGCTTCCAACAAGGATGAAGGGAAAACTCCAACAATAACTGCCTGTATCACATTAATTACCAAAGGGGTCCAAAGTTTGATGTTACATTTAAAAACGTCAACTGGATCTCCATGCGGACCCAGAGTTTTGCCTGATAGGGCTGTCAGGAATGTTACTTTCATCTCCTGAACCTGTATGAAGTAAGAAAATAACTCTAACCCATCTGTATCATGCAAGTGGGTCAGCAAATCCCCACCTACCCCTGTTTGGCCGAAGTTAAAAACGTCCACAAAATGTACCAAACACTTATCTGCCAGAATTTCTACCTTAGAGGAGGCCAAATTAGAAGTACTAAAATAAGGTGCATTTACCTTGTGCCAAAATGCTCAGATATCTTTATGTTTACCAGCCACCTTCAGCTCAGCCCAGGCCTTTCCTTTAAGTTCCTTCTTCCTAAGCTTTAGGACCTGATCATAATTAGCTCTGGCTTGTCTAATTTCAATGTTCAATCTTGGAATCTCCCTGAGAGCCTTTAGAAGTTGTTTATGAGCCTTAGAGATTCCATATTGAACCAACCTCTCCGAAATTTACCCCTAGGGTGGGTCTTGCTGATTAACTTTACATTTATAGACTCAGTGAATAACTGAAAGGCGTGTATAATTTCATTAGATTCTCCTTCAGGTTTCAAACACACCCCAAAAAGTCTTTCATTATCTTTACATAAATGGGGTCAATTTTTTCCCATTTCATCCGCACCCCTTGATATTTTTTATATTTTATCTGCAAAGCCTTTTTCTGATTACAGATCTTTCTAGCAAAGATATCAATTGTAAGTAGGTTAAGGTCACTATGACATTTAGATGTAACCATGAAATTTGACCTCAAGGGTGCTAAGGTGGCCGAATATAAAATAAATCTATAGTGCTCCCTGTACCTCACCCTGTAAATATTGGTAAATAATGAAGCTCTGGGTCCCTCGGCTCATAGAGAGCAAATGATAAGTTATATTTCATTATAAGTCTGTTAAAAAACTCCCCATATAAATTGTGTTTAAAATGAGGATAACCATCCCCAGCAGTATGCAAAAAGCCATAAATTCTCATATTAGAATATCTACAAAGCGCGATATTAAAATCATCCACCCAGAATACTGGAACGGGAGTATGAAATTTCCTCAGGTAAATGTCTAAATCATATTTCAAACCGTTTGCAACTGAGATGACCGCATGGTCAAAAATATTACAATAATAATTGACTAGCAAAACTTGAAAAACATTCTCTATTTTTTAACAAGACCAATTGATAATAAGGTGTGGAGGAGAACACCTTCAGAATAAGATTGATACAATTTACCAATACTAAGACTGCCAGTCCCCACTAGGTCTTCCCATATTAGAGTGAAGAGCATGGGTACAGATAGAGAGAAAGCCACTGATATGGAAATCCTAAGTAAGTCATGTCTCCCGACAACAGATTAAATCAAACCTATCCATAAAAGAAAGCCAGTCTTGATTATTCAGTTTTGCACGTCTATCCGCTATATACCATGATACCACATGGATCAATCTGTTAGTCTCAGAAACACTTAGTGAGTGTTCAACCACGGGCCACAATTATCATTATGGTTAGTTTGTTTGGACGCTTCTGCAATGATAATTCGCAATGATGGATTTTCTGCTGGTACATTTATTAATGAATGAAGTCAGTCAATATCATTCAAATCTTGCACTGTGCCAAAAGTATTATTCACCGGGACATTCAAATGATCCATTGTGGGTCCGGTTTCCAGTGCGGGCTGCCCTTCACTGTGAGCAAGAATGGAAGGTCTTCATGGTGGCTTGCAAAAATAACCAAGTGGCATGTCTTTGATATTTCACAGCGTGATGCCACTTGGATGTAGTCTATAACCTTTCCACCACCTTTCCACTTTTAAAATTAATAACTACACAGTCACATGGAGTAGATTTCAGACTGTAGCCCACCCATGGAGTCCTTCTTACCATAATTATAGCGTCAGAAAAGTCTTTGTGCCACCCAAAGTTCAGTCTAGGCCAGTATGCTGCCTCATTTCTCAACTCCTCCCATCCTTCATACCGATTTCTTTGAGTGACCGGGACATTCTCCAAAACTATCGCATAACGTGTGCATTCAGAGGGTAGTTACAAGGAAAATGTATCATCCTCCTTTGGTGGTGATGGGTCTGAAATAAAAAGTAATTGCCTCATTGAATTATGGCCTGTGGGGACATTTAGAATTAAGTGACCTGACAAGCCCCGATGGACTACTGCTTGTACTTTAGTATCTGAGGCATGAGATCCATTAAAAGATATGGTGGCGTCTCACTTGATGTGGTTGTGCCACAAGAGATGCTGGCCTGGGGAGATGGAACCTTGGTAGATTCAACTGCACCTCTACAGTTTGATGGTCTCCCGAAGCTCGTTTGATGAAAGCAGAGAAATAATGGTTTATCTGTTAAGCGGGACAAAACATGTGTTAATACAGTCTCAAACTTTTTAAATGATTTCATAAGAAAACATTTTATGTTTTGTTGTTGTTCAAATCCAAGGAATGAATTATAGAGACAGGAGGGTCTTGCAAGTTCCTAGATTTTCCAATAGCCCCATAATCTGTAGACATCTTTCTACTACCCCCACTTCATTCCTTCTTTCCTTTTCCACTTGAGTGGATGAGATTTTAGAGTAGTGGCCAATGTAGACTCAATTTCCTCTATACGTACTTGTGACTCACTCACAATACATGGATTCTCTCAATACATATGCTGTCCCGCTCTCCCATTGTCACCAATGTCTTCCGAAGCTAACGGGGGAAGGGTCTTTTCTAGAGCGGCCATTTACAGAATCGATTAACTGCTCATCCCCATTAGAAATGCCCCCATTTAAATCTCTTGAACAGAGGAGAGCCGCTCTTCAACCCTTCCAATTTCTGATCACACCCCCATTGCAGTTCTAAGATATGGTGCTATAGCGACCAATGGTGCTGGTCGTTTACTCCCTTCTATTTTTGTAGAGGGGCCTCCCTCTCTCAGATAGTAAAATGAGAATGCACCTGACACTTCCGAGTTAGAACCAAGAGGGGTAGCCCAGCCTCTTCCGGGCTCTGACAGGCGCAGACAGGCCTGCTCTTGGCCTGGTCTTCACCCGGGCCATGGCAGGGTACCTCTTGCCCACATCCCACACTGCAGGAGTTAGCTGGCACTTTTAAGCATGTTGTGAAGCCCCTCCCCTCATGGATGCGAGGCAATGCAGGTTGCTTCTGGGGCTTGCAGTCCCCCACCAGAATGTTCAGAGCGAACCGTGCTGCTGGAGTCAGCTGGCCCTTTTAAGCACGTTGTGAAGCCCTTCCCTTTCTGGGTGAGAGGTAATGCAGGTTGCTTCTGGGACATGCGGCCCCCACCAGAACGTCCTACTTGTCCCATGCTGCAAGAGGCAGCTGGCGCTTTCAAGCTTGTTGTGAAGCCCTTCCCCTCCTGAGTGTGAGTCAATGCAGGTTGCTTCTGGGGCTGGCAGTCCCCATCAGAATGTCGAGAGAGTTTACCCTATTTTTCTAAATTGGTTTGAGATGTTTCTTGTGCTGTGTTGTGCCTTTATTACTGTTTTAATGCAGCATAAATAGTTAACACATTGTGTTAAACCTGGCATCCTCGGCGAAATTTCCCTGACTTTTTGCCTCTGCCTCCTGTATTTATGACTGGTGTGGTCCATTTGTAGTGCTCTTACTGTGTTATTGTGTGTGTTATGTACAAATACTTTACAGATTGCCTCAGAGATAAGCCTGTCTGCTCATGCCAAGCTACCAAGGGTGAGCTGTGGTTATCTGAGCTGTGTAATCTCCTGACCCTGACTAGAAGGAAGGGTTCCTACTTGGCCACTGACAACTAGAGACTCCCCATTTCTAACATATTGCCTCCACGTTAAGCCTGTATGCTCTGTGTTATAGCTACCTGGGAATTGAGTTCAGGTTAATTAAATGACTTAATAATTAATCCTAACAAGGACTGTGGTTTTTACTTGAAGGGGGTACCTATGCCCCTCAATTAATAACCCAAATTATTTCTAGATTTTCCATCAACCTGTGACTTAGAAACATATTGGCTTCAAAGACCTCCGAAGGGCAGGAACCAATCCACGCAAGCTAATCCAACAACTCAGGTTGCACCCACTCAAAGCTTTTCCACAGCAGCAAATAAGATTCTGTGGGATCTTATGGAGAAGGTATCCAGCATTACAGAGCCCTCTTCTGCTACATCCTGCATGCAGGCTTGCCCTACTGGAGGAATCTAAGTTTCTAAAAAATGACTAAGCCTGAACGTAGAAATCTTCACCGGGTGAAGGCGCCAAAAGTATTGGCAAACGAGGGACCTTCCTTGGGTGCAAAATTCAAACTTCTACTGCTCTGAGCTTTTCTGCCAAATGTCAGTGCCTTCACTGAGACCTTGTTTAGTGGCTATCTGATGACGTGGAGCCCTCTTCAGCCACAGCCTGCTGCCCTGCCCAACTGAGGATGTTTGACTGCTATTTCAGAGAAGAGACTAAGTCCAAAGGGAAAACTTCCAACCAGGTTGAAGATGGTTTCTGAATCTGATCCACGCTCCATCGTAGTCATCCTGAAATTGTGACTAGGCAGCTTTCGGGCGCAACGAGATACCAGCAGTTGCCGCTTACTGCTTGTTAGTGGTATATTTATATTTAGACTGTAAAAAAATGAACAACTCCCATTTCCCTTATTGTATTTTTAGCAACTTGGTCTCAATTTATTTATTAAAATATACTCTATTTTTCTAAATTGGATTGAATTTTTTTCCTTCTGTATTGTGACTTTATTGCTGTTTTAATAAAACAGAAATACTTTATACATTGCCTCTAAGTTACCCCTGTCTGCTCTGTATCATAGATACCTAGGGGTTGAGTTCAAGTTAATTAAGTAATTTAGGGATTCACCCTTACAAGAATTGAGGTTATATATGAGGTGGGTACCTACACCCCTCACCTAATACCCCAATTTCTTACATTCATGGAAACAGAAGAGAGAGTCCCTAATTTCTCACAGGAGGGATTGGCAGTGATCGGGAAAGGCTCCAAATAAAAATATCATGAGCTGCACTGGGGACCAGAAACCCAGCAGGGTAATGCAGCACAGATAGAAATTTGGCAGAACATGGCCCAGCAATATAGTTGATGTTCACAACCATAGTGCTGGGGAATGCTGCAAGAGCTGGGAGGAAACCAGGCTTGTGGCAAGCCTAAAGGCACAGGATGTGCTGGGGACATCCTTCCAGTCACATAAGTGTACCCCAGACTCACCCCGCTGCACATGTGGACATGCAGACTCTGAGAACAGCTTGACTGGACATCCATGTTCAGCTGGGGGTTCTTAAGCAACAGCAAGATGCTAAGTCTTGCCATATTAAAAAAATCTTAGCACAAAAGGAGGGACAGAGGAAAAACTCAAGCACCTCTTCCTATATTAAACTATACTTCACACAAAAATGCTGGGGCCTGCATTATGTCACTGTTGAAGCCCAACCCCAGGTCCATAAAGATGTCCAATATCAAACAAGATATTTGTGGGTTTGCCTCACCTACAACTTCTCATGGCATGCTTCATCATAGGTGGCTCCCCACACTGAAGTAGGGTAGAGCCATTTCAGTGGACTCAACAGTGAAGGGAGTTCTTAGATATTACATTAAAGGGGAAACTGCAGGGGTCCAGGTGTGGTTCAAAAATATTTGAGGGTATACCCAAAAGTTTCATTTTATTGTAGGGTACCCTTATTTCAATAAAAACAATTATATGTAGTGAAACTGGTTTTGTGGTGACAGCAATGAGTCAACCAACCACTACTACTGCCAACATGTTTTGACCAAATATATATTGCCTTTACCGGTCAACGTTCAGGGCTGTGGAACTTCCATAAATCTAGGAGAAAAAGTTGAGGTGTAAGGCTCTCATACCCGTCTACTCTTGTTCAATGTGAGCTTCCCAATTTTGAAAAGACAAATAGTTCATGGTCTAGATAGGGAGGAGTCTCCCCTGCAGTCACAAATGCATCAAGGGAAGCATGAATCCTTTCACCTACATAGTCCCCTACCGCTGTATTGTATTGTCTCCTGTTTAATCTAAAATCTAAGAACTCCCTTCACGGTTGAGGCCACTGAAGTGGCACTGTGCTACTTCAGTGTGGGGGGCTGCCTATGATGAAGCATGCCACAAGAAGCTGTGGGTGTGACGACACCTCAAATATGTGTATGAAGTAGGACACCTTTAGGGACCTAGGGTTGAGCTTCAACAGTAACATAATACAGGCCCAAGCATTTTTGTATGAATTATATAAAAATTATATCTGTGAAACTGAATGTTTTATTGTGTCATGTCTCATCTTTATTTTGTCTTTTTATGTTCATGTTGCCTGAATTTATGTAGTTATGTAAAATGCGTAGTTGAAAGAATCTTACTAAAGCAAATATTTGTTTCTTACATTAAAAAGTTGTATAATATGTTGGTGCAAACAAATATGTTATTGAAAAATAATCTGTGTTTTTTCTAAACTGTTCAGGTCATAATTGTCATATTGCCCTTATTTATTAAAAAAGTGGTTTACTATTGTTAAATACACATAGCACATGTATTCCAGATTAATTCTATAATGTCAGTCACTCATCATAGGATGTGTGAAACACACATCTTGATCAATTTGACATGCACAAAATGGTCTTTGCCAAACATGTGCATACAATATACACTTAGACGAATCTGCCATCATATGTTCAACTAATGCTCATACATGCTGCACTAGTCACTAACTCATGACCCTTAAATCATGAGCGCATTCCTTTGTGCCATCATAAGTGAATGTACATTGCTTTAGTAGGTCAAGCCATCCCATGTGCCTATAGTGACATTTCTTTACATAGATCAATGACAAGGAATAATGTTTTAGTTGGAAAATAAGTGTGCTTCAGCTGCACCTTTGTTAACCATAGTTTTCACCTGTAAACAGTGACATTTGGGAATTATGAACTTGCATTGGAAAGGGGAGTGCTGTAAGAAACAATGCCACTCTTTGTTATAATAAATTGTGTAACAATGAAAGATCTATTTTAATCTACGTGAAGTAGTGAATAGATGCACTCACAAGTGTTTTCTTTTCTCATTTTTCCATTTCTGTGGGCAACCAATGACTTGCACTAGGGGGCGCTGAGGTATTGGAAATGAATTCCAACACCTTCCCTACTGTTGCGCAAACTGGAGTAGGAGTAGTAATTAATACTATTCCTAAGTCCAGCACACCCCTAGTGCAAGTCATTGTAATGAGTTGCGATTTAAATGCATCGCGTCCTAACAATGCAGTCATTGTAAAGACCGCGTTGTAAAAGCATGTGATGTAATACATCGCGTTGCAATGTACGATATTCCTAACCGGATGGGTATAGCCACAGAAAATCACTCCTTCCCAATTAAGGAAAATTCGGGTGGAGGCTATGGAGACCACTGAGTTCTTAGATCATGGCACAATAAGCCATGAAGAGTTGGAATATTGGGCTCCTCCTAGCTCAGAATAAGAAACAATTGTGGTGTCAAATGAGCAGGACCCTCGTCGTGGCCTGGAGCCACTCCCTCCTTCACTCAAGAGGCCCCCACAACAATGAGGCACCTGGCTGCAACCCCGTGGCCTCCTGCTCCTCCTGTAAATGACCTCTCAATATCTATAGCCAAGGCTACAATTCACCCTGCACTTCTGAACCCTCATGTAGTGTACCACCTCTGGTATCTAAGTATGTCACCATATCTGGTTTCCAGGAGGACTTCAGGCAGCTGATTGCTCAGCAACAGGTGCTGCCTCAGGACCTAAAACAGGTGGTGTCAGAGGTGAAGCAACTCTGAGAGGAACAAGTTGATCAGCATCAAGAACTTTGATTTCGACTATATTTTTGTTTTTTAGACAATTTGAATATTATCTCCATTGTAATGTGTAAATCGGCTTGTTCTCTGATCTTTCTCACATGTTCTTCTTCAGTTGCCCACCACCCCTCCAAGTTGACTCTTCGTCCCTGGAATCAGGCGTTAATCTCTTTCTCCATTTCCAGAGGAGAGTTGATTTTCAACCCAAAAATGTCCTTAACATCATTTTTATCTCTCAACCAAATATTAAATGAATCACTTTTTCACTACTAACTGGGATGTGTTCTTTCCCTTTTCTGAATGTGTCGGCATGTATCTAGATCTATGTGAGTATATTGCTTTACGGTTTAGTGTGAAATTATCCATAGACTCCAAGACAGTACATTACATTATTCAGATACACCCATCTTCTTGACCAGCCACACAAGAGATGACTCAGAGGTAGAAGGTAGGTACAATTGGTATTTATTCAAAAAGTGGTGGACGTGGGATGGATAATGACAAAAGTTGTTGTGTGCTGTGTGAGCATTGGATGAATAGTTAATAGCTGGTGGTTGCTGTCCACGCAAATAGGGGTCAGCACCTTTGTTGAGGACCAGTTTGAGGATATGGAGTGGGAACAGGTGGATTTGTCGGGGTGCAGGTCAGTGGTTGGCACAGTTTGTGGGTGGAGTGAGCCTTGCAAGTTAACGATGATCCCCAGTTGCCTGTGGCACGTGACTTGGTTCCGCAGCTTGAGACACGCCTATGTGTGAGAGGCTCTGCGTCACTTGCATAGCCAAGACATTTTTAGGCAACTTCTCCATGTCCTAGACACCAAAATCTGCCTATCCATTAACCTTGGGAGCCAATAGAGGTAGCTAGATATGTTGTGCAAGGTCTCTCAGATTTTATGAATACCCCACGCACAGATGATTGTTGTTGGTAAACTGATACTGCCAGAAAACAGGGTTTGCCCATGTCAACATCTCCAAGCATGTGTGATCATCTAACAATGTCAGCAGGCTGGCCATTATGTGGTGGGTTGACATTTCGGAGGTGGTGGGAGGGAGATTGCTGAATGGGGAGAAATGAACACCATTTCAAAACAATACATCACTTTTTATCTGTTTAATAACACTTAACGTAGCCTTTGAAACACACTATGCCCTTCATGCATTTTCTCCTACTTCATCACATTGGTAAAGCTGGATTTCATTTCACCTAGTATCTGAAACCTGAAAACTGAAATGCAAGTACTTGCATGTAAATGGCTCAGTGCAATTTTTCTACAAACCTTGAGCATAAAAGCGCACTCAGAGAACACTATCTAATGCTTTCGAAAGTGCCAATCTTCCAAATTCTAAGTCCTTATCACCTTATTTCAACTTCATCTATGACTAACAACAATCTACTCTGTCCATCGCACACACTTACCACACACCTATCCTGAAGAAATAATTGTTTGGACCTGTAACATGTGACCCTACCCCTTCACCCGCCTCCACTAGATCTACCCTTCGGGTTCAAGACCATCCCCTTTGGGGTTCAAGACCAGCACCCTCAGTTTTAGCCTACGACCCCTTGAGGCAGACCTACTGGTAAATGAGCTCCGTAACTCCTTTTCTTAATCTGGCCTTAACCCAGGTCTGACTTGTTTCAAGATGTAATATATGGTAATCTCTGTTACTTTGTTATTTCTAGTAAATAACCTCTGGTCCACTGGGGGTTTCATCCTGTTAGCTCTGCGATCTCTTGTTTCGCAAAAGAAAAACAATTTTTGTACATGCAAAAGTCTGTAAAAGCCCCTTCCTTCCGCCCGTATGGCCTCTGTTTCCCTCTCTTTATCCTCTGCTTTGCACCACCATTTTCTACCCTTTGTCTCTCCCTCTGCACTCATCCTCTGTGTGATCTCAAACTGCTCCATCTGCTGGCTCTGCTGTTCTTTGCTGTGCTTTCCCTCTTTACAGCCTGCATCCCTCTCTTTAGCCAACATTCTGTACCATTTTTTCTCTCCTTTTTTTCTCTCCCCTGCACTCTGTGTGATCTCGAACTGTCCCCTGACCTTAAAAACCCGTGTGAATGGCTTACAGGATATTAGTGATTTGTAGTCATGATATGTGATGTCACCGGAATTATTGCAAGTATGATAATCGTGCTTCCGGTGTGTTTTCGGACTTTCCTTGAGTTTGTCATACACAATATGACAAGTTAATGAGCCATAACGGTATTCATCGGCTACTTGGTTGTTTGTGAGTGTGCTTGTATATGCTTCTTTTAATTGCTAAATGAATCACGAAAGCAGATTTATGTACAGTTGTCAACACAGCAGCAGAGTAACTGCCCAGGAAATGAAAAATACTTAATAATTGTGCACTGGCTAGCCTACATTTAGCAAGAGCTAGGAATGCTGACTTTATATGTCAAAAACCACAGACTACTAAATTACGTGCAAGCAGAAAAGAGTCGAGGTCATCACAGAGAATATTTATCTTGATAAGTTGTTTTCATGATTAATTGGCATAAATTGAGTGGACATTATTCAGAATTCTTGAGCAATTCAATTGTCATACGATACCACAGAGTATTTCCTTAGCAAAACTGTTAGGTATCTGTTCTAAGAGCATCCTCATAAGAGGGTGCCGAGTCCAGCGCAATCTGGCTTTGACCATTTAAAGACCATGGGCTCGTGCCACAGAAAATCGGTGCACATTTTCGGAAGGTATTGCAGATTCCGCAGAAGCCTGCAAGGTTTCAACATGCAATATTTTTGTGGATGATAACCATGAAGACAATAAAAGGGCCATTCAAGTGAGGACTGGCATTGTTGTTTGAACACCCTTCCAAATACAGAGCATTTTCACAATTTTCCGAAGGTTCAACCATTTGATGTAGGCACACTATCTGACTGTCTTCAAGTGAGCCCTGGTTGACATCAGTATTGTGAACTGCTCCAAACCCTGAGCACATTAACAAGATAACATGAGCTCCCCAGCACTGATGGGCACAGATGGTAAATTGTGTGGGTTTATTATCTCATGTTTATGTTGTAAATGGTGCCCAGCTCTGAAGCTGAAAGCAAATATTTAAAATTGATAAAATACTTCATTTTGGGTAAACGATACACTACTATAAATAGTATGGAAAATCCACCACAGTTTGGTATTTCCACTATGAAGTACAATGGGATTGGTAGTAGTAAATCGTTATAGTGTTTATTTGCACTCTTGCTTGTGCAACAGAACCATACGTTGTGTGAATTTTCTGCCAAAGGTACACACCAGAAAAATATTTGTATTGTTAGAATAGCCAAATGGCCATTTAGGGCCGTATGTATGAACACATTTTCCCATAGACACAGAATGGGTAAAACCCTTTGATACATCTGGCCCTTAGTTAGGAGTCATGAATGCAAACCAGGGCTTGCTGCTGTAAACTGATCCATAAGTACGAATAACTTTCCATCATGGAATGAGAAGCCTTAACTTATCATCATCCTCCTATAGTCATGCAAAGGGCAATCAGTGCAGTTTCACTCCCTTAGAATGCATGCAAGAATGAAAGTGGGTTTATTAGGTGCAAGTGTTACCTGTAAGGCATCCTAGGCTAACCATACTCAGCCACACAGACAAGGCAGAGGATCTATAGCCCATTTTGGCGAAGCTTTCGAAAACAAGTATAAATATGAATTTGCAGAGTCTGTATCGGAAGACAATTTCACACTTTAGCAGATAGATAAGAGAAAGGCCTACCTCCTAGTCTCCAACAACTGATGGTGACAAGGAGATGTTGTGTGATGGAGCGCAAAAGGCGGAATGGGATATTATTTTATTCCTGAGATCAACCAGACACAAAAATGTAAAAGCCTTATAAAACATAAGGCTTTGAAAGTGATCACTGGAGCACTGGAAACCAGTGCACATTCTTCAAGTAAGTTGTGATCGAAGCATGTTTAGGTGTGCTCAGAACAAGTTGAGCTGTGCGTTTTGGACTACTTCTAGGCACGGATTAAAATTTGGCGGAACCCTCAAATAAAGTGAATTACCATAGTCAAGTATGGAGGAGATAAGCACCTGGACTATGGGAGGAAAGTGAAAGAAGAAAGAATACTTTATAAAGAATGTGTAGGATAAGAGAACAGGTTGCAGCTAGCCAATTATTATGAACATCAAAAGAAAGCCGGTCATCAAAAGGAATACCGAGATTTCTGTCAGCACATATGGGTAGTGGAGGAGAAACAAGATCATCTGGCCACCGAGTGGGAGACCAGACCAGAGACTGTTTACTGAAGAAAAAGAAGAAAAAAAATATCTGTTAAGTTTCAGACAGTTCAGGTTCATCCACTGAGCTGCATCAAATATACATTGCAGTAAACTGTATCTGGTGTCTTTTTATTATATGAAGATAATCATTTGTGTGTTATCAGCATATGCTACCATGTTGAATTCAAAAGAATTGACTATGGAGGCTGAACAAGAGGTAATAGACATTTACAAATGTAGGACTATGCAACAACAGATGGGAAATTGAGATGACTGAAAGAGGAGACATTTAAATGTTTGTATTCTGTTGGAAAGAAGCGAGCCCAGCCAGGTTTACTTGCAGATTCCAAACTCTGTAAGCCTTGAAGAAGTACCAGATGGGAAATAGCATCAAAGGCTGCAGAGATCCAGAAAAACCAGGGCTGCAGAGCCGCCCTGGTCCAAACATTTACCAAGATCATCTGTTATCACAATTAGGGCAGATTTACTACTATGGAGAGGACTGAAACCAAACTGCATTGGATTTGGAAGAGAGTTTTCTTCTAGGTACTTAGAGTTGCATGCTCACTGCTCTTTCAATAATTTTTGCTGAGAGGGGAAGCAGAGATATTGGCCTATTATTAGATAGAAATGATGGATCCACAATTTGTTTTTTAAGAAGGGGTTTAATCACAGCTTTCTTCCAGCTTAAAGGAACCTGGGCAGAGCCTAATGAAAGATTGAAGAGGTTAGTGAGGAAGAGTGTGATCTTGCTGGAATATAACTGCACAATGTGAGAGGGCCATTGATCTACAGGAAAGCCAGATTTAGATGATTTTAAGCTAGCTGTGACTTGATAATAACTTAACTGAACAAACTTCCTGAAAGCAGTACCGTAGGGAAAGAAAAAAACTCTGTGGGCACTATTTAAAAAGTTCTATTGAGTTGGGTGGAGGGAAATCAATGTAAATATGTTCTATTGGTTTCTTTGAAGAGGATTGCAAGATCCAGTTGTTAAGCTCAGCTGCCGTAACATTTATCTTGTCTGATTAGGGTGGGGTACCTTGGCTTAATGCAAAGCGGATGTTATCTTGGTTGACTTTCACCTAAGTGCAGGTAAGAAGGGGAAGCATTTCTACATTCTGCACTTTCTGGGTGGCAGCAATTTTAAAGAATAGTGGGCCCTTTAGATGACCTGACCACATCAGCAGAATCAGCTTTTCCTCTCTAATCTATTTATGGTTGTTGAAAATAAGGTCCAGGATTTACCCGGCCCTGTGATTTGGTTCATTGACCAATTATAAGAAGCCTAATGCAGACATTAAATTTAAAAGTTTAGTGATTTCTGGCTCAACACTTTTTTCTCAAATGGTAAAATTAGTGACGTGAATGTTAAAATGTCCTGGAAAGTCACATATCATGGTATTGAATTCAGATCTAGGACCTGGAGGGCAGTCAAGTAAGGCCTAAGAGTAACATTTGGTGGAATCACCGGCAACACTTCCCATCATCACACCAGGTGAGAGTCAAAGAACAAACATTTGTCCGTTGACATCCTGCAGTGAATATTCAAAAGACAGGACTGGGTTTTATATGTCTTTTTTTTCTTTGTTACTGTGCTCATATGCAACCAGTTGACAGTTTGGGCTGGACTGTTCGCATTGGAGCAGGGTCAAGTCTGGTTTGCATATAGCAGGGTCCAAACTGAGGTGGCATGGTGTGCGAAATAATGATGGATTGGGATGCTGCCCGAGTAATTACCAGTGGCTGAGATTAATTCAAGCATTCCATTCATCACTCTTTGTATACTTTAGTATGTTGCCCTAAGTAGGATGGGAATGCCCAGATGTGGGTCCCGTGCACATTGTGTCACTGGAACCAAGCTATAGCCATCTGACGAGCCCATAACAAGGGTGAAACCGATCCTGGGTTGCTTGCGTTCCAGTTCAGGGAGGATCTGGATTGGCAGCTTGGGCTGGACTATTCTCATGGGAGCAGGGTCAAGACCGAATTGCATATAGCTGGATCCAAACTGAGGTGGCATGGTGTTTAAAATAACAATTGATAGGGATGCAGACCCGAGTTATTACCAGTGACTGAGATTAATTCAAGTGTTTCATCAATCACTTTTTGTATACTCAGATGCAACCATGGCACTCTCCTCAACTTCTACAAAAGGAAGTCTGAAAAGGATCCCAATTGTGCGCATCATTTGCTATCTTGGATCCATCTAGCGAATCTGGGCTCCCAAACACTCTCAAGGTTATTCACAAAGGCAATTTACACTTGTGAGTAATTTACACATATAATTTACTCTTACACTTTTGAGTAACTTTGGGGTCGATTACGATGGCGGTCGGAAAAACATACCGACCGCCATGGTAGCGGCAAAAAACCGCCCGCATGGCCACCGGGAAAAATGCCGGACACATTACGATGAACCGCCACAACAATCCGTCCGCGGCGGCGGGAGACAACGAAAACCGCCCGCACACGCCGGACCAGCTGAAAATCCGACCGCAACGGCCGGATACTCAGCGGAAAAGCCAAGAACCGCCGCCATGCACACGGAGTAACCGCCCGTGGCATTATGACATCCCCGCTACCACCATGGTACCCACCTATGAATCCGACCGCATCGTGCGCGAACAGTGATGAATCCGATAGGCGGCGGAAGGGCTGCAGCATAGCCACCGCTGCCGAGGAACCGCTGCGGAGGAACCGCAAAAAAATGGCGGACGTTGAAAAAAACGAAAAAAAAACAAACAATGCACACACTGAAGTAGACCTGTCCCAACACAAACCAAAAGTGCCCAATGACAACAGCCCCAGATATTTCAAAATAACCAATCACAGGACAACACACACAACACACCTGACAGCAACATACCAGCTTGACACACCCCCCATAGCCGAGCATAAAACCAGCCCCTCCCTGACCACAATCCTTTGCTACACTCCACAACTGAAGGTCCCAACCCCAGAGAACAAAGGAGAGGCAAACCTGCACACAGCACCACCACAACACACACACCACCTACACCACCCACAACACCCACAACACCCACACAACTGCACCACAGAATATCTGCACAGCACACACCATGGCACCACACAAAATGCCAAAATTCACTGATGCAGAGCTTGCAGTCATGGTAGATGAGATAATAAGAGTTGAACCACAACTCTATGGCAACATGGTCCAACACACCCCATTAGCCACAAGAACCCAAATGTGGGTGAGGATAGTCAATAAGGTCAATGCAGTAGGGACCATACCCCGCAACAAGCAGGAAATACAGAAGCGGTGGCATGACCTGAAGACCGTGGTGAAGAGGAAGAGGGCCAAGAACTGTCAGCTGGCTGACGGGACTGGTGGAGGCACTCCCATCCCACCCAAACCATACAGTCCGTGGGAGGAGAAGGTCCTTGGAATCCTACATCCAGAGAGTCTTGAAGGAATCCGCGGGGACTGGAAGCTGGTAAGTACAAACCAATGTATATCATCACATTGCCATGTACCGTCTTGCACAAATTCAAACCTACAACCCCTAGGCCAAAGGACATTCGTCTGACCCACAATACCCAAAACAGGTCACACAGATGTAAGCACCACTCAACCTGAAAAAGCACAAAGCTAAACAAAACCAACTGGGATGCATGTGTACAGACAAAAAGCACTACAACACACACCAGGCCCCCATCTCCCACCCCTCAGCAGGATGGAGCACCACACCCAGAAGCATGTGTCAGCCATTGAACGCTCCCCCACCACCTAACAGGTAGGTAGCCATCTTCACAGGGATGGGGAATGTGTATCTGGAGGCAGCACTACAACTCCCAACAGGCCCCCTCACCCACCCCTCAGCAGGATGGAGCACCCCACTCAGAAGCATGTGTCAGCCATTGAACGCTCCCCCACCACCTAACAGGTAGGTAACCATCTTCACAGGGATGGGGAATGTGTATCTGGAGGCAGCACTACAACTCCCAACAGGCCCCCTCTCCCACCCCTCAGCAGGATGGAGCACCCCACCCAGAAGCATGTGTCAGCCATTGAACGCTCCCACACCACCTAACAGGTAGGTAGCCATCTTCACAGGGATGGGGAATGTGTATCTGGAGGCAGCACTACAACTCCCAACAGGCCCCCTCACCCACCCCTCAGCAGGATGGAGCACCCCACCCAGAAGCATGTGTCAGCCATTGAACGCTCCCCCACCACCTAACAGGTAGGTAGCCATCTTCACAGGGATGGGGAATGTGTATCTGGAGGCAGCACTACAACTCCCAACAGGCCCCCTCTCACACCCCTCAGCAGGATGGAGCACCCCACCCAGAAGCATGTGTCAGCCATTGAACGCTCCCCCACTACCTAACAGGTAGGTAGCCATCTTCACAGGGTTGGGGAATGTGTATCTGGAGGCAGCACTACAACTCCCAACAGGCCCCCTCTCACACCCCTCAGCAGGATGGAGCACCCCACCCAGAAGCATGTGTCAGCCATTGAACGCTCCCCCACCACCTAACAGGTAGGTAGCCATCTTCACAGGGATGGGGAATGTGTATCTGGAGGCAGCACTACAACTCCCAACAGGCCCCCTCTCACACCCCTCAGCAGGATGGAGCACCCCACCCAGAAGCATGTGTCAGCCATTGAACGCTCCCCCACTACCTAACAGGTAGGTAGCCATCTTCACAGGGTTGGGGAATGTGTATCTGGAGGCAGCACTACAACTCCCAACAGGCCCCCTCTCACACCCCTCAGCAGGATGGAGCACCCCACCCAGAAGCATGTGTCAGCCATTGAACGCTCCCCCACCACCTAACAGGTAGGTAGCCATCTTCACAGGGATGGGGAATGTGTATCTGGAGGCAGCACTACAACTCCCAACAGGCCCCCTCTCCCACCCCTCAGCAGGATGGAGCACCCCACCCAGAAGCATGTGTCAGACATTGAACGCTCCCCCACCACCTAACAGGTAGGTAGCCATCTTCACAGGGATGGGGAATGTGTATCTGGAGGCAGCACTACAACTCCCAACAGGCCCCCTCTCCCACCCCTCAGCAGGATGGAGCACCCCACCCAGAAGCATGTGTCAGCCATTGAACGCTCCCCCACCACCTAACAGGTAGGTAGCCATCTTCACAGGGATGGGGAATGTGTATCTGGAGGCAGCACTACAACTCCCAACAGGCCCCCTCTCCCACCCCTCAGCAGGATGGAGCACCCCACCCAGAAGCATGTGTCAGCCATTGAACGCTCCCCCACCACCTAACAGGTAGGTAGCCATCTTCACAGGGATGGGGAATGTGTATCTGGAGGCAGCACTACAACAGGCCCCCCTCTCCCACCCCTCAGCAGGATGGAGCACCCCACCCAGAAGCATGTGTCAGCCATTGAACGCTCCCCCACCACCTAACAGGTAGGTAGCCATCTTCACAGGGATGGGGAATGTGTATCTGGAGGCAGCACTACAACTCCCAACAGGCCCCCTCTCCCACCCCTCAGCAGGTTGGGGCACCCCACCCAGAAGCATGTGTCTGTAAGTAAAAACCAAAGTGACACTGCACAGGTAATCAGACAGTGCATGCACACCACCATCACTCAACAAAAGCATTGGGAGACATGACAACATGAGGCTCTACTTCACCCAAAAATAGAAAAGTAAAGCACAGCCATTGACAGGATGCAGACAGCTCAGCGTACGTAACTGTGACAGAAACAGAACTGTGACTCTCAACAAATATGTCCAAGAAAACGGGCCTCTGACATGCATCACCCAGACTTCCCTCTGTAGCGTACATGGGTGCTGATCATGAAGGACCATGGGAAAACCAAACTAGCATGGTCTGCTGTATAAAGAAATACAAGCACAGGACATGTCAACGGTATGCATGTGATGACAATGGGTAGTCCATGCACACAGGTAATGTCTGCCAGGCAGAGTGATCAGCAAAGATGCTGAACATCAACTTGTAGTCATGCCAGTTGTCAGATGACAACCTCACATTGAAATCACCAATACTAGACGTGTGGCATGCTAACCAATCACAGGTCACACCATTGTGAAATGATGAATGTAACTCCACTTCATGGCATGAGGCACATCACTGTGCAGACATACAATGTGTGAAAAAGGCAACTGTGTGTAGCATAACATGTAAATAAGAGACATCAAACACAGCAACCCTGAGGTGTGTAAGGCAATTACCATCTACTTCCTGTCCCACAGGTGACCAACAACTGACTGCAGAGGACGACAACCTCAACCAGCACAGCCAGTCACCAGCTCCCGAACATCTCCCCTCGGATGCAGACTCCCTGGATAATGATGAGGAGGAGGACCAACCCGGACCATCTGGTGTGGCAGGGCGTAATGTGTCCCAGGACCCCACAGCCCCACCACCCTCAGCAACAACATCAACGCAGAGCCCTGCTGCAACGACCTATGCCACCACCACCACCTCCACCACCACTACCACTACCACTGCTGCCTGCAACACTCGCCCTGCTCCACAGGCCAACCAGACCACAACAACTGCGGAGGTACGGGAGAGTAGGCCGGTGCCCACAGGAGGGAGGCAACAGTGCCGTGACAGCAGGCCAGGTGTGAGGACAAGGCTGACCCAAAGGGAAGAAGACCCTGCCACTGAATCACTGGCACACATTCACAGAGTTGTGGGGGCCTATGAACACGCCCAGGGACAGTTGAGGCAGGCTCAGCAGGATGCCCGTGAGCAACAACAGATGCTGCGCTCAATTGACAACCGCATGGGCCAACTCGTGGCCTGCATGGGCCAAATCAGGGACCTCCTGGGCCAGCTAGTGGGGTCCTCAGGGACAGGCATGCGGCACCGCCAACACCTACAGCTCCCTCCGTTGTGCCGCAGGATGACAGACCCCCACCCTCCCCTGCGTCCAGCGAGCATGGGGACTCATCAGACACCACTGGCCATGCACCTGTGTGTCCCCCTGCCAAAAGAGCAAGGGGCCGCCCGAAAAAATCATTGGGAGCATCCCGTGGCAAAACACCTGGCAAAAGCCAGTCAAGTAGCCAGCCATGATGGCACCCCTCTTCACCCTGCTGTGTACCCTGCAGACTGTCCCCACACACAATGCCGTGGGAATGGCAAATGACTGTTGGACTGTGTTGCCATACTGATCTAGTGTATACTCTATTGTCTCATCTACCATCACTGACAAATCTGTTATTCACCATTCACAAATCTGTCAATATCCACATCTACATCACATGTATCCACTGTAAATAAACACTAATAACGCACCAATGTAGTTGTCACTGTTCCATGTTCATCACAGTATGTTAACTCACACCCATGATTACAATGTCACAGGAGCAGGGATACTCCGCAGGCAAGTAGAGGCTGAAGGGACCTAGGAAAACACAACAGAACATCAGTTGCTACTCAGGTGGTGGACTAACAACCATCACACAACACAGCACATCAAGGTACGACAATCTGCACATGTCACAAGGAGCAACTGTACCAACATAGACATCAAGTAGCTGTGTCAAAAGATCCCTTGCCATACACACCTGCAGCCAGCACTGACTCTGCAACATGCTGTAGTCACAAAACTCACATACACATATTCACCAAGCACAACATCATCAGACAACAGCCAGTATTGACATTGCCACTGACCATCAAGTGAAGTAGTTGTTGATGAGCTGCTGACGCTGTCCAACACCTTCCTCCTCTCCGCTATCCTCGTCACTTGACGTTTGGGTGTTTGCAGGTGGGGGCTGTGGCTGGTCATCATCATCCTGGATTAAGGGGATCCCCTTCCGCACGGCCAGGTTGTGTAGCATGCAGCATGCTACCACTATCTGACACACCTTGACGGGTGAGTACTGCAGAGCCCCTCCGGTCTTGTCGAGGCATCGAAAACGCGAATTCAGGAGTCCAAATGTTCGCTCAATGACCCGACGTGTCCTCCCATGGGCATTGTTGTAGCGCACTTCAGCTGGTGTCCTGGGATTGCGAAGTGGACTCAGGAACCAAGGTCCGTTGGGATATGCAGAGTCACCTAAGTGTGAAAGACACATACAGATTGAGTGTCTGACATGTGTCCGAGGACAGCATGGCACACAAACAGCACACGACTCGACCCTTTGTACTCACCCACAATCCATGCCCGCTCCGGCGCCAGATTGGCCATCAGCTGTGGTAAAATGCTGTTGCGCATTATGTGTGAATCGTGGGCTGATCCTGGAAACTTTGCACAGACGTGTGAGATGACCATATCTGCCTGGCACACCACCTGCACATTGATGGAATGATAATGTTTCCTATTTCGGTAAATATGCTCCCGTGCTTGGGGTGGAATCAGGGAAACATGTGTGCCATCTATTGCACCAACTACATTAGGAACGTGTCCAAGTGCATAAAATTCGCCCTTCACATCCGCCAACTCATGCCGCCTGGGGAAATGTATGAATTGGTCCCTGTGTTGCATCATAGCCAACAGGACATCACGTAGCACCATGCTGAATGTTGGTTGGGACATCCCCCTGCAATGCCCACAGTTTGCTGGAAGGATCCCGTAGCCACGAAATGTAGGAATGCCATCACCTTTGCCGTTGGCGTGAGTGCTGTTGGGTATGTCCTGCGTGGAAGCAGGTGTGGCTCCAATAGTGCACAAAGTTCCAGGAGGTTTGTCCGATCCAGACGGAATCGCCTTATGATGTCGGTATCCTCCATGTTAGCCAGCAGGGTGAAGGTACGAAACACATTAGGTCGCCTCCTAGGTGAGATGAAAGGGGACACGTCATAGCAACATAAATTAGGATGTGCACAAATTCATAAAGTCTGTCCTGTCACGGCGCTAACATTGACTGTCATCCCTGAAAGCACACAGTGCAATTCAGTGTTGTCCCAACATGAGACAGATTAATTGTACAACTGTCATGGATGTGCACAGGCAGTAGACACAATACGAACACTGTCTATGTGAATGCCAAGAGTCACATATCGAGCTGAGGTGGACTCAGCCTTGGGTGTACATGACACAGGACATGTGTGAAGCAGAGACACTGCTGGCTTCCACGTTGCTGCTGTACCTGCCACACCTCCTTGGCCAATAATTGCAGGGGACACATCAACAACACAATGTGGATAGATCATTGGGATTGTCTTTGTACTCAGTGCCACTTCGAACACACTCAAATTCAATGACATTCACATCCCAAACCCATACATGTGCCAATGTCATCAGTTCACAGGCCATATCTGCTGCTGACTTGAATACAAAGTCGGACAGTGATAGATGATGTCACGCCTGTGCAGAGTATGTGTACCACTGTAACAGGCCACCATTACCCCACTGCCCAATACTCTCTACAAGCACACAGATAGCCAATGTGGCACACATTAACAATAGATGAGGGACGTGATCAGCAGGGCCTGTATGCACCCTTAATCTTCCCCCATTTTGGACATTTACATGCAGCATCAAGGAGGGACTGCCCAAGGACACATGTGCACCACAACACATACCATGGTGATACACATCCAGCTGTTTCAAGACACAACAGTGCCACAACACAAACATACAACACTACATGGACAATGCCAAGCCAGTATGCCAACAAGTCCACGCATGAACATACTGTATGCATGACATATGGACAACTGGCTCAGACACCTGACACCAGTGGATGTAATTTTACACCACATGTCCCAAAGGACATGCATCCTGACCCTCATTCCACACAGGCTGTCAGGCCCAACACAGCATACAATCAACATCCCACATCTAACAAACATGCTGGCTGTGCATGAGTAGTGGGACACTGGTACCTCACATTGACCAAATGTCGGAGTTGGATGAGTGTCACAGGCACAACAGTCAAGGTACATCTCACCTGTCTTGGGTGCCCACACCATCCTGATACACCAGCAGATGTGATCCACCCACACAGTGCTGGAATAGATGGTGAGCAAGGATGGCTAGCACCCCATAGCATGCACATACACTAGTGTTGGTGGCAACACACTGCACACGTGTGCCACTTGTGCTGACCATCCAACATTGCAGACAATTCCCGCAAATCAGTGCACACACATTGCACGGGCAAAACTGGACACCCATAGCCTGTGGACAAATGTCGCATACTATATTCCATACAGTTAGCACAATCCACAACCGTGCATGCAGTCCATCTGCCAACACAACATTCCTGATGTGAACAATGGACATGCACTGGTGGCAGGTGAGTAGCACCGGAACACAGCACAAAACTCAAAAACATAGTGTAGCTAAGCACCATTGTTGAAATGTACATGTCACTGATTCACATACAACAGTCCAAACAACATGAGCACAGACCTGACACTACCACATAGGTCCCTGTGGTTACAGGTGGCAGACATGTAGCAAAGACATCTGCTCTGGCCGTCTACCCAAGTGACAATTAATAATAATGCAACGGATGCCAGGTGTGGTGCTGAAGTACTCGTCATCCTTTAGCAGGTCGAGCCCCCCCCCTGTACATGTGGACATACACTGCAGGAGTTGCCAGTGTGTACAAAGACATAACATGCGGCATGTAATTGGTCTTAGCAATAACACAACAGGGTGACATCTGTTTCCAATGATGACAGTCATGCTGAATGAATGAGTTCATCTGGGTTTTCAGTGTAACACATGGGCTCAGGTGTGAGATAGTGGTCAGCATGGGTGGCAGATACGACATTGTGTGTAAATATTGATCAACATAATGGAGTACAGTGTTCCATTTGGTGTGAGACGTTACACAGTGGCTGACATTTGTGACAGGAGACCATATCAATGTTATCCAGTGCCATGTGCCACTGTACGTATCCACTGTGTGTAGCACAGTAATGACCATTGATCCACACACAACAAGAACTGTCCGTAGGTGCCTTAAACTTGCCCCATAAACACAATGACGCACAGAGTGTACGAAGTGGTGCTGCATATTCCCCATAGCGGACGCACATACTGTCTGTGAATTGGGTGGCGGAGCATGCCAACCATCATTTGTACCTGTGTCGATGCCCACCACTGACGCAAGTGTGTCATGTGCTGCACATGACACATTGGTGTTAGTGATGGCCCTCCACATAGCTGCAGATGGCGTTTGTCATGCTCCACCAGCCACATCCCGGTCACCCATGCCACTCTATGGCAATCAAACAGCGGTAGCGCCGGCCAGGACCCCACGGTGTGTCACCGCCATGACCATGCCCTTGCAGCCAATGGGGACCGCTATCGCGGTGGCATGATGCAGATTCAAAAATCGCGGTAGGCGTGCTCCGCCCCCAGCGGATGCGGAGATAGGATGCATTTGTAAGATGCACCACCGCGGTAGCGCCAGCCAGGACCCCGCGGTGTGTCACCGCCATGAACCATGCCCTTGCAGCCAATGGGGACCGCTATCGCGGTGGCATGATGCAGATTCAAAAATCGCGGTAGGCGTGCTCTGCCCCCAGCGGATGCGGAGATAGGATGCATTTGTAAGATGCACCACCGCGGTAGCGCCAGCCAGGACCCCGCGGTGTGTCACCGCCATGAACCATGCCCTTGCAGCCAATGGGGACCACTATCGCGGTGGCATGATGCAGATTCAAAAATCGCGGTAGGCGTGCTCCGCCCCCGCGGAGGAGGTCATTGGATGCTTTTGAAGAAGGCTGACCTGGAACACCAATGGCAGAAGACTATGACCACTGAAACGAGTCCAGGGCCCTATATATGTGTGGAAGGGAGCACCACATTTCCACTGCTCACAGAGCCTGCTGCCTGGGACCCCTCACCTGCTGCTGCCTCCAGGGACTGCTGCCTGAGACCCCTCACCTGCTGCTGCCTCCAGGGACTGCTGCCTGGGACCCCTCACCTGCTGCTGCCTCCAGGGACTGCTGCCTGAGACCCCTCACCTGCTGCTGCCTCCAGGGACTGCTGCCTGGGACCCCTCACCTGCTGCTGCCTCCAGGGACTGCTGCCTGGGACCCCTCACCTGCTGCTGCCTCCAGGGACTGCTGCCTGAGACCCCTCACCTGCTGCTGCCTCCAGGGACTGCTGCCTGGGACCCCTCACCTGCTGCTGCCTCCAGGGACTCCTGCCTGGGACCCCTCACCTGCTGCTGCCTCCAGGGACTGCTGCCTGAGACCCCTCACCTGCTGCTGCCTCCAGGGACTGCTGCCTGGGACCCCTCACCGCCCACTGCCGCCGCTGACGTCTCATGTCCACAGTGATGGCTAGGACGGAGAAGATCCGTGCCAGTCCATTTACAAGCGAGGAGCTGGATGTCCTGGTGGACGAGGTGCTGACACAGTACCCACGGCTATATGGTGGCCCAAATGTTGTGGTAAGTCTCCAACAGTGGGGGTGTGAGTGCAAGGGGGCACACATGTAGTCGATCAGATGGTGTATGTGCCTGAGAGTGTGGGGTTGTGTAATGCACTGGCTGACATGCTGTTTCCTAGTTGTTAAGGGGGTGTATGCAACCCACACATTAAATGCATGGACATGAAGGGTGGATGGACATGTGTTGTGTACACATCCATATGGTGTGACAGCTATCTGGTGATGCATGTTTCTGGACAGTTATTGTTCATGTGACTGTTTGTGTGGGTCCTCGTTGTCCATCTCTGTGTGATTCTACCTGGCATGGACTGTCCACGCCCAATGTGACAAGGACACATCACTGACTGTACAGAGTGTGATACGTGTGTGGTTTGCATGAGTGTACATCAATGACCCATATCTGCCGTGTGGAGATGAGTCTGTGTCATGCCACTGTTCAGAGAGAGAGGATTTACCATGAGAGTGTGTCACTGATGTTTTCCCCCTCTTGTCTCCCACACCTGCAGCTCAAGGTACACCAGCGTAAGGCCGTGTGGAGGTCCATTGCAACCAAGGTGCGGGCTCTGGGAGTGTCGAACCGCCGGCGCACCCACTGCCACAAGAGGTGGGACGACATATCACGACTGGCAAAGAACGTTGCCGAGATGACACTGGGGATACTCCTCGCAGTGGCAGGTTGTCACGACGCAGCTTGACACCACTGATGTGCCGCATCTTGGCTGTGACACAGCCTGAGCTGGACACACGTTTGAAGGAGCATCAACAGCAAGCTAGGGGTGAGTATTCTGTGAAGGTTGATTTTGTCTGTGAGTGTCTGCATGTGTACCATGCCTGTACCTGCGCTGGTGTACGTGATGTGGTTACTGTGATGCAGTGGGTTGTAAGTGGCCCTTGTGCTGAGTGTGGCAGTCACGGATATTACATACATGCACTTACTGATGTTTTTCCAATCCTGGGAATTTCAATGGCATTCTGGGTGGTGTGCTGCAGGCCTGGTCCATTGGTGTTAGTGTTTGTATGCCCCAACATGCATGATGTTGTGCTGTCTGCCCATCACATGGCTCAGCTGTGCCGTGTTTAGATGTTTGTACGCACTGTTTGAGGTAGTGATGTGTGTCTGCATGGTGAGATTGCACGGGGTGGCCTGCAACATGTAGACTTTGTCATCCTCAGTGTTGCTTTGCTTGAATATGTTTGTCCTGTTGCTGTCACTTTGCTGACCCTACATGTCTCTCTGTTATGCAGCATCTCCCGTGGGCACGGAGGGACAGGGGACGGACACCAGTGGTGGTGAAACAAGCACAACAGCTGCACAGGATCCCAGTGACACAGATGTGACCAGCGCCTCGGAGGGGGATAGGAGTATGCTGGAGGAATCACAGCCCGAGACGCAAAGTTCAACATCATCTGATGACGGCGGTGGTGCAGACATCTTGGAGGACACAGGGAACGGAGAGTCTGCTACATCTTCCAGCACACAGCGTGCAGTGCCCACCCTCCCAGCCACTTCCTCTGTTGCTGCCCGTGTTCGCACCACAAAGAGGGGAAGAGTGTCCTTCATTCCAGGCACCGCTGCCCCTGCCCCTGTGCCCCCTGCTGCCATCAGTGCAGAGTGTGTGGACCTTATGCGCCAGCTGTGTGTGGGGCAGACAGGGCTCCTCAATGCATTGTCAGACCACGACCGCAAATTGGCACAGGTGTTAGCTTTCATGGAGGGCATCCATTCAGATGTGGGTGGGCTGCACCGCACTGTCCAGACAATGTCCTCCACAATGGCGGCTGCACTTCAACTGGCTCAATCTCGTAGTCCAATTCCAGTCCCTTTGTCCACCCCCATGCCAGTGGCGACGTCTGACGACGGTGACCACGCTTCACACACCTCAACGTCACGATACTGCACACGTAGCACACAGCAGCAGCAGCCCAAGCGGTCAAGGTCACAGACACCTTCCCCTACAAAGAGAAAAACAACCCCAGAGCGCAAAGGGAAGAGCCCGTCAGGCGTTGCAAAGGCACATGATTCAAGGAGGAAGTACTCAGGGTCACAAGCCTCAGACCAATCCCCGGCCACAGACTCTGTGGTCCCAAAAACGTCTTGCAAAGGCATGCAGACACTCTCCATGCCCACTGTGAAGGTGGGGCCTGGCAAGGCTACACATAGTAAGGTATCCAAGGCTGTTTCACCAACTACCTCTACTCCCATTCCAAGTCCAGTGAAGCAGGGACAGGAGGGCACTGTAGGGGGCACACAGGGTAAAGAGGGGATGGAGGGGCAGAGGCAATGCCAGGCTAAGCGTCCTTCTGGATCCAGCACATCCCCAAAGCGAGGTCCAGCGTGTGCACCTGCGGCAGCCTTGGTGATGAGTGTGCCGTTTGTGTCCACACCACTTCCCATTGATACGAAGACAGGCAAGCCATTTAGAATCCCCAAGAAGTAGAAAGGCACCCCTCCACTGTCTCCCTCCCACACTGTGTCCCACGTCGGCCTGAGTCCACCTCCACGTGCCACTACACCACCTGGTCCAAGCAGCCCTCCAGCGTCCAAGGCCACTGATAGCTCTTCCTCAGCTGGGCGTCTCACTCCCCAGTCAAGTGGTCCAACTGTGCCCGACACACAGTCAGCTCCCAGTCAGACTGACAGCCAGGTCTGAATGTTGATCAATGTCACAGACCTGTCTCTCCCACACCGGTACCTGTGCTGCCCATCGTGTCACACCAGACTGTGTTGCTGACCATGGCGGAGTTTGGTGACACACATTCCCTGTGCAGCTTCTCATTGACTCTGTCAGCACCTTGGACTGGCCACTGGCCTTGCAGTTTGCCCCCTGCCTGTGCAGCTTCTCATTGTCTCTGTCAGCACCTTGGACTGGCCACTGGCCTTGCAGTTTGCCCCCTGCCTGTGCAGCTTCTCATTGACTCTGTCAGCACCTTGGACTGGCCACTGGCCTTGCAGTTTGCCCCCTGCCTGTGCAGCTTCTCATTGTCTCTGTCAGCACCTTGGACTGGCCACGGGCCTTGCAGTTTGCCCCCTGCCTGTGCAGCTTCTCATTGTCTCTGTCAGCACCTTGGACTGGCCACTGGCCTTGCAGTTTGCCCCCTGCCTGTGCAGCTTCTCATTGTCTCTGACTGCACCTTGGACTGGCCACTGGCCTTGCAGTTTGCCCCCTGCCTGTGCAGCTTCTCATTGTCTCTGTCTGCACCTTGGACTGGCCACTGGCCTTGCAGTTTGCCCCCTGCCTGTGCAGCTTCTCATTGTCTCTGTCTGCACCTTGGACTGGCCACTGGCCTTGCAGTTTGCCCCCTGCCTGTGCAGCTTCTCATTGTCTCTGTCTGCACCTTGGACTGGCCACTGGCCTTGCAGTTTGCCCCCTGCCTGTGCAGCTTCTCATGTTCAAGCTCTGCATCTTGTGCCTTGGTCCTGTCTGATATTGTTGCCTATCAGTGCTATTTGTGAATAAAAACAGTTGCTCATGTTGTCAGTTGTGTCATTGTCCTTACTGAATAAGGCTTTTCCTGTATGTCTCACATTTACTGTGCCACATGCTCTGTGTGCCACTTCAACTGTGCCACTGGCTTGTTTGACTTATCATTTATTTTACAGGGGTGACGGGGACTTCAGTTCTTCATGACTCGGATACTTGTGGGGTCATTGATGTTGTTTTCGGTGACATACCAGACTCATGTTCCTTCCTTGTTGCTGTTGGCTATGTTTTACTGCATCCTGGTATGTGGGCACTGCAAACACATAGAGGGGTCATATACACGGGATTGCAGGCAGGCTGACCAGGCTCAACATGTATGTGCGTTCTTGCTTTCATGTATGCCTAGCAGTGTAGATGTGTAGTCATGTTGTGATGGGCAGTCATCCTAGTCACAACGGTTACTTACATGGTGTGCATTTGGGTGGTCAAGGGTTGTACGGTGTGTTGGTTGTGGCTTTGTCGTGTGTGTTGATGTGTGTGTTACTGGCGTGTGACTCCTGGCTGTGTGGGACTGTTGTGTGTTTGTGTGCACACACTGCTTGTTGTGCATTCAGTGCTGTGGGTGTATGTTGCCTTGTGCTGTCCTAGTGTACATCCCCTGATGTACTGCTGTGTTTGCTATGTGTTTTGTGGTGTTGTGCATCTGTTGTGTGTTTGATGTGTCTGTGTTGTTCTGTGATGGTGCACTTCTTGTCTGTGTTGTGGTATGTAGCCCATGCATTTTTCCTGACTGATGAGGTGGTGCACTCCTGTTGTGTGTGTGCTCCCATTGCCTTCCCCTAGTTTGGCTGCACAGGTGCTGTGTGTTATTTTTGTGGTTCTGTATGTGTTTCTGTTTTGAATTGTGTTTGCCATTTTTGTTTTGGTGCAGACGTTGGTACTGAAATCCCTGTGTGTGTGTGATGTTTGTGGATGCCCCCAGGGGGTTTGATTGTTTGTCTGTATCTTGTCTGGACATTATGTAGGCCCTTCTGTGTGTCTGGCATTGGCATTGTGTGCTGCAGATATGAGGGGGGTATGTTTGGGGACTCCTACTTGTGTTTGGCAGTCATTGAGTGTGCCAATGTGCCCTGTGTGATACTCATGTGTACTTGCTGTTCACTGTTTGACTTGAGGTCCTTCCTTTCATCCCTGTCCCTATACATGGGTTACCTTGCTGTCTCCCTGAGTTGTTGCACTGAGGTGACTGTTGTTTGACTTCACTCACTGTGCCAGCCATGTGCTTGGATGGGGTGTGGATGTTGTTCTGGGTTCCTTGTCCTGCATGTGTCTGTTCACCTGGTTGTTGGTTGTCTCCTTGCCCTCCCATTTGTGTGCACATCATTTTTGCTTTCCTCTATGTTGTGCTCCATTGCTGGTGGCATGTAGTCTGTGTATGTGGCTGTGTGTCGGTGTGGGGTATGTCTGTGTGAGTTGGCAGGGTGTGTGTCCAGTAGTCTGTATGTTCCTTGTGTGTATGTTCATTTTGTGCTTGTATTCTGCTTTCTTGCCATGTATGTGGTGTTGTGGTGTGTGTGTGTGTTGCCCTGGGCCTGTGCCTCTGTGCTGTGTGTTAATCTACACTAAATGCTGCTGTGTCTGTCTCCCTAGGTGTTAGTTGTGTGCTGCTGGGTGTGGATTTAGCTCGCTTGGTGTTGGACATGGGGGTGCACAGGAGGGGGTGATTGGCATGTTTCTTGCTGTGTGCGGCGGAGCTGTGGGTGGTGGGTGGTGGTGGTGGCCTGTGGTCTTTCTGGCCTGTCCGTTGCTGTACATGCATTCTGCTTTGTGCGATGGATTTCCCGCATGCTCACCGCTGCGGTGTCGTCAGCAACACATTACATTATGTTTGCGGTACTTTGGTGGGCTTGATGCAGGGTGTGAATTGGTGCCAGCTGAGACATGTGTGGGTACACTGATGGATGTGTTCCTGTCCACACCAGTGTGTCTGGTGTGGCCAGGTGCCCTGTTTCAGCCCGTGGAATTTGTGTTCTGTTTTGTGTTGTATTGTGTTTTGTTTACGTACCTGCGGCGGCGTCCGCGGCGGGCGATGTTGGCCTGGTGATGTATCACGTACAGCACCGGGAGGACGTGTAGTGCTGGATCCATGGCGTTCGGCTCCGGGTGGAGGGCTCCGGAAGTCTCGTTTCACGCTCCGCTGTCGAGATTCCGCCGTGTCTGGAAGGGCGGTTTCTCCCCTGCGGTTCGACGGGTTGTTTGGCGCATCCTAATTTGTTGAGCGGACGGGACGTCATTCCGCACGGCGGTGAGTCTCCATTGGCTCCCACCGGCGCGGTGGCGGGCGCAATTTCATGACGGTCGGCGTTGCACCGCGGAGGTCGGGAATTGGGGCATATTTGCCCTTCATAATATGGCGGCCGTGAGGACCGCTGCTGGCGGGCGGTAAAAGGCATTTTTCCGCACCGTCGGCACCGCGGTACTGACACCGACTGCCAACGTAATCGGCCCCTTTGTTACTTTTGGCTATTCACACAATTCAAGTGTAAAGTTACTCAAAGATGTAACCTAACAAGTCTGTTAACCCTGAAAAAGGGGGTGGAGCCAAATTCAAAAGTGTAAGTTATTACTGCCATATAGAAAGAGTAGTACGTCCATCACCACAGATGGCCAACAACTGATACTGCAACACTTTCTTATACAAAATAATAGAGACAGAAACTTAAAACCCCATGGAAATAATGTTAAATTGAATTATTTAAAATATCTTAAGATATAAATCATTAACTTACAATGATAATCAGCATAAAAATATTTCCATAATTTATTATAAAGTACAATACACGTTTTTAATGTTCCTTATACTTTAACTTTAACTTTAAACAACTTTGTTTGACTAATCATACAATCATGAAAGTATGCAGACATAAAAAATGTGTAAAGTATAAAATAATAATAAAATACTTCCCATTTGGTAAACATTAAAATGAAGTATCACACAATAAAATCCAGATAAAAACCTGTAAACATAGTTTAAACAAAGTACATAGTGCCTCACAGTCGAACAGCAGCACATAAGAGCCAGCTTGAAACAGTACTTAGTTTAAATAAAGTGTATAGTGACTCGCGATCATACAGCAGCAGATAGAAATCAGCTTACAACAGTACAAGTTTCCTCATCTGAGAGTCATTGAAGGAAGACGTAGGCTGGGAAACAATCTCTTAAAATCCTTGATCTTAAAAATTGAACCAAAAAACGTTAGTATATAATTCATAAAATTTACAAAATAAAATAAAATGGACCATTGATTGATTAGCACCATTGTTGCTTGGGCATACAGTCGCATCTAGATTTGACTGGTGCCCTAAAGGGAAACAGGGTAAGCACTTTACCATGTCCACTCTAAACTGAAATAATAAAGATTGTTCCCAAGTCCTTCTTGGTTTCTCACAGGTAGTTGTCTGTATTAATCCCCACATTTAACAGAAGTAATTTTCAATGGTTATTTTCTGAGACTCTGCCTTGACTCTCTTATCGTACAATTGGGCTAACAACGATGCGGACACCTGTTTTTTGTCAATAGATATGCAGGTAATTTCTACATCCTTACTCATTCTGCGCATGATTAGGAAAATAGCACAGTTTTGTCTGCCTAATTTACTGAATAGAGTGGTCCTCTGCCTTGTAATCTCCAGTATTGACTATTCTAATGGGCTTTATGTCAACCTACCCAAGGTACATTTGAAAAAATTGTAGATTCTACAAAACACAGCAGCAAGATTCATGATGAAAATCCAGAGATTCCAGTCTGCCTCACATGCTTTGATAAGGCTGTATTGACTGCCTGTTCAGCAAAGGATTCTCTTTAAAGTGCTTTGTATAACCTACAAAGCGCTCCAGGGACAAGGCCCAGCCTTCTTAAGAGGAAAACTTAGAAGGTCTAGGTCCACTCTCTCCCCACTGCTCCGCTGTGCCGTCTCTTGCCTCCAGACCCTGACCTCCTCCTTGGGAGGTTCGAGGCTGCTGCCCGCTCCCGCACCTGCTGCCCGCTCCAACTGGGACCAGACTGTCTCCAACCACCGTAACCTTTCTCAGCTGTTTTTTTCTTAATTTTTTCCCTGTTGTGCCACTGTTATTGTGCCCATCTGTGTCTTGCTCTAATTCCACCACTGTTTTTATTTTCTCGTGCCCACCTGTTCCTTTTGCCTTTCGCCGCTGCTGCCCCTGCGGCCCCTCCCCCGGAATTTCCCCAGAATTTCCCCGGAATTCCCCCGGAATTCCCCTGCTCCCGCCTCCCAGCCTCTCATCCCTCCCACCTCCCCTACTCAATGGCGGCCTCTGCACTGTCGCGCAGCGGATGTGCGCAGCGGGCGTGCCGCTGGCGTGCCAAAGGCAAGCCCGTCTGCGCAAGTCCGCGACCCAACCGCGGCCAGCGCCAGGAACCCTGGACCTCCCACTACCCATTGCTACGACACCACCACCCTCCTCGCACTCAACCGTGGAAGACTTAGAGAATGCCAACAGGCCTTGCCGAACACGACCCACGGCCAGTTCTCCTGCCTCCACTGCTGCCAGACCCTCACCCCCACCCCGGCCTCCAACACCAGCACCGGCAACACCCTAAAATGCATCCTCCTCAACGTACGCTCCGTACACAAACACGCCATGGAAATCTGGAACCTACTCGACTCTCTTTCGCCCGACATCGCCTTCTTCACAGAGACCTGGACCAACGCATCCTCCGCCCCCGACATCAGCACCGCCATCCCAGACGGATACAAGATCCAGAGGAAAGACTGCCCCAACCACCCAGGAGGGGGCCTCGCCATCGCCCACAAGATCACCCTCCGCCTCACCACCTCCAGCAAAACCTTCCCCTCCGCCGAACACCTGCACTTCAACATCCAGACCACCCCCAAAGCCAGACTCCGAGGAACCCTCGTTTACAGACCCCCGGCCCCCGAACACCCTTCGCCACCACCATCACCGACTTCATCGCACCCCACGCGATCGCCTCAACAAACTACATACTCATTGGAGACCTGAACTTCCACCTCGACAACCCCAGCGACCCCAACTCCACTATCCTTCGTGACAACCTCGCCAGCATTGGACTTAAACAACTCGTCAACACACCGACCCACAGAGCAGGACACAACCTCGACCCAATCTTCGCGGCAGGAAACAGCGTCCATTTCAGCCACACAACGCAGCCGCCATGGACCGACCACCACTGCGTACACTTCGCCATCAACAAACCCAAGGCACCCAAACCAGCCCCACACCCACCACGAAGGAACTGGAGCAAGGTTACCGACAAGCAACTTAACTCCACCCTCACCCGAGACAACCACACCTGGGCACCCGACGCAAACAGCGCAAATGACGCAGCCAGAGAACTCCACACCTGGATCTCCAACTGCGCAGATGAGTTCGCCCCGCTACGCAACCCCGACAGACAACGCCCCAGGAAAGCCGCCTGGTTCACAACCGCTCTCCAAGAAGCCAGACGCACCTGCAGACGCCTGGAGAAGAACTGGAGAAACACCAAGACAACCGAAAACCACACCACCTACAAAGACGCCATGACGGACTACCACAACCAGATCAGAGCCACCAAAAGGAACTTCATCCACAACAAAATCCTGGCCAACTCCACCAACTCCAAGGAACTTTTCAGTGTCATTCAAGAATTCACCAACCCACGCAGCGAAGCCACAGACATCACCCCATCCCAAGACCTCTGCGACAAGCTTGGAACCTATTCCCACCTCAAGATCAAAAACCTCTACGACAACTTCATCGACCATCCACCAGGCGCCACAGACGGCCCCCCGCCCCCAGAAACACCAGCCAGCCCACCATCTCCAACTGGACACCGATCACGGCCGAAGACACCGCCTCGACCATGAAAAGCATCCACTCGGGGGCCCCCACCGACCCCTGCCCCCTCATCTACCACAGAGCCGTGGCCACCATCGCACCCAAACTACAACGCACCATCAACACCACCTTCAAAACAGGCACCTTCCCAGACGACTGGAAGCGCGCAGAAGTCAGACCCCTGCTCAAGAAGCCCACAGCTGACCCCACCGACCTCAAGAACTATCGACCCATCTCGCTGCTCCCCTTCGCAGCCAAAGTTGCAGAGAAAACAGTCAACAGGAAACTGACACTTCATTGAAGAGAACGCCATCCTCGACCCGTCCCAATCCGGATTCCGAAGCAACCACAGCACAGAGACCGCCCTACTCGCCGCCACAGACGATATCCGCACTCTCCTGGACCAAGGCCACTCCGCAGCCCTCATCCTACTCGACCTATCAGCGGCCTTCGACACTGTCTCCCATCGCACACTAGTCGTCAGACTACACGACGCAGGCATACAAGGAACAGGCCTGGACTGGATCCGATCATTCCTCACCGGAAGAAGCTAAAGGATCAGACTCCCACCCTTCCTCTCCGACCCCACGAAAATCACCTGCGGAGTCCCACAGGGTTCATCACTGAGCCCCACCCTCTTCAACATTTACATGTCCCCCTCGCAGCCATCGTCCGACAACACGGCCTCAACATCGTATCCTACGCCGACGACACCCAGCTCATCCTCACCAAAGACCCCACCACTGCCAAACTCAACTTCCAGAAAGGAATGCAAGACGTCGCAGTCTGGATGACCAACAGCTGCCTGAAGTCCTCGTCCTCAGTACCACCCCTTCTGCATGGGACGGCACCTGGTGGCCGACCGCCCTCGGAAGCCAACCTACCCCCTCAGACCACGCCAAGAACCTCGGCATCGTACTTGACTCATCACTCTCCATGAACCGACAGGTCAACGCCGTCACCTCCAGCTGCTTCAACACCCTCCGCATCCTCCGCAAGACCTTCAAGTGGATCCCCCTGAGTCAAGGAAGACCGTCACCCACGCACTCATCACCAGCAGACTGGACTATGGAAACGCACTCGACGCCGGCATCAACAAGTCCCTACTCCGCAAACTCCAGACTGTACAAAACACCGCCGCCAGACTCATCCTCGGCATCCCCGACACGAACACATCAGCCAACACCTACAAAGACTCCACTGGCTCCCCGTGGAGAAAAGAGTCACTTTCAAAATCCTCACTCACGCCTACAAATGCCTACACAACAAGTGACCCAAACCTCAACGACAGAATCAACTTCCACGTACCCAAAAGAAACCTCCGATCTTCCAACCTCGCACTGGCCGAAACCCCGCGCATCCACAGAGCCAGAGCAGGCGGAAGATCCTTCTCGCACATTGCAGCCAAGACCTGGAACGAGCTACCGGCAGACATCAGATGCGACCCCTCCCTGAACACCTTCAGGAAGACCCTCAAGACCTGGCTCTTCGGCTAAACAGATCTGCGGACCGCCCCTCAGCGCCTTGAGACCCTCACGGGTGAGTAGCACGCTTACAATTCCCTGATTGATTGATTGATTGATTGATGTACCCTACAGAACCCCTAGGTCTAGTTCAGCGATGAATTTGGTGGAGCCTCCCTACAAGCTCTCCTCTTGGAGAGGTAGGAGCTTTCTGGCCCGTACAACTCAAAACTGGACAAACAATTAAATCAGCTCCCTCTCTCTGGAGTTTCCGCAAGCTTTAAAGAACCTTTCTTTTCACTAAAATCTAACTTTATTTTCTTTGTCCTTCCACCTCTGGGTAATTGTTCGCGCTCTATAAAAATCAAATCAATCAAATCATGAAACTGTCATAAAAGTGAATCTTTCACATATGCTAACCACGGTATAGACAGACCGTTGTCACATGCCAAACAGTCGGTGATTATGGCCCTTGTTAGAGATTCTTCCTCAATGTGCCAAATAGAATGCCACAATAGTTGGTGCCTAGTTAAAAAAAAAAAGCACTCAGATAGGTCAGGCCCAAGTCACTATGACAGATAAAGTGTGAAGAGGATGCAGGGCCTGCCAAAACTCTCCTACAAAATATATTTTCCTCCCTCTGCAATCAGCGGAACCCCAGACACCTGCCCCGTAAGAGACTGTCGGGGTACATTGTGCAGCATCAATTTGTAGCATCGGAACCAGAGACCATCTGGAAGTTATACAGGATCAGACATTTTCCAGAATAAACATAAGTTATCTGTGGATGGTCGTAGTACACTAAGGCCAATTGATAGCTTGAGGGTCTTTCTAGCTGGGATGTCAAATATTATTGCAACAGGATTATGATCACCAAAGTGAGTAGGTACAATGGTGCCATATATTAAGCGATTTACCAAATTACGGGAGACAAATGCATAGTCTATAACCCTGCAACAATTTCTTCCTCTAAATGTGGGCACCCCTAAATTATCTTTGCCAACTATCTCTAATGCAGTATGCAAATTGAATGAATCAAGAAGTGCCTCCAGCCCTTTACCCCTTACGTTCCCACCACTATCATCTGTTGAAGTGTGGTATTTGCTTTCAATTGGGAGTTTGGCATTGAAATCCCCCGCCCAACAGACATACAGTTGATGACCCGCATTTGCTTTTTGTTCCGATATGAAAGAGATAAAATCAAATACCACAGAGAATGTTTTGTTAGGAACTTTGTTAAAATTAATATTATAGAAATTAACAAGGTATAACTCCATAGCCCCCCTGTATACTACTACTTGAAAATTGTTTTCCCTCAAGCAGCAGGTTAATTCAGATGGAAAGCCCCCGGATGAGCACCCTGACATAGAGGGGACTGCAGGATGGGAAAAGCACACAAAACCTTCATAAACAATAGGGTCAGTGTCCCACGTTTCCTGAAATAACAAACGTCATATGTTCTTATTAGAGCTTGCCACTCAGGGAGTAAGATCTTAATACGCATACCGGCAATGTTCCAACTCAAAGCGACACGCAGACGACACGCAGACGACACCCAGCTCATCCTCTCCCTATCCAACGAGCCCAACACCGCCAGACGCAACTTTCGAGAAAACATGGAAGCCGTCGCCAAATGGATGAAAAACAGCTGCCTACAACTACACACCAACAAAACAGAAGTACTCATCATGGGCCCAAACCCCGATGCCTGGAGCGACACCTGGTGGCCCCCGCCCTCGGAAACCCGCCAACCCCCACGGACCACGCACGCAACTTGGGAATCATCCTGGACTCCGAGCTCAAAATGGACCGCCAGATCAACTCTGTCTCGTCTTTCTGCTTCCACACCCTCCGCCTCCTTCGTAAGACCTTCAAATGGATCCCCTCGAACACCGAAAGACCGTCACTCACGCCCTGGTCACCAGCAGACTCGACTACGGCAACGCACTCTATGCCGGAATAAACAAAAACCTCACCCGCAAGCTACAGAACATCCAGAACACCGCCGCAAGACTGGTCCTCAACCTGCCAAAACACTGCCACATCTCCCAGCACCTGCGCACACTCCACTGGCTCCCTGTCGAGGCGAGAATCACCTTCAAGATGCTCACCCACGCACACAAGGCCCTCCACGGCACCGGACCAGCATACCTGAACAGCCGACTCAAATTCCACGCACCCCAAAGGACCCTACGATCAGCCCAGCTCTCCTACGCCGTGGTCCCCTGCACCAGAAAGACCAGATCGGGAGGCCGCTCCTTCTCCTTCCTCGCGGCCAAAGCATGGAACGCCCTTCCGCTCCACCTCAGACAGTCATCACTCCCCATCTTCGCAAGAAACCTCAAAACCTGGCTCTTCGACAGACCCCCTCCTTGATGGATGGAACCTGCACCCCCCTAGCGCCTTGAGACCCTTACGGGTGAGTAGTCGCGCTTTAACAAACCCCTGATTGATTGATTGAAAATTGATAATGGGCGTAGATAGATAGAGACGAGCACAGTTTTAGCGACATCATTTAAATAAGATGGTTTAAGGATAGGCGTAGCAACATCATTTGAGTAAGATGGTTTAAGGGTAGGGGTAGGGGCTTCATAACCCAGCTCAACCTGGATTGTCAAATCAGGAGAGTACAAAACATCTACAATCCCAAGCCTTGGTGCCGAAACTTCCGACTCGACTGACCTGGGCATGCCCTGTCAGTCGACCTCGATGCAGTCAACTAGTGGGGAGTATCTGTTACTGGTTGAAAGGCCCCACAAAGGCTCCGAATGATAGTCATGTGGCAAAGTATGAGCAATCAGTTGGAGAGGTCTATGAAAATAGTCCAGTGGGAACGTGACAATACATGATGATTTTGCTTGTGCTCTCGGAATGTTTGGGTGTAACAGTTTCCCCACAGTTTTGGGCTACTGAAAACTAATTATGATGCAATCACCGAGTATGTCTTCAGAACAATCCCAATCCAGCTTATGTGTCGGACCATTAAAATGTCATTCCTATTCAGCATCTTGAAGTTTCTATTAGCCCCAAGCCAATGTGTCACCTTGTTCTGGACTTGCTCCCATGATTTGGTTTGGCCAGTCTTAAGTTGTGGCATACCTGCCATAACCAGGACATAAGGAGAAGCCTCTGGGGAAGATTTAAAATGGAGCCGATAGGTTTTGCTTCCTTCATATGCAACTTTGGATTATTTGAAGATACTCTAGCAGGATGACAAGGTACTATGGTAGAAACGCTCAGACCAGGGCTGCCCCTATCGCCCAAGGTGTCAGTATAAGCTGCAGTTCCCCTAAATGCATTACACATGGCTGATGTTAAGTTAGGTGTGGTCCGTGAAGGTGCTATTGTCTCAGAGGAGGGACACCTTCCTGCACATGAACAATCATGCATGGTGTTTTGCTGTTTTCATGTTTGGTGCACAATGCAGCACACCTAAAAACGAGAAATAATGCATTTCTCCTCGTTGTGCCCTGTTAAGACCAGGTTTTCCCTGGTCTTAATTTTGGCGCTGGCCCATATTTATGCCACCCTTGCAAATATGGGGCAGCGTCAGAATCAATGAGTATTGCGGTGGAACGTCCACCGCAACACCCACTGCCCACCCCTTTCACGCTAAGTATAGCGTGAAAGGGTCCTTACTTACAAGGCAGCATTAAGCCACGTTAAGTGGCTTAACGCTGCCTTGTAAATAAGGCAAAGCCCGTATCGCCACCACAACGTCAAAAAAGTGACATTACATCTACCAGATTTACAAAATACAGATCATTTGTAGTCTCTCCTTGCACTGGGGCAATGTATGCAGTCTACCTACAACAAAGTGACCCTTGCGCAATAGTGCAAGGGTGTCTGTGTTACAGGCCAGAACCTTTTGGCCAGGAAGTGATATCATCCTGCTCTAGAATAATGCTTAAAGTCATTTCCATCTTTTCATGTGTGATGTACAATGTATTAAATTCGAATGAGGGATCAACTAAGAGTACAAAAGATGATTAACATTGGTACACCTGCACGCCTCACTATTTTCATGCATTCCCACAGTTAGTAGTTGCATATGATTTGTCAATGTTGAAAAATATTTTTGTTGATGAATGGGAATTGCCATCATTCACCCTTGGAATGTCTCTGAGCCTGAAATTTTATATAAGCCAGGAAAAGGCGCTAGTTTGCATAACATTTATGTACAAAGCCACGCAAAAGTGATCTTGTACTGAAGTCTTTGTGTACACCTGCAAAGGCCTCTTTTGCACATATTATGCCCTCATAGTTGTGGCTTTGTAATACTAACTCACACACCCTAGTATCAATATGACATTTCCTGTGTGTTATGGCAAAACATGTTCCTACTCATGTAAAAATGAATATATACAGACACATACTAAATGTCATGAGCACATGTCTGTACATGACTACAAGTTAATCGACAATCTAACTTTTAATTTAAAGTATGGCCTACATTGGTTTACTCATGCTGTTGACATGGTTTGTGTGGTAGACCTGTCAGCCTTAAGGTGATCTTCCCCCAAACGTTTTACCTTCCTCTTCCATTTTTGCTGATTTTGTTTTTCTGGACATAGTACTCTGTGCACTTTAGCACTGCTACCAAGTGCTGAAGTTCGTGTGCTCACTCCTTAAAACATGGTGATATTTCCTTATATATCAATTGGCATCTTTAATTTACTTGTAAGTCCTTAGTAGAGTGGCACTGACAGTTGAGCTTTGTGTATTCCTTCTAGACAGCCACACACAATAGGTAGCTTAGGTGTGCCTGGATGGGCCATCACTGGCAGGATGGAAGGGAGGAGCTGAGCACAGCCCCCTTACACTTGAATAGGCAGTGTCCTGCCTCCACACAAAGACCTGCATACCCCTATAGTTAGTCTGGAGCCAGGGCAGAGAAGGCAGGATGCCTGGGGACTTCAAAGGGAAACCTCTAGAAGCTTCTCCCCTACTTCAAAGGCCCATCTGGGTGTAAATGCTGGACCTCAGACACCAACTCTCCAATACACTTCTGGACTTGTGGATACTCTTCCAGGAAGAAGGACTGCTGGGCTGCTGAAAATATTGCCACTCTGCTGCCCTGCTGGACTTCTGCCTTGCTGGACTGCTGCCTTGCTGTGCTGACCTGTTGCTGACTGCTCTCATGCCTTGGTGAGATGGACTGGACCTGCATCTTTTGAACCCAGAACCCCAGAGGGACTCCAAGGGCTGGTTGCCTGGCCTCCTAACTTGAGCCCCAGTGAGAGACGGCTCCAACAACCTTGCTTCTGCACCTGGACTCTACCAACTGTCAGTCAACCCTGGCTAGTGGGGTCACCCTAGTCCTTGACCCTTGGAAGTGGGCCTAATGTGTTCTGCTAGCCTCTGTGGTTCCAGCGGACATGGTGCATCTCCTCTGTGGTGCAGCACAATCCCAAGCAGAACCAAAGCATCACTGCTGCTGCAAGGATCAGAACCACCACAAGACCCACATTGCATTGCAGCTTGTCCCCACATTGGAACTGCTATTGCACGACGCATCCTTGGGGCAGGCCCTCGCATCCCTCTTCAATGGTAGCCTTTACAACAACGCTGGATTCTGCATCACAGCTTTGCAGGTCCCATGGAACCGAAGCATCGCCCCAACTGCACGACTCATCCACGACTCCGGGCTTCTCATCTCAATCCTCGTCAACGATGACGCAGCAGGACCTCGCAATGCAGCCTCACCGCATCTCAGAACCAACGCATCGCTTTGGCTGTGCCATGCATCTTCAACACGAATCCTCGCAACGTTCCGCAAACCCGGATTTAAGGTACTCTATTCAGAGGGCCTAACTAGGTTCCTATAACCAGCCAGGCTACCATCGCGGTCAGCCTAAACTTGTGACTTTGTCCCGGTCTGGCTCGTCCAGATATCCACAGTTGGTGCTTTCTGCCTTTTAGTGCTATTTTTACTGAAATATTTCAAATTGAATATCTCCAGTTCTACTGATTAGATTTTTTTCATTTTGGTTTTCTTTTATTTATTAAAAATCACGAAATGTTTCTAAATCTGGTGTGGATTGCTTTTTTGGTGTGTTTTCACTGTGTTACTGTTTGAAGTGTTGCGCAAATAGTTTACACATTCCCTCTGAGTTAAGCCTGACTGCTCTGTGCCAAACTACCCAAGGGTTGAGAACCGGTTAATTTAGGGATTGCTGGTGAATATGCACTGATAAGTATTGTGGTTGCTGCTTGAGAAGGGTTTCATCCCCCTTAACCAGTAACCCAATTTCTTACAATGTGTTACTTTACATATATATCAGACATGCCGTACGAAGAAAGGTAATAAAGGAATATGCTGCAGGGATAATATGGTCTATGTTTGAAACATGAAAACCAAGTGTGTTCATATACGTCTCTGTCACTGAGTACAACATGTCATGTGAGTCAAATATACATGACATTACTCAGTAAAATGTGTAAAATACAGGAAGAGAATGAAGATGTCCTTAATTTGCAGAGAAGCTCGACATAGTCAAGGCCCATTCTGAGATAAAACTATGTTCAACATATGTAGAGTGGACACTGTAAAACTGCATTCTGTTCAGTAATATGTGACTAACTTCCCTTATTCCCAACTATAATCATACTACCATAACAAACACTACAAGAAAGTCTAAAGGTTTGTGTACACTGTTTCTATAATTTTCTATCATTCATCCAGCATGCATATGTATGTTGCCAACTATTCCTAATATATTTTTCTCTCTCTCTCATCAGGTGATCAAGGCAATGGCCTGCAGCCATGGTTAATGACTCTGTTTTCCATACCTGAGACTTATGGACAGAACAAAATGATCTCTGCCTTAAGAAGAGCAAACTTTGGAGTGGGGAAATCAGGTTTTAGATGTTTGTACCAGTCAGGTGGGACGTGCCTGTACACACCCCCAGTGGTGTGTAAAATAATGATGGGTTGTGAAACTCTGTACGATATATGTAAAAACACATCTCCAATGGGACTCAAAATGTCCAATACAATTTGAAGAGGCAGAAGACAATTTTTTTCATTCAGAAATTGTCCACTCACTGGAAGGGTGCACACTGGCAAAAGAACTAATTTAGTCACAATTGTTTTCAATTATATAAAAAAATTGGTTCTAATTTTTTTCCTAACTATGCTGATGTGTACAGTTAATAAACATGTATGTATTTTCAAATTACATTCTATGTACAATTTTTGTGTTTGTGTTAACTAAAAGCATGAAATGAGCAGATATTGTGCAACAACCCTTACAGTTATCCATATACCACTGAAATCACAAATTGGTATAGCAGATATTTGACTAGATTTTCATTTGAAACGTTACACATCTGAGGTTTGAGCGCAACATATATGTGTGTGTAATCTGTGAATATATGATGGTTGCTGAGAAGAGTGCTCTACGATGCATCAATATAGATGAATATAAACTTCATTACACATTATAATGTCATTAGAGTAGCATTGCATATGCTGTCTCACAGTGTCATGATCCAAATAGACATTCTGTGAGACTGGCACAGGCTCCATTTTTTTTTTTTTATCCTCATATCACCAGTTTTCGCAAAGTCAAGCCTGGTACCCGACCTGTTCCGCCTCAGGCAATTTGCAATTAAACATCTAGCCCTGCGATCCAGTCCATCCAGTTACCTGGTTACTGGTTTCACGCAGGTGTAATCATAGGACGACACCATTAAGTTCTTACTATTCCGCACCAGCTCAAGTAATCGTCCCAGATCCCACTGCGTGTGCCACCCTCCATACCTATGTCCATTTTGCAAATAGTTTTAACCGCCTGGAGCCAGTCAAAACCCCGAGGTGGAATGGGGTCTGTCCATCTCTTACAGATCTCTCTCCTAGCAAGGAGGATCATATAGAAAAGTAGATCATGCCTATTTGCCATAAGGGGCTGAATAGGCTGGTCTTCCAGCCCTATCAATATCAATGTTGAACTCATTTTTATATTGGCCTGCAAAATATAATTGTTTACTTTCTCGACCGTATGCCAATACTCCTGTAGTTTGGGGCATTCAAAAAACATATGAAGATCATCGGCGCGTAACATGCCACATCTATAACATCTTGGAATTGGAGCTAATGCAAACTTTGCGCGTTTCTGAGGGGTCCAGTAAAGCCTGTTAATTGTGAAGAAGTGGTTCCTTTTCAGGTTAGCTGGTTTAACCACCTTATAAAGTAATTTTAATGAAAGTTGCCAAGTTCTCTGCGGCTCCGTCATCTGAATTGCTCCTTCCCAGATCTCATATGGGGGTTTTAGCTTCTTATCTTCCAAGAGCAACAGAGTCCAATACCAATTGGCGACTTCCTTTCTTCTAGGGGTCTCATTCTGCAGTTTGGATTCAAATTCCCACTCTCCACCAATCTCCCGTCTATTAGCCTCCACCCAAGATAGTAACTGCAGATATTTGAATCTTGAGAGGGAATCACCCGTTTTTGCCACCAGGATTTTCCATGGCACCACACCCTGCATCGTCAGGAGATCCCCCACATTTCAATTCCCGCCCTCCTTAATGGGCTACTTAACCGATCTTGAAGGCACTCTGGCGTACCTGGTGAATCCCAGATTGGTGAGAAATCTGAAAAATAGCCCATTCCAAGTGTTTTCCTTACCCCTAACCATAAAGTAAGTGCTGCCTTCAACGTCTTCAATCTAATTTTTTTAAAGAATTTCCTTGCCCCAAACTTGTAGAGAAACCCTTTAGAGCCCCACTCCTTTACCATTTCCTCCAATAAGCCACCCCATACCAATGGGCCTGGTTTACCTAAAATGATTCTACAGTTTTTAAACTGGAAGGCCATACAGTATAGTCTTAAATCAGGGAGAGCCAACCCGCCTTTCTCCAGCTTACGCCTCAGTTTCTTCCAGGCGAGCCTAGCTCCCTTAGATCCCCACACAAAACTAACTAATTTCCCCTGTAGCTTATCAATCATATCTTTGGGAAACGTCAGAGGGATGCAATTAAAAAGATATGTTAATTTAGGTAATAACACCATTTTAATTAAATGTACTCTCCTGTACAGTGACAGGGGAGATTCTTCCACCTGGCAAGTGATTTATCAATTACTTTCACTATCCTCTCTAAATTAAGCTGGGGAATTTCCTCTAATGAGTTGATAACACTGATTCCAAGATATCTAATTTCTCTCTGAACATAGCCCTTCCAGTCTGTGACGTTACAACACAATATCCTGGTTTTCGCGTTGTTTACCGAATAACTGGATAGTGCCCCGAACTCTTTAACTAAGACTTCCACCCTGGGAATAGTTAGAACCAGATCTGCCGTGAAGATTACAAGATCATCCACATATAATGTGATTTTCTTTTTATTTGTACCTGAACCGAAAGCAATTACCTGATCATCCCGACGCAACATCTGAGCAAATGGTTCGATATAAATATCGAACAATAATGGTGAAATGGGGCAACCCTGCCGCGTTCCCTAAAATTCGGGAAACTTTTAGTGAGAGAACCATTAAGAAGAATCCTAGCTGTTGTTTGATCATATAAAGCTTTTAGTGTTGCTATAAAGTGTGGACCAAACCCCATAGCCTCCAATACTTCCCATAAGTAGACCCAACAAACACGGTCGAAAGCCTTGGCGGCATCCAATGTAACTACCGCCAAGGGTACCGACCTTGATGTAGCCAGATCTATGCTACCAATTAATTGCTGCGTCAGTTCATGGATCTGCCTCCCAGGAATGAATCGTTTTTGATCAACATGGATAAGTTGGGGAGCCAGTTTAGCCAGCCTCCCCGCCAGAATGCCGACAAAGATCTTATAGTCCGCATTCAGCAGGGAAATCGGTCGGTATGACTTTGCTTTCCCGAGGTCTTTAGCTGGTTTTAAAATCAAAACTATGGAGGCTTCTTTCCATGATTCCGGAACCCTCGTCTTCCCCATGCAGACCATGTTAAACAGGTTCTCCCAGACTGGGAGGACTTCCTCTATTAATAATTTATAAACTTCTGAGGGGATGGTATCCAAGCCAGCGGCCTTCCCATTCTTAGTTCTCTTAATTGCCCCCTAATCTCTTCCTGGGTGATTGGAGCTTCCATACTCTCTTCCCCTTCGCCAGTCAATACAGGGAGACCAATTGCCCTTAACCAGTCTTTAAGCCGTAGGGGTTCGGGAATAGTGTCTTCCCTATAGAGCTGCGAGAAGAGTGTGACTGCATGATTCTGCATTCCTTCCCAATTGTCAAACACCACCCCTGAAGGTCCCCTCAGCTCAATCACATTCCTGGTTCTTTCAACCCTGGCCTTCCAGGCCAGTAGCACCCTGCTTTCTCACCATATTCAAATTCCCTCACATTCGCTGCCTGCCACCTTGCCTTATACTTTGACCCCAACTTGATCTTATAATTCAATTGGGCCTCTTCTAATCTTCTTCCCATCCCCTCCCTTTCTTCCCCCTCACTTGCAGTTTGTAAGGCTGCCTCAAGGTTACCCACTTCTCTTCCCATCCCTACTAATTCAGCCCTCTCTTCTCTTCCTTTAACACGTCTGAGATTTTTAAAACCCCTGTGTATATGCTTTAAAAGCATCCCACACTATTCCGGGGTAGGCAGTGTCATTATTGATCAAAAAGTATTCTGATGTTGCCTTTTTAAGGCGAGCACCACCTCCTCATCTAAGAGAAGAGCCGTTTTATTGTCCACCTCCTATTGGGCTGTATTCCTGGGGCCTGTAATGTCATAGTGACCGCTGAGTGATCCGAAATGTGAGCTGGATGGTGTATAATCTTTTAATATTGGTAGCTAAGCATCTTTCAACTAGAAAATAGTCCAATCCTGAAAAATGGTGATATTTTTTACTGTGCCTCCAAGCATCCACTAACCCAAGATCCTGCATCAAGCTTTTCAGGGCATGTCTTGTTCTAGGCACCGGGGCACTATCCCTCCGTGTGGATCGATCCAGTACGTGATCTAACAGGGTATTAAAATCCCCCCCACAATCACTGGGGCTGACATGTCAACTAATCTCAGTTCCAACTCTATAATGTGCTGTGGGTCATCCTCATTGGGGCCGTAGAAACCGACACATATAAATTCACAATCTGCCCATTTCATACCCGCTAAGACCCATCTACCAGAGCTGTCCGTACTTAAAATTGCGACACCCTTGCAGCATTGTGCTTGGTCGGAGACTAAAAATTCTAAACCCAACCACACCTGCCAAACAAATCCTTACTCTCGCTTGCTAACAAATGTGTCTCCTGTATAACCATGATTTGCGCCTGACTTTCTTCCAGATACCTCAGCACTACCCTCTGTATAGATCTTGACCTAAGGCTATTCACATTCCATGTGAGTATATCAATGTTGGCCATCATACTTCCTCTCTAATTCCACCTCCTGCTTCATCGCTGGCTCAAAAAACTCTCCTGACTGAGTGATACTGAGGACTTTTTTGTTTTTTTAACCCACTGCTCCCCACCCGTACCCTCTTCCCCATCCCGCCACCACCCCACCCCACCCAACCTACCCTGGTGAACCCTCCCTTTCTTTTTAGGCATAAAAATGCCTAATGGGCCCACCATTTGAGATAACTTCAGTTAGTACTAAATTAAGGAGAAAGCATACTATCGTGTTTAACATGCACCAAGTTACGTTAATCATCTGCTTATCACTTGGCCATATCTTGCCTCTTTTTATTGTATCAATTAGTGACTCTACATCCTCAACTGAGCAGTAGTTGTGCATTTGATTGTCCCACATTATGCGTAGCATTGCAGGGAATTTTAATTGAACCTTGGCTCCAAGCTTCCGTAGCTCCTCCATCTTATTTCCTAGCTCCCATTGCCTCTGTTCTGTACATTTACATATATCTGACCTGATTACTAATGAATAGCCATTGACTGAGTACGGACCATTTTTTAGGGCCCCACTAAGGATTTCCTCTTTGGTAGTGTAGGAAAGGAAATTCACGAGGATCTTCCCGAGTTTAACTCTTTGAGGGTTGCGGCGGAAGGGCTCTCTATGTGCTCTTTGAATTTCCTGCTCCAAGTTTATATCTTCCTTATCCTTAAAAATCGTATTCGAAGTAACTTAATTATAAAGGCCTTCATATCCGCTCCCTTCTGGGATATTCAAAAATCTCAAATTATTCCTTCGGGAATGATTTTCCAATCTCTCGAGATCTTCCCTTAAACTTTGATTTTGCTTGACTAACTTAGTAATCTCAGAGGCATTTTTTGTCACGTCTTGCTTTACTGCTACCATGTCTTCTTCCAGCATCTTAGTGCGGAGGGTGACCTCATCTAGCTTTTTTGTTAGCTCCGAGCAGGAGGCTTGTATGCCTGCCTGATTCACTTCCGAGACTTCAAAACAGTTCTTGATTTTGTTTTTCAACCCTAATAAAATACTTGCAAGTGAGTCCTCTGAATTTCCCTGGGTCCATTCAATTTTTTCCACTTCCATATTCCTCCGACTATGGCTATTTTCGAACTCTTCAGACTCTCCTGGTACATCTGTCCGTGCCAACGCATCAAACCTGTTGCTAGTGGGGATTGTAACAACTTCTTCTCAAGCTACTGCAAAATTAGGGTTGAGTTCGTCTTGTTGTGTGAATCTATTGGGGCTGCTTGAACTGCTTGCGCTTGCACTCACGCTACTTTCGTCACAATTAGGCCCCATACTGAATACCTCTTTAGGGGCTGTCCCCCTGAGTTGCCCTTCTGCATACTTGGTAAAACGCGAAAAAATTATTTAAGTGAAGGTGTAATTGTAATGGGTATACTAGTGGCCTTTTTATTTTTATTCCCACTATTTTTTGATGGAGATTTGCCTGCCCTCCTACTCTGGAGGCTCACTCCACCTTGCCAACCTCATCTCCCCTTAGCAACGTCTTTTACTTCCTGCACAGTACCTAAAAGGGAGTCCGACGCTGAAGGAATAGATAGAAAACTCGCCTTACCTCCCCCAGTGTTCCTGGTTCTCAAGGGGTACCTGGAGGGTTTATCTCCAACCTCATCTTCCTTAGCAATACTTTTTTCCATATGCGGGAGGTAGGAACTTCCCAGCCTCACCTCCGTTAAGTAGCTCACTTTCTCGCCCGGTTCTCTCTGCTTAATACTCCCACTGTGGCTGTCCAGGCTCCATCTGCTTCCTCCACCTCCTTGAGAAACCGTGGATAGCCTCGACTTGTGCTGGCTCTGCCCCCATCCCTGACGGCAGCTTCCCTGCAGCGTCGGAGCTCCACCGCCACCTCCTTCCACCATGACCCCGAGGTCCTGCAGTGTCGGTGCCGGTCTTCAGCTGTCCTCCCTCCTGCCACCGATTGAGAGGCCCACACCTCAAGCATTGTTTACGGTAAATTTATTTCGCGCTGTTTGTCGGCTGCACTCCTTGCGTGGTTCCGTAGTGCTTCCCCTAATGGCGCCTGTGGCTGTCTAGCACACGGCTGCCATGTTCCCCTAAATAAAGCTTGAAGCAAAACTGTGCTTGTACTGGCCCAGACTCCATGATGTATGTGGAATGTGAAGACGCAGACAAAACAGGACAGGTGAACTCTGTCAGTGTACATGTGGAGTCTTAATAACACTTCTCAACACACACCCTGTTCACGGAATCCACATACTTTCATCAATAAAATTAAATGTGTAACATATGTAGTATTAGCCATGGACTTATAGGGGCATGTAATCATGTTGTTACTCAAGTGTTTAATTTCCAAAGCTTCATAAATGTGTATATGCACCAAGCCATGCTAGCCCAATTTGTGTGACTATGTATGTGTTATTTCAAATAATGTGGCTCAGCATATGCTGCTTCTGTTGCCTACTTTGCTTTCTGAAGGACTTCCATAGTAGGACTAATGGTGTACCAATGCATATACCCATCTATAAGTCACACATTTTACAGTGACATATCAACGGTAAAAGATTTCACTATTAAAAAGCAGGTCAGCTGTGGGTGAGGAGCTCTGTAATATGACTAACAAGAGTTATCGTTATTGTAGGCCTTGACATCTGGAGTTAAGAAAACATGGTAGTGCAATAGGACATATTTGTTCTCAACCTGAAGAAAGTATACAGCTAATTAAGCAAATGCCACAACATATGTGAATAATTGCATGTTTCACATAGTGTTATTTTCTGCCCACATTGGGGAGATGACAATTGATGTACACTCTGCTAAGGTACATAGGGCCAGATAGCGAAAGAAGTGATGCAACCCAGGGCAGCAAGACAACTTGCTACGCTGCACTGCATCACAGGGAGAGTGCATGAATGTGCCATATCTATAGGATACGTGCATTCCTGCTCTATCTTTAAGCTGTGGCACTGAGTGCAGCCTAGTGCCAACTCAGGCACCCTTGGCACATGGTGCAAGTGGGCCTGTGAAACAGGCAGGTTTGTTTCTGAGCAGGAAGGGACACCTTCCTGCTTAGAAACTAATCCTATAAGGCATATTCCTCTTTGTATGTGTGCTGCAGAATGTGAGTAACAAGGATAAATTAGCATATTAGATGTTGTTATGCCTCAACTGGAAAGGATAAGGATTTTGAGACATTCACATGTTTACTAGTCTTAGTAAATCTGGGAATGGTCCTAACAAAATAGGTGTATGTGTGGGAACACCCATGCTCCACCTATGTAACACCTTCCCAGTGCAGAGTAGCGCAAGACAGTGACATGTGCTGGCTTGCGTTATTCCAGATTTACTATGCCACACCGAGCGATGCAAGGTGGCCCTGTGTGGAACTCTGAATGTGACTGAAGGGCATGTGTTGCGTGTGCAACCTTGCATCGCATTGTAAATATATGTAATGCAAGCCACCTGCTTGTGGTGTGTCACATTAAAGTACACATGTTGAGCTATGTAATGTGTAAAGCATGGCAGTTACCATGCATTCACAAATGGTTTTTATGTTATTCCCAGCCTCACAAAGACTATGTAAATGTGAGCAAGCTCAAAGTGCTACACCTACACAATTGCGGTGTAATGAGGATATTCTTTTTTCCTATCAGAGTTATTTCCTCTTTCAACATGTGCTACATAAGGCAGCACACATAGAATGGGTAACATTGCTCTATGGAATTAATATTGTCCTGGAAGGTATCCCTTCCTGCACTAAAACAAACCTACCTCTAACGCAGCCACCCTTGCACTATGGTGCAAGTTTCCCCGTGTTAGTGCTAAGCACCCCACAGTGTGACACCACTAGCAGGCAGCAGAAATGCAGCATATATTTTGCACTTATGGGGTATTTCTGCTGTCTCCCTGTCATGCAACACAGTGCAGCAAAGTGCCTTGCTGTGCTGTGTAAGGTCACTTCTGATTAAATGTTGTCCAATGTTTGCTTGCTTACCTGCGTTGCATTAAAGGTAGCTTCATACAACTTGCCTGGCCCCTGCGTGGGATAATAGGATGCTACGGAGCACAAACATGTCTTGCATGGTAAAATATGAAGGTGCAGAGCGCAAACATGTATTGCGTGGCCCTTGCATGGTAAAATAGGATGCAAACCTACATAGCTGGAGACACCCAGGAAATGACGTAATGGGCATGGCTGCATACCAGGAAGAGTGTGAAATATAGTTTTACTTTCTCTTTGTGCTTGGTGCTTGGTGGGTATGTGGAGAGTTGTTGGGATAATTATTGCCTGTTTGTTTAAGCTAGTATAATTTGTGTTTTTAAAAGTGTATTGTCTTTTTTCTTCTCTGTACGGGGAGGTTTAGGTGTTTAGGTTGTTTAGGGGTGTTAAGAGGTGTTTTTTTTGGTTTAATATATTTGTAGTTAGCTATTGTGTTTGATAGTAGTATGTCTGGTAAGGGGAGAGAGAGAGGAATTTTGATGAGAGGGAGGTAGGGGCCTTAATATGGCTTCTTGTCCACTACCTTCCTCGTATGAATCAGGCTGGAGGGAGAGTCAGCCAAGGCTATGGAGTCAAAGAGCGCAACATACACTGGATGTGGGTCAGGAAACACCTGCTCCCAGTAACGAGGGTGGACTGCACCATCCACCAACTTCAACACAGATGGGTGGATGTGGTAGCATATGAGGCAGACCTGTTAGACTTACTGGGGATGCAGATAGCTGGGCCTGTTGGTATGGCTGGTCTTTCTGACATTAGCACTTTATGAAGTATATAGAATAGTTATTTTTCTTAAGATTTTGATGTGTATGTAAATTGAACATGAAAGGATAATTAATGCACTTCAGTGATTTACTAAGGTATTGCACTATGGTGGTGATGCGAATCCATGTAAACATGTGGCAGAGGACACGTTAAAGTGTAAAGTGAATTATAAAAATTTAACATGAGTTTCACACTTGTTGTGTACCATAGCATGGTAATATTATTGTTACAATTTTTTTCCCTCATTTAAAAAAATGCATACATGTCAACCTCTCTATTTGGTAACTATTTGTAGATATATGTATCCCATCAGAATTTAAGCATGGTTGATGGGCCAGATGTACAAAAAGTCAGTTTGTGATTTCCTAGTTGCGAATTTTGTGATTCGCAATTAGAAAATCGCAAACAGCTATGTACAACAGTGTCTCAGACACTGTTTGCGATTCCCAATGGGTCACAAATGGACCAACCTCATCAATATTCATGAGGCAGGTCACAATTTGCGACCCATTGGGAATTACTAATCACAGGAATGGTGGCCTGCTGCGGCCAGCAGACCACCATCTCTGCGTTTGCTTTTTAAATAAAGCAATTTTCTTTTTTGTAATGCAGCCCATTTTCTTAAAGGAAAATGAGCTGCATTACAAAATAAAAATGAAAAGCTTTCTTTTCATCTTTTAAGAGTAGGCAGTGGTCCGTGGAACCACTGCCTGCTCTTAAAAATGTATTCACCCAAATTCACAAAAAGGAAGGGGTCTCTTAGGGACCCCTTTCTGTCCATTGGAGCGGAGGAGCGCTGCCCCCCAGCAAAGAAAACAATAATAAAACGGGTTGTTAACCAGTTTTATTGTCATTTTATTTTAATCAAAAGGAGTCACCGTTCCTAAGTAGAGAGAAAAAGAAGGGAAGTAAGAGGTACTCTCGTCGTGTGCTACTCTAATTGTGGGGGGCAGTGTGTCCTCATCTTGATGCCCTCACACACCCTGAAGGATGTCATGCTTCATCATTGGGCTTTTGCTCCTCGTCGGGCCGGCGCTGCAATGCCCTACAGGTCCCCGAAGGGTCTCTTTTTCGGAGATCTTTTGATGAAGCCGTATGGGTGCGTGGGTGTACGTGGCAGTGAAGTCCTAAAAGGTGTATTAAAAAATGGCTGGAGGGAGAGTGATTAATTTTTATTAAGGTGATCCCTCTGTCATTATTAAAACAAAGTGTATGGTTACTTTAAGGGGTATTATGTCCCTTGGTAGCTGAGTAACTATATGTCCCTAGTGGGCATATGTTCTGGTCAACATGTTTCGCGCTTTAGTGGTCTCAGGGGGAGATCCAGGGCGCTTCATCAGGACTGATAAGAAAGTTGTATCTACAGTGGCCCGAAGTTTTCGGTGCCCCTGGATAAACGAAGGGAGTAGAACTTCTGAAACGACAAGAGTCAAGAAACAAAGATACAGTTTGCCATTAGGGTATCTATACCAATGGAAGTTTTGCTAAGGTCGGGGTTCTCCATTAGAGGGCCAGGTGCTTGTAGTTTGTAGCGTGATCATTACTGCTAATGGTCGCGTTATATATATGTGAGCTAAAGGTGCTGTGGTCATTCTAAATATTGTTAAAAGGGAAGTTATAGCTAAGTGACAGACAGACATATAAGATCAATGATTAGTGCTGAGAGAATGGTGTCAGGGTTGTTCTCTGTATCACTATTTTTATTTGTAAGCATGCCCTGGTCTTATCAAGTAGACGTTAATCATATAAATAAGATCAAAATTCAAAAGTGAAAAGGTTCTGTTATCCAGTAAGCTTGTGAACCTTGGTAATTAATACCGTAGGGCCTCACCATTGATGGCAAACCTCGAGACGCTGTGTTTATATGCACAAATACATAGATAATATATCTCACCCCTTAGTAGGTAGGGTAAGGTCCCATGAGATCAGTGAGGGTCACTTGAGAGCTGTAATGAAAAAGAAAACAGAAAACCACATGTGACATTTTGGAGGGCTTCCTAAGGCTCTAAGGTATAACCCACAGCTGGTTTTACAAATGAAGGGAGGGGATGGAGCCATGTGCAGGATCTGTCCTGGACCCATCTTACATCTTAGTTACTCACGGTTCTCTTGGTGCATCTGGGCTGTGTCACCTGTGTGCCTCTCTCTGTCTCCGCCGGTGGAGAAGTGAAAGCCCTGTCTCTTTTTATAGGAGTAGCCTGCTTCCAGGTGGGGCGTTGATTGTTTAATCACTGGATTGATTGGCAAGTTTTGTTGTTTCTATGGGTGCCATCTTAGAGTGGTATACTCTATATTAATCTCGTATGAGGAATATTCTCGGGGTGTTGGATATTTGTGTGCTGATAGTTTTTATGTGTCGCTGGCATGGCGATATTTCTCAAAGGGAGGCGATGCATGTATTGTGCTTAAAGTTATATTGATATTTTATTTCATTTTAGTGTGGCACGCATGGGAAATGTCTCGGTCGCAATCTTGGAGTGGGTTCTTTCGATAGATGTTGGTAAGTAAAGTATCCCTGGTGGACTAATGAATAGCAATAAATGGTTACCACATTTATTGGTGTTATTTGCGGCACATCAGTGTCCTCTTTGTCAGTTTTTACAGTTGGTGCATCATTTTGCGGTGGGTGGTGCACCTTGGATATTTACATAGTGTTTTGAGAGGTGTGCTAACATAGTCATCACTATAGTGTTTATGAATGTCGCTCTGGTGAGGTCGATGTCAAGAGTTTGGTTTCTACAGTACCTCAATCCAAGGTATTTCATCGTTAAGACCCTGGGCGTTCGTTTGGAGGCGATGGACCCATCTTTGCTCTTTTTGGAAAAGGGTTTTTGTTGTCCAAAGGAGATTGGACTCAATGACGGTCCAATTGACTTGGTCTGGTGTATGTCCCTTTTCAATGTAGTGCCTGCTCATTTTGGTGGTGTTCCTACCGCACCGGATGTTGCTCCTGTGCTCATTCACCCTTGTTTTTACAGCTCTAGAGGTCATCCCTATGTATAGTAGGTTACAAGGACATTTCACCATGTAGATGCAATTTTTTGTATTGCAATTGGTGTGTCTCTTTTGTGTCCACTCTTGGTTCTTCAATTGGAGTGTTTTGGTATGTGCTGTTAGCGGGCAGACATTACAAGTTCCGCACGGATAGTGTCCCTTGACTGTCGGCTGATCACATAACGTCCTCTGACTGTCCCCCTGTTTTTTCTGTGGTCTCGTGTGGACAACGATATCTTTTATGTTCTGTGTACGTCCGAATGCGAATCTTGGGCGTTGCAGTTGCATTTCGCCAGTGTTCAGGATGTTCCAATGTTTTAATAGGACCTTTTTAACCTGATTAGATTGAGGCGTGTAAGTTGTAACACATGTAATTGTTTCATCTTTGCGCTTTTCTTGTGTTTCTAAAAGCGCTCCTCGATGGTTGTTCTGTGCGCTTTTCTTGGCAGACTTTATGATTTTTTGTGGGTAGTTTCTTTTTTCCAGATTTTTGCTAAGTTCTGCTGCCTGTATTTCGTAGTCCTGGCTAGTACTGCAATTTCTCCTCAGCCTGAGAAATTGTCCGAAGGGGAGATTTTGTCTCAAGGCTTTGGTGTGATGGCTGTCGTAAGGCAGTAAGCTGTTGCGATCTGTAGGCTTCCTGTATGTCGTGGTCGACAGTTTTCCATCTTTGAAGAGAATTAGTAAGTCCAGGAACGGTATTTCTTCATTTCAGGTTAATAGTGTGAATTTGATGAAGGGGTCCCGTTGGTTGATCCAGGAGTGGAATTCTTTACATCGATCCTCTGTCCCCGTCCACAACATAAGTACATCGTCTATGTACCGTTTCCACTCTTTTATTTCTGATTTGAAGGGGTTAGTTTCAGGTAGAATATGTTGGGCCTCAAAATGGGCCATGTATAGACATGCTAGGCTTGGCGCAAATGTACTGCCCATACAAGTACCATGGATTTGTTGATAGTGTTGGTCATGGAACTTGAAAAAGTTGTTCTTCATGGCAAGTTCTGTGCATTCCAGGATGAAGTTAATGGGCAGGGTATGCCCAGACCTGGGTCCCTTGCTCACTTTGCCACTGGATTCAAGCTAGTCTGGCTGATGAGGGCTGTTAGCCCGAGAACCGGTCCCAGGATGCTTGTTTCTGGTTCAGGGAAGACCTGGCTTGGCAGTTCAGGCTGGACTGTTCCCATGAGGCACAGGGTCAAGACTGATTTGCATATAGCTGGGTCTGAACTGAGGTGGCGAAGTGAGCTAAAGAACGATGATGGATTCAACCCAGATCTGTGACTGGGGGTGAGTGTCTGAAAAGTTTCAGCGCTCCGTCCATCATCTCCTTGTGTTTGCTTTGTTGTGTGGGAGGATCACTGTTTCTCAGGGTTTCTTCAATCACTCTTAGTGTGGCTTCTTGTGGAATGTTGGTATATAATGCCTCCACGTCGAGTGTTACCAGTAAAGTGATTTCCTCAGGTCCTCTGATGTTTTCAATGAGGTTGATGGTCTCCTTGGTGTCCTTGAAGTATGATGGCGTTGCTTGAACTAGTGGCCGTAAAAAATGATCACAATATTGACTCAGTGGCTCGAGGATGGAATTGATCCCTGACACTATTGGTCTGCCGGGTGGGGGCATGATGTTTTTGTGGATCTTTGGTAAGACGTAGAAATATGGCGTCGTTGGTTTTGTGTTCACTAGGTACTCTGCTTCGTTCTTGGTGATCCAACCATTCGATAGTGCTTCCGTCACTGAGATGCTGATTCTTCTTGTGAGAGAATCCGTGGGGTCTGTGTCTATTTTGTGGTAGTATTTTGTGTCAGCTAGTTGTCTAAGGCATTCATTGTTATAGTCGTCGGTGTTAAGGATGACGATAGCTCCGCCTTTGTCTGCAGGTTTTATGGTAATTGCCGGATCGTTGTTGAGGTCTTGAAGGGCTTTCCTTTCTTTTGTAGGTAAATTGTCATATGTTCTCTTGGGTTGTAGTTTGTTAATGTCTTGTAAGACTGCTTTTTCATAGGTCAGTATCTCACTGGCAGTCATTGCTGTGGTGGGCGTGAATCTGGAGGGATTACGTAGGCCTGTGTCTGTAGTATCCGTATCCTTCCTGCTGGTATCCTGTATTTGAAAAAATGATTTCAGACGTAGCTTTTGAAAGAACGCGTGTAGTTCACCAGTGAGTCTGAACGAGTCTTCTTTCGGTGTTGGGACAAAACCCAATCCTCTCTGTAGGACGGATTCTTCTGTTGTCGTCAGGGTCCTTGTAGATAGGTTCACCACTAGTTTTTCTTCGTTTGACTCCGTGTCCTGCGTTGGTCCTCGTCCTCCGTCCATTGCACCCGTCTTTTGTCGTTTTTTTGCCTGCCTCTTCCTCTGCCCCTGCCTCTGTTCCAAAAAGGAGGGCGTTGTTGTTGTTGATAGAATGGATGAGGCGGTGGTGGTCCATGGTAGCACGGATACCATGGTGGTGGTGCTCCTGGATAGCCTGACATTGGGTAGTTGAACATTGGAGGAGTTGGTAGTCGTCCCGAGCCTCCTTGGAAGTTCTTCCAACTTCCGTTACTGGAATTACTGCTAGATCTTTTTGATCTTATCGAGGATGTTGATTCATCGTTGGATGAAGTGTCTTGGTTATTTGTCACGTAGTCTTCCTTAGTGTACGGGTACACTTTTTCCCTCTCAAAGTTTTTTATATCTTTTTGCAGTTTGGTGATTTTTCTCTGCAGGAGGTACTTTTTATGGTCATTCATTTCGGTATTTATCTCAGCCAAGCGTGTCTTCCAGGTAGACAATGTAATGGTTGTTTTCAGTGCATTCTCTGCTATGGTAATTTTTATTACTAGGGCTTCTGATAGGCGTTTTGCTGTGTTAAATATAAGTACAAGCCAGTCGCGTGTGCATCGCCAAGCTATTTGGCTCCAATCCTTCCTGAATATTATGTCCTCTAGGAATATCCGTGGTGCTACCGTCACGATGAGGTCATTTGGAGCTATATTGGCCCGCAGATATTCTGTCATGATCGCTCCACGCATCGCTATTTTTACCTGTTGTTTTTTGAGGGCGGCTATGTTGTTTCAGTCACCTTGCGCGGTACTTGTTGAGGCTGAGCCTTCCATTCCTAATAGGCTCGGTGTCTTCAAGATGCGTGGGTGTAAGTGGCAGTGAAGTCCTAAAAGGTGTATTAAAAAATAGCTTACGTATATATAACGCGACCGTTAGCAGTAATGATCACGCTACAAACTACAAGCACCTAGCCCTCCAATGGAGAACCCAGACCTTAGAAAAACTTCCATTGGTATAGATACCCTAATGGAAAACTGTATCTTTGTTTCTTGACTCTTGTCGTTTCAGAAGTTCTAATCCCTTCATTTATCCAGGGGCACTGAAAACTTCGGGCCACTGTAGATACAACTTTCTTACTCAGTCCTGACGAAGCGCCCTGGATCTCCCCTGAGACCACTAAAGCACGAAACATGTTGACCAGAACATATGCCCACTAGGGACATATAGTTACTCAGCTACCAAGGGACATAATACCCCTTAAAGCAGCACCATACACTTTGTTTTAATAATGACAGAGGGATCACCTTAATAAAAATTAATCACTCTCCCTCCAGCCATTTTTTAATATACCTTTTAGGACTTCACTGCCACTTACACCCACGCACCCATACGGCTTCATCAAAAGATCTCTGAAAAGAGACCCTTCGGGGGACCTGTAGGGCATTGCAGTGACGTCCCGACGAGGAGCAAAAGCCCAATGATGAAGCATGACATCCTTCGGGGTGTGTGAGGGCATCAAGATGAGGACACACTGCCCCCACAATTAGAGTAGCACATGACAAGAGTACCTCTTACTTCCCTTCTTTTTCTCTCTACTTAGGAACGGTGACTCCTTTTGGTATAAGTTGAACTTCGGGAGCACGGGGCACCGGACCTTTTGAATAGCTCCTAGAGTCCCCCTCTTTTGATAAATAGGATTATTTAGCACGGCGGATCAGCCGAGGGACATACTCTTTACTCTTTCCTTAACTATCTAACTCAACAATGACAGAACAGATAGGTCGAAGCTTTGATGATGACATAGTGTCTGAAATCTTGAGGACACCGAGCCTATTAGGAATGGAAGGCTCAGCCTCAACAAGTACCGCGCAAGGTGACTGGAACAACATAGCCGCCCTAAAAAACAACAGGTAAAAATAGCGATGCATGGAGCGATCATGACAGAATATCTGTGGGCGAATATAGCTCCAAATGGCCTCATCGTGACGGTAGCACCACGGATATTCCTAGAGGACATAATATTGAGAAAGGATTGGAGCCAAATAGCTTGGCGATGCACATGCGACTGGCTTGCACTTATAATTAACACAGCCAAACGACTATCAGAAGCCCTAGTAATAAAAATAACCATAGAAGAGAATGCACTGAAAACAACCATTACATTCTCTACCTAGAAGACACGCTTGGCTGAGATAAATACCGAAATGAATGACCATAAAAAGTACCTCCTGCAGAGAAAAATCACCAAACTGCAAAAAGATATAAAAAACTTTGAGGGAAAAAGTGTACCCGTACACTAAGGAAGACTACATGACAAATAAACAAGACACTTCATCCGACGATGAATCAACATCCTCGATAATATCAAAAAGATCTAGCAGTAATTCCAGTAACGGAAGTTGGAAGAACTTCCAAGGAGGCTCGGGACTACTACCAACTCCTCCAATGTTCAACTACCCAATGGCAGGCTATCCAGGAGCACCACCACCATGATATCCGTGCTACCATGGACCACCACCGCCTCATCCATTCTATCAACAGCAACAACAACGCCCTCCTTTTTGGAACAGAGGCAGGGGCAGAGGAAGGGGCAGGCGAAAAAACGATCAAAGACAGGTGCAATGGACGGAGGACGAGGACCAACGCAGGACACGGAGTCAAACGAAGAAAAATTAGTGATGAACCTATCTACAAGGACCCTGACGACAACAGAAGAATCCGTCCTACAGAGAGGATTGGGTTTTGTCCCAACACCGAAAGAAGACTCGTTCAGACTCACTGGTGAACTACACGCGTTCTTTCAAAAGCTACATCTGAAATCTTTTTTCAAACACAGGATACCAGCAGGAAGGATACGGATACTACAGACACAGGCCTACGTAATCCCTCCAGATTCACGCCCACCACAGCAATGACTGCCAGTGAGATACTGACCTATGAAAAAGCAGTCTTACAAGACATTAACAAACTACAACCCAAGAGAACATATGACAATTTAAAAGAAAGGAAGCCCTTCAAGACCTCAACGACGATCCGGCAATTACCATAAAACCTGCAGACAAAGGCGGAGCTATCGTCATCCTTAACACCGACGACTATAACAATGAATGCCTTAGACAACTAGCTGACACAAAATACTACCACAAAATAGACACAGACCCCACGGATTCTCTCACAAGAAGAATCGGCATCTCAGTGACGGAAGCACTATCGAATGGTTGGATCACCAAGAACGAAACAGAGTACCTAGTGAACACAAAACCAATGATGCCATATTTCTACGTCTTACCAAAGATTCACAAAAACATCATGCCCCCACCCGGCAGACCAATAGTGTCAGGGATCAACTCCATCCTCGAGCCACTGAGTCAATATTGTGATCATTTTTTACGGCCACTAGTTCAAGCAACGCCGTCATACCTCAAGGATACCAAGGAGACCATCAACCTCATTGAAAACATCAGAGGACCTGAGGAAATCACTTTACTGGTAACACTCGACGTGGAGGCATTATATACCAACATTCCACAAGAAGCCACACTAAGAGTGATTGAAGAAACCCTGAGAAACAGTGATCCTCCCACACAACAACCCATTAACTTCATCCTGGAATGCGCAGAACTTGCCATGAAGAACAACTTTTTCAAGTTCCATGACCAACACTATCCACAAATCCATGGTACTTGTATGGGCAGTACATTTGCGCCAAGCCTAGCATGTCTATACATGGCCCATTTTGAGGCCCAACATATTCTACCTGAAACTAACCCCTTCAAATCAGAAATAAAAGAGTGGAAACGGTGCATAGACGATGTACTTATGGAATTCTCTCCCCTTAGAACTACGCCGCATTAACGATCCTTCCATGTTTAAGAAAAGACTAAAAACCCTGCTGTTCGCCTAAGGACATTCTTCCCCAGCCCCATTCTGTTTCTTTTTAACTGGTTCTCGCGCCGGGACACTCATGAGTAGCCGTGCGCGTTATACATTTTTGTAACATAACTTATGTTGTGGACGGAGACAGAGGATCGATGTAAAGAATTCCACTCCTGGATCAACCAACGGGATCCCTTCCTCAAATTCACACTATTAACCTCAAGTGAAGAAATACCATTCCTAGACTTACTAATTCTCTTCAAAGATGGAAAACTGTCGACCATGACATACAGGAAGCCTACAGATCGCAACAGCTTACTGCCTTACGACAGCCACCACACCAAAGCCTTGAGACAAAATCTCCCCTTCGGCCAATTTCTCAGGCTGAGGAGAAATTGCAGTACTACCCAGGACTACGCAATACAGGCAGCAGAACTTAGCAAAAATCTGGAAAAAAGAAACCACCCACAACAAATCATAAAGTCTGCCAAGAAACGCGCACGGAACAACCATCGAGGAGCGCTTTTAGAAACACAAGAAAAGCGCAAAGATGAAAAAATTACATGTGTTACAACTTACACGCCTCAATCTAATCAGGTTAAAAAGGTCCTATTAAAACATTGGAACATCCTGAACACAGGCGAAATGCCACTGCAACGCCCAAGATTCGCATTCAGATGTACACAGCACATAAAAGATATCGTTGTCCACACAAGACCACAGATAAAACAGGGGGCAGTCAGAGGACATTATTGGATCAGCCGACAGTCAAGGGACACTATCCGTGCGGAACTTGTAATGTCTGCCCGCTCACAGCGGGCAGACATTACAAGACATACCAAAACACTCCAATTGAAGAACCAAGAGTGGACACAAAAGAGACACACCAATTGCAATACAAAAAATTGCGTCTACATGGTGAAATGTCCTTGTAACCTACTATACATAGGGATGACCTCTAGAGCTGTAAAAACAAGGGTGAATGAGCGCAGGAGCAACATCCGGTGCGGTAGGAACACCACCAAAATGAGCAGGCACTACATTGAAAAGGGACATACACCAAACCAAGTCAATTGGACTGTCATTGAGTCCAATCCCCTTTGGACAACAAAAACCCTTTTCCAAAAAGAGCAAAGACGGGTCCATCGCCTCCAAACGAACGCCCAGGGTCTTAACGATGAAATACCTTGGATTGAGGTACTGTAGAAACCAAACTCTTGACATCGACCTCACCAGAGCGACATTCATAAACACTATAGTGATGACTATGTTAGCAAACCTCTCAAAACACTATGTAAATATCCAAGGTGCACCACCCACCGCAAAATGATGCACCAACTGTAAAAACTGACAAAGAGGACACTGATGTGCACGCAAATAACACCAATAAATGTGGTAACCATTTATTGCTATTCATTAGTCCACCAGGGATACTTTACTTACCAACATCTATCGAAAGAACCCACTCCAAGATGGCGACCAAGACTTTTCCCATGCGCGCCGCACTAAAATGAAATAAAATATCAATATAACTTTAAGCACAATACGTGCATCGCCTCCCTTTGAGAAATATCGCCATGCCAGCGACACATAAAAACTATCAGCACACAAATATCCAACACCCCGAGAATATTCCTCATACGAGATTAATATAGAGTATACAACTCTAAGATGGCACCCATAGTAACAACAAAAACTTGCCAATCAATCCAGTGATTAAACAATCAACGCCCCACCCGGAAGCAGGCTACTCCTATAAAAAGAGACAGGGCTTTCACTTCTCCACCGGCGGAGACAGCGAGAGGCACACAGGGGACACAGCCCAGATGCACTGAGAGAACGGTGAGTAACTAAGATGTAAGATCGGTCCAGGACAGATCCTGCACATGGCTGCATCCCCTCCCTTCATTTGTAAAACCAGCTGTGGGTTATACCTTAGAGCCTTAGGAAGCCCTCCAAAATGTCACATGTGGTTTTCTGTTTTCTTTTTCATTACAGCTCTCAAGTGACCCTCACTGATCTCATGGGATCTTACCCTACCTACTAAGGAGTGAGATATATTATCTATGTTTTTGTACATATAAACACAGCGTCTCGAGGTTTGCCATCAATGGTGGGGCCCTACGGTATTAATTACCTAGATTTAAAAGGTTCACAAGCTTACTGGATAACAGAACCTTTTCACTTTTGAATTTTGATCTTATTTATACGATTCACGTCTACTTGATAAGACCAGGGCATGTTTACAAATAAAAATAGTGATACAGAGAACAACCCTGACACCATTCTCTCAGCACTAATCATTGATCTTATATGTCTGTCTGTCACTTAGCTATAACTTCCCTTTTAACAATTTTTAGAATGACCACAGCACCTTTAGCTCACGTATATATAACGCGACCGTTAGCAGTAATGATCACACTACAAACTACAAGCACCTGGCTCTCCAATGGAGAACCCAGACCTTAGTAAAACTTCCATTGGTATAGATACCCTAATGGCAAACTGTATCTTTGTTTCTTGACTCTTGTCGTTTCAGAAGTTCTACTCCCTTCGTTTATCCAGGGGCACCGAAAACTTCGGGCCACTGTAGATACAACTTTCTTACTCGGTCCTGACGAAGCGCCCTGGATCTCCCTCTGAGGCCACTAAAGCGCGAAACATGTTGACCAGAACATATGCCCACTAGGGACATATAGTTACTCAGCTACCAAGGGACATAATACCCCTTAAAGCAGCACCATACACTTTGTTTTAATAATGACAGAGGGATAACCTTAATAAAAATTAATCACTCTCCCTCCAGCCATTTTTTAATACACCTTTTAGGACTTCACTGCCACTTACACCCATGCACCCATACAACTTCATCAAAAGATCTCCGAAAAGAGACCCTTCGGGGGACCTGTAGGGCATTGCAGCGCCGGCCCGACGATGAGCAAAAGCCCAATGATGAAGCATGACATCCTTCGGGTTGTGTGAGGGCATCAAGATGAGGACATACTGCCCCCCACAATTAGAGTAGCACACGACAAGAGTACCTCTTACTTCCCTTCTTTTACTCTCTACTTAGGAATGGTGACTCCCTTTTGGTATAAGTTTAACTTCGGGAGCACGGGTCACTGGACCTTTTGAATAGCTCCTAGAGTACCCCTCTTTTGATAAATAGGATTTTAATTTAATCCCCTGGACTCACCCCGAGGACTCTGATGAGTCTTGGGGGTAGGTCCAGGGATTACTGCTGGTGAGGGAGTGAGGCACTCCCTTCACTGCGCATGAGGTGTTTGGCCGGCTGTCTCAGGCCAGCCAAACACCTCATGCGCAGTAAGCTCTTCAGCCACAGCTGTGTTGCTGGGGCTGGAGAGGATAGGCACAGGCTCCCAGTCTGCCTGGAAGCGCAAGTTGCAGGCACTCAGACCAATCCTGACACTGCTTTCCTGCAGCGTGAGGATTGGCCCCAGTGCATTCTGGGAGCCTGTGCCCAGAACCAGGAAGAGTGCAATGCGGCGGGAGACGGCAGCGTGAAGGTAAGTTTTATTCAGTTTTTTTTTATCCCACGACCCCCCATCTCCCTCTCCCCTCCTCCTGGCCTGCCCCACCCTGCCTCTTTGGTAGGGGACAGCCCACTACTGCTTCCTGTTTGCGAATGGGTTACCGCCTCCTCTACGGAGTCAGTAAATTATGAATGATTTGGGACCACATTCTGGTCACAAAACATTGATACATACCAGTGCTATTCAGTATTAGGAAGGGACGCCCTAAACATGACCTTTCCTGATACCGAATCACAAAAGCAAAATGCGATTCGGTAACAAGTTACCGAGCCGCAATTTGCCTTTGTACATTGCAAAATCCATTTTACCAGTCGCAAACGGCCCGATGCCCCATTTGCGGCGGGTAAATTGCTTCGTACATCAGGTCCGTTATTGCTACTATTACAAACACTTCTTATAGCTTGTCACCATACATACTTTGTATCTCATTCTGTAAACAGATAATAAAAACAAATTGTGGCACTGTCATACTCTAACTCCATTGCCTTTCCTAGTCAGTCATTTCTGGACCTAGCTATGTATGAATCATTTTCTTACTCTCTGCGAGCTAAAGAGATCGTAAAGCAATTATTTGTAGCTGGGAATTTCATATCACCGTGCAAAGTGTGTAATATAGTTCAACATCATTAATTAGAGAATTATGTTTTCATTATTATCATATCAATGGGTGCATAATTTGTTAAATGGCTACATATAACAAAGCTCTCGTAAAGAATAATTTCAGATGGTCACAAACCAATTGACGATTCTAAAATTGTGTCTTTCTCCGCTCTAAATGCCGATGGTAGATCTCAGTTCTCAGTACCATTTGAAGCTTACTACATGAGTGTGTGACAGGGACCTAAACATTAATAGAAACTTATTAGGAATGTGTTTATAAAACAAAGTAGAATACCTACATGCTGTTAGCACCCTGATCATGACTTACTTATGCCTCTGGTGTGACTCAACATCCTCACAAGTCCATGCCAGCATGCAATAGGTGGACAGTATGTTTTATTTTTGAAGGATGGCCATGAGTGTAGGTAACCGCAACCCAGTCAGTCCATCACCATCACTCAGAAAGTAATGTGTAAAGCCCATACTCAAATCTTTCAGCACAGTGCCCTTCCTCCCACCAGCATTGTACGTAAGCTCTTTGTATTCCCTATGTATGTCTTCTACATTCCTCTGTGCACTGTCACATGTATCATGTGATGAGAATACTCACACTCTTAAGCCCGGATTTACTATGGGCATGAGTCGTTGCTGCATCATGCAAGGTGACACAAGCCCTTAAGTCAGATTTACTATGCCACGCAGACCCACCTCACAATGTTCTGCGTGGCATAGTAAATCTGGTGCCTTGCATTACTCTGCACTCTGAAGGTGTTCCGTACACATACACGCATCGTTTTTGGCACATTTGGGAATGTGTCAAAATGGTATACCTTCCCAGGTAATGAGGAGAAATATGTTTAGTTCACCTCATTTTTTCCTCTTTTCTATGTGTGCTGCCTTCTAAAGCACACATAGAAAATGCCTCAGACATTTGTTTTGGCCAGGAGGGGCCCCTTCCTGCACAAAACCAATTCTGCCTGTAATGCAGGCACCCTTGCACCATGACGCAATGGTGTCTGTATTGGCGCTAGGCTGCACACAGTGTGCCAACACAGGGAGGGAGCAGTAACACATCATATCTTAGTAGATATGTAACATTCCTGCTGCCTTGCTTTCACACAGCACAGCGCAGAATGTTTTATGGCTGCGTTGCATGACATCTGTGTACATCTGGCCGTGTGTCTATAAGAGATCATATTGGTAATTTAAACATATATATTACATGCATCATGTTATGACTCACCCTATGTATCTTGTTGGTCATCAAGGTTAGCACTGTCCATGCCCTAGACTCCGGCAACCAACCAAGTAGGAATGAGTGATGCTACCTACTCCTTCAATGGGATCAGCTCCTCCTGTACTCATTGCAGCCTTCAGGCTCCTGGCCAGTTTCTCTTTTGTCCTGCATTTGTGATCATGCCATCTTTTCTTGCATACATCTACAGTCCTTCTTGCTGGCACTGCGCAGTTGATCTTGTCCATTATTGCTTGCCAAAAGCATCCTTCTTGGCTAATGGTAATTTAGAGGTGACAAACAAAAGGTGTTCATTTTTTATCACCTCAGTGATCCATATTTGTCCTTCCTCCTCTGTGAAATTGGTCTTCCTCTTCCTTTTGATCTGCATGTCAGACCCATCTTCAGGGTTTGCGCCCTGCTGCCTTCCTGACACTCCTTCTATGCCTCCACTATTGATGGTGTGTTGGTACAAACAATTGTTTGGCGCTGTGTGGCTTTCTTAACTTTCACACCACACAACAGCTTCCTGCATGACACAAATCTGACTTGGGGCACGAAAAGGTGTCTTGCAGCATGCAAGTCAGCTTTGCGTCATGCTGGTTGATGTTACATTACAACACAGTGTGCTGAATCAACAGTCTTGCGTCAAGCTGTGTGATGCTTGTTAAACCTTCACTCACCTGAAGTCCAGGTTGTTCAACTTGAGAGATGAGACGCTAAATTCTCTTCCACCCCTAAAAACCTATGCCCGCCTGACTGAATTTAGAACGCAGTCTGACGAGAATAGATCCCCAGGGAAGGGGAAAAATGGGACAAAATAACAAACCAAAAGAAACACTTCACGGGTTACAGCTCTAGATTACGCCACTCTTTTCTTGTTCAGAGTCTTCAAATATTTTACCTCTGCGAGCTGATAGCTGTGGTAAAACACAAGGAATTCACATTAACCTTCTTCACTTGTTATCCCTCTTATATATATATCAAATGAACAATATTATTCAGAAAATACCTTTAACACTCGTTATTCTATTCACCGTAATTTTGAATATTAAAGAATGCAGGCTAATACAATTGTCACATGAATCTGTGGAAATAAAAGAATAACATTCACTGATATGCACCAATCTCAGTCCAATGTATATTGTGTCTTTTCCATTGACTTACTAATAACTAACTTCTGTATCACATGTATTTTGTCATCCAACACATATAATGAATCTTATATGCTCTTAACGATTATTGTCTTTTCTTGTTTCTTTTGTCGTAGAAACAGATGCTGCCTTTCGTGACACAAGAGTTCTGGGAATGTTCCAAAGTTCAAAGGTGAGTAGTTTTTGTTCTGTTAACCTTTTCCTTTAATGCGCGCTTAAATAGTGTCTCGGTTTTACTTTAAACCATTTGGAAGCGTTTTGTGATTAATTTTGCTTTGAATCCCAAAACGAAAGAAACTTTCGAAAAAACAAAAAGATATCTTAAATACCTTATTTCCTTGAGGTCGCATCCATTTTTTACAAGAGAAAACCTTACTTGACTGTCTTTTAATTCTTTTGCTGCAGGTCGGAATGTTTAGAGATAGGGACCGGAAAGGAAGAGCCTCCGTGTTGATGTTGCCGTGGAAACCCAGCTGGGACCGAAAGGATTGCTGACGGAGTCTTCGCGCTGAAGGGAACCACCGAGTTCGTCGGAGACAAAGCAGTGCTGGAATCCAGGTGAGGAAGGGAAGAAAAACGAGCGCAAGCGCGTTCGATTGCCTCTCAAGAGCTTTTATAGAGTTCTTTAAGGGTGGGGTTCTTTGGTTGTAGCGGGGAGGAAAAAACGTGACGCTCTTGCCTCAACTGCTGCAGATGCAACGTATGGTCTATGGAAATGAGCTCTCGGCAAGGTGCTGTTTATGGAAATGAGCTCTTGGTTTTACAACGTGCTAACTGACAACGTGTTATTTATGTAAAGCACCCTGACTCACACAAGCAAATATAATAAGTTACCAAAGTGTGCATATAATGAAGTAACACTAAATCCTTCAGAACAAAGAATAAATCAGGAGCCATTTACTGACAGTTATCACACATTATACATTGGTGGTAATATGATTTGCGTAGCTTCTTATGGCGCAGAATGAGGCTGGGCTATGTTCCTTGCACAAACCCTAACATGCTTCTCTTGGACCTGGATCATGGTGCAGCGCTATATAGTAGATACAGCGTATCCATGACACATGAAAGTAGCACAGTGCAATGCATTCCCACTCAACACTATGCAAGGCAGTGCTTCGTGATTCTTAGTAAATCTGGATCCACATGCCAAAGGCTCAGTTTTCTCAGTTAGGGCCCAATAGAACAAGTAATTTACCTTCGTTAGCGCTCTTTCTGGTAGGAAATCTATCTAGCCTGAGAGTCCTCATCTTTTCAATATTTCCCAGGCATCAGACTAAATCTGGACATTTTTTAACAGTACCTCTGTGTGCTGCTAGGGGGCACAGTTATGCTTCACACTGACACTGTTCCTCTCCGGAAATGACAAATGCAGCCTATATAGGTGCCACTCCTGTGCGCTGATGTCATTTTCTTTCAAGACTGTCTGCATCTCAGATGCAGAACTCTAAAAGCAAATTGTTGTCACCAGTGTGCAGATTCCTAGATTCCTGGACTTGGGATCTTATTAAAGGATAGAAGTCAACCATGGAAGGGGGAAGATGGGAGGTTCAGTGAGAAATCTGCAGCTAGATAAAGTCTCTACCAGAAAGAGCATTATCGAAAGTAATTACCTTGTTCTTATAGTGAATTCTAGTCACAGATTTCTCACCTTTTCAATAGATACCAAAGCAGTACCTATTTTGAGATGGATCTGTGGATGGACTCAAACCAGAAAGTCCTGCAGGACTGAGGGGGCAACATGCCCCATTCGTCAAATCGGACTACCCAGACAATAGAGAACTTATGGAGGGACTGTCATATATACACCTAGCAAATGTCTAGGACAGGCAATCTACATGCCAACACAGTGCTAGTATCTATGGCCCAGCTGGAATGAGTATGCAATCCTTCTTGAGGTTGTTTTTAGCCAATGTGCAGTAGATCTTACTACAAAGCACGATCCAGCAATAAATGGTTCTCTTCTGCACAGCTTTAACTTTTTTCGCTCCAGACAACCCCAGAAACAGCTGATCCTTTACCGGTGTTCTTTGATATGATGTATGTAAAATCTCAGTGCCCTTTTGAAGCCCAAGTGATGACATCACTCCTCCTCCTTAGAGAGGTGAGGTGGAGCATAGAATGCCAGCAAAGTGATGTTTTGACAGATGAGCAACAATGTCACAACTTTATGCAAGTAAGATGCTCATGTCCACAAAACCAGTTTTTCTAGGAGGAAGACAGTGTACAGAGGGTTTACACAAAGAGCTTAAAACTCACTCACACTCCGCACGGATTTTATGGCAACAAGGAACACCGTCTTGAGGGTGGGAAACCTCAATGAGCAGCTGTGAAGCACATCAAAAGCATAAGGACCAAGTTAAGTTCCCTGTTAGACCTGACACCCTTGGGTGGAAGCCGCTCAAAGTTTTGCCTTCATCCCTCCCGTTTTCCTGAATCCATTATTTTAGCTTTAAGACTCTGTGCACTTTACCACTGCTAACCAGTTCTAAAGTGCTTGTATTCTTGCTCTAAAACATGGTACAATTGGCTTACATCTGATTGGTACTGTAGGAAGGTGGAATCTGACTATATGGTTGCCCCCACTTTTTTTATGGTGTTTTGCTGGTTTATGACTTAGTTGGACTGGGACCCTGCTATTCAGGGCCCCAGTCTATCTGTTCTCTCTAAACGACATGGAGTGCACTCTAGGTGCACTAGTGATTGGATACTGTGGTGCCTTATGAGTCCCTAGTATATGGTACCTTAGGTGCCAAGGGCATAGGTACTTCACAGGCCTACCAGGGGCTGCAGCATGTGTTATGCCACCCCTGGGAAGCAGTCTAAATCTGACACCACAGGCCTGCTACTGCAGCCTGGGTGAGGTGGTGCTAGCACCCCTCACTGAGATATAGGTTTCCTATATCTCTCTTGCACACACATATAAACCTATCAGTCACCCCTAAGGCAGGCCCTATCAATCCTGAGGGCAGGGTGCTTGGCTTCTATGTGAGGGGGTGCCTCTGCCTGAGCAGGGCCCCTCTGCAGCTCTCAGAGTCTATTCTCTGGTGCTGTTTGTGGATGCGGTTAAACCATATACTATTAAGTGCATTATATCCTCGCGGTAAATGCTAACTTTGGAATGGCTGCATCAAAACATGTCGTGTTTGGTGTCAAACATCTTGGAATACTACCCCCCGCCAATCTTGGCGGCGGGGGTAGCATTCCACCCTTCTAGAGGGATAAGACATGTACCTGCTGTGGAAACGCGGTAGAATCCTAAAGAGCCCTGGCATCACAAAATGGATGCCACCAGTCACAGACACTGGGCTGCCCTCCTGCTGATGACCGAAACTCACAGTGGAGGAAGCCCAACAATAGGCATCCTGTCACAGGGAGGTGTAACCACCTTCCAGACAGGGTTTAGTGTATTGGGGCTGGGTGGGTGCACTCTTAGAGTGCTTTGAAGTCCTGCACTGGGGGAGCAGAAGGCTCCTCTGTGCATATGCCAGTTCAAACCAGCTCAGGGGCTACCTGCCCCTGCTCTGGCGCGAAACTGGACAAAGGGAAGTGGGTGTAGCCACCCCTCCCTTGACCCTCCCATAGGTGGGGTCATAGAGCTAGTCCATCCCCTCTTTTTAGTATAAGAGGGGGAACCTTGCCATTGCAAAGCAGATAACCCCTGGACGACGCTCTACAGAAGAATCCTGGCCCTTCGACGTTCCACTACCTTTGGAAGACAGAAGAATCTCCCTTGGAGTCAAGGAGTGACTCCCCTGCTTGGCAGGCACCAAAAACGACAACGACGGTCGCAAACTACGCCGCTCCCGCCGGAGTCCGAAGTCCCTGCAGCCCAGGAAGTGGATTTCCTGACCTCTCCCAGGCCATCGTGAGTCCCCAGCGAAGCTGAGGCAAGTGGACCCCACGAGTAACGAGGAACCGCGACCCCTGGGTACCGTGCACTATTGTCGAGTGCAACCCCTTCACAACGTTCCACGAACTTGTGCTTTGGACCACGTGTGGTCCCGACCTCCAGCAGGAATCCCTCCGAAGATCAGAGGCCTACACCGTCCCGAGTGACCGTGGGCCCCTGTTGAGTGATTCCACCCGAGGTGTCTTCGCGATCCCTTGCCCGCTGGCTTGTGGGTCCCCAGAAGACTTCTTAAAGAAACCAAAGGGCTCCCCTGGTTGCTCCAGGCCTGCCCTGACTTACCCTCGCTGGGTGAGTTCCACAGACCTTGCTGGTCTGCGCCATCGACTTTTCTTCATCTCCCCGAGACTTGCTGCTGCCAAGGCTTGTTGGCTCCGATCGAGTTGCCGACACCACAGTCAGCTGCAGACGTCGAGGGACACACCGAATCCAGCTCCTGGTCGTCGTCGACACCTCCTGGACCACGTGGCTGAAGAGTCAAGGCACCCGCAACCGACCTGAATCGACCGACGACGGTGGGCATCCATCTTCCTTGCCCCGGGTCACTGCCAAGTGACTTTGAACACTGTCCCCTCTGCTTTCAGGTCATCCTTCTTCAGAATCCAGGCTTGGATTCCACCGGACACTTCTTCAGCTCCCGCAAGCAGCAAGTCTTCTTTGTTCGCCATTGAAAACGACGCCGCGACCCGACACCAAAGGACACCTGTGCACCCGGCTTCCCTGGGTGAGGTAACTCCAGCACTACGGTGCTCCTGTGGGTGTGGGCCCTAGAACTACTTACCCTGTAAGTGACTTGCTTGTAGGTTCTCCCGAAGTATCCTAAAACTCTTTATTTCCAACCGTGACTTGCCCCATTGAAGTTAACGGCGATTCGCGCCTGTGTATCCACACTGCACGCGTCCCCCGTGGGTCCTTTACTTACCTGCCTTGGGTGGTTTCGTGAGGCCCCAGCACTTCTGAAGGCCCTAGGCCTTGTCTCCTTGCAAGTCGTTGTTTCTAAGTCTCTTACTTAGTATATGGTCTGGTACGCCCCTAGGGCCCCAGCCATATTTTGTGCTTAACTTATTGTGAAACGTTGATTTGTGCATATGTTTGTCTTCTAATCTCATAAAGAGATTAGTAGAGAGTTATTTAGAAATAAATACATATATATTTGATATATATACCTGTGTGGTGTCTTTTCATTTGGTGATTCAAGAGATTATATGGTAAAACAAGCTGCTTTACATTCCTCCGAGACTTAGCCTGAAGGCTGCTCTCCACAGCTACCACTAGGATAGCTTTCTTTAAAAGGTTGTCTTAAACCTATCTACCATAAGAGTCGATTTGCCCTGGTGCAAGGTGTCCACTTTAATTAGTGAACAGCATATACCAGGCCAACTTCTCACATTGGTGGGCAGCGTGTGGGATTCCAGCTTGCCATTGTTTTACCAGAAAATCTCTATTTGAATTACTAACTGAAAACCATTATAGGTACTCAAGGTACATATAAAGTCAAGCTTAGTATCAATAAGTTCTACTGAACTTAGAGCTGTGTGCCAAGGGATAGCACACCCTTTCCACAGCTCAAGCTAGGATCAGTAGGCCACAAACTAGTGTAGGTAGTACAACACTGCACAACACTAGAATGTCCTTAAAGGGTGGACCCAGTGGATCCACTCAGCCTCAGTATAAGGACATGGCTTTCTCTGACTTGAGAGCCATGTGTGTTGACAGACACCTGAGGATAGGACAGAGTCCCTCAACCCTGCACCTGATAGATCTGCTGACAGCAGATGACCTGAGATTGGCTCTAGGAGCTAAAGGGTTTGAATCAGTGGGTGGGTCAGTCATAGTATCTGGGTCAGATGATGAAAATCAGAATGACCAAGACTCTGTGATTGAAGGGCCAGGCTCCAAGGGGCCTGAAAAGGACAGAGGAATTCTCCCTAAGAGAACTGACAGAGAGGAGGAGAGGCACAGATCCCCTTCCAGGGAATCTGACCACTCTTATCACTCTGGCAGAGAATTTGTCCAGCAGAGGAGCTCATACTTTTCCTTAAGAGAGACCTCCTCTGAGAGAAGGTGCAAACTGCTCCAGTATGAGGAAGCCAGAGTGGCCCTCAGAACCAAGCAGTTGGCACTGGATAGAGAAGCCCTGGAGATCCAGAGAGCTTCTAGAAAGGAGGGTTTAGAACCCCCTGGTGGCAGCAACAGTGTCCCTAGAGGCAGAGAATATATTCCTGACCATAGGAACCTGAGCAAGGTTGTTCCTCCCTACCAGAGTGGGGATGATATCCACAAGTGGATAACTGCTATGGAGAGGGCCTGTAGAGTACAGCAGGTCCCCCAAAAGCAGTGGGCAGCAATCTTGTGGCTCTCCTTTTCAGATAAAGGAAGAGACAAGCTCCTCACTGTTAGAGAGGAGGATGCTGATGATTATGAGGTCCTGAAGAGTGCACTGATAGATGGGTTTGGCTTAACCACTGAAGAGTACAGGTTGAAGTTCAGAGATACCCAGAAGGCACAGACTCAGGACTGGACAGACTTTGTAGATTGTGCATCCAAGGCTCTGGAGGGTTGGCTGGTTGGCAGTAGGGTTACTGATTTCAAAGGATTTTATAATCTAATGATGAGAGAACAGATCCTTAATAATTGTCAAAACCAGCTTTTACACCAGTACCTGGTGGACTCTGATCTGACCTCTCCCCAAGAATTGGGAAAGAAGGCAGACAAATGGGTCAGAACCAGAGTAAGGCCTAAGAATCAGGGTGGTGACCACAAGAAAGATTCTACCAAGTCCCAAGAGAAAGGTGGGGATAAATCTAAGGATAAGTCCACTACAGGGCCCCAAAATTCCTCTTCTGGGGGTGGGTCCCAAACTCCTTCCTCTCCTGAAAAGAAACCATATTGCCATGTCTGTAAAAAGCCTGGGCACTGGAAAACTGATCCCAGTTGCCCCAGGATTGGCAATAAAGAAAATGTTCCTCCCACAACTACTACCACCCCTCCTGGTACTACCAGTAGTAATCCTCCAGTTGGGAGTAGTGCACCCAAAAAGTTAGGTGCTTTTGCAAGAGGAACAGAGGTGGGCCCTAGTTTAGACAGGGACCCCTCAACAGACTCCTCTGACTCTGATGGTGGTATAGGATTTGCCACCTTTACCATGGGTCCCATAGCATTGGGCAGGTACAGACTGGAGCCAATGATTAATGGTCAGAAAGCTGTGGCATTTAGGGACACAGGGGCTAGTGTCACCATGGTGGCAGGGAAACTAGTCCCCCTCACCAGCTTTTACCTGAGTTTAAATACCAGGTGACCAACATTGATGGTGTCAGAACAGATCACCCCATGGCCATAGTCAATCTCAGCTGGGAGGGGGTCACAGGCCCAAAAGAGTGGCAGTGTCCCCAACCCTACCTGTAGATTGCCTGATGGGCAATGATTTGGAAATTTCAGCCTGGGCTGAAGTTGAACACCAAACCCATCTTAGGATGTTGGGCGTCCCTGCAAAGGTTAGTGGGGCTGTGATGGCCACAGCCCCAGCCCAAGAATTTGGAGAGATGGAGCCTGAAAGAATGGCCCACTCTCCCCCAAAAGAGAGCACAAGGGTTGAAGAAAAGTCTTCTTCCCCCAGACAGTAGGTAAGGGTCAGCCTCCTCAGGGAACTGACCCTACCCCTAGTGAAGGAACTGCCACAGAGGTAGTCCGGCCTGGCCTGGCCACACCCCTGATGGCAGAGGACCCTTCCAAGGTGGTACCCAGTCTGGAGCAGGTAACCTGCCCCTCTCTACCCTGCCTCAGTCAGCCCAGGGCTGCAGAGGTCAGGGAGGTCAGTGGACCCCCCGGGCCCCCTGTCCAGAGGAAGCCCCCATCAGCAGATTAGGGGCACCCAGTCTAGTAGCCCTAGCCAGGTGAAAATTCCTCTACACACTGAGGGATCCCCCATACCTTTATGTAGGGACCTCCCCCAGAAGGACTCTGGTAGGCAAGGGCAAACCTGGGACCAGAAGGTTCCAAACCTGCCATGTCCCTCCAGTGTTCCATCCAAAGGGACCCAACCCCCAGCTGTAGGCAGCCAAAGGTTGACCCTTAGAGCAAAGTGCAACTCAGTCATGGAAAGACAGGCATACATGGTGACCAGTGATCTGAGGAAGCTGAGGCCAACATTCCTAGGGCCTCACTTCCCTACTCAGACACCTCACCGGCCTTGTACTTTACCTAAGCACACCAGAGGTAGTGATTCCCCATGGTGGAGACCCTCTCATACCCTTAGGGCGAGGGATTGCTTAGTGGACCATAACATAGGGGGCAACCATGCTAGTGCAGGTGCTTCCTTATATGGCCACTTAGTCAATATAGGCTCAACTGGTCAAGGTTAGCCTTATCTCCTTTCGTTTGGGGGGTTATGTAGGAAGGTGGAATCTGACTATATGGTTGCCCCCACTTTTTTATGGTGTTTTGCTGGTTTATGACTTAGTTGGACTGGGACCCTGCTATTCAGGGCCCCAGTCTATCTGTTCTCTCTAAACGACATGGAGTGCACTCTAGGTGCACTAGTGATTGGATACTGTGGTGCCTTATGAGTCCCTAGTATATGGTACCTTAGGTGCCAAGGGCATAGGTACTTCACAGGCCTACCAGGGGCTGCAGCATGTGTTATGCCACCCCTGGGAAGCAGTCTAAATCTGACACCACAGGCCTGCTACTGCAGCCTGGGTGAGGTGGTGCTAGCACCCCTCACTGAGATATAGGTTTCCTATATCTCTCTTGCACACACATATAAACCTATCAGTCACCCCTAAGGCAGGCCCTATCAATCCTGAGGGCAGGGTGCTTGGCTTCTATGTGAGGGGGTGCCTCTGCCTGAGCAGGGCCCCTCTGCAGCTCTCAGAGTCTATTCTCTGGTGCTGTTTGTGGATGCGGTTAAACCATATACTATTAAGTGCATTATATCCTCGCGGTAAATGCTAACTTTGGAATGGCTGCATCAAAACATGTCGTGTTTGGTGTCAAACATCTTGGAATACTACCCCCCGCCAATCTTGGCGGCGGGGGTAGCATTCCACCCTTCTAGAGGGATAAGACATGTACCTGCTGTGGAAACGCGGTAGAATCCTAAAGAGCCCTGGCATCACAAAATGGATGCCACCAGTCACAGACACTGGGCTGCCCTCCTGCTGATGACCGAAACTCACAGTGGAGGAAGCCCAACAATAGGCATCCTGTCACAGGGAGGTGTAACCACCTTCCAGACAGGGTTTAGTGTATTGGGGCTGGGTGGGTGCACTCTTAGAGTGCTTTGAAGTCCTGCACTGGGGGAGCAGAAGGCTCCTCTGTGCATATGCCAGTTCAAACCAGCTCAGGGGCTACCTGCCCCTGCTCTGGCGCGAAACTGGACAAAGGGAAGTGGGTGTAGCCACCCCTCCCTTGACCCTCCCATAGGTGGGGTCATAGAGCTAGTCCATCCCCTCTTTTTAGTATAAGAGGGGGAACCTTGCCATTGCAAAGCAGATAACCCCTGGACGACGCTCTACAGAAGAATCCTGGCCCTTCGACGTTCCACTACCTTTGGAAGACAGAAGAATCTCCCTTGGAGTCAAGGAGTGACTCCCTGCTTGGCAGGCACCAAAAACGACAACGACGGTCGCAAACTACGCCGCTCCCGCCGGAGTCCGAAGTCCCTGCAGCCCAGGAAGTGGATTTCCTGACCTCTCCCAGGCCATCGTGAGTCCCCAGCGAAGCTGAGGCAAGTGGACCCCACGAGTAACGAGGAACCGCGACCCCTGGGTACCGTGCACTATTGTCGAGTGCAACCCCTTCACAACGTTCCACGAACTTGTGCTTTGGACCACGTATGGTCCCGACCTCCAGCAGGAATCCCTCCGAAGATCAGAGGCCTACACCGTCCCGAGTGACCGTGGGCCCCTGTTGAGTGATTCCACCCGAGGTGTCTTCGCGATCCCTTGCCCGCTGGCTTGTGGGTCCCCAGAAGACTTCTTAAAGAAACCAAAGGGCTCCCCTGGTTGCTCCAGGCCTGCCCTGACTTACCCTCGCTGGGTGAGTTCCACAGACCTTGCTGGTCTGCGCCATCGACTTTTCTTCATCTCCCCGAGACTTGCTGCTGCCAAGGCTTGTTGGCTCCTATCGAGTTGCCGACACCACAGTCAGCTGCAGACGTCGAGGGACACACCGAATCCAGCTCCTGGTCGTCGTCGACACCTCCTGGACCACGTGGCTGAAGAGTCAAGGCACCCGCAACCGACCTGAATCAACCGACGACGGTGGGCATCCATCTTCCTTGCCCCGGGTCACTGCCTAGTGACTTTGAACACTGTCCCCTCTGCTTTCAGGTCATCCTTCTTCAGAATCCAGGCTTGGATTCCACCGGACACTTCTTCAGCTCCCGCAAGCAGCAAGTCTTCTTTGTTCGCCATTGAAAACGACGCCGCGACCCGACACCAAAGGACACCTGTGCACCCGGCTTCCCTGGGTGAGGTAACTCCAGCACTACGGTGCTCCTGTGGGTGTGGGCCCTAGAACTACTTACCCTGTAAGTGACTTGCTTGTAGGTTCTCCCGAAGTATCCTAAAACTCTTTATTTCCAACCGTGACTTGCCCCATTGAAGTTAACGGCGATTCGCGCCTGTGTATCCACACTGCACGCGTCCCCCGTGGGTCCTTTACTTACCTGCCTTGGGTGGTTTCGTGAGGCCCCAGCACTTCTGAAGGCCCTAGGCCTTGTCTCCTTGCAAGTCGTTGTTTCTAAGTCTCTTACTTAGTATATGGTCTGGTACGCCCCTAGGGCCCCAGCCATATTTTGTGCTTAACTTATTGTGAAACGTTGATTTATGCATATGTTTGTCTTCTAATCTCATAAAGAGATTAGTAGAGAGTTATTTAGAAATAAATACATATATATTTGATATATATACCTGTGTGGTGTCTTTTCATTTGGTGATTCAAGAGATTATATGGTAAAACAAGCTGCTTTACATTCCTCCGAGACTTAGCCTGAAGGCTGCTCTCCACAGCTACCACTAGGATAGCTTTCTTTAAAAGGTTGTCTTAAACCTATCTACCATAAGAGTCGATTTGCCCTGGTGCAAGGTGTCCACTTTAATTAGTGAACAGCATATACCAGGCCAACTTCTCACAGTGGAGGCCAGGTTCAACCACTGCAGAGCAAGATCCAGACCATCATGGACTGGACTGCTCCAACAACCCAGACTCAGGTGAGAGCCTTCTTAGGCCTGACTGGGTACTATAGGAGATTTGTCAAGGGGTATGGATCAATAGTGACACCCCTGAATGACTTAACTTCCAAGAAAATGCCCAAAAGGTTCAGTGGACAGTTAGCTGTCAAAAGGCATTTGATGACCTGAAGCAGGCCATGTGCACTGCTCCCATTCTACAGAGTCCTGATTACTCCAAGAAGTTCATTGTTCAAACTGATGCATCTGAATTGGGAGTAGGGGCTGTACTGTCACAATTGAATGATGAAGGTCAGGATCAGCCAGTAGCTTTCATTAGCAGAAGGCTGACCCCTAGAGAGAAACGTTGGTCAGCCATTGAGAGGGAGGCCTTTGCTGTGGTCTGGGCTCTGAAGAAGTTGAGGCCATACTTGTTTGGTACTCACTTCCTTGTTCAAACAGACCATAAGCCCCTCTTATGGCTAAAACAAATGAAGGGTGAAAACCCCAAACTGCTTAGGTGGTCCATTTCCCTACAGGGGATGGACTTCACAGTGGAACATAGACCTGGGAGTAACCATGCCAATGCAGATGGACTCTCTAGGTACTTCCACTTAGAACATGAAGACTTAACTGGGCAAGGTTAGTTTAATGTCCCTACGTTTGGGGGGTTGTGTAGGAGAGTAGGATCTGCTTCACATGGGTACCCCCACTTTTGCTGATGCTTCACTGTTTTTCGACCTTAGTCTGGCTGGGGCCCTGCTAATCAGAACCCCAGCCTAGCTGCTTCCTCTTTAAAATGGTTTCCATGTGCCTTAGGCACATCTCTGATTGAATCTGGAGTGCCCTTATAAGTCCCTAGTATATGGTATACTATGTACCCAGGGCATAGGTACCTCAGAGGCCTTCCAGGGGCTGCAGCATGTATTGTGCCACCCCTGGAAGGCCATCCAAACTGACACCACAGGTCTGCTACTGCAGCCTGGGTAAGGTGGTGCATGCACCCCTTACTGTGATATAGGCTACCTATATCACTATATACATACACACATATAAACCTATAAGTCACTCCTATGGCAGGCCTTATCGATCCTGAAGGCAGAGTGCGTGGTTCCTATGTGAGAGGGTGCCCCTGCATGAGCAGGGCCCCTCTTCAGCGTTCGGAGACCCTTCTCTGATGCTGTTTGTAGTGCAGCCTGACCATATACTCTTAAGCGCATTATAACCTCGCGTTAAATGCTAACTTTGGGATGGCTGCACGGAAACATGTCGTGTTTGGTGTCAAACATCTTGGAATACTACCCCCCGCCAGTTCTGGTGGTGGGGGTAGCATTCCACCCTTCTAGAGGGAAAGACATGTACACACCGGTATGCCCGGTACTGACTTTCCAGCGCCCTGGCATCACAAAATGGATGCCGCTGCCACAGACACGAGTCTGGCCTCCTGCTGCTGACCGAAACTCCGGCAGGAGAGGCCTGGACAATAGGTTTCCTGTCCCAGGGAGGTGTGACCACCTCCCCAGACAGGATAGTGTGTATTGGGGCTGGGCGGGAGCACTCTCGGGTGCTTTGAAATCCTGCACTGGGGGCACACTTGGTGTCCCTGTGCATACCCCAGTTCAAACTGGCTCAGGGGCTTCCAGCCCCTGCTCTGGCACGAAACTGGACAAAGGGAAAGGGGTGTAACCACCCTCTGCCCTGGCCCTCCCATAGGTGGGGCCACAGAGTATGTCCAACCCCCTACCTTAGTATAAGTAGGGGAACCCAGTCCTTAGGACTTTAGATTTACCTGGATGAAACTCTGACACAGAATCCTGGACCTTCGACGCTCTACTTCAAGATTAGAGGACTGAAGAATCTCCCTTGGGGTCAAGGAGTGACTCCCTGCTTGGCAGGCACCAAAGAAGCAATTGTCCGGTCTGCATCGCTGAAGCTCCCGTCGGACACCGAAGTCTTTGCATCACCAGAGGTGGATTTCCAGACTTCCCCAAGGCTGCCCTGAGTCCCCAGCAAAGCTGAGGTCCGTAGCTGTTGTGGGTAATGTGGAACCGTGACCCCTGGACACCGAACGCATTTGCAAGTGCATCCTCTTTTGGGTCTCCCACGAAGTCGTGCTTTGGGCTCCGAGTAGCCCCAGCCTCCAGCACCAACTGCACCGAAGATCACTGGCCTCCACTCCACGAGTGTCCTGTGAGCCAGCTCCACGTGCATCGTCTTGAGGCTCCTTCGCAGTTGCTAGTCCATTGGCTAGTAGGCCCTCTCGAAGGCCAATCTTTTTCTGCTTGGGCTCCCTGGTTGTTCCAGGTGTGCCCTGACTTATCCTCGCTGGGTGAGTCTCCCAGAACTTGCTGGTCTGCAACATCGTCCTTCTTCCATTTCCACGACACTTGCTGTTGCCAAGGCTTGTTGGGTCCAATCCGGTCACCAACACCCCTGCAATTGACAGACGTTATGGGACAGCTCGAATCCAGCTCTTGGTTGTCGTCGACACCTCCTGGACCTCGTGGCTGAAGAGTCAAGACAACCATCAACCTACCTGAAGCACTCAACATCGGTGGGCATCTGCTCATCGCCTTCCTGGTCACTGGCTAGTGACCCAGACTCTGTCCCCTCTGCTTTCAGGTTCTTCAGATCTTTGATCCACCTTTGGATCCACCCGAACACTTTCGACTTGGTCGCCAGCAGCACTTTGCAGCAGATCGCCATTGAAAGCGACGACGAAACCCGACCCCGAAAGACACCTATGCACCCGGCTCCCCTGGGTGAGGTAACTCGAGTACTCCGGTGCTCCCATGGGTATTGACACTAGAACAGCCTAGTTCTCAAAGGGTTTGCTCCAAGTCCTCCTCTAAGTGTCCCTTTTCTTTTAAATTCTAATCGCGACTTTCCCCATAGAAGTTAACGGTGGTTCGCGGTTGTGTTCATACACTGCACGCGTCCCCCGTGGGTCCCCTGTGTCACTGCCTTGGGTGGTTCCTTGTGGTCCAAGCACTTCTACAGGCTCTATGCCTTTTGTCTAGCTCAGTCGTGGTTCTTATACCACTTTATTGGTATATGGTTTGGTACGCCCCTGGGGCTCAAACGTGTATTTGTGCTATTACTGTAGATAACTAACTTATAACGTATGTACTTCGAACTCTAGCCTCATAAAGAGACTAGAGGGGTGTGTTTAGTAATAAATACATATATTTTGAATATATTCCTGGTGTGGTCCTCTTTCATTTGGTCACTCAAGAGATTATAGACTGGTAAAACAAGCTGCTTTACATTCCTTCAAGACTTAACCTGAAGGCTGCTCTCCATAGCTACCACTAGGATAGCTTTCAATAAAGGTTGTCTTTAACCTATCTCCAATAAGGGGTTGTTTGGACTGGTGCAAGGTGCCCACTATAATTAGTGGACAGCATATGCCAGGCCAACTTCTCACAAGAGGTGTAGAAAGAAGCAAAAGAAGTGCAGAAAGAAGCAAGAGAGGTGCACAAATAGACAAGAGAGGTGCAGGAAAGAGGCAAGAGAAGTGCAGAAATAAGCAACAGAGGTGCAGAAAGAGGCAAGAGAAGTGCAGAAAGATGCAAGAGGGGTGCAGAAATAGGCAGAATAGGTGCAGAAAGAGGCAACAGAGGTGCAGAAACAGGCAAGTGAAGTGCAGAAACAGACAAGAGAAGTGCAGGAAGAGGCAAGAGAAATGCTGAAAGAAGCAGCAGAGGTGTAGAAAGAAGCAAGAGAAGTGATAAAAGAGATAAGAGAGTTGCAGAAAGAAACAAGAGAGGTGCAGAAAAAAGCAAGAGAAGTACAGAAAGAGACAAGAGAGGTGCAGAAAGAGGCAGGAGAGGTGCAAAAAGAGGGAAGAGGGATGCATAAAGAGTCAAGGGGGGTGCAGAAAGAAGCAAGAGAAGTGGAGAAAGAAGCAACAGGGGTGCAGAAAGAGGCATGAGGGGTGCAGAAAGAGGCAAGAGAAGTGCAGTAAGAAGCAACAGAGGTGCAGAAGGAGGCAAAAGAACTGCAGAAAGAGGCAAGAGACTTGCAGAAACAGATAAAAGAGGTGCAGAAAGAGGGAACAGGGGTGCAGACAGAGGCAAGAGAGGTGCAGAAAGAGGGAAGAGGTGTGCAGAAAGAGGCAACAGGGGTACAGAAATTTGCAAGAGAGGTGCAGAAAGAAGCAAGAGCAGTGCAGAAAGAGAGAAGAGGGATGCATAAAGAGGCAAGAGGGGTCCAGAAATAAGCAAGAGAGGTACAGAAAGAAGCAAGTGAAGTGCAGAAAGAAGCTACAGGGGTGCAGAAAGAGGCAAGAGGGGTGCAGAACGAGGCAAGAGACTTGCAGAAACAGATAAAAGAGGTGCATAAAGAGGGAACAGGTGTGCAGACAGACGCAAGAGAGGTGCAGAAAGAAAGAGGGCTGCAGAAAGAAGCAACAGGGGTGTAGAAATTTGCAAGAGAGGTGGAGAAAGAAGCACGAGCGGTGCAGAAAGAACCAACAGAGGTGCAGACAAAGGCAAGAGAACTGCAGAAAGAGGCAAGAGAGGTGCAGAAAGAGGGAAGAGAGGTGTATAAAAAGGGAAGAAGGGTGCAGAAAGAGGCAAGAGGGGTACAGAAAGAAGCAAGAGGTGCATAAAGAAGCAAGAGAAGTGCAGAAAGAAGCAACAGAGGGGGAGAAAGAAGCAAGAGAAGTGCAGAAAGAAGCAACAGAGGTGCAGAAATAGACAAGAGGGGTGCACAAAAAGACAAGAGAGGTGCAGAAAGAGGGAAGACGAGTGAAGAAGGCGGCAACAGTGGTGCAGAAAGAAGTGAGAGGTGCAGAAAGAAGCACGAGAAATGGAGAGGCAAGAGAAGTGCAAAAAGAAGCAACAGCGCTTCAGAAAGAGGCAACAGAATTTGAGAAAGAGGCAAGAGAGGTGCACAAAGACAAGAGAAGTATAAAAAAAGACAAGCGAGGTACAGAAATAGGGAAGACAAGTGCAGAAAGAGGAAACAGGGGTGCAGAAAGAAGCAAGAGAAGTGCAGAAAGAAGCAACAGAGGTGCAGAAAGAGGCAAGAGAAGTGTAGAAAGAGGCGAGAAAGGAACAGAAAGAGGCAATTGAGGTGCAGAACAAGGGAACAAGGTGCAGAAAGATGCAAGAGAAGCGCAGAAAGAGGGGTGCAGAAAGAGGCAAGAGGGGTGCAGAAAGAAGCAAGAGAGGTGTAGAAAGAAGCAAGAGAAGTGCATAAAGAAGCAATAGAGGTGCAGAAAGAGGCATGAGGGGTGCAGAAAGAGGCAAGAGAAGTGCTGAAAGAAGCAATAGAGGTGCAGAAAGAAGCAAGAGAAGTGCAGAAAGGAGCAACAGAAATGCAGAAAGAGGCAAGAGAAGTGCAGAAAGAAGCAATAGAGGTGCAGAAAGAGGCACCAGAGGTGCAGAAAAAGGCAAGAGAGATGCACAGAAAGACAAGACAGGTGCACAAAAAGACAAGAGAGGTGCATAAAGAGGAAGACGAGTGCAGAAAGAGGCAACAGGGGTGCTGAAAGAAGCAAGAGAGGTGAAGGAAGAAGGAACAGAAATGCAGAAAGAGGCAAGAGAGGTGCTGAAAGAGGCAAGTGAGTTGCAGAAACAGGAAAGGAGGGTGCAGAAAGAGGCAAGTGAAGTGCAGAAAGAAGCAACTGCGGTGCAGAAGAAGGCAAGAGAACTGCAGAAAGAGGCAAGAGAGGTGCAGAAAGAGGCAAGTGAGGTGCAGAAACAGAAATGAGGGGTGCAGAAACAGGCAAGAGAAGTGCAGAAAGAGGCACCTGGGGTGCAGAAGACGGCAAGAGAACTGCAGAAAGAGGCAAGAGAGGTGCCGAAAGAGGCAAGAGAGGTGCACAAAGAGACAAGAGAGGTGCACAAAATAACAAGGGAGGTGCACCAAGAGGCAAGACAAGTGTAGAAAGAGGCAACAGCGGTGAAGAAGGAAGCAAGAGAGGTGCAGAAAGAAGCAAGAGAAATGTAGGTAGAGGCAAGTGAGGTGCAGAAACAGGAAAGAGGGGTGCAGAAAGAGGCAAAATAAGTGCAGAAACAGGAAAGAGGGGTGCGGAAAGAGGCAAGAGAAGTGCAGAAAGAAGCAACAGAGGTGCAGAAGGAGGCAAATAGAACTGCAGAACGAGCCAAGAGAGGTGCAGAAAGAGGCAAGAGAGGTGCAGAACAAGGGAACAGGTAGTAGAAAGAGGCAAGAGAGGTGCAGAAAGAGGGGTGCAGAAGGAAGTAACAGAGGTGCAGAAAGAGGCAAGAGGGGTACAGAAAGAGGCAAGAGAAGTGCAGCAAGAAGGAAGACAAGTGTAGAAAGAGGCAACAGGTGTACGGAAAGAAGCAAGAGAGGTGCAGAAAGAGGCAAGAGAAGTGAGGAAAGAGGATAGAGAGGTTCAGAAAGATTCAAGAGAAATGTAGGTAGAGGCAAGACAAGTACAGAAAGAAGCAACAGAAATACAGAAAGAGGCAAGAGAAGTGCAGAAAGAGGATAGAGAGGTGAACAAAGAGACAAGAGAGGTGCACAAAAAGACAAGAGAGGTGTAGAAAGAGGGAAGATAAGTGCAGAAAGAGGCAACAGGTGTGCAGAAAGAAGCAAGAGAAGTGCAGAAAGAAGCAACTGAGGTGCAGAAGGAGGCAAGGGAACTGCAGAAAGAGGCAAGAGAGGTGCAGAAAGAGGCAAGAGAAGTACAGAACAAGGAACAGGGTGCAGAAAGAGGCAAGAGAGGTGCAGAAAGAGGGGTACAGAAAGAGGCAAGAGTGGTACCGAAAGAAGCAAGAGAGGTGCAGAAAGAAGCAGGAGAAGTACAGAAAGTAGCAACAGAGGTGCAGAAAGAAGCAAGGGGGTACAGAAAGAGGCAAGAGAAGTGCTGAAAGAAGCAACAGAGGTGCAGAAAGAGGCAAGAGAAGTGCAGAAAGAATGAACAGAAATGCAGAAAGAGGCAAGAGAAGTGCAGAAAGAATCAACAGAAATCCAGAAATAGGCAAGAGAAGTGCAGAAAGAAGCAACAGAGGTGCAGAAAGAGGCAACAGAAGTACATAAAGAGGCAAGAGAGGTGCACAAAGAGACAAGAGAGGTGCACAAAAAGACAAGAGAGGTACAGAAAGAGGGAAGATGAATGTAGAAAGAGGTAGTAGGGGTGCAGAAAGTAGCGAGAGTTGCAGAAAGAAGCAAGAGAAATGGAGGTAGAGGCAAGAGAAGTGCAAAAAGAAGCAACAGTGCTGCAGAAAGAGGCAACAGAAGTGCAGAAAGAGGAAAGAGAGGTGCACAAAGACAAGAGAAGTGTACAAAAAGACAAGCGAGGTACAGAAAGAGGGAAGACGAGCGCAGAAAGAGGAAACAGGGGTGCAGAAAGAAGCAAGAGAAGTGCAGAAAGACGCAACAGAGGTGTAGAAAGAGGCAAGAGAAGTGATGAAAGAGGCAATAAAGGTGCAGAATGAGGCAAGAGAGGTGCAGAACAAGGGAACAGGGTGCAGAAAGAGGCAAGAGAGGTGCAGAAAGAGGGGTGCACAAAGAGGGAAGAGGGGTGCAGATAGAAGCAAGAGAAGTGCAGAAAGAAGCAATAGAGGTGTAGAAAGAAGCAATAGAGGTGCAGAAAGAGGCAAGAGAAGTGCTGAAAGAAGCAACAGAGGTGCAGAAAGAAGCAAGAGAAGTGCAGAAAAGAGCAACAGAAATGTAGAAAGAGGCAAGAGAAGTGTAGAAAGAAGCAACAGAGGTGCAGAAAGAGACAACAGAAGTGCAGAAAGAGGCAAGAGAGCTGTACAGAAAGACAAGACAGGTGCACAAAAAGACAAGAGAGGTGCAGAAAGATGGAAGACGAGTGCAGAAAGAGGCAACAGGGGTGCAGAAAGAAGCAAGAGAGGTGCAGAAGAAGCAAGAGAAATGTAGGTAGAGGCAAGAGAATGGCAGAAAGAAGCAACAGAGATGCAGAAAGAGAGGTGCACAAAGAGACAAGAGAGGTGCACAAAAAGACGAGAAGTGCAGGAAGTGGGAAGACGAGTGCAGAAAGAGGCAACAGGGGTGCAGAAAGAAGCAAGAGAAGTGCAGAAAGAAGCAACAGAGGTGCCGAAAGAGGCAAGATAAGTGTAGAAAGAGGCAAGAGAGGTACAGAAAGAGGCAAGAGAGGTGCAGAAAGAGGGAAGAGGGATGCATAAAGAGGCAAGAGGGGTCCAGAAATAAGCAAGCGAGGTACAGAAAGAAGCAAGAGAAGTGCAGAAAGAAGCTACAGGGGTGCAGAAAGAGGCAAGAGGGGTGCAGAAAGAGGCAAGAGAAGTGCAGAAAGAAGCAACAGAGGTGCAGAAGGAGGCAAAAGAACTGCAGAAAGAGGCAAGAGACTTGCAGAAACAGATAAAAGAGGTGCAGAAAGAGGGAAGAGGGGTGCAGACAGAGGCAAGAGAGGTGCAGAAAGAGGGAACAGGGGTGCAGAAAGAGGCAACAGGTGTGCAGAAATTTGCAAGAGAGGTGCAGAAAGAAGCAAGAGCGGTGCAGAAAGAACCAACAGAGGTGCAGAAAGAGGCAAGAAGGGTGCAGAAAGAGGCAAGAGAATTGCAGAAAGAAGCAAAAGAGGTGCAGAAAAAGGCAAGAGAACTGCAGAAAGAGGCAAGAGAGGTACAGAAAGAGGCAAGAGAGGTGTAGAAAAAGGGAATTAGGGTGCAGAAAGAGGCAAGAGTGGACAGAAAGAAGCACGAGGTGCATAAAGAAGCAAGAGAAGTACAGAAAGAAGCAACAGAGGTGCGGAAAGCGACAAGAGGGGTGCCGGAAAAAGGCAAGAGAAGTGCAGAAAAAGCAACAGAGATGCAGAAAGAGGCAAGAGAAGTGGAGAAAGATGCAAGAGAGGTGCAGAAACAGGCAGGAGAGGTACAGAAAGACAGAGCAGGTGTGCAGAAAGAGGGAAGAGAGGTGCAGAAAGAGGGAAGAAGGGTGCGGAAAGAGGCAAGAGGGGTGCAGAAAGAAGCGAGGTAGAGAAAGAAGCAGGAGAAGTGCAGAAAGAAGTAACAGAAATGCAGAAAGAGGCAAGAGGGGTGCAGAAAGAGGCAGGAGAATTGCAGAAAGAAGCAAAAGAGGTGCAGAAAAAGGCAAGAGAACTGCAGAAAGAAGCAACAGAGATGCAGAAAGAGGCAAGAGGGGTGCAGAAAGAGGCAGGAGAATTGCAGAAAGAAGCAAAAGAGGTGCAGAAAGAGGCAAGAGAGGTGTAGAAAAAGGGAAGAAGGGTACAGAAAGAGGCAAGAGGGGTGCAGAAAGAGGGAACAAGGGTGCAGAAAGAGGCAAGAGGGGTACAGAAAGAACCGAGAGGTGGAGAAAGAAGCAAGAGAAGTGCAAAAAGAAGCAACAGAGGTGCAGAAATAGACAAGAGGGGTGCAGGAAAGAGGCAAGAGAAGTGCAGAAATAAGCAACAGAGGTGCAGAAAGAGGCAAGAGAAGTGCAGAAAGATGCAAGAGAGGTGCAGAAATACGCAGAATAGGTGCAGAAAGAGGCAACAGAGGTGCAGAAACAGGCAAGTGAAGTGCACAAACAGACAAGAGAAGTGCAGGAAGAGGCAAGAGAAGTGCTGAAATAAGCAGCAGAGGTGTAGAAAGAAGCAAGAGAAGTGATAAAAGAGACAAGAGAGTTGGAGAAAGAAACAAGAGAGGTGCAGAAAAAAGCAAGAGAAGTACAGAAAGAGGGAAGAGGGATGCATAAAGAGTCAAGAGGGGTACAGAAATAACCAAGAGAGGTACAGAAAGAAGCAAGAGAAGTGGAGAAAGAAGCAACAGGGGTGCAGAAAGAGGCAAGATTGGTGCAGAAAGAGGCAAGAGAAGTGCAGAAAGAAGCAACAGAGGTGCAGAAAGAGGCAAAAGACTTGCAGAAACAGATAAAAGAGGTGCAGAAAGATGGAAGAGGGGTGCAGACAGAGGCACGAGAGGTGCAGAAAGAGGGAAGAGGGGTGCAGAAAGAGGCAACAGGTGTGCAGAGAGGTGTGCAAGAGAGGTGCAGAAAGAAGCAAGAGCAGTGCAGAAAGAACCAACAGAGGTGCAGAAAGAGGCAAGAAGGGTGCAGAAAGAGGCAAGAGAATTGCAGAAAGAAGCAAAAGAGGTGCAGAAAAAGGCAAGAGAACTTCAGAAAGAGGCAAGAGAGGTGTAGAAAGAGGCAAGAGAGGTGCAGAAAAAGGGAAGAAGGGTGCAGAAAGAGGCAAGATGGGTACAGAAAGAGGGAAGAGGTACATAAAAAAGCAAGAGAATTACAGAAAGAAGCAACAGAGCTGCAGAAAGCAACAACAGGGGTGCCGGGAAAAGGCAAGAGAAGTACAGAAAGAAGTAACAGAGGTGCAGAAAGAGGCAAGAGAAGTGCAGAAAGATGCAAGAGAGGTGCAGAAACAGGCAGGAGGGGTGCAGAAATTCAGAGCAGGGGTGCAGAAAGAGAGAAAAGAGGTGCAGAAAGGGGGAAGAGGGGTGCAGAAAGAAGCAAGAGAGGTGCAGAACGTGGCAAATGAGATGCAGAAACAGGCTAGAGGGGTGCAGAAAGAAGCAACAGAAATGCAGAAAGAGGAAAGAAAAGAGCAGAAAAAGGCAAGAGAAGTGCAGAAAGAGGTAAGAGAGGTGCAGAAACAGGCAACAGATGTGCAGAAAAAGGGAAGAGGGGTGCAGGTAGAGGGGTGCAGAAAGAAGCAAGAGAGGTGCAAGAGAAGTGCAGAAAGAAGGAAGCGAGATGCAGAAAGAGACAAGAGAAGTGCAGAAATAGGCAAGAGAGATGCAGAAAGAGGCAAGAGAGGTACAGAAATAGGCAAGATGGTGCAGAAAGAGTCAAGAGAAAAGGAGAAAGAAGCAACAGAGATGCAGAAAGTGGCAAGAGAGGTGCAGAAGAACGAAGCAAGAGAGGTGCAGGATGAAGCAAGAGATGTGCAGAAAGAAGGGAGGTGCAGAAAGCGGAAGATGTGCTGAAAGAGGCAAGAGAAGTACAGAAAAAGGAAGAAAGGTACAGAAAGAAGCAAGAGAAATGCAGAAAGAGGCAAGAGAGGTGCAAAAAGAAGCAAGAGTGGTTTGCACACCATTAGTACCAATTAAACACCCACATTTAGCAATATGTAACAGGTGAACATTCTATGTTTGCAAAGGGCCTTCCACCACTCTGTAACACTTGTCGCTGTATTTTTGGAAACGTTTGAGCCTTTTGAGCTAGAAACAAGGTCTTTTTGTTCAAATCTGCAGATTATGCAGCAGATGATGGATTATGTAGCAAATGCGGAAAATGTATAATTGTGCAAAAGTCTGCAGCCAAACAGTCGCATAATTCCAGTGGCCCTGTTCATACCTCTGACTAGGTCCAGAAGTGCTCCTCAGTGGTACCTTCTTTTTTTTGTCACATTGAGTTCATAGTTTAGCTTCTATGGAAACGAGGAAGACTAAACTTGAGGTTACCACTCCACAACACAGACTACCATACCACGTACTTACTCTCCATAAAACATAATCCCAGACTACATAATTCCTATACACTAAATACCACATACTTTCTATCCACATAATTTCACTGCACAACATACCACATAATTCCACTACCTACAACGTACATCCACTCCACTTCCAAAAAAATGAGTAAAAAACGTTTTACATTTACAACACCAATAGCTCTAACTCTCGCAAATGCGAGACCTATTACATTGCAAATGCTTCTTTAACTAGTAGTTGCATTTGCAGAGTGCTGGAGAAAGAGAGCTGGGCCTCCAACCAGCGCTTAGGAATTCCGCTTTGTAGGACTTACAGGAGGTACCAGGAGGGCTTCTTGGCCCCCAAAGTCTCTCAGGAGTAAAGTGGACTTCATCCCCCAACCAGTAGTGTGCCAGGGGGCGTGTTTGCAGAGTGGTGGCAAAAGGGGGGCGTAGCCTCTGAAGACTTCTTAGCAATGCCACTGTGTGGGACTTACTGGAGGTAACAGGAGGGGTGGTTGGCCCCCAAGGACATCTTTGGAGGCCAACTAGCCCTCCTATTACCTCCGGTAAGTCACACACAGCAGAATTACTATGTTCTCATAGCAGGCCACGCCTCCTTTGCCCACCGCTCTGCAAACACACTCCCTTGCGCGCTCTTGGATGGGGATTGAAGTCCTCTTTGCTGCTGGGGGTTCTTAGGGGCCAACACGCCTACCTGTTACCTCCAGTAAGCCCCACACAGTGGGATTGCTGAAAGGTGGACACAGGCCACACCCTCTTTCTCCACCACTCTACAAACGTACCTCCTGGCATGCTCTTGGTTGGGGAATGAAGCCCCCTTGGCTCCAGAGGGTCCCTAGGGGCCAACTAGCCCTCCTGTTACCTCTAGTAAGCCCCACACAGCTGGATTGCTGAGAGTGATTAGAGCCATGCCCCCTTTTAAACACCACTCGGTAAACACGCCTCCTGGCGCAGTGCTGCTTGGGGGATGAAGTCCACTTCAGTCATGAGGTCCTCAGGACACAAGGGGATCTCATCGCCCCACCAGCAGTGTGCCAAGAGGCGTGTTTGTAGAGTGGTGTAAAAAGGGGCGTGGCCTCCTACCTCCTCTCAGCAATCCCACCGTGTGGGGCTTACTGGAGGTACCTGGTGGGCTAGTTGTCCCCTAAGGACCCTCACTAGTGAAGGGGACTACATCCCTCAACCCAGAACATGCCAGGCGGCACATTTACAGAGTGGTACAGGGAGGGGGCGGGGCCTCCGGCGAGTTGCCGGTTTCTTGTTTTTTTTTTATTTTAGGAAGGGGGACTGTGTGGCCCCCCTTTCCTTGTCCCTTTTGGGCCCCGGGGACACCATTTTTCGTTTTAAAAAAATAAATAAAAAGGGAGGGGGTGCACAGCCCCCCTCCCTAGGCCGATTTTGGCCCCGGGGACCCCATCCCCTGGGGCTAGGCCTTTCCTTTTCATTTTATTTTTAAGAGGAGCCAGGCCAATTTTGGCCCCTGGGACCCCATTCCCCAGGCCCGGCAATTTTCTTTCTTGATTTATTTTTTCTTTAAGGAAGGGGGACTGCGTTGCCCCCCTTCCCTGGGCCAGTTTTGCCCCGGGGACCCCATCTCCTGGGGCCTACCCTGCCTTTTTAAAAGAAATCTATGGAGGGGGCATCGGAGCTCCACTCCTGAGGCCAATATTGGCCCTGGGGACCCCATTCGCCGTGGCCCGGCCTTATTAGTTTTTTGAAAATGATTAAAGAAGGGAGGGCAAGGGTGGGGAACAGAGTGGTCCCCCTCCCGGGCCATTTTTGGCCCCGGCGACCCCATCCCCTGGGGCTTGGCCTCTTCGTTGGGGACCGCGGGGGAGCCCCAAGGCCCCCGCGGTCCCAGCCGGCGAGTCCCAAGGCCCCCGCGGTCCCAGCCAGCTCCCCGCATCCTGCAGGAGCCGGCATTGCTTTTGGGCAAAGGGAGCTGCTGACATGCAGCTCCCTTTGCCCAAAAGCAATACTGCTTCGCTTCATTGAAGCAAGGGCAATTTTCCTGCTCTCCCTTCCATGAAGCGAAGTAGATGTTTGCTATGGCAGGGCGGGAGCAGTGCTCCTGCCCTGCCATAGCAAACTGCAATGTCCCGGGGGTGGGCACTCCCACACTACATTTTTTTATGCAGAGCCCCGGGGAGGTGGTGGTCCCTGGGGCTGCGGGGGCCACATGCCCCCCTCAATAATAATTAAAGCCCCGGGGAGGTGGCGGTCCCCGGGGGTGCATGGGGGGACAGGAGCCCCCCACGCATTTTTATTTATAAGAAAGCCCTGGGGAGGTGGCAGTCCCCGGGGCTGCGGGGGCCCATTTGCCCCCGCATATTATTAACAAAGCCCCAGGGAGGTGGTGTCCCCGAAGCTGCGGAGGCCCCCACAGGCCCCCCGCATAATAATTAAGCATTGCCCCTGGGACCTGGCCCACCCAGGGGCTTAAAAGAAACGAAGCGCGGGAGACCACGCTTCGTTTTTTTTTTTTTAATTCGGCGGATTCGTGCACGAATCCTGCCCAAATGTTGTTTTTTAAAAATGCTTTTTATGGCCCTCTGGGCTCCTGTGGGACCCCTGAGCAGGCCTAGGGGGTCAGGGTGTTCCTACCCTGCCCCTTTTCTTGTTTTTTTATGTTTTTTCTTGTGACTCGGTTCAACCGAGTCACAAGATCGCTGCCAACACTTCCTGATCCAAAGTGTTGGCAGCCAATCAGAAGTCTGCTCATGATTGGCAGGGTTCGTGAATCAACCAGATACTAATATTTTTTTATATATAATTTTCTCAGGAACTACTGAATGGATTTACATGATATAAAAAAAGGTTGCTTTCTGAACCAAGAGCTTTCTTTTTGCCAAATTTGGTGTAATTCTTTTCAGCAGTTCGGGCTGTAGCCTGGTCTAAAGTTTCCTATGGAAATTAACATGGAGAAAACACGTTTTGGGACCCCCCTTTTTTATCGGCCCTTGCTGGATTAATCACCCTGAAACTTATATATATATATCTATATGGTGAACAGACATAATATCAAATTTTTAATATCGAATTGCCAAAATATCGAGTTTTTTATATAGAATGGACAGAATATCGAATTGCCAAAATATAGTGGTGCAGAATATCGAAATTCAGGTAAGAAATATCGATTGTCATAATATCGACAGTCATAATATAGTTGTTAAAAATATCGATTTTTTTATAGTGTTTTAAGTGTTAGTATATGTGTTAAAAGTATGTATTATTTTTGTAATGTATGTTTTAATTTTTTTAAAGTAATGAATTTTATGTTATTTAATTTTTGCGTAATTTAATTCCGTAGCAGGTTGTGGGTTTATAGGGGAATATGGTGGGAAGTAATTTAATTATAGTAAATTAAATATTAATATTTAGGCATTATTAATTATTTTTAATTTAATTTTGCGTTTTAGTTCTGTAGCGGGTTGTGGGTTTATAGGGTAATAGGGTGGGAAGTAATTTAATTGTAATTAAGTAATTATTTAATTTTATTTATTGGTATTGATAAATAATTCATTGTTAATTAATTATTAATTGGTAATTAATGTTTATTAATTGGTAATTAATTTTTATTAATTGGTAATTAATTTTTATTAATTTTTTAATTGATAATTATATTAATTGTATTAATTTATTATTCAGAGCGGGTTGTGGGTTTATAGGGGAATAGGGTGGGAAGTAATTTAATTGTAATTCAGTAATTATTTATTTTTATTTATTGGTATTGATTATTAATTTATTGTTAATTAATTTTTATTTGGTAATTGATTTTTATTAATTGGTAATTAATTTGTATTAATTGGTAATTAATTTTATTAATTGATTAATTGATAATTATATTAATTGCATTAATTTATTATTCGGAGCGGGTTGTGGGTTTATAGGGGAATAGGGTGGGAAGTAATTTAATTGTAATTAAATAATTATTGAAAATATTTTTGTGTATTGATAATTAATTTACTGTTAATTAATTATTAATTGGTAAACATTTTGTATTATTTTTGGTATTGAAAATTAATTGGTTGTTAATTAATTATATTAGGTAATTAATTTTTAATAAATAATATTTATTGGTATTTATAATTAATTAATTATTAAATATGTTGTAATTGGTAATTAATTTTAATTAATTTTTTATTGGTATTGATAATTATTTTTTTTTAATTTAAATATTAAGGGCCATATGTAGGTAGCTAAATACCGGTCGGTAACGGCCGAAATTCGGTAAATCTCCCGTTACCGACCGGTATTTATGCAATTGAGATGTAGGAGGCTAAAAAGAAGGATTCTGTAATTATGAATCGGTAAATACCGATTCATCATTACCGAATTCAAAATTACCGATTCGAATTACGATTCCTTATTTACCGAATCGGTAAATAAGAAACAGTAAAAACGAAAAAAGAGATGTAGGTAAATTCGGTAATACCGAATTACATGAAATTCGGAATTTAAGAGTCAGTAATTAACACTGACTGAAAGCAGGTGGTAATCATCTACAGTGTATATAAGCAATCCCAAAATGCAACAGTGTGATCACTATGGCGGCTTTCTATGTGATTGCAAGGCGGCTACGTCTACAGGCAGCAGGAGTGAGGATCTGGAGACGGGAGGAGCGCATTTACAGACAGCGCATCACACTCTTCCAACAAACTGAGGCTGAGATCCATGAAAGGTACAGGCTACACCCCCACACCATCCTGGACTTGATAAGGGACTTGCACCCACTCCTGGAGCACCCAACACCAAGGGCGCACGCCATACCACCACATGTGCAGGTGCTCTGTAGCCTACATCTACTCACATCTGGCAGTTACCAGGCGGTGATAGCTGCGGTAGGCGGGGTGTCTCAGAGTTGCCTGTCCCGTTTCTTCAGAAAGTTCCTGGGTGCCATGATGCAGAGAATGCATCACTACATTAGCTTCCCAAACACACAGGCGGAACTGCTGAAAACCAAGACAGACTTTTACCAGATGGCACAGTTCCCGCATGTCATAGGCTGTATTGATGGCACACACATTCCAATCTGCCCACCAGCAGCCACTGAGTATATCTATAGGAACAGAAAGTCCACCCACTCCATAAATGTGTAGGTAATCTGCGATGCTGCCAACATAATCACTGACATCGTGGCCAAATTTCCTGGGAGCACCCACGACTCATACATCTTCCAGAACAGTGGGATCTACACACGCCTGGCTGCGGGAGAATTTGGAGAAGGATACCTGCTAGGTAAATCACTGTGACACTCACTCATACTTACTGCAGATGAATGTGTATTGGTGTATGTGACTAATGGCACTCTCTTCCTCACCTAGGCGATAGTGCATATGCCGTGCGGTCATTTATCCTCACTCCCTACCTAAATCCATCAACCCTTAGTGAGAGACGATACAATGTGGCACACAAATCAACACGCAACGTTGTGGAGCTCACGTTTGGACTATTGAAAAGCAGGTTCCGCTGCCTCCACAAAAGCGGAGGCGCACGTCAGTACACACCCATCATCTGCTGCAGAATCATTGCAACTTGTGCAATGCTGCACAACCTTGCCACAAAGAAAGGTACAGAAGTGGAATTAACTGATTTTGAGGACAATGATGATGAATTAGCACAGCCAGAGCCCAACGCAGCAGGAGTGCCACCAGCAACAGATGGGAGACAGAGACGGGCAGAGATCACATGCAACTATTTTTAAGTAAGTAAGGAGACACAGCCAGTTGTTGAATGTAATGACGTAGTTTTAATTTCTGGGCACTACGCCACAACACAAACGGCCAAACTTGGCATTCCAATTTGTGACATCCATAGTAGGAAGTCATGGGTTACTTCACCCAATTCTGTCCTGAAAGTGTGGGCTGCATCAGCGTCTGCGGCCACGCACAACAGTGCTGGATGCCATTAACTGACTGTCCTCACTGGCTGTGGAACCAGTGGCAGCCCCATGCCGTCTGCTGCTCCTCCTGGTGTCTGTTACAGGGGGGGTAATGCTGCTCCGACTGGTCGTGTCCTCGCTGTCCCCAACTTCCACAGCAACAGTAGTGGCAGACTGACTTGTAAGCAGCACTTCAAGAGCAGTGGTCACCTTTACCAGCCCCTAGAGACATCAGTGCTGCAGTGCGCCAGCCCCTCCTGCATGGCCACGGAGCGCCTGCAGAGCAGAGAAGTGGCAGTTGCTAGGCGGTTCACTGCCCTCGTATGGTGCTCCATTTTCTGCCTCTCCCTGCGCCGTGTTACTCTGTCCTCATCCATTTTGCTGCACAGCAGCATCACAGACTGGGACATGTCCCGCATGCCCGCAGCCATCTCCTTCATGCCCTCAGCCATTGAGGTTATGCCCTTGTCAATGTTGGTCATGTTGTCATTGAGGCGCCTCATTTGTCGCTGGACTGACTGAATTGCCTTGCCTTGTAGGCGCTGCACCTTCACCATGGTTGCCTCCAGCCCTCCGAAGACACCATGGCTCTCACCCTGTGGAGGTGGACTGCTCACACGAGCCCTGCAGCGGCGTCTGGCACCTGTGTGTGCTCCCTCAGAAGTGGACAGCAAACCAGCATTGCTACCATCCAGTGGCACAGTAGATGTTTCCCCCCCCCTCGAGTCTTCTGAGGAGGACTCAAACTCCAGCAGTCTGGCAACAGCACGCCTCCTAGGTCTAAGCACTGCAGGTGGTGTTGATGCTGGTGAGGCTAGCAGTAGTGGCGAGGCTAGCTGTGGTGGCAAGGCTAGCAGTAGTGGACAGGCTGGCTGTGGTGGTGAGGCTGGCTGTGGTGGTGAGGCTGGCTGTGGTGGTGTTGTGTGCCCTGCACTCGTACTGGCCTTCTCTGTGATGTCCTTCCGGGTGCCCTCTCTCCCTTGTCCTGAGCAGTCCTGCGCGATGTCTCGCCTGTGGACAGAAATTGTACATTAGCTCAGTGTACCTGCAGCCCTGCATTGCAAGAATAAATATACATTTCTGCCACACTATCTCATTGTCTTCTGCCTGCTTATCGCTGATGTGTGTCACATGCCTTGTTGTTCAGTGCGATTCCTGTCATGATAGGGGTTTCACTGACTACATCTCCCATAATGCATTGCTGGTTTGAACAAAAATCTGTACTGGAGTGGGATTCACATAGCCCAATTGGGGATTTGGGATAGGGGAATGCTGTGCATGCTTCTTACCTTGTTTGGAAGCAGCCCTGGCAGAGCTGTCTGCATCCCCGATCCCACAGACACTTTCTGGCTCTATCGTGGACTCCACGAGCCGCTCAAGTTCAGTCAGGGCAGGTGCCCTGTTCCTTCCTCCTCCTGTCAGCCTGGCTTGTTTATTAAGATCAGCCATCTTCCTCTTGGTGATGATCCTGATGTCATACCACCGCTTCTTGAGCACATCAATGTCCCGGGGGTCACTCCAATGGCATTCACCTAAGACTGGATTTCAAGCCAGATGTTCCTTTTACTGACTCTGCAACTTGCAGGGACTGCTTTCCAAACAGCTTTGTGTGCTGCTTCACTACCTCCTCCACAAGGACCTGCAGTTCCCTCTGACTGAATTTCAGTTTCCTCTTCCTTTCCCCTCCTTCTCTTTCTGTGTCCTGGCTGGCCATTGTGCAAGATTTGCAGACGAGGTTCAGGCAGTGGCTCTGTTGCTCTCCTCTGCACTCCCAGCCTCTCCAAAAGGTTCTGCTTGTGTGCACCTGCCTGGGTGTGGCCACTTCCTGGTTGGGAGGGGTGGTGGTTGCACAGGATTGGCTGATTCCTCAATTGCTGTTTTTTGAATTACCGATTCGGTATTTACCGATTCGGTATTTACCGAATCGGAAAAACCGATCGGTATTGTGGATTCAGTAAATATTTACCGATTTTTACCGATTCGGTATTATTTACCAAATTATTACGTACATCGGGAATACCGATTGCTAAATACCGATTCGGTAAAATTCGGTAATTAGGAATCGGTATTTCCAGATTACCTACATATGGCCCTAAATCATTACTTTCCCTACTGTTGCACTCACTGGAGTGGGAATAGTAATTTTTAGCCTATGCTATCCAACGCTTTCCCTACTGTTGCTCTCACTGGAGTGGGAATACTAATTTTTACCCTCCCGCTATCCAACGCTTTCCCTACTGTTGCACTCTCTGGAGTGGGAATAGTAATTTTTACCCCTACGCTATCCAACGCTTTCCCTACTGTTTCACTCTCTGGAGTGGGAATAGTAATTTTTACCCCTACGCTATTCAACGCTTTCCCTACTGTTGCACTCTCTGGAGTGGGATTAGTAATTTTTACCCTCCCGCTATCCAACGCTTTCCCTACTGTTGCACTCACTGGAGTGGGAATAGTAATTTTTACCCCTACGCTATCCAACGCTTTCCCTACTGTTGCACTCACTGGAGTGGGAATAGTAATTTTTACCCTCCTGCTATCCAACGCTTTCCCTACTGTTGCACTCTCTGGAGTGGGAATAGTAATTTTTACCCCTACGCTATCCAACGCTTTCCCTACTGTTGCACTCTCTGGAGTGGGAATAGTAATTTTTACCCCTACGCTATCCAACGCTTTCCCTACTGTTGCACGCTCTGGAGTGGGAATAGTAATTTTTACCCTCCCGCTATCCAACGCTTTCCCTACTGTTGCACTCTCTGGAGTGGGAATAGTAATTTTTACCCCTACGCTATCCAACGCTTTTCCTACTGTTGCACTCTCTGGAGTGGGAATAGTAATGTTTACCCCTATGCTATCCAACGCTTTCCCTACTGTTGCACTCTCTGGAGTGGGAATAGTAATTTTTACCCTCCCGCTATCCAACGCTTTCCCTACTGTTGCACTCACTGGAGTGGGAATAGTAATTTTTACCCTCCCGCTATCCAACGCTTTCCCTACTGTTGCACTCACTGGAGTGGGAATAGTAATTTTTACCCCTACGCTATCCAACACTTTCCCTACTGTTGCACTCTCTGGAGTGGGAATAGTAATTTTTATCCCTACGCTATCCAACGCTTTCCCTACTGTTGCACTCTCTGGAGTGGGAATAGTAATTTTTACCCCTACGCTATCCAACGCTTTCCCTACTGTTGCACTCACTGGAGTGGGAATAGTAATTTTACCCTCCCGCTATCCAACGCTTTCCCTACTGTTGCACTCACTGGAGTGGGAATAGTAAATTTTACCCTCCCGCTATCCTACGCTAAAAATATTGAATATTTGTTATTAATATTACGTTAATATATATATGTATTAAAAAATAAAAATGCATGTTTATTTTTTTTAACTTACATTAAATATTTATTAATATTAAGGTTATTTAAGTATTTTTAAGTATGTTTTAGTTAATTATATGTATTATTTTATTAATTTTACATTACTTTTAAGACATTTAAAAAATTCGATATTTTGACTAACTATATTTTTTACAACGATATTTTGGATTCGATATTTTTGTACTTACCTGTTTGTAGATAGGAATTCGATATTCTGGCATTCTATATTTTTTCCTCGATATTTTGCCAGGTCGATATTTTGCTCCTCGATATTCTGTCAGTGATCCATATATATATATAGTTTAATTTTTCGCACCATCTCATTATCTCAGAGAAAGTTTACTGTCTGAGAAATTGTGAAGCAAGCACCAATTTACCTGGGTGCATTACACTCACTTGTCTCTGATACAGGCAAGACAGACACTGTCACAAATGACTGGGTCTCCTCTCTCCTTGAGTTTATTGCATATGTTTACACAACACCTAATAGATCTGAAGGCTCAGTCTCTGCATCAGCTCGTTCTTTCTCAGCTTTGTCTACCCGGGCATTAAAGTGCATTTCAAGGGGATGCCAGATATCTTTAGGATGGAAGCATATGGGCATGAGTTCCCAAAAGGCATTAAACTGTTCCTGGCAGTAGGCTGCTTCTTTAAGCCAATCATTCGAAAGCAGCAAAGTGTATCAACCCCATGGGATCACAACCCTGCGCTTGGGGATCTCCGTCAATTTGCTCATTTCAGACAGGACCGCCTTGACATAGACTAACAGCACAACTCTAGCGGTACATTCGACAGGGTGTCCAGTGATGTCGTCAATCATTGCAATTACTGCAACCCAATAGTCGGAGATACCCCAGCAGTCCTAAGCGAGGTGTAAGAAACTGACAGTGGGAAAAAAGCAATGGGTGCGTCGCACGTCTGTACTCAGTCCCATTCTGAGCCGTCTCTCAGGAGTGTGGTAAAGGCGGTGGATGTATTTAAAATGAATAAGGCGCAGACTGTAGTTGGGGGAGAGCGCATGCGCCTGGGGGCAGCAGTAGCCATACTGTTCATCTGTGAAGAGGGTGTTATATCTGTGTCCCATGAGCTCCTACTCATCAGTGTGCGTATGAGCGCCGAGATTTGCATCCCAGCGCAAAGTCAGGTTATGAGCTTGTGGGGAGATGCAGTAGTCAGGGACGCCTCAAGTACTTGAAATGTAGGAAGAATGTCAGGGAATGGCATGAATCACATGGGTCAAAGTGCATAATTGATACGTGAAAGTGTCAAGCAAGTTAATATCTCCACCTTTTGGGGCTTGTTGCAGTGGGAAGAAGGTGCAGTTAGGGTATATTGCACTTATAGATGTAAGGTGCAGTTTGCGAAATCAAGAACATGTGCCAGGGTCATTAGTGACGGGGGATAGGGGGTGTCAATGAGCGGCATTGATGGAGCAAAAAGATTCTCTTGGCGGGCCCTGCGTCTGAGATCATTCCATGCCACACTGTACATGGCACAGTATCGGCCTGCACTCGTGAACACTTAGGGGCCATGAACATCGCCATATGAACGGAGCAGGGTGCTATGTGATCTGACTCAGGAGCTGTGTGGGCAAGGAATGGTGTAGGGAGGAGACAGTGAGGGACAAACTGGGACTGAACACAAAAGTAATACAAGTCCATATTTGGGGCACCTAAACCACCTTGTTCAAAGGGAAGTGTCATGATCTCCCAGGCAATACGCAAGTGTCTACCTGCCCATCCCAAGGATGCAAGGCGCACTCTGAGCTGTCGGCAGAAATGAAGTGGGAAAGGGTAAGTTAATAAAGAGATAGAGGAATTTAAGGACGATTATCATTTTCGTGATAGCTAAGTGGCCAGTCAGGGACAAGGGGAGCTCACTTCGAACAGTCATACTTAATTGAACTTCCTTAAGTCATCAATATCTCTACTGAGCCACACCTCAAGATACTTGACTGGGCGGTCTGCCCAGGTAAGTGGGAATTTCGAAGTGAAGGGGGACATCTTGTCTGTCATTGGGAAAATAAGAGACTTCACCCAGTTTATCTCAATACACAACAGCCCTCTGAGTCTGGTGAATTCCCTTATGAGGGTGCTTAAATGTACATGTGGATCTCTGACATACAAAGAGACATCATCCACATATAGCGATATTCAAATTCTGCGTGGAGTAAATGCGAGTCTGTGATGGGCATGGTGTTGGAGGAGCCGGGTCGCAAGTGGCTCCATAGTGATCGCAAAAAGTATGGGAGACAAGGGGCATCCCTGCCAGGTACCCCGCGGCACTGTAGAAGGAGCTGAGATTCTACCATTTACACGCAGTCGGGCCACGGGTTGAAGACAGAGCAGACCAATTAGGTTAACAAATGTGGGGCTCAGGCCAAGGTGTGTCTGCAAGGTGAAAAGGTATGGCCATTTAAGAGAATCAAACGCCTTAGTGGCATCTAAGAACACTGCCACCATGCGCAAGGCCGGGTTAATGGTGTGGAGTAGTGCAAAGAAGGTACGCAAGTTGTGGGATGTGGACCTGCCCGATACAATGCCTGCCTAATCGGGCCTCACCATGATTGGTAGTAGTGGAAGGAGGTTAGCAAGGATCTTATTGTGCATGTTAATCATAGAGAGTGGGTGATATGAATCACAGCAGTGGGGATCCTTGCCGGGTTTAAGCATTGTTACAATGAGGGCTTCTTGGAGGGAGGGAGGCAGAACTCCAGAGGAAAGTGATTCTTGATACATGGTGAACAGATATGGGGCAAGCAGGGGAGCCTACTCTTTATAGAATGCAGCAATGAGGCCGTTGAGGCCAGGTGCCTTATCTGCAGGTGCAGCACTGATAACCCTGATGATCTCCTCTACTGTGAGAGGTTAATCTAGATATCGTGGATTGCCATGTTCTAGCCATAAAAGGTAAATTGAGTCAAGGTAGGTCTGTATGTCCGGTGGAACGGGACCTTGGTGGGTCCGAAACAAGGAGGAGAAAAACTCAACCATAGCTGCCTATACAGCCTCCGTACCACCGTGTACACAGGAGTGATCATCGTGAATCTCAGTGATGTAGTTGCTCACCCATTTGTTATGTTCCATATAGGTACCCTAATATAGGCCTGGGTAACATCATATCCCTTCACCTACATTACCTCCCCTACATTACACTGTCATGGGCCTTTTAGGATTGAACCTTTACCTAGTTCTAGTCCTGGGTACAGAAGGAGGGTTTCTCCTAAACAAAAGAGTCCTATAACTCCATCAATAGACTCACACAGTATGAATGAATATTCATAAGGGTTCTTGGAAACCAGGCTGGGGCTACACCACCTTCCTCCCCATATCTACGTATACGGTTCATCCCATACGTCATCCTCACATCCAACAATGGCTAATACAAGCAACAAGGGACAAAGGAACCCTAGATACTTTCTGTATAAATACAGCACATCTTGCTAGTGTTAGTTAGAGGGAACCGTGACTTCCAGGCCGACACACTGACCAGAGATGCTGAGGCTCCTGCATGCAGACGCTCCAGCTCACAGTGGTCTGAACATCCCTCGCGGGGTGTCCAACTCGTGACCAAGAAGGGCTCCTACATTCTCACTTCAGGTAATGGGGTTCAACTAAATCCTAGAGGGATTCTTGGCTTCACACCTACTCACATGCTAGGTACACTTAGGTACATCTAGATAGGCATCGTAGGAGTACGCGCTTTCTTTTATCAATGCATTTTATATTCATGTATTTATTCATGTGTAGTGCAAGATGGTAGAACTGTACTATCCAGCGAAGCAATTGCGGAAGAGACTTACCCAGTCTGTCACCCTCGCTGAATCATCTTGCAAGCGCATCCCTACCAAGGTAGTGCACCTCCCGCTGCGCAGCTTCCTCATATTCGGATAGCTTGCAATGAATGGATGTAAGTTTGGAGACATCTTAATCATCCAAAAAGCTAAGTTCAAGTTCCCTAATTCTGTCTCTCGCCGTGAGAGGTCACCATGTAGAACGCGGAGCACACCCGCCTGCTCTGCGATGCACGCTTCTCTAATGACAGCCTTGAAGGCCTCCCAGAGTGAGGACCACGATATCTCGGCATTGTCATTGTGTGCAAAATATTCCACTATTGCTGTTCTGATATCTTCCCAGAACACCTGATCTTGTAGGGCTCTAATTGGAAGTTTCCACGTGAAAGCACAAGGGAGGCTTCTGGAAGTAACAGCTCCAGTAGAACAGGAGCATGGTCAGAGAGCGCCCTAGGTAAATGGAAGATTTGGACTGTCCAAGTCATCACGTCCCGCAATGCCAACCAATAGTCTATTTATGACCATGAAGCATACACCGTTGATTTGCAAGCACCTTACATCTGGTCAGCAAGCCGGGATCGCCAGAGGTTAGACAGGTCAAAGTAATCTTTGATGAGTCGCAGCTGTGCCACTGATGAGGATGTCTAGAGTCGCTGGATCTGTTCATCTCCAGATTAAGAACTATATTGAAATTCCCGCCCCATAGAATCGTTCCGGGACCTAGTGTCCCAGCCAACTGCCATATTTCAGCAAAGAACTGAGGGTCATTGGTGTTAGGGCCATAGACAGAAAGAGGTTTGACCTGGTGGTCTTGTAAAATACCATAAAGGAGAACAAATCTGCCCTGTGTGTCATATATGATACTACGTATGCTCCCTGGTAGCACCTTTCTAATGAGGTTCGCCACTCCGCAGCCATAGTTAGAATAATAAGTTACATGCTGTTGCATGTGTGTCCTCTCAGTTAGGTGTAGCTCTTGTAAGAAGTAGATATCTATTGAATGTCTTTGTAAATATGCAAAGAGCTGGTGCACCTTGCGACGGTCATTAAGGCCTCGAATGTTCCAGGTTAAAGCTTTTACTGACCGTATGATGGTTCAGTACTGAGATAAAGAAGCAATGAGCACCTACCTTTAGATAGCATGTGATGAATATTAGCAATATAGGCTAAGTGACATTTAGAAAGAGAGCAACAGAAACATTAAGCAGCCAGGTGGCTACATCTGACACGCATAATAAACAGACACCCCCACTTTGGCCCACCCAAATCGGCCAAATGCACCATCCCCAACCTATCATGGAAGCCCCAACTGGAATGATAGTGTACATGTCTGGGAATCATTGCTCAGGGGTGAACTACCCAATTAGTAGTAGCTGGGTGGCCGGAGGTATCAACCATGTGGGCTAGAGGATGCCTGGCTCACATCATCGACATAATCTGCATTTAAACAAATCACCAACAAAGCAATTACACAACAATCGCTACAAATTGACAAAGCCTCTTTGGCCCATAAAACACATGCGTGGATGGTGATGCCATCTTACAAACAGCTGAAACCGCAACCATGCTTGCAAGACCACTTCACAGACTATCATAAGCGGAACCTGACCCTATTGAGACTGGGGTCCTCCCCGACGAAAGATTTTATCCAAAATGGCAATGGATCTGGTCGACCACGGATTGCGCCTTTGTGGCAGTGGAGAAGAGTCACTATAGCACCTATTATGTATCTGTCCAGCTCTACAAAACACGAGGAAGATCCTCCTAAGGCCAACCATGAGAAAAGAGCAAATAAGAACTTGCAGAGCGGCCGTTATAAAATGTCTTGGTGGTTCCGCTGCTCAACTGCCCTGCAAGACAATAAAATTACTGAACACAGTGGCAAAAGAACTAGAAAAGAATGGCAGATGAACTGTATTTTACAATGCAGAGTCGTTGAGTTCATCTTACCAAACCCAGCACTTTTTATCTTATTGGCACAAGCACTTTATTCCACGCTGGAGGAACAGACATGCTTACGCACAATCTTAAAAAACACTGGCTGAAGTTTGTTTTATCACAAAAATGTTGGTCCTTAGAATTAATTAAATCATTTACGGTTCACTATTTACACAAATGATTTTATTGTAATTTTAATCCAGATTAATTGTGTGACATTGAATGTATCATGGTAGTTCGTTCCACCCTTTTATGATTTTTAAGAAAATCAAATAAAAGTATATATTCATTCATGTGCGCACTGTAATCTACCCAGATGTTATGAAACCTGATGATTGGCATCAGGGTTTGAGATCAGAATTCGGGGCCCCGGCTAAGGCAAGGACTACAGTGAAGGTGCCTGTGCTGCTGGCCCACTCAGCTCCCCCTTCTAGGCACAGGTGCTGTTATTGGCAGTCACGGTGGTCCTCCACATGCACAGCACTGGAGAGAGTCATCTCGTGTCTTCCCTCCAACTAGCTAATCAATGCTCAATCAGGTCCACCAAGGCGCACCTCATCCTGCTCTCTGTCTCTCGCAAGAGAACCATCTGCCTTCAGAAGTATGTTTTTGGCCATTTTGATGGCCTTCTTGGGGTCCGTGAAGATGAAAGTTATGCCAGCATGAGATATTTGCAGTTTGGCAGGATATAGTAGTGAGTATTTAGTGTCAGTGCGTTGCAGGGCACGTTTTATTGGCAAGAAGTCTCTGCGCGCAGCCTGTACTGTCATCGTGAATTCCAGGAACATAGAAATCTTAATTCCCTTGTAATTCAGGGGTCTCCTCTCCCTTGCAAGACTAAGGGCATTGTCCCGGTCTTGGTAATCTAATACTTGGGCAATGATGGGGCGAGGCAGAGTGCCAGGAGGCAGCCGAGGGTCAAGAGATCTGTGGGCCTTTTCAACTGTAAGCGTGGAAGATAATTCTGGACCAAACAGTGTGCACGGCATATGCTCCACAAAGTATTCCATTCTGCTCATTTCCGTAGACTCTGGCACGCCAATAATTTGCAAATTGCTCCTTGGGGAAAAAGATTCTAAGTCTTCATTCTTGTTCCAGATCATCTCAAGTACCATTTCCATGCGTAGGAGCTTTTCCCTGTTAACCTTTGGCATTAGAGGTACATTGTTCCAGTTGATCTAGGCGGTCATCATGTTTATTGACCTTCTCTTTCAGCCGATCAAACCTATCAGCCAGGAAATCAACTTTGGTGTTGATTGCTGTTAAGCTCTGCTTCAAGTTCAAGAACATGTTATGGATATCAAAGTCCGGAGTTGAGCCCTCTGACCCCAGCATCACCCCCTGCACATTACTAGAGGGCAGTTCCATGACGCGTGTCTGTTATCGGTTGTCAACAGAGAGTTTGGATTGTTCGGTATCACCTTTCCCCATTTTCTCAAGTGTTACACACCAGGTCCGGAAAGTCCGACTAGTTGCACAAGTTATATTCCACAGACACAGCTCCAGCGTCAATGGGAGAGTAGTGGTTGGCACAAAGCATGAGCTTTTATTTTAGTACAGGGCTGCATCAATCATGTCACTTCCCATGGGGTTGGGTCACTTATTGATATCACTGATGAAGCAGAGTATCGTGTGGATCCTGGGCAGCACACAGACACCGCGACACCCTGAGAGGTCACAGGGGGCACAAGCAGGTCAGGGGTGGGCTCAGCTGAAGTGACTGGGAGCAACACAGTACTGGCAGTTGGAGGCAGTGTCTTATTGTGCAAAACCATGTGGGTCACATGCTCGCTGTCTGTCATCAAGGGTGTGTTGCACCTGGTCTGTCCAGACCCCGCCACACTCCAATGTCAAGAGGGCATGGGCAGGTCCACAATTGTTTTACTGCAATATTTTGAACAATTAGCATAACACTCATATAATTATGAAGAACACAGCCAGATGGGCGAGCACGTGCTGTATATTGATGTGTGGGCCCTGAGCCCGGTGGAGGCAGAAATGGGATACCTTGTACCGCTGCCAATGGGCACAATACTTCACGGTTCTTCTCATGTAGTGGGTCATATGCGCCTCTCCAAAGTTCCATGCCCTGTCCTCAGGGCCCAGCTTGTCCAGCAAGTACATTCCCAACCTAGTGCTGCAGACCCTTAACCAGTGACTCCCTTTCATTATGTAGTTTACTGCACAAGGGCAGTTATTTTGGCAAGATCCCCAGCCGAGTGAAACACTTGTTTCGCTGCAGGCTGCCTAATTCCCAACACATCCCCAATTACTCACAGACAATTTAAAGCCGAACAATCTTTCCGTGGGGGACTTCATGGAAGGTCTCGGGGAACTCCGTCAAACACAGTCTTGGAGCAGATGAACAATGCTCCTGCACGGTCCCAGCAAACTGCACCTGGTCCTTCGAGATTAATCACTGTCAAGTGCCCGCGGCATTTGTGGCAATATGGCAGCTGGGGGCTGCATCCACAGCAGGCCAGCGCACTCCTGAACACTCGTCTCCTTCAGATCAGGCAAGCTGAGGACACCACTCACCCAGGCCTTGCTGAGAAGGGCATCTGATCAGATATGCATCCATGTCGTGGCCTCCTCAATTTCAAATCCGGTGGGGCTGGCCGGAACCGCAGAAACAGGAGTGGCCAAGGCCAGAGCAGCTCCGTCGGGTGATCTCCGATATCATGTGGCCAACGTGCAGCGGGGCTCTCTAGTGCCCCCACAATGCTGAAATAGTTAAGGAGAAAAAGATGTTCTTGTGTTCTCTTTAACCTCTTTAATCTCTCATAACCACCTAAAACATGTTTTACATTGGCAAAAGACAAAGAGCAGTAGGGTAAAACAAGAAAGTGAAGCAATTGTAACAGGGTAAGGTAACTTAAAGGGTAAAATCTGTTCATATATGTTCTTTGTCCATGAGATACAAAGTTGTTTTTTTGGTGTAAGGGGAGATATTTCTCCACCTGTTTTTTGGAGGCAGAAAAAACAGAGAAAATTAGCATGTACAAATGTCATTTAGGTTATCATTTATATGTATAATTGTACACTGCATACAAATATGGATGTGGAACTGCTCACAATTGTGGGTAATACTGGAAAACAGGTAAAAGTATCCCAGGAGCACTCCTAGAATTATTTTACAAATGTAGGAGTAAATCTACTGGCGTAGATGTTTGTTTCAGGCGGTCTGTGTTTAAAGTGAAGGCTAGTCTAGTGCCAAGAGGAGAAAGTGAGAGGATTCAAGGAGGGCAGGCGGCGGTAGTGCCCCAGCATGGAACTTTCCACACTACTTATCACTTCCTCAGTCTTCATTGTTCCAGTGAAAGACCTTTTAGGATTGACCGTGCTCTACTATATCTGCAAATGGACTGAGAGACATCTCAGAGAGTTCTGACAACTGCCTTTAAGAATGACATACTCATTTAACTATGTTTCAACAAATTAGTATTCATTACTTTTTAATAGGAGGCAAGCAAAAAAGTCTAAAAGAGTCATTGAAGATAAAATAAAAATAAATTAGCATAAAACGGTACTTTGCTGGGGACCATGGTGACTCACCTTGTTTAATTGTATACTGTTTCTTGATTTTGGAAAACTATCAGCTCTCTTCTTGTTTGCCACCCTTTCTTTTGTGTCTGTTTACACTGTTTATGACTCTACTGAGTTCTATTTGTCTGCCCATTTTTCTGGATGCCTTAGTAGTTCCCTTTACTTCTGAAAACTACTTTGCATTTTGCTTTATCTCCATGACATATTGTCCAGTGGAACTTATTTTAAAATCTTACTTAAATAGCCTTATGCAAGTTATTCCTAGCCTTTGTCCTGTGACACTTGCACAACCACTCTTTTTAACTGATTCTGCCAATTCACACATTTCTGCTGCTAGATCTTTCCAAAGTGTTAAATTTGGACCTGTTCTTGTAGTCCTCAGCAGGATGTTGTTTCTCCAACCAGTGAACTTCTCTAATAAGACTTTATTGCCCTATGTATTCCTTGCTTTGTTGAGTGCTATGTGAGCACATGTACCCAGCGATTTTTCGATTTGCCGTGTGAGAATATGGTCCATGTCCAGGGTTGAATCATTGTTCTCTAACTCTGTGCCCAACAGGTCCTGTAAGCCAAAAGTGGGACAAAAAAATCAAACCAATTTAAAGCAAATTTCAATCTTTGTAAAAGATGGGTAAATTACATAGATATTAAGAATACATGTTTGTCCTCGTGGGCAACCTAATAACATACACCCTCCAGGTATGTACAAGCCGATTGGCAATTTCTTCCACGTTTTCTCAATGAATCTCAAAGAATGTCCAGAATCTGTTCAACACTATATCCATATCCTAACTGTGAGCAAATTTGTATGATTCATGCATGAAATACTATGTTTTCAACAATGGGCATGATTCTTGAAGAGGTTGAATGCATCACAATCCTTTGTGTTGTGTCGGAAGCAGGCACTTTGCCTAGCATATTATTAAAAAATCCTTCATTGTGTAAAGAGAGTGTACACAGGGCGACACAAACTGCCCTCTTCAGTCATTAATGTGGTCTGAATTATCTGTGTACCATACTGGTACTTTTTCAAAGTCAGCTATACTTAACAAATACAAGGTACCTTTGTACATCTCAATGAAATCACTTTTACCAGCTTGTCCTCTAAACACTCAGTATTTTTTCTGAAACATACTGTTGTAAAGCCATTAATTTTATTCTACAAAGAAATTTGGCAGAAATTGTGAATCCCTATGAATGGTTGTTGTTATATAGTGTTAGAAATTGAGTTTCTGGTTGGTAGAAATATGCACTCTCTCCAAGCAGGAACCACAATCCTAGTCAGAGTGAGTCAGATACTTACCATAAATTAACATGTGCTCACCCTCTGGTAGCTTGGACCAGAGAAGGCAGGCTTAACTTAAGAGAAAACGTATAAAGTATTTGTATAACACTTCAAACAGTAACACAGTGAAAACACCACAAAAAGATTCCACACTGTGGGCCCGATTCACAAAAGTAATCTGAGACAAAATCCTAACTTTGTGACTTTCGGTATTCACAAAAGGCATTTAGGAATAGTAAAGTTAGGATTTTGTCTTAAGTTTGTCTTAAGTTTTTGTCTTAAGACAAAATCCTAACTTAAGTTAAACTTAAGTTAAACTTAAGTTAAACTTAAGTTAGGATGTTGTCTTAAATTTGTCTTAAGTTTTGGTCTTAAGACAAAATCCTAACTTAAGTTTAATTTAAGTTAGGATTTTGCCTTAAGACCAAAATTTAAGACAAACTTAAGACAAAATCCTAACTTAAGTTTAACTTAAGTTTAACTTAAGTTTAACTTAAGTTAGGATTTTGTCTTTAGACCAAAACTTAAGACAAACTTAAGGACAAACTCCTAACTTTACTACTCCTAAATGCCTTTTGTGAATACCGAAAGACGTAAAGTTAGGATTTTGTCTCAGATTACTTTTGTGAATTGGGCCCCAAGTTAGGAAAATAGGTTGTACAAAGCAAGACTGGAATGACAAAATCCGATGAGTATAACTGGAGTTATGAATAAAAAAAAAAAAATGACAATATAGTGCTTAAAAGCTTAAAACACCAACCGGGGACATCTGGTTCCATTTGACCAGCGGAAATCTAAAAGTTCAGGCCGACCGCATTGGAGCGTGTGTCAGATACAGACCCCAGCCGTAGCTGGCTGAAAAGTAACAGTGATACATTGTCGAAGGTGATGCTTGTCTTCGAGCTACGCAAATCAGAGATGCATCTTCGAGCCGCAGATGTTAGGCGATGCACCAGGAACTAAAGGCGACACACAGCACAGTTGGTGAAGCGAGGTCCACGGTCTGTGCAGCAGCGGCGATGCATCAAGGGAGATGCACCGGTTCCGATTGGTGCAATGTTGTCGATGCATGGATTTTCAACAGCTTCAGCACTTTATTCCCACTTCCAAGGGCCCAGGACTAGATTGGCACCACTTGGCAGGTCAGGACATGCAGCAAGCAAAGTCCAGGTGCTGTTGCAGGGGGATGAGAAGTCTTTGCTGTCCCTGCAACAAGCTAGCATGCCCTTGAAGTCACTCTGGGTTCACGTAAGATGGGTCCAGTCCTTCCTCAGCAGGGCAGTGGCTACCAGGCAGCAGGGCAGCAGAGCAGTTCTTCCAGAGCTGCAGTCCAACAGAGTGGCAGTCCTTGTAGCAGCACAGCAGTCCTTCCTCCTAGCAGAGTGCTTCACAGGTCCAGTAGTGTCTGATTTGGTGGGATCAGAGACCAAGCACTTATACCCACTTGGGCCTTTTAAGGGGCGGTGGCTTCAAAGAGGGGCTTTGAAGTACACATAGGTCCTCCCTCCCAGCTATGGGTCCAGACTCACTACAGGGGCATATGCAGCTCTTTGTGTGGAGACAGGAAACAGCCTATTCAGGTGTGTCAGCTCCTCCCTCCCATTCTGCCCAGGATAGCCAATCAGGATGTGGATTGCCACACAGTCACACCTAAGCTCCCTTTTTTGGTTTGTGGCTATCTAGAGGGAATGCACAAAGTCCAGCTGTTACTCACCCCAGACGTGTATTGGAGACAGGCTGCAGGCACACAGGGCTAAGAACAGAAAAATACCATCTTTCTAAAAGTGTCATTATTCAAAGGGTTGTTGTTAGAACTGGGGGTCTCTAGTTGGCAGAGGTAGGTACCTTTGTCCAAATAGGGACCCTTGCTTCTAGTCAGGGTAAGGGGGATACACTACTAAAATAACCCCTGCTCACCCCCTTGGTAGCTTGGCACGAGCAGGCAGGCTTATCTCAGAGGCAGTGTGTAAAGCATTTGTGAACACATACAGTAACACAGTGACAACACTACAGATGGACACCACACAGGTTGTATTATAAAAATAAGTATTTTTATATAGACTTAACACAAGACCCAAAACGACAAAAATCCACAATACACTATGAAATATATGACTGTCAATGGTAGAAAATAGTTCAGTTCAATAAAGATGGTAAATGCGACACTCAACGTTCAATGTACCTTTGGATGCGTAACGCAATACAAACAAAAGAGTTGCGTTGGTTCCTTACACGCAAGAACGGTGATGCGTTGGTTCCTTGCTCCGGGGGAGGTGATGCGTCGGTTCCCTACTGCTGCGCAGGGGACGGTGATGCAACGGTTCCTTACCGGAGAGGAACTGATGCGTCGGTTCTTCACCGCGTGGGGAGGTGATGCGTCGGTTTCTTACCGCGCTTCTGTGGCGATGCGACCCGCAGCGCCGCGATGCGATGACGACCCGGTGCAATGAAATAAAATGGCGTCTTCTTCTTGATGTGACACGAAGGGGGCGATGCGTGCACGCCCGACGGCCGTGCGGCGACTCGGTGAATCTTCTGAGCCGCGACAGGCCCTGCGACACGCTTCTCCGATAATGCGACGTCGTCTGATGTGACGGCGACACTCTTCTCCGGTGATGCGAGGTGCTTCAGTGATGCGATGGCAACAGCGGCGGCACACTTTCTCGGCGATGCGACAACAGCGGCTGCGGTGGCGACATGCTTCTTCCTCGTGAGTCGCGCTTCCAGCTCCCAGCAACACGCAGTCTCTCAGAAGGCCCAACACAACAGTAGGCACTTCAAATTCCCAGCAAGGGAATTCAGGGGAGCTTGTTGGTGAAGTCTTGTATCCCTGAGACTTCAGCAGGAGGCAAGCTCAATCTTCAAGCCCTTGGAGATGTTCTGCAAGATGATGAAAGTAATCACAAAGTTCCTTTCTCCTTTCTTTGGCAATCAGGCAACCACTGCAGGCCAGTCCCTCAAACAGCACACAGCATAGGGATAGTCTCCTCCTTCAGTTTCTCTGGTTTCTCTCCTCAGCAAAGGTTCTTCTTGTTTCCCAGAAGTGATCTAAAATCTTGGGGTCTGGGTCCCAATATTTATACTAGCAAATCCTTTGTCCTCTGAAGGCAGAGGGTCCTGTACCTAGTCCAAACCAGTTCTGGGTGCATTCTGCCAGTGCATACCTTCTTCCTTTGTCAATTTGGGCGAGGGACATCAGACGCACCACAGGAGGTGGAGCCAGCATTGTGGAAGGCAGGCACAGTCCTATTCAGGCCCAGGTGCCCCTTCCTCTCACCACTCTACATGCAGATAGGTCTATTCAGCCCTGTGCTGACTCACCCTGTCTCCTGGAGTCCCCCAGCCCCTGTCACTCACAAACCCAGACACACAATAAACAAGCTAGCAGAGGCAGGCTGGATGGTTAGGCAAGAAAATACCTACTTTCTAAAAGTGGTATTTTCAAACACAGAATGTTAAAACCAACTTTACTAAAAGATGTATTTATCATTCTGAGTTCAGGCATACTAAATTCGTTTTTCTACCATGTTCCCTGGGTCAGTTAGGATTATAAGATGTTATAATCAAACTGCCCATTCTGGCCTATGGGGACAGGTATCCTTGCAATAGTGAAAAACGAAATTGGCTGTAATTCACTATCAGGACATGCCACACACACCAGGGCATGTCCTACCTTACAGATACAATGCACCCTGCCCTAGGGCCTACCTTAGGGGTGACTAATATACAGGAAAGGGAAGGTTTGGGGACTGGTAAGTGGGTGCACTTACCAAGTCGACATGGCAGTACCAGACTGCACACAGGCTCTGCAATGGCATGCCTGAGACACACTTTACAAGCTGCTCCTGCAGGTGGCACAACCAGTGCTGCAAGCCCACCAGCAGCATTTGACTCACAGGCCCTGGGCACAAACAGTGCACTGTACTAGGGTCTGACAGTGAATCAAAAAGGCCAAACATGGAGTCACTAATCCACACATTAATTTATCATAGGGAGCACTTGCACTTTGGCACTGAATAGCAGTGGCAAAGTGCCCAAAGCATCTATACCAGCAAAAACAGGTCAAAAACAGTGGAGGCATAGTGAAAAAATGGAGGGGAGACCCACGACAAGGATGCCAGGTCTAACACGTGTCCCCTCCAGCTGAAATGTGGGGAGAACTATCCTACCTCTGGGGAGTTCTCATCACTAAGGCGGAAAAATCTGGACAGACCATCAGCATTGGCGTGTTCTGTACCAGGGCGGTGTTTCACCGTAAAGTCCATCCCCTGTATGGAAATGGACCACCTCAACAGCTTTGGATTCTCACCCCTCGTCTACATCAACCATCTGAGGGGCCTGTGGTCTGTCTGAACCCGGAAGTGAGTCCCAAACAGGTATGGTCTCAACTTCTTCAGCGCCCAGAACACAGCAAAGGCCTCACGCTCAATAGCACTCCACCTCTGTTCCCGTGGAAGTAACCTCCTACTGATGAAGGCTACAGGTTGGTCTAGGCCCTCCTCATTTAACTGTGCCAGAACAGCCCCTACACCATGCTCTGAAGCGTCTATTTGAACAACAAATTCTTTTGAGAAGTTGGGCGCCTGAAGCACGGGGCCGTGCACATGGCAGTCTTCAAGGCGTCAAAAGCCTTCTGACAGGTGTCAGTCCAAATCACTCTCTTGGGCTGCTTCCTGGAAGTCAGCTTTGTCAAGGGTGCAACGATGCTGCCATACCCCTTGACAAATCTCCTGTAATACCCGGTGAGTCCTAGAAAGGCTCTCACCTCTGTCTGGGACTTGGGGGGTTCCCAAGCCAGAATGGTATCAATCTTGGGCTTTAGGGGCGCCACCTGGTCGCTCCCAACCTGGTGTCCCAAGTACACTACGGAACCCTGCCCGATCTGGCACTTACTCGCCTTGATCGTGAAGCCTGCCCTCCGCAGCACCATCAACACTTCTCAGAGGTGGCACAGATGTTGTTCCCAACTGGCGCTGAACACTGCGATGTCATCCAGGTAGGCGGCACTGAAATCTTCCAGTCCAACCAACACCTGGTTGACCAACCTCTGAAAGGTGGCAGGGGCATTCTTCATCCCAAAGGGCATAACCCGGAATTGGTAGTGCCCATCTGGTGTGGAGAATGCTGACCTCTCTTTGGCCCCATCAGTCAAGGCGATCTGCCAGTACCCAGACGTTAAGTCAAACGTGCTGAGGTACCGGGCAGCCCCTAACCGATCAATGAGCTCATCAGCTCTGGGGATGGGGTGCGCGTCAGTCCTGGTGACTGAATTGAGTCCTCGGTAGTCCACACAGAACCGGAGTTTGGGCGTGGCACCAGGCGCAGCAGCCTTTGGGACCAAGACCACTGGGCTGGCCCAAGAGCTGTGAGAGGACTCAATCACCCCCAATGCAAACATCTTGGAGACCTCCTCCTTGATGCAAGCTCTCACCCTGTCAGTCACTCTGTAAGCCTTGTGCTTGACAGGAGGACTGTCCCCAGTGTCCACATCATGGACGCACCAATCAGTGACACTAGGAGTCAGGGAAAACAGGTCAGGAAACTGTCCCAACAGTTGGCAACAGTCTTCCTGCTGCTCAGGTGTCAGGGAGTTAGAGAGGTTCACACCCTCCACTGACCCATCTTGCTCTGTTGCAGACAGGAGGTCAGGAAGAGGTTCTGTCTCCTCTTCCATTCCATCATCTGTTGCTAGGAGCATGCCCACTTCGGACCTCTCAAAATGGGGCTTTAGGCGGTTGACATGTAGGACCCGCAAAGGGTTCCTGGGAGATCGCAAGTCCACCAGGTAGGTGACGTTACTCTTGCGCTCCACCACCTCAAATGGTCCGGTCCACTTATCCTGGATCGTGCAAGGCTCCACGGGGGCCATGACCCACACTTTCTGCCCAGGCTGAAACTCGATCAGAGTGGCATTTTGATCATACCACCGTTTCATCTCCTCCTGGCTGGCTTCCAGATTCGCCTCAGCGAGTTGTCTGAATTGCCTAGTTTGGTTTCTAAAGGCCAGCATGTAGCTAAATACATCCTGGGGAGGTTTACTGGGAGCTTTCTCCCAGCCTTCTTTCACCAAACTCAGAGGTCCTCTTACCGGTTGACCATAGAGCAGTTCAAAGGGACTGAACCCTAAGGACTTCTGTGGCACCTCTCGGTAAGCAAAGAGCAGGCATGGCAAGAGGACGTCCCACTTACACCTCATGGGTTCTTCCAGACCCATAATCATGCCCTTCAGGGTCCGGTTGAATCTCTCAACCAGCCCATTTCCTTGGGGGTGGTAAGGAGTGGTAAACTTATAGGTAACACCTCACTCCTGCCACAGGGACTTCATATACTTGGATATGAAGTTTGTACCACGGTCACTCACCACCTCCTTGGGGAACCCCACACGGGAGAAAATCCCCATCAGTGCACGTCCCACCACGGGGGCCATCACTGTCCGAAGAGGGATGGCTTCCGGGTACCGGGTGGCATGGTCCACCAAGACCAGGATGAACCTGTTGCCCATGGCTGTCTTGGGGTCCAGTGGCCCCACAATGTCAATTCCCACCCGTTCAAAGGGGTTGCTGACCACAGGGAATGGCTGGAGGGGAGCCTTGTGCTTCCTCCCACTTTTTCCACTTGCCTGGCAAGTCTGACATGTCCTGCAATGAGTGTCTGTACTCTTGCGCATCTGGGGCCAATAAAAGTGGGTGACAAGCCTTTCAAAGGCCTTGCCCTGCCCCAGATGTCCTGCTAAAGGCACATCATGAGCCAAACCCAGTAGGAAGGCTCTGAAGCGCTGGGGTACCACCAGCACATGGGCTGACCCTGGCTCAGCAACCTTAGGCTCGCTATACAGGAGACCATTCTCCCAGTAGATCCAATGTGATCCAGACTGATCACCTGCTGCCTGGTTTGTGGCCTGTTGCCGTAAACCCACAAGAGAAGGGCACTTGTTCTGCTCCTCACAGAACTCCTCCCTGGAGGGTCCTCCTTCGTGCTGCCAATGGATCAGCTCAGGCAGGTCCCCCAGTTTGGCCACTTGCTCCCCTGTAGGTTCCAGAGCATCCCCATCAGGTTCTGCTTCCTCCTGGACCGTGGGAACTACGGGGGCCAGTTTCCCGCACCCCCGCCTCTTCTCTCCAAGGCAGGCACCTGGGCCACCCTCTCAGGCTCCAGGTCCTCTTGAACACCTCTACTGGCTGCCATAGACCGAGTGGTCGCGCACGCCCACTCAGGCAGACCCAACATCTCTAAATGAGACCTTCTCTCCACCTTTGCCCAAGGTGAACTTTCTAAATCGTTGCCCAACAGACAGTATACAGGCATGGCTGGCCTCACAGCTACTTGAAAGGTACCTGAGACCCCCCCCAGTCAAAGGGAACCTTAGCCACTCTGCAGTGGCTCTCTGAGTTGTCCACTGCAACTACTGGGCAGAATGCATTGGGGATCACCTGCTCTTCAGACACCAGCCGACAACTGACAGCTGTCACACTGGCTCCGGTGTCTCTCAGAGCCTCCACCCTTTGGCCATTGATGGTCACCCACTGCCTGTATTTTTTAGTGCTATCAGGCAGTTGGGTCCTGGGGACCATCTCACTGTCTCCTAAAGAGACCAAGGACATTGCTACGGGACCCCACCCACCTTGGGCACCCATATACTCCCCCAGGGCTATACTAGCTACCTGCCGGGGTGGTGCACCAGTGGGTGCTGATTTTCCGTACAAGGGACATCTAGTCTCCCAGGAGCAGTGGCCCACTTGACCACACTTAAAGCAAGTCTTGGGCCCCCTGTGAACAGGCTTATCTGTCGGGGCCCCTGGCTTCTTTTTAGGGGGAGACTGGGAACCCTTCCCTTGGCTCCCTTGGGGATTACTTTGGGGCCCTTTCTGGAACTCCCTCTGTTTACCCTTGTCCCCCCCACTCCTCTGCTGGGGACCCTGCCCACCTTTGGTGGAGTCTCCCACGTGACCCTTGTGGACCCGGGTGCTCACCCAGCGGTCCGCCTCCTCAGCAAGCTTCCTAGGGTTAGTCAGCCTACTGTCAATAAGGTGCTGGCGTAGCTCTGGAAAACAATTTCCTGACAAGTGCTCCCATGCAATCAAATCAAAGAGCGCTTCAAAATCATTCACTTTGCTACCCTTCACCCAACCATCCAATGCACTGCAAAAAAAAGTCACATATTCTACCCAGGTACTGCCCTCCAACTTTTTGCAACTCCTGAACCTCTGCCTATACAGTTTAGGAGTCAACCCATACCTGGACATCAATGCTTCTTTCATATGACCATAAGAATTGTGGACTTCAGAGGGCAAGTCTAATAAGGTATCCCGCCCCTCACTAAGGAACCTCCCCCACAACCCCGCTCCCCAATCCTTCTCAGGGACCCGGTGGGAGGACATAGCTACCTCATAGGCTTTAAACCATTGCCCAATGTCATCATTTTTATAAAACTCTTTCACCACATCTTTAGGTATATACACCCTTGCTTCAACAGGCATGGACGGTGTGCTGCCACCAGAGGGAGTAATCTCTAAGCTCCTAGCTTTCAACTCCAACTCCCTCAAACTTCTCTCATGCTCCATTTGCATCCTCTTTTCCTCTAGGGCCAATTTCTTAATTTCCAATTCTAACTGCCCACCCATCTTAAGCTTGGTCAGCTCCATTTCCTGCATCCTACTTCTCTCCCTGTCCTCCAGCTCTCCTGGGGACCGGCACTTGGAAGAAACACTGCTGCCTGCTGGGGAAGGTGCTTTCCTCCCCCCTGGACCCAATAGCCAATCTAGCTGCCCTCCTGCATCCTCAGCCCCCTCCTCATGCTCAGGGGTGCTCCTTGCTTCCACCCAGGCCCTCAGCGCCTTTTGGAACTCATCCTTCTTGGCGAGACCGGTCATAGCAACTTTCAATTTCTTGCAGAAGTATTTCAGCTGTTTTACAGTGTAACATTCCAATTTTTCTTCTTCAAAATCTAAATCCACAGATGCGATGGATGCTGTTTTGCTCATGGTGACTAAACTTGGCAGTTCTTGGCAAAAATAGAAATCCCAGGAAAAACAATCTACCAAAAATGTAAGTGGTTGCGTTTGGTCTGCACTCACTAGTAGTGTACACCAATCACTGTATATGAGTCACAAATGCAAGTCCAGAATCCTCACCGCTGACCACCAATGTTAGAACTGGGGGTTTCTAGTTGGCAGAGGTAGGTGACTTTGTCCAAATAGGGACCCTTGCTTCTAGTCAGGGTAAGAGGGATACACTACTAAAATAACCCCTGCTCACCCCCTTGGTAGCTTGGCACGAGCAGGCAGGCTTATCTCAGAGGCAGTGTGTAAAGCATTTGTGAACATATACAGTAACACAGTGACAACACTACAGATGGACACCACACAGGTTGTATTATAAAAATAAGTATTTTTATATAGACTTAACACAAGACCCAAAACGACAAAAATCCACAATACACTATGAAATATATGACTGTCAATGGTAGAAAATAGTTCAGTTCAATAAAGATGGTAAGTGCGACACTCAACGTTCAATGTACCTTTGGATGCGTAACGCGATACAAACAAAAGGGTTGCAGGGAAGGTGATGCATCGGTTCCTTACATGCAAGAACGGTGATGCGTCGGTTCCTTGCTCCGGGGGAGGTGATGCGTCGGTTCCCTACTGCTGCGTAGGGGACGGTGATGCGTCGGTTCCTTACCGGAGAGGAGGTGATGCGTCGGTTTTTCTCTGCGTGGGGAGGTGATGCGTCGGTTTCTTACCGCGCTTCTGTGGCGTTGCGACCCGCAGCGCCGCGATGACGACCCGGTGCAATGAAACAAAATGGCGTCTTTTTCTTGATGCGACACGAAGGGGTCGATGCGTGCACGCCCGACGGCCGTGCGGCAACTCGGTGAATCTTCTGAGCCGCGACAGGCCCTGCGACACGCTTCTCCGATGATGCGACGGCATCTGATGCGACGGCGACACTCTTCTCCGGTGATGCGAGGCGCTTCGGTGATGTGATGGCGACAGCGGCGGCACGCTTTCTCGGCGATGCGACGACAGCTGCTGCGGCGGCGACACGCTTCTTACTCGTGAGTCGCGCTTCCAGCTCCCAGCGACACGCAGTCTCTCAGAAGGCCCAATACAACTGTAGGCACTTCAAATTCCCAGCAAGGGAATTCAGGGGAGCTGGTTGGTGAAGTCTTGTATCCCTGAGACTTCAGCAGGAGGCAAGCTCAATCTTCAAGCCCTTGGAGATGTTCTGCAAGATGATGAAAGTAATCACAAAGTTCCTTTCTCCTTTCTTTGGCAATCAGGCAACCACTGCAGGCCAATTCCTCAAACAGCACACAGCATAGGGATAGTCTCCTCCTTCAGTTTCTCTGGTTCCTCTCCTCAGCAAAGGTTCTTCTTGTTTCCCAGAAGTGATCTAAAATCTTGGGGCCTGGGTCCCAATATTTATACTAGCAAATCCTTTGTCCTCTGAAGGCAGAGGGTCCTGCACCTAGTCCAAACCAGTTCTGGCTGCATTCTGCCAGTGCACACCTTCTTCCTTTGTCAATGTGGGCCAGGGACATCAGACGCACCACAGGAGGTGGAGCCAGCATTGTGGAAGGCAGGCACAGTCCTATTCAGGCCCAGGTGCCCCTCCACTCACCACTCTACATGCAGATAGGTCTATTCAGCCCCTGTCACTCACAAACCCAGACACACAATACTAGCAGAGGCAGGCTGGATGGTTAGGCAAGAAAATACCTACTTTCTAAAAGTGGTATTTTCAAACACAGAATGTTAAAACCAACTTCACTAAAAGATGTATTTTATCATTCTGAGTTCAGGCATACTAAATTCGTTTTTCTACCATGTTTCCTGGGTCAGTTAGGATTATAAGATTTTATAATCAAACTGCCCATTTTGGCCTATGGGGACAGGTAGCCTTGCAATAGTGAAAAACAAAATTGGCTGTAATTCACTATCAGGACATGCCACAGACACCAGGGCATGTTCTACCTTACACATACAATGCACCCTGCCCTAGGGCCTACCTTAGGGTGACTAATATGCAGGAAAGGGAAGGTTTGGGGACTGGTAAGTGGGTGCACTTACAAAGTCAACATGGCAGTACCAGACTGCACACAGGCTCTGCAATGGCAGGCCTGAGACATACTTTACAAGCTGCTCGTGTGGGTGGCACAACCAGTTCTGCAAGCCCACCAGCAGCATTTGACTCACAGGCCCTGGGCACAAACAGTGTACTGTACTAGGGTCTGACAGTGAATCAAATAGGCCAAACATGGAGTCACTAATCCACACATTAATTTATCATAGGGAGCACTTGCACTTTGGCACTGAATCGCAGTGGCAAAGTGCCCCAAGCATCTATACCAGCAAAAACAGGTCAACAACAGTGAAGGCATAGTGAAAAAATGGAAGGGAGACCCATGCCAAGGATGCCAGGTCTAACAGTTGTGATAAATGAATCTTTACCAGTAACGAGGATTTATCATTACCATTCCAATGATATGGAACATGATAGAGCCACTCCTTCTCACTCAGGAATTACAGCTTATACGTGTAATAAGGAATTCTCAATGTTAACCTATGAAACGGGTAGGCCTCACAGTAGTTAAAAACAAATGTGGGTGTTTTTTAGTATGAGGACATGCAAAATTTAAATGTACATGTCCTCACTTTTAGTTAAGCAGCACCCTGATCTATGGGCTACCTAGGGTCTACTTTAGAAGTGACTTACATGTAATAAAAGATGAATTTAAAACTTGGTCGGGTCTTTAAATGCCAAGTCAACATGGCAGTATAATCTGCACACAGAGGCTCTGCAGTGGCAGGCTTTAGGCATCTTTAAAGTGCTAGTTGTGTGGGTGGCACAATCAGTGCTGCAGGCTTAACTGAAGCATTTAATTTACAGGCCATGGGCACATCTAGTGCACTCTTCTAGGGGCTTATAAGAAAATTAAATATGCCAATTGTGGATAAGTCAATCAAGCCATATTTTAAGGGAGAAGCACATGCACTTTAGCACTGGTTGGCAGTGGTAAAGTGCTTGGAGTCCTAAGGCCAAGCAGGCAAAACATTTGGGAGAGGACCACTCCAAGGCTGTCAGTTCTAACATATAGAATATAACCTCTGAATGACAAATTGATGTTCTCAATTTCTTAAGGCTGGCAAATATCCCTTAGCTGCCCCTGGAGTCTAGGGCACCCTGCTGGCTCCGCTGGTCAAACTGACACAACACCTTACAAGTTCACATAAATTCACCTATGATTTTTGCTGTGCATAACTGGTGCAGGTCCTTCCTGACACCAAATGCAGCAGTGAAAATACAGAGGCATTGCAACTCCTCGCTGACCTGTCCACGCTAGGTCTTAAACAAATTGCCAAAGGTCCCACGCATACTGCGGGCCATACCTTGGATTTGATTTTTACTAATTCTCCCCTTGTGTCCTGGGAGCCACTTTGTTCCCTCTTGTGGACTGATCAATCATTAATCGGATTTCAAATTGCGTTGTCTTGTGTAACTGAACATTCAAAAAATAAACCTAAGCCAAATCATAGGAGACAATGGCGTAAAGTCACACCAGATGCTTTCATCAAAGAATGTACTACTGCTATCATAGGAAAGGCTGTAGATGTGGAAGAGGCACTACTGGATTATCACGCGTCTTTAAAAACAGCTATTAACAATCTAGCCCCTAGGAAAAACCAACTTTCATCTAAACATGGTCCACATGCCCCCTGGTATACTCCAGATTTGTGCAAGGAAACAGCCTGGTGCAAAAAACTGGAGAGACGATGGCGACAAGCCCATAACCTCTATGATAGAGAGGTTTATTAAAAGACCTTAGCACAGTACCATGGCAATATTAGGACAGCACGCAAAGCATATATTTCACTGCAACTTGGTCAGGCTGGGAACTACTCCAAAGAGCCATATAAAGTCCTCAATTCTTTCATCAATCCACAGGCCTGCTCAACAGATACCCTACTGTAGGAGAGTAGGATCTGCCTCTTATGTTGCCCCCACTTTTTTTCTGATGTTTACACTGGTTTCTGGCTATAGTCGGGCTGGGTCCCTGCTAAACAGGGCCCCAGCCTCTCTGTTCTCTCTAAACGACTTGGAGTGCACTTTAGGTGCACTAGTGATTGGATACTGTGGTACCTTATGAGTCCCTAGTATATGGTACCTTAGGTACCAAGGGCATAGGTACTTCACAGGCCTACCAGGGGCTGAAGCATGTATTATGCCACCCCTGGGAATCAGACTAAATCTGACACCACAGGTCTGCTACTGCAGCCTGGGTGAGGTGGTGCATGCACCCCTTACTGTGGTATGGGCTACCTATACCACTACATACATACACACATACAAACCTATAAGTCACTCCTATGGCAGGCCTTATCAATCCTGAAGGCAGAGTGCTTGGTTCTTATGTGGGAGGCGGTCCCTGCATGAGCAGAGCCCCTCTGCAGCGTTCAGAGATCCTTCTCTGATGCTGTTTGTAGTGCAGCCTGACCATATACTCTTAAGCGCATTATAACCTCGCGTTAAATGCTAACTTTGGGATGGCTGCACGGAAACATGTCGTGTTTGGTGTCAAACATCTTGGAATACTACCCCCCCCGCCAGTTCTGGCGGCAGGGGTAGCATTCCACCCTTCTAGAGGGAGAGACATGTACACACCGGCCTAACCGGTAACTTCTTTCCAGAGCCCTGGCATCACAAGATGGATGCCACCAGTCACAGACACTGGGCTGCCCTCCTGCTGATGACCGAAACTCACAGTGGAGGAAGCCCAACAATAGATATCCTGTCGAAAGGGGGTGTGACCACCTCCCAGACAGGGTTTAGTGTATTGGGGCTGGGTGGGTGCACTCTTAGAGTGCTTTGAAGTCCTGCACTGGGGGAGCAGAAGGCTCCTCTGTGCATACCCCAGTTCAAACCGGCTCAGGGGCTACCTGCCCCTGCTCTGGCGTGAAACTGGACAAAGGGAAGTGGGTGTAGCCACCCACTCCCCTGACCCTCCCATAGGTGGGGTCATAGAGCTAGACCCTCCCTTCTTTTTAGTATAAGAGGGGGAACCTGTGCATTGCAACCCAGATCTCCCTGGATGACGCTCTTAAGAAGAATCCCGGACCTTCGACGTTCCACTACCTCTGGAAGACTGAAGAATCTCCCTTGGAGTCAAGGAGTGACTCCCCTGCTTGGCAGGCACCAAAAACTACAATGACGGTCGCAAACTATGCCGCTCCCGCCGGAGCTCGAAGTCCCTGTAGCCCAAGAAGAGGATTTCCTGACTTCTCAAAGGCCATCGTGAGTCCCCAGTGAAGCTGAGGCAAGTGGACCCCACGAGCAACGAGGAACTGCAGCCCCTGGGTACCATGCACTATTGTCGAGTGCAACCCCTTCACGACATTCTACGAACTTGTGCTTTGAACCACGTGTGGTCCCAGCCTCTAGCAGAGATCCCTCCTGAATTCAGAGGCCTACACTGTCCCGAGTGACCGTAGGCCCCTGTTGAGTGGATCCTCCCAAGGTGTCTTTGTGAACCCTTGCCAGCCGGCTTGTGGGTCTCCAGAAGACTTTCCAATGAAACCAAAGAGCTCCCCTGGTTGCTCCAGGCCTGCCCTGACCTACCCTTGCTGGGTAAGTCCCCCAGACCTTGCTGGTCTGCACCATTGACTTTTCCTCATCACCATGAGACTTGCTGCTACCAAGGCTTGTTGGCTCCAATCGAGTCGCCGACACCTCAGTAAGCTGTAGACGTTGTGGGACACACTGAATCAAGCTCCTGGTCATCATAGACGCTGCCTGGACCACGTGGTCGAAGAGTCAAGACACCCGTGAACGACCCGAAGCTGTCAACGACGGTGGGCATTCATCTTCCTTGCCCAGAGTCACTGCCAAGTGACTGTGAACACTGTCCCCTCTGCTTTAAGGTCTTCCTCCTTCCGAATCCATGCTTGGATTCCAACGGACACTTCTTCTGTCGTCGCAAGCAGCAAGTCTTCATTGGTTCCCATTGAAAACGACGCCGCGACCCGACACCAAAGGACACCTATGCACCCGGCTCCCCTGGGTGAGGTAACTTCAGCACTACGGTGCTCCTGTGGGTGTGGGCCCTAGAACTACTTACCCTGTAAGTGGCTTGCTTGTAGCTACCCTAGAAGCGCCCTAAAACTCCTATTTTCCTCATGCGATTATCGCACTGGCTCGTACAGGGCTCGCGTCTGTGTTAGACACATCGCGTCCAACTCCCTTGTAACTCTATCAGTATCCGCGTCCTTCGACTCGTACTGAACGATCGGTGTGTTCGCCTCAAACACGCCAGGGACCTGTAACATTGATAACTCAATCGCGTTCTCTCGCATAGACTCGTACAGGACTCGCACCAGTGTCTGAACACCGCGTCCGTCCCCTGTGGGTCTCCTACAACTACCTGGGGTGGTTCTTTGGGGTCCCTCGATTCTAAATGCTCTAGACCACGGTCTAGCAAAGATAAGATTGTGATATTTACTTGTGTTAACTTATTTTGATAAAACATTGACTTGTACATATGTTCCTGGCTTCTAATCTCATAAAGAGATTAGTAGAGAGTTGTTTATTAATAAATACATATATATTTGATATATATACCTGTGTGGTGTCTTTTCATTTGGTGATTCAAGAGATTGTGTGGTAAAACAAGCTGCTTTACATTCCTCCAAGACTTAGCCTGAAGGCTGCTCTCCACATATACCACTAGGATAGCTTTCTATAAAGGTTGTCTTAAACCTACCTACCATAAGAGTCGAATTGGACTGGTGCAAGGCGTCACTTTAATTAGTGAACAGCATATACCAGGCCAACTTCTCACACCTACTGTTAGACCTGGCACCATTGGCGTGGGTCTCCCTTCCATTTTTCGCTGTTGTCTCCTCTGTTTTACTGGTGTTAGATGCTCTGGGCGCTGTGCCACTGCCATTCAGTGTCACAGCGCGAATGCTCCCTGTATAAATATGTCTATGTGAATTGGTATATCCCTGATTGGCTTATTTGGTTTACCTGTTAGTCCCTAGTAGTGTGGCCTATGTGTGCCCAGGGCTGGTAAACCAAATGCTGCTGGTGGGCCTGCAGCACTGATGTGTGCCACCCACAGAAGCAGCTTGTAAAGTGTGTCTCAGACCTGCCACTGCAGTGTCTGTGTGCAGTCCAGAACTGCCATCTTGGCTGTGAAGTGCACTCACTTCCCAGCCCCTGAACCTTCCCTTAGCATCCTGTAAGTCACCCCTATGGTAGGGTGCCTTGTATGTGTAAGGCAGGACATGCCTTGGTGTGTGTAGCATGTCCTGGTAGTGAATTATGCACCATTTCGTTTTTCACTACTGTAAGGCTACCTGTTCCTCATAGGCTAGAATGGGCAGTTTGACTATTACATGCTATAGTCCTAACTGACCCCAGGAACATGGTAGAAAAACGAATTTAGTATGCCTGAGCTCAGAATATTAAAATACACCTTTTAGTGACGTTTATTTTTATATTCTGTGTTTGAAAATACCACTTTTAGAAAGTAGGTATTTTCTTGCCTAAGCCTTCCAGTGTGCTCTGCCGTTATGTGTATTGGCTGTCTGGTTTTAGAGGGGCAGGACAGGCTGAGTCAGACCTGGGTTGAATAGAGAGATCTGCATTTAGAGTGTGGGGAGGGTGGCTCTTTGATGTGAATAGGGCTGTGCCTGGCAAGGTGAATGCTGGCTCCACCTCCCACTGTGTGTCTGCTAGCAGACCCCTCTTTCTGAAAGGAAGGATGCAGCCTGGTAAACAAAGTGCTCCAGGCCTGAGCAGAACTGGTTCTGGCTAGGTTCAGGGACTGGTAGCTTCAAGGATCAAAGGCTTTTGGGGTATAAATATCTGTGCTCAAACCCCTAATTTTGTATTGCTTTTGGATCTGGAGAGGAAACTCTGTCCGTGCCACTGGAGGAATCTGCAGGAAGTGACTGCCCCTGTGCTGTGTGTTGTTTCTTGCACTGGCCTGCAGCAGTGATCACTGGACCTTGAAGGAGAGGAAAAGGAACTCTTGAGAGAACTTTTATTTTTGTACAGCAATCACCCAAGGGCTAGGAAAGAGCTAGCCTCCTGCTGGAGTCTCAGGCACAACAGACTCCACCACCAACCTCCTGCTTCCTCCCTGTGAGGACTGCTATCTGCTGAGGAGGCTCCTGTGAGTTCCAGGGCCTTTGGTTTGCATCAGAGAGAAGAGGGTAAGAAATCGACGCTAACGCATCTTTGCGGGCCGCTGCAGTCGAGAGCGCTGGGAAAATCATCGCGCTACTGCCGCCGAGGGCCCGCAACCCGAAACCATCGCTGACGCCCCTCTGCGAGCCGCTGCAGCCGAGACGCGCTGGAAAGATCATCGCGCTGCTGTCGCCACACACTCGCAACCCTTAAAGAAATCATCGCTTCGAGACATCGCAGTGCGGATGCCGTGCGTTCGCCACTTTGATCGCATCGCACCGAATTTCGTCGCTCCCTCGCGGAGCGTCTTGTCTTCGCATCGCAACACGATCGCACAGCGCAACAGGATCACCGCATCGACTTCTCCCACGCGGCAAGAAAGTCATCGCATCGGCGGTCCAGCGTGCAAAAGTTTGTCGCATCGTCTCCGCACGCATCCCGCAGATCGGCGCATCATCCTCCCTTGCGGCAAGGATTTCAACGCATCGCCGGCCTCGCGTGCCGAGAATCATCGCTACAGCTTATTTGCGACACTTTGTTGGTTTTGCTACTAAACCCAGGTACTTTGTGAAAGAAAGGGTCGCAGAGACCACTGCTTTGAACTTGAACCTTATTTTTGCAACCTTTGAACTATTTTTGACAGCCTTTCAACAGCTATCCTATTTTTGACAGTATTGTGGCTTTTACAGTTATTGGTCTTGTGATAAATCTGCCTTTATATAAAGATACTTATTTTTTATAATAACTACTTGTGTGGTGTCCCTTTGTAGTGTTCCTCACTGTGTTACTGTGTATGATCATAAATGCTTCACACCCTGCCTCTGAGATAAGCCTACCTGCTCGTGCTACGTTACCACAGGGTTGAGCAGGGGTATTAAAGAGGGTAGCCCTCTCACTCTGACTTAGGAAGAAGGGTCCCTACTTGGACAGTGGCCAGCCATTGCCAACTAGAGACCCCCATTTCTAACACCTACCTTCACAAGCTTTATGTTATGCCATTGCAAACCACTTTGAAGACAAAGATAATCTGACCTATAATAACTTTTCTAGCCTGGTTAACCTAACAAGCTCAGAATCCATACGCTCTCTTTCAAAGGCCTCTAATACGTGCACCCTAGAGAATTTGATTCTTCTTAGGCCAGATTCTTTCTGTAAAGCCTTGAAAGCAGCAAAATCAGGGTCTCCACTACATATTAATCCAGCTAAGCTAGTAGCTGATCTGTCTAATCAGCTCGCCTCGGCCATCTGATTGTTACTAAATCTTTCGATAAGCTCGGGTAAGATCCTGTTACACTGGAAAGCAGCCCAGTTCATTCCTATTCGTAAGAAGACAAATCTTCCAGCATCAGACCTATCAAATTATCTCCCTATTTTGCTTCTCCTTTTGATGAGTAAACTATTGGAAGGACACATTAATAGACAACTTATGGAGTTCCTTCAGTCTAACAGGATCCTAGACTCCTCCCAATCCAAGTTCAGACCCATGCATAGCACTGAAACTGCTCTTATAGCGGTCACTGACTATATCAGATGCTCTCTGGATTAAAACCAGCCAGCACTGTTAGTGTTGCTTGACTTATCAGCAGCTTTTGACACAGTATCTCATCCCAGACTGCTCCAGAGACTGGAGGAGATAGGCATCTGTGGCACAGCCCTACAATGATTCACAAGTTCTTGTCTCATCGAAACCAGACCATCAATCTGGGTCCGTATAGATCTCGCTCCATAGAACTCAACAAGGGGGTGTCTCAGGGCTCATGTCATAGCCCTACACTATTTAGCATATATGTAGCCTCCCTTGCACAAACCATCAGTGCTTACGGATTTACTCCTGATCTCCTTTGATAGAGACCTTCCCACTATGAAAGCACACTTTGTAGACGGGATAAAAGCCATCTCGGCTTGGATTGCTGAGAATTTTCTTTAGCTAAACGAAAGCAAACAGAGATCATGCTCTTTCGGTAGAGCTCAACTGCTCTGGTCCCTGGATTGGTGGCCAACGGATTTGGGTGTTGTACCTACCCCAAAATCCTCAGTAAAAAACCTGGGTGTTCGCTTGGACCAGACCCTTACTATGAAAGATCAGGTAGTGGCTACCCCTGGCACCTGCTTTCACACAATGAGTCTGTTGCGCAGAGTCTTTCCTCTTCTCTCACTTTCGGTGTGCAAAAAGTAAGTCCAGGCTTTGGTGATCAGTCGCTGGATTATTGTAATGCTCTCCTAGCCACCGTCAATGAGTCTCTACTTGATAAACTCCAAGTGGTCCAAAATACAGCAGCCTGCTTAATGCGAAATATGCCGGCCAGATCAGCTTCTAATCCACTTTTGCTCTCATTCCATTGGCTTCCCATGCACAGGAGAATCACTTTCAAGATCTGCTGTATAGTGCATAAACCGCTAAATGGCAAGGAACCCATATAACTGGCGGAGAAACTCATTCCTTACCTGCCAGGCAGACCTCTAAGATCGATGGGCAAGTCATTTCTTACTGTGCCCCGAATCAGGAAAACTCATTCTGGGGGTAGAGCTTTCTCCTTCCTGGCCCTTTGCTGCTGGAATAAACTTCCTACTCACATACGGAAATGCACTGATCACCTTCTTTTCAGAAAACGTCTCAAAACCGAGCTATTTCAACACTAATGCTGCCTCGCTCGTGGATCTCCGCTGCGCTGAGATACCCCTCTGTGGGTGAGTCATGCGCTTATAAGTTAAATTAACATAACAACATTAACATAACTCATTCTGTAATGTCCTGTCATCGTGCCTTTTTTATTCGTGCTGCAATATCCCTGTCAAGTCTTGTGAAACATTTGATGCGAAAGAATGTTAGAATGTGAGGGTTCTGCCAGATATCAACCAATGAGGTTCGGTAAAAATTAGCTCAACAAGATACATCACTGCCTCTATGATAGTCTGCAATACTCTTTGTATCTGGGATCACAGTGAAGTTTTGCCAATTTTAAATTTTTGAATAAATCCATTTCCTGCTCATTTAGGTATGTGGACAATTGACTTACTACTGTTTTAAAAGGACTCAATGACTTCTGAACCTGCATGGCTTACTATTAATATAGCACCCATTTTCTATAATACCAACCACCACTGTGTTTGACACAGTTCTAAAGCAATCTAACATACAAACATTGTTTATAGTGATCAAGTTTACCGATCTTGTTCTGGTGTTTCCAAACATTAATGATGTTTTTCTTTTGTCCTCATATCTGACATAGGCAGGAGACACGTTTTAAACTGCTTTGACCAGCCTTCTTCAATCAAATGTTGAATAGAGTTTAAGTGGTAACAACCACTATCCTCATCAACTGTTGAAGTTTGTATTAATCCTCTGACTTTTAAAGGAAATAATTTTGTTTATGCCATAAGGCCACTGGGAAACACCCCACTCTATTATGAATGCCATTGAGTAAAGTTTAAGAAAAAGGGGGCCCACATTTTCTCCCTTTTTGCTGACCCGGTTAGGCAATCTAGCCTACCAATGTGTCAAGCGGAGACCAGCCAGTCCAAACAAGATGGTGAGATATTAGAGATCCATTTTATACAGATTTCTCTTCGTGCAATAATTATTAGGATGAAAATCACTGAGATTGGAATTTCCCCAGATTTAGAGAGACCCAATTGCTAATTGGAACCGCAGAGATAATCAATGGAAGGATTACCTCACTGCTTACACCCAGGATTGCAGTCAGCACCTTACCCACTTCTTGCCAGTAAGACTGGATGGCTTTACACTGCCATATGAGATGGACATCATCCGCATTCTCTATTACGCACCTAGGGCAGTATCTCTTCTTGCATCCACCCATCTTTGAGATCTTCTTGGGAGACCAGTACGCCCTGTATAATGTGAATAAATGATTCCTTCTAAGTGGTGCAGACTTCACTGTTGACCAAAGTGTAGACATAGATACTTCCCATTAGTGCAGGATTTTCTGGCAAGTCCAGCTTCCAGATCTTCTCTGGTAGAGTTGGCGGGCCATCTTCTCCCTGTACCAGAGCCCAATGCCACTTAGATACGTCTTTCCTGTTTGTCTGGTTCCTCTGTAGTTCTTCCTCAATTTCTGGGCCTGAGACTTTCCCACAATTATCTACTAGTTCCATTACTACAGGGAATGAGACTCTAGAGAAACTTGTATAGATTATCAAATCATCTGCATATAAGGCTTCTTTTTTAACCGAGCCCAAATAATGGAAAGGTACATTTTTTGTTCTGCTCTTATTTTCCTAGCCAATGGTTCTATATATAGATTAAATAACAAGAGTGATAGTGGACAGCCTTGCCGAGTACCTCTACTTATGTGAAAAGATGCAGTAAGAGAGCCATTGACCAAATCCTTGCTGTAGGGGCATTATATATAGCTTTTGTTGCTGTGAGAACATTTCCCCCAAACCGTTTTGTACAAGTACTTCCTATAGATAAGGCCAGCCAACTCTATCAAAGGCTTTAGCGGCGTCCACAGTTAGGATGGTTAAAGGTTTTCCCATTACCAACAACATGTCAATCACACTAACCAAATCTTGAGTTAAATCAAGAAGCTATCTTTCATGAAGCCTTTCTGATTTTCATGTATAATATCCCCTAAAACCCTATCCAATCTTTTAGCAAGTATTTGCGTAAATATTTTAAAATCCGAGTTAAGCAAGGATATTGGTCTATATTACTCAAATTCTTTTGGGTCTTCATTGGGTTTAAGAATTAGTGTTATTATTGCCTCATTCCATGAAAGTGGGAGGGGGCAGTGATCAATATATATCTTATTCAATAATTTAGTAAGAAAAGGCATAAGCTCCTCTTTTTACACCTTATATAATCCATTAGGTAAACCGTCGGAATCTGGTGCTTTCCCATTTTTTAAACCTTTTATAATTCTATCCATCTCCATGGAAGTTATTTTAAGATTGAGGGATGTTTGTTGTTCTATACCCAGATTAGGAAGAGTATTCTGCTGCAACCACACCCTGATTTCTGCTAGTGTCGCTTTTGTATCATCAGTTTATAGATCCTAGAAGAAGCCCAAAAAAGTCCTCCCAGTCTTTAGATCTTCTGTACATCACTCTTTGGAGGCGCTAATCACTAGTTCCTTGATCTCATTTCAAGTATTATCTTGCCTTGCCTTCCAAGCTAATAACTTCTCACACCCTTACCCATAGGGCCTGATTCACAAAAGTAAACTTAGACTAAAAGTCTAAGTTTAGACCTAAAGTCTACCTTTACTACTAGTAAAGTTAGACTTTTGGTCTAAGTTTAGACCAAAAGTCTAACTTTACTTCTACTAAAGCTAGACTTTTGGTCTAAGTTTAGACCAAAAGTCTAACTTGGACACAAAGTCTAACTTTACTACTACTAAAGTTAGAATTTTGGTCTAAGTTAGACTTTTGATCCAAACTTAGACCAAAAGTCTAACTTTACTCGTAGTGAAGTTAGACTTTAGGTCTAAACATAGACTTTTGGTCTAAGTTTACTTTTGTGAATCAGGCCCATAATGTGCCAAGTTGCTAGCGTTCCACTTCTTCTGCACCATTTCTTCTAAATATCCTTGGCCTCTTTTAATTTACTATGGAGTACAGGATCTGTACTAGCATGCATGCGCTTTGCTAGTTCTCCCTGAAGTTCTTCAATTCTCAATTCATATTCTCATTCCCTTTTTTTGGGGCGGGGAACATGGTGGCCTGCTAGTGTGCCGGTCGCGAGGCCTTTTCTCTCCGACTTCTGCAATATGAAGTAACTGACATAAATTCGGAGACTCACCTCAGGATTTTTTTCTCCTGTTGTCTCCGTCTGGCTCCTGGCCACATGCAACATTTGTGGGGTTGCGGGCCCGGGCTCCCTGTGGTTTCTTGCTGCGGGACAGCTTTGCCGGAACAGGAATGCGACCGCCCGCATTGGTTTCTGGGGGCTTCCAGTTACAGCCGGCAGAGTCAGCACATGCTGGCTGGCGCTGCAGTCAAAAGGTGACGCTGGATCTGTGGGGCGGGGAGATGAGCCATATGACTCTAAAGAAGAGAAATAAAGCCGGCTCAAATAAAAAATAAAAGAGACAAACGTCGTTTAAACTTGCCTGCACAACAGGGAGTGCAGGAATCCAGACCAAGGGGAAAGAGGCAATTGACTTCATAGAGACAACATAGTTTGAGTCTACTTCTGCATCTACTAGATCAGGTAAAATAGGTATGCCTTAAAGAATGCTGAATTTGGGGTGCTGCAAGTACAGGGAGGGGGGAATTATAACAAAAGTCAGAATTTAGAAGGGGTAATTATTTCTCCCACCCTGGTTGCTTATATTAACACTCAATCCCAGGTCTCATCCCAGGTCTCACCCCAATCGGGGAATCAATCTACGCTTCAGAGAGGAGCCAAAACATCTCAGCCAACAGCAAACATTTTAGGTGGGAAGTTTAAAATTACCCCCTCATTAAGATCATACTTCAAAATCAAAGAAGCAGAATCACAGAGCAGCACACTTAAGTCAGCTTGTACATGTCGTACAAAACATATGGAGCCTTCCCGGGATATGGATACACCTAACTCTCTACCTCACAGGGACCAAGATCTTCCTCTCTCTAATCAGTACTCTACTTTCTGAGGACCTCCATCCTGACAAAGTGACAGTAGGGGAGACAGAAACGACCTCACGCACAGAAAGTATGACTTTTTCTAGGAATACGGAGACTGCAGACACAGATATCTTATTTTGCTCTCATTGTCTAAATATATTAAAGAAAAATTCACAATCTCTGAGAGAAACCAAGCAAAATACAGAAGGCCTGTGAAAACCTAGGGAAATGAAAATGGTTGACATCATAGAAAGGTTATCCTCGATGGAAGTCTCAATAGGAGTATTGCAGGAAGAAGTGAAGTGTAATTATAAAGAGATCCAAGCCCTAAAAGCTCGAGCAAAAGAGCTCAAAGATAAATTGGAGTCATTGGAGAACAACATAAGGAAAAACAATCTAAGGCTCCTAAATAATCCCGAGGGCATTGAGGGTGGAAATCTAAAACGTTTTGTTGTTGATCTGCTTAAAGAAATTATCCCAGAAGTGTCGGGGTTGGACTTGGAACAGGATAGTCAAAGGGTCCACCTTTTAGGAGGAACCCTGAAAGATGAAAACCCTAATACATTTTCGTACCTATACAATAAAGGAGTCAATCCTCATGGCAGCCCTCAGAGCCAAACAGTTTACAAAGAATGATTGGTCGTTTACCATAAGGTCAGACATTGCGAAAGCAACACAAAATCGGCAATGGGAGCTAGGGAAGTATATACAAGATCTAAAAACTTTGGGTGCAAACGCACAGCTAAAATTCCCAGCACTATTAAGAGTCATGTGGAACAATAAAATGTCCAACATGAGAGAGGTTTCCGAGGTTAAGGATTTAATTACTCAGATAAAGACACAGAAAGGCTTAAAAAAAGGAAGTTGGAGAGAAAGAGCTCAAGGGGTGTGAGAAGTTGGCCTGGCATATGCTGTTCACTAATTAAAGTGGACACCTTGCACCAGAACAATTCGACTCTTATGGTAGATAGGTTTAAGACAACCTTTATAGAAAGCTATCCTAGTGGTAGCTGTGGAGAGCAGCCTTCAGGCTAAGTCTTGAAGGAATGTAAAGCAGCTTGTTTTACCACACAATCTCTTGAATCACCAAATGAAAAGACACCACACAGGTATATATATCAAATATATATGTATTTATTAATAAACACTCTCTAATAATCTCTTTATGAGATTAGAAGTCAGGAACATATGTACAAGTCAGATGTTATCAAAATAAGTTTAGCACAATCGAATATCACAATCTTAGTTTGCTAGACCTAGGTCTAGGGCATCTAGAATCGAGGGACCCCCAAGAACCACCCCAGGCAGTTGTAGGAGACCCACAGGGGAGGGACGCGGTGACCTGGCACCGGTGCGAGTCCTGTGCGAGTCTATGCGCTCAGTCGCGATTGAGATTTCAATGTTAAAGGTACCTTGCGTGTTCGAGGCGAACACACCGATCGGTCCTTGTACAAGTCGAAGGACGCGGTTATAGAGTTGCAAGGGAGATGGACGCGCTGTGTCTAACACAGACGCGAACCTTGTGCGAGTCAGTGCAATGGAGATCTCAGTGTTACAGGCCCTTTGTGTGTTCGAGGCGAACACCGATCGGACTCAGTACGAGTCGAAGGATACAGTTCTAGATAGTGTTACAAAGGAGATGGACGCGGTGTGTCTAACACAGACGCGAACCCTGTACGAGTTAGAGAATTAGAGTTTTAGGACACTTCGAGGGAAGCTACAAGCAAGTCACTTACAGGGTAAGTAGTTCTAGGGCCCACACCCACAGGAGCACCGTAGTGCTGAAGTTACCTCACCCAGGGGAGCCGGGTGCATAGGTGTTCTTTGGTGTCGGGTCGCGGCGTCGTTTTCAATGGGAGCCAGTGAAGACTTGCTGCTTGCGGCGACAGGAGAAGTGTCCGGAGGAATCCAAGCCTGGATTCGGAAGATGGAAGACCTGAAAGCAGAGGGGACAGTGTTCAAAGTCACTTGGCAGTGACTCGGGGCAAGGAAGATGGATGCCCACCGTCGTCGCAAGATTCAGGTCGTTCGCGGGTGCCTTGATTCTTCAGCCACGAGGTCCAGGAGGCGTCGACGACAACCAGGGGCTGGATTCGGTGTGTTCCATAATGTCTGCAGCTTACTGCAGTGTCGGCGACTCGATTGGAGCCAACAAGCCTTGGTAACAGCAAGTCTTGGGGAAAGTGCAAAGAGGCAATGGCAGACCAGCAAAGTCTGGGGGACTCACCCAGCGAGGGTAAGTCAGGGCAGGTCTGGAGCAACCAGGAGAGCCCTTTGGTATCTTTAGAAAGTCTTCTGGGGACCCACAAGCCGGCTGGCAAGGGATTGCGAAGACGCCTTGGGAGGATTCGCTCACAGGGGCCCACGGTCACTCAGGACGTGGTAGGCCTCTGATCTTCGGAGGGATGCCTGCTGGAGGCTAGGACCACACGTGGTCCAAAGCACAAGTTCGGGGAACGTTGTGAAGGGGTTGCACTCGACAATAGTGCACGGTACCCAGGGGTCGCGGTTCCTCATTACTCTTGGGGTCCACTGGCCTCAGCTTCGCTGGGGACTCACGATGGCCTTTGTGAAGTCAGGAAATCCACTTCTTGGGCTGCAGGGACTTCGGACTCCGGCGGGAGCGGCGTAGTTTGCGACCGTTGTTTGTAGTTTTTGGTGCCTGCCAAGCAGGGGAGTCACTCCTTGACTCCAAGGGAGATTCTTCAGTCTTCCAAAGGTAGTGGAACGTCGAAGGTCCGGGATTCTTCTTCAGAGCATCGTCCAGGGAAATCTAGGGTGCAATGCACAGGTTCCCCCTCTTATACTAAAAGAAAGGGAGGGACTAGCTCTATGACCCCACCTATGGGAGGGTCAGGGGAGTGGGTGGCTACACCCACTTCCCTTTGTCCAGTTTCGTGCCAGAGCAGGGGCAGGTAGCCCCTGAGCTGGTTTGAACTGGCATATGCACAGAGGAGCCTTCTGCTCCCCCAGTGCAGGACTTCAAAGCACTCTAAGAGTGCACCCACCCAGCCCCAATACACTAAACCCTGTCTGGGAAGTGGTTACACCTCCCTGTGACAGGATGCCTATTGTTGGGCTTCCTCCACTGCGAGTTTCGGTCATCAGCAGGAGGGCAGCCCAGTGTCTGTGACTGGTGGCATCCATTTTGTGATGCCAGGGCTCTGCAGGATTCTACCGCGTTTCCACAGTAGGTACATGTCTATCCCTCTAGAAGGGTGGAATGCTACCCCCGCCGCCAGGACTGGCGGGGGGTAGTATTCCAAGGTGTTTGACACCAAACACGACATGTTTTGATGCAGCCATTCCAAAGTTAGCATTTTACCGCGAGGATATAATGCACTTAAAAGTATATGGTTTAACCGCATCCACAGACAGCCCCAGAGAATGGACTCTGAGAGCTGCAGAGGGGCCCTGCTCAGGCAGAGGCACCCTCTCACATAGGAACCAAGCACCCTGCCCTCAGGATTGATAGGGCCTGCCTTAGGGGTGACTGATAGGTTTAAATGTGTGTGCAGGAGAGATATAGGAAACCTATATCTCAGTGAGGAGTGCTAGCACCACCTCACCCAGGCTGCAGTAGCAGGCCTGTGGTGTCAGATTTAGTCTGCTTCCCAGGGGTGGCATAATACATGCTTCAGCCCCTGGTAGGCCTGTGAAGTACCTATGCCCTTGGTACCTAAGGTACCATATACTAGGGACTCATAAGGTACCACAGTATCCAATCACTAGTGCACCTAGAGTGCACTCCAAGTCATTTAAAGAGAAAGCAGATAGGCTGGGGACCTGAATAGCAGGTTCCCAGCCAAACTAAGTCAAAAACCAACAAAACACCAGGAAAAAAATGGGGGCAACCATGTAGTCAGATTCCACCTTCCTACAAGGGGTATAATGCAATACCCAATTTGGATAAAGGGAGGGTTCCCCAGGGTGGGTAAGGGAAGAAGAGTCACATATAAACAGCGTTTTTGTGCACTGGGTGGGGAGCATAAGGAAAAAATGTAAAAAATAAAAAGTCCTCATATGTAACAACAGCCTGAGCACTAGTAGGAGTTGGCCGGTCCGTATGCAGACAAAAAGATGATAAAGGATAAGGAAAAACCCAATGAAATAAGGGTACTGACTTGGAAAGTTAATGGATTAAGGGTTAGTAGTAGAAGAAAGAAGATCTTAGAACTGCTTAAACTTTCTGATAATAATATCATAATATTGCAGGAAACAAATCTACTTCATGAGGAAGGAGACAGGATTCTTAAGAGGAATAAATGGATCACTTATTTTTCATGCACTAATCAATCCTGTAATGTCAAGGGGGTGGCGATCATATTTAAAAGTTTGGCACAAGTTAGATTTGAGAGTTCCATTGCAGGCTCAGGGGGTATATGGCTGATCAGCAATGTTAAGATGCATATTACAGGGTATACATTTGTAGGTTACTATGGACCCAATATAGATGACCCATCCCCTCTTAGGAAATTATATCAGCATTTGCTTGAAATAAGACATTATAAAATCATAGGAGGAGATTTTAATACTTTGCTGAATCCAGTCTTGAACAAATCCACATCTAGGCCAACAATGAACTCACCAAAAATGAGGGAGAGTACACAAAATTTAATGAAGAATTTAGGCCTGGTAGATATTTGGAGGTTAAAGGCGGCCCAGAGGAAGGGCTATACTTTTCAAAATAACAAATATTCTCATTCCTCTAGAATTTTTTTTTTCTGACGGACATGAAGCTAAATAAAAATATAAGCAGGGTAACACATCAACCAATCAACCTATCAGATCATGTAGTGGTAAAACTGAAGCTCTCCTTGGAGAATCACCCTTCTCAGACTAGATGGACGTTTGATAGAACCTTGCTAGGGAATCAGGAATTCATACATGCTTTGGAAAATAACATGGTAGAATTCTTTGAGTTAAATGAGCCTTCGCCCCCCGCATATTGTGTGTGATGCATACAAAACTTATATTCGTGGGAGGATAATTAGCTACGCAGCACATAGAAGAAAAGAAGATAAAAATAAACTTAAAAAACATTAATAATCTTGTGAAGAAATGTAGACATATAATTATTTTTTCTCTCTTCACTTTGTGTATGTTATGTTTGCTATTAACATTTGTATAGCCATTTGCAAGGCATTGTTATGCTTTTGGCGCCACCTTGGCAAGGGCTTCTCAAATTTCTTGCACACCAGATTGTGAGTCACCCTGTGTTGGGATGTTATGGGTATTGTGTTCTGATATACCTCTGGTTGTGTGACTCTCTCATTTACAGTGTGCTGTGAATGTCATATTTTGGTGTTGGAAAGATTTGAAGAGTAATTTTATAAATGCTTACACATCTGTAATCTTATAAAACCATGTGCCGTGAATTAGTGATAATCTAGGACTGATGTTGCTGACTGTGGCATTTTGCAGGGTATTTGTGTGTGTATTTTGTTTGTCTTCTACATAGTGATTTATCTACTTAGTGCAAACTAGACAAAAAGGGCAAAGTAGTGTAATGTGTGTTTACTCAAAAATAGTGTGATATTGTTAAGCTAGTAACTGAGACAATGACATAAGGAGAAACCTTTGCACCATTTAGAAGACCACAATACAGCCTATTGCTTTACATTAAATATAAAAGACTAAGATAATAATTGGAAAATTGATCACTATTGATGACTTCAGTAGAACCTACATAACCTTTTTAAAAATACAGATTTCATGTTCACGTTCTCTGACTAAGCTGAAAGAGGCCAATTTTGAGCAGTGGTTCAAGGACACATTCTCTCTCTTACTTCTAAAGACATATGATCGTTGATCAGGTGAACCCACACAGGATGATGCATAAAAACATAGCCAAGATGCTTATACAGTAAACTGTGCATGCCACCATGGCACACAAAATGTTTGGCAAGCTTTGCCCCTGCTAGATCAAGGTTGATTAAAACTAACCTGTACTGTCGCGTTTACTGGGCCCACAAAATAGTATGATTTTCTTTCTTTCTCCTGCTGTCAAATATTTATACCACTCTCTTGGTCCTCCAATGGATTGTTTTGTGGTGAGAGGGTTTGGATCTAACGGACCCAGCAATTATCCAATAAGGTCCAGGAATTGGATAACTGAACTACAAACTAGAAATTATGCTCATATAAATTACTCTCAATATAATGCTATAAAGGTAAAGGATTACCGCAGCAAGCCCAAATCTCCTGAAGAAATGTAGGCAAGCCAAAATCACACACACCAAAAGTTCAGTTAAAGCAATACAGAATAATAACATTAGTATTTGATGCTCTGTGATGTCTCTAATATGATCTTTTCTGATCATTGGAAAACTAAGATTAAGAATGCACATTCGTTTGGATAGAAATAATCATGATAGCTGAGTTGTTATGAAAATCTTTAGTATAGTTTTTTTAACGGTTAAAATAAATCCATCAGTAAAATTAGCATCAATTCACAAGGTAATTCGGGCAAATTCTAAATAGATATACCAAAGCTCAAAAGTTCAGGAAGGGACAAGAAATATGCCAGTTCAAGCAGTCTCTCAAAAAGGAAGAGAACACTAGGTCGCATAATGCTTATGCGTCAGTTCGAAATGGAAGCCAGGTGAGTCCGCATCAGGCAAGTTCAAGATTGCCAAGAAAGTTCTGCAAATCTCCACAATTGGATAATCAGCAACCAATCTGTCGCAATCAGCATGTGTGCTCGCGCCAACCAGCAAGAAAGGTAAGAGTGATCTTTTGTCCGTTTAATCAGGCAATATTATATTCTTAAAGTTCCAGGGGTGACACCTACTGGAGTCACCTCATCTGATCAGACCACTCAATTCACTGGTCAGTTTGTATAGGATGAGTGTCAGGTGACTTAAAGAAGACACAAAGGGGTATATTCACAAGAACGTGCGCTAAACATCGCCAAAATAGCTTACCGCAACTTCTCACATCGCAGTCCATCGCGTGAAAATAACGCTCTGTTAACGTGGCATTCACAACACAGTGATACCGTGCGATAACCGCACGATAACGCGGCGAATGTCCGCGAAACAACTAGCGCAACGGCGATAAAAATTCAAACCTTAACGCGAAAAAAGTTGTGATGGGCCCAATCGTGAAGAGACAATCCGGGATAAGGCACGCAAGGCCTGCAATACACACACGTCAGGCGGGAAAAACCACTACAAAAACAGAAAAAATATACACCAAACAAAAAAACACCAACAGCGAAGCATGATGGAGTCAGGCGGAGCAGGCACAGGGGACGATCGGAACCCCACAAGCCCCCCGGAGCCCCAGCCAGGGCCCTCGGGGACAGGGAAAGACAAGAAGAAGAGGAAGCCGCGGTTCAGTCCGCAGGAGAATCAGAACCTGGTCACGGAGGTGATAGGACACCATCAACAACTGTTCATCACCTCCACCGTGTCATTGGGCACAAGAAATGGAATATGGCAGTCCATCTTGGACAAGGTGAATGCTGTCGGAGTACAGAGGAGGTCAATGGAGGAGGTCAAGAGGCGATGGACTGATATCAAGTGCAAAACCAAGAGCAAACTCGCCAACAACCTCAAAGCAGCAATGCAGACTGGAGGTGGGAGTTCTGTGCCGCAGGAGGAGCTGGATGAGATGGAGGAGATGGTGTCGACAGTCATCAGTGTGGATACGGTGGCAGGAGTTGGGGGCCCGGACACTGCTCTACAGGACCGGACACAACAGCAACAGGGTGAGTAGCGACCAGGGACTGGGGGGACAGGGGGAGATGGGCACAATGGCACACATGCACAAATAAGCAGACCACACTGCACACCCACAATGACTATGGATCATGTCCCTGATCCCCTTGTCATACTGCAGCACACATAGGAAAACCAAGTACGTCACACTCGACCATCTGCCCAGAGTGGGCCCACCCCACACATCACACAGCTCACATACAACCCATGCACATGTGCTGAACCCAGCCAAGCTGCTGGTCCGTGAGCCACACTGACAACGTAAGTGACACTGCATGATGAATCCCATGCCTGCAGTCCGATTACCATGACATGGTGCACGCAACGACACTGAGGTGGCTGAGTGTGGACCACATCCGTAAAGGAGCAGGTCACACTCTGATACATCCATCTGCACAATCAACCCCTGATGTCAACAACACAGCTGCGGACAAACCATGCCCCAGAGTCCCCACTCCCACCAAGACACACATCCACCCAAGACTGGTAATGTCTCAACACTGCATGGACACAGAAGTCAAAGGCACACCGCCTGCAAGGGACAAGAGCCAGCAGACTCAGAGCTGCAGGGGCGACCCTCACGAAACTGCAGCACACACATATGACATTCAGAGCACAGCAGCATAGACAACAGTGTGGGACAAACTGCAACACGTGAACAACAGGACAGAGGGCGAAACTGCTGCCGCTTGTGTGAAAATACTCGCCAATTACATTTGGCATAGCAGGGGTATGTGAGATGAAACTGCACAAGTACAAACTCACATCCATGATGGTGTCGAAATGTCAACTGTCAAGCATCCAACAGGCATCTCCACCTACACAGCCACAATGTACCTCGTCATGCAGTCTGTATGTGAACTTGTACAATGCCTGTACAAACATGTCAACACGATGTAATGCAGCATCTCCCCTTAACATTGCAGAGGGACCATCAACACCACCTGCAGAGCAGACCCAACAACTCTACACTGATGACGAGGATGACAACCCCATCATCGACACCGAAGCCCTTAGAGAGCTCATCGGCCGCATCAGCTCCCCACCTCCTGGATCAGGGCAGCCCAGCTACATCGAGGAGACCCCACCCCCTGCACAGACCACACAGCAGGCAGCACCTGCCACACCGACTGTCTCCCAAGACCCCCACGGAACACACCTGGCCTTCCAAACCCATGTGTTGGAGGCCCAGGAGAAGCTGGCTGATCAGGTGCGGGTGGGGTTTGACCTCCTGGCAGCCAAACTTGATGCCATCCATGGGTGTCTACGTCCCTTCGGGGACCACTTACAGTCCCTGACGGACACCCACAGTCCGCTCCATGGCCTACAACGAGCACTGTCCGACATCGCTGGAGTCCTGACTCGGAGACAAGAACACCTATCAAGTCAGAGTGGCTCCAGCGATCTCAGCAGTGACTTGGCACAAATGCGGAGGCTCATGGAGGACATGGTGCGGATGGAGGCGGAAAGGTTGGCTGTCACTGCTGCACATCAGCAAAATGTAGCTGGGATATACCATGCCCTGCAGATCCTTGTCATGGCATTGCTGCCACAAGGCCTGGCGCAGATGGATGCTGCTGCCCCTACACATCCACATCTGCGCCCCCTGGTGTGTCACTGCCTCACAGTGTGGCAGACAGTTCCACTCCTGCACCTGATGTGTCACTGCCACACGGTGCAGCCGACAATCCACCTCCCGCCCCTGATGTGTCAGTGGCACACAGTGCTGCAGCTGGAACTGCAGCACCCACAGGTGAGGCAGAGCACACATCAGAGGACGAAGATGTGGATGATCCAGGCTTCATAATCATGAGGCGGCATTAGCATTCCTTCCATCCATTTGGCCTATTTCCTCTTGATTTTGCCCTTGGCATCATGACCTTCCACTGCCCCCTGATGCACTCATTGACTCTCACCTTGGACCTCGACATGGACTGCCAGATTCTGTTAGATGTCTGATGACACAGCGATCAGACTGCGGTCTGGACTCTTCCTCTTCCGGTGTACTTGTCATGCCCTGAAGGACTCTGGCTGGGCCGCCACGTGCCAATGATGTGAAGTGGGGTCTGCCAGGCCCTGTACTGCCCTAGCTGCAACACTCCACTGGATGACAATAAATCATTCACCAATGCACAGTTGTGTCATGTCTTCGATCATTCAAGTATGTGAGTGTGGATGTGTGTTGGGCCAGTGATTCCCCCTGATGTCCATGTTGCACACGTCGTGGAACATGAGTCACAGGGTGCTACGTTGCCGATTGCGTTCCGTGCGGCGTAGTCATGACATCAGGGACACATGCATCCGTCACTTCCTTGTCCGGACAAGGACTGAACCAGCGCACACAGCCCCGGGATCATTCTTGCACGCCCGTCGCTGGTCCGGCGTACTCCAGGCCAGACCACTGCGCTTACGCTCCGAGGGGGGACGACATAGCTACATGTCCCAGGATTCCACGCTTGGGATCTGTTGGTCACTGTTCTAATTGCCAGCATGCCACGGCCACTCCCTGAGGGCAGGTTTGCACACACACCACACCCATCCAGCAGATGCGTCACGGGCCATGTGACACCGTCAATATAAGGCATCTGCAAGGTCACATTCCACACTGCCGGGGGTGACCTGACGACGTACGCGCAACGGGACTCAATCATGGAGGCGCCATGACTTGTGGCGCACAGGGTTAGTTGCCCCCGATGTCCTGCGGCCGTCACGGGCCTACCACCACGTGGCGCTGGCTTAGGTTGCACAGGGTTAGTCGCACCTATGGAGCTGAGCGGGTGTGCAGCCTGCGATGATGACGTGTGCACTGATATGGTCTCTGCCATTTCTGACTCAAGACCCAGTTTCAAGTGTGTGACCCGCTGGACCGCGGGGGGTGCCGCATGATGTGGGGACTGCCAATGCTGCGGGCCCTGGCCTTGGAGTTGGCACCGGCATGTGGTGTGCCCTGTTGGGGACACACCGGTGGCAGCAGGTGAGCAGTGGGGCCTGGGTGCGCAGGGGCGGACATTCACTGCTGGGCGGCGGGAGGGGCTGGGGTGCAGCAGCATGTGTGCTCAGGGGCGGACAGGCGATGATGCCGTGTGCAATGATTTGGACTCTGCAATTATTTGTTGTGTACTCGTTTCAGATAGGGGACCTGGTGGATTGCAGTGTTGCGTGTCTGCGTGCAACGCGGGCCTACCACCACGTGGCGTTGCCTCAAGGTTCACAGAGTTAGTGGCACCTATGGAGCTGAGTGGGTGTGCAGCCTGTGATGATGACGTGTGCACTGTAATGGACTCTCCCATTCTGAATTCAAGGCCCAGATTCAGGTGTGTGACCTAGTGGGCCGCGGGGCGGGTCCGCGTGTTGTGGAGGCTGCCAAGGTCACGTGTCCCGGGCTCGGAGCGTGCACCGGAACGTGGTTGGAGACACACCGGTGGCGGAAGGTGAGCAGTGGGTCCGGGGTGCGCATGGGCAGCGGTCTCTTTCTCTCTCTCTCTCTCTCCCGTTCTTTCTCTCGCTCCCTTTCTTTCTCTCGCTCCCTTTCTTTCTCTTTCTCCCTTTCTTTCTCTCTCTCCCTTTCTTTCTCTTGCTCCCTTTCTTTCTCTCGCTCCCTTTCTTTCTCTCTCTCCCTTTCTTTCTCTCGCTCCCTTTCTTTCTCTCTCTCCCTTTCTTTCTCTCGTTCCCTTTCTTTCTCTCTCTCCCTTTCTTTCTCTCTCTCTCTTTCCTTTGCTGAGCGCATGACACACCTTCTTATTTCGGATTTTTTCTTGCAGGCTGTGACTTCAGGATTGTCCGAAGTGGATCCGCATGGACTCTTCAGAATTGTTGTTTTGGGTTGTGTATTAATAAAGTTCTGTTGTGTGATTTCGGAGTTGTATGTTTGTTTCTCCTTATTCTGACCACACATGTGGGTTTGTTGTTGTATTTGTGTGACATCAGTCTCTTATTTTTCTCGTGATTTCGTAAGTTGCTGTGGCACATCTTTGTCCGGGGTGTGTGGGCCGGGGGTGGGCCAGGGGTGTGGGGGGGTCCTGGGGGTGGTGGCGCTTGGTGTTGTGGGCCTCAGGGGTCTCCGAGCTGCATGGGCAGTGGCTCCATGGCATCTGTTGTTCTTTAGGTGTGGCTGTGGGCTGTTCTCCCTTTTGTGGTGCAGTTAGTCGTCCTGCTTAGCACCAGCAAAAGGCAGGTGTACAATCCCTGCTGCTACCGCGGCTTATCGCCTGTTTTTGCCTCGCATCTCAGATCTGGCTGTCCGTAGAGAATCGCGCGGTGTTGTCTTTTCGTGTGTTTTTGCACGGACACGCCTATTCTGCATCTCATTAGCGTTAGTTGGCGGTGTCAACCGTGGCAATGTTTTTTGCGGCAGCTATCGCGGGTAATGTGGTGATGTGTGCAGTTAGCACCAGCTTGTGAAAGGGGCGGTAATTCTATCCTCACTTTTGCTGCGCTAAAGTGACGATAACTCTCCGATAAGTCCTTGTGAATATGCCCCAAAATGTAGAGAAATAGGTGGTTCAATTACGCAGTCCTTAAGAAATCCAATAAGTGAAATGCCGAAACAATGCTCCTTTAGCAAGAGCATATGAGCAAGTTCAAGAGGACAGTTTCTCAGGCAGCCGTTTGAGATTGTAACAAAAAATGTAGCAATATGTCTTGTTCAGTACATGGGAATTCAGGAAAGACAACACTGTTTCACTTTATTGGTTATAATGAGGAATTCTCTCACAAGCAGTAGACTCAGCAAGTCAAGAGACTTCACATTTTCAGTCAGGCCCAAATTAAATCAAGCTAATTTAACATAAAATGTATATGATCATTGGAGATATGTTCATAGATAATATTAAGATTTCATGATTCTAAATTAACTCTGATGTGTTTGAAATTATTTAGCATGGTTACAAATAATACGTGTCAGTATGATGTATTACTACATTGAAAGTACCAATGTGTAAAAATATTTTAAATCAAAGTATTAAAAACTCGTTTTAGGTGTATAACATCAGTAGATGTGTAAAATATATTCTCCTAAAGTTTCACAAAAACATCATAAATTAGGAATGTGTAGCACCTTTTTTTCTTTTGTCATTTCAGTGCACATGTTTACACATAAAAGATTCACTTTAATTTGAATTTGTCATCATATTCAGGTTAAATCTCAATAATTAACTAATTCCCATTAGTTATACATTCATTTAAATGATAATAGTGAATGATTAGAGATAAAACTCCATAATGTGAGAGTTCACCATTTACACATTTCTAGCACATGTTAATTGAAAAATAATGCTTTCAATTAATAAATCACAGTCTATGTTATTTGCACAAATAATATAATCTAGTCTAAAACTTTTTCTGCATGCTTTTACGTTGCAGGTAACTAAAATTCTCTTATCTTGTCATATTTTCTTGAATGTGTAGTTGCTGCACGTTAATTAATTTTTCGCCTAGAAATGTCATAATTCAGATTCTCACGTCTTTGAAAGTTTAAATGTAATTTCCTCACTAACACTTGTATCACTAATACTGTCCTCACAGTCAAAATATTTGCTTTAGATCATAGAGGACTTTGCAGTGTATGTGTGAATCTGGAAGAATCCCTCTTAGCTCCTTAACATTCCCTGTAAATATTTTAGCATCCTTTGGGGTAGGGAGAGACAAATAAACAAAAGGTCTTTAGCAAAACCTTTGCGTGTATTAATATAGCAAAAACATTGACTGAGCTTCCATTGATTAGCTTATGTCACAGCAAGGCATGGATTTGAAAGAAATATGATTTTTTCATTATTAGGACAACTGAACTATGAAAAATTTGCAATGTGGTGTTTGCAAAAACAGTTTTTATGTTTATTAAAGTGACAGGTACAACAGCGTCCTAGGTTTGGCACAAAGCTCAAAAGGAACAACAGTCTGGCACCACTGACACAGACTGTTTTGAAATCACAAAGTATAAGAGTGGCCAGATAAGGTAAACAGATTTAGTGAAATGAACACTGAGGAAGTAGAGTTAAAATGACAAGAAGAGGCTATGGGCCAGATGTACAACCCTTCCATTTTGCGACTCGCAAATTGCATCATTTTGCGACTCGCAAAATGGAATTTACAACAGTATCTCAGACACTGTTTGCGATTCCTAATGGGGTCGCAAATTGCCTGCCTCATTAATATTAATAAGGCAGGTCGCAATTTGCGGCCCAATGGGAATGGCTAGCACTCTAAGGGTTGATGGCCTGCTGGGATCAGCAGACCACCATGCCTGTGACTGCTTTTTAAATAAAGCAGCTTAAAAAAAAATGCAGCTTAATTTCTTTAAAGGAAAATGGGATGCATTTAAAAAAGAAAAATTAAACGTTTCTGTTTAATTTTTTAAGAATAGGCAGTGGTCATTGGGACCACTGCCTGCTCTTAAAAAATATTTTTGCTACCAGTCACAAAGGGGGAGAGGTCCCCTGGGGACCCCTTCCCGTTTGCGAGTGGCGTACCACCTACTTTATGTAGGTGGTAAACTGTGAGTGCAATTTTAGTTGCAAAACAATCGTACATTGAAGTGCAACTCGCTTTTAGGAACGGACACCCTTGGCACGCGCCTTCCTAATAGCGAGTCGCAAACCCTATTTTGTGAGTCGGCAATAGGTTACTGACTCGCAAAATAGGTTTTGTTCATAGGGCAGACCCAGTGGCGTACCTAGGCACTCTGCCGCCCATGGCGTTCCCTGTCTTTTGCCGCCGCGCTGAGGAGGGGGGGGTTGCTGGCGATGATTTTTGCGGCCACCGCCGCCCCTAAAACTCGTGCCACCCAGGGCGCACCGCCCCCTCCGCCCCCCCCCTTGCTACACCAGTGGGCAGACCTATATTGCGGTCGCAAAGGGGCTGATTTCCCTTTTGCGACCGCAAAAAATGGTCGTACATTTGGCCTAAAGAGACTTATTGCAAGAAGACAGTATAAGTTATCGAAAAGGTCCCACCTTCGTACCTGTCTACTGCAATCCTCAAAGTCACTGTGCAGGATCTGGTCACTTTAGCCTGTGTGACATAAATAGCAAACCTCACAGCTGTCCTTACCCTTCAAGAAATCCAATTGAAACAAGCAGTGCTATACCTCTGACCACTTATCCTTCTTATACTAACAATGACAACTATTGCACAAAGAATGTTTGAAAAGAGATAAATAGCTGGTAGGGATCTATAGTTTGGTTATGAAGAAAGACAATTGGCCACTTAGTGTGGGCGTTTGTTAGTGGCTGAAACATGTAGACCCATAGATGTTGGAGTAAATTGTATACTCCAAAAACATCTAACTGTGTTTTCAATTTTGCCAAAGGTTCCCATTAGGAATAAAAAGATATACAGAACTCAGGTCACCTGTAGGCAATGTTAAAGCTCCGCAAGATCTACAGGTGGATCCCCACTGAAACAAGAAGAACGGTCACCCAGGCCCTCGTCAGCAGCAGGCTAGACTACGGTAACGCCCTCTACGCAGGAGCCTCAGCCAAACTCCTGAAACGACTACAACGCATAGAGAACGCCTCCGCATGCCTGATCCTCGACATCCCTCGCCACAGCCACATCACACCCCACCTAAAAGACCTGCATTGGCTGCCTGTCAACAAGAGGATCACCTTCAAGCTCCTCACCCACGCACACAAAGCACTCCACAACACCGGACCGACATACCTCAACAGACGACTCACCTTCTACACCCCGAACCGCCAGCTCCGCTCCGCCGACCTCGCCCTCGCCACCGTCCCCCGCATCCGAAGAGCGAACACCGGCGGCAGATCGCTCTCTCACCTCGCCGCCAAAACCTGGAACACCCTCACCATCCTCCTACGGCAGACCCAGGGCCTATTCACCTTCAGGAGGCTACTCAAGACCTGGCTATTCGAGCAGTAGCAGCACCCCTCCCCTCAGCGCCTTGAGACCCTCACGGGTGAGTAGTGCGCTTTACAAATGTTATGATTGATTGATTGATTCCAAAATACAATCAAAGAGCTTCGCTGTTAAGAAGAGTTGAAGCCCATCCTGGTACATTAGGTACCACGGATGAGGACCCGAGGATGAAGCATGCCACCAATATCAAAGGCGGGTGAGGGTCCTTTTTAAAAAATACGTTTTTTCACCCATCAACAAAAATAAAATAGCATTAGCGAGGCACAATTTGAAGACTTATGAGTTCTCTCTTTTTTGATAGCATTCGGAAGCTAGGTGAACACGTAAATGTAATTTCTCATCCTCAACTCCTTTTGGAATTTGTTGGACTAAGTGTGTGGCTCCAGCCATGCCGCTTTGTGGTTGGGTGTGCTGTGCATTCTGGCATTTGGCATATGTATGGTGTAAGTTGTGCGAAAATTCTTTCCCCTATTGGCAAATGGTATCATCTCCGGAGCAGCAAATTGCTGTTTATGTGCAATTATTGTTAGCAACAATGGAAATCTATTACATCGTATCTCACTTTAACCTACTTAGTATACATAACTCTCTTTATGGCGGGCATTTTCTAAATTGTGGGCTAGATCTTGTTTGTACCATGGCACATCACTACATTTCAGTGCAAAAATCGACTCAACGTGTCTTTTAGAGAATACTCATATTCTTGCCTCATTTCAATAAGGATTCCAACTGGTTTTTCACATGGTATCTTGTTAGAATGTAAGGTGGGATGAGTTTTTGAAACTGCATATGGGACAATGCGTTCTACCTGACATCTTGGTGACTTCATTAAAAAACTGCTCAATCTAGTACTATTTAAGGAGCTACCACCCACAATTATAACAGTGCTTTCTATCCAAACAGTGAATCTTGTCCCTTCTCATCCAATGGCAAGGCCTTAAGATTGTAGGATATATGCATGCACTTCGCCCAATGAATCCACTCAGTGATCACATCAGATTGGAGTCACTCTTCATTTGCTTGCTTCAGAGATGATGAGGAAACGTCATACCGTCCTTAAAAATACAGCAGAATGGAAAGTCAAACTTACTAACTTGAATATTAAGGGCACAATTTGTATTACAGTTTGTGTGACTTCTTTTTACATATCAATTTATCAATTTCATCAAAACCATCCAGCATACAACGCAGACAAACTTGCACCATGGTGCAAGGAGCCTACGTTGGCACTAGGCTGCCACAAAGGCACCAGCGCAGGCAGAAGGGACAGGAATGCACCCTATTGCTTAAATACAGTGCATTCCTGCCTTTCACTTTGGCTTAGGGCAGCGCAACAAGCTGCCTTGCTGCACTGCCCTATGCCAAAATGGCATAAATGAGGCCCTAAATTTTTAGGCTGCTGCCAGTCTTCATGTTAGTTAATCAGGCTACTAAAACATTGTGTACATTGAGGTACTGAATTGAAAGTAGAGCGATCCTGTGAGATCTCCCTCTCACTAGTGATTGAACGCCTTCAAGATATGAGGATCACACAAAAGGCCCTGGCTCTTCTGTCCTCTTCTCATGGACCATTTACAGAGGGTGCTGCTACAGCAGTTCTACTCGGATGCTTCTTCTCTGCCATTTGGAGTGCCGCCGGGCTCAACATCAAGCCATATTCTTTTCAACCTGTACTTCCCTCCACTTCCTGCTATCATCCGGGTCTATGGGATGCACGTAATCTCCTATGCTGGCAACACACAGATTAATGTGTCAGTTCCTAAGACTTCTGCAGTTACCGCTGATAACTTCTCACAATGCATGTCGCCAGTTGCTCACTAGATGGGGAAGAATTTTCTGAAGAAAAACAGTGATTAAACTGAAATATTACATATTATATTTGGGATGCAAACTTCATGCTAGAATAGTAACTGGTGGCTGGGTGCCTTATGCACTTGTCCTATTTCAGTTGAAAAGGCAAAACAATTGTGGGGGCATTTTAGACACTGAACTCACACTTAATGTCCAGGCAAATCGCACAGTGGCTGCCTTTTTTTGGCTTATAAGGATGCTTAAAACATTTTTCCCTTTTATCCCATTGCCGGCGTGAAAGCAGGTTGCATTAGCCCTGGTCATGTCCAGATTGGACTATTGTAATTCCCTCTATCTTGCCTCCAATATCAATACTCAGCATAAATTGCAGGTGGCATAGAATGCGTTTGCCAGAGCGATCCTTGCTATTCCGAGGCGCCAATCAGCTGCTGCTGGATTGTGTGATCTGCATTGCCTCCCCATCAGAAAACACGTTTAAAGCCATCTGTATTGTACACAAGGCCCTTTATCTTCTTAGCCCTGCTGGTATTAAAGAGATGTTTCATTGGTTCACTCCAGCAAAAAACCCTCGCTCGGCACATCGTAATTTGGTCTCAATACCTAGGGGCAGATTTACAAGCCCCTTGCGCCACTTTTGCGTCATTTTTAACATGGGAAAAATGACGCAAAAGTGGCGCAAGGGGCTTGTAAATCTGCCCCCTAGGATTTGAAAGATGAAATGGGCAGGCAGAGCATTCTAGGTCGCCACATGCAAACTCTGGAACTCTCAACCACAGCGCCTTACAGCGATCACAAAGCTTTTGGGCCATATTATCAATAACGGCGATAACATTATCGCCGCTTTAGCGGCAGGAAACTGCTGCTAAACCAGCGATAAAGGGCTTGATAATATGCCCTATAGAATTCCAATAGAAGCCCAGGTTCTGGTGTGAAGGATGTAGGAGAGTAGGATCTGCCTCTTATGTTGCCCCCACTTTTTTTTCTGATGTTAGCACTGGTTTCTGGCTATAGTCTGGCTGGGTCCCTGCCAATCAGGGCCCCAGCCTCTCTGTTCTCTCTAAACGACATGGAGTGCACTCTAGGTGCACTAGTGATTGGATACTGTGGTGCCTTATGAGTCCCTAGTATATGGTACCTTAGGTGCCAAGGGCATAGGTACTTCACAGGCCTACCAGGGGCTGCAGCATGTGTTATGCCACCCCTGGGAAGCAGTCTAAATCTGACACCACAGGCCTGCTACTGCAGCCTGGGTGAGGTGGTGCTAGCACTCCTCACTGAGATATAGGTTTCCTATATCTCTCCTGCACACACATATAAACCTATCAGTCACCCCTAAGGCAGGCCCTATCAATCCTGAGGGCAGGGTGCTTGGCTTCTATGTGAGGGGGTGCCTCTGCCTGAGCAGGGCCCCTCTGCAGCTCTCAGAGTCTATTCTCTGGTGCTGTTTGTGGATGCGGTTAAACCATATACTATTTAAGTGCATTATATCCTCGCGGTAAATGCTAACTTTGGAATGGCTGCATCAAAACATGTCGTGTTTGGTGTCAAACATCTTGGAATACTACCCCCCGCCAATCTTGGCGGCGGGGGTAGCATTCCACCCTTCTAGAGGGATAAGACATGTACCTGCTGTGGAAACGCGGTAGAATCCTAAAGAGCCCTGGCATCACAAAATGGATGCCACCAGTCACAGACACTGGGCTGCCCTCCTGCTGATGACCGAAACTCACAGTGGAGGAAGCCCAACAATAGGCATCCTGTCACAGGGAGGTGTAACCACCTTCCAGACAGGGTTTAGTGTATTGGGGCTGGGTGGGTGCACTCTTAGAGTGCTTTGAAGTCCTGCACTGGGGGAGCAGAAGGCTCCTCTGTGCATATGCCAGTTCAAACCAGCTCAGGGGCTACCTGCCCCTGCTCTGGCGCGAAACTGGACAAAGGGAAGTGGGTGTAGCCACCCCTCCCTTGACCCTCCCATAGGTGGGGTCATAGAGCTAGTCCATCCCTCTTTTTAGTATAAGAGGGGGAACCTTGCCATTGCAAAGCAGATAACCCCTGGACGACGCTCTACAGAAGAATCCTGGCCCTTCGACGTTCCACTACCTTTGGAAGACAGAAGAATCTCCCTTGGAGTCAAGGAGTGACTCCCCTGCTTGGCAGGCACCAAAAACGACAACGACGGTCGCAAACTACGCCGCTCCCGCCGGAGTCCGAAGTCCCTGCAGCCCAAGAAGTGGATTTCCTGACCTCTCCCAGACCGTCGTGAGTCCCCAGCGAAGCTGAGGCAAGTGGACCCCACGAGTAACGAGGAACCGCGACCCCTGGGTACCGTGCACTATTGTCAAGTGCAACCCCTTCACAACGTTCTACGAACTTGTGCTTTGGACCACGTGTGGTCCCGACCTCCAGCAGGAATCCCTCCGAAGATCAGAGGCCTACACCGTCCCGAGTGACCGTGGGCCCCTGTTGAGTGATTCCGCCCGAGGTGTCTTCGCGATCCCTTGCCCGCCGGCTTGTGGGTCCCCAGAAGACTTCTAAAAGAAACCAAAGGGCTCCCCTGGTTGCTCCAGGCCTGCCCTGACTTACCCTCGCTGGGTGAGTCCCTCAGACCTTGCTGGTCTGCGCCATCGACTTTTCTTCATCTCCCCGAGACTTGCTGCTGCCAAGGCTTGTTGGCTCCTATCGAGTTGCCGACACCGCAGTCAGCTGCAGACGTCGAGGCACACACCGAATCCAGCTCCTGGTCGTCGTCGACGCCTCCTGGACCACGTGGCTGAAGAGTCAAGGCACCCGCAACCGACCTGAAGCGACCGACGACGGTGGGCATCCATCTTCCTTGCCCCGGGTCACTGCCAAGTGACTTTGAACACTGTCCCCTCTGCTTTCAGGTCATCCTTCTTCAGAATCCAGGCTTGGATTCCACCGGACACTTCTTCAGCTCCCGCAAGCAGCAAGTCTTCTTTGTTCGCCATTGAAAACGACGCCGCGACCCGACACCAAAGGACACCTGTGCACCCGGCTTCCCTGGGTGAGGTAACTCCAGCACTACGGTGCTCCTGTGGGTGTGGGCCCTAGAACTACTTACCCTGTAAGTGACTTGCTTGTAGGTTCTCCCGAAGTATCCTAAAACTCTTTATTTCCAACCGCGACTTGCCCCATTGAAGTTAACGGCGATTCGCGCCTGTGTATCCACACTGCACGCGTCCCCCGTGGGTCCTTTACTTACCTGCCTTGGGTGGTTTCGTGAGGCCCCAGCACTTCTGAAGGCCCTAGGCCTTGTCTCCTTGCAAGTCGTTGTTTCTAAGTCTCTTACTTAGTATATGGTCTGGTACGCCCCTAGGGCCCCAGCCATATCTTGTGCTTAACTTATTGTGAAACGTTGATTTGTGCATATGTTTGTCTTCTAATCTCATAAAGAGATTAGTAGAGAGTTATTTAGAAATAAATACATATATATTTGATATATATACCTGTGTGGTGTCTTTTCATTTGGTGATTCAAGAGATTATATGGTAAAACAAGCTGCTTTACATTCCTCCGAGACTTAGCTGAAGGCTGCTCTCCACAGCTACCACTAGGATAGCTTTCTTTAAAAGGTTGTCTTAAACCTATCTACCATAAGAGTCGATTTGCCCTGGTGCAAGGTGTCCACTTTAATTAGTGAACAGCATATACCAGGCCAACTTCTCACATAGGACATCAAACCTGGGCTTCTATTGGAATTCTATAGGGCATATTATTAACCCTGGGCGAAGTGCTTCGCTACGCTCGCGTAGTTTGCGAAGTTTGCGCTACTTCGCACAACGCGAATTGCACGTAGCACAGTGCAAACACGCGTAGCGTAGCGTAGCATAGTGCCGCGGTCATTTTTTGCTTGCTCGCGGTCCTCAACGTCAAGTTGGCGACCGCGAGCAAGCAAAATGACATCCCGGCGAGACTTTTCCTCGTTCGCGATCAGCAACATCAAGTTGCCGATCGCGAGCGTGGAAAATAAACCTCCCGGCGAGATTCTCAACGCGGGGAGGTCAGGTTTCTCATTGCGAGTGGTCGCAGTATGCTCGCGACCGCTCGCGATGAGAAACTACCAGTCCGCGTTGAGAAGCTGCCGCTCGAGTAAAAATCTACTCGAGCGGCAGTAAAAGACAGCTCGCACTGTGCAAGTTGCCGTTTTCAATGATTGCACAGTGCGGACAAGCATCCGGCACTGTGCAATCATTGCGAACAGTGCACTACGCAGTTCGCGTAGTGCTACGCGAAGCTCGCGTAGTGCGAACTGCACTTTGCGTAGCTTCGCGAAGCACTACTTCGCGAACTACGCCCAGCCTTACATATTATCAAGCCCCTTATCTCCGCTTTAGCGGCAGTTTCCTGCCGCTAAAGCGGCGATAATGTTATCGCCGTTCTTGATAATATGGCCCTTTGTCTTTTAGAAAGACACTTACAACCTGGCTCTACAGTATATAGATAGTGCTCCCCCACTACTTAATACTGTGGGATTATGGACACTGATCAGTTTTGGACGTTCTGGTTCCAGTGCCTCGAAGCCTTCGGATAATTGTGTGTGCTTTATAAAAATTAAATCACATCAATCAGATCACAAACAGTACATTTTTAGAGGTGCAACCCTCAACAGTTATAAGAAATTTGTAAAAAATGTATTTGGAAAATAGTTGGCATTGATGTTCCGAGACTGCTGAACTAATAATAATCCATTGCGTCTATAGGATCAATTAAATTGAGAAAGCAATAAATTGTGAACTGGTTTTTAATTTAGAAGCAGTGTTATATGTTTATATGTGAATCACAGAATGTGTATGTGCTCTTTCAATAAAAAACAAAAAATAACAATGAAAAGTTTTCTTTGAAATACAATGTATTGATTTATTTGGCTTACAGAAAAATGACAGGATGCTCAATGTTCCAACATTTCTATTGCGTTATGGATGGATCTTTTGTAAAGTTTTTTCATTTAAAAAAGGAACGAATGTGGTCCATAATACCTAAATTAGATAAATTCTGGATACAGAGAACACAACGTATGCTGGAAGCATTATTCAACTATTTAAACGTTTTTATGTTAATTTAACCTGGCATAATAGTAAGCAATGACGTGATTATGTTTCAAAGCCTGGATCACGCTCCAGTGAGTTTCTTAAGTAACATATTTAAATGATAAATTGTTTTATAGCATGCTTAATGAATTAGACAGATGGTAGCCAGGGTATAATTATAAGCGCAAGAACAAGGTAAGCAGCAGATGGTTAATCTAAACTAGGTTCACCTTTAAATATAAATGTGTGTTTTATAACATACTTCCTTAAGAGCTACAAAGTACCTTTGTCATTTGTTCGGCGTGCATGGTAGTTGGTAAAATAGTTTTTGAAGTTGAAAGAAAGGACAAAGCAACTTTGAATCAAAATAATTTCTAAGAAGAGGCCATAGGGGCCACACGACCCCCAAAACCACAAACATGTTCTCTTATTATTCTATAAAATTGTGAACACTGTCAAGAGACTACATAATTTCAGAGTGGACTGAAGGCACACCCTTTTAACAAATATTTAAAAAACTGATTTTTAGTAGCGCTTTTTAATTTACCACACTAAAAATGTACAGTTTTAAATCGCAGCGCACAAAGCACACTAAAACAATGTCTGAAAGTAATGTTCTAACTTACTTTTTCTTAGAATCAATCACATATGCGAAATTGAAAGCAAATGGTGAAAACGAGTAAGAACCTTTAGATGACATTAAACAAATGTTGAAAAAATCACACATTCATTCCTGCTTTTTACTTTGCAACATTATTGTGCCTAGCTGCAACTCGCTCCCGGCATGTATGGCATTTTCATCCAGTTCTGGCTTTTTAATAGGCCTGGGCGGTAAATTCCGTTCCGCTCGCGCGGAATTTGCGGAATTTGCGGAATTTGGGTAATTTCGCGTTCCGCGGAGAACGCGAAATTGCCAAAAATTCCGCGACCCGCGACTTCGCGGAGTTTTTTTGCTTGTTCGCGCTTTCAAAATGCGTGTTCGCGAGATATTTCTCCCCGAGCACGCAAACAGCGTTCGCGAACAGGAAAAAAGCATCGCGAACGGGCGGAACGAGCAATTCCGCGTGTTCGCGGAACTTTTGCGTGCTCGCGGAGATTTTTTACCGTTTCGCGGAGCTTTGCGTAACGCGATTACGCAAATTCCGCCCACCCCTACTTTTTAACCGAAAACCCTTGCTTGCTGGACATATTGAGACCATTCTTACAACGTTAAAGATAGTTGCAGCTCCTCCGCAAAGGCGGAGGAGCGTCGCCCCACTGCTATTTGAACAGTGCGAAAAATAAAAATAAATTGATAATCACAAGACGTTATTCTCATTTTATTTTTCTGCGCGGTACTGGAGCCAGATCTGGGCGGGGCCTGGCGGGGCCTGGCGGGGCTGGGCTCGCCGCCGTCAGAGTGAGGAGTGGTTTGTACTCCCTAAGTGCACATGACTATTTGACCGGCCCTCTTGGGATGGCCAAACCGTCATGCGCCTTTAGCATGTTCTCCACCTGGCTGTGTTGCACAGCCCGTGGATAACATGTCCAGGCTCCCAGGCACTGACTGAGCGGCCAAACAGGCTGCTCAGACCAATAGCCCGTGATTGGCTGGGAGAGTCCGGAGCCGTTATTGGCTGGGAGAGTCCCGGAGCAGTGGTCATTCCGGTGCTGCCATTGCTTAGAGATGAGGATGGAGGTGAGGCTTTTGATGGTGGCGAAGGTAAGTTTTTTTATCCACCCCTCCCCCTCCCCCCCCCATTGCCACCTCCGTTCTGAGGCAGCCACCACTGGTTAAAGGTGAAACCGCATGTCCTGAAGGACAATGCTCTGTTGGGTAAAAATAAAAATATCCAGACTGCTAGATGTTTCACACAAGAAAACACATTTAGCAATTCGAACATTGCAGTTATGTTCAGTTATCCCTTTTAAAGTGCACTCGAATACATGACTACCAACATGCTATTATAAAACTGTTAACACTATAAGTGTTCATGAGGGGTGAGAAAAAGGTGTGCTTGGAGGACCGTTTTGTTTGATGCCTATTCCCAGCCACGACACAAATGACAAAACACATTACTGTTTTTTACAGCCACTCTGTTTTCTTTCACTCAAATCACAGCAGTCTTTCAGTAATGTATTTGATAAATACTTGCCTGCGTTCCCCTGAGACGTACCTAATGTCTTTCAGAAATGTATTTGATAATACTTGCCTGCGCTCCCCTGAGACGTACCTAATGCCCCACCTTGCCAACGTCTTTATCTCTGGAGGGCATTTCTTCATGCCCATCCATGGGGGCACAGCCCACAGCTTGAAATCACTGCTCAAGAAGGAAGAAATACTTTTTCATTGTATTATAGTGTAGGAAATTCCCTGGGTTGTATGCAAGGCCGTGCAGAAAATTAGTAGGCATTAGAAAAATGTGACATGTGATGTTTCCGTATTTAGGGGCAGATTTACAAGGAACTGACGCATCTGCATAGATGCGTTAGTTTCCTTGCGCCAGCGTCAAATGTCCTTGCACCACCATGGATTCGCTGTATTTACAATACAGTGCTCCATGGAACAAGGATTAACAGATGCGTCAGAAATTCTGATGCATCTGTTGGCCCAAAAGTCACGCATTGCTGTTGTGTTGCAAGCACGACGCAACTCCAGCAATGTATTTTCAGGCCTATACTTACTGTACCTCATCTCCCTAGATGCGTCACAGGGTGGTATCTTCTGGTATCTTCTGTGATTTGTCATACCTTTCTCATTGGCTTAGCCCTCCATTCATTCCAAAGGGTATCTTTGGGTGGTTGGGGACGGGTGTTTCTGAGGACCTAATGATCTATGCCTCTAAAGCACTTGGGGGCTTATTAACAATCCCCTTGCGCCACAGGTATGTTACTTTTTCCCATGTATAGTTTTACGGGGTTTTGAGTATGTTTCTGAGAAACTAATGATCTATGTCCCTGATGCACTTGGAGTCAATAGGGGGGGGGGTCTTAGACACTAATAATCTATGTCCCTGAAGCACTCAGATTTTGGGGTGGGGGTTCTGAGAAAATAATAATCTATGTCCCTGACGCACTCAGATTTTGGGGTGGGGGTTCTGAGAAAATAATAATCTATGTCCCTGACGCACTTGGGGGCATATTTACAAGCCCCTTGCTCCACTTTTGCGCCGCCGTTGCGTCACGCATGTGACGCAGCGGCGACGCAAACCATGCACCGCGTTGCGCTATATTTACAACGTGACGCATCTAGGGAGATGCGTCACGTAGTAAACCCCTGCGCCACATGAAACCTGCGTCAGGTTTCAGGGGGGGGCGTTCCGGCGCAGGAACGCCTCGGAAAAGTGACGTAGTGAAATCTACAAGATTTCACGCAGTCACTTTTCCGACGCTGGTGCGTCAAATCCTTACGCCTGCTTCAAGCAGGCGTAAGGATTGACGCACCATGTTAGGGATAGGGAAGGTTGGAACAGTGCTGGAGTTGCGTCGCGCTTGCGACACAACTTCAGCACTGCGCCAACCTTCCGCCGGCAGATGCGTCACGCATCTGCTTATCCTTGCGCCACGATGCGCCGCATTGTAAATGCGGCGCATCGGACGTGGCGCAAGGGTAAACTTGCGTGATGCATTTTCCCTGGCGCATCCCTGCTGATATGCAGGGATGCGCCAGGGAACGTAAATATGCCCCCCAGAGTTTACTCCTCGAACATGGTGGCAGTGATTATTTGACTTGCCACGGCCTGAAATACTTCTGTGCCCGTCTATGGCTATCCAAGACAGGAAATGATGTGGTGGTGAGTCTCTTCTCTTTGATGAAGCCAGTGGCGGACTGACTGCTTGGCCTTACATTTTTATTTGAACAGCTTTGAATGCCGCTTTGACATTCGTTAAACTGAACGTCCGAAACATCACCATCAATATAGTCATTCCATTAGTGAATGTAAAAATAGACAATCACAGTGGAAACGTTTCTGCTAGTAATCGGACTTATAATGTCTTTTCGGAGTGAGACCACTGCTTTAATTTGCTCTGGAGTCTGGTAAACAATTATTTTCCAGTGTAATATGATTTTTAATGTAGGTGGATCTTGAATATATGCAACTGCCTCAGCTGATTACAATTTCGAATCCGTTTTTGAACGTGCAATATTTTGGTCTGATGAAACTTCACCAATGGCAGTTCTGAAGAAATTGAAATTCCATTAACATTTACTGGATAGCTGATCTTTGCCAGGCCGGCTAACTGCTCACAAAACGTAATGCTTCCAGTGACTTAAATGTTAAAATGGCTGAAAGTATTTCCACAAGCTGGACTCGGGCTGTTTCTCTTCCTCCTTATGCTTCAATATCAACTGTCTTGTTCCACTGGATTTGATCATGCATCGATGCTTTTTACATATAAATGCAAGAATTAGCTGCATTATTATATTAAGAATTGGCACAATATTATATGTACAGAGACAACACCCAGCTGATTTTCATTTTGTCAAAAAAGATCTGTGTTGGAAGTTCCCGACCGGGATACAATGGCCCGGTCACTAGCCCTGGTTCTATGGGGACTGGTTACTCAGTTCATTTCTTAAAGCTCCATCCTTCCACAACAGGGCTTTTCATTATCAGAGTGTATTTAGACACAATATAGGAAATATTGTATCCATAATATCCAGGACACAAATATCGTGAAGAAAAGTTTCTATAGGCAAGCAAAGTTTTACTATATATATTTACACATGTATGTACCTGATGGTAGGTATATCTTCAAGGTACGTAGATGTGGAATTAAGAACAGTAAATCTATACTTGCCTTTTTGCACTTACCATTTCAATATTTTGGTCCTCAATATTTTTGGCAAGATGTTATGTTAATACAATATTTCTTTTTCCAATATTTTGTCAGTGATGCCTATATTCAAACAGTCTCTCAAACACAATGACCAAAGACTCTAGCTCTTATTTCACTTTTAACCAAAAATATTCTCATTTTGGTTAATAATTTTTACATAGTCTATGTAAAGTAACGTTTGATTTACAAAATTTTCCAACTCCTGTTGAATGCTATAATATGCGAAGATTTCACTTTTATTAATGTTAATCAGGTTTAATTAGAAACCTCTCTTTCACATTTTCTCTTTTTTTTTGGATTCCAAGCTAAAGCAGAATATTTCTATATGGGGCACTCTATTCCTTTAAGGGAACATAGAGTTTTTTGAAAATGTAAAAGAATTTTTTAGGGCCTAATTACAAGTATGGCTGTCCCCAGGACCGCTGAACTTGCGATGGTGGTCCGACCACAACCACCACTGCAGGCCCACCCCAGTACTTTGAGTGTAGTGATTGGACCGACAGAGGACACTCCGCCTCCGCCGGGTTTCAGGATCCCGCGGTGGTGGCGCAGCTGTCAGGAACAGTAATATGCTGCAGTGCCGCTGCGGCACTGCAAAGCATATTAGAGTTTCCTGTCCACTGCTGATTTCATGGCAGTGAGCCCGCTATAAAAATGGTGACGGAGAGGCGACCTGCTGCTTCTTTGCCTGGGGGTGCATGCAGGGGGTCCCATGTTCTGCCCCCTGAAATTGCACCCCTGTTCCTGCATGGTGAGTCATGTACACATGGTGCATGCCACACCATGCAGGAACATGCATTCGGCGCTCTCACTGCAGTGGCCTTCATGCTAGGCTCTCCTAGGAGTCTAACAGACCCCCGCCATGAGACCGCCGCAGCACCGCCCACCTGCCATGGATTACACTCATAATCAGGTGGGCGAGCGCACAATGGACTTGGTGGTCATCCTGTCGACGTGGCGGTGGCAGGCTCACAGGAGGCCCGCTAAACTCGTAATAAGGCCCTTAGTTCTTTGATATAGCTTTAGACAGGTTTTCAGTTTAAAATGTTTTTTTAAAGTTTTCACCATCCTATTTGTTGACCATTTTCGTTTTTCTATTGGAATCATAAATTACAAGTGAATTTAAGGATCAGGCTACAGATTAATTATTGTGAAAACTGTTTAAAACATGTAGGTTCCAGCTAATAATTCAGTATGTGGCATCATTGTTTATTACAATGAAACAAGGAGATCTTAGCAAACGTAACAATTTTATACCTGTACACTTGTCATTGATGTTCACTTTAGTATGGTCGCTAATCACTAAATCATTTTACAGGGATAGAGCTGGTGAGGGATGAAAGTAGAGATACTTTAATCTGTAACAGAATATTTTATATATTTTTTGGTGCAAAGGATCGTTGGTGGAAGCCACAGTATTTTGGTGGGAGATGATGAAAGCATAAAAATACCTGCTGTTCTCTTTGTATATTTGTCTGTTCTCTTTTACGCTATCTGGATCTCTTGTTGAGATTAGAACATGTTCATAATTCAATCATGAACAAGACACTGCTGTTCTTTTTGTCTGTTATCTTTTCAACCTTTTGGCTCAGATACTGGGATTGGAACCACTCCAGAACTCAGCTACGGATAAATGATTCCCATGAGCTATCTTACTGTATTGAGAAAATGTTTACTTGGAGGATACACGTAGATTTCTGTAGCAGGCTCAATGCTCTCTGAGCAATCTTATTGAAACGGACACTTTTGACAAACAGGCTGCACGCTCATTTTCCTTTTAAAAAATATTTTGGCTTGTAATGAATATGATCACACAGCATCATTATGTAATTACAAAGGGTACTAACAGAACAAAAAAAGAGCAGAAAAACAAACATTGGGAACCATGCATAGAATAATAAAATGCCAGCAAGTCTCAGCGATTAAATCTAATAGCCCAGATATGTTTAAGGCATTCAACATCCTTAATACCCATGGCTCTACAAATAGCCTATTCAAGTAAAAAACATCTGCCAGAAAAGGGCCCACTCCTCGATTACTGTGGGGGGTGTGGAGATAATCCAGGATCTAGCGATGCTTAGTAGGGCAGGAATAATTTCAATAGATATCACCACGGCTGATCTGGGGCTGCTATCAGATTTGTAAGGCAGCTAAATCTCTTTGACAGATAACTGAAGGTCATGCCCCAGATGGAAAGAGAGGAGCTGAATCATGCTGTGCCAAAAAGCTTGCAACAGAGAGAAACCAGTAATCAGTGGACAATATCTGCCGCAAGGAGATCTCACTTTGGGCAGCAGGTCTTATCGATAGCGTGATTAGTATCCCATTTACAGATTCTTTCAGGAGTTAGATATAGCATACAGATAGTTTTGAATTGTTGGAGCTTAAAACTAGCTGAGAGAACTGAATGACTGATAATATCAAGACCACCGCTGATCTCTTCTGGAGGGATAGCTAGCTCACGCCTAGCAAGCATTCCATTTAGCAGCCAGCTTAGACTGGTCATCATCTCTGTGAGCACTTTGGGGCAGATTTACGTTGCACTAACGCAGCGGGGTACAGCAAGTCATTTTGCTGCGCCGCGCTGCGTTAGTTTTGAAGCACAGGGATGCGACATATTTACAAGAATATGTCGCATCCTTGTGCTTCCCCCTGCGCTGGCGCACAAACTGCAGCCATGCGCCGGCGCAGGCACCCTTGCACCATGGTGCAAGGATGCCTGCGTCGTGGGGAGATTGTTTTTGTGCAGGAAGGGGAACCTTCCTGCACAAAAACAATCACTACAACCATTTTCCTCTTTCAATGCGTGCTGCAGAATGCAGAATGGAGCAGCCCCCTGCGCCACCAGTACGTCACGAAAAGTGACGTACTGGTGGCGCAGGGGGCTCGTAAATCTGCCCCATAATATTTTATAAAATGCCCTGATCAATAGCTTGCCTGTTGTAGTATGGAGATAGGTCATATCTGAATCCCCGAAGACTGCTGTATATAGATCATTATGCAAAAGAGAAGTCACAGACCTGTAAATACTTAACAAAAAGACTGCTGCTGAAGATTATATAGTGTTTGAAGAGTGGCAAATGTACAAAACCGGTTAGGATCAAAGATCTGCCCTAACGTTTTTAGCCTGTGATTGTACCACAATTTATCTACAGGATCATGGGAAATAGGTGGAAAATTAGGATTCCCCCATAGCAATGTGTATAGATGTATGGAAAATACAGACTATTTGGCACAAATTTGCCCCCAAATTCAAGCAATATGTTTAATGATCTTGAACCAGACTCATTTGATTAAATAGGATCCGAACGTATGCAGAGAAAAAACCTAACATCAGATCCTAATGCAATTTGATATCCCAGTACAAATGAATCCAAGTCCTGATCAATTGACAAATTCCTAATACGAGCATCAAAAGCAGCCCAGAAGTATTGAGCTTGAAATCAGATAATTGGAATCCCCTCTGTTACAATAAAGTTTCAGAAAACGCACTGCCCACCTAACTCTCTTATAGCTCCGGATAAAGCTACCAATAGCACCCTCAAGTTATTTAAAGAATAAATCTGGAACCCGAAGCGGTATTGCATGAAAAAAGATAAAGACATTTTGGAAGGATATTTATTTGAACGATGTTACGACGCCCCATTATGCTGACCGGAAGAAGACTCCATGACCGCATCTTAGCTATAACTGACTGTAATAGAGCCTCACAGTTCAGTTGTTAGATGCGTTTGACCCTGGCACCCACCTTGACTCCTAAATAAGTAGCAGCAGAGACAGTCCCAGGAATTGGGCTCTCTGCTTGAAAATGTAGTAACACATGGGCTTTTGTTAGGTTGATTTTATATCTAGAGACATCCCTGAATCTTGCAGCTTCATTTGACACTTGGTCAATAGCTAACATAGGGTTCGATGTATAAATTGCACATCATCAGCCTAGACACTTATTTTCATCTTAGTCCCATTAAATATGACCAGCCGAATCTGTTGCAGGGGAGACAGCGGACAGCCCTGACGGGTACCCCCATAGATGTTAAATAATGGGGTGATGTGCCCATCCAGGACCAGCCAAGCCATAGGGTTTCTGCAAAGGCACTGAACTCGGGATATAAATCTACTACTGATTCCAAAGACACCCATTGTTGCCCAAAGAAAAACCCATTAGACCTAATCAAAGTCCTTATCACACCAACAGTGTTACCCATTATTTTTGCAACGCCAAAACAGCAACTGCTGAGTTTGTGTGGCTAGTGATATCTCTGCCCAGTACAAAACCATGCTGTTGAGGTGAACCCAGATACTGGATAATGGGGGCCAGCCATGAAGCTAATAGTCTGGCGAAATTTTCACATCAGAGATGATCAAAGACATAGACTAATATGACCCTCTCTCCTTCAGTAATCGGGGATCTCTCCGGATTCATCAATGTTTACTACCAACTTCATGAACCTCATGAATTCTGGGAGAAGTATCTCGCTAAATGTTTTATAAAATTCCAATGAGATAGCGTCTTCTACTGCTGCTTTCCCCGTCAGCAAAGACTAGAGCATGGAGTGGATCAAGGTGGGGTAAGCTTGCCCTTTCTATGTATTCATCAATCTCAGACTGTCTGGTTGGCTGAGCTTGGCCATAGATGTCCCTATAAAATCACTAAAATGCTTTGCTATAGATTGAGTGCCATAGTGAAGAGTGCTGCCTTTGTCCTTAATACATTGTATTGAATTTCTGTGGGGTTTTTCTGCAATTTGATGAGCTAACAAGCTGTCAATGTTCTCCTCATCCTTATTTTGGAGAAACATAATCCTATGATAAGTAACTGCCACCTTTTCTCTAATCCCCCGATCCAGTATACATACAGCAATATTTGACTAACTCTAAATAAAGTGTCGACTACTGTGATAGAAGGTAACATTGTCTCTGCTGTTGACTCTTCTCTTGACTGTTCCCCTGTCGCTACCATTGCAACCAATATTGTGGCTCAGAAAATGGAGCTCTCTAATCTAAAGAGAGCAAAGGGAGCTAAAATCAGTATTACAATGAAAACAGCCCCCCTCTCCAAACGTGGCACTTGAAAAACATAGCATGGGTATTGGTAAAGAAGCCCCTCTTGTTGATTCTCATTTTAATTGCGAGGTAGATAACCCTCTGGCAGTCCCTCTGAACAAAAATGCTCAACTAATTTCAGTGATGGGAAAGCCTAATCCATGTGATGGGCCTTTGAAGAACCACAGCAACGAGTCCAAAGGCACTGAGAAGGCAATAGAGATTAATATTGGCCATAATGACCGTAAGGAGGTGGAAGGGCAAAGTAGACAAAAGAGCGCTTTTCTCTCATAAGAGTGGTGTTGGCGATTGCCAGAGTCACAAAGCTGTCCCTTGCTCCAGTAATATGGCCCCATCTACCACCATTCTTGGCCCAAAAACCCACAGTTTGGATACCCCTGGCGATGGTAATATGAACCAGCTGCCGGCCACTAATGATCTAAAAGACATCTTGGAGCTTCCTCAGCCTAACAGCGGTATAGTAGGTGGGCTGATCACCTCTAATATCAATCTTGCTACTTATGCTACATCTGCCACCTTCGCAACATCTTAGCCCTTGCTGTCTACTATCATCCAGCTCATGTAGGTTCAACGCTCTGAGGCACTCCAGCATAATGCTCATGTCAGATCGGATATTTTGCAGCTACAGCAGTCCTTAGCAGAGATAACAGTAAAAGGTTACAGTACTCACCTCACAGATCACAGAGGATCAGCAGCAGGTAGCAGATGCTGAGGAGGTAGGAATGACCTCCGCAAGGAGTCTCAGGGGACATGAGGGCCGACTCACTTCCGTCCAATCTAAGATCAAAGATTTGGAGTACAGTCACCATTACAATAACTTTAGGCTCTTTGGGATTACCAAAGGAAAGGAAAGGGGTGACCTCCGGCAATTCATTGCTCAATTGTTTTTGAGAGTCTTTCCTGATTTGTTGCACTGGGTTCTGGATTGCCAAATTCAATGTGCACACCACCATCTGCTCTATTGCAATGCGACTAAAGTCAGTAAACCTCATCCCTGGACAATACTGATTTATCTTGGTTATTTTCTATTGAGACATGTGATATATATGAAAGCCCAGCCCTCAGCACCAATCTCGGTTGACACAATGATCCTTCTTGTATGATCGGATCTCTGTAAGTTAAAAACGGGCCAGCATTGGAACCTAGGCCAATTGATTGACCCATTGAGAGCAGTGGAGGCACACGTATTTCTCCAGGAACATGCTAGACTAAAGATCACCAGAGATGGACAAACCCTGCTATACTGAATCTGATACTAGCTTGATCAGACAATGGCAGGGGTAGTGGGCTACCATTATATTCACTTCTATTTTTGCTAGTCTATGTTCTTCTGCCCCTGCTTCTAGTAGTAGTGACTCAGCTTTTAGCCTTTAGCTCCATGTGCTCCCCTGGGCTCTCTTTCAGATACTTAGAAGTGCATGCCTAAGAAGGGTTTTTTTTTTTTTTTTTTTTGGGTAGCGGTTGCGAGGCATGGGGAAGAAATGCACAAGGGCTGTCAGGTAATCTGACCACTGAATGGAGGGATGAATATTTTTCCCAGTGACTGGGGGCGATGACTTGTGGGGGAATTTGTTACTCAATTCTGACATTGGTTCACAGTGCTGTTTTTCGGTGGGTTCTATTGGGAGCTGGAAAAAATGAGTTGGTATGATTAAATGGTCACTTTTGATAATAGTATCAGTTTTGTCATTGGGATATGTCAGAATGCTGGATGGGCTCTATGTGATAAGAAACATATACTATGTCTCAACTCAAGTTAATGTGCTGGAATGGGGATGGTCTTAACCTCCCTCTTAAATGTCGGCTGCTCAAAGAGGAAATATCTATATACAGGCCTCAGTTGTAGTGCTTAACAGAGACCCATCTTGCGTCTAAAGACTGGTCTCTTTTGAGACAGCTCGGCTACAAGAAAATTATTAGTACCAGTCAATCGACTTCTATACGGGGGTTGCTATACTTTGCTCCTGACATTTAAATTACAAAGTCCTTTAAACTGCCTCCAATTCAAGGGGTAGATGGGTGGTTGCTCAGATAATGATTTCTCACAAGACGTTTACTATTTGTACTGTGTATGGCCCCAACATCAATGACCCTGAGCTTTTTGACTCACGGATTTTTGAACTGTTAGAGTGGTCAGGGGATCTATTACTTGTTGGTGACTGCAAATGTATAATGAATTATGCAGTTGATACTACACCCATCCTTGCTTGGATGAAACTAGAGCACCTATTCTTGTGATAGCTCGGGTGCATGGCTGACCTGATCTATGGAGGACTCTATGCGGCCGATTCACAGAACTAATCTGAGTTAAAATCCTAAACTTACTACTTTTGGTATTCACAGAAGGCATTTAGTAGTAGTAAAGTTAGGACTCCTAACTTTACTACTACTAAACTGAGATAAAATCCTAAACTTACTACTTATGGTATTAACAGAAGGCATTTAGAAGTAGTAAAGTTAGGACTCCTAACTTACTACTACTAAATGCCTTTGTGAATACCAAAAGTCGTAAAGTTAGGATTTTTGTTTCAGTTTAGTAGTAGTAAAGTTAGGAGTCCTAACTTTACTACTACTAAATGCCTTCTGTGAATACCAAAAGTAGTAAGTTTAGGATTTTATCTCAGATTAATTCTGTGAATGGGCCCCTCAATCCTTTGAAATCTGGTTATACTTTCTCCACCTCACCTCACAAACAGACCTCTAGAATTGATATGGCCTTTATTGGGCAAAGATTTATTCAATTTGTCAAGATCGAGGATTGTCCCAAGATAACTTCAGTCCATAACCCAGTTTTGCTGACAATAATGATACCTAATACTGGTCAGAAGGGATTTTATTGCACGTTTCCCCATTCAATTCTCTTCTATTCTGCTTATAGAACTTTCTTGTCCGGTTTGTTGAGGGAATTTGTAACATTGAATTCTGACTAGTCGCGCTGCATATTGTCTGGGATGCAATAAATCCATAAATATGGGGGGCTAAACTGCAGTTCGTCCTGGATTCAAATAAGCTAGAGAGAGATGAGGCACCTTAGCTGCACCTACAAATACAGGAATTAGAGTGTCATCATGTCCAAGCGGTCGTGGATAAAAGCTCTCATGAGCTATCCATTTATTTAGAGTTAGTCATTTTCCATGACCTCTTCCAACAATGTGGAATCTTTCTACTCCTGCAAATCTATCACAGGGTTGCATTAGTGGTAGCTGTATTTCCTCCTCAATTGAACCATGGTTATCCACTTGCATGGTCTGCCAAAAAAAGATGAGGATGGCAGTTTTTCCCTTAGTGCTCCCTAGGGGATCTTCTGAACCCTTTAAAACAAAACAGTATCTGGAAAACTCCCACACCACAGGGGAGACCACAGTGCGTTAGTGGGCAGCCAGCACATCATAAATGAGATAATGCAGCTCTATTGAGCAGATCAAGAGCCAGATGCCAGCATTAAAGTATTTAACAAGCACACAGACATATATGAAGTTCATTCTTTAAATGCTTTATTGAAATGCTTTATTGAGACAAGAACATTTACAGTGGCTGCTGATCATAGTGTATATGCATTATTATCAGGAATATGTGCATTCATTAATAGTTATTTTTCTCCTAAAATGATGATATTTTGATGTGTGGTGTGTTGATCTTGAACCTTTGACAAGGTCAATGAACTTACCAGATGTGGTTGAAGGACCCCTTTAGGGGGCCAGAGGTAAATACGCAATGTTATCAAAAAGTATTTCCATCAGCCTTATGTATATTTGTACATTACTGCATAGTATTGGGTAATGCGTGCGCAATAATGGATTTTTCCTTTTTTCCAAAAGAAAAAGCATAGACTGGACAGTCAGTTATTGAGTGTAAATGCATGCCAGTGAATGGTGATTACTAGCCCACACCACTTTCCTTGAGTAGTCCTTGGACTGCTCTGCTTTGCTACCCTGAGAGAGTCAAGCTCTACAATGGGGTGAGAAAATGTGGACCCTTTACTTGTGCAGGCCACACAACCTATGGCCCGTTTCCTTACAGTTTGCTTACTTGAATGCTTGCTGGCTCTTTCCTTGTACTCCTGCTAAACATACACCTAAGTATGCCTTGGTTTCTACAGCGACTGGTAGCAGCAGAATTTTCTCTGGGTCTCCCACTGCAAAACCTTCAACTTCCCACAACTTTCCAATGAACACTCATTTGGATGACGTGTTCACTCTGGGAACCATTGTATCCCTTTTCGTTGCAGTCACTTTTGTCCCTTTACCATTATTCTGATGTTGAAAGCCAGTTCTGGATGGGATTCCATGAATAAGTATTGATAACAATAGCATTTTATAGCATGCATTATAACTACCTAAGGGGGGTTACAGGTATTAAAGCTCGTTAATAAAAGCAAGATCTAGGGTCACCACCTGGACAGTATTTTACCTACCTGGAAGGTATTGTTATATCAAGACAGGTAAGGAAAACAGGAAAAATCATTAAAAGCTGTGGAGCATATTTATGAGAGACTTGCATCACGTTTAACCACGCAAAGTGGTACATGCGCGACGCAAGGCTTTGAGTCAGATTTATGAAGCCACTCAAAGCCACATTGCAAGGCTTTGATTGGCCTCATAAATTTTGAGTAAAGCAACGCAGCGTAAACGCTGTGTCGTCTTACTCTGCACAAGGGAGGTGTTCCATGGGTATTCCCACGCAACTCCCATGGGTTTTGATGCATTCCCAGATTTACAAGGACCTGTAAACCTGGCAATGCATCAAAATTGTATGCCTCCCCAAGGCAGGCGTAATGAGGAGAAATATTTTTATGCTTCCTCATGTTTTCCTCTTTCTATGTGTGCTTCACTCTGCAGCACACATAGAAGGAGGAAAACACCTCCATGGATTGTTTTCATGCATGAAGGCGCCGCTTTCTGCACAACAACAATCCTGCTTACAACACAGGCACCTGCCGACAATGGTGCCAGGGTGCCTGCATTGGTGCTAGGCTACGGAAACTGCACCATCGCAGGGGGAAAGGATGAGAATGCACCGTATTGGATAAATACTGTGCATTCCTGCCTTCCTGCCCTTTCACTTTAACGTAGGGCAGCGCAGCAAGGTGACCTGCTGCGCTGCCCTACGCCAAAACTCTATAAATGAGGCCCTGTATTTTAATCCTTTTAAATCTAAACTGAAAGCTGAAAATTCACAATGAAAAAACCACACAAGAAGGTTATTCCAGTTTATACTACTACGAAAGTGTTTCTAGAATAGGTAGAGGCAAACCTGTTGTATTAAAAAATACGGGCATTTTTGTACAAACCTCTGTTGGTGTGTCTCCACCGGCCTTTCCAGATCCCAAAGACATGCATAAATGACTGGTATTTTTTCTCTGAGAACAGTGGCAACATTACTGTGGCCTGATAATTTTAAGATGTACATTCAAGCTATAGACTTTATCTGGAAACATCACACCACCTTTGCCTCATACCTCTATGAGGTATTTCTACTGACATTGCTTTAAACAGTGGTGAGGTAACAACATCAGACTCGTCTACTTTATCCATTCCAACACCACAATGCTGGCCCACCTTAAGAGTGCTGAAGTTCATGCAGCTGCTAAATTCCCCCACAGGAAAACATTTCTGCAATTTGTGGCGTTTTCCCAGAGTAATGTAGTCTCCCCATTCTGAATTGTGAATAATGCAATGAAGAGTCACAATTGCGTATAGTTTTATTAAACGTTATAACCAAATGCTTTACAATAACCAACACAAAGTGGGATTCATTCCTTTTCCTAGAACTATTTTTGCCAGTTATTTCTCGGTGATTTTTTGCAGAGAAGCAATGCCTGATCGGGGTAAAATATGCACCCTGCTTAAAATATTGAATTTTACGCAAACACCTGTTTGTCTACAATGGACCACTAATGGCCCACTCCAAATGAGGGCTTTTGTGTTTTGTTTCCAACTGTGTTCGCTTTTACATTACTATATTATATATTCCTAGCTAAATGGTTATATGTGAGAGATAAAGAGCAACAAGTAAATCTGTTCTTTCCATTATCCTATCTGAAGCAATATCACAGCTTTAGTATTACAGCAGCAATCATAGCAGCACAAACGTGTAACTCAGGCTGAATAGATGTCAAAAGGATAACCTGCAGCACATTACCCTGTTGGTCCATCTTCCAGAGATTACAACTAATAAACTGCAGAGGTACACAGTCATATCACAATGAGGCACATTAACCCTGTGAGCCACATTCTTGACAGTATGCCCCGGCCGAGCTCATGAAGAGCATCACAGTGTGTGGGTGCCATATGAAGATGTGATGGGATCACTCATCAGAGCAGCAGTATATGAAGCAGACAAAGAAACGCATTTAGCCCTGGGAGGAATGGTGAGAAATGCTGTTAATGCATCTATGGAACAAGATACTTGGAGGGTCCTTTAGTCTTTGGTGGGATAGGAGAATACTATAGATGATGATAAAAAATGTATTTGTTGATTAATTAAAATCATTACAATCGATAAGATCCACGTACAGAATAAATGAATAAAATAACAATATAGCAACCAAAAGAAAAAGATTTTTTTTTTGTAGATACATTATCTTTGATCTAAAATTTAACTGACCAGCCCTATGGCCAATTCATGTCTTTAGCGGCTACAGCATAAAATTATATAAAAACAAATTTTACGATATCATTATATCCATAAAATATGTATACTGCAGTACACCAAAAAAAAACTTAACACAATTGACTTAGCAGCAGTAGAGAGCAGTAGGAAATGAAGTGCGTTTGTGTTAACTATCCTTAGCAGCTATGGTGTAAAATACACACTACATTACCCTAAAAAACTTTGGAACAATAAAATTAGCAGCAGAAGAAAGCAGCAAAAAGTAAAGTGCATTTGTGCTAATATTCGAATTGTAATATCCCAGCTAACATTCGAACATTTGTTCTCTAGGATTAATTCGATTGACTAATCCTATAACAAGTTTTTAAAATGATATTTAAAAACAAATACTTCATTTTCATTTCATACGACCACCTCAAAAATGAGTGTTACTATATTATAAAACAGAATCATTTTGAGATAATAATTTCTTTTCAGCTAAAAAAATGAACTTAACAAATCGAGAAATCAAACGTGGCGAGGCCCCAGTAAGGCATTTAATGATAGCATTTCTACAAGTCCTAACCCCCAATTCATTAAAAATAGATCTTAAAAAGAATTTCCGCTCTTCTAGCAATTGGGGGCATAAGGTTACAATATGAACTAATGTTTCGTTATATAAGCCACACAACCTACAGAGTTTAGAAGGCCATTTTTTTTCCCATTTTGGAGTTCCGTCATTAGTCGGGTATCTCCCAAACCGTAATAACATAAATTTATTCGTAAATAGCGGTTTTAAATGGGACAAAAATAGGGTTGGGGTTCCAGTTTTCTAAAAGAATTAGCAACTGACCAGGAGTGATTTTTTTCTAAGCTCGTCATTATCTATTATGGTTGATAATAGAGTAGCTGATTGATTTATTGCTTTTTTAAAAGCAGCTTTGCTCCTAGTTTCTTCTTCTAAATTTGGGCATTCAAAATTACGTAAACACTCACTTAAAAATGTTCTCCAACTACTTGCATACTCACTCCTCATCATCTCATGCCTGCACTGATTTGCAAGAGAACCCTTATCTGAGCGAGATAATGATAATAATGTTTTTAAAAAAGCAGATTGTCGTACCAAAGTTTGTCTTTTCAGACCAAATTCTAATCTTACATTGGCACGACCTATGTATCTAGGAATCCTAGAAACTGATTTATAAATTTTTATTTGGATATCATCAAGGATTTTTGCATCTTTACCTCGGAAAATCGTCGAGCCATAATCCAAAGATGGAATCAGCTTTGCTTTCATGACCTTCAACAGATGCTCATGGTTTGGGCATGATAACTTATCCCTCAACTTTCTAAAAGCAAATGATAAAGATGTTGCCTTTGCTTCGAGGTTACCGAGATGCTGCCTGAACGACATGTTATCATCAAATGTAATTCCTAAATATTTATACGATTTTACCGTTTCAATAAGTAATCCATTGATGTTCCATTCTTTCTTTCCTAATTTGGTTCTTCCTATAGTCATTATTTTTGTCTTTTTAGTATTTATTTTAAGTCCATTAAGAGTAATATAATGATTAAAAGAGTCGACTAATCTTCTTAGACCTATAACAGAATGACTCAATAAAATAGTATCGTCAGCATATTGTAAATATTTGATCTCTTTACCTAGTAAAGTGGGAGAGTGAGCATTAATATCTTTAAAATGTGTGGGGAGATCAGACATAAAAAGATTAAAAAGACAAGGAGCCAAAACACAGCCTTGTTTCAGACCAGTATTAGTTTCAGGACAGCGAGTTGTGTGTCTACCATCGCCGACTTTGATCTGGACCCATGTGTTAGTATATAACAATTTAATCATATCTAATAAATGATTTGGTATACCCCAATTCAAAAGCTTGGCCCATAATAGATTTCGTGGCACTGAATCAAAGGCAGCTTTAAGATCAATAAAGCAAATATACAACTTTTGTTTCCTATATTTGGCCCTGTCACCCAACAAAGTCAATAAAATCAAGTTCGTGCTAGTCGATTCACCTCTTCTAAAACCAGTTTGGAAAATTGGAATTAGTTCTTTCCTTAATGCCCATGCTTCCAGTTCTTCAAGAAGACAGCTCGCGGGGGGCGTGGCTAGCGACCAACGAGAATGGCTGCTGCCTGAATGGGCTCCTGAACCCCCGCTATAAATCCTTCAATACCCGCCGCCATCCACGAATGAAAAATGCACCGAATGTAAGGTGCTTCACCCCTACCTCCTGAGAGAGACTCGACGGGTGTAGCGACTCGGCTGGTGCCTCCGGCGCCCTCCATGTGTTGCGTCCCTGAGGAGGAGATAATGGCGGCGATGGAGGACGCGTAAAGGCTGGAGGCGTCGGAAAGAGAACGTCGGAAAAGCCCGGCTGTGTGGTGGTCCGCCGGGGATCCCGAAGTGCAGTGATCCAGCGCGGAGCCAGGTTCGGACGTAAACGGCCTGAAGGCTCCCGCGCCGAGCGATGCGGCGGTAATGGGGAGGAGCCGGTGAGTGCCCTGATCACCTGAGCCCCCGGCTTCGAGGCCTAGCTGCGCCGCGGCTGCTGCCATCGGCCCTGCACATCCCAAAGGGCGGTAGCTGGGAGGATTCCCCGCGGGCTGTGGTGGCAGGGCGAGATCTGGCCACTGGGTCCGCTTGCATCGCGGGGACCGGAGAGCATTTGGCAGACAATACACGAGAGGGCGCGTTGGGGCCCAGGGCCTGAAGACATCGGCCTCTGCGGGGTGCGCGAGGCCCCGGCTTATGGCCAGAGAGAGTGTTGAGAGGCGGGGCGGGAGCCCGATCTGTCCACCGTTGGTGCGGCGACCTCGCCACTGCTTGAGGGAACACGGCGCAGACCCGCAGGTCCTGGGGAAAGTGTTGGTGTCTCTGTGACAGTCGGTGCGCTGCCCGGTCGGATACCTGGCCCTGCGGCCTAAGCCAAGACACACTGCTCGACAGCCAGCGACGGAAGGCATCAGGTGGATAAAACGTCGGGGCCCATAAGCCCACAAGCCATCAGCCCGCTGGGGAGCTCAAATAGTAGCCCTGACTGACACTGGGAAGTGATCGAGGATACCCGGTCGCGGGGAAAGCCGCAGGTTCCAGCTCAGCAAGAGGTGGAGAGATAGAGGGCCGTAAATAGAGTGAGGAGAAGTTTCCTGCAGAAGGCTGGCGAAGATCATCCAGCCATACCGACCTGACCTGGGGAACTCGGTCACTCTTGTCAAAAGACCGGCAGTCAACCCTCCGGAACAGAGCCGGGTTCTCACCTAGGACGACGTTCAGTGCCGCGCACCTATGGCGACGGGAGGAAAGGGGCCCAAGGCGACGGCCCAAAAGCAGCTGGCCAAGTTCGCATGGTCCACAGCGGGGGCCAAGGGAGATTCGCCGCAGTCGGAGAAAGATGAAGGAGCGGCAGCCTCCAAACAAGGCCCGGAGCCGACTTTGCATGATGTCATGGCGGCCATAAATGGAGTGCGCTCCTCGGTAGACTCGGTCACGGTGGAGGTCTCTCTCATCAGAGCGGACTTCCGGAAGATGGACGAGAAAGTCCAGGAGCTTAAAGTGGTCACCAATGCCCTACAGACGGACACCTCGGAACTTCAAACGCAGATGCTAGCAATGCAGAAGAAACAGGACAGGATGGAACAGCAACTCGACGATTATGAAGGCCGGGCCCGCCGAAATAACATTCGCATCCTAGGGGTTCCGGAAAGGACGGAGGGGCCGGCAGCGGACCTATACGTGGAGAATCTCATCCTGAATCACCTGCGACCTAAGTCTCTGTCAAACTACTTTTCTATCGAAAGAGCTCACAGAGTACCAGGGGTAGACCAAGATCAGGAGCGCCCCGAGGCCCCTTATTGCCCGAGTATTCAACTACCGAGATAGGGATGTTATACTGCAGACGGCGAGGTCCAGTCCTCCGCTGAAAATAGACAACTACGAGGTGGCCCTCTTCCCGGATTTCACGGCCAAGGTTCAGGCCCAACGTCGCAGCTTTCAGGCGGTGAAGAGGGAGCTGAGGGACCGGGAGGTGAAGTATGCGATGCTCTTTCCTGCGAAACTGAGGGTGGAGTCGAATGGCAAATCGTGGTTTTTTGACTCACCGGAGGCAGTCTGGGACTGGATGGAAGGATGGAGCACGGTGGGAGGCCAGAGACGTGAACGCTCTGAAAAGAACAGCCAACGCAGGGGCCTCCGCTCTGACGCGGCACCAAAGGGACCTGCAGAAGAAGAGGGTCCAGTGAAGGAACAGGAATAAGGACTCCTGAAACCGTAGGGGGAGAGCCGGCACCCAATTGACAGTGCAAGTAGGGGGGGATTGGGTGAGGGGTTGGTTTACCCATCGGAGGTGGGATTAACCAAAAGGTACCCGATACAAGCTCTGAGACCGATGGGATTAAATAGACGTGATTTGAATGTGATTGGCCTATAAGATCAGTGGATGGGGGGGGAAATTTAAGTCAATTGTGATATGAGCGGGTGGGGATGGGAGTTGACCGTCCCGTGCATTTCTAGCATGTCTGGGGGAGAGAGGCACTCTGCCGGGTTGGGGAGTGGGTAGTTTTAAATCCACGGGCAGGGGGGCAGGGAGGGGGGGATTGTTAAGGGGTCAGGGATTAGGGGGTCGTGAGGTAGATCAGGGTGTGGGGAGGGGGAAGGGACTAGGAGGCTGGGATTCGGGGAATGTTATTGTTTTAACTGTGTTATTGGTAAGCAACGTGAAACTGTGATTCAACAGCAGAAAGTAGCCATATTGATCATTGGGCGGCAATTACTGAGTGGACAGGCTCAAGTGTTTTCCTACATATTATTGATCCGTGTAAGGGAATTGAGTATGATACATGGGGATGGGGCAGGATAGGGACCGTACCCTTTCAGTAATGTCCTGGAATGTCAACGGGGTTGGGGATAAGATCAAACGGGGTATTGTGCAACAATACCTGAAAAGACACTCGCCCGAAGTGGTCTTGTTGCAAGAAACGCATCTAGTGGGTCAGAAATCCAAAGCCCTTACTAGGTGGGGATACAAACTTCTGGTACATGCAGACTATACCACGGGCTCGAGGGGGACGGCTATATTGGTAAGGAAAAGTACGCCCCTTATAGTTCATCGGACATGGGCGGATGCTGGGGTCGCTTCGTGGGGGCGGAGGTCCAGTGGGATGGAAAAGACATCAATATACTCTCTGTATACATACCGCCAGCTCTGGGTAAGGCGGCATTGGAAGAACTAGGAAGTAGGCTGACGAGACTCCGGGAGGGTACACTTATAATGGGGGGAGACTACAACATGACCTTAGATGACACCGTGGACCGTCACCCACCGAAGTCCAGGGAGAAATCTAACAACCTAATGGCTGACTTTGTGACGGCGATGGGTTTGACAGACGTGGGTCGGGCGCTTCATCCCACTGATCAACTATTCACGTATTTTTCTAGTGTCCACCGTAGTTTATCCCGCATTGACTATTTCATTACGCAAATGTCCGAGGTCGGTAATTTTGTCCAGTATAAAGTTCTACCCAGAGGTATTTCGGACCATTCCCCGGTATGGATGGAATATACGCACTGGGAACGACAACCATGCACCACTATTGTCCTTAACCCATGGCTCCTGCATATACCTGATATAAAAACTGAACTCCGTACTCAAACGGAGAACTATTTTACTGAAAATGTAGGCTCAGTCGATTCTGCACAAATAATTTGGGAGGCATACAAAGTGGTTCTAAAGGGGCAAGCTCTGTCACTAAAGACGAGCTATATTGCCAAAAAGCGTGAACTTTTGGTTCAGTTAGAGTCCGACCTTCTCGAACTAGAGAAGGAGCATTCACGTGACCCCTCGCCAGATACTAGTCATAGACTCCTATTGAAGCAAGACGAATACAGGATACGAACCAGGGAACAAATGGTGGCTAAACATTCTGCCACCCAACATAGACTCTACGAACTTGGAGATAGGGCTGGCAGGACACTAGCGTGGTTAGAACGGCGAGAACAGGGGTCTAGATGGATACACAAATTAATGACGACGGGAGGTGAAGCAGTGCTTCATCCGAAAGACATAGCAGAGAAGTTTGCTGATTATTTTGAAACGGTGTACTCCCCCTCCACTCAATACACGGCGGAGGACTCCCGTCAGCTCCTTCGGGACAGAAGGTGCCGGGCCTCTCGGAGATGGAACGAGAGGACCTGGAGATAGACCTCTCAACCGAAGAAATAAGCAAGGCCTTGGGGCAGCTCAAATCCGGAAAGGCGATGGGGCCTAACGGGATTCCAGTAGAGCTTCTGAAGGCTACGGCCTCCCTGACAGTGCCACATTTGAAAGCCATGTATGAAGGGAGTTTAGAAGTCGGTGAGCTACCAGTAGATCAGCGGCTGGCCACCATAGTAGTCATCCATAAGCAGGGTAAGCCAGCGGATAAATGTAGCTCGTATAGGCCAATCTCGCTGATCAACGTTGAGACAAAGGTGCTGGCAAAAGTCTTGGCGAACAGATTGGCATCAGTTATTACATCAATAGTCCACCCAGACCAATCTGGTTTTATGCCAGGTAGAAATACGGCCCTTAATATACGGCGTTTACATAACGTGATGGCGCGTAGGAAATATGTGGAAGAGGATGCGGCGGTGCTGTCTCTCGACGCCTCCATGGCATTCGACTCCATTGAATGGCCATACCTATTCGAGGTCCTAGAGAAGGTAGGACTGGGCCCTAAATTTGTAGCATGGGTAAAGCTTCTATATACTGGTGTGCTGGGACAGGTAAGGGTAAATGGTTTCACATCTAGGACGTTCGAGCTGCGAAGAGGTACCAGGCAGGGATGCCCGCTCTCTCCGCTGATTTTCTCTCTTATGCTGGAGCCTCTCGCGGACTGGGTGCGTAGAGACGTGAGGGTGCGTGGGCTGCGCTGGGCAGCTGACGTGGAAGATCGAATATCTTTATATGCGGACGATATACTACTATACCTGGCATCCCCGTATAAATCGATCAGGGTAGTGTTGGATATATTCACGAATTTTGGGAAATATTCGGGATATGCGATAAATTGGCACAAGTCCTCATTGTTTATGTTGAGAGGCGTGGTTCCCCGCCTTCCGGCTAACTGCGCTATAGCGGTCGCGACGGAGGGGTTGCGGTATTTAGGGATTTTTATCACTTCCGACCCGACGGGTTTCTACGATTCCAATTTGGCCCCCCCTTTGGCCCGACTGCGAGCCGACGTAAAACACTGGAGGTCTCTGCCCTTAACACTGGTGGGGAGGGCGGCACTCTTTAAAATGCTGGCCCTTCCTCGTTTTCTCTATATACTGCACAACTGTCTCATCGGATCCCGGACTCGTATTTTAGAGTGGTTGAGGGGGAGATTCGCACACTGCTATGGGATGGCAGGGCCCCTAGGATTGCAATGCAGAAATTGACAAAAGACTGGTATGGTGGGGGCATAGCTCTTCCTGACCTACAGCGCTATTACTGGTCGGCGCAACTGGTGACAGTCAATCACTGGATATACTACCCCCGGATGACCCAGCGTATGCCCTTGATCGATACCAAACTGATCGCTCCGGATATTTGGGGGCCCTATATACTACTGATAGGAAAAATAAGGGGAGGTTCTTCGGACCCACCCAACACACCTTGGAAATCTGGCGGGTGGTCACCTCCCGGCTGGGATGGAAGGGCGTCCTCTCGCAGGCTACACCGCTGTGGTTCTCCCAGAAACTGGGTACGCTGTGCTATCAGCCCGGGTTTGATAAATGGGACCTCATCGGGATATCAGCGGTGAGAGATTTGGTCAAAAAGGGAACAATGCTTACCTTCAGTGAGCTCCAGAAACAATATCATCTGGCGCAGGGAGAAATGTATAGATATTTACAGATCAGACATGCACTACAGGCGGCGTTTCCATATTTTAATGATATACCAGAGTCATCACCTCTGGAAGACCGCCTGCTGGACGGGCCCCTTGCTTCAAAGGCAATATCTCTGACCTATAGGAAATTGAGTAATAACCCGCCAGACGCTTTCCCGAAGCTCAGGGAGCGGTGGCAGGATGATATCGGTCCTATAGAAGACGAGGACTGGCAGATGGCACTCATGTCCCCTCGAGAGGCGGCTATCACACAGAGATTTCGGCTGATCCAGCTTAGGATACTACACCGATCATACATGTCCGGGACAGTGTTGGCGAAAATAGGAACTAGACCTGACGACCGTTGTGTGAGGGGTTGTGGACAGCAGGCCACATTTTTCATACCCTTTGGACTTGCCCAAGGATAAGGGCCCTTTGGGAGGGAGCCTCAAATCACATGCATACAGCCCTGGGGAAGGACATACACTTAACGCCATCGCTGGGACTGTTGAATATATGGGAGGCTACTGATCTCACGGAGGTTGAACAGCAATTTACGACACTGGGATACACGCTGGTGAAACGGGAGCTGGCAAGAGGGTGGGGGGAGCGAACCCACCACTAGTTATCGTGTGGGCTAAAGAAATGGATAGATGTATGTTGGCGGAGACTGAGGTGTTCAAGGGTCGGGGGTGTCCCAAAAAGTGGGATAGGAAATGGTCACACTGGAATAAATATCGAGGGGAGCCCTGTGTGTCACCCACGGTAGAAATGGAGATGCATAGACCAGTAAGCCTTGTAGGAAATGCTTAATATGTAATTAAGATACTGTCTGCCTGCTTATGTTGAGGACAACCTCGAATATGTAGTCCAATCATGTTATATATGGCTGTGATTAAAACCAATAAACAAAGTTTTATAAAAAAAAAAAAAAAAAAAAGAAGACAGCTCGCAAATATTTTTGCCTCTACATCCGTTAGGGCGATTAGTCGATAATTTGTGGGATTGTCTTGTGGGCCACTTTTATATATCGGCTGTATAATGCTTCCTTGCCATGACTCAGGAACAGATCCAGTTTTAAGAACATCGTTAAATAAAAATGTTAAAACCTCTGGCCATTGCTTAAGATTTGCTTTAAATATTGAATTAGAAATTCCATTAGGACCAGGCGCTCCATTCGGTCTGATCCTGCTCATTGCCTTTTTAACTTGCTCTACCGGCCAAGGCTCCTTGTCTTGTAATACATCATGTAGGATATGCGAATCATAAACCTTAGGGCCCAACCCGTCATCTTTTGACTTTTCTTGCTTGTTAAAATGAGCAGAATCGGATTTCCTGTGTTCTTTACTACTTAATTTATTTATCTTTTGACAGGCATTGTTAAAGTCAGATTGTGGAACGAGGGGGCAACGTAAAGATTATAGATAAAAGTTGCCCAACTAGATTCTTCAATATTGGCACTGTTCCCTCTATGATTACCAAATTCAAGATTATTGATAATGCCCCAGAATGACTTTGAATCTCGGGTTTTGCATGAAAAATGTAATTTGGACCATACTCCTTCATAGTAGGCTTGTTTAGCTTTCCATATTTCATTCTTATATCGTTTTCTTAATTTCATCAGTTGTTGAGATTCCAAGAATTTAAATGCTCCATTCATTTTTCTATGGAGTGCCCTAGTTGCTCTATTAAGATTTCTTTTGAGCTGGAGTAACCGGTTAGAATACCATCCTGACTTTTTTGTTGTCATAATCGCACCTTTTGATGTTGTAGGTGAGGGAAAGTGATCCAAAAGAGCAGTGCACAGACAAGGCCAGATGTCAACCATGGACTTTCCTTCTACTATCTCCTCCTGAGCTTTTGAGATTAGGAGAGATAAAACATCCAATATTTCCTTTTGATTCCTCTGATTCCATACTAGCCTTTTAAGGTTAAAAGATGTTGGAACAGTTTTAATTGTTCTTGCTTCCGGTAGATAATCTAGGGGAAGTGCCAGAGAAATTGTTTGCGGATTATGATCACTTTCTATCCTCGATATTACACGATAACTTTGGAGCAAATTTAACAGCTTCTCCGAAATTAATGAATAGTCAATAACGGATAAGTTACCTGTTTTTTTTAAATGTAGGTGTTTGTCCATCGTCCTGTAGCAACCTAAGGTTAAATTTGATAAATTGAGAATTAATCAGCTGAGACAGAATTTTCGTCGGTATATTGGGGTTGTTGAGAGTGAAAAAGTGCATATTAAAGTCACCAGAGATGATTATCATTGAATCCAAATGGTCATAATACAGCACTTTTACTATTTCCCACAAACTCGAGAATTGAGTAGCTTTATCCGTGTTTTTTGGACTTATATAAACGTTAAAAACAATAATAGGGTGATTAAAAACTAATTTAATACACTGTAGCCATGCCACTTGAAAATCAATTTCAAAATGTTTAACATCAAGACTCAAGGAAACATAAGTGGAGAGACCTCCACTTGCACGTCCGAAGGCAGCCTTACGACGAGCAACATTCAAGTATTCATAATAGCCAATAAGGGGTTCGCGTTCCATGTTCCATGTTTCCTGGAGCATTAATATATCAAAATCCCTAAGGAAGCTTATTGTATCCGGGTCCTCTATAAGTGTTTTCAGGCCATTTGTATTCCAAGAGCAAATCTTAAATGGTTTTAGGGCTTTGTTAATAGAATTTGGACATCAATCATGCTTCATGGGGCTCCCATTAGCCAACTCCAGTCATCAATAAGAGCTGTTTCTTTCTTTAACTCTTCACATGTTCGAGTGCCTGGTTTACCACTCCTAATCTTGATCCCACATGACCAATCTAATTTTGTTGATGGCCCTGAGGCTCCTTTCAGAACCCTAACTTGACCTCCTGGTCTTGATTTATGTACATTGACCTTTACGGTCGGACTATAAGATGTTTTCGTCGGGATCAACAGGGTCGGATATTGGGTCTCACAGATACTCCAAACTTTAATGCCCCATTTCTCAAATTGGATGTTATTAGTTAAGATGTTAATAATTATATCTTCATGATGCCAAGTCGTTACAGTTATTTCTTTGTTAGGGTGATTGTGGTCTTTCTTAAACTCAACTGAATCTAAGTCATCTGACGTTATGTCCTTCAAATCAGCAATTGCATTCAGTAATTTCAAAATATTGCCACGGTTTAGGATATCATGTGATCCTCTTGTAGTATACTGTGGACAAAAAACTATTTTCATGGACTCATTGGTGGAATCATTGACCTTTATTTTCTCTTTATTTATATGACTATTTGTTTCCCTCATCCCTGAAATAGGTAACAAAACTGAAGTAGCCGCTTTTCCAGATACGGCAACATCGGTTATAATTTGTTCAGGGATGATTATCTCCTCATTGATATTTTCATTACGTTGTTTTTGAACAGTGGCATTATTTATAGTTTTCTGAATAATAGTATTGTGCTCTACACACTGTTTGTCAATTCCTTTAAGCGCCTGGTCTTGCCCATTAATTCCTAACTTTGAAGTTACGGTAACTTTGGACCATATACTGTCGTTTAACACTTCAGGGGCTGGAAGTCCAGTAACCTGACCTATTGGGTCAGCCATTGATTTCTCCTGACGTGTTTCCAGAGGTCTGAAAATCGGATACATTTCTTTCCTATTGGGCTCTTTGGGGGTGACATTACTTGTAGCTTTTTTTATCTTATTTAATTTATTATGAGTTTTCCTTAATCTTTTTCTCGCCCTTTTGGATAAACCCTCTGAGCTTGTAGTATAAATTGATGTTTGATTTGCATTAGTTTGTAGGGCACTAACCTCATCAACTGTTATTTGATCCATAGATTCAAGACCTTTGGTCCCATCCTGATATAGCTCTATCCTTTTCGAAATTGTATCATCATTTAGAAGTCGGTCTTTTTTTTTTTTCTGCAACATTGCTTTTTGTTGGAATTATGCTTTGTTGCTGACTTTTACTCGAGGAATAATTGTCTTTTGTAATTAAATTTCCTCTATTCTCATTTTTTAGTGGAGTCCCAATAACTTCTGCGGTGATCACTCCTGAGGTACTTGAGGGTTTTGTTGCTAAGGAAGAATCATTTATATGTTCATTCGGGATTATTTTGTTTTGTACCATTCTGTCCGACATCGCTTTAACTTCTTGTACCATAGAACTGACGATGGACGGTAAATCTGAAATTTTATCAATCAATTGCGCACAAGTACAGGATATTAATTGATTCTCCTTATTTGATTGAACTTTAGTTATCAGGTTTGCTAGTTGGAGAAGTTTTGCATCTATTCCAACTACGTGGATAGCCAATGTATTTAATAAGTCTACTTGAATATTTAATTTATCCGAATGAAAATTGAGAGCATTGGTGATATTGTCCATTGTGTTAAGTAGACTCTCCCATACTCCACGATCTGGGCTATTGGATTTATTTTCTGTAGCACTTGATCTGTGCCGAAAATTTCCATCAAATTTGGCTAGTAGTGATAGATTTACTGAGCCAAACAGATTATTCGAAGAAGCTGCTTGTGCAAGTTTGCTTTGCTCTTTTGGGATGAATGCATTCTCAGATATGACTTTGCCGGGAACAAGTGTTGACTTGTTATCGTTATTAGTGAGACTGTTTTCCAGTATTATATTTGATTGGTCCGGATTAAATAACCTTAAACTGCCGTTTAGGCCGTTGGGGCTAGATGATGTCTCTGGTACCGATAAGTGTCGCCCCCTATTACTTTCTGCCTCAAGTATGGCGGAGGCTAACAAAAAAACCTCGTCGCTAGAGTTTTGATCCGGGCTAGAGGATATATTAATCACTGAGCCAATCAAGCTTTGACTACAAACCTGCGAAGTAAGAATCTCCTTTCGGCCGGTTGATAGTGCGGTTAGAGATACGTCAACCATGGAGTCCGCAGGGGCCAAAGGAACATGGTCTTGCACATGAACTTGGGCTTTTATCTGTATCGGGCGAGTTGTATTTAAAGTCGAATTTAAGGTCGCAGCCGACAGACAGAGTCCAGAATTTTTGCTTTCTAGATGAAATTCACTTCCAGCTTTCGTCGCCTCTACTTCCGAAGGGAGGAAGGAATGAAGCACTGTGATCTTCTCCACTGAGTGATCTCTCTTTACACTGGTAGATGGTGACAATGTTACAGAGGAGCCATTGTCGTTAACCTTGTTTGCAGATTTTTGCTGCTGCTTAAAAAAGCCTTTAATAGACAGTTGGTTAGAATAGGCTTGATTATTATGTTCTTGGAAAATAGTTATAGGGGAGGCTGCTGGAGTGGCTGAATCTTTAGAGAAGACTTCTTTAGGGGTGTGCTGCAGCGGGTCACCCCCTATGCCTAAACACTCTTCATTCTTTTGCTGCCGTTTTGCCTGAGGTCTTGGCAATACCCCTCGCTGACGACCAGATCTCATTGTGTGCAGATTAGACCAAGAATAAGACAAGAAACTTCAGAGTCCTGTATCCTATGCCGCCTGTGCCACCTATACCACAAGCTTGTCAGCTTTGTCAGCTTTATCGATTTTATATTATTGGTAATAATGGTCTTAAATAAGTCTTATTAGGCTTATTAGGCTTGCTGAGCCCCTACCTCCTCTTGGGTTTTTTACCGCTCCCTGCTGTATATCGCTCAGCTGCTCCCCGGCCACTCACCAGCTCACCGACACGTCTATTGCTGGAACGTGGGTCTGCCTCGTCCGTTCGACCTCTCAACTGCTGGACCGCTGGGCCACCTGACCGCAACCACCGCAACCACCGCGACCACCACCACCGGTCTGGCAGATTTTATCAACTCACAACCTGCTCACAGGCCAGCCGCCGTCAATCGCCACTGCCAATCACCAGTCAGTTACAGGGGCACGGACAGGGCACGGTCAGGGCCAGGCCAAATCGCAGGTTGGGTGATGCCTGTAACCGGGACCCAGGACCCAGGCTCGGGTCGGGTCGATCTCAAATGTACCCGGGACCGGGAACCGGGGATCAGCGTAGCGGCTGTCACAAGTTGCGGGACACTGCGGGACACTGCGGAGGCTTTCTGTGCGGGTTTTCTCGCAGATTTTACTTTACGGATACTGATGCGGGAGCCGGCGCGAACCAGCGGGAGCTCTCCTGGCGTCCAAGCGTCCTCGGCGTCCTCGTCGACTCGTTGGAAACTGCGCTGCTCTCTACTGCTCTCTACTGCCAAATGCGATCAAAGCTGGGAGAATACTATAGATTGACAATACTCCTACATACTAAACTGCATACTAAACTGCTTGTTGCCTCACCTCATTTGGAGGTGGAACACTGCAGATTGGCACCTTTCATGCATTATGAGGACCAGTCCGATTAGAAGAGTTCTTCCAATGCCCATTTTTCCTGCCTGGGCCAAACAATGCCCCCCATTTGCAGAGCTTAAACTCCCTACACACCTGGGCCACTATCATTTTACTTTTTAGAAAAACACCCCTGCATTTGTAATATTTATTCTGCAAAACAAAATATAATTTTAAGTGGAGATCAACAATATAATGGATATTTTGGTATTCTGTTCTCCCAAGCTGCATTTGCTACTCTGGTGGATGGACCTTTGGCAAAGCGATTCCCTCCATGCCAGCTCTGGGCCTTACTGAAGGGAAAAGTAGTGACAAAACAGTAAACATTTCCTAAAAGGGACCTTATCTGAAGAACAAAGAAAACGTGGAGAACAGATACAACAGTTTAAAAAAAGTTAGCACAATATTTCACAATATTTCATGCGCCGGGTATGCCCAGACCCACGTCTGGGCATACCCAGCGTACTTAGGGCGAGAAAGCAAAAGACACACAATTGTTCGAGCTGGACTGTTCCCATTGGGCACAGGGTCAAGACTGATTTGCATATGGCTGGGTCCAAACTGGAATGGCATGGTGAGCAAAATAACGATAGATTTAGGCCAGATCTCTGTACTGGGGTGAATGTATGACATTGTTCTGCATTCTGTCCTTTAATTGTTCTTTTTGCATTTGTCACCCCGAGTGGGACGGGTATGCCCAGACGTGGGCCCCTTGCCCTCCATGCCACTGGAGTCAAGGTGTCCTGGCTGATGAGGGGTGAAACCCCAAAACCAGTCCTAGGATGCTTGTTTCCAGTCCAGGGAGAACCTGGCTTGGCAGTTCGGGCTGGACTGTTCCCGTTGGGCACAGGGCCAAGACTGATTTGCATATGGCTGGGCTCAAACTGGAATGTCATGGGGAGCAAAAACACGATGGATTTAAGCCCAGATCTCTGTACTGGGGTGAATGTATGACATTGTTCTGCATTCTGTCCATCAATTGTTCTTTTTGCATTTGCCACCCCGAGTGGGACGGGTATGCCCAGACGTGGGTCTCGTGCTCTCCATGCCACTGGAGTCAAGCTATCCTGGCTGATGAGGGGTGAAACCCTGAAACCGGTCCTAGGATGCTTGTTTCCAGTCCAGGGAGGACCTGGCTTGGCAGTTTGGGCTGGACTGTTCCCATTGGGTACAGGGTCAAGCCTGATTTGCATATGGCTGGGCTCAAACTGGAATGGCATGGGGAGCAAAAAAATGATGGATTTAGGCCCAGATCTCTGTACTGGAGGATGAGGGCTCTTGCTCCAAAATACAAAGATTTCTTCTGACTTTCACTCTCTTAGGATACACTAGCTGTGCTTACCCAGAGGATTAATAGAAACAGTACACTCGCTTTTTCCCCATGTTGTGTAATGCCAGTCACAACAGAATTTTTCCTGTGATGGCTAACCAATTAAAGTGTGGTTTATTCATGAATGTACAGCCGGGATGTGCCTTTATTTTTTTATTGGATTCGCAAGCCCTCTGTCAATTCCCATATCCACAGAAGGTCCTCAAATTAACAGTCCAGCTATCTTTAAAATTTAACCTGTTCATGCCTAGATCAGAACACTATTTAAACACTAGTTTCTCAAGAACTACTAAGTTCATTTACACCAATTGAAGTAGCGACACTTCGTTGAGTAAAGTTCTATTTAGATGAGTTTGGCGTAAATTTGATAAACCATTTTTTCTGTATCAAGAAGCTAATACCCTATGGGAGTTCAAATGGAATCTGTCACTTCTACGACCCCCCTGATTTTGAGGCCCACGCTTGAATGATCTGCACAAAGTTTGCCATGAAGGAAATAAAGGAATTCAACTTTTTGTTTCGGAAGTTTCATACAGATTTGCCCAATAACATTAAAGTAATTAGGAAAATTAAAAAATGGATTTTCAATGGAAACTGTGACCTAACATTAACTATCATAATGTTATTGGTGGTTACTGCCACCTCTGTATTTTATTTATACATATATTGATGGGCTCTGGTGACATTTACAAACCAAAAGGCTGAGTAGTTTATAGTTTATGATACACAAACTACTTGTTGCGTATCTTTTGTAATATGTTATTTATTAATTCAATTATATTTTTATTTGATCATTTAGAAATAAATCATAAAAGAACAGCAATTCAAAATCATATTATAATCAATGTATGCACATCAATTCACACTTATTTCAATGGTAAAATGCTATACAAATAATAGCCCTTTTTAATATAGTAAAAAGAATTCATACAATAATATCACATGCTCTATTCAAAGTAAAACCTAAATGTTAGGTCATAGGCTCACGTTGTAAATAATAACCTCCGTAACGCAAAACATTAAGGTATTTTCATACTTTAAAGCAAATTTTAGAAAGAGACCTACTCTCAGGCAGACCTCTGTGCAACTGACCATTTCCAAACAATTAACACTGGTCTGCATCTCTTAAATTATAGTCTCCTAAGAATTGGAATAAAAAATCTGAGTGCCAACGACTGATAGAATTTACAAAATAATAAAAAATGATCCAGGGTCTGTGCAGATGATTTTTTACATGGGCAGGTACATATTCCTGCCAAATCATATTGACTCAAAGTGGAACAGATTTGCCATCTAATGGAGCCCAATCTAAACCTGCTCAGAAGTGATCATTCCCATGAATGTGGTACCAGATATGTCTCCAGACCTGCAAAACATATTCTTGTATAGAGGATTTTATTAACTCCCCCTTTGAAAAACACCATCCAAAAATGTCTTTATGATCCAGCTCTCATCCTTTTTCCTTAGCTCAGGCGACTTTTGAAAATAGAAGTTCTACCTAAGCTAGCAGTGGTGACCCTTATATAATAGAGACAGAGGACCTTATTTCAGAATATATCCTTGTTGAGAGATGCACGTTCATTACACCAGATCAAAGAACAAATTAACAGTGGTGCTAGTTTTATACGATCCTCAACATATTCCAAGCCCAACTCTTGATGTACAGCACAGTGCGGACTGCACAACAGGAATCCCAAAACGAGCCCGCACACCCTATTTTACTCCACCTGTAGAATGCTCACATCTTTTAATCCCCAAATGCCAGCTCTAAAGGTCAAAATAGGAATACCTTTCCTTTTATACAGTTACAAAAGTGGAGAAATAGGCTTTCTTCCTATATTTGAGGCCAGACTATAAAGCAACCCTACAGTTTGTATAAGGGGTGTTTTATTGATAGAAAGACATGGAACCAGTGTACTAGAATGATCAAAAGTTATCTCCAAAAAGGGTAACTGGTTTATCATTACTATTGGTTTACCCTTAGTACATAATCAATAGGTTTTTAATTTTTAGGTCTACCACCCATTATAAATGTTTTGGAAAGATTGGTTTACAAGTTCAGCTGCTCCATAAAATCTACAAAAGTTTTGAGGAGTATTTTGAGTCCATTCAATGTTCTAACTAGTAGGACTGCATCATCTGCTTGGAAAAGCACAGGTGCAGACTTGTTTTTGCTAGATGACATGTCCAGCCTTTTCTTAATTAAAGTGGTGTTAATGTGCAACAAAAACAAAATTGATATTGAAACACAGCCCTGGTACACACGTCATGCCAATACGAATGGGTCGGTGCATTTCCCACTTTCCCCATATCTTACTGAAGTAGAAGGATCAAAGTGGAGGATACGCAAACATTTACCAGACCCCCTTCCAACCCTATAGAGAGCAAAAATTCCCATAGCTTGATTCTGTTGACACTGTTGAAGATGTAGGAGTGGTCCATAAAGGCATAATGCAATGCACTCCATTTTGGAACTGGATATTTGCTTTTCAGCAGGTGCAAATTTGGGCATTACTCCAATGTTCATGGACCTGTCCTGAACCCATACAGTACCTCAGATATGATGTTAAATTCCAGAGCAATAACTTATCAAGAATGAGTGCTGATTATTTTTACCATTGAATCAAGTAAGGAACATGGACCATAACATCTTGGGGCATATTTTCAAGGACTTATCGCGAGTTAGCGGCACTTTATCGCAGCCAAAGTGGCGATAGATTTTTATCGCCCCATTCACAAGCTGGTGCTAACAGCCGATATTGCCAGTTTTCCCGCGATAGCAGCCGCAAAAAACATCGCCACGGATGACACTGGCAACTAACGCTAATGAGATGCAGAGTAGGCGTTCCCGTGCAAAATCCCACGACAACACCACTGCGCAACATTCTCAACGACCAGCCAGATCAGCGATAAGATCACAAAACATGCGATAAGGCGCGTTAGCAGCAGGGAATTAACACCTGCTCTTACCTGGTATTAAGTCGGACGATAACCTGCACCAGAAATGTGAGCCCAGCCCACAGCCACACCAGAAGAACAACAGATGCCATGGAGCTACTGATCATGCAGCCGGACACCCAAGAGGGCCAAAACACCCACCGACACACCCCAGGACCCCCCCCCGGGACCCTACCCCGGACAAAGACATTTTACATCAACTTTATGAAATCATGAACAAAACAATTCGCCTGATGTCGCACAAGTACAACAATCAACATTCATGTGTGGTCAGAAAAAGGAGAATCATTCATTCATCTTTGAATTTCCAAACAAATTAGTTTATTCAAATTGAACTCAAAACAACTATTCGGAAGAGTCATGGCGGGTCTTCTCTGGACAATCTGTAAGACACAGCCTGTAAGACAAAATTCAAGATTAGAAGGTGTGTCATGCGCTCATCAAAGGACAGAGCGAGAGAGAAAGAAAGGGAGAGAGAGAGAGAGTGAAAGAGAGGGAGAGAGAGAAAGGGGGGGAGAGGGAGAAGGAGAGAGAGAGAGAAACAGAGGAAGAGAGAGAGACAGTGAAAGGAAGAGAGGGAGAAGGAGAGAGAGAGTAACAGAGGAAGAGAGAGAGAGACAGTGAAAGGAAGAGAGGGAGAAGGAGAGAGAGAGTAACAGAGGAAGAGAGAGACAGTGAAAGGAAGAGAGGGAGAAGGAGAGCGAGAGTAACAGAGGAAGAGAGAGAGACAGTGAAAGGAAGAGAGGGAGAAGGAGAGAGAGAGTAACAGAGGAAGAGAGAGAGACAGTGAAAGGAAGAGAGGGAGAAGGAGAGAGAGAGTAACAGAGGAAGAGAGAGAGACAGTGAAAGGAAGAGAGGGAGAGGGAGAGAGAGTGCCGACACTGCGGACCCAGGCCTCACTGCTCACCTGCTGCCACCGGTGTGTCTCCAAGAGGGCCCACCACGTGCCGGTGCAAGCTCCAAGCCCGGGGTCTGCGACCTTGGCAGCCTCCACATTATGCAGCCCCGCCCCGCAGGCCACCAGGTCACACACGTGATTCTGGGTCTTGATTTCGCAATGGCAGAGACCATATCAGTGCATACGGCATCATCGCAGGCTGCACACCCGCTCAGCTCTATAGGTGCCACTAACTCTGTGAACCGCGAGGCAACGCCACGTGGCGGTAGGCCCATGCTGCCCGCTGGCTCAGGCCTACACTGCGGTCCAGCAGGGCTCACACAAATCGTTACCAGTCCGGACCGGCAGGACGACGCATCATCGCAGGCTGCACACCCGCTCAGCACCTTAGGTGCCCCTACCTCAGTGCACCGAAAGTCACTGTCCCGTGGCGGTAGGCCCGTGCCAGCCGCAGTGATTCCGGTGCCACCAACTCTGTGCAACGTAAGTCATGGACCCTTTCTGATTAAGTCTCGTGATATGCCAGGTGGACTCAGCCATGTCACCTCCGGCAGTGGGGAAGAACTGGGACACGTAGCGTCGTCCCCCCCCCTTTATACGTAAGCCGAGTGGGCTGGCTCGGCATTCGCCAGGCCAGCGTAGGGGTGTGAATAATTATACCTGGGCTCTGGGCGTGGTTAATTTCTGGGCTGGACAAGAAACCAACTGATGCGTGTGTCTCTGTTGCAGTGTCTGCGCCACACGGCCCGCAATCGACAATGTTGCAATGTTGCATGCACCCGGAGGATGGCCGCGCACGAAGGGATTGTACAAGGAGCGCAAGGCCGCTTGGGCTCTTGGCTCATGCATGCCAACTGTTGTGTGTGTATCGCTATTGGTGCACCATACGCCTAAGGCCTAGCCTCAATTGCAGCGCGAAAGCCACATCACATTTCCAGAATGCAAGCAGTAGTCAGACTAACATTAGGGATGAGAGCTCCTTTGTCTCAATACATGAGGCGGAAGGACACCTGCACCTCCGACCTTGGTCTTGCATGCGGCAGGCACCCCCTGAGAGAGATACCATAGCAGATGATGACGACTCCCACACTACGCACAGTGCTAATGAAGGACCAACGCATCCACACCCCACACACAGAAGTTCTTGCTCAAGGTACTCTTGCATGGAATGCCCTTGACACTTACGTACACAGCAACCAATACGTCCAAACGTTGCACACACATACGACTCATTGCTCCGAGCTGTGGCATATCATCCACATAACTACCGCAGGTCAGAAGAGTGCCGGTTCTACGAGAGCCACCAACGCAATGGCAGAACATCCCGGGCGCATGCACAACGCCTGTCACGTGGAACTGTACCGTGACCGAATGCTGCCTGTTAGTGTCTGATGCATTGGTCTGCATGTTGTGGCCCTTGTCTTGCCCGTACTGAGACGCACATGGCAATAAAGTCTACGCAACTTCACTAGTGTTCAACTGTGATGAGTGTTGATTAGAATGACAAATCGTGTGCCTCAATGAGCATTGTCCATACACAGGGAGGGACTGACTGACGCATTTCACTTAGGGGTGAGTCCCTATTGCCAGCTCCACCTCTGTGAGCCAGACATAGTGGCTGGGATAGTTGCTGATAGACCTGTGCTCTTACGTGTCTTCAGCAATGTGAGTATGGTGCCCATATTCTTGCCATGTGGATCAATGTGATTCATCACTACAGGCTGTGTCCACCCAGTTGAGTGTGAGTAGGTATGCGAAGAGATGTTCTGTTGTCAAATGTGATGGGGGACACTACTTTAGGCCTGCCAACGACTTTCACATTTCATACCCAGCCCTATTTCTAACATTGCGTGGGGCAAAGTTGAGGAATTGCGCGATTGTTGTTTCAGAGCAATGAGGCCACAGCTAGTGCACACATTCCCAGTCATCTCACTTCCTATGTGTGTCACGGTCAAACATGCGCATTGCTTTAATTTCCCAGGGTGTACCTTTTTGGGCAATCAATGTCCTTACATTCATCCATACTTTCATACTTGATCGATTATGGACATGACACATCTGTGTGAATTTGAATGATTTATTCACATTCGGTGGAGTGTCGGAGCTGGAGCAGTACATGGCCATGCTAACCTCACATTACATTGTAGCCCAGTGGAGGGCCAGCCAGAGACATTTAGGGATTGACAAGTACATCGGAAGAGGAAGAGTACAGTCCGCAGTCTGATTGCTGTGTCATTGGTAAGCAAACAAAATATGGCAGTCCATGTCGAGGTCCAAGGTGAGTGTCGCAGAGTGTTTCGGGGGACAGTGGGAGGTGTTGTTACAGGGCATGATGCAGAGGGCAGAACCAAGCTGAAACAGGGCATATGGCGGAGAAGAATGCTACTGGCTCCTTCTTACTACAGAGGTGGAATCACCCGCATCTTCATGCTCTATGTCATCTGTCTGACATGTGGGTGCTGATGTTTGGTCTGCAGCACTGTGTGTCACTGACACATCAGGGGCCGGAGATGTGTGTGTAGAAGTACCAGCAGCATTCATCAGCGACTGCCTTAGTGGCAGCAATGCGATGATGAGGATCTGCAGGGCATGGAAGATCCCAACAACTTTTCGTTGGTGTGCATCCGTGGCAGCCATTCTTTCTGCATGCATCCGCTCCATGTTCTCCATTATCCTCAGCATCTGTGCTAACTCTCGGCTGACATCGCTGAGGCCACTCTGACTAGACAGTTGTTCTCCTCTCAGAGTCATGACTCCAGCGATGTCGGGCATGGATTGTTGGACATCATGGAGCTAACTTTGGGTGTCCGTTAGGGAGTGTAAGTGGTCCCTGAGGGGATTTAGACACCCACATATGTCATCTAGTTTGGCTGCCATGAGGTCGAACCCCACCCGCACCTGTTCAGCCACCTCCTTCTGGCAGTCTAACACCTGGCCTTGGAATGCGATGTGTTCTTCGGTGAGGTGCTGGGAGCCAGCCGTGGTGGTGGGTGCTTCCTGCTGTGTGGTCTGTGCAGGGGGTGGGGTCTCCTCGATGCAGCTGGGCTGCCCTGCTCCTGGAGGTGGGTTGCCGTAGCTGTCCATGAGCTGTTGTAGGGCGTCGGTGTCGAAGGTGTGGAGGTCCTCTTCATCATCACTGATGATTTGTCTGGTCTGCTCTGCAGGAGGTGTTGATTGTCCCTCTGCAATGTGAAGGGGAGATGCATTTTAACATTGTGTTGACATGTATGTTGACGCATTGTTCAAGTTTACATACAGACTGCATGACAATGTACATTGTGACTGTTTGGGAGGAGCTGACTATTTGATGCGGGACAGTGGACATTTGAACTACATCACGGATGTGAGGTTGTACATACATTATCATCTCACAGTTTCCTGCTATGCCAGATGTGATTGTCCAGTTTCTAAGCACAAGCGGAACCAGTTGTGTCCTCTGTTCTGTAGTGAGAGTGTTGCACTTTGTACCACATTGTCGTCAATGATGATGTGCTGTTATTGCTATGTGTGTGTGCTGCATTGTGGGAGAGTCGCCCCTGCAGCTGTGATTTTGCTGCCCCTTATCCCTTTGAGGCAGTGTGCCTTTGACTCCTGTGCTTCTACAGTGCTGAGATGTTGCAGACTTGGCTAATTTTGGCTCTAGTTCGGATTTTGGACTCTTGGGCATGGTTTATCCGCAGATATGTTGTTGACATCAGGGGTTGTTTGTGCACATGAATGTGTCAGAGTGTGACCTGCTCCTTTCCGGATGTGTTCCACACTCAGCCACCTCAGTGTCGTGGCGTGCACCATGTCATGATAATTGGACTGCAGCCATGCGGTTCGTCATGCAGTGTCACTTGCATTGTCAGTGTGGCTCACAGACAAGCAGCTTTGCTGGTTTTAACACGTGTGCATGGGTTGGTTGTGAGATTGGTGCTGTGTGGGGAGGGACCCCTTAGTGCCCATAGTGGACGGGGGCCTACTTGCTGTTTGTATGTGTGCTGCAGTGTGCCAAGGGGATCAGGGGCATGATCCAGAGTCATTGTGGGTGTGCAGTGTGCTCTACTTAATTGTGCATGTGTGCCATTGTGCCCATCTCCCCCGTCCCCCAGTCCCTGTTCGGTACTCACCCTGGTGCTGTTGTGTCAGGTCATGTCGAGCAGTGTCCGGACCCCCAACTCCTGCCACCGTCTCCCCACTGATGACTGTGGCCACCATTTCCTCCATCTCATCCAGCTCCTGGTGTTCCGCTGGACTGCCACCTCCAGTCTGCATTGCTGCCTGATGGTTGTCAGCGAGTTTCTTCTTGGTTTTGCGATTCGCATCATTCCAGCGCCTCTTGACCTCTCCAATTGTCCTCCTCCTCACTCCGACTGCATTCACCTTGACCAGGATGGACTGCCATATTGCATTTTTATTTGCCAATGACACGTTGGAGGTGACGAACAGTTGTTGGTGGTGTTCTATCACCTCAGTGATGATGATCCTGTTTTCCTGTGGACTGAACCTCATCTTCCTCGTCTTCTTCTCCTTTGCCTTCCGTGACCCCGAGGTCCCAGGTTGGTCCTCCTGGGGGCTTGTGGGGTTCTGGTCGTCCTCTGTAGTTGCTCCGGCTTCCTCCATGGTGCTACGCAGTTTGAATTTTTTGGTTTGTGTTTTTTTGTGCTTTTATAGTGCATTTTCCCGCATGACGCGTGGGAATTGCAGGCCTGTCGCTGGTTATGGCAGATTTTTTTATCACGGTTGGCCACATCGCGACATTTTTCGCGTTCGTGTTTCGCGTTTTTTGGCCGTCACAGTATTTTTATCGCGGTCATTTGGCGCGTTAGCGTGAGACTATCGCATGGTACCACTGTGTTGAGAATACAACGTTAACACGGCGTTATTTTCCCGCAAAAGACTGCGATGTGCAAAGATGCGTTAAGCTAATTTTGCGATAATTATCACACGTTCTTGAGAATATCCCCCCTTGAGTCCTTATGATTCCCCTTTTTGAGCACTGGAAATTACTTGACAACAAGACAGAGGCTGTGCACTTTTACAGGCAAAATATATACTATTTGTATGAAGAATTGTCCATTACTCAATATTGTCTTTATATGGGTCCATTGGGACTTCATCCAGGCCCAGCACCTTTTTAAAAGGACTTTTATTACTGCATCTGTCAACTCATCCAAGGACAACGTTTGTCTCTGATAAAGGACAGTAACAATTGGCCAATAAGCTCACTATCATTAACTGTGGGACAATAAATCCTTTTGATATGGGCTATCCATTCCTCAGGCCCAAAGTCTTCGTTGGCATTTTTGAAAATTTGTTTGAGTTTACTATTTGCCAAAATACCTGGTTGCCGTTTAGCTTGAAAGAACACACCAACTTCTCCTATGTTTCTAACTACAGATCCACCTTCCTTTTTTTCAAAGCCAATTTATATTCCCTTCTGCAAGATGCTATTACTTCCCTATTCCTTGGTGTATCTTTCAATGCACCACCACACCAGGTACCACCTCTATCATTTGAGTTCTCTCTTGGCTTCAAGATAAATCCCCTCATGTTAATGCCCAATTTTAAGGAGAACTCAATAATCAGAGTTGGTATAATGTCAAGTGAGGGGCAGCTGTTTACTAAATCCTAAATACCCACTATTAACTTATGAAATATGTTGCCCATATTAGCAGATCTTTTTTGCCAGTTATCTTTTGTTGATAGTTTAGTACTATTTCCAAATAATTCCTTAGATCTTCCTCTGATTATGATCACTAGTTATACTCACTTGTACAGCCCCCGTTATGATGAAATTAGTCAGATTCCTTGTGTTAAAGAAATAATCAATGGTATTGCTGTATCCCCTTCCTGTAAATGTCGCTATATGTGAGTTTGGAGATCCAATTAACTCTATGGCATTACAAAGGGTGAGAGACAACAAGTGATTGTATAACATGTTACCCATTTGGTACTGAGTCTGAGCAGCATCCCTCATGTCATTTAAATTGAAAGGATTAAATGCTGTTAATGTCGTTGTATCACCTAGCTTAACTTTGAAATCCCATTCTAACAACAACTCAAAACCCTACCCCATCCTTAAGAATCTATTTTTGCAACTCATCGATAAGATCAAACAGAATGTGATAATTGGTGTCGGCCCGTAGAAAAAAAATCATTATTTTGAAAATTAAATAAAACCAATGTAAAATTATTTCACTACCGAAGATGAAAAACCTGAATATTCCTGCTATCTATAATAATCAGCTAATAGAGCAATCAAGCAACATCATAAACCAGGTTGTAAGCTCCGCCTGAAGTCTATCTATATTAGTGTAAAGACAAGTGGTCCCCTGATACTAATGTGAAATACACCTAGGCAGGGAAATACATGCTGTGAAATTCCTAGGGCTACTTCAACAACAATACTAAAACATGTTTATTTAAATAATAGTAGTGACACTAAGAATGGAAAAATACAAAAATGTTTATTATGGAATGAGTTCAATAAAAATTTAAAGCCTTGTGTGCATTTTGTTACAGAAAAATGGCTATTTACACAACATACTAGCTGCAGTCAATCATCCATTCATGCATACCTCACTAAGGTTTTTTACACATTGTCAGCATATTAAATTGATTGAATGTCTGACCATAATACAATACATAATGATATTTGAAACGTAGAATCTCATGGATTAGTGTAATAGTAGGGTGGTTTCCAAGATGTCTCAACGCGCGTTTCGGCAGTAAACTGCCTTCCTCAGGAGAGCCACCTCCAATAATTTATTGGAGGTGGCTGTCCTGAGGAAGGCAGTTTACTATGCTGACAATGTGTAAAAAACCTTAGTGAGGTATGCATGAATGGATGTTTGACTGCAGGTAGTATGTTGTGTAAATAGCCATTTTTCTGTAACAAAATGCACACGAGGCTTTATATTTTTATTGAACTTATTCCATAATAAACATTTTTGTATTTTTCCATTCTTAGTGTCACTACTATTATTTAAGTTGAAGTAGCCCTAGGAATTTCACAGCACGTCTATCTATATTAGGCCAAGCCTCATGCTCTGTCTGTCAATCATTCTCAACTAGGTCAGAAAGAACAGAAAAATGATTAGCAGACAAGAATTTGACAGCTGGATATAAAGGGGGAAAATTACATGGGTCAGAAATGAGTTTCCTTGTTACTGGTTTCAGGTGCCTGTTGAAAAACCCATAGGCAAAAGCCTCACTGGTCCTGGGCATATTAATCGTGACTTCAATTGGTGCATAAGATCTCCGGCTATGTGAGAGTGTCTAAAATTGAAAATAATACGATCCCTATTAAAGCACTTATTCAGTGGTTCTACCCACTTACGAACCAATAAAATATCATTGTAGAAACGAGTGTCAGTGAAGAGATTTACTACCTATAGGACCGCCTTGAATATCCTTACCCACTTTAGGTAAAGTTTGCTGCAGTAGTTCATTGGGGGCAGAATTAGACATTATCGGAGGAATAACCGCAGCATCAGCAGAGGGCATCCCTCATTTTGCCAAATGATTTTCAAAGGACTCCAGGTAGTTATAAAACGGGCAAAGGCTGATTTCCAAGAGGTGTTTAAACTTGGCTCATAATGTCATTATAGGCACACATTGAAAGGTTGACATATAGGGCCTCATTTATAAGGAATTGGCGTAAGGCAGCGCCGCAAGTCTTCTTGCTGTGCTGCCTTATGTCAATGTGAAAGGGCAGGAATGCACCATATTTATGAAATATGGTGCATTACTGTCCTTTCCCCCTGCACTGGTGCACAATTTCCTGCCTAATGCCCACATAGGCACCCTTGCGCCATAGCACAAACGTGCCTCAGTTGCAGTCAGGATTGTTTTTGTGCAGGAAGGAGCACCCTCCTGCACAAAAAACAATCCCAAGAGGCGTTTTCCTCTTTATATTTGTGCTGCAGAATGCAGCACACATGGAAAGAGAATAAATGAGGAGAAATAAAAATATTTCTCCTCGTTACGCCTGCTCTAATGAGGCATAAGGTTTTGGCACTGCCCCAGGCTTATGTGATTAAGTAAATCTGGGACAGCATCAAAACCCATGGGTGCTGCGTGGGGAAACCCACCTCAATGCCCATGGAGTGCCTCCTTGATGCAAACTAAGGCCAGGCAGCGACTTGCGCTGCTTTGTCTTACTCCATATCTATGAGGCCATGAAAAGCCATGCAACGTGGCTTTGCGTCGCATCATAAAAATGATTGAGAGACCTGCGCCGCCTGAGCATAAAAAAAAAATGACACTATAGCAGCACAAGCCTCTCATAAAGAAGCTCCATAGTCTTCTGAGTTGGGTTGGCAATTCATGGATTCAGTCTATTCCTCCATCTCCCTCAATTTCGGCAAGCATTTCCTATGCTTCACCACTGGGTCCAAACCAGGCGAAGGTTCGTTGTAGAGGTAATAGTTATATCGGGGACTAAAGATACGTAGGGCCCTCTGTTGAAATTAGTGCCCACGCCGTGAGCTTGTGTTTTTGCTTTAGTTCAATTTATTTGTTTGATATTGTACCAATAAGGCATCACAAACATACAACACATTATCAACATCACTCAGCATTACATATGACATAAACACAATCACAAGCCTAAAACCTAAATAGCAATCATCGTTATATGTGAAAATTAATTAAACCCTAAAGTCATTGCTCTTCAAATAAAATCTAAGCTTGCTGAAATATTATATATTATAGTAAAACTCCTATGCTATCTGTTTTAAAAACAATCTAATCGGTTTTCTAGTAAAAAACAACAAGTTGAAAGAAAGTGCAAGGCGCCATTATTACTACTTCAGTCCATGAAAAACTACAAAGTATCAAAGACATTAATGGCAACAAAAAGTAATAAAAGCTACAACACATTCTAAAATCTTCTGGCTACATTTTCTAAAACCTCTTATACTTATTATTTAACCCCTTATATAATCTCATCCACAAATCTTTCGATCCTTCTCAAAAAGTTTGTTGGGGTACGGCACTTTAAAAGTAAGGAATGTATCTAAAAGAAAATGATCAACTTGCTATTCTTAAAATTCTTGTTATTTATGCACCTCCCTTCTAACAAACTGACTACTAAAAAAGGAGACATATTATAAAATCCCACAGATATCACCAACCAGAGAAAAGTTACATAAAATAGGAATATTATTGGCAAGGATTAGAAGCGCTAACAAACAAAGGGAGGACCACTGCCCGTGCTGTATCTTGAGATGAAAGGAATCCAAGGACATTCTAATGTGCGGATCAAAAGAGGGGAGTTTTTAAGTGTAGTTGCCAATGTTTTACCATAAGAAGGTGGAAGAGCCTTGAGACGTGATATGGGATTCCCAAATGTTCTTTTGTGGGTTTAATTGGTGATCACACTTTAGCGTTAGAAAGATTCCTTTTAGGCTTTGAGTGGTACAGACCTCTTTGCTTTTTCTCTGTTTGTGACTTCATGCTTTATGCTATACAATACCTTTGACTTGTGGGAACTTCTACAGAAAGTCTCCACAGTGCTGACACCTTTCTGCTTTATTAGATCTAATTAGGGTTTCCCCAGTTATACTACTTAGTTTAGGTTCAGTTAGATAATTTAGATTTACTCATGCCTAGGCTAGAGGAACGCAAAACCTATTTCTCATTTTCTGCATTGTATGCTTCATGTTATCGAGACTTAACTTTGACAGATTATTTGGTCTGCCAGTAGTGATTTTGTATTTTTACAACACATACTTAGGACTGGTATGTATCAGCTTGGCTCTGAATTTGTAATAAAGCTATACTTAATCTCATCTACTGACTTTGAGTCCTCACTATGTGGCCAAATGGGTTACACTGTAAATTGAGTTTGTGGATGATGCTAACTACTCTTTATTCTTCAGGCACCTAGAAAGTTCAGTTGCAGGGAGATTTGGACAAAGGCCCAAGTGCTCTAGAAGAACCATCCGCCAAATTAACAAGCTGTACCAGGTCAAATCCTTTAGTTGTGTAAACCAAATATGCTGGCCAAAAAGCATGCATATCAAGCTGCAGATGACTTTTAATCAAGAACCTGAATGATCCTTTCTCAGCCTTTAAAAGACTAAACCAAACATTTGTGGCCCTTTGCTGGCCCTCAAATCCAATATTACTCAGCCCTAACTCAAGCCGCAGACCACCGTTTCCTTTTCAAAGGCCTAGCCATCTTTTTCAGATCTTCATATCCATAACCTGAAGTGTGGATAGTTCTTTCTTAGAGAATATTTCACAACTATAGAGTAACAGGCTAGTTATTTTAAGTTGTACCTGGCCCTCAGAACTTCAACAGATTTATGCCCCATATTTGAATCGAGCCTCAGCAGAGAACCCACAACAGCCTTGGCTTTTATTTCCTGTTTGGCCATATGAGGTCTATAATTAAGATTAGTTTGAAATAGAATGCTAAGGTACCTATACTCCTTAACGTTCTCCACTTGAACACAATTTACCCACCACTTCATTCTACTATTCTGGCCTTGTCTTTTGAAGGACATCATTACTTTAATCTTGGAGATGTTTATTATCAGATTGTTTGTATTGCAGTATGAGGCAAAAGTGCTTATATGTCTCTGCAGACCCACAAGCGTTAGATCCATTATGACTGTGTCATCTGCATAAACAATTGAGGATATGGATTCACCATCTAATTTAGACTGAAAGACATGGGACAAGGTGGAAAAATAGGGGCATCTGCTAAATAGATAGCAAACAACAGTGGGGCTAAAATACAACCCTGGCTTAACCCATTTGGGGTGTTTATTTTACTTGACAGAGCATCATTACTCCCTGATTATACTTTTGTTCATGTGTATTCGTGGACTAGCATATTTGATTAAAGCAGCCCAAGTGGAACTTTCTGATTTGACATTTTAGCCCAAAGAAGGGAGTGATTGATAATATCTAATGTTGAAGATAAATCTATGTATGCTACTTAAAGGTGCTGATTTTTTTCAAAGTATACTCATCTACAATTAACTTGAGTGCAAAACATCCATCAACGATCGAATGGTCTTTGTAAACCCAAGTTGTGTCTTAGGAATAATTGCCTCCTTGCCCACCCATTCTTCTAATACATTCAGAAGATGCTTACTGTATATTTTACTGGTTATGTCTAGAAGAGTTGTCATTCTGTATTTCTGAGGCAGCACCCTCAAACCCTCTTTATAAATAGGGACCCTGATACTCCCGCTCTGCATTTCTGGGATTATATGAGATCTTATTTCTGAAGAGCATACATGGGTGAGAACTTAGCCCACAGTTTAGATTCCAATTTCAATATATTGACAGTCGGCCCATCAGGAATTTGGGACTGCTAGCTTTTTAAACACTTCATGATTTTCTGATACCAAAGGAATAAAATTCTCCACAGTGAAAGATATACTGTCAGATAAATAGTCTTTAACAAGCATCTCGGATGGGAAATTACATTTATTTTCTTTAATTTGGTAGAGATTGAGATTATATTTAGTCCAATCCCCCTTGGTTACTGGCGGAGCTTAATTTTTTTTAACCCCACCAGAGCTTTTGGTGACCAACTTCCAGAACAGCTGTGATTTACCTTCCCGAAGCCCTGCTATAACCTGAGCCCATAAATTCTCATACTCAGCCCAGGTACGTCTTTTAAGTTCTCTTCAAAAATTCTTTCTAAGTTGTTTAATAGTATCCTCCCTGTCACCTTGCTTCTGTTTAAAAGCATTGCTTATTTGCTGATAGAGTTAAATTTTCACCAACTCCTTTTGCGAGGTATGTTTGGCATTAACCAAATAGCCACTCATTGACCCTTCCCTGCTAGGTTTTGAACTTTAGCTATAAAATTATGATATGGTTCCATAATGGCACCTGAGGATAGGGCTTTGTTTAGTAGTAAAAGTACTCTTATCATTTTGACCGTCTACTTTTTAAATTTTTGCTGACCATATTAACTTAGGTTCATTGATACATTTGATCTGGTTTGCTTTCTGCCATTGTGAGAAGTTGGCCTGGTATATGCTGTTCACTAATTAAAGTGGACACCTTGCACCAGGGCAAATCGACTTTTATGGTAGATAGGTTTAAGACAACCTTTTAAAGAAAGCTATCCTAGTGGTAGCTGTGGAGAGCAGCCTTCAGGCTAAGTCTCGGAGGAATGTAAAGCAGCGTGTTTTACCATATAATCTCTTGAATCACCAAATGAAAAGACACCACACAGGTATATATATCAAATATATATGTATTTATTTCTAAATAACTCTCTACTAATCTCTTTATGAGATTAGAAGACAAACATATGCACAAATCAACGTTTCACAATAAGTTAAGCACAAAATATGGCTGGGGCCCTAGGGGCGTACCAGACCATATACTAAGTAAGAGACTTAGGGACAACGACTTGCAGGGAGACAAGGCCTAGGGCCTTCAGAAGTGCTGGGGCCTCACGAAACCACCCAAGGCAGGTAAGTAAAGGACCCACGGGGGACGCGTGCAGTGTAGATACACAGGCGCGGATCGCCGTTGACTTCAATGGGGCAAGTCGCGGTTGGAAATAAAGAGTTTTAGGATACTTCTGTAGAACCTACAAGCAAGTCACTTACAGGGTAAGTCGTTCTAGGGCCCACACCCACAGGAGCACCGTAGTGCTGGAGTTACCTCACCCAGGGAAGCCGGGTGCACAGGAGTCCTTTGGTGTCGGGTCGCGGCGTCGTTTTCAATGGCGAACAAAGAAGACTTGCTGCTTGCGGGAGCTGAAGAAGTGTCCGGTGGAATCCAAGCCTGGATTCTGAACAAGGATGACCTGAAAGCAGAGGGGACAGTGTTCAAAGTCACTTGGCAGTGACCCGGGGCAAGGAAGATGGATGCCCACCGTCGTCGGTCACTTCAGGTCGGTTGCGGGTGCCTTGACTCTTCAGCCACGTGGTCCAGGAGGCGTCGACGATGACCAGGAGCTGGATTCGGTGTGTCCCTCGACGTCTACAGCTGACTGCGGTGTCGGCAACTCGATCGGAGCCAACAAGCCTTGGCAGCCGCAAGTCTTGGGGAGATGAAGAAAAGTCGATGGCGCAGACCAGCAAGGTCTGTGGAACTCACCCAGCAAGGGTAAGGCAGGGCAGGCCTGGAGCAACCAGGGGAGCCCTTTGGTTTCTTTAAGAAGTCTTCTGGGGACCCACAAGCCAGCGGGCAAGGGATCGCGAAGACACCTCGGGCGGAATCACTCAACAGGGGCCCACGGTCACTCGGGACGGTGTAGGCCTCTGATCTTCAGAGGATTCCTGCTGGAGGTCGGGACCACACGTGGTTCAAAGCACAGATTCGTAGAATGTTGTGAAGGGGTTGCACTCGACAATAGTGCACGGTACCCAGGGGTCGCGGTTCCTCGTTACTCGTGGGGTCCACTTGCCTCAGCTTCGCTGGGGACTCACGATGGCCTGGGAGAGGTCAGGAAATCCACTTCTTGGGCTGCAGGGACTTCGGACTCCGGCGGGAGCGGCGTAGTTTGCGACCGTCGTTGTCGTTTTTGGTGCCTGCCAAGCAGGGGAGTCACTCCTTGACTCCAAGGGAGATTCTTCTGTCTTCCAAAGGTAGTGGAACGTCGAAGGGCCAGGATTCTTCTGTAGAGCGTCGTCCAGGGGTTATCTGCTTTGCAATGGCAAGGTTCCCCCTCTTATACTAAAAAGAGGGGATGGACTAGCTCTATGACCCCACCTATGGGAGGGTCAAGGGAGGGGTGGCTACACCCACTTCCCTTTGTCCAGTTTCACGCCAGAGCAGGGGCAGGTAGCCCCTGAGCTGGTTTGAACTGGCATATGCACAGAGGAGCCTTCTGCTCCCCCAGTGCAGGACTTCAAAGCACTCTAAGAGTGCACCCACCCAGCCTCAATACACTAAACCCTGTCTGGGAGGTGGTTACACCTCCCTGTGACAGGATGCCTATTGTTGGGCTTCCTCCACTGCGAGTTTCGGTCATCAGCAGGAGGGCAGCCCAGTGTCTGTGACTGGTGGCATCCATTTTGTGATGCCAGGGCTCTTTAGGATTCTACCGCGTTTCCACAGCAGGTACATGTCTTCTCCTCTAGAAGGGTGGAATGCTACCCCCGCCGCCAAGATTGGCGGGGGGTAGTATTCCAAGATGTTTGACACCAAACACGACATGTGTTGATGCAGCCATTCCAAAGTTAGCATTTACCGCGAGGATATAATGCACTTAAGAGTATATGGTTTAACCGCATCCACAAACAGCACCAGAGAATGGACTCTGAGAACTGCAGAGGGGCCCTGCTCATGCAGAGGCACCCCCTCACATAGAAGCCAAGCACCCTGCCCTCAGGATTGATAGGGCCTGCCTTAGGGGTGACTGATAGGTTTATATGTGTGTGCAGGAGAGATATAGGAAACCTATATCTCAGTGAGGGGTGCTAGCACCACCTCACCCAGGCTGCAGTAGCAGGCCTGTGGTGTCAGATTTAGACTGCTTCCCAGGGGTGGCATAACATATGTTGCAGCCCCTGGGAGGCCTGTGAAGTACCTATGCCCTTGGTACCTAAGGTACCATATACTAGGGACTCATAAGGCACCACAGTATCCAATCACTAGTGCACCTAGAGTGCACTCCATGTCGTTTAGAGAGAACAGAGAGGCTGGGGCCCTGATTGGCAGGGACCCAGCCAGACTATAGTCAGAAACCAGTGCTAACATCAGAAAAAAAGTGGGGGCAACATAAGAGACAGATCCTACTCTCCTACACAACCCCCCCCCCAAACGCAGGGACACTAAACTAACCTTGACCAGTTGAGTCTTCGTGTTCAAAGTGGAAATACCTTGAGAGTCCATCTGCATTGGCATGTTGGGTCCCAGGCCTATGTTCCACTGTATAGTCCATCCCCTGTAGGGAAATGGACCACCTCAAAAGTTTTGGGTTTTCACCTTTCATCTGCTTTAGCCATAGGAGGGGCTTGTGGTCAGTCTGAACTATGAAGTGAGTGCCAAACAAGTATGGCCTCAGCTTCTTCAGGGCCCAAACCACAGCAAAGGCCTCCCTCTCTATAGCGGACCAACGTTTCTCTCTAGGGGTCAGCCTTCTGCTAATAAAAGCTACTGGCTGGTCTTGACCTTCATCATTCAGTTGAGACAGTACAGCTCCCACACCCAGCTCAGAAGCATCTGTTTGGACAATGAACTTTTTGGTGTAGTCTGGACTCTGTAAGATGGGGGCAGTGCACATGGCCTGCTTTAGGTCTTCAAATGCCTTTTGACAGCTAGCTGTCCACTGAACCTTTTTTGGCATTTTCTTAGAGGTAAGATCATTCAAGGGGGTCACTATAGATCCATATCCCTTGACAAACCTCCTATAGTACCCAGTCAGGCCTAAGAAGGCTCTCACCTGTGTCTGGGTGGTAGGAGCAACCCATTCCATTATGGTTTGGATTTTGCTCTGTAAAGGCTGAACCTGGCCTCCACCTACAAGGTGGCCCAGGTACACAACCTGACTCTGCCCTATCTGGCACTTGGTGGCCTTGATAGTGAGGCCTGCTTTCTGCAGAGCCTCCAAAACATTCCTGAGGTGGACCAGGTGATCCTGCCAGGAGGAACTAAAGACAGCAATATCATCTAGATAAGCTGAGCAATAAGTTTCCAACCCTGCCAGAACTTTATTCACCAACCTCTGAAAAGTGGCAGGTGCATTTTTCAATCCAAAGGGCATCACCACAAAGTGGTAGTGCCCACCAGGGGTCGAAAATGCTGTTTTGGCTTTTGCATCCTCAGCTAATCTGATTTGCCAGTAGCCAGCTGTGAGGTCAAATGTGCTTAGATACTTGGCTGAGGCCAAAGTATCAATCAGCTCATCTGCCCTTGGTATGGGATAGGCATCAGTCCTAGTGACTGCATTGAGGCCTCTGTAGTCTACACAAAACCTCATTTCTTTCTTACCACCCTGGGTATGAGGCTTGGGTACCAGGACTACTGGGCTAGCCCAAGGGCTATCTGAAGGCTCAATCACGCCTAACTCCAACATTTTCTGGACTTCAGTCCTGATACAGTCCCTGACATGGTCAGGTTGCCTGTAGATTTTATTCTTGACAGGCAGACTGTCTCCAGTGTCCACCTCATGGGTGCACCAGGAAGTCTGACTAGGGGTCAGGCTAAACATATGTCTAAACTGTTGCAGAACTTGTCTGCACTCAGTTTGCTGATGGTCAGTGAGGCTGCTTGCCAAAGCAACACCATCTACTGACCCATCATCAGGGTTCTGAGAGAGCAGGTCAGGGAGAGGGTCACTCTCCTCCTCCTGGTCCTCATCAGTTGCCATGAGCAAGCCCATGTCAGCCCTGTCAACATATGGCTTCAATCTGTTGACATGAAGCACCCTTAGGGGGCTCCTGGGAGTTCCAAGATTCACCAGATAGGTGACTTCTCCCTTCTGCTCAACTATTGTATGGGGGCCACTCCACTTATCCTGGAGGGATGCTGGGGCCACAGGCTCCAACACCCACACTTTCTGTCCTGGCTGGTATACAGTCAGCACAGCCTTTTGGTCATGCCAAGCTTTTTGTAATTCTTGGCTGGCCTCCAGGTTTTTGGTTGCCTTTTTCATGTACTCTGCCATCCGGGAGCGGAGACCAAGTACATAGTCCATCACATCTTGTTTGGGGGGCTTGAGAGGTAACTCCCAGCCCTCTTTTACCAAACATAGTGGACCTCTCACAGGATGCCCAAACAGAAGCTCAAATGGGCTGTAACCAACCCCCTTCTGTGGAACCTCTCTGTATGCAAACAAAAGGCAAGGAAGAAGAAGGTCCCATTTCCGCCTAAGCTTCTCTGGGAGTCCCTTAATCATTCCTTTCAAGGTTTTGTTGAAGCGTTCAACTAAACCATTGCATTGTGGGTGATAGGGAGTGGTGAACTTATAAGTTACACCACACTCCTTCCACATTGCTTTCAGATATCCTGACATGAAGTTGGTACCTCTGTCAGAAATGACCTCCTTTGGAAAACCCACTCTGGAGAAAACTCCAATGAGGGCTCTTGCCACCACAGGGGCTGTGGTGGTCCTCAGGGGAATTGCCTCTGGGTACCTGGTGGCATGATCCACTACCACCAGGATAAATCTGTGCCCAGATGCAGTCTGAGGGTCAAGGGGACCAACAATGTCAATCCCTACCCTCTCAAAGGGTACCCCCACCACAGGTAGTGGTATCAGGGGGCCTTTGTTGTGCCACCTGCCTTACCACTGGCTTGGCAAGTGACACAGGAGCGACAAAACTCCTTTGTGTCCTCTGACATGTGTGGCCAATGAAAATGTGGAACAAGCCTGTCCCAGGTCTTGTTTTGGCCCAAGTGTCCTGCCAAAGGGATATCATGTGCTAAGGTCAAGAGGAACCCCTAAACTTCTGAGGTATTACCAACCTCCTGGTGGCTCCAGGGGCTGGGTCTCTACCCTCAGAATATAGGAGTCCCTCATCCCAATAAACTTTATGGGACCCACTAGCACTCCAAGCAGCCTCAGCAGCAGCCTGCTGTCTGAGGGGTTCAAGAGAGGGGCAGCACTGTTGCTCCTTGCTCAGATCTTCCCTGGAAGGGCCCCCTGCCCCCAAGAACTCAACCTGGTCAGGCTCAAGTCCCTCTGGGGCAGTTCCTTCTTCAGGTTCTGCTTCACCTCCCTCTGGAAGTGAATCCTTGATCTGAGACAGAGGGAAGGCACTGCCTTAACCCTACTGCTCCTCCTCTTGGGAAGCATCTGGTCCATTGTTCCAGGATCCAGAGCTGGTTCAGTGTCATGCATTCTTGCTTGTGACCGGGTCACAGCAAATACCTCTGCAGGGATGCCCAACATCTCAACATGAGTCCATAACTCTACTTCAGACCAGGCTGAAGTCTCTAGATCATTGCCCAATAGACATTCTACAGGGAGGTCTGCACTGACTACAACTTTCTTGAGGCCAGTTACCCCTCCCCAGGAGAAATTCACAACTGCCAGACTATGGTTGGTCTGGACATTGCTTGCATTGGTCACCTGGTACATTTCACCCAGGATGATCTGTCCAGGGTCCACTAGGTCCTCTGCCACCATGGTGACACTAGCACCTGTGTCCCTAAATGCCAAAGCCTGTTTGCCATTTATCAAAGGCTGCTGTTTGTACTTGCCCAGATTACTGGGGCTTACTAGGAAGGACATATCAATGTTTCCCTCACAAATCAGCATTGCCTGAGTGGTCACTCTGACTAGGTCAGAATCCACTTTGTCATAAGGTTTCTGCACATACACAGAGCTATGCACAGGAAAATGGGACCCCGGAATACAGTGGTTTGCCACCATATACCGTAGCACCCAAAAACCCCAACCCAACTAGCTTAGCATCCCATTAGCACCCAAGTACTAATGTTTGGACAACCCAGAACACGGTATCTTTATCTCAGGACTCACTGAAGCAAGAACACTCTTTCGCCACTCACTCGTACTTGTTCACAAGGTGCGTAGGAAGAGACACTGGATAGGTTAAAATGTTTATTCCAACTTACGTGCTCTAATGTACAGTACACGTGTCAGTACTAATAGCATAATGCATATGACTAATATAAGCAGCATGGTTACAATTCCATAGAATACAAACGGGGAAAGCATCTCAGAGCTCAGTGGATAAACGTATAAATAACATTACCACCCTCCCCTTGCAGTAAGATAGTTTATTATAGTAATAGAAGACCTCTGGGCTTTGACTAGCGAACCCCCATACCTCAGTCTCTAAATGCAGAATTACATCAGCAGGACATCATAGCTCTTCTCACCGAAAGGGATTTCTCCAAGTGTGTTAAGCGCTAGTAAACCACAGCATTAAAAGCATATCAAATTCTTCATGGCAATTGTACATAATGTTATGTCTGGGTGCGCGAGACTGGCCATATCAGGAAGAACCAAAATACATTGTTATGCGACCTTGTACATGTTTGTGCAGACTGAGCCCAAAAAGGTGAACAACAGAAGATGCAGACAGTGCAAAAGAACTTGGCACGAGCAAAGGGCGAGGCAGGCCCGGCTCAGTGTAATGTGCGCAAAGAAAAGCAGCATGGCAGCCAGGCCTAGGCCAACATAACAAGGCAGGTAACAATCCACAAGACACCCTCCCCTGGACAGTCCGGCGGCCAGGACAGAGGCCCATCAGAGGAGAGAAATAGCCGTCGGAGCACAGGGAGCGCCCAAACGGCGAAGGGCAGGTCAATCCATGAAAGTGAAAGTACAGAAAAAAGCCATACCCTCCAAGAGTTCATCATTGGAATCGTCAAAAAACGTAGATGCCATCCAATCCATGAGTTCAAAAGAGCAGGAATGCTCCTCAGCAAAGGGAGCATCCAGAAGCAATGCGGGACAGCTTGCGTGATAATTGAAACAGCTTCGTTGTAGGAGATCCTGGGCAGCCGCCCAGATATCCCATTGCGCCAAAATCCCCAGTGCAGCCGCACGCGCCATACAGCCAGCAACGGAACAGTCCTGCTCATGGGCCTCTAAGGGACCCATCAACTGAACAAAATCCGGAACAGACAATGACGAATTGGAGAGGCAATAATCCAGAGTCCAGGTGAAAGGACAGCGGACACAAGTCATCACAGGTTGCACGCAAGTGAAATACGCAAAGCGAAATGAAAGAGTATATGACACACTCAGTGTCGCCAATGGCAAGACACCAAAACTGGCCAAAAGGCGCTCACGGAGCAGCTGGAGGCGTTCTGGATCGAGCAGATCCCATCGGGGAGCAGCCATTGCGCAGAAAGCAAATTAAGAGCAAGACACCAGCCGCTAAAGCGAGGATCAATGGGAAACCGCCAAAGACACTGGAAAATATAGAATGTATGAAAGCCGGGATGACACCAAAAATAGTTTGGAAGGAGGACACCAAGCCCGACCCAACGACCTTAAAAAAGTGTACTAGGCCTTCAGTGTTAGATGCGTTAAAAATACGATGTATTAACTCCCCAAAATGTTGGGGGAGATTAGTGTTCAAAAGGGCCTGTATTTCACTGTGGGTACTCGCCACCTGGAGAATGAATGTCTCCCGGGCGGACGTGAGCATAACTTCCTCGTTTAATAATAGTGCCTTTATTCTGCTCAGTCTATTGAAATCCGCTTCCATGGTAGGGATGGAAGGCCAAATAGAGATATCAACCTTGCCATGAGGGGGAGGAAAAAGCACATTTTTGCAGCAGACAACCCTGTGCGAAACTGTTACAATGTAAGGAATGCCAGCCTGCAGGCCACAACAGTTTTCGTTATTTAAAAGTAAATAACTACCATTGGAAAGGAGAGTGAAAGTAGGTGAAATAACAGGAGCAGGAATACCTTTCAGCACACAAGCAAGATTAGGAGAGGAAACGCTACATGAGCCATGCAATTTAATGTGTTTACAAATAAGCGAATGACCTATAGTCGAGTCGCAGTACTCCCCCGTGAGAAAGACTTCCTTGCCGTCCCGAAGGCATTTATACATGAAAGGCAAGGACCAGAGTTCATGCAGGAAAGCACTGCCCAATGGCCGGTAACGGCCCACAGGATAATGTTTCATGCACGAGTCAAATTCAAACAAGGAAAAAGGTAAAACGATAACCCCATGAACTAGCCACACAGCAGAATCGAGTTCTGCAACAGAGAACGGTAAAGGTTCCACCTTTTCGATATGTAATAGAGTGTACGTTGCATCTTTCATGGACATAAATTGCTGTTTATCAGTTAAGTTAAAAGGTAGAAATAAGGCAGAGGTGTTCAAGAAATGCCAAGGCACTTTACCTAACTTAAGTGTTTGCAAAGTCCATGCAAACTGCATAACTGAGCGCAATTGATTCTGACCATGATACAACACAGAAACATCATCTTGTACAATATCAACAACAGAGGACACAATATTCTCTAAAGTGTAAATGCGAGAAGACAGGGTATTAATACTATTGTCAACAACAGCAAGCACCTTTTCCATATTTGCTTGATCTATTTCCCGAAGACGGGAAGCAGCTTCCATTTGTGATAGCTTCCAGAGTTCATTATACGTTTCATAAATGAATCTCTTAGGTCGGGGACCACGAGGTCCCAAAACAAAGTCGGACAGATCAATATTGCCTGTAAGGAGGGACAAATGTTGTTTAACAGAATCAAGGGACGAATGTTGTAGCCATTGTTTGCATAATTTACCAACAGAGTATGTAGTGACAGTACGAGCATCAGTAAACCTCGGATCAGGCCTATTCTGTGTGTAGCTAGCACCAGTATCATGAAAACGCATTTGACATGCATTAGATGATATAGGCCATATTAACCAGGGTGACTGAACCAGCTCAGAAACATTAAACGAATTATTTTGTAACACTGCCTGCAGGGACACGAGGGACATATTGAATCGTGAGCTTTCATTTGGAAAACTCGACAGGGATGGTATTGATGGCGTATTCAATTGTTTAGTGGTTGCTAAGCCCCAACATGTAGTCTGATAGATGGAAGCATTTAGGAACATAATTTGGGTAGGGATGAGGCAAGCACGATGCAACGCCTCGGTTCCCTGTACCTGCCATGGCTTGGAGCCCCAAATAGATTTTAAATCCACTGTATTATCCCAGTACTCATAACCACCCACAGCTAGGGCACTCAGAAAGGAACCTGAATAAAGCAATTTGGTGTGTGTCAACATAATTTTCTGAGTTGATGTGTTATTAAGTCTAAAATAATAGGATGCAGGGTTCGACCGATTAAAATCAGTAAAATAATTAAACTTATTTCGAAGAGTTTGAGAGCTACCTGGCAAGGGGTTTGGACAATGTTCCCATTGGGTATAGTTAACAGAACTACGCAGGGCACTGGGTTTATGGAGAAAATGATTACCCCAATGTTGGTAACAATACAAATCGGCATAATTAGCAGAATTCATATATAAATCTTCAGCATTAAAAGATGCATAATATTTTAAATCGGCAAACAAAGCTTCAACGGCATGCACATCCCAATCATCAGAATGAATATTATTTTGTACTACATCACCCATTGAAACACGAAGGACATTAGGTACATTAATAATTTCCGTCGGACCATGGATTTGATAGTTCACAGCATCCCATACGATGCCATCAGCAACTGGAAAAGCTGAAATGTTCACAAATGTGTGGTCACGCTTCATGATGTGAGACGAGGAATGAGGAGCCAAAGTTCCAGAAACATAGTCTACAGCAGAGCGTTCAGGTAAATAGTGACCATTGATTAGTAGAAAAAACACTGTGACAAAGCCAATGGACATGAACAAAAATATCAAGAAAAGTACCAACCAGATGTATGTCCAGGGGGAATCAAAAAATTGTCTCTAAACCAGGATATAAAAATACTGAACTTGGATGGAACTTTTGAAGATGTGGAATCCGAATCAAAGGAATAACGAGTCGGGCTTAGTGGCGTTGTTGGTTGATGTGCCACCGATTCTGATGCAGGATAAGTATACTCGTCCTCGTCGATATTGGTGGAGAGTTGGGGATCAATCGTAGTTTCAGGCAAATCAACCATCTCAATTACAGCATCAGCGATCGTTCGTGCAGATGGACTATGAACATATGTCCGATAAATGGCAGGACAAGAGACCGCTGGTGTGACACTATTCAGGATCGGCCAGGCGCTGTAGCTTGACATTTTCAACTGAGATGTATCTGTTCTCTTTGCGACCAGGAAGCGGTGGTAAAATGACTGTACGTGTTCCCTTCAGGCCAAGAACTGGAACCGGTGCACGAAAAGAGGGGCCAAATTCTTTTTTGTTTTCAACCTTCTCTCGAACCAGTTCTCCAACTTTCGGAAGCCAGCCGGCTACCGGAATCTGCAACGCAGGATCTGTGGCTGAAGGCAAATGTGTAGTTGCAAGTTTGTCTCGGGCTTCTTGTAAGTCCTGTAACATAGCAGAATGGTTATCTACATCAAACTTGGCGGATTGCGCCGCGATGTCTGGACCCTCAAGGTCAGGCACAAACATTCTTATGCCAAAGAGCATTTCGTATGGGGTCCGCCCACCCAGAGGTCTTCTAGGGAGATTATTAAGTGCACGTTGAACGGTATACAAATGGGCCAGCCAGTTCCTGCCAGTACCTATAACCCTAGCTGTTAAGGATTGCTTTAAGTCACGGTTCATTCGTTCAACGATAGAGTTGCCCTCAGGCCTATACGGAGACGAAAATTTCACCCGCACTCCAAGCGAAGCCATTGCATCCTTGTAAGCCCTAGAGGCAAACGCTGGACCTTGGTCCGAATGGAAGGTGCCGCATGCGAAAATTCCCACAAAGACACGCAAATCCCTGATCACATTTCGGGCGTCAGCACTCCGTTGTGGCCAGACCCAGAGAAACCGTGTGCACGAGTCCACTGCCACTAAGATGTATTTATAAGCAGTGTCTGATGAGAATGGACCGCAGTGATCCAAGTAAACACACCCAAAGGGTCTGTTAGCAATGCAGAGCGGTGTTTGTGGTGGACGTGTTACCGTGGAAGGCTTAATCTGTTGACAAACGTCGCAAGAAAGCACAAAAGCACGGGTGTCTTTATACAATCCACGCCACCAATAACGCTGCTGCAAGATGGAAACCGTAGCTGATACACCTGCATGAGCAGAAGCCATGCCTTCGTGTGCAGCTGATATCAAGGCACTCCTGCGGTCCGCGTTGGGGATCAGCCGATCTCCAACGTCAGGTATAGTTACATAAGGAACCTGATCGGGACTTAATGTGTAAGAATACTTGGAAGGGAAACCTGTAGGGTAATTATTACCTTCCTTGGTTGCAGCAATAGCTGCTAGAATAACAGAGTCTATTTTAGACATGGACCTGGTAACCGCTGCTACTGAACACGTGACTACTGCTGAACGGGCAGCCTCATCTGCCAGATCGTTACCAATAGCGTGTGCGCCCACCCGCTGATGGCCTAAGGTGTGAACCACCTGTGTGAGGGGCAGACGTTGTTGCAATTCTGCCACTCGAACCCAAAGCATTTTATGCTTAATTGTGCTCCCTTTTGCGTCCTTGTAGTCGTTTTTCGACCAGAAAAACAGATTGTCATTGTAAGATTGTACACAGTAAAAAGAATCACATACAATAAGAGTGGTCTCATCCTGTGAAGCGAACTCAAGTGCAAGTAGCAATGCATGCAGCTCGGCCAATTGTGCGGTACTGTCTCCAAGTGTGCGAGTGTGCACTACAGAGGATTTGAACGTTCCATTCACAAAGGAACCCGCAACAATAGCACATGCAGCTGAATAAGCGTGCTTGGACCCAGTGGCCGGTTGCGCCGAACCATCGGTGTAGATCACACATTTGTAATCCTCAAGCGGTAGTAAAAACAAAGGAGGAGGATGAACGAATTCATACTGCAAAAACTCCTGAGTCTGAAGAGAAGAATCAAAAACAAAAGTGACGTCCGAAGACGTCAAAGATGTAGCCCATTGTATCCAACGGGGATGCATTGCTTTAGAGTTCGGTACACTTGCCTTTGTTACTGCCTCCAGGGCAGGACAGGGTGTTACCACCAGAATCCGCTTACCCTGTGCCAGTGCGCGTTCTTTTAGAATCGCCATTTGCACTGCAGTCAGAACTTTTTCAACAGATGTAAAGCGCAATTCAGCGGAAGTGTACAGATGTGACTTGTATGCGATAGGTACTGTATCACCTTCATTAAAGGTTAAATAGGTGAATCCCACCGCCCCGGAATTATTCTAATCACCAGGTTTGTGTGGTTATCACGAGTCAAAAGATATTTAGACTCCAAAAGGTCTGTCTGCAAAGACTGCAGAATTGAGGTATGCTCAGGCAGCCAGCAAGACCTTGAATAAGTAGGTTGTATCAAAGCATACAAAGGCTTGATACGCTGGGCATATTCGGGAATGTAAGTACGCCCGAAGTTCAGGAAACCCAGCAAAGACTGAAGCTTCTTCAGAGTATTTGGGGGGCACAAATGTGCACATTTTTCCAAGAAATGGGGGGCTAAGCCCTTACCTTCGTTATTGAGCTCATAGCCCAAGAACAGAACGGTAAATTCAGCAATGTGTGACTTAGCAAAGTTAAATTTGTAACCCTGCTCCGCAAATTCAAGAATAATGCGGTCCACACGGGACAGATGCTGATATAACTCGTCGTCTGTCAGATAGATGTCATCAACGTACGAACATGCGTCTTGATCAATGTCATTTAACAAAGAAACAACACGGGCGGCGAATATACCCGGACTATTTTTATAGCCCATGGGTAATCGCCGGAACTGGAATAATTTACCACCGGATGTGAATGCGGTCCATTGACCACTCTCCGGGGCTAGGTTGTGCGTGTAGAAACCGTTTGAAAGGTCAAGTGTCGTTTTGTATTTTTTACGAACAAGACTGTCTACAAGCGCAGAACTGTGTGTATTTTGCACCGCAAAGTTCCGACAATGAGTATTTAAATGCCGGTAATCCAAAACTAAGCGGTACGATCCATCGGGTTTAGAAACCACGAAAAGGGGATTGTTCATAGGTGATACGCATGGTTCAATTACTCCCTGATATTCCAACTGTGTCAGAATTTCGGAGACGGGGCCTTTTGCCTGCCGTTTGATGGGATATTGGGGTTGTGGCTGCGGTAGTGACCGCAAAGGTATTGCATGAGGAGGTGATTCTTCATCCCATCCCACATGGTTGCGGTATAACGCTGGTGCCAGGTACACAGCCCACTCAGCTGCAAGTGCTTCAGCTTTGTCTTTTGGGACATGCTTTGAAAAGCTTGGAAGGATTACCTCCTCTCCTTTATGTGCAGCTAAAACGAATGGGGGTGGCCAATCCACCTCTGCTAACAAAATGTCATATGAAGAGGTTAGATTTTCCCAAAAAATCCCTTTTATTTCACGCGGTATGTCACCTTCAATTTGTATAACTATATTATATAGTCTGTCAGGGGGTGCCACTCTCGTGTCAGCTGTCTCTACAGTAACGAATGTTTCAGTTGCTGTCGCCTCCATATGAGGACGTAGCGCCTCCCGCACTATGGTAACTTCCGCGGCGCTGTCTAGGAGGGTCACTGCCCACGTCCAATTCTGGAGTCTCGTTCTCACGGTCTGAGGCATATTTCGCTGTAACAGCGGCAACCTTTTCTTCTGAAATTGCGGTCGAGGAAGATGAAAGTCTTCTGCTTTACCTCTGACTTGTTGTCGAGGTTGGTCTCACTCCTGGGGAGCCTCTCGGCCCCTTCCTCTATCTTGCCGTCCTCCTCCACCAGCCTGTGACGACGTCTGGGCCTGTGAAGAACGAGGAGAACGCGTATCAGAGCTCTGAAACCTTTCTGGTGATTTAATCCTTGACCTATCACGTAAATCATAAGTACGTTCAGAAGAAACCGAAACTGGGGAAGCGCCTCTCGACCCCGGCTTCTTTTGTTGCTTACCCTGTTTTTTCTGTCTCCAACTCTTTTTAGTGAAGACTGGTTTATCATCTTTCTCAGATGCACTTTTTGTTTGTATAACTTGTGATTGCGATTGAGTTTGCATTTTTACAAAAGGCTTGTTGCCTAGGCTATTTCTTCCAATTGTTTTATAAGCCCGGGCTATTATTTTCGGTAATTCGCGAGGCCTGTCCAACTCTGGGACCAAAGCCAAAGCATTCGCTACTTGAAAGTTCATAGCATCGCCCTTGACATTTCCAAGGATCAGCTCAGCTACTACATCAAACACTCCCACTAGTCTCATCCCTAATTCCACAGCCGCTTCAGGGCCATGTTCATCCTGTACTTTTTTAATTACAGAGGGTAGAACCGTCATGGAAGGAGTTCCAAAACATTTTGAATAAACTGCTGCGAATACCTTACCCCAGTTTTCACATGATGTCAAATCGGGGATTATGTCTTTTGGCAAACTTATCGTAAGGATGCGATGTTTATCCACTGGGGACGTATGTGGAAACACCGCTTCTATCTGATCGAACTTTTCGGCAAGCCAGTAAGGATAGTCGTCCTTATTTTGTGGACGTTTGCCCATCACAGAATTTACCATGACAGGACTTATGGTCACTCCAGCGGCTATAGCTGGTTGGCCTGCGACTACAGGAGCAGCTCCATGTAGGCTACCTGTAACGTATGTCACTAGGGCTCGATGCACTCGTACCAATTCGGTATGCATAGTGCGCAGTTCCGCAAGCGGTAATGCCAGATAATTCGGATGTGGGGTATACCCGGCCAATACAGGCCAAGTGGCCCCCTGAATTGACAAGGGGCCTAAACGAACTGCGGTAGTTGGTTGTGGTAGGGCGCCATTAAACCAAACACGGTGCTGCCAAGCCGTGAGAGGTACTTCAAGAGTGGTATAGGGTCGATATGCAGCAGGAATAACGGTGGGTTTATATTCATGAAACAGCTTATCACCTGCATCCACCGCCTCAAAAGTGATCCAAGTGTAAAACACTTCAAAGTGATAAGCCGCATCGGCTTGAACCACAAAGACCAACTCGACCCCTGTATCGGGCACTCCATACACAGCTAAGTGGTCTCGGAGTGCTCCTCGACTATGTGCAGCTATCGCCACACCAGCCATAACTAAACAATTTTATTCGACAACCTAACAGGGAGCACAAAATGGGTTTGTTATGTAACCTTTTTTAATAACTTCAAGCTTGAAAGAACCTATAAAACGTTCAATATAGGAGGTATCACCGTCACATACGCCTCCGGAAGCGTACGCGAGGGGTTTGTGGACAAGCACAAGTACTACTCAAGCGTCTCGCAGATAAGCTGCCCCGCGTTGGGCGCCATGTCATAAGGTTTCTGCACATACACAGAGCTATGCACAGGAAAATGGGACCCCGGAATACAGTGGTTTGCCACCATATACCGTAGCACCCAAAAACCCCAACCCAACTAGCTTAGCATCCCATTAGCACCCAAGTACTAATGTTTGGACAACCCAGAACACGGTATCTTTATCTCAGGACTCACTGAAGCAAGAACACTCTTTCGCCACTCACTCGTACTTGTTCACAAGGTGCGTAGGAAGAGACACTGGATAGGTTAAAATGTTTATTCCAACTTACGTGCTCTAATGTACAGTACACGTGTCAGTACTAATAGCATAATGCATATGACTAATATAAGCAGCATGGTTACAATTCCATAGAATACAAACGGGGAAAGCATCTCAGAGCTCAGTGGATAAACGTATAAATAACATTACCACCCTCCCCTTGCAGTAAGATAGTTTATTATAGTAATAGAAGACCTCTGGGCTTTGACTAGCGAACCCCCATACCTCAGTCTCTAAATGCAGAATTACATCAGCAGGACATCATAGCTCTTCTCACCGAAAGGGATTTCTCCAAGTGTGTTAAGCGCTAGTAAACCACAGCATTAAAAGCATATCAAATTCTTCATGGCAATTGTACATAATGTTATGTCTGGGTGCGCGAGACTGGCCATATCAGGAAGAACCAAAATACATTGTTATGCGACCTTGTACATGTTTGTGCAGACTGAGCCCAAAAAGGTGAACAACAGAAGATGCAGACAGTGCAAAAGAACTTGGCACGAGCAAAGGGCGAGGCAGGCCCGGCTCAGTGTAACGTGCGCAAAGAAAAGCAGCATGGCAGCCAGGCCTAGGCCAACATAACAAGGCAGGTAACAATCCACAAGACAACTTCAGAACCCAGGGTCAACCCTACTACACCCTTATTCTGAGTACCACCTCCACCAGTAGCTGAGCTAGGGGGCACAGTTGCCTTAGGGGCAGGAGTGGTGGTGGTTTGGTCTTTGGACTTGGTACAATCAGAAGTCCAGTGCCCTTTCTGTTTACAGAATTTGCACCAGGGCTTCTTTTGGCCTTTTCCCTTGTTGGACTGTGACTCCCCACCAGATGCAGATTTTTGGGGCCCTTGTGAAGACTTCTGGTCTTTTGACTTATCCCCACCTTTCTCAGGGCCTTTAGGATCTTGCTTCTTAGTGTCACCCCCTTGGTTCTGGGTTTTCTGCCTCACCCTGGTTCTGACCCATTTGTCTGCCTTCTTTCCCAATTCTTGGGGAGAGGTCAGATCAGAGTCCACCAGGTACTGATGCAACAACTGGTTCTGGCAATTATTTAGGATCTGTTCTCTCATCATCAGATTATACAATCCCTTGAAATCAGTAACCCTACTGCCAACCAGCCAACCCTCCAGAGCCTTGGTTGCACAATCAACAAAGTCAGTCCAGTCCTGAGTCTGTGCCTTCTGGGTATCTCTGAACTTCAACCTGTACTGCTCAGTGGTTAAGCCAAACCCATCTATCAGTGCACTCTTCAGGACTTCATAATTATCAGCATCCTCTTCTCTAACAGTGAGGAGCTTGTCTCTACCTTTATCTGAAAAGGAGAGCCACAAGATTGCTGCCCACTGCTTTTGGGGGACCTGCTGTACTCTACAGGCCCTCTCCATAGCAGTTATCCATTTGTGGATATCATCCCCACTCTGGTAGGGAGGAACAACCTTGCTCAGGTTCCTATGGTCAGGGACATATTCTCTGCCTCTAGGGACACTGTTGCTGCCACCAGGGGGTTCTAAACCCTCCCTTCTGGAAGCTCTCTGGATCTCCAGGGCTTCTCTATCCAGTGCCAACTGCTTGGTTCTGAGGGCCACTTTGGCTTCCTCATACTGGAGCAGTTTGCACCTTCTCTCAGAGGAGGTCTCTCTTAAGTTAAAGTATGAGCTCCTCTCCTGGACAAATTCTCTGCCAGAGTGATAAGAGTGCTCAGATTCCCTGGAAGGGGATCTGTGCCTCTCATCCACTCTGCCAGTTCTCTTAGGGAGAATTCCTCTGTCCTGTTCAGGCTCCTTGAAGCCTGGCCCTTCAACCACAGAGTCTTGGTCATTCGGATTGTCCTCATCTGACCCAGATACTATGATTGACCCACCCACTGATTCAGACCCCTTAGCTCCTAGAGCCAATCTAAGGTCATCTGCTGTCAGCAGATCTATCAGGTGTAGTGTTGAGGGACTCTGTCCTATCCTCAGGTGTCTGTCAACACACATGGCTCTCAAGTCAGAGAAAGCCATGTCCTTATACTGAGGCTGAGTGGATCCACTGGGTCCACCCTTCAAGGACATTCTAGTGTTGTGCAGTGTTGTACTACCTACACTAGTTTGTGGCCTACTGATCCTAGCTTGAGCTGTGGAAAGGGTGTGCTATCCCTTGGCACACAGCTCTAAGTTCAGTAGAACTTATTGATACTAAGCTTGACTTTATATGTACCTTGAGTACCTATAATGGTTTTCAGTTAGTAATTCAAATAGAGATTTTCTGGTAAAACAATGGCAAGCTGGAATCCCACCGCTGCCACCAATGTGAGAAGTTGGCCTGGTATATGCTGTTCACTAATTAAAGTGGACACCTTGCACCAGGGCAAATCGACTCTTATGGTAGATAGGTTTAAGACAACCTTTTAAAGAAAGCTATCCTAGTGGTAGCTGTGGAGAGCAGCCTTCAGGCTAAGTCTCGGAGGAATGTAAAGCAGCGTGTTTTACCATATAATCTCTTGAATCACCAAATGAAAAGACACCACACAGGTATATATATCAAATATATATGTATTTATTTCTAAATAACTCTCTACTAATCTCTTTATGAGATTAGAAGACAAACATATGCACAAATCAACGTTTCACAATAAGTTAAGCAAAAAATATGGCTGGGGCCCTAGGGGCGTACCAGACCATATACTAAGTAAGAGACTTAGGGACAACGACTTGCAGGGAGACAAGGCCTAGGGCCTTCAGAAGTGCTGGGGCCTCACGAAACCACCCAAGGCAGGTAAGTAAAGGACCCACGGGGGACGCGTGCAGTGTAGATACACAGGCGCGGATCGCCGTTGACTTCAATGGGGCAAGTCGCGGTTGGAAATAAAGAGTTTTAGGATACTTCTGTAGAACCTACAAGCAAGTCACTTACAGGGTAAGTCGTTCTAGGGCCCACACCCACAGGAGCACCGTAGTGCTGGAGTTACCTCACCCAGAGAAGCCGGGTGCACAGGTGTCCTTTGGTGTCGGGTCGCGGCGTCGTTTTCAATGGCGAACAAAGAAGACTTGCTGCTTGCGGGAGCTGAAGAAGTGTCCGGTGGAATCCAAGCCTGGATTCTGAAGAAGGATGACCTGAAAGCAGAGGGGACAGTGTTCAAAGTCACTTGGCAGTGACCCGGGGCAAGGAAGATGGATGCCCACCGTCGTCGGTCGCTTCAGGTTGGTTGCGGGTGCCTTGACTCTTCAGCCACGTGGTCCAGGAGGCGTCGACAACAACCAGGAGCTGGATTCGGTATGTCCCTCGACGTCTGCAGCTGACTGCGGTGTCGGCAACTCGATCGGAGCCAACAAGCCTTGGCAGCCGCAAGTCTCAGGGAGATGAAGAAAAGTCGATGGCGCAGACCAGCAAGGTCTGTGGAACTCACTCAGCGAGGGTAAGTCATGGCAGGCCTGGAGCAACCAGGGGAGCCCTTTGGTTTCTTTAAGAAGTCTTCTGGGGACCCACAAGCCAGCGGGCAAGGGATCACAAAGACACCTCGGGCGGAATCACTCAACAGGGGCCCACGGTCACTCGGGACGGTGTAGGCCTCTGATCTTCGGAGGGATTCCTGCTGGAGGTAGGGACCACACGTGGTCCAAAGCACAGGTTCGTAGAACGTTGTGAAGGGGTTGCACTCGACAATAGTGCACGGTACCCAGGGGTCGCGGTTCCTCGTTACTCGTGGGGTCCACTTGCCTCAGCTTCACTGGGGACTCACGATGGCCTGGGAGAGGTCAGGAAATCTACTTCTTGGGCTGCAGGGACTTCGGACTCCGGCGGGAGCGGCGTAGTTTGCGACCGTCGTTGTCGTTTTTGGTGCCTGCCAAGCAGGGGAGTCACTCCTTGACTCCAAGGGAGATTCTTCTGTCTTCCAAAGGTAGTGGAACGTCGAAGGGCCAGGATTCTTCTGTAGAGCGTCGTCCAGGGGTTATCTGCTTTGCAATGGCAAGGTTCCCCCTCTTATACTAAAAAGAGGGGATGGACTAGCTCTATGACCCCACCTATGGGAGGGTCAAGGGAGGGGGTGGCTACACCCACTTCCCTTTGTCCAGTTTCGCGCCAGAGCAGGGGCAGGTAGCCCCTGAGCTGGTTTGAACTGGCATATGCACAGAGGAGCCTTCTGCTCCCCCAGTGCAGGACTTCAAAGCACTCTAAGAGTGCACCCACCCAGCCCCAATACACTAAACCCTGTCTGGGAGGTGGTTACACCTCCCTGTGACAGGATGCCTATTGTTGGGCTTCCTCCACTGCGAGTTTCGGTCATCAGCAGGAGGGCAGCCCAGTGTCTGTGACTGGTGGCATCCATTTTGTGATGCCAGGGCTCTTTAGGATTCTACCGCGTTTCCACAGCAGGTACATGTCTTCTCCCTCTAGAAGGGTGGAATGCTACCCCCGCCGCCAAGATTGGCGGGGGTAGTATTCCAAGATGTTTGACACCAAACACGACATGTTTTGATGCAGCCATTCCAAAGTTAGCATTTACCGCGAGGATATAATGCACTTAAGAGTATATAGTTTAACCGCATCCACAAACAGCACCAGAGAATGGACTCTGAGAACTGCAGAGGGGCCCTGCTCATGCAGAGGTACCCCCTCACATAGAAGCCAAGCACCCTGCCCTCAGGATTGATAGGGCCTGCCTTAGGGGTGACTGATAGGTTTATATGTGTGTGCAGGAGAGATATAGGAAACCTATATCTCAGTGAGGGGTGCTAGCACCACCTCACCCAGGCTGCAGTAGCAGGCCTGTGGTGTCAGATTTAGACTGCTTCCCAGGGGTGGCATAACATATGTTGCAGCCCCTGGGAGGCCTGTGAAGTACCTATGCCCTTGGTACCTAAGGTACCATATACTAGGGACTCATAAGGCACCACAGTATCCAATCACTAGTGCACCTAGAGTGCACTCCATGTCGTTTAGAGAGAACAGAGAGGCTGGGGCCCTGATTGGCAGGGACCCAGCCAGACTATAGCCAGAAACCAGTGCTAACATCAGAAAAAAAGTGGGGGCAACATAAGAGGCAGATCCTACTCTCCTACAGCCATGTTTCCCTTTTGTTGCATACCGCTCATTAAGGATAGATAAAAATGCTTTTGATCACTACTGAACTTAGCCCCTATTTCTAAATGAACCATCAAATGAAAATTTTCTGCAGGTATCATTGAATATTCAATAAGCGAATACTATCTGCCATTATCAAATCTATGTTGACTGGCCTGGTCACCTTTACATCGGGCAACAATTAATATTATGTTTGTTACATCTAGGATAGTTCCCAGTTTTTTTTCCTTTAACCCCTTCACTGCTGGGCGCCCTCCTCTCAAGTGCTTAGCCCTTTTTTCGGCTAATTGGGGTAAATCGTGCTTAGGGCTACATAACTTTTTTTTCACATAAGGTATCCACGACAAATTTGCATCCTTTTTTTCCAATATACTTGGGAGCCTAAAGGTATGCAGGATTTGTGGATTCCTCTTGAGGGTACTGATTTAATAGTTAAAATATAACTACATTTTTAGTTTTGGGGGAAAATAAGAAAAAAGTCCTGTGAATAAAAGTGTCTGCTTGTTATTCCTAAAAATAGCATCAACAAACGGCTTGCTGTGTTAAAGTCATCATTTTCCCAGCTTACAGAAACATGCAGAGTTTATTTTAAAAAACTATTTTTTTACCACAGTTTTGGCATTTTTCAAAGAGTTAGCCCATTTTTCCTGTTTTTTGTGCTTTCAACCTACTTTTAGTTTGTGGTAGTAACCATTGTAAAACCCCTGGGTGATCCAGAAAAGGTATAGGTTTCTGGAATGTAGACAACATTCTGAATTTAGCAAGGGTTTATAATAGTAGATTCTTCAAGGCTTTCCCAAAGAAACTCACTGTTGAATTGAAGAAATAATGAAAATGGGTTGGAAAAATTGGTCATTTGTGACAACGTTTTATTTTGTAACTTTTTGTCACAATGTCCAATTTCCAAAAGCAATATACTACTACATCTACTGGACCCTTCTATTTGTAGGGATATATAGGGCTTGAAGGTTCTCCGAGAACCAACATCTGCGCAACATCGTGCAATGGTTCTTCATTGTGTACCAAGTATAAGCCAATTCATATGGTGATATATGGAGAGTGAAAAATGGGTATCAAGGAAAACTTTGTTTTTATGAAAAAAAAATTAAGATATGGAGTTTATGAGCAGTGATTATTTGTACATCTCCGAATTTGCGGGCAGCCATACTAGAATGTGATTCAGAGGGAATTTTTTTAAATATCTCTTAAACACTGGCTAATATTTGGGAGGCACAAATGCACGAGATGCAATAGGCAATAACAACTGTTCTACTATTCTATGTTCCCACATGTCTTCCGATAAAAATGGTACATCACTTGTGTGGGTAGGCCTAGTGCCTGGGGAGCATCTCTTGGCGCCTATGAAGGAGGACAGGGATTGAGGTGCTCCCCGCTTCACACCACCATCTGCCTATATCCTGGTTTTTAACCTCCTTATTGAGCCCTCACTACAACAGATTGTTGGTTTCTCCACAGCTGGGGACTCATGGACAGGCAGAAATATCTTCCTTTTATGCCCGTTTCTTGTTTATTTTGAGACTGACTCCGGGGCCCTCTCCCAAAATGGTGAACCACCTCGGCCGCCTGCTCAGCTGATCAGGTGAGCATGCCTGCTATGCCTAAATAAACTCTGAAAAGACGTTGGAGGAGTCAGAGTGTGGTTGCCTGGACCTGCCTAATTAGTGCTCTTGTCTACTGTGCCTTCTGTCAGATTGGAGTATTTCATGATGCCTTGCTTGCTGTCTCAAAATGGTGGGCGGACTTTGATTCTGTCACAGCTAAGGTCACCTGTCAACTGTGACCAGTTGCGTGGCCCGTAATCTTGGGAACTGTGACCGGGTGTGCATCATGCTGATAATTGAAATATAGCTGGGGTCAAATTCAATCTGCACTATGAGCATGAGATACTAATTGCTATATGAGTCTGGATACCAATTGCTACATGTGTCTGGATGCAAATTTTCTTATCTAAGAGCTGCTTTTGTTCCTGCTTGTTTTAATTGCTGAAGCGTCTCTATATATAACTCTCCTTGACTATCTCTGAGGCCCTTTTTCCTATTGTGCCCATGGGGCCTTGCAGTCACAAAATGGTGGTTGGCGCTTTCACAGTTTGGGTCACCTGGCACCTTTAATCGGCTGTGTGGCCCAAGTACTGTGTGTTTAATTGAATTTAGCTGGGGCCAAATTAGATCTCTACAGTAAACCTCATGCTCTGATACCAGCTGAGACTGAAACTGCAGATCTCCAGCCAGGCCTAATAAATACTATCGGCGTATCTGAGGCACTGCAGCCCTAATGGATACAAACTGCTACATGTGCTGAGCAATTATCTGGATGCAAGTTGCCATTTATAACAAAATCTGTGCATAACTAGTGAAGCCCAGCGTTTCCCATTCTTGCATTTTCTCGAGCCTGGAGCGGCTGCCTTTATCAAATCACAGCGTGGCGCCTTGTTAAAATTCTGCACTCTGATTGCGCTCCTGCTGTGCAAGTGAGGAGTCTATTAGTGCGGCCCCTAATATGAGTCTGTGAGTTTCGAAGTACCTCCTGCTGTACTGAAAAATCTTTCACTCATAAAAATTCTGCGGTCTAGTAATGCTGATGAGGAGTCTCTTAGTGCGGCCCTTCATTGGAGTCTGCAACACCTGGAGTGCCTGGCCACTCCTGCTGTACTGAGAGATTCTTCCCTCATTTTTGGATGTTTTCTGGTGTGGCTGCGAGGAGCAGCTCTTTCAAACTGCCGGGTAATAAGAGCCTGTTACTCATTGGCTGCGAGGAGCAGCTGTTTTTAACTGTGTTGGCCATCTCAGGGTAATAAGCCTGTGAAGGTGCTGTTTTGCTCTCTGTTGGCCTTTCTCGTCAGTCCTTTTCTCATTGTGTCCATCACCATGGGTAAAGTGGTTGTATAAGGGAACCTCTGGAGACAGGCTCCTCCCAGATGATGGGCCCCCAAGATGTGAACAAGACACCCTGGATGAGGAGAGCCTGAGAGGTGAGCACTCTGGCCCAACTCTGGACACAGTTCTGCAGGCTATTGCTTCCTCTAGAGAAGAGCTTGAACTAAAATTTGACTCCCTGGTGGCAGTCATAAGTCTATTGCATGAAGATCAGAGGCGGCTGGTGTAGGAAGGTGGAATCTGACTGCATGGTTGCCCCCACGGTTGCTGGTTTTCGACTTAGTTGGACTGGGACCCTGCTATTCAGGGCCCCAGTTTATCTGCTTTCTCTTTAAAATGGATTCCTAGTACCTTAGGTACACTTCAGATTGGATTCTGGGGTGCCCTTATAAGTCCCTAGTATATGGTATACTATGTACCCAGGGCATAGGTACCCCAGAGGCCTACCAGGGGCTGCAGCATGTATTATGCCACCCCTGGGAAACCTTCCAAAATGGCACCACAGGACTGCTACTGCAGCCTGAGTGAGGTGTTGCATGCACCCCTTACTGAGATATAGGTTCACTATATCTCACCTTATCACTGCACATATAAACCTATCCGTCACCCCTATAGCAGGCCTTATCAATCCTGAAGGCAGGGTGCTTGGTTTTGTGTGAGAGGGTGCCCATGCATGAGCAGAGCCCCTCTGCAGCCTTCGGAATCTATCCTCTGGGATTGTCTGTGAGACAGCCTGACCGTATACTCTTAAGTGCATTATAACCAAACGGTAAATGCTAACTTTTGACTGGCTGCACAGAAACATGTCGTGTTTGGTGTCAAACACCTTGGAATCATACCCCCACACCAGTAACTGGTGTGGGAGTATGATCCCACCCTTCTAGAGGGAGAGACATGACAGCACCGGTATACCCGGTACCAGCTAACAGAGCCCTGGCATCACAAAATGGATGCTGCAGACACAGACACGAGTCGGGCCTCCTGCTGCTGACCGAAACTCTGGCAGGGGAGTCCTGGATAATAGGTTTCCTGTCACAGGGAGGTGTAACCACCTCCCAGACAGGCCTTAGTGTATTGGGGCTGGGTGGGTGCACTCTCAGAGTGCTGTGAAATCCTGCACTGGGGGCACATTTGGTGTCCCTGTGCATAGCCCAGTTCAAACCGGTTGCAGGGGCTACCAGCCCCTGCTCTGGCGCGAAACTGGAAAAAGGAAATGGGTCTAGCCACCCCTCTTTCCAAACCCTCCCATAGGTGGGTCCCCTGAGTTAGTCCAACCCCTTCCTTGGGTATAAGATAGGAACCCCTGGCAACAGGACTTTAGATATCCCTGGACGAAACTATGAAACTGAATCCTGGACCTTCGATGATCTGTTAAACGCCAGATGACTGAAGAATCTCCCTTGGAGTAAAGGAGTTACTCCCCTGCTTGGCAGGCACCAAAGACGCATCTGTCCGGTCTGCATCTCCAAAGCTCCCGCCGGACGCCGACGACTTTGCAACCCAGGAGGTGGGTTTCCAGTCTTCCCAGAGGCTGACCCAAGTCCCCAGCAAAGCTGAGACCCGTAGCCCTCGTGGGTACCATGGAACCGGAACCCCTGGACACCGTGCACATTTGCAAGTGCATAAGCTTCTGGTCGATCCTAGAGGCTGTGCTTTGGGTTACTTGTAGCCCAAACCCCGAGCAACGAATCCACCTGAAGATTGCTGGACTGGCTACTCCCAGTGAACCGTGGGCCACCATTTTGGGATTCCGCTTGAGGTCCCTTCGCGATCCCTTGTCCGTCGACTTGTGGGTTCCTCAGAAGGACAACTCTACTTTCAATGGGCCTCCCTGGTTTCTCCAGGCCTTCCCTGACTCTCCCTTGCTTGGGGAGTCCCTCGGACCTTGCTGGTCCGCACCGAAGCCTTTGTTCTCTTTCTGCGTGGGTTGCTGTTGCCAAGGCTTGTTGAGTCCAATCTGGGCACCAACACCGCAGCAAGCCACTACCTTTGTGGGACAGCTCGAATCCAGCTCCTGGTCATCATCGACACCTCCTGGTCCTCGTGGCTACAGAGACAATCTTCACCTCTTCAAACTTGAAGCACCCGACATCGGTGGGCATTCGACTAGCGTGCCCCTGGTCACTGGCTAGTGACCCAGACTCTGTCCCCTCTGCTTTCAGGTTCACTCATCCTCATTCCAGGCTTGGATCTCTTCGGACACTTCGCATCTTCCAGGCAGCAGCACCTTCCAGCAAGCGGTCATTGAAAACGACGGCGCGGCCCGACACCATTTGACACCTATGCACCCGGCTTCCCTGGGTGAGGTAACACGAGTACTCCGGTGCTCCCGTGGGTGTTGGCCCTAGAACCCTCTAAGTCCAAAAGGGTTTGTTCCTAGTCCACTCCGAAGTGTCCCTAAACTTTAAAACTCTAGCCGCGACTTTCCCCATAGACGCTAACAAAGCTCGCGGCTTTGTTCACACACTCCACACGTCCCCTGTGGGTCCCCTGTGTCACTACCTTGGGTGGTTCCTTGGGGTCCCAGCGATTCTACAGGCTCTAGGCCATGTGTCTAGTCAAGTCGTGGTTCTTATACCACTTTCTTAATATATGGTTTGGTACGCCCCTGGGGCTAATCGTATATTGTGCAAATTTACTGTCATATTTGAAGTGTACCATATGTGCTTTGACCTCTAGCTTCATAAAGAGACTAGTAGGGTGTGTTTAGAAATAAATACATATATTTTATATATATATACCTGGTGTGGTCTCCTTTCATTTAGCCATTCACAAGATTATCGACTGGTAAAACAAATAGCTTTACACTCCTTCAAGACTTAGCTTGAAGGCTGCTCTCCATAGCTACCACTAGGATAGCTTTCAATAAAGGTTGTCTTTAAACCTATCATCAATAAAGGTCATTTGGACTGGTGCAAGGTGGCCACTATAACTAGTGGACAGCATATACCAGGCCAACTTCTCACATTGGTGTGCAGCGGTTGGATTCAAGCTTGCCTTTGTTTTACCAGATAATCTCAAGTGAGTGACTAACTGACAACCACTAAAAGGTACCTGAGGTACATATAATTCAAGCTTAAAATTACAGTAAGTTCTACTGAACTTAGAGTTGTGTGTCAAGGGCTTAGCACACCCTTTCCACAACTCAAGAGAGTTTAGTAGGCCACACTAGAGTAGTAGTACATACACCACACCTCACTAGTGATGTCTTCAAGGCCAGGAGCCAGTGGGTCCCTGCCAGAAGCCAATGGGCTTCCACCATCCCAGTATGACAACCTCCAATTCTTGGAATTGAGAGCATTGTGTAGTACTAGGAAATTGAAGACAGGAAAAACTGCAAACACCCAACGCCTCATAGAGGTACTGCTGTTGGATGATCTCAAGAAGACCTCAGGGTCTGAAGGGGTAGGCAGAGTGGGTGGGGAGCAGATGAGGAAGGGCCAAGGGGTGAAGATACCCATGACCTGACCTATGAAACTGGCCAGGAAGATGACAATGATCTTAACCTGGGAAATCCAGCTCCTCCTGCAGATGAGGAGGAGGACCAGAATGGCCTCCTCTTTGTCCCACCAGGGAGAGTTGAGAGTGTGCCTAGAAGGTCAAGGTCTCCTTCTCAGGAGTCTAACCATTCTGACACCTCAATAGGGACCTCTGTTTCCTCTCATAGGAGGGAATCCTCTCATGAAAGGAAAGAGAGACTGCTCAAGTATGAAGAAGCTCAGCTTAGAATCTGAAGAGAGCAGGTGGCTTTAGATAGGGAGTCCCTAGAGCTTCAGAGAACAAGAAGAAAGTTGGGACTAGAGTCCCATGGTGGCAGCAACTTCCCTAGTGGTAGGGAAAGGTCTCATGACCATAGAAACCTAAGCAAGATTGTCCCTCCCTACCAGAGTGGGGATGACATCCACAAATGGGTTACTGCACTGGAAAGGGCCTGTAAAGTTCAGAGGGTCCCCCAGGAGCAGTGGGCAGCAATCTTGTGGCTCTCCTTTGCAGACAAAGGTAGAGACAAGCTCCTCACTGTAAGAGAAGAGGATGCTGATGATGCAGCGGATACAATGAAAACTATTTTCCTCCTAGGTCACTTATCGGTCATCCAGGGGCGACTTATATTTTCTCACATCCACATGACGATGGGGCCCATAACATCGCCTATCAAACACACACACACCTGGATTTCCTCTACACCTTTACGAAATCTATACTCCTAGGAGAAAAGAAAAAACTAAATGAAAATCATCATGATGTACCGCTGGAAGGAGCCGGGATACCTTATTACCTTAACCTATCGCTTTCTTAGTTATTTCTTAAGATATTCCTGCTCATTGTTTTGTCGATGGATCATCTAGTAAAAAATCAGTTCATAGTGATTAAGACCAGCTAAATCACAATAACCAATTACTAATTTCACAATCATTTAGTAAATAACCACTGAATCGTTTGATTAAGAATCTCAAATTTTATATAATTTTAAAGGCATGGAAAAGAATTTAGACTTTTTATTCAATTATTCATTCATTATTAATTCAAATATTTATTAAGCAAAATCAATTTTATTGCAAAAAGGAAATTTTGTCATGAAGAAAAACCCTAATTACCTGCCTATCTTCCTAATTTAGCCTAATGATTTCTAACCTAAGTTTAAGATTTAAAAAAAACCTGATTCTCATACTCAACTGGAAAAATAAGACAGCAACAGAAACTTCAGCTCGTCAGCATCAGCTACCGCCACCCGTCTCATCTAACAGTCTTTCAGCATCTCCCGCTCAGTAAAATGGATCGATCTGGAACACCAAGCACTGGAAGCCACCAACTCCAACACCAACTACTCCTCCCACTAAGAGTAGGCCTTCTTATACCCTAATTCTAACTTTGCTAACTAAATTGTTGCAACATTAATAACGCGCTTTTCTTTCATTGGTCCACTCATTTCATTTATTCATTTTTAATCAAGTTCTCCCGGATCCAGCTTGTTCTTTTGGAATGCATATGTTCATTTCCTTTCTCACAGTTCAAGACATGTTTCCATCCGCTTCGATCAGTACATTTGTAACTTCTTTCGATACATTCGAGAACTCTGCAGGCATTGTCCTTTCTCTTAAAACTGTTTCCCACGATTCTCTGCTGATCACCACGGCACACTATCAGTTCAATTAGGTCACATCAGCCTTGACCATTCTTGCATCCTAGCCTTTCAGCACCATCACGTGGTCAGTCTTTCTCCAACTTTTTCTCCCTTGTCATGCGTTTTCTCAGCGCATGCGTACTCTAATAAACGGCAGCCATTTTATATCGCCACTCGATTAGACTTAGAAGCACTATTTAGAAATAAACAAAACATAATTAAAATAGAGAAACATAGCCTTTTCGTTTCCCTCCCGTCATCTACGTACCCCAATTAGTTATTACCTAGCAGAAAGCAACATTTAAGCTGTTCCTTACTTACCATCACTATTGTTTTTGCAACGTCACGTTTATATTCTATGAAGCACAAATCATGCATTTATTATTTATTTAGTACGCAATTATTTTATGTTATAATTAGATACACAGACATTTGTAAATAGATTATTCGGCCCATATACTTGCGTGTTACCCTTCCCTCACGTACATTGTTGATTAATACATTTAAACAAACATTTTTATTAATTATTTATAAAATTTGTTAGGGGTTAAAAAATTGTATTTTCTCTGCTCCATCTTTGACAATTACAAAGTCTTGAAGAGTGCTCTGATTGATGGGTTTGGCCTAACCACTGAGCAGTATAGGATAAAGTTCAGAGATACCCAAAAGGCTCAGACTCAAGACTGGGTTGACTTTGTAGATTGTGGTACCAAGGCTCTGGAAGGTTGGATAATTGGCAGCAAGGTGCATGACTTTGTAGGATTGTACAATTTGATTATGAGGGAGCAGATCCTTAATAATTGTCAAAACCAGCTTTTACACCAGTACCTGGTGGACTCCGATCTGACCTCTCCCCAAGAATTGGGAAAGAAGGCAGACAAATGGGTCAGAACCAGGGTAAGGCCTAAGAATCAGGGTGGTGACCAGAAGAAAGATTCTACCAAGTCCCAAGAGAAAGGTGGGGATAAATCTAAGGATAAGTTCACTACAGGGCCCCAAATGTCCTCTTCTGGGGGTGGGTCCCAAACTCCTTCCTCTCCTGAAAAGAAACCATATTGCCATGTCTGTAAAAGGCCTGGACACTGGAAGACTGATCCCAGTTGCCCCAGGATTGGCAATAAAGAAAATGTTCCTCCAGCTAATACTTCCACCCCTCCTGGTACTACCAGTAGTAATCTCCCAGTTGGGAGTAGTGCACCCAAAACGTTAGGTGCTTTTGCAAGGGGAACAGAGGTGGGCCCTAATTTAGAAAGGGCCCCCTCACCAGACTCCTCTGACTCTGATGGTGGTATGGGATTTGCCACTTTTACCATGGGTCCCAATGCATGGGGCAGGTATAGACTGGAGCCAATGATTAATGGTCAGAAAGCTGTGGCATTCAGGGACACAGGGGCTAGTGTCACCATGGTGACAGGGAAACTAGCCTCCCCTCAGCAGCTTTTACCTGAGTTTAAATACCAGGTGACCAACATTGATGGTGTCAGAACAGATCACCCCATGGCCATAGTCAATTTTAGCTGGGGAGGAGTCACGGGCCCAAAGAGAGTGGCAGTGTCCCCAAACTTGCCTGTAGATTGCCTGATGGGAAATGATCTGGAAATTTCAGCCTGGGCTGAAGTTGAACACCAAGCCCATCTGAGAATGCTGGGCATCCCTGGGAATGGTAGTGGGGCTGTGAGGGCCACAGCCCAACCCCAGGGAAATTTTGGAGTGATGAAGCCTGAAAGAATGGCCCACTCTCCTCCACAAGAGAGCACAAGGGTTGAAGAAAAGTCTTCTTCCCCCCAGACGATAGGTAAGGGTCAGCCTCCTCAGGGAACTGATCCTACCCCTAGTGAAGGAACTGCCCCAGAGGTAGTCAGGCCTGTCCTGGTAACACCTCTGATGGCAGGGGACCCTTCCAAGGTGGTACCCAGTCTGGAGCAGGTAACCTGTCTCTCTCTACCCTACCTCAGTCAGCCCAGGGCTTCAGAGGTCAGGGAGGTCAGTGGACCCCACAGGGCCCCCTGTCCAGAGGACCCCCCCATCAGCAGATTAGGGGCACCCAGTCTAGTAGCCCTAGCCAGGTGAAAATTCCGCAACCCACTGAGGGATCCCCCTTACCCTTGTGTAGGGACCTCCCCCAGATGGACTCTGCTGGGCAAAGGCAAACCTGGGACTAAAAGGTTCCAAACCTGCCATGTCCCTCCAGTGTTCCAACCAAAGGGACCCAACCCCCAGCTGTAGGCAGCCAAAGGTTGACCCTTAGAGCTAGACCCAACTTAGTCATGGAAAGTAAGGCCTCCATGGTGGCTAGTGATCTGAGGAAGCTGAGGCCAACTTTATTAGGGCCTCACTTCTCTACTCAGACACCCCACCAGCCTTTTACTATGCCAAAACACACCACAGGTAGTGACTCCAAATGGTGGAGATCCTCCCATCCCCTTGGGGTTAGGGATTACTTTGTGGACCATAAACCAGGGGGTAACCATGCTAGTGCAGGTACTTCCTTATATGGCCACTTAGTAAATAGAGGCTCAACTGGGCAAGGTTAGCCTTATCTCCTTTTGGTTGGGAAGGTGGAATCTGACTGCATGGTTGCCCCCACGGTTGCTGGTTTTCGACTTAGTTGGACTGGGACCCTGCTATTCAGGGCCCCAGTTTATCTGCTTTCTCTTTAAAATGGACTCCTAGTACCCTAGGTACACTTCAGATTGGATTCTAGGGTGCCCTTATAAGTCCCTAGTATATGGTATACTATGTACCCAGGGCATAGGTACCCCAGAGGCCTACCAGGGGCTGTAGCATGTATTATGCCACCCCTGGTAAACCTTCCAAAATGGCACCACAGGACTGCTACTGCAGCCTGAGTGAGGTGGTGCATGCACCCCTTACTGAGATATAGGTTCACTATATCTCACCCTATCACTGCACATATAAACCTATCCGTCACCCCTATGGCAGGCCTAATCAATCCTGAAGGCAAGGTGCTTGGTTTTGTGTGAGAGGGTGCCCATGCATGAGCAGAGCCCCTCTGCAGCCTTCGGAATCTATCCTCCGGGGTTGTCTGTGAGGCAGTCTGACCATATACTCTTAAGTGCATTATAACCAAACGGTAAATGCTAACTTTGGACTGGCTGCACGGAAACATGTCGTGTTTGGTGTCAAACACCTTGGAATCATACCCCCACACCAGTAACTGGTGTGGGAGTATGATCCCACCCTTCTAGAGGGAGAGACATGACAGCACTGGTATACCCGGTACCAGCTAACAGAGCCCTGGCATCACAAAATGGATGCTGCAGCCACAGACACGAGTCTGGCCTCCTGCTGCTGACTGAAACTCCGTCAGGGGAGGCCTGGACAATAGGTTTCCTGTCACAGGGAGGTGTAACCACCTCCCAGACAGGCCTTAGTGTATTGGGGCTGGGTGGGTGCACTCTCAGAGTGCTTTGAAATTCTGCTCTTTGTGCACATTTGGTGTCCCTGTGCATAGCCCAGTTCAAACCGGTTGCAGGGGCTACCAACCCCTGCTCTGGCACAAAACTGGACAAAGGAAATGGGTCTAGCCACCCCTCTTCCCAAACCCTCCCATAGGTGGGTCCCCTGAGTTAGTCCAACCCCTTCCTTGGGTATAAGATAGGAACCCCTGGCAACAGGACTTTAGATATCCCTGGACGAAACTCTGAAACTGAATCCTGGACCTTCGATGATCTGTTAAACGCCAGATGACTGAAGAATCTCCCTTGGAGTAAAGGAGTTACTCCCCTGCTTGGCAGGCACCAAAGACGCATTTGTCTGGTCTGCATCTCCGAAGCTCCCGCTGGACGCCGACAACTTTGCAACCCAGGAGCTGGGTTTCCAGACTTCCCAGAGGCTGACCCAAGTACCCAGCAAAGCTGAGATCCGTAGCCCTCGTGGGTACCGTGGAACAGGAACCCCTGGACACCGTGCACATTTGCAAGTGCATAAACTTCTGGTCAATCCTAGAGGCTGTGCTTTGGGTTACTTGTAGCCCTAACCCCGAGCAGTAAATCCACTGAAGATTGCTGGCCTGGCCACTCCCAGTGACCCGTGGGTCGCCATTTTGCGATTCTGCTCGAGGTCCCTTTGTGATCCCTTGTCTGTCAATTTGTGGGTCCCTCAGAAAGACAACTCTACTTTCAATGGGCCTCCCTGGTTGCTCCAGGCCTGCCCTGACTCTCCCTTGCTTGGGGAGTCCCTCGGACCTTGCTGGTCCGGACCGAAGCCTTTGTTCTCTTTCTGCTTGGGTTGCTGTTGCCAAGGCTTGTTTGGTCCAATCCAGGCACCGATACCGCAGCAAGCTACTACCTTTGTGGGACAGCTTGAATCCAGCTCCTGGTTGTTGTCGACGCCTCCTGGTCCTCGTGGCTGCAGAGAAAATCTTCACCTCTTCGAACTTGAAGCACCCAACATCGGTGGGCATTCGACTATCGTGCCCCTGGTCACTGGCTGGTGACCCAGACTCTGTCCCCTCTGCTTTCAGGTTCTTCTCATCCTCAATCCAGGCTTGGATCTCTTCGGACACTTCGCATCTTCCCGGCAGCAGCACCTTCCAGCAAGCGGCCATTGAAAACAACGGCGCGGCCCGACACCATTTGACACCTATGCACCCGGCTTCCCTGGGTGAGGTAACACAAGTACTCCGGTGCTCCCGTGGGTGTTGGCCCTAGAACCCCCTAAGTCCAAAACGGTTTGTTCCTAGTCCACTCCGAAGTGTCCCTAAACTTTAAAACGCTAACCGCGACTTTCCCCATAGACGCTAACGGAGCTCGCCGCTGTGTTCACACACTGCACACGTCCCCTGTGGGTCCCCTGTGTCACTACCTTGGGTGGTTCCTTGGGGTCCCAGCGATTCTACAGGCTCTAGGCCTTGTGTCTAGTCAAGTCGGGGTTCTTATACCACTTTCTTAATATATGGTTTGGTACGCCCCTGGGGCTAATCGTATATTGTGCTAATTTACTGTCATATTTGAAGTGTAACATATGTGCTTTGACCTCTAGCTTCATAAAGAGACTAGTAGGGTGTGTTTAGAAATAAATACATATATTTTATATATATACCTGGTGTGGTCTCCTTTCATTTAGCCATTCACGAGATTATCAACTGGTAAAACAAATAGCTTTACACTCTTTCAAGACTTAGCCTGAAGGCTGCTCTCCATAGCTACCACTAGGATAGCTTTCAATAAAGGTTGTCTTTAAACCTATCATCAATAAAGTTCGTTTGGACTGGTGCAAGGTGGCCACTATAACTAGTGGACAGCATATACCAGGCCAATTTCTCACAGCTGGCTGAACAGGTCACCACTACTGAACGCTCTATTGATGAGCTCACACCTAGTATGGCCTCAGTACAATCCAGCCTATATACCATGGAGAAAAAGATTAGGGGCATATTATCAAGCCCCAGCGATAATTATCGCTGAGCGCGCTTAGCGCGCTTTAAATTATCGCCGGCTATCGCTGGAATATATCGCCAAGCTAGCGCTGTATTATCAACGCTTAGCGCTATGGCGATAAATATTCCAGCGATAGCGGGGTTTTCCATGGAACATCGCTGGTTTTCCAGCGTAATTCCATGCAAAACGGCGATAACTTGATGATAAGGCCCTGTGGCCTTAGCCCCACAATCCACCTCCCATGTTAGGTATGCCTTAGTCAGGAATTTAACAGACGTTAAATTCCTGCATTAAGGCATAGTTAACGCGATTTCAAATATCGCTACCCCTCGTTGATAATATCGCGAAACTGGGTTAGCGATATTTTCCCATGGGGTTTTGTCAGGCACGCCTCCTTTGCATCTCATTAACGATGCGATGCAAGGTGTGCTGACAATGGGCCCTAAGGCAAGGAAACACGCACTAGCGTGTCCTTGTTAATAAAGCGATAATATTATCGCCGCTTTTCGCCCGAAAACGGATGCTAAAGCAGCGATAATGTAATCGCGGCCCCTTGATAATATGCCCCAAGGTCTCTTGAGGCCAGAACTGAGCATGTAGAAAATAGGGCGCAACGTAATAATATCAGAATTATTGGGCTCCCTGAGCTTATTGAATGTACCGCTGCGAACATGGTTGATTTTCTGGAAAAATGGATTAGAGAAAAAGTTGCTCCAGAGGGCCTGTCTTCTTACTATGCCTTAGAACGTGCTCATCGTGTCCCCTCGCGGCCCCCACTGCTTGCCCCCCACCCAGTGGTGGCGAAAAATTTTCACTATAGGGGTAGAGATCATATCTTGTCTCAGGCCAGACTTAGCGGAGATGTCATGCTTGAGAATTACAGAATAATGTTCTTCCCTGATTTCACACGTGAGGTACAGAAGCAAAGGACCTCTTTTGTGGATGGTAAGAAACGTCTTCATCTACTGGGCATCACATATGCATTATTGTAGCTGGCTTGATTGAGGGTGACCTTGGGAGAAGAGGTACCATTTTTTGTGTTGCCACAGTCCCTGTACAAATGGATAGATTGACTTCCTCAATGGAAAGAAATCTTGCCCTTAAAAAAGGGCAGCAAGACTGACGATTACCCGTGAGGGAAGCAAGGGTGCACAAAGAACTGCTCAGTCACTGTCGCAGATGCATTGTGAGCACCAGCTAGTGTTGGAAGCAGTGCCTGCCTTGAGGAAAGGGGGCTATGCTCCACTGCCTGTCACTGAGGAGGGAGATCTGCATGATTCGGACTCTGACCAAACACCAGTCTCATAATTGGGATCTACTGAATCCATGCCAAAGATCACTCCAGGGACTTCGGATGAGATAAACTAAATCTTATGCTGTCTGGTATGCATGAGTATGGCTTCTGTATTAGCAAAATTACAGTAGTGCAGGTTCATTTGTCTAGCAGGGATAAAATACTAGGTGACTATTTGATGTGTGGCCCAATTTTGAGGGGATAATGTTGTATGTTTCTTGCAGAGATGGTGTGTTGTGGTGCTGGGTAGCGCCTCGGCAGGCGCCTGTCCCCTGAATTATTGTTGTGCTTGTAATGCATACACGTGATTTGGTTGGTTTCTGTCAAGTTTGGATGGGGACTCATTTGCTTCTTGTACTGGGGATGGGGAGTTGGGTTAGTTGTAAGTGTTTATGTGTTTTAGATAAGGTTATCCCTGCCTGCTGCTCTTGGATAAAATGGGCAGTAAGAAGGTCACCTGTCTTGAGACCTGGAATGATCCCTTCTCCTGATACCTTCATATGGTGTTTCTCGTAAAGTATAACTTCATCTCCTGGAACGTCCGGGATCTTAATAATATCGCTAAGAGATACAAAATGTACTCCTACCTTAAGCAGTTAGGAGCACACATAGATCTATTGCAGGAGACTCATCTTACTAAATCTGAGGGATTGGTCCTCCATAAAAGATGTGCTATGTCTTACTCAGCCTTTGCCAGAGGAGTTTTGTTTTGGATAAGACATGGGATCCCCTTTCGGAAGCCTTCTGAGACTATAGACTTGGATGGATATGTGTTTTTTACAAGGAGTGTGGTGGGCCATGTTTTAACGTTAGTAGGGGGGGTTTGCTGAGCTTTCTATGGTTTTGGCTCCATACCTGACTCAGGCCATATTATTGAGTGGTGACTTTAATTGTGTTGCTGACCCCACACTTGATCGTTCCCATCCACCTTTAGAGGATTTCCCGGTTACCCTGTTAGTGCGCATCTTCTCTGACTTGCAAAATCAGTGAGGATTGGTAGATTCTTGGAGATATCTTCACGCTGTGGCCAGAGACTACTCGTTTTATTCTGGTATGCATGAGCTTCATGTTCATCTTGATACCTTTTTAGGCACTAAACCTGTGCATGGATCTGTGCATGATGTAGAATATTTGTGCCGTTCAATTTCAGATCATAACCCAGAGTTACTCTCTCTGAATTGGGAGAGTGAGCGTGCACGCATTCCTGATTTGCAACTATGAGTGTAGTCATTGGATGATCCGGTCTTTCAAAAACATTGCCATTGGCGACTATTTTGCAGTAAATGCTGGGTCTGCTTCTTCAGCTTTGTTTGAGTTGGATGTATTTAAAACTGTGATCAGAGGTCTCTGTGTTCCGGAAGTAGTTGAGGTCTGAGGTACACTAGTAGGTGAGGTTGAATTCCAGGAAAGGGCATTGCGGGACCTGGAGCGGCAGAGGCTAGGGAATCCCGCCCTTAAACACCTGCTGCTTGAGGCAAAGGAATTATTGGCAGCCTCAGTTGAGAGGCTCCGCTGTTTTCATTACAGGGAGTATCTGACTCACGCGCATGCAGAGCGTGACAAAGCAGGCAGCTTGTTAGCAAGGCTTCTCAGCCCGAAAAATAGGAGCTCCATGATTTTAGAGCTTGAACCAGACTCGGGTGCAACCTTATAGAGCCAATCTGCCATTAATACTACATTCCAGGACTATTATGCATTCCTCTATGCCCCATCACAAAAGATACCCCCTCAGGCCATTGAAGACTTTCTGGCACTGGGTCAGCTTTTGGTGCTCTTGTAGGTAGATGCAGATGAGTTAGAAGATGATATTATGATTGAGGAAATGAGAGTTGCCATAAAAATATGTCTCGTGGTAAGGTTCCTGGAGCTGATGGCCTGCAAGTGGAGTTCTTTGCCACCTATAGGAACACATTGGCTATGAAATTAGCAGCACCCTACTCTGCAGCTTGTAAATCGGGCTGTCTACCTGTATCTACATGCTAAGCTTTAGATATCCCTTTATTGAGACCAGGTCCCCCTCACACGAATGTCAGAGCTTATCAGACTTTGTCCATGCTTAATGTGGATTACAAAATACTTAGTAGAATTCTGGTGTCTCGTCTCCTGTCCCACTTGCCTACTTTGATTCACATAGATCAAACCAGATTTCTTCCTTAGTGCAATACTATGCTTAATATCTGCAGACTTCTTTCACTTATGCATGAGGATTTTGAAGATAAGGAGACAGCAGCTTTTATGGCAATAGATATAGAGAAGGCCTTTGACAGTCTCATTTGGGACTTCCTACATCAAGCAATGGCTCATATAGGGTTGGGACCTGGGTTCATACGCTTGGTCAGACTTCTTTATACAGGCCCAACAGTGCGGGTTTGTACTGGTAGAAAAATCTCTGCACCCTATGTAGTGGGGGGATGTACTAGGCAGGGGTGTCACTTTTCCCCCTATTGGTCGCAAATGCAATGGAACCTTTGACCAGCAGTGATCATGCAGGGTGATTTTACAGTGTGTTGGAAATTAATGGACAATCACACTATGCTGCATTATATGCTGATGATATGCTAATGTTTCTTACAAATGTTTAAATTAACTGCCTGGCGCAATAGATTTGCTTGAGCGCTTTGGTGCTGTCTTAGGCCTACACATTAATTGGCAGAAATCCCATCTGTTTCTGTTTTGTGGGGACACCGACCCTCTTCAGAACCAACTAGGTCTTACCTGGAACCCTATGTGTGTGAAATTATTAGGAGTTAATATATATTATAGCCACCAAGATTTATTGCATGATAATGTTGGGGCAGCAAGTGGAGCGTTTAGATGAAGTATACATTTTTGGTCGACATTGCCTTTATCTGTGGCCGGTAGAATGGTGGTGGGCACGATGGTGCTTCCAAAACTGCTTTATTTTTTCTCTACCTTGCCAACACTGGTGCCTCGACTGCTGTTCCAAGAACTAGAATCACTACTTTTGGAATTAATTTGGGGAACTGGTAAAAGTAGAGTGTCACTAGCTAAGTTGCAGCGTCCTTTAGTGGAGAGTCGGTTAGCTGCACCAGACCTGGTGACGCAACTGCAGTGGTTCAACCAATGGATCTATTGTAGATTTCATCCTGATGTTCGCAGCGGTACATTCAATAAGCTCAGGGAGCCCAATAATTCTGATATTATTACGTTGCGCCCTATTTTCTACATCCTCAGTTCTGGCCTATTGGTGCACCTCCTGACTTGAGGGACTTATTACAGGTCCTCTGGTCTCCCCGGAGGCGGCTGCATACAGCTTCTTGAGATTTTATGGTGGTACAGCAGTGTTGGCAGCTTTGCTTGTAGTGAACGTGTGTCCCAAAGCCCTATTCGCCAGATCTGCCACTTAGGTGGTTGAAGACGGTGGCCCTTGAGGGGGCTTTGGGTGGGAGTGTAGGGTGAACTGCTTATGGGTTAAACCGCATTGGAGATCTTTATCAGGATGGAGAATTACGTTCATTTACAGACTTGGTAGAAGATTTCAGTGTTTTTCCTGGTGGCCAAATTCCTGCTACACAGAGCAATAGCAATCACTATTAGGAAACACTGGAAAATGGAGACTTGGATCCTGCAACACACAAAGTATGCCATCTGCTTTGTGCAATGATGGGCCATCTTAAATCGAACACGTCGTTGTGCCATGCCATACGTGCAAACATTTTAAGTTCCCGCTCAGATCTGAAAGTTAAATGGGAGGCGGACCTGGAGATGCATATTTCTGACAATGATTGGGTAAAGATCCGATCTAACTTACCCGCTGTTCCCTGAAATGTCAGATTCAAATTAACTAATTTTTATTTTCTTCATAGAGCTTACCTGACACCTGGTAAGATCAATGAGCTCTATGCTGCTGCAGCATGTCCAAAATGCAGAGAAAACAGATCAAAATTGTTCCATTAGTTATGGCCCTGCCCATTTTTGACAGGCTATTGGGAGGTGGTGGTGGACTGTGACAATGATGTCATGCAACAGGGTAGCTCTTGTTCCCCACTGGCTTGTCTTATTGGGGGTTTCCCACGTCATAAAATGTGAAAAACCACAACTACATTTATTGATTTGCCATTGATTTTTGCAAAAAGAGAAAAGACAATGCTTTGGAAATCTTCTGGGGGAAATCGAGTATTTAGATGGAGGGATGAGCTAGTTAAATGGGCTGGACTAGAGAGTATTATATTGTTTCATGAATTGAAGAAAGGTCAAGGGAAAATTGATTGGGATTATTTAGTTGATAACCTTTGAGCTCTGGATGTAGGCTCTGGATGTAGGCTCAGATGTAGCTTTCAGATTTTGCGAGAGGATTCTGAGGTAAGAAGTATTTGACTTTATTGAATTTGATTTATGTGTGGAGGGAGCTAAAAATCTGATGGCTTGGTAAGGGGTAACTTTGGGTGGGGACGGAGTTTGGTTGGTTGTTAATTGCTCACTGCTGAGTTTAAAAGTTCTGCACAAATTTGGGTTGTTTGACAATGTATTGGAATAAATAGATTGTTGTATGATTCTGATGTCCAATTTTACCAATGTTCACAAGCCATTCTCTGTTTCTGTTATGCTAAATCCTGGCACTAATGCTTTTTGTATTGTGTTACAATAAAATAATGCAATTTTGTTTAAAATAGGGTAGGCCTACTACCTGTGGCAGGAAAGGGGCTAAAACGCATCATTGACGCATCACATTTTTCCACTGAAAACTGACCCATTTTTTTCAATGTAGGCAGCTGTGGATTTTGGGCCCTAGCTCAGGCAGCACCGATGGAAACCTAGTAAACCAGCACATTTTTGAAAACTAGACACATAGAGAAATCCAAGGTGTAGCTCTCACAAGTTTCATTTTCTGAGAGTCCCTTACAAACCTCAAATTTTGACCAAAAAAGACACCTTTTCTCACATTTCTGTGATGAAAAGTCTGGAATCTGCAGGAAGCCAAATAATTCCCTCCATATAACATTCCTCCAAGTCTCCCAATAAAAATGGAACCACGCTAGCATTAGTGGGCATAGTGCCTGCAAAAGGAAATGGCCTAAGACGCTACATGGACACATCACATTTTGCCATAGAAAACGGACCCTTTTTTTGCAAAGAGGAAAGCTGTAATTTTTGGACCCTAGGTCAGCTGGCACCTAGGGAAACCTAGCAAAGTTGCACATTTTTGAAAACTAGACACCTGGGGGAATTCAGGTGGTGTGACTTGCGAGGCTCTCATTAGGTTTCTCACCAGGAATTCCTTGCAAATTTCAAACTTTGACTAAAAGCACACATTTTCATCACATTTCAGTGATGGAATGTTCTGGCATCTGTGGGGAGCCACAAACTTCCTACCACTTAGCATTCCTCCAAGTCTCCCAATAAAAATGCTATCTCTCTTGTATGGTTAGGCCTAGTGCCTGTGCCAGGAAACAGCCCAAAATGCAACATGGACACATTAAATTTTTCAACAGAAAACTGGCCCTTATTTGTAAAGTGGCTAGCTGTAGATTTCCAGCCCCAGGTCAGCTGGCTCTAAGAGAAATCTACTAAATCTGCACATTTTTGAAAACTGGACACATGGGGGAATCTGGGGTGGGGTGGATTTTGTGGCTCTCTCCAGTTTGTCTTTCCCAGAATCCCTTGCGCACCTCAACCTTTGACTGAAAATTTATATTTTCATCTTATTTCTGTGATTGAAAGTTCTGGAAACTGTGGGGAACCACAAACTTCCTACCACCTAGCATTCCTCTGTGTCTCTCAATACAAGAGGTGCCTCACTTGTATGGGTAGGCCTAGAGCCTGCTACAGGTAACCTCCCAAAATGCAACATGGACACATCACATTTTTCAACAGAAAACTGACCCTTCTTTTGCAAAGTGGGTAGCTGTAGGTTTTGAGACTTATATCAGCCAGCAGCTAGAGAGCCTAGAAAACTAGCACAAGTTTAAAAACTAGACACATGGGGGAATCCAGGGTGTGATGGCCTGCGTAGCTCTCACTAGTTTTTCTTACCCAGAATCCCTTGCAAACCTCAAACTTTGACAAAAAACCCAATCTTTCTCAATGTTCTGTTATGGAAAGTTCTGGAATCTGTGGGGAGCAACAAACTTACCACCACCTAGCATTCCTCCAAGTCTCCCAATAAACATGTGTCTTAGTGCCTGTGACAGGAAACGGCCCAAACAAAACATGAGTACATCATATTTTTCCACTCAAAACTGACCATTTATTTGAAAAGTAGGTAGCTGCCTACTTTGGGCTTAGCTCATCCGCACGTAGGGAAGCCTAGCATACTTGCACATTTTTTAAAACAAGATTCCTGGGGAAATCCAGGGTGGGGTTACTTGTGTTGCTCTCATCAAGTATTCCCACCCTGAATCCCTTGTAAACCTCTAACTTTGACTAAAAGCACAAGTTTTCCACACATTTCTGTGATGGAAAGTTCTGGAATCTGTGGGGAGTCACAAACTTCCTACCACCTAACATTCCACCTACTCTCCTCATAAAAACGGTCCCTCTCTTCAGTAGACGGGGCTAGTGCCTACGACTGGAAACAGCCAAAAACACAACATGGACACATCACAGTTTTGGGCAGATGTAAATTTTGGACCCTACCTCAGCCCGCACCTAGGGAAGCCTAGCAAACCTTACATAGATAATCAGGGGAGACCATTGTTGTGTGACTTACATGGCTCTTAGTAGGTATTTTCACCCAGAAGCCTAAGTAAACATCAAACTTTGGTAAGAAACACACATTTTCCTCATATTTCTGTGACAAAAAATACTGGAATCTGCAGAGAGCCACACATTTCCTACCACCCTGAGTTCCCACTTGTCTCCTGTTAAGAACAGTACCCCACTTGTGTGGGTGGGCGAAGAGTAAAGGTGGGTGAAAAATTCTGCTCTGCCAGAGGAGCTGGCGGAATTTTGCCCACTCTGCGTTACGCTTGTAATACGAAGTTCCGGTCAAATACTGTCAACTGCCGTGTGGCAGAATTTATTCTTGTGCGCAGCTCACCAACGATAAGTTGGTCAGCTAGATTTGGCCCACCCTAGTGATCCAGCGCGACACTTAATCAGGATGCGATACTAATCAATTTACATACAATGGCCCATACACATTCACCCAAATCCCTGATGCGCTGGGGGTCAAGTTTTAAAGACGTGGAAATTGTTTCCTTCACAAATTCATGTTCAATTATTCTAAATACATAACTAGACCTATATATCAACTCTCTTTCCTCTCAGTCGATGGACCAATTAGTTGAGTAGTTGATGGTAATAATAGAACTAACTGACTATCTAACCAGCTAAATAATCACAGACTCTCTGTAAGTTTTAAAAGGTTTATCTCAAATAAATGATTAATGCTCATCGTATATAGGTCGTAATGCAAACAATGAATTTCACACAAGGGAGAGAAAATCAATCAGCAATGCAAACAGTGTCAAACTCATCAACAATTAACAATATGCATATGAGGGAGTGGATAGATGAAGAGACATAAGTTTCAGCAAAAATAATGCGAAACAATATACTTATGACGGAGTGGATAGATGAAGAGACACAAGTTTCAGAGACAAAATTACGTTTGCAAATGATTATGCAAATTTCGAGTCGGAGGATAATACAAACCCAAAGATCAATGAAATACCACCCCCCTGGCCAAGGGAGTAGTGGGGGTCTCCTGAAGTAGAGTCAGGAAACAAAGATTTCAGGAACAGGACAGGACAAGGAAAGGAACAGCTAGGCCTCTCTGCAAACCGACGAACAGCGGCGCATCTCCCCTCTCAATCTCCTACTGCTGCAGCAACTAACCACACCCCCAAAGGCACCCCAGTTATACCCTAAAACCTACATGTCCAACCCACATTAATTGAAACATTGCACAGAATTCGACTGCTCAGTGGATGCTCGGGGAGGTGGTGTATCACACCACCGTGATTTCATTCAAAATTGTTCATACTCATTGTTCTACTTCCTTTCCCATTGCGTAATTACTGACTAGTCCATGCATTTTTATTCTTGTTACATTTCACTAAATTCTCAGCCACGTCTGCGGAAGAAGTCGTGGGTCCCACGGCCAGTCTCATCTTTTGGCAGGCAAACAATGTCCTCTGAGCGGTGCATCCTTGAACTGTTTACATCATCTGCAGCGCTCAGCACTTCTGTCTGTCTTGTCAGGTCATTTTTGCTAATTTTTTCAGCCCCTCATCTATCCGGATAACTTAAGCAAATACAGGCCCATTCTGCTCACTATGACAAAATAGAGCATAACATTCATTAATTACATGGCAAAGCATTTTTCACTGTGTACCACCCACACTTGCACTATTCCCTGTTAATATTTTTCCTAGCATAAGCTTCATGCAAAGCAGCAATATTTATTATCTTTTTCAAGCAAAATGCAAAAGGCAAATGCGAGATGCGGCCTAAACGTGCATAATCTCGTTTCTTTTGAAGCTCAATGTAAAATGCGGCCTAGTTCGTTCATGCATTAGTTCACATTAGTGCACGCATGCGCAAAGCTGTTTCCCACGTATTCATGTGATTTGCTCTGTTAATTTTACACCGCACACTGTTAATAAGTATTATGGGGGTGTTAATTCAAGCAGGTTTCTTTTTGTGAAATACTGCTCCATCAATCCCCCTCTGATGGCTTCCTGGAGCCATCATAAAATACCTACCATACCAAGTGCCATCTTTATCTACCTAAAGATCAGTATTATTTTCTCTTTTCATCATCTTCTCATCTAACTCCTTCATCTCATCATAGTAATCTCCTTTCATATATTCTAGTTCTATTTCATCTCTTTTTCTCTTTCTTGCTTTTCGTTTGTTATTTGTTCCTGTCATCTCTTTTCTTCCACACTTACACTTGAAACATTTATATATTGTTATTATTACTAATGCTACTCCAGCTACTGAAATCATTGGCATTATTATTGTTCATACTAAACTACTTCCAAAGGTAGAAAACCATTTACCTACAGAAGAGAAACTCTTACCAAGTCTTTCCCAGACACCGTCAACCTCCTGTTGGGTCAAGTCTTCATGTAATTTCGTAATATTCTTAATTTATCCCTCAATACCTTTACTTTTGTCAGGTATATAAGTACAACAGTGTTGAATTTTCAACATGCCACAGACTCCAAATTTCTTTTTCCTCATCACTTGCCTCTTCCTGTAACTGCCTAACCTCATCCCAAGTTTCAAAGGATGAAGAAAACATAAGATGGCAATTGGTATTTTCCTTTTCAATCCCTCTGTTTAGGGCAATTAAATTTTGTGCACAGAAACGCGCTATTTGATCTGCGTATCTGTTGCCCCTCGTCACATAGTCATCTCCTGACTTGTGTGCGGAACATTTGACCACTGCAATTCTTTTGGGCATTTGTAAAGCATAGAATAAATCTTTTACAGTTTTGCTGTTTCTTATAGGGGAACCTGAAGTAGTCAGAAATACCCTTTGCATCCGTAGCTGACCAAAGTGCTGGACAACCCCAAAACCATATTGACTATCAGTAAATATGGTTACCCTCAGGCTTTTGGCAATTTTGCACGTTCTAATTAGAGCTATCAATTCAGCAATTTGAGCAGAGTTTACCCCTTTTAAACAGGATGCTTCTAGAACTCCCGCTATGGTGCAAACATCATAGGCAGAACACAATTCTCCTTTTTCATTTCTTAAACATGATCCATCAACGAACATCTCACAATCTGATTCTTCTACTGGAATGTCCTCAATGTCGGGCCTGGGCTTCGTGCATAACTCTGTCACATCCAGACAATCATGATCCGCCTCCTCTCTCACTTCCTCACAATAGGAATTTGGCAACAGAGTTGCTGGATTCACTGTAGTGCACTTTACCACAGTCACATTTTCATCACCCAAAATCACTCTTTCATACTTAGTCAGCTGACTAGAAGTCATGTACTGGGTCCTCGTACATGTCAAAAGGATCTCAACTGAATGTGGCACATACACCTTAACTGGATGTCCCATCACAATTGCTTCACTCTGTTCCAGACTCACACAAGTAGCAGCTACTGCTTTTAAACATCCTGGCAATGCTGCAGCCACTGAATCCAAAGTAGCAGAAAAATGTGCTACTGGACGTCGTGCCATTTCATGTTTTTGAGTTAAAACTGAATGTGCACACCCATCTCTTTCACAACAGTACAATGCAAAATCCTTTGCATAATCTGGCATTCCCAATGCAGGTGCTCGACAAAGACTGTTTCGCAGTTTAGTAAAAGCATCGAATAAATCTTTTACAGTTTTGCTGTTTCTTATAGGGGAACCTGAAGAAGTCAGAAATCCCCTTTGCATCCATAGCTGACCGAAGTCGTGGACAACCCCAAAACCATATTGACTATCAGTAAATATGGTTACCCTAAGGCTTTTGGCAATTTTGCACGCTCTAATTAGAGCTATCAATTCAGCAATTTGAGCAGAGTTTACCCCTTTTAAACAGGATGCTTCTAGAACTCCCGCTATGGTGCAAACAGCATAGACAGAACACAATTCTCCTTTTTCATTTCTTAAACATGATCCATCAACGAACATCTCACAATCTGATTCTTCTACTGGAATGTCCTCAATGTCAGGCCGGGGTTTCGTGCATAACTCTGTCACATCCAGACAATCATGATCCGCCTCCTCTCTCACTTCCTCACAATAGGAATTCGGCAACAGAGTTGCTGGATTCACTGCAGTGCACCTTACCACAGTCACATTTTCAGCACCCAAAATCACTCTTTCATACTTAGTCAGCCGACTAGAGGTCATGTACCGGGTCCTCGTACGTGTCAAAAGGATCTCAACTGAATGTGGCACATACACCTTAACTGGATGTCCCATCACAATTGCTTCACTCTGTTCCAGACTCACACAAGTAGCAGCTACTGCTTTTAAACATCCTGGCAATGCTGCAGCCACTGAATCCAAAGTAGCAGAAAAATATGCTACTGGACGTCGTGCCATTCCATGTTTTTGAGTTAAAATTGAAAGTGCACACCCATCTCTTTCACAACAGTACAATGCAAAATCCTTTGCATAATCTGGCATTCCCAATGCAGGTGCTCGACAAAGACTGTTTCGCAGTTTAGTAAAAGCCTCCATACTTTCATCATCCAATACAATCTGATCTTTCACATCTTTTCGTGTCAACCTCTGTAGAGGTTTTGCAATCAGTGAGAAACCACTGATCCACTGCCTACAATATCCAATCATTCCCAAAAACATTCGGACTTATTTCTGAGTGGTAGGTGGGCTCATCTGTTTAATTACACTAATTCTTTCTGGTGTCACCTTTCTGACTCCCTTTTCTATTTTGTGTCCTAGGTATTGGACTTCCTGTTTACAAAATTGTAATTTTGCTGGTGACACTTTGTGTCCTCCTTCTGCCAAATGGTTCAGTAAGGCAATGGTATCTGTCACACATGCCTCTCGGGTTTTTGATGCCACAAGTAGGTCATCAATGTACTGAACCAAAACTGAATTTCCTGGCATGACCAAAGTCTCCAGAGACCTTTTCAGAATCTGGTTAAAAATTGAAGGACTCTCTGTGTACCCTTGAGGAACTCGGCACCATGCCAAAACACGGTCTCTGAACCGGAATGCAAAAAGATATTGGCTTTCCGGATGTAAAGGAATCGAGAAAAATGCTTGACACAGATCAATCACTCTGTACCATTCAGAATCACATGGGATTTGGTAAAGGATTACTGCTGGATTTGGTACTACTGTACAACAAGGTACTACAATTTTATTAATCTTTCTTAAATCCTGTACTATTCTGTATTTTCCACTGGGCTTTTTAATTCCTATAATAGGTGAATTACAAGGACTACTCATTATTTCTTTCAAAATTCCCTGTTCAATCATTTGATCAATCACAGGAGTGACTCCTGCAATTACTTCCGGACTCATTTTGTACTGTGGCGTGTTTGGATACACAGCACCCTCTTTCACTGTAACCTGAATCGGATCTACATTTGTCATTACGCCAATCTCTTTTCCCATAAAGTCCCATACATCCGACCTCACTGTACTTTTTAATTCTTCAGGCAAACTCTCTTCTGTGAGAGGTGAAAACAACTCATCCACTTCTGTCCCTTGCTTCGCTAACATCATCTTGAATTCAACATCCTCATCAGGTGTTTGAAACGCAATACAATCTGGTGTACAATAGATGGTACAATTCATTTTGCACAATAAATCTCTTCCCAGGAGATTTACTGGACTTGAGTCACATACTACGAAGTGATGCATGTCTCTGAAACTCCCAATTTGATCTTCTATTGGATTTGTGACTGGTATTCTAATATGCTTATTTGAGACTCCTACAACTTGGATAATTTCTCCCGAGAGGAGTAGATTTGGAATTTCTGCTGCTCTCACAGTAGAACGGGTAGCACCAGTGTCCACCAGGAATGTAATATCATTACCTTCCACCTTTCCATCAACAAATGGACCAGACTGATCTACCGCTAAAGATGCGCCAAGTACGCACTCTTCCTCCCCCCTCAGGCATCGTCATTGAGATGAGTCTGAATCATTCTCATTGCACTGCAACCAATATTGCAGAATCATTTGCACATTTTGATTCTTACCAACTTGATCACCTCCGCGAAATCCAGTGTTCGCACCGTACCTCTGTACTTGAGCATTCACATTATTGGGCATGGGAGCTTGTGGCACCTGTAACTATGGAGCAACTACCTGCTGCTGCTGTTGATTCACACCCACCTCATTCTGCATCTGTGGATTTAAATTTTGATTTACCCCATTATTCTTTTGAGCGGATCTACACTTGTTCTTCCAATGTCCATACTTTCCGCACGCATGACACGGAAATTTCTTCCTAGCCTCTTCTTTACTCACTTTCCCTCTACCTCTACCTCCACTGGGTACCTGACTATTTTGATTCTGACCATTCATCTGGTAACCTGTCTGTGAATTAATATTTACTTCTTGTTGCTCTGCTACCTTCACTTGTGCCCACATCATTTTCTCTTTTGACTTTTTATGCCTTGATTCAATGTCATCACTACAATACTTTGCATACCTCAAAATTTCGTCAATGATTTTGCTCTGCCAACAAATTAAATGCTGCTGAATCATATTACTTATCTCCGGTTACAAACCAAACACAAAACGATACACAAAGGGGCATATTCTCAAGAACGTGTGATAACCACCGCAAGTGTAGCTTAACGCAACCCTTCACATCGCAGTCTATCACGGGAAAATAACTCCGTGTCAACGTGGTATTCACAACAGGGGGGTACCATGCGATAGTCACATGACAATGCATCAAATGAACGCGTTAAAAACAACGCGACGCCGCAAAACCGCGAAACCCCAACACGAAAATAGTAGCGATGACGCCAATCGCGATACAAAAATCTACGAAAACCAGCCACAGGCCTGCAATTCCCACGCGTCATGCGGAAAAATGCACTATAAAAGTAGAAAAAAAACATACCAACAAAAGCCAAACAACAGCGAAGCACAATGGAGGCATCCGGAGCAAGTATAGAGGACAACCAGAACCCCACAAGCCCCCCGGAGGAACAGCCAGGGACCTCGGGGTCAAGGAAGGGCAAGGACAAGAAGAGTAGGAAGAAGCGGTTCAGTCTGCAGGAAAACAGGATCCGATAACGGAGGTGATAGAACACCATCAACCACGGTTCGTTACCTCCACTGTGTCACTGACAACTAAAAATGGAATATGGCAGACCATCGTGGACAAGGTGAATGCAGTCGGAGTGCTGAAGAGGACAATGGACGAGGTCAAGAGGCGCTGGAATGATGTGAAGTGCAAAACCAAGCTGAAACTCGCAAACAACCGGAAGGCAGCAATGCAGACTGGAGGTGGGAGTCCAGCGCCACAGGAGGAGCTGGACGAGATGGAGGAATTGGTGTCCACAGTCATCAGTGGGGAGACGGTGGCAGGAGTTGGGGGACCGGACACTGCTCAACATGACCGGACACAACAGCAACAGGGTGAGTAACCACCAGGGACTGGGGGGACGGGGGTAGATGGGCACAATGGCACACATGCACAATTAAGCATAGGACATCTGCGGACAAACCATGCCCCAGACCCACAACTCCCACCAAGAGACCATTGCACACAGGTATGCAACATCTCAGCACTGCATAAGCACAGAGGCACACCGCATGAAAGGGTTAAGGGCAGCTAAATCAGAGCTGCAGGGGCGACTCCCCCAAAATGCGGCACACACACATTACATGCAGGGCACATCAACATTGACAACGATGTGGTACAAACCGCAACACGTCCACAACAGAACAGAGGACACAATTGGTGCCGCATGTGCGTAGAAACTGGCCAATCACATTTGGCACTGCAGGGAAATGTGAGTTGACAATGTACAAGTACAAACACACATCCGTGATGTAGTCGGAATGTCCACTGTCCCGCATCAAATAGGCAGCTCCCCCAAACAGTCACAATGTACACTGTCATGCAGTCTGAATGTAAACATGTACAATGCGTCAACATACATGTGAACACGATGTTAAACTGCATCTCCCCTTCACATTGCAGGGGGAAATCCAACACCTCCTGCAGAGCAGTCCGAACCTCTCTTCTCTGATGACGAAGAGGACCACTACACCTTCGACTCCAACGCCCTCCAACAGCTCGTGGAGAGCCTCCACAGCCCACTTCCAGGATCAGGGCAGCCCAACTGCCACGAGGAGAACCCACCCCCTGCACAGCACACACAGTAGGCAGCATCCACCAACACAGCTGCCTCCCAGGACCCCCACGACGAACACATGGCCTTCCAACGCCGTGTGTTGGGGTGCCAGGAGAAGCTGGCTGAACAGGCGCAGGTGGGGCTCGACTGCATGGCAGCCAAACTAGACGCCATACGTGGGTGTCTAAGTCCCATCAGGGACCACCCGCAGTCCCTAACGGACACCCACAGTCCACTCCATGCTCTCCAATGGACCATGGCTGACATCGCTAGAGTCCTGACTCTGCAACAAGAATGACAGTCTAGTCAGAGTGCCTCCAGTGATCTCGCCAGGGAGTTGGGACACATCCGGAGGATCATGGAGAACATGGAGCGGACGCAGGCGGAAAGAGCGGCTGCCACGGCTGCACACCAGTGAGAGGTAGCTGGGTCCCTCAATGCCCTGAAGACCCTCCTCATGGCATTGCTGCCACAAGGCCTGGCGCTGATGCATGCTGCTGCTACCACCCCATCTACATCTCTGGCCCCTGATGTGTCAGTGCAACACAGTGCTGGAGACAGAACACCACCAGCCACATGTGAGGCACATGCAACAGCAGAGGACAAAGATGCGGATGAATCTGCCATCATGGTCAGGAGGACGCAGTAGCATTCATCTCCACCATGTGGCCTGTTTCTGCTTGGTTCTGCCCTCTGCATCATCACCTTCCACTGTCCCCTGATGCACTCTGCGACACTCACCTTGGACCTCGACATGGACTGCCATATTCTGATTGGTCACCAATAACACAGCTATCAGATTGAGGACTGAAGTCCTCCTCTCCTGATGTACCTGTCATTCCCTGAAGGACTCTGGCTGGCCCTCCACGGGCCGACAATGTGAAGTGGGGTCGGCATGGCCCTGTACTGCTCCAGCTGCAACACTCCCTTGAATGTGCAATAAACATTCTTATTCACACAGATGTGTCATGTCTATGATCTTTCAAGTGTGGAAGTATGGATGAATGTAGGGTCAGTGATTCCCCCTTACGTCCATGTTGCCCATGTTGTGGGACTTTTGTCACAGGGTGATACATTGCCGATTGCGGTCCGGGTGGCGCCGACACTACAACAGAGACACATCCAGTAGTCACTTCCTTGTCCAGCCCAGGACGGAACCACGCCCAGAGCCCCTGGGTCATTGTTCACACCCTTACTCTGGACTGGCATACGCCAGGACAGCCCACTCCAATTACGCACACAGGGGGGACGAAAACGCTACATGTCCCAGGTCTTCACTGTTGGGATCTGCAGCTCACAGGTCTAGTTGTCAGCATGACACAGCCACTCCCTCAAGGCTGGTGTACACCCACACCACACCCATCCAGCACAGGCGTCACAGGACATGTGACCCTGCCAATGAAAAGGGCCTGGCGCATGTGCTGGACGCCATTTCCACTCTCTCTGACTGGGTGTCTCCGTGTAGTTCTCATGTATGCATGAAGGCCTAGGGCCCTGCCACCTCACATTGCCCAGTGCCGGCGGTGACATGATGGCGTCCACACCACAGGACTCAATCATTAAGGGTCCATGGCTAGCGGTGCACAGACTTGGTGGCACCGGATACACAGTGGCAGGCACAGGCCCACCGCCACGGGACGGTGTCTTGCGGTGCAGTGAGATAGAGGCACCTAAAGTGCTGAGTGGGTGTGCAGCCTGCGATGATGCACCATCCTGGCGGTCCGGACTGGCAAGGTTTAGTCTGAGCCCTGCTGGACCGCAGTGTAGGCCTGAGAAGCGGGCAGGGCAGGCCTCCCGCCACGTGGCATTGCCTCGCGGTTCACAGAGTTAGTGGCACCTCAAGCGCTGTGCGGGTGTGCAGCCTGCGATGATGCCATGTGCACTGATGTGGTCTCTGCCATTGTGAAATCAAGACCCAGAATCATGTGTGTGACCTGGTGGCCCGCGTTGCGGGGCTGCATGATGTGGAGGGTGCCATGGTCACGGGCACCGTGCTTGGAGATCCCTCTAGAACGTGGTGGGCCCTCTTGGAGACACGCGGGTGGCGGAAGGTGAGCAGTGAGGCCTGGTTGCGCAGGGGCGGGCAATAATCGCTGGGCGGCGGGAGGGGCTGGGGTGCAGCAGCCTGTGTGTGCAGGGGCGGCCAAGTGATGATGGCATGTGCAACTGTATGGACTCTGCCAGTCATGTCTCTGGAAACTGTTTCAGATGAGGGACCTAGGGGACTGCTGTGAATACCGGCACGTGGTTGGAGACACACCGGTGGCAGCAGGTGAGCAGTGAGGCCTAGGTCCTCAGTGTCGGCACTCTCTCACCCTCTCTTTCTCTCTCCCTCTCTTTCTCTCTCCCTCTCTCCCTCTCTCTCTCTCTCTTTCTCTCTCCCTCTCTCCCTCTCTTCCTCTCTCTTTCTCTCTCCCTCTCTTTCTCTCCCTCTCTTTCTCTCCCTCTCTTTCTCTCCCTCTCTCTTTCTCTCTTTCGCTCTCTCTCTCTGTACTTTGATGGGCGCATGGCACACCTTCTGATCCAGATTTCTGTTTTGCAGGCTGTGACTTACAGAATGTCCTGAGACGACCCGCCATGCCTCTTCAGATTTGTTTTTTGGGTTTCTTCTGTAATAAACGTATTGTTTGGATATTATGATATGGATGTATGATTTCCCTTTTTCTGACCACACATGTATGTTGGGTGTTGTGATTGTGCGACTTCAGGCGATTTGTTCGGTTCATGATTTCGTGGAGTTGAGGTGCAATATCTTTGTCCGAAGGGGGGTGTGTGGGTGGTGCCCGGGGTAGGGCCTGGGGGGGTGGAGGTCCTGGGGGTGGTGGCGGTGGGTGTTGTTGACCTATTGGGGCTCCGGGCTGCATGATCGGTAGCTCCAGGGCATCTGTTGTTCTTCATGTGTGGCTATGGGCTGTGCTCCCTTGTCTGGTGCCGGTTGTCGTACGACTTTACACCAGGTAGGAGCAGGTGTTAGTTTCCTGCTGCTAACGTGCCTTAGCGCATGTTTTTTGATCTTATCGCCGATCTGGCTGGTCGTTGAGAATGTTGTGGAGTGGTGTTGTCGCAGCTTTTTGCTCGGGAACGCCTACTCTGCATCTCATTAGCGATAGTTCCTTGAGAATATGCCCCAAAATGTCCCATATCTTTGTCTCCAATATTCTCAAATCCACTATACTGTTTAAATACCTGCAACAACCTTTCATAGTAAGCATGTACTGACTCTTTCGGTTCTTGGGTCGTTCTGTCTATCTTAACCCAATCTGTTTCTTTTGGAGAAATTTCTCCCTTCAAAAAGGTGATTACCTGCTTATACTTTCTCATCACCTCATCAGATGGTGCACCTGTTTTAGGGTCTCTAGGATATTCTTCTTTTGGCCAATCAACAGTAATTTTACATTCTGACCACAAATCAGCTGGTACAACAATCTAAAACAAACCATCTAAATCTTTTAACAAAACCTTTGAAACTTTCACAAACCTCTCTAACTGTTTGTACCACTCAACTGGTTTCTCTCTTAATCTGGGAAAATCATTCGTAAAGGACAATATATCCTGTCTTGTCCAAGGAACGTGCACATATCCACCACCTGGAACTTCTCTCATCGGACACGCCCTTTCAACTTGTTCTGTCTCTTTTAACGGAAACATCGATGCTCATTTTCCAGCTGCCTCTTCTTTCTTTTTCGTCCATCTACCTTTCCACCGTTCAACATCTCCCCATTTTTTCAGAATATTCATCAACTCTTTTATCTGCAATCTTTTCCCAGACGCATTCAAACTCTCCAAATCCTTTTCGGTAAAGGCCAATCTGTACGATTTCTGCAACATCTTTGACTTCTCTATATCTATTCCATATTCACTAGCAGCCTCTGATATTTTCTCATGAAGATTCCTCCCTCTCCAAGTAATTCTTTTACACAAAAATAACAGCTCTTCATCTCGGTAAATCCCTAATCTATCTGGACTTAATGTACCAATAATCATCTCTTCCAAATCCACTTTCAATTTGCTCACATTTATACTTTGCGGTTGAGGTTTTTGCCTTTCCATTCCCTTTATCCAATCATTCAATTCCTCTGGTGAAGGACCTGCTGAACTCCCTGTCGCTGAAATGACATTCGGCCCTATTCTCCTTGGATCTATTTGTACACTTCTTCTAGGGGTTTCTGTTATCATCTCACAGACTGGAAGATCTATCAATGTAGTATTTGTGTCAGCATGTTCATCCTCATTCACTACCGTCACCATTCCACTCCTGTCGCTACTCCTTGGAACTGCCAATGTATGTACTTTTGTTATATTCTGTTTTTCTCCATACAATGGAACTACAGGACCAATTGTTACCGGTACCGTCAATGCTTCTGCATTTAGACTCAACTGATTTATTTTCTGGATCTGCTCTACTCTTGCCTTATTTAGCATGTCCAATTCTTTTTCTCGCGCTATTCTAGCCATGTCCGAAATCTATGGGGTTAATGGATTTCCCATAAAGGGTGCATTCGGAGTCACCTCAACTGAATTTTCTTTATATGGCGGAGGTCTTTTGGTCATAATATCCTCTAATAACTCATCATCAGAATTGTTTGCATCATCTCTTAAACTTGAAGTTTCTACATTTTTCTTCTTCTTTTTACATTTGCCTCCTGTCTGGTCTTCAGCAACTAAAACTGGGTACAAACCCTCAATTACCACAGCTCTCCTCCATCGTTTCATTGGGTCCTCTCTTCTCTCAAAAGGGTATCTAGTCATTACATTTCGGTATCTCCTACCCCCTCGATATTTCTCTCTTTTGAATGTTTCTACTTCCCATTCCTCTAACGCTTCATACTGTGTAGGTCTGGGATTTGGCTCTAATAAATTTATTTGATTTCTCAAATTCTGCAAATTGTTTATACTAAACAAACCATTCTGTGGAAAAGCTATAACACCATCATCCTTCGTGTATTCCACCCAGTTCTCTAACCAAGTACAGGTATGGTATCCTCGCTTTAACATCATATAGGAAGCAGGCGTTCCCAGAGGGGGAATAAGAATTCCCTCTCTAGTCACTATTGGTTTATCCTTTTTAAAGAAATTCTTTATTTTCTTTAGCAACTTCATTATTCTAACTCTTTACTCTATTGTCTCTCAATTAAACAACAAGGAAAACCCTTCCGTAATTCTACTTATTCTATTTGTCAATTCTTGTCCAATACCAGCGCGACTCACACCAACCGTCCAATCACAGCTCTCTACGTATCTACTATCTCAACCAATACTAGCGCGGCTCACATCAACCGACCAATCAGAGCTTACTTTTCGCTCGCTGCCTGACCAATGCCAGCGCGGCCTTTTTGTTACGTCAGTATTACACCTTCTACTGACCCTCCCTTTACACAATAGTATGGCAATGTATTTCTAAATCTTCTTAATCAAAATTCTTGTTAGTAACAACATAAAACAAAGCTACCTTGTCTGTTTCTCTAAATAAAGAGATAGTTCTTCACTTCAAAACAAGAAATTCTTTTACTTCAAGTAAAATAATGACCAGCGTTACTTCACACCCAAACAAGCTACAGGTGGACTTGGTACTCCTCTAGGGATAAGGCCAAAGTTTCGCAAGAGGACTTTTTGGTGTAAAAGAGGTCTTGGTACTCCTCTGGGGATAAGGCCAGAGTTTCGAAAGTGGACCCTTCGCTATTTCAGACACTCTACTCACATACGCAATTGTCCCTAAATATAACATCTACAGCCTTCCGCCGTACAGTATTATAACAACAGACAAAATACTTCTGCAGTGTGATTTCTTTATCGACACTCTTCTTCTGCCTACTTTAGGCTAAAATTCCATTCCTGGGATTCCTCAGGTACCTCCGTACCTGTACTTCTAGACAACATACCAAATTACCAAATTTGTTTATTGTAGAGTTATTAAAAACTCACAATGTTAAAAACGTACATTTATAAGAAAAACCTTATTTACATTTATAGTATAAAAAGGAGAATGTGGTCACACTCTATAAGATCATAATAGTCTCGATTACGTTTTGGTAAAGACCGTTAGAAAATAGAGAAAATTGTAGGGTTAATGTACTCCGAATGTTCTAGCATAGTGGTAGCTTGGCAGGTGACTAGGCAGGCTGTGCGATTAAAATGCAGGTGCTTTTGGTGAGCCATGTGGCTATCTCGTGAGTCTTCTAGCCGCTATATCAAAGAATTTTGTTAATCTGCAATTTAACTGAGTCTCTTCGGGATTAAAACACAGCATCACAGCCTGCCTACAACTAGTTATGCCCTTTTGGTTCCATAAAACTCAAAGTAAGGAACGCCTTATGTCCATGAGGTTTGGGCAAATACAGATAATGTGTATTAGGTCCTCTTTTCCTGCTCTGCAGAGACGACAACAATTTTCTGCGCCTTCCCTTTTCCAAGGTGCCAGGTGGGGTAGTATTGGTATGATGCCGAGGCGCAGGTTTAAAAATTTCTTTTTTGTCGTCTGTGTTAGGCCCGTTTTTAGGTATTCTTGCGGCTTCAGAGCGTTGTAGTCTTTCAGTACTGTCCATCCGTGAGCCCTCTTGGCCAGGGTTTCTTTGTCCTCTATAGATGATATCATTTTGGTTACTTTTGTTACCACTGTTTTGAAGCTTTTGATGTCTGTGGCTGACTCCCAGAGATTTGTTAGTCCCAAGGTCTCCAGTGATTCTTTTAGGTACTTCCTTGCGGGTGAATTCTCTCGAGTAGAGAGTTCAGACCAGAGTTGGGCGTTTAAAGATCCTTGGTCGGCGTCTCTGATTTTTCGCCAGCTTTTTATAAAAGCGCCTCTTCTCTCCACCGTGTGTCTCTGTAGACCGAATTCGAGGCGGATTTGAGCAGGCGAGACGTAAGTAGGTAGATGGAAAATTGCCCTGTATGCTCGACTGATGGCTTTGTCTAGTGTCGTGGCGTCTTTTCCTTGCATGGGTTGGCTGCCGTATGTGAGCATAGGCTGTAAGCGTGCTCTAATCACCTGCAGAAGGGGGTCCAGTGACCGGTCAGGGAGAGCTTTCTTCAAGGGCTTTATTGAAAGATAGAATGTTGTGCCCTTCCGACGGATAGCCTCTAGTTGATGTTTAAACGAACCTCTACTGTCTAAAAGTACGCCTAAATATTTGTAAGTGGCTACCTGGTCTAACCTCTGTCCGTCCAGAAACCATGCAAGTTTCTTTGTTTTGTTATAGTTCATTGACATGACTTTTGATTTATTTCAATTGATCTTTAGTGCATTGTTTATGGAAAATGTGTTGGTGGTGTCCAGAAGATGTTGAAGTCCGATAGGGGACCGACTAATTAGGACCAGGTCGTCTGCGTATAAGAGATTTGAAAGTGAGATGTCGCCCAGCCGCGGAGCATGTGATTTGGTTTTCTCCAATTCTCTGGGGAGATCTGCGAGAAAGAGGTTAAACAGCATGGGGGCTAGGACGCAACCTTGCTTCAAACCTTTGGTGGTTTTGATTTGCCTTGAGAGGTGCGTTCCGGAGCCCATTTTGATCTTGACCCAAGAGTTGGTGTGTAATAATATCAGCTGCTGTAGGAGTGGCCCGGGAATCCCCCATTTTTTCATCTTCTGCCAAAGTTTACTCCGGTTTACATGGTCAAACGCGGCGCTATAATCTATAAAGCATAGAAATAGCGAGCTCTTGGTAGTTTTTGCCGCATCTATCAGAAGAGTTAGCACCATGATGTTGGTCGTTGTGCCCTGGCCTCTACGGAATCCGGTTTGGTTAACTGGGATGATGTGCTTTAGGGTTGCCCAGGATGTTAGTTCCTCCAGGATGAGGCCCGCTTAGTACTTTGCCTCTGTGTTGATTAGGGCAATAAGTCGATAGCTGCTTGCATTGCTCCTTTCACCCTGTTTGTAAATCGGACTTATTATAGAGCCTCTCCAGGATGTTGGACTTGTTGCTGTTTCCCTAATTTCCTGAAAGACTGGCGCCAATATTTCGCTCCAAAAGTCGGCGTCTTGCTTGTACATTATTGGCGGGATTCCGTTGGGGCCAGGGGCACCCTCGGGTTTGCCTTTTGAAATTTGTGACCTGATCATAGCCGCTATTGCTGCGTGTGTTTTTTCCTCTCTATTTGCAATTGGTGTGAGGCTTGTTGTTACTTCCTCGTCCAGATTTATGATTTTACGCAGGGGTAATTATTGTGTCTTCGTCGTTTACTTCATGTTTGTGTTTTCCAGGTTTGTTGGTGCTTCGATGCGGTCCAATTGTCCGGGTTCCGCTTCTGGGCAGATACCCCACTGAGTTTTTAACATTAAAGTGGTTTGATAAGTGGTGTGCCCATTCAGATTCAGATATGTTAGAGTTGATGCCTTTGTGACCTGGCCGTTGGAGGCTGTGGATTGATTTCCAAAATCTAGCGCTGTTCTTCTGTTTCGAGTAGTACAGAATTTTTACCCAGAGTTTGTCGTTCAGTTGCCTTTTCCTTTCCCAGGTCTTCTTCTTTAGCTGTGCCTTTAGGATTCGAAGCTCCTTTTGTGGAGCTTCATTATTTGATTGTTTACGGAGCTGCCTAAGGATCTGGTTTATTTTCAGTTTTAGGCTTTTTATCTCTGATGTTATTACCTTGCCGAGTGTGTTGCACGGCATGTTCCCTTTTTGGGTTTTTTGCTCTGTGGCGGGTGTAGCTCCAAGTTCCCTTACGAATTCTTCCCAGACCTCAATTGGGTTCTTTGTCGAGCTAGTTATCTGGTGCAAGATTGTTTTTGCGCTGATTGTTAGTTCTGCAGCCTTGTCGGTCTTGCACCTTATTCGTCTGTAGTTAGTGGTGTACTCTGTTCCAATATTTCTCCTTACTTCCGCTTCGTTCACGCTGGACACGCCTAGTTTCACTTCTAGTGGCAAATGGTCACTTTGGCCACTCTCTCCTACCTTGAACGAACTTATTGTTTCAAACAGTGGTAGTGTTGCAAGGCTGAAATCGAGATGAGAAGAGGTGGTTGAGGAGAAATATGTTGGTGCTGGCGGTGTGTCCTCTACGAATCGTCCGTTTAGTACTCTCAAGTTTAGCTGCTCGAGATCTTTCAATAGTTGGTTTGAGCATCTTGTTTGCTTATTTGGTGAGGCTGTGGATTGGGTTGGTATTCCCCACGCGATGTACATTTCCAGTGACATTTCATCATCTGATTTCTCTCCAAAGAGGTGAAGATTAAAATCACCTGCCAGGAGTATGTTCTCCATTTCCCTTTCCTCCATGAGTCTTACCAGTTCGATAACGAGTTCTCTTGCCCCTGTTTGTCTGTGCTTCGGGTGTATGTATGTGTTTATGATGTATAGTGGTCGAGTAGCCTGATTATTTCTGATTGTTATTACTAGTGCATGTATCGCACTAGGGGGAGTGATTTTTGCATTGATTTCTTCCATTGTTCCAATGGTTGGTTTTGAGGCAAGTGACGCCAGGCCACCTGAGCTGTGACCATAGGAAGAGCCTCTGATTGCTGGGTGAGTTTGAGTTGTGTATCCTTGTAGGGATATTTCGTTCTCTTCCCAGGTTTCCTGGAGTAAGATCAGATCAAATGATTTTAAATAGTTTGAAGTTTCTGGGTCCTCCAGTTTGTCAGAGAGACCGTTGATATTCCAAATGCATATTTTAATTTTGGGTGTATCAGCTGTCATGAGGATCTGGCCTAGTGCTCTTTGTCACTTTGTGTCTTCTATGGTTATTGTGCACCGTATAGTTGTCCTGTTTAAGTCAAGTTGCTGAGTTGTTAAATGATTTCGGTGTGATGGGTTGCTATCGGGTCCTGGGGAGTAACTACGTGCTCCTTTCAGTATTGATTTAACTGTTTGAGAGCGTTCTTTTTTTCTTTCTTCTAGGAGCGGGGTGGGATAGGCTGGTCTTTTTCCTACTTCGAGCTTTATTCCCCATTGGGAAAATCTGAGTGTTTCCCCCAGGATTAAGTCTGCTAAGTTGTTTGTTTTCCATGTAGTCTTAGTCGTTTCGTGACCTTGTAAGTCGGGGGAAGGATGAAATTCAATTGCGAGCAAGTCTGTTGTGTTAATGTTTTTTAATTTTTCAATTGAGTGGATGAGCCGTAATATGTTACCCCTATTTAGGGTGTCCACTCTTCCTCTAGATTTGAATTCCGGAATAAAGAGAATGATGTCTGACTCTTTTTCCCAGGGGTCAGTATTTGCTGGTATCTGTTTAGCTCGTTTTGTTTGGCCCCGTGTAGGGGTTGGGTTTTAATTGTTGTGTCGCTGCTTTCTGTGCTGGCTCCGTGAAGATTCTCTTTTACCTGTGCACTGGCTGGCTTAGCCGTGCTTTGTTTACTTGCCTTCGTCATTAGTTCCTGGGCGGTAATTTCCATGCTGTGGCTGACGCTGTTTTTAAGGGGGTCGGTGTTTGTGACCTCCGTGTTGGTTTTGGAGGACTCCACAGGGGCCTGCACTGCGACCTCCATGACCGGTTGTGTTATTACTACTCGATACAAAAGGGGATGATGGACGGAACGTTTGAGCCAATCAAACACTCACCCCCAGTCAACTGATCTGGGTTTAATCCATCATCATTCTTTAGCTCACTCCACCACCCCAGTTCAGACATGGCCATATGCAAATCAGTCTGACCCTGTGCCTCATGGGAACAGTCCAGCCCGAACTGCCAAGCCATGTCTTCCCTGGACCGGAAACAAGCATCCTAGGACCGGTTTCTGGCATTCCAGCCGTCATCAGCCAGGCTTGCTTGAATCCAGTGGCAAAGTGAGCAAGGGACCCACGTCTGGGCATACCCCGCCAACTTAGGGCGAACAATGCGATACAAAAGGGGATGATGGACGGAACGTTTGAGCCAATCAAACACTCACCTCCAGTCAACTGATCTGGGTTTAATCCATCATCATTCTTTAGCTCACTCCACCACCCCAGTTCAGACATGGCCATATGCAAATCAGTCTGACCCTGTGCCTCATGGGAACAGTCCAGCCCGAACTGCCAAGCCATGTCTTCCCTGGACCGGAAACAAGCATCCTAGGACCGGTTTCTGGCATTCCAGCCGTCATCAGCCAGGCTTGCTTGAATCCAGTGGCAAAGTGAGCAAGGGACCCACGTCTGGGCATACCCCCGCCAACTTAGGGCGAACAAAGCGATACAAAAGGGGATGATGGACGGAACGTTTGAGCCAATCAAACACTCACCCCCAGTCAACTGATCTGGGTTTAATCCATCATCATTCTTTAGCTCACTCCACCACCCCAGTTCAGACATGGCCATATGCAAATCAGTCTGACCCTGTGCCTCATGGGAACAGTCCAGCCCGAACTGCCAAGCCATGTCTTCCCTGGACCGGAAACAAGCATCCTAGGACCGGTTTCTGGCATTCCAGCCGTCATCAGCCAGGCTTGCTTGAATCCAGTGGCAAAGTGAGCAAGGGACCCACGTCTGGGCATACCCCGCCAACTTAGGGCGAACAAAGCGATACAAAGGGGATGATGGACGGAACGTTTGAGCCAATCAAACACTCACCCCCAGTCAACTGATCTGGGTTTAATCCATCATCATTCTTTAGCTCACTCCACCACCCCAGTTCAGACATGGCCATATGCAAATCAGTCTGACCCTGTGCCTCATGGGAACAGTCCAGCCCGAACTGCCAAGCCATGTCTTCCCTGGACCGGAAACAAGCATCCTAGGACCGGTTTCTGGCATTCCAGCCGTCATCAGCCAGGCTTGCTTGAATCCAGTGGCAAAGTGAGCAAGGGACCCACGTCTGGGCATACCCCCGCCAACTTAGGGCGAACAAAGCGATACAAAAGGGATGATGGACGGAACGTTTGAGCCAATCAAACACTCACTCCCAGTCAACTGATCTGGGTTTAATCCATCATCATTCTTTAGCTCACTCCACCACCCCAGTTCAGACATGGCCATATGCAAATCAGTCTGACCCTGTGCCTCATGGGAACAGTCCAGCCCGAACTGCCAAGCCATGTCTTCCCTGGACCGGAAACAAGCATCCTAGGACCGGTTTCTGGCATTCCAGCCGTCATCAGCCAGGCTTGCTTGAATCCAGTGGCAAAGTGAGCAAGGGACCCACGTCTGGGCATACCCCGCCAACTTAGGGCGAACAAGCGATACAAAAGGGGATGATGGACGGAACGTTTGAGCCAATCAAACACTCACCCCCAGTCAACTGATCTGGGTTTAATCCATCATCATTCTTTAGCTCACTCCACCACCCCAGTTCAGACATGGCCATATGCAAATCAGTCTGACCCTGTGCCTCATGGGAACAGTCCAGCCCGAACTGCCAAGCCATGTCTTCCCTGGACCGGAAACAAGCATCCTAGGACCGGTTTCTGGCATTCCAGCCGTCATCAGCCAGGCTTGCTTGAATCCAGTGGCAAAGTGAGCAAGGGACCCACGTCTGGGCATACCCCGCCAACTTAGGGCGAACAAAGCGATACAAAAGGGGATGATGGACGGAACGTTTGAGCCAATCAAACACTCACCCCCAGTCAACTGATCTGGGTTTAATCCATCATCATTCTTTAGCTCACTCCACCACCCCAGTTCAGACATGGCCATATGCAAATCAGTCTGACCCTGTGCCTCATGGGAACAGTCCAGCCCGAACTGCCAAGCCATGTCTTCCCTGGACCGGAAACAAGCATCCTAGGACCGGTTTCTGGCATTCCAGCCGTCATCAGCCAGGCTTGCTTGAATCCAGTGGCAAAGTGAGCAAGGGACCCACGTCTGGGCATACCCCGCCAACTTAGGGCGAACAAAGCGATACAAAGGGATGATGGACGGAACGTTTGAGCCAATCAAACACTCACCCCAGTCAACTGATCTGGGTTTAATCCATCATCATTCTTTAGCTCACTCCCATGAGGCACAGGGTCAGACTGATTTGCATATGGCCGTGTCTGAACTGGGGTGGTGGAGTGAGCTAAAGAATGATGATTGATTAAACCCAGATCAGTTGACTGGGGGTGAGTGTTTGATTGGCTCAAACGCTCCGTCCATCATCCCCTTTTGTATCGCTTGGTCGCCCTAAGTTGGCGGGGTATGCCCAGACGTGGGTCCCTTGCTCACTTTGCCACTGGATTCAAGCAAGCCTGGCTGATGACGGCTGAAATGCCAGAAACCGGTCCTAGGATGCTTGTTTCCGGTCCAGGGAAGACATGGCTTGGCAGTTCGGGCTGGACTGTTCCCATGAGGCACAGGGTCAGACTGATTTGCATATGGCCGTGTCTGAACTGGGGTGGTGGAGTGAGCTAAAGAATGATGATTGATTAAACCCAGATCAGTTGACTGGGGGTGAGTGTTTGATTGGCTCAAACGTTCCGTCCATCATCCCCTTTTGTATCGCTTTGGTCGCCCTTAGTTGGCGGGGGTATGCCCAGACGTGGGTCCCTTGCTCACTTTGCCACTGGATTCAAGCAAGCCTGGCTGATGACGGCTGAAATGCCAGAAACCGGTCCTAGGATGCTTGTTTCCGGTCCAGGGAAGACATGGCTTGGCAGTTCGGGCTGGACTGTTCCCATGAGGCACAGGGTCAGACTGATTTGCATATGGCCGTGTCTGAACTGGGGTGGTGGAGTGAGCTAAAGAATGATGATTGATTAAACCCAGATCAGTTGACTGGGGGTGAGTGTTTGATTGGCTCAAACGTTCCGTCCATCATCCCCTTTGTATCGCTTTGGTCACCCTAAGTTGGCGGGGGTATGCCCAGACGTGGGTCCCTTGCTCACTTTGCCACTGGATTCAAGCAAGCCTGGCTGATGACGGCTGAAATGCCAGAAACCGGTCCTAGGATGCTTGTTTCCGGTCCAGGGAAGACATGGCTTGGCAGTTCGGTGCTGGACTGTTCCCATGAGGCACAGGGTCAGACTGATTTGCATATGGCCGTGTCTGAACTGGGGTGGTGGAGTGAGCTAAAGAATGATGATTGATTAAACCCAGATCAGTTGACTGGGAGTGAGTGTTTGATTGGCTCAAACGTTCCGTCCATCATCCCCTTTGTATCGCTTGGTCGCCCTAAGTTGGCGGGGGTATGCCCAGACGTGGGTCCCTTGCTCACTTTGCCACTGGATTCAAGCAAGCCTGGCTGATGACGGCTGAAATGCCAGAAACCGGTCCTAGGATGCTTGTTTCCGGTCCAGGGAAGACATGGCTTGGCAGTTCGGGCTGGACTGTTCCCATGAGGCACAGGGTCAGACTGATTTGCATATGGCCGTGTCTGAACTGGGGTGGTGGAGTGAGCTAAAGAATGATGATTGATTAAACCCAGATCAGTTGACTGGGGGTGAGTGTTTGATTGGCTCAAACGTTCCGTCCATCATCCCCTTTGTATCGCTTGGTCGCCCTAAGTTGGCGGGGTATGCCCAGACGTGGGTCCCTTGCTCACTTTGCCACTGGATTCAAGCAAGCCTGGCTGATGACGGCTGAAATGCCAGAAACCGGTCCTAGGATGCTTGTTTCCGGTCCAGGGAAGACATGGCTTGGCAGTTCGGGCTGGACTGTTCCCATGAGGCACAGGGTCAGACTGATTTGCATATGGCCGTGTCTGAACTGGGGTGGTGGAGTGAGCTAAAGAATGATGATTGGATTAAACCCAGATCAGTTGACTGGGGGTGAGTGTTTGATTGGCTCAAACGTTCCGTCCATCATCCCCTTTGTATCGCTTTGGTCGCCCTAAGTTGGCGGGGTATGCCCAGACGTGGGTCCCTTGCTCACTTTGCCACTGGATTCAAGCAAGCCTGGCTGATGACGGCTGAAATGCCAGAAACCGGTCCTAGGATGCTTGTTTCCGGTCCAGGGAAGACATGGCTTGGCAGTTCGGGCTGGACTGTTCCCATGAGGCACAGGGTCAGACTGATTTGCATATGGCCGTGTCTGAACTGGGGTGGTGGAGTGAGCTAAAGAATGATGATTGATTAAACCCAGATCAGTTGACTGGGGGTGAGTGTTTGATTGGCTCAAACGTTCCGTCCATCATCCCCTTTGTATCGCTTTGGTCGCCCTAAGTTGGCGGGGTATTCCCAGACGTGGGTCCCTTGCTCACTTTGCCACTGGATTCAAGCAAGCCTGGCTGATGACGGCTGAAATGCCAGAAACCGGTCCTAGGATGCTTGTTTCCGGTCCAGGGAAGACATGGCTTGGCAGTTTGGGCTGGACTGTTCCCATGAGGCACAGGGTCAGACTGATTTGCATATGGCCGTGTCTGAACTGGGGTGGTGGAGTGAGCTAAAGAATGATGATTGATTAAACCCAGATCAGTTGACTGGGGGTGAGTGTTTGATTGGCTCAAACGTTCCGTCCATCATCCCCTTTTGTATCGCTTTGGTCGCCCTAAGTTGGCGGGGGTATGCCCAGACGTGGGTCCCTTGCTCACTTTGCCACTGGATTCAAGCAAGCCTGGCTGATGACGGCTGAAATGCCAGAAACCGGTCCTAGGATGCTTGTTTCCGGTCCAGGGAAGACATGGCTTGGCAGTTCGGTGCTGGACTGTTCCCATGAGGCACAGGGTCAGACTGATTTGCATATGGCCGTGTCTGAACTGGGGTGGTGGAGTGAGCTAAAGAATGATGATTGATTAAACCCAGATCAGTTGACTGGGGGTGAGTGTTTGATTGGCTCAAACGTTCCGTCCATCATCCCCTTTTGTATCGCTTTGGTCGCCCTAAGTTGGCGGGGGTATGCCCAGACGTGGGTCCCTTGCTCACTTTGCCACTGGATTCAAGCAAGCCTGGCTGATGACGGCTGAAATGCCAGAAACCGGTCCTAGGATGCTTGTTTCCGGTCCAGGGAAGACATGGCTTGGCAGTTCGGGCTGGACTGTTCCCATGAGGCACAGGGTCAGACTGATTTGCATATGGCCGTGTCTGAACTGGGGTGGTGGAGTGAGCTAAAGAATGATGATTGATTAAACCCAGATCAGTTGACTGGGGGTGAGTGTTTGATTGGCTCAAACGTTCCGTCCATCATCCCCTTTTGTATCGCTTTGGTCGCCCTAAGTTGGCGGGGGTATGCCCAGACGTGGGTCCCTTGCTCACTTTGCCACTGGATTCAAGCAAGCCTGGCTGATGACGGCTGAAATGCCAGAAACAGGTCCTAGGATGCTTGTTTCCGGTCCAGGGAAGACATGGCTTGGCAGTTCGGGCTGGACTGTTCCCATGAGGCACAGGGTCAGACTGATTTGCATATGGCCGTGTCTGAACTGGGGTGGTGGAGTGAGCTAAAGAATGATGATTGATTAAACCAAGATCAGTTGACTTGGGGTGAGTGTTTGATTGGCTCAAACGTTCCGTCCATCATCCCCTTTTGTATCGCTTTGGTCGCCCTAAGTTGGCGGGGTATGCCCAGACGTGGGTCCCTTGCTCACTTTGCCACTGGATTCAAGCAAGCCTGGCTGATGACGGCTGAAATGCCAGAAACCGGTCCTAGGATGCTTGTTTCCGGTCCAGGGAAGACATGGCTTGGCAGTTCGGGCTGGACTGTTCCCATGAGGCACAGGGTCAGACTGATTTGCATATGGCCGTGTCTGAACTGGGGTGGTGGAGTGAGCTAAAGAATGATGATTGATTAAACCCAGATCAGTTGACTGGGGGTGAGTGTTTGATTGGCTCAAACGTTCCGTCCATCATCCCCTTTTGTATCGCTTTGGTCGCCCTAAGTTGGCGGGGGTATGCCCAGACGTGGGTCCCTTGCTCACTTTGCCACTGGATTCAAGCAAGCCTGGCTGATGACGGCTGAAATGCCAGAAACCGGTCCTAGGATGCTTGTTTCCGGTCCAGGGAAGACATGGCTTGGCAGTTCGGGCTGGACTGTTCCCATGAGGCACAGGGTCAGACTGATTTGCATATGGCCGTGTCTGAACTGGGGTGGTGGAGTGAGCTAAAGAATGATGATTGATTAAACCCAGATCAGTTGACTGGGGGTGAGTGTTTGATTGGCTCAAACGTTCCGTCCATCATCCCCTTTTGTATCGCTTTGGTCGCCCTAAGTTGGCGGGGGTATGCCCAGACGTGGGTCCCTTGCTCACTTTGCCACTGGATTCAAGCAAGCCTGGCTGATGACGGCTGAAATGCCAGAAACCGGTCCTAGGATGCTTGTTTCCGGTCCAGGGAAGACATGGCTTGGCAGTTCGGGCTGGACTGTTCCCATGAGGCACAGGGTCAGACTGATTTGCATATGGCCGTGTCTGAACTGGGGTGGTGGAGTGAGCTAAAGAATGATGATTGATTAAACCCAGATCAGTTGACTGGGGGTGAGTGTTTGATTGGCTCAAACGTTCCGTCCATCATCCCCTTTTGTATCGCTTTGGTCGCCCTAAGTTGGCGGGGGTATGCCCAGACGTGGGTCCCTTGCTCACTTTGCCACTGGATTCAAGCAAGCCTGGCTGATGACGGCTGAAATGCCAGAAACCGGTCCTAGGATGCTTGTTTCCGGTCCAGGGAAGACATGGCTTGGCAGTTCGGGCTGGACTGTTCCCATGAGGCACAGGGTCAGACTGATTTGCATATGGCCGTGTCTGAACTGGGGTGGTGGAGTGAGCTAAAGAATGATGATTGATTAAACCCAGATCAGTTGACTGGGGGTGAGTGTTTGATTGGCTCAAACGTTCCGTCCATCATCCCCTTTTGTATCGCTTTGGTCGCCCTAAGTTGGCGGGGGTATGCCCAGACGTGGGTCCCTTGCTCACTTTGCCACTGGATTCAAGCAAGCCTGGCTGATGACGGCTGAAATGCCAGAAACCGGTCCTAGGATGCTTGTTTCCGGTCCAGGGAAGACATGGCTTGGCAGTTCGGTGCTGGACTGTTCCCATGAGGCACAGGGTCAGACTGATTTGCATATGGCCGTGTCTGAACTGGGGTGGTGGAGTGAGCTAAAGAATGATGATTGATTAAACCCAGATCAGTTGACTGGGGGTGAGTGTTTGATTGGCTCAAACGTTCCGTCCATCATCCCCTTTTGTATCGCTTTGGTCGCCCTAAGTTGGCGGGGGTATGCCCAGACGTGGGTCCCTTGCTCACTTTGCCACTGGATTCAAGCAAGCCTGGCTGATGACGGCTGAAATGCCAGAAACCGGTCCTAGGATGCTTGTTTCCGGTCCAGGGAAGACATGGCTTGGCAGTTCGGGCTGGACTGTTCCCATGAGGCACAGGGTCAGACTGATTTGCATATGGCCGTGTCTGAACTGGGGTGGTGGAGTGAGCTAAAGAATGATGATTGATTAAACCCAGATCAGTTGACTGGGGGTGAGTGTTTGATTGGCTCAAACGTTCCGTCCATCATCCCCTTTTGTATCGCTTTGGTCGCCCTAAGTTGGCGGGGGTATGCCCAGACGTGGGTCCCTTGCTCACTTTGCCACTGGATTCAAGCAAGCCTGGCTGATGACGGCTGAAATGCCAGAAACCGGTCCTAGGATGCTTGTTTCCGGTCCAGGGAAGACATGGCTTGGCAGTTCGGGCTGGACTGTTCCCATGAGGCACAGGGTCAGACTGATTTGCATATGGCCGTGTCTGAACTGGGGTGGTGGAGTGAGCTAAAGAATGATGATTGATTAAACCCAGATCAGTTGACTGGGGGTGAGTGTTTGATTGGCTCAAGCGTTCCGTCCATCATCCCCTTTTGTATCGCTTTGGTCGCCCTAAGTTGGCGGGGGTATGCCCAGACGTGGGTCCCTTGCTCACTTTGCCACTGGATTCAAGCAAGCCTGGCTGATGACGGCTGAAATGCCAGAAACTGGTCCTAGGATGCTTGTTTCCGGTCCAGGGAAGACATGGCTTGGCAGTTCGGGCTGGACTGTTCCCATGAGGCACAGGGTCAGACTGATTTGCATATGGCCGTGTCTGAACTGGGGTGGTGGAGTGAGCTAAAGAATGATGATTGATTAAACCCAGATCAGTTGACTGGGGGTGAGTGTTTGATTGGCTCAAACGTTCCGTCCATCATCCCCTTTTGTATCGCTTTGGTCGCCCTAAGTTGGCGGGGGTATGCCCAGACGTGGGTCCCTTGCTCACTTTGCCACTGGATTCAAGCAAGCCTGGCTGATGACGGCTGAAATGCCAGAAACCGGTCCTAGGATGCTTGTTTCCGGTCCAGGGAAGACATGGCTTGGCAGTTCGGGCTGGACTGTTCCCATGAGGCACAGGGTCAGACTGATTTGCATATGGCCGTGTCTGAACTGGGGTGGTGGAGTGAGCTAAAGAATGATGATTGATTAAACCCAGATCAGTTGACTGGGGGTGAGTGTTTGATTGGCTCAAACGTTCCGTCCATCATCCCCTTTTGTATCGTGTTATTACTACTGGCAGATTGCCTGCGAGTGTCCAATTTTTACTTTGTATTTCGTTCGCCAGTTCAGGTGTGTTGCTGTGTAGATTGTTTTTAGCTTGGCCAAAGAGCATCTGCTCTGTCTGTTTGCTTATTTTCTCTTTGAAGGGTGTCCGTGTAGCAGTCTCTACTGCGTTTGAAATCTTTGCATCGGAAGAGTTTTTGTGTAGAGGTGATGACTTTGTGCCAACCATGTAATTCTTAATAGCTCCTGAGTGCTCCTTGCCCCAGAATGTGATATTTTGCTGGTTCTCATCATTACGGTCTGCTCCTGCTGACTTTCTATTCCTACCCTTTCTTTTTTGTTTACGGCGTGCTCGCGCATTCATAAGGCTCACTGAGTCGGCCCTTTCTTTAATTGAGATGTTCTGAGGGGACTCTTCTGATGAAGTTTTGGGTGTTGGTGATTGATCCCCTTGCTTGATGATTGCGTGGTTATCATTGGTGATTCCTGGTGGTTTTTTGCAGGGGGTTGATCTACCGGGCCTGGCCTCTGTTGTGGGGTGCGTTGTTATGTTTAATTTTAAGTCCCCCAGGAGGTTACCCAACATCGTAGGTAATGTGGATAGTTTATCGACTATTGCGGTGCAGACGCAGTCTATTCTTTCTATTTGAGATAATTTTGCTGCCTCTTGTCCTCTTTTAATGAGGCCGTTGAGGTCTGCTAGTTTTCTTTCTATCCCGGTGGTGGCTTCTGGTTTCAGTGGGGCCTCTGCTCCCCTCGGTGGACTGGTTGGAGCGCTCTTCTCTGATGCTGTTTAGGGATGGGTTAACGTTGTACGATGCCACTAAGTCATCCCATTCTTGTGAAGCCAAGAAGGTCATGTCGCTGTTTGAAGTACACGAATCCCCATGTAGCGAATATGGGGAGAAGTTTGCAGGATCGATTTTCATTTGCTGCTTCTCAGCTGCTGAAGTGTCGCCTTGTGTTGTCCGTTGCTCGTGTAGAGGGCTATTATTTGCGTAAGATGGTATGGTCTCTCGGTCCTCTTTAACCGGTGCGTGCTGATTGAATGGAGGGGAATGGGTAAGGGATAGCTGGCCTCTTGTGATGTTGGGACTTTGGTGCTCCGGGAGCCCTTCTGGTTCTGCAGCCAGTTTACTCGATTTATCCATCTCGGGCACTGGCCCCCTGGGATTTTTTTCCTGATCGCCTGCGCCTTTTGGTGGATTGTTTTGGCTAGTGTCTCCCTCTGTTGATTCTGTGCTTTCAGCGGCTTGCCCCCATTGCGCTCCAGCCCCATTTGTGCTTCTTTTGTGGGCCGTGGTCTCCATTTGATTTGGGAACGTATGTATTTCTGGAACTGTAAAGTTTGATTTTTGAGGCAAAAAGCTGTCTGGGCCAACGGGACGCAGTGGGGGTTGTAGGCCGATTATGGTGTCGTTGTTTGAGTAAATTGCTTTGCCAGGATCTTTTAGAAAGGTAAATTTCGTATAGATTTTTGGTTGGTAATAATTTTTTGTCTTCCTTGGGGGTTGTCCTTCTATGTTTATTAGTTCGTAGGAATTTTTTCTTTTGTCGCTTTCTAGCGTGTGTTTTAGCTGATTTGCGTTGTTTTGCTCTATTGTCGATGTTGGACTTTGTCCTTTGTTGATTGTCGGACTTTCATTTGAGCAGTTTTTTATGTCATTGGAGTTGCTTTTGCTTGGAATGGTTCTATTACTGTCCTTGATACTGTTTACGCTCGGGTTGTCTTTTTCTGGGGTCTCTTGACTTTCATCCACTTCCTTCCTTTTTCGTTTGGGCGGTGGTCTTGTTAAGGGTCTTCTTTCTCTTCCGGATCTCTTGACGATCCCACTTGGTCCCTTTCCTATCTCTCTCCGGGTGTCTGCTGTGCTTCTGTTTCGGGCATGGCCACCCTCCTCGCGCCGCTCGCTGCTTGCACACTTCTTCTGCCTCCGCCTCCGCCTTGCCTCGCTGCAGCTAACTGCTGCTACTTGCAGCTTGGATGGAGCTTGGATGGAGAGACGTGGACTGGAGTTGATTTGATGGGACTTAGCGGTTGGCAGGTGCTCAGCCTTCCCTCTGCCTATCCTCTATGTTTATTGGACTTGTTAGGGTGAGAGGGAGGAGAAATTGCGGGGAGCCGACGTGGATTGAGTGGCTTATTATGTTCTTTTATGGGCCCAAGTTGCCTCTCTTATTACTGGCTCTCAGGCTCTTGCTGGCTCACAGGACATCCCCCCTCACTTCTACTGCGCTATGCTCAGTTGCACTGAGCTAGTTGGAGTGTTGGCTCAGCTGCGGCACTGTGCAGCTCTGGTCGCGGGCTCAGGGGAGCATGGGGTGCTTGGTGTGGAGCTCGGGACGGGCCTTGGTGAACTTGACACTCCCTCCCCTGTCCCTGAGCTCACCTTTGTCTCCACAGTCTGCTTACACCGGCTCATGTACAGTCATTAATGGAGCCTCGTGCTGTCAATGCTGTCCGTGCTTCCTTGATTGCTTGGTGGCTGCTAGGCTCAAGGCCTCAAAGCCACAACGTTTTCTTTGCTCTGCTGCCCCTTTTCTGGCTTGCTTGCTTCTGGTCGCTCACCGGCACCTCCGCCCTCGCTGCCACTTGCTGCCACCAGGGGTCCGCGGGGGGTCTGCACGGTGACCCAGGCAGGGGGCAGTGCAGGCAGGTCCCGGGGGATCTCAGAGACGCCGCTCTCGAGCGCCGCACACGGAGCGCAGTACAGTGCTTGTGGCCCGGCACCTCCACCTCCGCCCTCGCTGCCACTTGCTGCCACCAGGGGCCCGCGGGGGTCTGCACGGCGACCCGGCAGGGAGCAGGCAACGGAAAGGAGAGTGCGGGATACGGGGTGCGTGACCGCTCCTGTTTTCAGCTGCGTGCAGGCGGGTCCCGGCGGGTCTCAGAAACGCTGCTCTCGGAGCGCAGTGCAGTGCGACCTCAGCCTCAGCCTCTGACTTCCGGCCACAGGCTCTACCAATCGATCTCCGAATACCATCAGGTCAAGATTCTCCATCGGTTATAGACAACATAGAACAGGACACTAACTTTTTCTTGTTAAAAACATATAATCAATAATTATTACCAAACTAATCAATAATTAAACCGTTCTCTGCTACCAGAAAACTGATCCAGCGCGACACTTAATCAGGGATCGATACTAATCAATTTACATACAATGGCCCATACACATTCACCCAAATCCCTGATGCGCTGGGGGTCAAGTTTTAAAGACGTGGAAATCGTTTCCTTCACAAATTCATGTTCAATTATTCTAAATACATAACTAGACCTATATATCAACTCTCTTTCCTCTCGGTCGATGGACCAATTAGTTGAGTAGTTGATGGTAATAATAGAACTAACTGACTATCTAACCAGCTAAATAATCACAGACTCTCTGGAAGTTTTAAAAGGTTTATCTCAAATAAATGATTAATGCTCATCGTATATAGGTCGTAATGCAAACAATGAATTTCACACAAGGAGAGAAAAATCAATCAGCAATGCAAACAGTGTCAAACTCATCAACAATTAACAATATGCATATGAGGGAGTGGATAGATGAAGAGACATAAGTTTCAGCAAAAATAATGCGAAACAATATACTTATGACGGAGTGGATAGATGAAGAGACATAAGTTTCAGAGACAAAATTACATTTGCACATGATTATGCAAATTTCGAGTCGGAGGATAATACAAACCCAAAGATCAATGAAATACCACCCCCCTGGCCAAGGGAGTAGTAGGGGTCTCCTGAAGTAGAGTCAGGAAACAAAGATTTCAGGAACCGGACAGGACAAGGACAGGAACAACTAGGCCTATCTGCAAACCGACGCACAGCGACGCATCTCCCCTCTCAATCTCCTACCGCTGCAGCAACTAACCACACCCCCAAAGGCACCCCAGTTATACCCTAAAACCTACATGTCCAACCCACATTAATTGAAACATTGCACAGAATTTTACTGCTCATTGGATGCTCGGGGAGGTGGTGTATCACACCACTGTGATTTCATTCAAAATTGTTCATACTCATTGTTCTACTTCCTTTCCCATCGCGTAATTACTGACTAGTCCATGCATTTTTATTCTTGTTACGTTTCACTAAATTCTCAGCCATGTCTGCAGAAGAAGTCGTGGGTCCCACGGCCAGTCTCATCTTTTGGCAGGCAAACAATGTCCTGCGAAACAGACAGCAGTGTTGGAAGGGATTTGGTGAGGAGGGAAACCTTGTGCATCAATCGTTCCGGAGACGGAGCCTTTTTCCAGGTGATTCGAACATTTCAGCATTGTGTTGTTAATATGACTTGTGACTGAGTTCCATTTGGATTAATTGAACATCAGATGCATCATGAAGCCAAAGACAATTAATACACGATCTTTGCTAATACAATAAGAACTTTCGTTTAACACCAGTACTTAACGATTTGCCATGATGCATTATGGGAGATGGAGGCTTGCTCAGTCAGGTGACCAAAGAGACTATAAAAGATGGATGCACAGATGCACTTTGTTGACTGCTTCCTGTCCGTGAGCAAGGCTGTAGTGCCGAAACATGTAGGACCGAGGGAAGCTATGTGCTACATGTCCTGAATTAAAGGCAATTATCTCCGGAAATGGGCCTCTGTTTTTTGTTCATTGAAGGTGAAGTGACGGGCTTCTCCGTGCCCGTGTGAGATGCCGCCCTGAAGGGTTGGAGGCCCCCTGCTCGGAGGTTGTGCTTGGATTTGAATATGGGGGCATGACCCACTCACTGCTGTGTCAACCTACATAAGGATATGCTAAATAGCGAAAGAGAAGGCAGTGTTGGAAGAGATTTGGTGAGGAGGGAAACCGCGTGCATCAATCGTTCCTGAGACGGAGCCTTTTTCCAGGTGGTTCGAACATTTCAGCATCGTGTTGTTAATATGACTTGTGACTGAGTTCCATTTGGATTAATTGAACATCAGATGCATCATGAAGCCAAAGACAATTAATGCACGATCTTTGCTAATACAATAAGAACTTTCGTTTAACACCAGTACTTACCGATTTGCCCTGATGCATTATGGGAGATGGAGGCTTGCTCAGTCAGGTGAGCAAAGAGACTATAAAAGATTGATGCACAGATGCACTTTATTGACTGCTTCCTGTCCGTGAGCAAGGCTGTAGTGCCGAAACATGTCGGACCGAGGGAAGCTATGTGCTACATGTCCTGGATTAAAGGCAATTATCTCCGGAAATGGGCCTCTGTTTTTTGTTCATTGAAGGTGAAGTGACGGGCTTCTCGTGCCCGTGTGAGAGGCCGCCCTGAAGGGTTGGAGGCCCCCTGCTCGGAGGTTGTGCTTGGATTTGAATATGGGGGCATGACCCACTCACTACTGTGTCAACCTACATAAGGATATGCTAAATAGCGAAAGAGACGGCAGTGTTGGAAGGGATTTGGTGAGGAGGGAAACCTCGTGCATCAATCGTTCCGGAGAGGGAGCCTTTTTCCAGGTGGTTTGAACATTTCAGCATCGTGTTGTTAATATGACTTGTGACTGAGTTCCATTTGGATTAATTGAACATCAGATGCATCATGAAGCCAAAGACAATTAATACACGATCTTTGCTAGTACAATAAGAACTTTCGTTTAACACCAGTACTTACCGATTTGCCATGATGCATTATGGGAGATGGAGGCTTGCTCAGTCAGGTGACCAAAGAGACTATAAAAGATGGATGCACAGATGCACTTTGTTGACTGCTTCCTGTCCGTGAGCAAGGCTGTAGTGCTGAAACATGTAGGACCGAGGGAAGCTATGTGCTACATGTCCTGGATTAAAGGCAATTATCTCCGGAAATGGGCCTCTGTTTTTTGTTCATTGAAGGTGAAGTGACAGGCTTCTCCGTGCTTGTGTGAGAGGCCACCCTGAAGGGTTGGAGGCCCCCTGCTCAGAGGTTGTGCTTGGATTTGAATATGGGGGCATGACCCACTCACTGCTGTGTCAACCTACATAAGGATATGCTAAATAGCGAAAGAGACGGCAGTGTTGGAAGGGATTTGGTGAGGAGGGAAACCTCGTGCATCAATCGTTCCGGAGACGGAGCCTTTTTCCAGGTGGTTCGAACATTTCAGCATCGTGTTGTTAATATGACTTGTGACTGAGTTCCATTTGGATTAATTGAACATCAGATGCATCATGAAGATAGACAATTAATACACGATCTTTGCTAGTACAATAAGAACTTTCGTTTAACACCAGTACTTACCGATTTGCCATGATGCATTATGGGAGATGGAGGCTTGCTCAGTCAGGTGACCAAAGAGACTATAAAAGATGGATGCACAGATGCACTTTGTTGACTGCTTCCTGTCCGTGAGCAAGGCTGTAGTGCCTGTAGTAGCCTCGTGGGCTAGTTGGACCCCAGGGACCCTCAGGATTCAAGTGGACTTTATCCCCCAACTTAAAACGCGCCACAGGGCGCGTTTGCACTGTGGTGAAGTGAGGGGGCGGGACCTGAGGTGACATGTATGCAAACACGCCCTGTGGCGCGTTTTAAGTTGGGGGATAAAGTCCCCTTGAATCCTGAGGGCCCCTGGGGGCCAACTAGCCCACCAGGTGCTTCCAGTAAGCGCCACTGCGCTGCGTTGCAGAGAGGTGGTCCTGGTCACGCCCCTTTTTACACCTCTCTGCAATGCAGCTCTGTGGCGCTTACTGGAGGTACCTGGTGGGCTAGTTGGACCCCAGGGACCCTCAGGATTCAAGGGACTTAATCCCCCAACTTGCAATGCACCAGGGGCGTGTTTGCAGAGTGGTGGAGAAAGGGGGCATGGCCTTTGTCTACCTCTCACCAATCCCACTGCGTGGGGCTTACTGGAGGTAAAGGTAGGCTTGTTGGCCCCTAAAGGACCCCCAGCAGTGAAGGGGACTTCAATCCCCATCCAAGAGCACGCCAGGGAGCGCGTCTGTAGAGTGGTGGGCAAAGTGGGCGTGGCCTGGAACGAGTACTTAACAGTGTTGCAGTGTGGGACTGACTGGAGGTAATAGTTTGGGAAGTTGGCCCCCAAGGATGTCCTTGAGGGCCAGCTACCCTCTTGTTACCTCCAGTAAGTCCCCACACAGTGGGATTACTAAGACGTCTTCGGAGGCTATGGCCCCCTTTCTCTACCACTCTGCAAACGTGCCTCGTGGCAGACTACAGGATGGGGGATGAAGTCCAATTTTGTCCTGATGGAGTTTGGGGGCCAAGAATCCCTCCTGGTACCTCCTGTAAGTCCTACGCAGTGGAATTCCTGAGCGTTGGTTGGATGCCCAGCACCCTTTCTCCACCACTCTGCAAAGGCGACTACTAGTTAAAGTAGCATATTTCTGCACCTCTGACTTAGAGGTAGTTTTAATCCCCCTGCCCTATTATGTACTTGGGCCTTACATAGGAGGTCATGCTAATCAGAGGGGTACCCCAACGCATAGTGTTCCCTAGTGTATGTAGGTGTTTTCACTGTATTCTAAGGGGCATATTATCAAGGGCAGTATCGCCACTTTAGCGGCACATTTTGCCGCTAAAGCGGCGATATTTTTATCGCCCTATTAGCAAGCTGTCGCTAACAGCTGTTAGCGACAGCTTTATGGCGAAAGTGGCCGTTTCCTGGCCGCCTTGCATGTCAGCGATAATTATCGCTAATGACATGCAAAGTAGGCGTTCCTAACTACAAGCGACTGAACACAGTCGCAAACACAACTTCCCCCTATTAGCAAGGCCCTTGAAGCGATAAAATAATTCGCGCTAACCGCGATTATCGCTGGAATCTAACACCTCTTTAAAACTTGACTTAACCATTCTAGTCAATGGGAGGTGGATTGTGAGGTTAAGTCCTCACCTGCCTATTAGCGAGCTTTTCATTAGCGCAGTGAATTTATCGCTGGATTTTGCACGTTATTGCTGACATCTCAAATGACATCACTGATGACATTATCCATGTGATCATTTGATGCATCTTCTCACAGCCTAATATAACCTTTGATACACCCACTCTAAATTACAGACTGCCATTCTCAAAACCATAGAAACTTCAACACCAATAACTACATACCTACTCACTGATTCTTATGTTTACACACACATCCACTCACTCACCCGTACAGTCACTCATACTTATGGTCACTCAGTACAGGACTATCATACGCACTCATACACCTATATAGACACCAACACACCGCCACTCATCCATAGAGGTACTCACACACCTAGTCAGTCATGCAAATAATTAATCACACTGCCATTTACTCACCTATACAGTTATACATACACCAGCTCAATTACTCATACAAATACTAGCACATTCTTACGCTCTTATACAATCACTGATTCAAGCACACACTCATCCATACAGCCACTCTCACAATCACACACTCTCACTTATAGCCATTTATATACTCTAACACACATATATACCGCCTTTCACATATGTAGTTACTCACACATGTACCACTGAGATATACATTCACTCACTAACACACCCATACACACACTCACTCACCCATACAGTCCATCACAGATGCACTCTTGAAACCATGCACCCAGTGAATCACCCACTCACACATCTATGCACAGAGTCACACACACCCCACCCACACAAACACTCAGGCACCCATACAGATACTCAGACAACCAATCAATAACTCATATAGACACTCATGTAGCTATTCACAAACCCATGCAGCCGCTTACACACCAACACACAGATGGATACAGACATTCACACAGTTTAGTCACTAACCCATGCATTCAGTAAGATACATTTAATCACTCACTTATAGACTCAGTCACGCACCTACTAAATCATCCATTCAGACACTTATACACCCACTCATTCTTCAATACGCCTTTCCCTAAATATATTAAACATATTTAAACTTTACACAAACACACAGTCACTGGATGATGTCATCAGTGATGTCATTTGAGATGTCATCAGTGATGTCATCAGTGATGTCACTGACCATGTCATGATTGATGTAATATTTGACGTCATCAGCAGTGCATTGCGGGGGCGCGAGTTATAGTTAGCTGACCCTCAGGATTGAAGGGGATTTAATTCCCCATCTTAAAATGCGCAACGGGGCCTGTTTGCACACATGTCACCTGAAGCCCCGCCCCCTCCCTTCACCACTGTGCAAACGCACCCCGTGACGCGTTTTAAGTTGGGGAATTAAGTCCCCTTGAATCCTGAGGGTCCCTGGAGTCCAACTAGCCCACCATGTAGCTCCAAAAAGTGCCACAGAGCTGCGTTGCAGAGAGGTGTAAAAAGGGGCGTGGCCTCTGTACACCTCTCTGCAATGCAGCCCCCTGGCGCATACTGGAGGTTCCTGGTGGGCGAGTTGGCCCCCAGGGACCACCAGTATTCAAGGGGAATTTGTTCCCTCTCTGCAAACGCGCCAGGGCGCGTTTGCAGAGTGGTAAAGGAAGGGCGGGGCCTGCGGCACGATTGTTTTTTTTTTATTATTTTTATTTTTTAAATGCTTTTTTCTGCCCAGGGGTCCTTGTGGGACCCCTGAGCAGACCTAGGGGTCAGGGTGTTTTACCCTGCCCCCTTTGTGCGTTTTGCACACTTGTTTCTTGTGTTTTTTTTTTTTTTTAATCGGCGGGATCCGCGCATCCCGCCGCTTAAAAAAAAAATGCTTTTTTGCTTTTTTCTGCCCAGGGGGTCCTTGTGGGACCCCTGAGCAGACCTAGGGGTCAGGGTGTTTCTACTCTGCCCCCTTTGTGCGTTTTGCACACTTGTTTCTTGTGGTTTTTTTTTAATCGGCGGGATCCGCGCACCCTAAGCGCATCCAGCCGTTTAAAAAAAATATGCTTTTCTGCCCAGGGGTCCTTGTGGGACCCCCTGAGCAGACCTAGGGGTCAGGGTGTTTCTACCCTGCCCCCTTTGGGCGTTTTGCGCACTTGTTTCTGTGCCTCGGTTCTACCGAGGCATAAAATGGCTGCCAACACTTCCTGATTTGGAGTGTTGACAGCCAATTAGCATGCAGCTCGTGATCGGGACGGTGCGCGCAGGGTGAGCTCAGGGTGCGCGTATCCGACGCGGCCATAGATATATATGTGATTTTCCTTTTGATTTTCTCAGGAACTACTGAACGGATTTACACCATTTAACAAAAAGGGTTCTTTCTGAACCAAGAACTACCTCTTTGCCAAATTTGGTGTAATTCCGTTCAGCAGTTCGGGCTGTAGCCGTGGCTAAAGTTTCCTATGGGAAAATGAATGGGGAAAACACGTTTTGGGACCCCCCTTTTTTCTCGGCCCCCGCTTGACGAATCACCCCGAGACTTTCAGGATAGGAGCGGACTGGAGCGGGCCACAACGTTTGAATATTTCGCGAAGATTCGTCAACCGACGCAAGAGTTATTTCAAATAGAATGTTGCAGATTTCCTATGGAAAATAGGTACTAACTATAACTATCTACTATTGTTAACTTGTCTCAATCATTCCTTGACTGTACCAGAAAGCAATGTTTTGAGTAAAGGTTTGGGTTTCTGTCCCACAGAGATGGGTGATCCGGACAATATTTTGGTTGATTTGTTTAAGTTCACATGTTTGCTGAAATTAAAGGACTTCTTTAACTTAAACCCTATGAGAGCATTGCCTATGTTTCAACGTACTCAACCACCAACACAAACAATATTGGATGTGTATGATTTACAGCTGTTAATGTCAATACCTAGGGATGATGTGAAGAAGTATATATAGATAGGGGGCTCAAACGCAACCTAAATTTACATCCACTTGCACACACGGAAATATTGATCTTTTCAGAGAAAGGGTGAAAAATGATATACATGCAATGATTGAAAGACCAATACAACGTAAACAAAAGGGCCACAACCTCACTTGAGCTGAAAGAACTGCATTGCAGGATCTTAGTTTGGATAATACCATTGTGATCAGACAAGCCGACAAAGGGGGTAATGTTGTGATAATGAATAAGGCTGATTACATCAGTGAGATAAACAGACAAATTGCTATCACCAGTTGTTATGAGCGTATTACTCACAATCCTATGAAAGCATTACTTACTAACATCAACATGAGGTTAACAGACTGGCGTGAGAGCTGTCTCATCACTGATGAGAAATATACTTATCTATCTGTGAAAGATCCTCATTACCCTTGCATTAACATATAACCAAAAATTGGCAAGGGGGAATTTCTCCCCCAGGGCCACCCATAATTTCCGCTATTGCCTCACCCACCGAAAGAATCTCGGAATATGTTGATACTTTTTTACTGACATTTGTTTGCAACATTCCTGCTTATATACAGTACATCGCCGATATATTACACAAATTCAAGGATGTAACATTGTCCCAGAACCTTATATTTGTGACAATGGATGTGACAGGTCTATACATCTGCATTCAAAAACAATTTGGAATGATAGCTGTTGAATTGTATCTATGCACTAGGACTGCAGACCATCTGGATCACAACGAAATGCTGGCTGAGATGATTTCCATCATTCTATCAAAAACTTTCTTACATGATGGCAACTGGTACCATCAGATACAAGGTACGGCCATGGCTCCAGGTTTGCTCCTTCTTACACTGGCCTGTTTATGGCCTGGTGGGAGCGGGAGGATGCCTGGGGCCAATATGATTCCACCTGGATGGACTTCATTGTCTTCTGGGGGAGGTATATTGATGATATTATCATCTTAGGAATGGCACTGTTGATCAACTTTTGGAATTTCACTCTTTCCTGAATGACAACCTCTACAACATCAGGTTAACTCTGAATCATAGCAGGGAAAAGATTGAGTTCTTGGACCTATTATTTTAAGTGGAGAGCAACACCATACAGAACACAATGTTCAGAAAAGCTACTGCATGAAATTGCACCTTACATGCAACCTGTGCCCACCCCACAACAGTAATTAAGAATATACTCTTTGGGGAAATGGTATGCATCAGGCCTAATTGCGGCTCAGCTGATTCATTTATTACCAACAATACCCACATGAAACAGATATTTAAGAGCAGATGTATGGTGTATTGACCTTAGCAAGGGCGGAAACAAGAATTGGGCAGATAAATAGACAGGACACTCTAGTCAAGAAATCTAATTCAGAAAAAAGAAGGAATAAACAAACTTGTCTCTCCTTTGTCACACAGTATACCACACTCAGTGACCAGATATATTTGATTCCTAGAAAACATTGGGGTTTAATTGTGGATGTCCTTCGACTTAAGGAGAACATAACGGAAAATCCGAAAATGACTTATCACAGGGGGAGAATCATAAGAAACTAGCTATGTCCTTGCTATATAACCACTGCAAAAGGAAAAACATGACTCCCATCTGCAGTATACGGGTTTTACATATGCCAGGAATGCAACATGTGTCCATTAGGCAAGAAAAGTTTAGCTACAACACAAGCAGAAAATATGACATCAGGCACCACATCAATTGCAAGAGTAAATTTGTGGTCTACATTATTGGATGTGGATGTAACATAATGAGGGCAGCCCGGTAAGAACCTTGAAATTACGCATACAGGAGCACATTTGGGCCATAAAGAACAACCATTTGAGGTACCCTATAACATACCATATGAGAGAACAGCATGTGGATGATAACAGAATTTGGTTTCTGCACATTGATCATGTTCCCCTTGACTTGAGGGGTGGTATTCAAGAATTGGCACTGAGACGTAAAGAAGCTCCATGGATATGTTGCCTATGCAGTATAGAAAGGGGGCACAACACAAGAGAAATTACATTACTTCCCATAAACATGTACTATGTCGTTGTTACTGGAACAGAAATTCGATTGGAGTATAGATCAATTAATTCTTAATATGCAGGTAGACTCTATGTTCTTCTTACATATAGATTGGATATATGACATGCTGCTGTTCATTTCAGATTTTTTATCCATTATCAGACCTATGTCACTAAACTCTCTTGCAGTCAGCTATACAATTCTTCATAGGATTTGTTGTTTCCTTCTGTTTACTTGCTTGTGTGTCCTTCTGCCTCATGTCCTACTCTTTCGGTATTAGATTTCTCCCCTTACCCCTCCTGTAATATAATAAATATACAAAATATGTCAACAACAGACACAGACAGTGAAACAAAATAAAAATTACTATGACAAACCATGATAACTTTGCATGATAACATCAACATCTATACAATGGACTCAATGACATTGTGTAAATGAAAAAACAACAAAAACATTACATCTACATAATTAAATGTACACAACATCACAAGATGTGGGTCACTAATATTTACAATAATATGCAACATGAACATGCAACATGAAAAACACAAATTGAAAACACTATGCAAATAGACAAAAAACTAACAAAACACACATGTAAACGTTAAGGTGTTGGACATCGGATGCAAGTAATGAGATTCACCTTTAATATGTAAATAACATATAGGGGCCTATTCCGATGTTGGACAGACGCACCGTCTCGGAAACAGGAGCGACCGACCTCCGGTCGGCGGTCCCGACCTCCTCATTATGTGCGGTCACATTCCCACATATCCCTGTGGTAAACCAGCCATAGTACATGCTCCCATAGAGAAATGTGAGGTGGTGTTAATCCCTTCACCCCGAGGCAGGCACCTTGGGGATCTGGTGCATTTGAAATCAAAGCACAGATCTTTCTACTTGTAGTTAAAGCAATAGCACTCCAAAACGGATTCGGTCTCTGTCGGCCTACACATTCAACCATCTTTGTGTAAGCAGTATTTGAATTTGTTACCAGTTTTGGCAATATCACCTGAAGAGATTTGTGCTAAAGAATTTTTTGATGGTATAATCTATCTACGGTATTTTAACTTGTTGGTGGTAAATTGCACAGTGCTTGATGTTAGCACCATATAACAACATATAATGTTCAAGTCATTGTTGCCAGTAATAAACCTTGTGCACAACAAATTAAAGAACTTTCGCCAGTTCCTACCACCAGCAACTTGAAATACCGCTGCCACAAATGTGTTTACATGACCTATCTTACATTACTAACATGAGAAACTTCCTTCCTCCTAGCCCCCCTCCACCAGAAGCTGGTTTCAACCATTGTGGACAAATCGTTGATACAGACATGATCCTCTTCAAACAAATCTGCTTTTTGACCTCACCAGTCTACACTCTACTGGGTGTCCCACAGATCAGGTGAACAATTTTTAAAATACTTAAGGGGCTTATTTACAAGCCCTTGCGTCCCTTTTGAGCCGCCGGTGCGTCACTTTTTGTGACGCACCAGCGGCGTAAAAAATGCGCCATGTTGCGTCATATTTACAAAGTGACGCACCTAGGTAGATGCGTCACTTTGTAAACCCGTGCGCCACATTATACCTGCGCCAGATATAATGTATGCAGGGTGGGCGTTCTGACGCAAGTAAGTCTCGTAGAAGGGACGCAGTGAAATCTATGAGACTTCACTGTGCCACTTCTAGGACGCAAATGCGTCAATATCTTACGCCTGCCTCACAGCAGGCGTAAGACTGAAGCAGGCACATTTCAAATGGGACTTGCCGATGTGAAATGACCCATTGCTGGAGTTGCGTCACTTTTGTGACACACTCCAGCAGTGCGCCATTTTTGCGCCTACAGATACGTCAGAAATACTGACGTATCTGTAGCTCCTTGCGACATGATGCGTCATACTGTAAATATGACGCATCCAGCATGTTGCAAGGAGGGCGCAATGGAAAGTGACGCATCGTTGTTTTCACGCAGCGATGCGTCACGTTTTATAAATTAGGCCCTTAAGAATGCAGACTTTGCTTCTAATCGTTTTCACACAAGGGGCGGGATAAGAAATGACAGGGCTTATTTACAAGCCCCTTGCGCCACCGGTGCGTCACTTTTAATATGGGAAAAAATGACATACCGGCGGCGCAAGAGGCTTGTAAATAAGCCCCGAGGTTTGTAGTAATCGAATCCGTCAGGAGTTACAGCTGTGTCACGTAAACAAGTTTTTGTCAATAGAATTTGGAATTTACCAGCTGTAAAAATTGCCAACAGCATTTTCATCTGTCAGCGGTAAAATTCGCGTGGCTTGATGTTAGCACAGATTGAGGCATGTAATCTACACCACATTAAAATGGCGCCTGCAGTTTTTATCACTGAACACAAATCTGTTTAAGCAACATGATCAATAGCGTCGCTAAATTCAAATGCTGCCTACACTTGCATTGTTTTGTGATAACAATTGGCAGAAACATCCCTCTCTCAATGTATCAGAGTTAATTCACTTAGAAGTGGTTATTTTCAGATATGTAAATCTGTTATGGCAATCAGTCAAGTGCCTACGGTATTTTTACTCAAACATAAAAAACGGATTAATAGCTTCCGCTTGATCTACAAGTTGCATGCTTTGTGTATTTTGAATGTGTTCCACTACTTACTGCGGTTTTTTTCTATTAATTTAAACTGGCATAATAGGAAACAAGGCCACAATTATGCTTTCACACCTTAATCACACTTCAATAAGTTTCTTAAATCAGTTATGTTAATGAAAATGTATTTCAAAGCATTGTTACTCCCTTAGCTACATGGTAATTTAGATATAATTAAAAGTGCAAGAGCGAAGCAATCACCATATAGCTAATATAGCCTGTTGCCTGCACCCTAAAAAATTAATATTTGCATTACATGAATATTTTACATTCGCGACAAGGTGCATTTGTTGCCAGATCTTTCGATTCGACTAGTGACTTGAGCATTTGTGATTTTTTAGTGGCACAGCTTGTAGCAGTGTAAACTTCGCTCACACACGTGACAGGTACATTGTAAAGCTTAAGCTCCTCATGACAATCTGTGCATTGGTATAGCACTGCAGGCGCAGTGCAATCTTCTCTCCCAATCGCAAAAATGTTTGCTGATTGATTGTATTTGATAAAATTTATAAGGGTCATTAATTCAATTAACTTGGATTGACTTGTAAAAAGACTGTTGGACAGTAGTCTGCGGGAAGTGCAGTTCACAAGCGCTTTTGATACAAGTGAGAACTCAATAGTTCTTGTTTCCTTTTAGGTACATCCCCTTCTCTCCTGTTGGTGGTCGCTACAGCCCATGACCCTCTACGCTTCCCATATTATTTGCCACCAGCAACTAAATGTCCATCTCGTATCCGAACCACCCCTACTGGTAGATCCATCATGTTAGTGTAGGGCACTGCATTGAATGTTGGGAAATTCCAAACTCCCATTAAACTCCACCAAGCAGTTTCTGATTGTTTTTGTTTGGAAGGAATGGGGCAAATTAACTGCTAACACAGAGTTGGTGGCAAAAATAAAAGGGTGGCTGGTGAAACACATACATGGGACCATATTACAGAAAGGGCACCCTCTCCCTGTTTGAGCAACGGTGCACCTTGCAAACAGGTGCGCTGGGAGCAAACAGGGACAGAGCTTACTATTACAACAAATGTGTTGCCCCCAGGGCAACCGTGAACATGCAAAGCCGTCAGCGAAATGTGGAGCTGCTGCTTCAAAACCCCTCTGTGTTTCTATGTGCAGATGGGTAATCCGCCTGCACTTTAAAGATGGGTAAGAGAAGGTGGGTGCAGTGAGTGACTGCACCCTCCTAGAGGGGGATGTCTGGGATGTCCATGAGACCCACTTTCTTCCTCCAGAGGGCGCCTCTCAGGGGATTCACTCACAGGGTGCCACCTTCCTGTGGTGCACTGTAAGTGCTCCTCCTAAGGGTCTGGTTGCATCTGCTCCGGCGTCTATAATACAGTGCGGGCAAAGAGATTATCTCATGATTCTGGTCAGAACCTACTCATGAGTGGATTTAGCGTTCACAGCATGCAGTCTCCAGCGATCTGTACAAGAATAAGGCATCTGTTGCTTCAAGTAAGCTCAAATTGGGGTCAGCCAACCCTTGGGGGCCTCAAAAATAGACACCGACAGCATGTATAATGATTAATACTGCTGTGAAGTATTTTGCCAGATGGCATGTTTTGTCCTGAGGAGACCCACTTGAATTGGGGTGTCGGTTGAAACTTCGACACAGTGTTGGGGAGTGTCCAATGCTGATTCAATATAAATACAGAAAAAGCAATCTATATGTTTAGAAATTTAGGGACACCCCCATGTGTGTGTTTTTGTGTGTGTGTGTATTTGTGTGTGTTGTTCGCCAGTGTGTAGTTATAGTTAAAACCATGTTTCCATAGGAAAGGCATTTTTGACTTGCCTATATCTTTGGTGCTGCTTGACCATTCTTTGCGAACGTTTCCCCAAAAGGTGTCATAGTAAGTCTTGTTTTGCATGGAAAGTTTAGGAGTGATTTGACAAGCGAGGGCCGAGAAAATGGTGGGGCCAATAAAAGTGCTTTTTCTATTCTAATCTCCATAGGAGCTTTAGACCCGACTGCAGCCTGAACCACTGGACGGAATTACACCAAATTTGGCAAAAAGCTAGCTTTTGGTACACAGATTGTTCTTTTTATTATGTGGTGTAAATCTATTCAGTAGTTTTTAAGAAATTAAAAGAAATCCAAATTAGGATATCTGCGATCATGGCTGATTCACAAATAATGACAAGCTCATGAAAAGAAATGTGATTGGCTGCCAACACTTCAACCAGGAAGTGTTGGCAGCTATCTTAGGACTCTGCTTCATCCGATCATCCGAGTCCCACAAAAAAAATGGAAAAAAAATAAAAGTGGTCAGGGCAGGAATACCCTAACCCCCAAGCCTTGGTCTTGGGGGGTCTCAGAGGGACACCCAGGGCAAAAAAAACATTTTGTTTTTTAAAATTTTTGCCTCAAATTCATGAAATTTGTGAATTCATGAAAAAAAAACAAGCGCAGTCTTCCACTCTTGTTTATCCTGCAGCCCCTGGGTGGGCCAGGTCCCGGGGGCATGCAGACTTTTTTTGTTAAAAGTGGAGGGGGTGCATGGGACCCCCCTCCAAGGGCTTCATAATGCCCCAGGGACCGCCACCTCCCCGGATGGGGGTCACCCAGACCCCCATGCCTTGGGGACCACCATCTCCTCAGGACTTTAATTATAAAAATGGTGCAGGGGGCTCCCAGACCAACACCTCCCCAGGGCTTATGTGAACATGTTGCGGGGGCTGTGCGACCCCCTCTGTTCCCCCGGGGCCACCACCTCCCCAAGGCTTTCTTGTTTTATTAGAAGGAGGGGAGCAGCGCGGCCCCCCTCCCGGGCCATTCTCGGCCATGGGGACCACCACCTCCCCAGGCCACCCATGCAATTAGAAGAAGGGGGGCCATGCAGCCCCCTTCCTGGAGACTTATAAGGCCATTAGGACCGCCACCTCACATGGCAAGCTCCAGCTATGTCCCGGGGTGCCCAATCCATGGGACATAGCTGTTTGCTTGGAGGGAGTGGACAGCTCCCGCTAAGTTAAAGCAAACATTCCGATACCAGCAGGCCGGAGCTGTCCAAGTGATCCCACCCACTGGAAGCGGAGGTTTCATCTCTTTCCCTGCCCGCAGACATGCGGGCGGAAAAGAGATGAAACGATTGCTCCTGCACAAAGAAAGCTGCCTTTCCAGCAGGCCCCTCCGTGCAGCAGCAATGTCGGCTCCCGCAAGAGGCGGGGAGCCGGCTGGGACCGTTGGGGCATTCAGGCTTCCCCGACTTACCGGTTCAAGATCAGAAAGAGGCAAAATAAAAATAAAGGTTAGAAGTGAGCAGAAAGAAGCAGCATAAAGGTCAGAAAGGAGCAGAAGGATGAAGAATAAAGGTCACTAATGAGCAGAAAGAGGCCAGATAAAGGTGAGAAACAATAAGAACGAGGCAAAGTAAAGGTCAGCAACGAGCAGAAAGAGGCAAAATAAAGGTGATAAATGAGCAGAAAAAGGCAGAATAAAGGCAAGAAACGAGCAGCAAGATTCAAAATAAAGGTGAGTAACAAGCAGAAAGAGGCAAAATAAATGTAAGAAACAACCAGAAAGAGGCAGAATAAAGGTCAGCAAAGAGCAGCTAGAGGCAAGATAAAGGTGAAAAAGAGCATAAAGAGGCAGAAAAAAGGTCAGAAATGAGCTGGAAGAGACAGAATAAAGGTCAACAACGAGCAGAATGAAGCAAGATAAAGGTCAGAACAAGCAAAAGAGGCAGAATAAAGGTCAGAAACGAGCAGAAAGAATGAAAATAAAAGTCAGCAATTAGCAGAAAGATGCAAAATATAGGCCAGCAACGAGCAGAAAGAGGCAAAATAGAGTTCAGCAACAAACAGAAAGAGGCAAAATAAAGGTCAGAAAATAGAAGAAAGAGACAACATAAGGACAGCAAAGAGCATAAAGAGGAAAAATAGAGATTAGAAACAATCAGAAAGAGGGAAAATAGAGATCAGAAATTAGCAGAAAGAGGCAAAATAGAAGTCAGAAACCAGCAGAAAGGCAAAATAGAGATCAGAAACCAGCTCAAAGAGGCAAAATGAAGGCCAGCAGTGAGCAGATAGAGGCAAAATAGAGATCAGAAACAAGCAGAAAGAGGTAAAATAGAGGTCAGAGATGAGCAGAAAGAGGCACAAAAGTGGTCAGCAATGACTAAAAAGAACCAAAATAAAGGCCAGCAAGGAGCAGAAAGTGGCAAAATAGAGATCAGAAACGAGCAGAAAGAGGTACAAGAAAGATCAGAAACGAGGAGAAACAGGCAAAATAAAGTCATCAACGAGCAGAAAGAGGCAAAATAAAGGTCAGAAGCAAGCAGAAAGAGGCAAAATAGAGATCAGAAACTAGCAGAAAGAGGCACAACAAAGGTCAGAAATGAGCAGAGGAGGCAAAATAAAGGCCAGCAATGAGCAGAAAGAGTCAAAATAAAGATTAGGAACGAGCAGAAAGTGGAAAAATAAAGGTCAGCAACAAGCAGAAAGAGGAAACATAACGGTCAGAAGTGAGTAGAAAAAAGGCAGAAAATGAGGAGGGAATGAGCAGAACCCACTCAGGCACTCATGTACCCACACACAGAACAACTCACCCACTTACAGAATCACTCATACTTTCTCTCACCCATTCACAGAGCTACTCAGAGACTCACACCCCAACTCACAAACCCACTCACAGACCCACTCAGAAACTCATGCACCCACTCACAGACCCACTCAGACACTCAAGCAGTCACTCACAGACTGACTGACACACTCATGAAGGTAATCAAAACCAACTCAGACACTCTCACACCCACTTACAGACTCACTCAGAGACTCATGCACCCACTCAGACACTCACGCACCCACTCACAGACCCACTCAGACACACACACCAACTCACACACCTAGTAAGTCACTCACTCACAAACCCACTGAGATACTCATGTACTCACTCACACACTTTCTCTCAAAGGTTACAGGTTACAGTTAGGAAATGACATTAGAAACTGTAGAAATTCATGGAAAAACCAAAGGTTACAAGGACATGATACTTTGGAAATATAATCTAAAAACCTTTTACATTTACTGAAAAAAACAAAGGTTACAGGGTTCTTATAGTTAGGCTCAGATTTCCCTCATACAAAACCAGTGAAATTCAGCAGTTATAGTTACCCTAGCTAACTACACCTAAAACCCCTGCAATGCACTGCCTATGATCTCACATAATACATCACTCATGACATGGTCAGTAGCATCACTGATGACCTCTCAAATGACATTACTGATGGCATCACTGATAACATCATCCATAGGATGACTCACACACCCATTCAGACCCCAATAGAACCTCTCCCATACCCACTCCCACTCCCACACAGCCCCTCACATACCCATTCACTGACCCATACCAGTACTCACAACAAATTACTCATCCATAGAGCCATTCACATATCCACTCAATCATGCTGCCACTCACATACCCACTAACTCACCCATACAGCCGCTCATGCACCCACTCCCTCATCAATACATACACTCACACATCTAGTCATGAAGGCATACAGACACTTATACACCCTTATAGCCACCCACACACCCACTCAATCACCCATACAGAAGCTCAAAAAGCCACTCACTCACCCATACAGGTACTCCCACACACTCACCCATACAGCCACTCACCCTGAAACTCACTCACCAATACAGCCACTCACACAGCCACTGACACAGCAACTCACTCACCCATAAAACCAATCTCATACCCACAGAACCACATAAAACATACTCCCACATCCATACAACCACTCACATATCCACTCACTGACCCTTGCAACCACTTATAAGACATTCACTCTCCAATACATTTGCTCACTCCCACTCACACACTCAACCTGCTATTCATCCATGCAGCCACTCACACACCCCTCCTTCACCCATACAGCCAACCTTACAGCTATGCAGTCACCCATACAACTGCTCACACACCCACTCATTCACCTACACACCCACTCACACAGCCACTCACTGACCCAGACAGCTACTCACATACCCACTAACACATCCATACAGCCACTCACACACCCACTCATACATCTACTCAGACATCCACTCACACACTGATACAGACAGTCACACAGCCACTCAGATAAGATATGTGAGAAATTGTATGGCTAATTACTAGTACAGAAAGAATAGTGGTTTAGCTAATGCTGGAGCTTAGTATATATCTTTAAGTCTCAGAAATGTTTGTGAAACACATACCTTCATGGGATGATGTCATCAGTGATGTCATCCGTGATGTGTATTGCCATGTCATGAGTGATGTAATATGTAAGGATATAAATAGTGCATTGCGGAGATGTAAGTTATAGTTAGCGCAGGTAATTATAACTGCTGAATTTCAATGGCTTTCTATGAGTGAAATGTGACCCTAAGTATAACGTCCCTGTAACCTTTGCTTTTTTCAGTGAATCTATATATAGATATGAATGTATGTATGTGTGCATATATATATATATATATATATTATCTACTGGCGGTCGCCAGTAGATAGTTATAGTCAGGACCTATTATCCATAGGAAATTTGTAACATTCTTTTCCCAATAACTTTGGCGCCGGTTGACGAATCTTCGCGAAATTTTCAAAACTTATGGCGCGCTCCGGTCAGCTCCTATCTTGAAAGTTTCGGGGTGATTCAGCAAGCGGGGGACGAGAAAAAAGGGGGGTCCCAAAACGTGTTTTCTCCATGTTATTTCCCATAGGAAATTTTAGACACGGCTACAACTCGAACTGCTGAACAGAATTACACCAAATTTGGCAAAAAGGTAGCCATTGGTTCAGAAAGCGCCCTTTTTTTTAAATGGTGTAAATCCTATTCAGTAGTTCCTGAGAAATTCAAAAAATAGAGGTCAAAAAATCAATTTCCCATAGGAAACTTTAGACACGGTTACAGTCAAAACTGCTGAACGGAATTAAACCAAATTTAGCAAAAAGGTAGTGCTTGGTTCAGAAAGCGCCCTTTTTTAAATGGTGTAAATCCGTTCAGTAGTTTTTGAGATATTAAAGGAAAAACATCTTTATATATCTGGGCGGGACCTAACTACACAAGCACGAGCTTGGCTCTAATTGGCTGCCAACACTTCAATCCAGGAAGTGTTGGCAGCCATCTTGGTGCAATGCTTTTTAGGTCTCACCTAGCGACGCAGCGCATGCGCTGGCCACTACACAAACACCACTGCACTGCCCTAAACCCTAAAACATTACCCCAGCATGACCCCCTACACTGCATGAACACCACTGCACTGCCCTAAACCCTAAAACACTACCCCAGCAAGACCCCCTACATTGCCCGAACACCACTGCACTGCCCTAAACCCTGAAACACCACCCCAGCACGATCCCCTACACTGCCCGAACACCACTGCACTGCCCTAAACCCTGAAACACCACCCCCAGCACGACCCCCTACACTGCCCGAACACCACTGCACTGCCCTAAACCCTAAAACACCACCCCCAGCACGACCCCCTACACTGCCCGAACACCACTGCACTGCCCTAAACCCTGAAACACTACCCCCAGCACGACCACCTACACTGCCCGAACACCACTGCACTGCCCTAAACCCTGAAACACCACCCCCAGCACGACCCCCTACACTGCCCCAACACCACTGCACTGCCCTAAACCCTGAAACACTACCCCCAGCAAGACCCCCTACACTGCCCGAACACCACTGCACTGCCCTAAACCCTGAAACATCACCCCCAGCAAGACCCCCTACACTGCCTGAACACCACTGCCCTAAACCCTGAAAAACCACCACCAGCAAGAACCCCTACACTGCCCGAACACCACTGCACTGCCCTAAAACCTGAAACACCACCCCCAGCATGACCCCCTACACTGCCCGAACACCACTGCACTGCCCTAAACCCTAAAACACTACCCCAGCAAGACCCCCTACATTGCCCGAACACCACTGCACTGCCCTAAACCCTGAAACACCAGAACCAGCACGGACCCCTACACTGCCCGAACAACACTGCACTGCCCTAACCCCTGAAACACCAGCCCCAGCACGACCTGCTACACTGCCCAACCACTGCACTGCCCTAAACCCTGAAACACCAGCCCAGCACGACCCCCTACTCTGCCCGAACACCACTGCACTGCCCTAAACCCTGAAACACCAGCCCCAGCATGACCCCCTACACTGTCCGAACACCACTGCACTGCCCTAAACCCTGAAACACCAGCCCCAGCATGACCCCCTACACTGCCCGAACACCACTGCACTGCCCTAAACCCTGAAACACCACCCCCAGCAGGACCCCCTACACTGCCCAAACACCACTGCACTGCCCTAAACCCTGAAACACCAGCCCCAGCAAGACCCCCTACACTGCCCGAACACCACTGCACTGCCCTAAACCCTGAAACACCAGCCCCAGCAAGACCCCCTGCACTGCCCGAACACCACTGCACTGCCCTAAACCCTGAAACACCAGCCCCAGCAAGACCCCCTGCACTGCCCGAACACCACTGCACTGCCCTAAACCCTGAAACACCAGCCCCAGCAAGACCCCCTACACTGCCTGAACACCACTGCACTAAACCTTGAAAAACCACCCCCAGCAAGACCCCCTACACTGCCCGAACACCACTGCACTGCCCTAAACCCTGAAACACCACCCCCTGCACGACCCCCTACACTGCCCGAACACCACTGCACTGCCCTAAACCCTGAAACATCACCCCCTGCACGACCCCCTACACTGCCCGAACACCACTGCACTGCCCTAAACCCTGAAACACCACCCCCAGCAGGACCCCCTACACTGCCCGAACACCACTGCACTGCCCTAAACCCTGAAACACCAGCCCCAGCACGACCCCCTCCACTGCCCGAACACCACTGCACTGCCCTAAACCTGAAACACCAGCCCCAGCACGACCCCCTACACTGCCCGAACACAACTGCACTGCCCTAAACCCTGAAGCACCAGCCCCAGCAAGACCACCTACACTGCCCGAACAGCACTGCAGTACCCTAAACCCTGAAACCCCAGCCCCAGCAAGACCCCCTACACTGCCAGAACACCACTGCACTGCCCTAAACCCTGAAACACCACCCCCAGCAAGACCCCCTACACTGCCCGAACACCACTGCCCTAAACCCTGAAACACCACCCCCAGCAAGACCCCCTACACTGCCCGAACACCACTGCAATGCCCTAAACCCTGAAACACCACCCCCTGCACGACCCCCTACACTGCCCGAACACCACTGCACTGCCCTAAACCCTGAAACACCACCTCCTGCATGACCCCCTACACTGCCAGAACACCACTGCACTGCCCTAAACCCTGAAACACTACCCCCAGCACGACCCCTAGACTGCCCGAACACCACTGCACTGCCGTAAACACCACCCCCAGCACGACCCCCTACTCTGCCCGAACACCACTGCTCTGCCCAAAACCCTAAAACACTCCCCCCAGCACGACCCCCTACACTGCCCGAACACCACTGCTCTGCCCTAAACAATGAAACACCACCCCAGCACGTCCCCCTACACTGCCCGAACACGACTGCACTGCCCTAGACCCTGAAACACCAGCCTCAGCACGACCCCCTACACTGACCGAACACCACTGCACTGCCCTAGACCCTGAAACACCACCCCCAGCATGACCCCCTACACTGCCCGAACACCACTGCACTGCCCTAAACCCTGAAACACCACCCCCAGCACGACCCCCTAGACTGCCCGAACACCACTGCACTGCCCTAAACCGTAAACACCACCCCCAGCACGACCCCCTACTCGGCCCGAACACCACTGCTCTGCCCAAAACCCTAAAACACTCCCCCCAGCACGACCCCCTACACTGCCCGAACACCACTGCTCTGCCCTAAACAATGAAACACCACCCCAGCACGTCCCCCTACACTGCCCGAACACGACTGCACTGCCCTAGACCCTGAAACACCAGCCCCAGCACGACCCCCTACACTGCCCGAACACCACTGCACTGCCCTAGTCCCTGAAACACCACCCCCAGCATGACCCCCTACACTGCCCGAACACCACTGCACTGCCCTAAACCCTGAAACACCACCCCCAGCATGACCCCCTAGACTGCCCGAACACCACTGCACTGCCCTAAACCGTAAACACCACCCCCAGCACGACCCCCTACACTGCCCGAACACCACTGCACTGCCCTAAACCCTGAAACACCACCCCCAGCAGGACCCCCTACACTGCCCCAACACCACTGCACTGCCCTAAACCCTGAAACACCAGCCCCAGCAAGACCCCCTACACTGCCTGAACACCACTGCACTAAACCCTGAAAACCCACCCCCAGCAAGACCCCCTACACTGCCCGAACACCACTGCACTGCCCTAAACCCTGAAACACCACCCCCTGCACGACCCCCTACACTGCCCGAACACCACTGCACTGCCCTAAACCCTGAAACATCATCCCCTGCACGACCCCCTACACTGCCCGAACACCACTGCACTGCCCTAAACCCTGATACACCACCCCCAGCAGGACCCCCTACACTGCCCGAACACCACTGCACTGCCCTAAACCCTGAAACACCAGCCCCAGCACGACCCCCTACACTGCCCGAACACCACTGCACTGCCCTAAACCTGAAACACCAGCCCCAGCACAACCCCCTACACTGCCCGAACACCACTGCACTGCCCTAAACCCTGAAGCACCAGCCCCAGCAAGACCACCTACACTGCCCGAACAGCACTGCACTACCCTAAACCCTGAAACCCCAGCCCCAGCAAGACCCCCTACACTGCCAGAACACCACTGCACTGCCCTAAACCCTGAAACACCACCCCCAGCAAGACCCCCTACACTGCCCGAACACCACTGCCCTAAACCCTGAAACACCACCCCCAGCAAGACCCCTACACTGCCCGAACACCACTGCACTGCCCTAAACCCTGAAACACCACCTCCTGCAAGACCCCCTACACTGCCAGAACACCACTGCACTGCCCTAAACCCTGAAACACTACCCCCAGCACGACCCCCTAGACTGCCCGAACACCACTGCACTGCCCTAAACCTTAAACACCACCCCCAGCACGACCCCCTACTCTGCCCGAACACCACTGCTCTGCCCAAAACCCTAAAACACTCCCCCCAGCACGACCCCCTACACTGCCCGAACACCACTGCTCTGCCCTAAACAATGAAACACCACCCCAGCACGTCCCCCTACACTGCCCGAACACGACTGCACTGCCCTAGACCCTGAAACACCAGCCCCAGCATGACCCCCTACACTGCCCGAACACCACTGCACTGCCCTAGACCCTGAAACACCACCCCCAGCATGACCCCCTACACTGCCCGAACACCACTGCACTGCCCTAAACCCTGAAACACCACCCCCAGCACGACCCCCTAGACGGCCCGAACACCACTGCACTGCCCTAAACCGTAAACACCACCCCCAGCACGACCCCCTACTCTGCCCGAACACGACTGCTCTGCCCTAAACCCTAAAACACTCCCCCCAGCACGACCCCCTACACTGCCCAAACACGACTGCTCTGCCCTAAACAATGAAACACCCCTAAAACACTCCCCCCAGCACGACCCCCTACACTGCCCGAACACCACTGCTCTGCCCTAAACAATGAAACACCACCCCAGCACGTCCCCCTACACGGCCTGAACACCACTGCACTGCCCAAAACACTGAAACACGAGCCCCAGCACGACCCCGTACACTGCCCGAACACCACTGCACTGCCCTAGACCCTGAAACACCAGTGTGAGAAGTTGGCCTGGCATATGCTGTCCACTAATTATAGTGGGCACCTTGCACCAGTCCAAACAACCCCTTATTGGAGATAGGTTAAAGACAACCTTTATTGAAAGCTATCCTAGTGGTAGCTATGGAGAGCAGCCTTCAGGCTAAGTCTTGAAGGAATGTAAAGCAGCTTGTTTTGCCAGTCTATAATCTCTTGAGTGACCAAATGAAAGAGCACCACACCAGGTATATATTCAAAATAAATGTATTTATTGCTAAACACACCCCTCTAGTCTCTTTATGAGGCTAGAGTGCGAAGTACACAAGTTATAAGTTATTTAAAGACAGTAATAGCACAAATACACGTTTGGGCCCTAGGGGCGTACCAAACCATATACCAATAAAGTGGTATAAGAACCACGACTGAACTAGACACTAGGCCTAGAGCCTCTAGAAGTGCTTGGACCACAAGGAACCACCCAAGGTAGTGACACAGGGGACCCACGGGGGACGCGTGCAGTGTAAATACACAACCGCGATACGCCGTTAACTTCTATGGAGAAAGTCACGATCAGGAAATTAAAGAAAAGGGACACTTAGAGGAGGACTTGGAGCAAACCCTTTGAGAACTAGTACTTTGAAAAGTCTCTACCCACGGGAGCACCAGAGTACTCGTGTTACCTCACCCAGGGAAGCCGGGTGCATAGGTGTCTTTCGGGGTCGGGTTTCGTCGTCGATTTGAATGGCGATCTGCTGCAAAGTGCTGCTGGCGACCAAGTGGAAAGTGTCCGGGTGGATCCAAGAGTGGATCGGAGATCTGAAGAACCTGAAAGCAGAGGGGACAGAGTCTGGGTCACTAGCCAGTGACCAGGAAGGCGATGGACAGATGCCCACCGATGTTGCTTGCTTCAAGTGTGTTGACATTTGTCTTGACTCTTCAGCCACGAGGTCCAGGAGGCGTTGTCGGCAACCAGGAGCAGGATTCGGGCTGGTACACGATGTCTGTCGAGTGCTGAGGTGTCGGCCACCGGATTAATCCCAACAAGCCTTGGCAACGGCAAGTCTTGGTGAAGATGAAGATCGTCGATGGTGCAGACCAGCAAGGTCTTGGGAACTCACCCAGCGAGGGTAAGTGAGAGCAGGCCTGGAGCAACCAGGATGCCCGAGAAGAAAAAGATTGGCCTTCGTGAAGGGCTACTAGCCAACGGGCTAGCGACCGCGAAGGAGCCTCGAGACGTCGCACGTGGATCTGGCTCACAGGACACTCGTGGAGTGGAGGCCAGTGATCTTCAGTGCAGTTGGTGCTGGAGGCTAGATCTACTCGAAGCCCAAAGCACGACTTCGTGGGACACCCAGAAGAGGATGCACTTGCAAATGTGCTCGGTGTCCAGGGGTCACGGTCTCACATTACCCACGATAGCTACGGGCCTCAGCTTTGCTGGGGACTCAGGGTAGCCTCGGGGAAGTCTGAGAATCCACCTCTGGTGATGCGAAGACTTCGGCGTCCGATGGGAGCTTCAGAAATGCAGACCGGACAGATGCATCTTTGGTGCCTGCCAAGCAGGGGAGTCACTCCTTGACCCCAAGGGAGATTCTTCTGTCCTCTAATCTTGAGTAGAGCGTCGAAGGTCCAGGATTCTGTTTCAGAGTTTCGTCCAGGGATAATCTAAAGTCCTAAGGACTGGGTTCCTATACTTATACCAAGTTTAGGGGTTGGACTACTCTGTGGCCCCACCTATGGGTGGGTCAGGGCAGAGGGGTGGCTACACCCCTTTCCCTTTGTCCAGTTCGCGCCAAAGCAGGGGCTGCAAGCCCCTGATCCGGTTTGAACTGGGGTATGCACAGGGACACCAAATGTGCCCCCAGTGCAGGACTTGAAAGCACCCGAAAGTGCTCCCGCCCAGCCCCAATACACATTATCCTGTCTGGGGAGGTGGTCACACCTCCCTGGGACAGGAAACCTATTGTCCAGGCCTCCCCTGCCGGAGTTTTGTCCAGCAGCAGGAGGCCAGACTCGTGTCTGTGGCAGCAGCATCCATTTTGTGATGCCAGGGCTTTAGAAAGAAGTTACCGGGCTAGCCAGAGTTAACATGTCTTTCCCTCTAGAAGGGTGGAATGCTACCCCCGCTGCCAGAATTGGTGGGGGTAGTATTCCAAGATGTTTGACACCAAACACGACATGTTTAGGTGCAGCCATTCCAAAGTTAGCATTTAACGCGAGGTTATAATGCGCTTAAGAGTATATGGTCAGGCTGCACTACAAACAGCATCAGAGAAGGGTCTCCGAACGCTGCAGAGGGGCCCTGCTCATGCAGGGGCACCCTCTCACATAGGAACCACGCACTCTGCCTTCAGGATTGATAAGGCCTGCCTTAGGAGTGACTTATAGGTTTATATGTGTGTATGTATTCAGTGATATAGGTAACCTATATCACAGTAAGGGATGCATGCACCACCTTACCCAGGCTGCAGTAGCAGACCTGTGGTGTCAGTTTGGATGGCCTTCCAGGGGTGGCATAATACATGCTGCAGCCCCTGGTAGGCCTCTGAGGTACCTATGCCCTTGGTACATAGTATACCATATACTAGGGACTTATAAGGGCACTCCAGATTCCAATCAGAGATGTGCCTAAGGCACATGGAAACCATTTTAGAGAGGAAGCAGCTAGGCTGGGGTTCATCATTAGCAGGGCCCCAGCCAGACTAATGTCGAAAAACAGTGAAGCATCAGCAAAAAGTGGGGGTACCCATGTGAAGCAGATCCTACTCTCCTACAACCAGCCCCAGCACGACCCCCTACACTGCCCGAACACCACTGCACTGCCCTAAACCCTGAAACACCAGCCCCAGCACGACCCCCTAGACTGCCCGAACACCACTGCACTGCCCTAAACTCTGAAACACCAGCCCCAGCACGACCCCCTACACTGCCCGAACACCACTGCACTGCCCTAGACCCTGAAACACCACCCCAAGCATGACCCCCTACACTGCCCGAACACCACTGCACTGCCCTAGATGCTGAAACACCACCCCCAGCACGACCCCCTACACTGCCCGAACACCACTGCACTGCCCTAAACCCTGAAACACCAGCCCCAGCACGACCCCCTACACTGCCCGAACACCACTGCACTGCCCTAAACCCTGAAACACCACCTCCTGCATGACCCCCTACACTGCCCGAACACCACTGCACTGCCCTAGACCCTGAAACACCACCCCAAGCACGACCCCCTACACTGCCCGAACACCACTGCACTGCCCTAGATGCTGAAACACCACCCCCAGCACGACCCCCTACACTGCCCGAACCCCACTGCACTGCCCTAAACTCTGAAACACCACCCCCAGCACGACCCCCTACACTGCCCGAACACCACTGCACTGCCCTAAACCCTGAAACACCACCCCCTGCACGACCCCCTACACTGCCCGAACACCACTGCACTGCCCTAAACCCTGAAACACCACACCCTGCACGACCCCCTACACTGCCCGAACACCACTGCACTGCCCTAAACCCTGAAACACCACCCCCAGCACGACCCCCTACACTGCCCGAACACCACTGCACTGCCCTAAACCCTGAAACACCAGCCCCAGCAAGACCCCCTACACTGCCCAAACACCACTGCACTGCCCAAAACCCTGAAACACTAGCCCCAACACGACCCCCTACACTGCCCGAACACCACTGCACTGCCCTAAACCCTGAAACACTAGCCCCAGCACGACCCCCTACACTGCCCGAACACCACTGCACTGCCCTAAACCCTAAAACACCAGCCCCAGCACGACCCACTACACTGCCCGAACACCATTGCACTGCCCTAAACCCTGAAACACCAGACCCAGCATGAACCCCTACACTGCCCGAACACCACTGCACTGCCCTAACCCCTGAAATACCAGCCCCAGCACGACCTGCTACACTGCCCGACCACTGCACTGCCCTAAACCCTGAAACACCAGCCCAGCACGACCCCCTACTCTGCCCGAACACCACTGCACTGCCCTAAACCCTGAAACACCAGCCCCAGCAAGACCCCCTACACTGCCCGAACACCACTGCACTGCCCTAAACCCTGAAACACCAGCCATAGCACGACCCCCTACACTGCCCGAACACCACTGCACTGCCCTAAACCCTGAAACACCACCCCCGCAGGACCCCCTACACTGCCCGAACACCACTGCACAGCCCTAAACCCTGAAACACCAGCCCCAGCAAGACCCCCTACACTGCCCGAACACCACTGCACTGCCCTAAACCCTGAAACACCAGCCCCAGCAAGACCCCTACACTGCCCGAACACCACTGCACTGCCCTAAACCCTGAAACACCAGCGCCAGCAAGACCCCTACACTGCCCGAACACCACTGCACTAAACCCTGAAAAACCACCCCCAGCAAGACCCCCTACACTGCCCGAACACCAATGCACTGCCCTAAACCCTGAAACACCACCCCCAGCATGACCCCCAGCACGACCCCCTACACTGCCCGAACACCACTGCACTGCCCTAAACCCTGAAACATCACCCCCTGCACGACCCCCTACCCTGCCCGAACACCACTGCACTGCCTTAAATCATGAAACACCACCCCCAGCACGACCCCCTACACTGCCCGAACACCACTGCACTGCACTGCCCTAAACCCTAAACACAACCCCCAGCACGATCCTCTACTCTGCCCGAAAACCACTGCTCTGCCCTAAACCCTAAAACACTACCCCCAGCACGACCCCCTACACTGCCCGAACACCACTGCTCTGCCCTAAATCCTAAAACACCACCCCCAGCACGTTCCCCTACACTGCCCGAACACCACTGCACTGCCCAAAACCCTGAAACACTAGCCCCAGCACGACCCCCTACACTGCCCGAACACCACTGTACTGCCGTAAACCCTGAAACACCAGCCCCAGCACCACCCCATACACTGCCCGAACTCCACTGCACTGCCCTAAACCCTGAAACACCAGCCCCAGCATGACCCCCTACACTGCCCGAACACCACTGCACTAAACCCTGAAACACCAACCCCAGCACGACCCCCTACACTGCCTGAACTCCACTGCACTGCCTTAAACCCTGAAACACCACACCCAGCACGACCCCCTACACTGCCCAAACACCACTGCACTGCCCTAAACCCTGAAACACCACCCCCAGCATGACCCCCTACACTGCCGTAACACCACTGCACTGCCCTAAACCCTGAAAAACCACCCCCAGCACCACCCCCTACACTTCCCGAACACCACTGCACTGCCCTAAACCCTGAAACACCAGCCACAGCAAGACCCCCTACACTGCCCGAACACCACTGCACTGCCCTAAACCCTGAAACACCAGCCCCAGCACCACCCCCTACACTGCCCGAACACCACTGCACTGCCCTAAACCTGAAACACCAGCCCCAGCACGACCCCTACACTGCCCGAACACCACTGCACTGCCCTAAACCCTGAAGCACCAGCCCCAGCAAGACCACCTACACTGCCCGAACAGCACTGCACTACCCTAAACCCTGAAACCCCAGCCCCAGCAAGACCCCCTACACTGCCAGAACACCACTGCACTGCCCTAAACCCTGAAACACCACCCCCAGCAAGACCCGCTACACTGCCCGAACACCACTGCCCTAAACCCTGAAACACCACCCCCAGCAAGACCCCCTACACTGCCCGAACACCACTGCAATGCCCTAAACCCTGAAACACCACCCCCTGCACGACCCCCTACACTGCCCGAACACCACTGCACTGCCCTAAACCCTGAAACACCACCTCCTGCATGACCCCCTACACTGCCCAGAACACCACTGCACTGCCCTAAACCCTGAAACACCACCCCCAGCACGACCCCCTAGACTTCCCGAACACCACTGCACTGCCCTAAACCCTAAAACACTCCCCCCAGCACGACACCCTTCTCTGCCCGAACACCACTGCTCTGCCCTAAACAATGAAACACCACCCCAGCACGTCCCCCTACACTGCCCGAACACCATTGCACTGCCCTAGACCCTGAAACACCAGCCCCAGCACGACCCCCTATGTGAGAAGTTGGCCTGGTATATGCTGTCCACTAATTATAGTGGGCACCTTGCACCAGTCCAAACAACCCCTTATTGGAGATAGGTTAAAGACAACCTTATTGAAAGCTATCCTAGTGGTAGCTATGGAGAGCAGCCTTCAGGCTTAGTCTTGAAGGAATGTAAAGCAGCTTGTTTTACCAGTCTATAATCTCTTGAGTGACCAAATGAAAGAGCACCACACCAGGTATATATTCAAAATATATGTATTTATTGCTAAACACACCCCTCTAGTCTCTTTATGAGGCTAGAGTTCGAAGTACATAAGGTAGAAGTTATTTAAACACAGTAATAGCACAAATACACGTTTGGGCCCTAGGGGCGTACCAAACCATATACCAATAAAGTGGTATAAGAACCACGACTGAACTAGACACTAGGCCTAGAGCCTCTAGAAGTGCTTGGACCACAAGGAACCACCCAAGGTAGTGACACAGGGGACCCACGGGGGACGCGTGCAGTGTAAATACACAACCGCGATACGCCGTTGACTTCTATGGAGAAAGTCGTGATCGGGAAATTAAAGAAAAGGGACACTTAAAGGAGGACTTGGAGCAAACCCTTTGAGATCTAGTACTTTGAAGAGTCTCTACCCACGGGAGCACCGGAGTACTCGTGTTACCTCACCCAGGGAAGCCGGGTGCATAGGTGTCTTTCGGGGTCGGGTTTCGTCGTCGATTTGAATGGCGATCTGCTGCAAAGTGCTGCTGGCGACCAAGTGGAAAGTGTCCGGGTGGATCCAAGAGTGGATCGGAGATCTAAAGAACCTGAAAGCAGAGGGGACAGAGTCTGGGTCACTAGCCAGTGACCAGGATGGCGATGAGCGGATGCCCACCGATGTCGAGTGCTTCAGGTGCGTTGACGGTCGTGTTGACTCTTCAGCCACGAGGTCCAGGAGGCGTTGTCGGCAACCAGGAGCAGGATTCGCGCTGGTACACGATGTCTGTCGAGTGTTGAGGTGTCGGCGACCGGATTGGACCCAACAAGCCTTGGCAACGCCAAGTCTCGGTGAAGATGTAGATCATCGATGGTGCAGACCAGGAAGGTCTGAGGAACTCACCCAGCGAGGGTAAGTGAGGGCGGGCCTGGAGCAACCAGGATTCCAAGTAAGAAAAAGATTGGCCTTCGTTAAGGGCTACTAGCCAATGGGCTAGCGACCGCGAAGGAGCCTCGAGACGCTGCACGTGGATCTGGCTCACAGGACACTCGTGGAGTGGAGGCCAGTGATCTTCGGTGCAGTTGGTGCTGGAGGCTAGGGCTACTCGGAGCCTAAAGCACGACTTCGTGGAAGACCCAGAAGAGGATGCACTTGCAAATATGCTCAGTGTCCAGGGGTCACGGTCTCACAACACCCACGATAGCTATGGGCCTCAGCTTTGCTGGGGACTCAGGGTAGCCTCGGGGAAGTCTGAGAATCTACTTCTGGTGATGCAATGACTTCGGCGTTCGACGGGAGCTTCAGAAATGCGAACCGGACAGATGCTTCTTTGGTGCCTGCCCAGCAGGGGAGTCACTCCTTGACCCCAAGGGAGATTCTTCTGTCCTCTAATCGTGAGTAGAGCATCGAAGGTCCAGGATTCTGTTTCAGAGTTTCGTCCAGGGATAATCTAAAGTCCTAAGGACTGGGTTCTCATACTTATACTAAGTATAGGGGTTGGACTACTCTGTGGCCCCACCTATGGGTGGGTCAGGGCAGAGGGGTGGCTACACCCCTTTCCTTTGTCCAGTTCGCGCCAAAGCAGGGGCTGCAAGCCCCTGATCCGGTTTGAACTGGGTATGCACAGGGACACCAAATGTGCCCCCAGTGCAGGACTTCAAAGCACCCGAAAGTGCTCCCGCCCAGCCCCAATACACATTATTCTGTCTGGGGAGGTGGTCACACCTCCCTGGGACAGGAAACCTATTGTCCAGGCCTCCCCTGCCGGAGTTTCGTCCAGCAGCAGGAGGCCAGACTCGTGTCTGTGGCAGCAGCATCCATTTTGTGATGCCAGGGCTTTAGAAAGAAGTTACCGGGCTAGCCAGAGTTAACATGTCTTTCCCTCTAGAAGGGTGGAATGCTACCCCCGCCGCCAGAATTGGGGGGGGTAGTATTCCAAGATGTTTGACACCAAACACAACATGTTTAGGTGCAGCCATTCCAAAGTTAGCATTTAACGCGAGGTTATAATGCGCTTAAGAGTATATGGTCAGGCTGCACTACAAACAGCATCAGAGAAGGGTCTCCGAACACTGCAGAGGGGCCCTGCTCATGCAGGGGCACCCTCTCACATAGGAACCATGCACTCTGCCTTTAGGATTGATAAGGCCTGCCTTAGGAGTGACTTATAGGTTTATATGTGTGTATGTATTTAGTGATATAGGTAACCTATATCACAGTAAGGGGTGCATGCACCACCTTACCCAGGCTGCAGTAGCAGACCTGTGGTGTCAGTTTGGATGGCCTCCCAGGGGTGGCATAATACATGCTGCAGCCCCTGGTAGGCCTCTGAGGTACCTATGCCCTTGGTACATAGTATACCATATACTAGGGACTTATAAGGGCACTCCAGATTCCAATCAGTGATGTGCCTAAGGCACATGGAAACCATTTTAGAGAGGAAGCAGCTAGGCTGGGGTTCTGATTAGCAGGGCCCCAGCCAGACTAATGTCGAAAAACAGTGAAGCATCAGCAAAAAGTGGGGGTACCCATGTGAAGCAGATCCTACTCTCCTACACAACCCCCCCAAACGTAGGGACATTAAACTAACCTTGCCCAGTTAAGTCTTCATGTTCTAAGTGGAAGTACCTAGAGAGTCCATCTGCATTGGCATGGTTACTCCCAGGTCTATGTTCCACTGTAAAGTCCATCCCCTGTAGGGAAATGGACCACCTAAGCAGTTTGGGGTTTTCACCCTTCATTTGTTTTAGCCATAAGAGGGGCTTATGGTCTGTCTGAACCAGGAAGTGTGTACCAAACAAGTATGGCCTCAACTTCTTCAGAGCCCAGACCACAGCATAGGCCTCCCTCTCTATGGCTGACCAACGTTTCTCTCTAGGGGTCAGCCTTCTGCTAATGAAAGCTACTGGCTGATCCTGACCTTCTTCATTCAATTGTGACAGTACAGCCCCTACCCCCAATTCAGATGCATCAGTTTGAACAATGAACTTCTTGGAGTAGTCAGGACTCTGTAGAATGGGAGCAGTGCACATGGCCTGCTTCAGGTCATCAAATGCCTTTTGACAGCTAACTGTCCACTGAACCTTTTGGGCATCTTCTTAGAAGTTAAGTCATTCAGGGGTGTCACTATTGATCCATACCCCTTGACAAATCTCCTATAGTACCCAGTCAGGCCTAAGAAGGCTCTCACCTGAGTCTGGGTAGTGGGAGCAGTCCAGTCCATGATAGTCTGGATCTTGCTCTGCAAAGGTTGAACCTGGCCTCCACCCACAAGGTGGCCCAGGTACACAACCTGACTCTGCCCTATCTGGCACTTAGTGGCCTTGATAGTCAGGCCTGCCTTTTGCAGGGCCTGTAAAACATTCCTGAGGTGGACCAGGTGATCCTCCCAGGTGGAGCTAAAGACAGCAATATCATCTAGATATGCTGCACTATAGGCTTCCAGACCTGTGAGAACTGTATTCACCAACCTCTGGAAAGTGGCAGGTGCATTCTTCAGACCAAAGGGCATCACCACAAATTGATAATGCCCACTAGGGGTTGAGAATGCTGTTTTGGGCTTTGCAGTATCAGCTAGTCTGATCTGCCAGTAGCCAGCTGTCAAGTCAAATGTGCTGAGATATTTGGCTGAGGCCAAAGTATCTATGAGCTCATCTGCCCTTGGTATTGGGTGGGCATCAGTCCTAGTGACTGCATTGAGACCCCTGTAGTCCACACAAAACCTCATCTCTCTTTTTCCACCACTGGTGTGAGGTTTTGGTACAAGGACCACTGGACTAGCCCAAGGGCTATCTGAGGGTTCAATAACTCCCAACTCCAACATTTTCTGGACTTCAGTCCTGATACAGTCCCTGACATGGTCAGGTTGCCTATAAATCTTATTTTTAATAGGCAGACTGTCCCCAGTGTCCACTTCATGAGTGCACCAGGTGGTCTGACTGGGTGTCAGTGAAAACATGTGTCT